>CM055111.1:41170814-42552064 GCA_029204225.1 Diphasiastrum complanatum
AATGAGTTTTCTTTACATTGGTTTAATTCTACATGGAAAACAGAGTTTGGGCGTGTTGGAAGGGATCATTTTTGGGCTATAAAACAGTGTGCTCTCAGCAAAAGAAGGTGGCTTGCTTGGAAGTTTATTACTAAAGGTCTCTCAACTTGGCAACATTGCATGTTGAGCAAAAAAGATTTGTCTCAACCTTGGGCTCTTTTGATGTCTACAACTTTTCCTCCTCTCCTCTCTGCCACTGTCGCTAATCCTCATTCTTAGTTCCTGATTTTACTCATTCCTCTTTCCTTGTCTCCTCTTCCATGCCCAATCTTTTCAAGTCTATCATGAATGTTCTTCTATCTATGACAGAACTTACCGTATGGACAGGTCGAAACTCCATCTCCCCTCTTGAATCCCTTTGGTTTTCTAAAGCCATCACCCTTAGCTCCAAGCCTCTTGCCTTTATTGATAGGATACTCTGCCTTAAAATTACGCATAAAGGTATTGTCAAGTGAGAGCATATCATGAATTCCATCTACTCGCTCAACCTCTCCCGTCTTAGGACTGAACTTGGCCTTTCCTCTCTTGAATCTAACTTCTTGTCCTTTGCCTTTGGTCCCCTCTCCACTTCTTTTGTCACCGACTGTGATAATAAATGAATTTTCAAGGCTTTAGATAAAATGGGCAAGATCTCCTACTCTTATGTTTTCTCAACTATGAAAGAGCCCTTCTTTACCTTTGCATGGTTCAATTCCAAATGGAGCCTTTCTAATTCCCCTAGTATCTAGAAGGCCATATTTCTCCGTATCCATAGAATTAAGCTGGGCAAGTTTAGAATCCTTTCACTCATAATTATTCAGTAGCTTTCTCTTCCTATCTGTGCTCACTATAGGGGTAATGTTTCGCATGTCTGCTCTAAGCGCAAAACATTAGATGAGGATGTTTCACACTTGTTTTTTCATTGCTACATCTCTTTGTCGAAATCAGTGTCTGATCTTTTCATTGCACGTTTTCATGCAATATTTAAAAGATTCATCTACTCTGACCTCTTGTTGAATGACATTAATTTTAAGGATATTGGCAATGTATGAGACCTATTACTATTTGGTATATTTGGTTAGACAGAAGTAGCAGGGAATTTGGGAACAATGATTTTGTCATCTCCCCCTTGCATCTTTTTAAGGAGGCTGAGAAACTTTTTCATTTGTAAGCCTTTGTTCCATTTTGTACTTTGTAAAAAGTTTCTAATCTAAGATTAATTCCTTCAAGAGAAAAGAAGAAGAAGATTTGTCTACTTTGCAAAGATGAAATTCAAATTATAGACATTCATAGTTTGGCTTTACTTTGGAGGCAATTACTTGACTAGTTTTGGGGATGACATGTGGAACCTAATGAATATATGATTTTTTTGGTGGTCTTTGAATGGCTTATAGTTTTTCATTATGACTTTTGTTCTGTGGAATATATGGAAGTTCAAGAATAAGGTGCTCCTTGAGAAAGATCATAATTTGCTTCATTCAATTCTCTCATTAAAAGAGGCTTGTAGAGCTTATGCTAATTGACATTGCATGATGGGTTTGGAGCTAGTGCTTGGCACCATGTCTAGTTTTCAAATCATGACATATTTGTTTGGAGTCAAAAATTGTGGATGGGTGTAGTCTCTATGAGAAATTAGACTAGAGTTATAATTGTCAAATGATGTTGTACTTGAAGGACTTTGGGAGTATAAGTGGGAAGAATTTATGCTAGACAACAAAAAATTCTAGAAAACGTTATGTATTTTTTTTTATTGGTGTTAATATAATATTAAGATAGTTCACCTTTTTTTCGCACAAAATTTGAAAGTCAAATTTGGTTAATTCAATGCTCTACATTTTTTTTGAGCAAAGATACCACTAGCTCAAGATATGAAAGAATATTTGGTCCAAGAAAAATTGCCCTAAAAGAAAAAATAAGACAAAAAGAAAAAAGAACTCAATTGTACTCATGCATCTATACATATGAGGATTATAACACATTTGAAAAACTTACTTTTATTTTTTTGACTTTTGGGTCAAGGGGCTCACAAATTCTCCCATCATTAACACAATAGCCTCACATTTATAATGACTATATCTTAGTCATACGAATATTTTATTTGACAAGCTTTTAACAAAACATAGGTTTCTTTTTCTTTCTCCAAAAAATTCAAAGTAGTACATTGTTAAGTATGATAAGTATGCCACAAATCAACTAGTGAACTAAACTTTATTATGGGTACTTTCATGAAATAATTGCAACATCTATTGCATTTCATGTAGGAAATCTACAACCTTTTGAATCTTAATAGATTTAATAATAAGAGATCTAGGTTGAAAATTGTGCATAAAGCATAAATAAATCATAATCTTCAGTAGAGTGTTTTCCACTATTGCAAGCAAAAGCTATGAGAGGAGGTAATCTTCCTAGTGAAGTTTCATGTGAGAGACGTATGTCCTCAACATATCTTACATATTTTGATTGTTTCTTTCAGTATGTCCGTATGATCCATCCAATATGACAAGTAGAATAAATTCAAGCTTATGAAAAATAGCATACCAAAAGTGTCCTATGAACTTTGAATCTCTATTGCTAGTGATATCACTAGTCAAGCCATAAAACCTAAATAATCTTTCAACAGATGTATAGGCTAAATCAGAAGCCTTTGTGGTTGATTTAATATGTATGAATGTAACTAAATTAGCTACTCTACTCTCAAGTAGAATCATTATGTCATTGGGTCCTAGGAAGTCCAACTACAAAATTCAAACAACGCACTTCCAAAAAGGTTTGACATGTGTTGTGATGGACTCTTGAAGACAAATCTTGCAAGTCCTTGTGAGACTCCAAACCTCAATCACCTTTCCACAAAGGACATACCTTTCCTTGGATTTGTTCTTCTTGTATTTGCATTTTGAACTTGAAGCTTCATCCTTCACCTTGGCTTTTACAAGTTGAGGTGGGGAAGTCCTCCAAATCCAAGGTAGAGCCTCCAAATGTCCTCCAAGCAACCTGCAAGCTCCAAGATGCTCCCCAACTCCAAGCTAGGATGCCTCCACCTGCAAGTAAGGATATGCAAGCCTCCAAGGATCTCTCCTCCACCTGTGTCCCTACTCTTTAAACACAAGGATAGATAACAGGCTAGCCTCAAGTATTCACCACCCAACCATAGCTAGATCCAAGCTCCAAGCAAGACCTATCTAGCACCCCCTTGCTAACCATAAACAAATCACAAGCATACCACAACACTCCATAGCATACTCAAGATCCAAACCCTACTTATGTCCCATACCAATAAGCAAGATCCAAACCTTAAGCATACTACCACAAAAAAGCACTCTACACACTAGTAGCAACACTAGAGCATAAGCAAAGCAAACAAGAGAGATCTCTCCCTCCCAATGGGTGCCCTACTACCCTCATATAGACCCCTCCAATGCACTATGGAGTTCCATGCTCATCCAATGAGAGAAAGAGAAGCCTAGGGGAGTTAAAGAATCTCCAAGAGCCTCCATAGGTTTATGGAAGGTCAAGAGACTCCTTCCATAACCTATGACTCTCTGTTCTTATGGGAGTTGAGAACTCAATGGACACTTTAGAAGGGCGCCCTCCTACTAGGTCCCATTGCCCAAGTTGTGCATGTATACTTTGGTCCTAGACCAGTAAAGTGATATGGTTCAAGGTTGAGGCCCAAGGTTTAGAAAAATAGTCATCCAATGACTTTCTAACACCTCCCTAGGTTCCATACCTCCATCCAAGGCATAGACACCTACCTGTCCTTAACCAAGGACACTAGTACCTTAATATAAGACACCTACCCTTAATACTAGGGATACCCCTTATCCAAGGGTCACGTGACTCCATACCTCCGACTAAGGTATAGTCACTTGTCTGTCCTTATACAAGGGTACATTGCCATTTAGCCCCCAACACTAAATGGACTATTAGGGGTCTGAAGTACTACTAGTTACATAGGTATGTAACATTCCTTCCTCCTAAACTTAAATTTTTTCTTGTAGGGAAAAATTTGAAAAATTCTTCCGGAGATCAGCCTCCTTTTCCCAGGTATCCTCCTCTTCTGATTTGCCCCTCCACTTGACTAAAATTTCTTGAAGCACTCTACTCCGTAGAGTCCTCTACCGGCTATTAACAATCGCCTCGGGTTCAGGTGGTCCACTCACGGACTCATCACTAAGAAGTTTCACTAGATCTTCCGTAGGGACCAGGGTCTCCCAAACCCCCAACGAGGGTTTCAACTTACTAACGTGGAAAACTGGATGAATTCCAACGTTAGCTAGAAGATGTAGTTTTTATGCGACCTTGTTTATCACTTGGATAACCTTAAAAGGACCGCAATACCTAGGCGCCAACTTTGCACACTTAATAGTTTTCAACCTCCTAGAGTGACTAGGGACTCTCAAAAACACCCAGTCGTTGACCATGAATACCTTGTGCTTCCAAGATAGATCAGCATAGTGTCTTGCCCTGTCTCGGGCACTTCTTATGCTATCTTTAGCCAGTTGTAACATTTCTTGCATATCCGCAAGAAAATCAGCTGCGGCTTGCACCTGTAGGTTTTTTCATGCCAACACTAATTGGTGATCGAGGTTGAAAACCATACATAAGCATGAAAGGGCCGAATCTGGTCGCTGAATGTTTTGCACTGTTATATGCAAATTCCACCAGTGGAAGATATTGTTCCCAATCAGACTGTCGATGGCCCACATATGCTCAAAGCATACCCTCCATCGTCTGATTGGTCCTTTTCGTTTGACCGTCTGATTCTGGATGGTCTGTAGAACTCAAACTTAAAAGTTGTTTCCAACTTTTCAAATACTGCTTGCCAAAAATTCCTAGTGAATTTTAGGTCACGGTCACTGACAATATCGCAAGGCAGCCCGTATAGTCGAAAAAGCTTCTCAACAAACAATTGAGTTAGTTTTGAAGCTTTAACAGTAGTTTTTGTTGGGATAAATTGAGCAAACTTTGTAAGTCTGTCAACAACGACCCAAACCGAATCGTGGCCCTTTCTTGTACGTGGAAGTCCGACCACTGTTCACAGATTTCCGCCGAATCTGTGAACACGATTTCTTTTTTGTTTTACTTCTTCTTCATTCCGGTGGTTACAATTCTTTACAGTTTATCTTCTTGTTTAGAATAGTTTCCAGGCAGAAGTATTTATCATATTATAATGTGTATTCCCAACCTGTTAGTGGGGATGAAACAGTGACGTTACTCAGCTATATGCATTTACAAGCCATGCAACCAGTCCTAGCTCAACATAGATCAACGTTTTGAATCAAAGAGCAAATCTACAATCTATCTACCAAACTATCTTAGGAAATCAGAGAATAATGCAATGACAAGTTTAAGCTACTCAGCAAGAAACAAGAAACAAGAAAACTAGCTTCCTAACAACATTCTAGCAGCCCAAGAATCAGGAAACACCCATTTTTTGATGCTTGGAATATCCAAGAACAATCAAGGATAGGATTGTTAGTGAATATGCAAATCAGATCCATAATCTCAGCCTCTATAGTTTACCTGCATGCTGAAACTACAAAATCAAGAAACAAGAAAGTTAATCCACATCTACATTCCACAAAGCAAGAAAGTAAGCAAGAGATCTAATTAATCCACAATCACAAAGGAATTTAGAACATGCTCATAGGAATTTCACTCAAGAATATTGCCATGAACAAGGAGCTTCACAATTGTCAAGAACTCATGGAAGATCTTCTTTATTCACTCAAGAGGAATTGACAATACAATCAAAGCTCCCTCACAAGAGAGGGGGCCCTTAAATAAGCAAGAGCACTGCCCATGTGGAGCCTAAGTGGCAATTCCACCAGATTAGAAATTACATGTGGAAATTGCCCTTCCACTAGAGGTCACCATCAAAAGGTAGCTCACTCTAAATCATTTAAGGGGGTCTACCCTTATTTACATTGCCTAGGAAACATTACTAGCTCCTACACGGCCGTTCCTTTTCCGGGACACACCATGTAGGCTCACATAAAAATTAGTTGTCATCCTAGCTAGTAATCCTTGACTCTCATGCTCGGCTCTTAGCTTCTTCTGCTCTTCTCCTTCAGAGACCTCCTCGGTCATGGGTGAGAGATACTCTGTGTCTTCAGCTTGGCTCGACATCTGGGGATTCTCTAGAATCCGCTAACATTATCCACCCCTAAACTATTGCAGGACCCATTGCAACACAGGTGATGTCGTTCCGCTCGGCACTTGGAAAAGCGTGGATCTTTGTTCGCTTCCGTAAAACCAGGTGCTTATTGTCCGCAAAATTTTTTCTCAAAAATGAAGATCTCTCAATGGCCGCTACATTCTAGCCCTCTTGAGAACCTCTTGCGAGTTTTGCTTGTCTCCTCGTCTCGCCATCTGCTTTCGCTCGCTCATTTTTTGTCCCAGAGATTCGAACACTTGGAAGCGGACCTTGCTTCTGTAGTTTAGTGGCCCCATATACTCTCGTATCTTTTCAATGAAGCCCATCTCTTGCCAGACTTCTATCATGGTGATGTATCGTGATGACATGAAGACCGCTCTGTAGTATAGTGGTGCCATCATCTCATGATCTTCCTCTGATTGGAGGGCTATGTTGGGATTGATCCTGATCGGATCCAAACCACGATCCTAGAAACATTCTTGCCGCATTAGAAAGGCCATGGATCGGTAATATTTGGCACTTTCTTGCATGCATAGATCGGCACTGGTCTTGTATTTGTAACCGAAGTCTAGCAACTGTAGCCTCAGGTCATCTAGGGAGATTTTGTTTGAAATTTTTAGAATCACTGGCCAGTTCACCAATTCCACCCGTGGCTTTTCTGCCGGCCATGGATTTCTGAATTTGAGCGGCATGTGGAATAGATTATTCGCTTCCATGCCAGTGCCCTCATGTACTCTTGCAGTCGCATGCTATCCTTTAAGACCTTGTTCCGCCAATCAGGTTGTGGTTGTAGCGCCACAATGATCTCAACCCTGGTGGAGTATTGGCTTTGATCGATCTCCTCTTTGCCTCCCCTCATGTTGGGAGGATATTTCCTTTCAAATTTCTCTAATTCTTTGGTATCAACCATCTTGCCCCTTGGCCAGGTAGGAGAAGCTGTCCTACGCTATTGTGGTGGCCTTGACAGGTAATTGTCCAGGGCCTTAGTGCCCGTATCCTTTTCCTTTGTTCGCTCACTTGTAGACAGCTCAGTTGCGCTTGTATCTTGCCTGGGCGAGAATCTTCTTGCTTCTGAGAAACTAAAAGCAGAATAGGATGAGGGGTTAAAAGTAGGAGGGGGAAGGGGAAAAGGTTCATAAGCAACTTTGGCTCTCTGGCTACCTGATCCTGAGCTACCATCTGATGGTCGAATTTGCCCGTCCTTACTTCCTGCTCTGTCATCTCCATCATCGTCCCGTGGTTTCTTTGTAGGAGCGTCTGCTTGAGCCTTGCACGCCATGTCTCACAATTGGTTCACCTTGTCCAAGACTTGCTGTAGGGACTTTGTTGTATCTTCTAGCTACTTCTGGGACTCTAGGATGATCTTTTCCTGCTTGGCCACAATATTTTTAAATTTTTTTTTTTCGACTTCCCGTTCCTGGATCAGCCGCACATACTTCTCCATCCGGATGGCTGAACTGTATGTCCTTGGGCTTAATCAGAGGGGCATCAACTGTCATTGCACCCGACGATCCGTCTTGTACTTGGTCGATCTGGATCATCTAGTGCTTCAGTTGCTGTTGGACCGCTTTCAAAGTGATCTTTTGGCCGGCCATCACAGATTTGATTTCTTCTGTCTCTTTTTCTTTTTCTTTGGCCAGCTTCCGTTGTTGGGCAATTTCTCGGTCCTAGTACTGGACCTTGTTCTCGAGCACTTGGTGTTGGCTTACCAACCAATGCATGTGGTAGCTTGCTTCGAATAGGCCGATCATCGAGCACTCAGCTGCTTCGAAGAGCTTCTCAGGGTCAGTGATGGTTGGGTACTAATCAGGGGTGTGAGAAGGTGAGGCAATGGTGGAGGGAATGAAGATGGAGGTGGAGGGAGTGGAGAAATAATGTTAGTCGTCGCAAGGGTGGTTGTTGTGGTGGCGATGGTGGTGGTTAGTGGAAGGGTCAGACTTCCTCCTGACTGATCCACTTTGTCAGGTTCATCATTGCTGATCTCCATCAGGTCTGCAACATCAAAATATTGCGAAGTGTCCAAGGTGTAGACTTGCTGGGCCTGTGGCTGTTGACCTTGTGATTGTTGCGCCGCTTCCGTGTCTTGGGGACTAGAACTCCCCACTCCTCCCCCTCCCAAAAAAAGGTGCATTTGGTGAAGTTGGCAACATTGGCGTGGTAATGAATAAGGGTGGGGTGGTGACCTTGTCTGGTTGACCAACTAATTGTGATGTGGCCGTGTCTGGTGTTGTTGTAGAAGTAGCTGCTCCATCACCCCCGTTGATGGTGTGTGAGGGTGAGGAGTGTTGTTGAGAGGCTGAAGTTAAGCTTCCATCTCTGAAGCTGACCGTCTGATGCTATTCCATCGGGTGATTTCCTCCTGGCCTGAAGCTTCTTGCATATTCATTGTTGTCTTGTGTCTGGCAATTGGCCCTTAGAGGTATTGGCCTGTTGAGCTTCCGAGGATGGGGCTGCTTGTGGATCTGGTTGTGGGCTTTGTCGCTTGTGTACCAGTGGAAGAATAATGGTGTTTACCCTTTTGGGTGGGAGCCCCAATGGTGAAGTAGCCCGTGAGTGTGGACGCTTGGACTGTTTGGACCCTATTAGGATGTCCCATGCTTTGTGTGCAAGTTGTAGGTGTTGTTGGAGTCTGGGCCCATTTTGTACTTGCTGGAGTGTGATATCAATCATGAGATACCCTAGTACAGTCATTGTCTGCTTGTTCTTAACACACTCATGAAGGTAGTTTGAAGCAAACTGTGCCCAATCATAAAGATTTTGGGCATGCAGTCATGAATCTGCCATCTTGTGGAACCGGGACATGGGTACCCTCAGCACTTTTGTCCTTGGTCTTTGTGTGCATCTGGTCAAATATGCACATGCCGCTTGCAGCTACTGATCATTGATGGCCTCAACGTGGTACCCATCTTTATTCTTCCATTTGTCCACTGAGGGATCTATGTATTTGACATAGGCTATCTGCTCAATCTTCTGGAGCGTCCTTGTGACAACATTTGGTCCTCGAGGGAACCCGAAGGGTTGCAAGTCGGCCGCCACAAAAGATATGTTATAAACATAGTTCCTGACAGGGGTAAATATGAGTTGGCACGATCTTGTCGTAGCATTATAATTTGCATATGCCATATGTATCAGGTACGGACTTTGATACCCTATCAAGATAGGAATTTGGAACTCAGTTGCCTTGAAGAATGACTCTGCCTACTGGTACCAGGTTTGCATCTCTGTAAGATCCAATGTGAAGTGAAGTACTCTTTGTGATATGTCATATGAAAGCTTGCTAAATGATGACATAAACAATGAACAAAAGAGCGCCAGGATCGTGCACATGAGCAAGAAGGTCGCCAGCAAATCGTCGCAAGAAATGCCAGAATTCTCACTTCGTTGAGGTGTGAATGGCATTGTGATGATGGCATTTATGGACATCGTCGTCTGGTGTCGGGCGAGATGTGACGTGCCAGTTTGTGGAGTTTTGAATTTGGAACCTCTGGTTGAGATTGGAGTGGGTGCTCCAGTTGAGATTTGATAGAATACGCCGATCAAGATCCAACAGGATGCTCCGGTCGAGATCCAAGAAGACGCTCTGGTTGAGATTTGACAGACTGCTCCGATTAAGATTTGACAGAAACGCTCCGGTTGAGATTTGACAGAAACGCTCCGATTGAGATTTGATAGAATCGCTCCGGTCGAGATCTGAGTGAGGCGCTCCGGTCGAGATCTGATAGATGACTTCGGTTGAGATCCAACAGAACTCTTTGGTCGAGATTTGACATAAACGCTCTGGTTGAGATTTGACAGAATCGCTCCGGTTAAGCATAAATCCCATTTTCTGTGGCAAAGGCCATTTTATGTTTAATTTATGAAATCAAGAATACCGCTAGATTGCTTACACTTAGAAACCAAATATTTCTAAGTTATCAAAGAGTAGATGAGAGTGCTTCATCATATGTCATGAGAGTTAAGGATCTTTATCAAGAGTTAGCTGGTATTGGTGATGCTCTTAAGAACACTGAACTTGTTCAAGTAGTCCTTAATGGACTTAGAAATAAGTATGACAATATTGTGCAAACTTATGCTGTCAGAGAGGATCTTCCATCCTTGGAGACACTACAAGGTGTTCTCATTGCTGAAGAAAGCAGGCAAGAGAACAAGATGTTGAGGATCAACAAACTTTCATTGAAAGATGGTGGAGATGACAAAGCACACAAGCTAACCTTACTAATGAGGAATAGTGTGAGCGTGTTGAGAGTGAAATAGAGGATTCATTAATGATGTCTACTTTTTCATCTTTTCCTTTTAAGAATGAAGAAGTTTGGTGGATAGATAGTGGGTCTAGTTCCCATATGTCTAGTTCTAGAAACTCTTTCACTAGTCTCATGCCATATCTAGGTGCAAAAAGATCAATCTATACTGCTAATGATGTAGAGTGTAGGATTGAAGGAATAGGTAGTAGCATGCAACATCATCAAAATCTTTTTGTTTACATGATGTACTTTATGTACCTAGATTGACCAAGAATCTCATTAGTGTAGGACAGTTGTTTGATAGTGGATTGGATGTTATGTTCCAAGTTCAAAAGTGTATAATCTCAAGAGAAAAGTTATTGCTAGAGGATTTAGAATTGGTAAGTTGTACAAACTAGATTCTAGGGAGAGTGCTAACATTTCAGATATTGCTTATGAGACCAAGGTTCTACAGGAGGATCTGTGGCATAAGAGATTGGGACATCGCAATTTCAAAGCCATGAAATCTATGGTCAAGGAAGGAAAAGCTGTTGGACTACCAAAGACACTATCAAAGGAGCTTCTACCTTGTGAAGCTTGTGTGCTAGCAAAATCACACAGAAGGCCTTTTCCTAGATCAAGCATCAAAACAAAGCAATCATTTGAACTAGTGCACTCTGATGTTCATTTCTCATCAACTAAGAGCAAAGGAGGAGCAAATTGCTTTGTTTCCTTTGTGGATGATTATACAAGATAATCTTGGATCTATATGCTATCTTCTAAAGCCATGGTCTATGATGTTTTTCTTACTTTCAAAGCTTATGTAGAAAAGCAGTTTTCTTTCAAGTTGAAAGCTTTGAGAAGTGATAGTGGGGGAGAATACACCTCCAATAAGTTTAAAGACTTTTGTGAGAGAGAGGGCATTCAAAGAGAGTTTTCTTGTTCATATACTCCTCAGCAAAATGGAGTTGTTGAGAGAAAAAATAGAACTTTGTGTGTATGTGCAAAAGCCATTAGGCTAGAAGCTTCTCTGCCTAAAGAGTTTTGGGGAGAGGCAGTTGCATGTGCAAACTATCTTTGTAATAGGCTTCCCAATCTTGCAATAGGAGAAAAAACACTATTGGAGATGTTGTATAAGAAAAAGCCTAAGGTAGTTTTTTCATGAATCACTTTCCCACATGTGAAAGTACTTTGGTTATCAATCTATCTATCTTTGCCTCTTTGCCTTCGATTTTTAATCTAGATCTTGGATTTCAATCTAGTATTGATCTAAAAGTGCATAAGCTTGTTTAAGAGATCATTCACACACATTAGGGCATTCTGACACGTGAAATTTCACAAATATCACTTTTGTGCATGCAATTAGCTTCTGAGCTTAGCACCTAGTCTCTTCGTGCATAGAAATGATTTTGGCATCTTATATCTCTCACACACTACACTGAAAAAATGGTCTCATTTTTATATTTTGATAGGAGAAATGCATTATCCTCTTTTTGGCTAAAATTAATATTAGAGATAATGTTGTGTTAAAAATTAGGCTTTATCTGATTTATTTGTATAAGCTTCACATGAATTAGATTTGTTGTATTTAGTTGTGTTTGGACGTGACCCGTTATGGATATATCAAGCGGGCACTAATCTCGTAGCTGCCTACTTGGACTTGATTCCTTGGATGGTAAAGGACTTACATGTGCGATTCATGATGGAATCAAGACACTGCAAACGTAAATGGACAAAGCACGAAGCTTTGGGATCCAGCTCTAGGTTGGAGAGCTAATGGACATTGCACGGTTGGGTGTGATGGCGACAAGCACCACGATGGGTATTTTGCTAGTGATCTACTGGAGGGGATACTGATGGTGAGGACTTCAGGGTATGCTCATTTGAGAGCACAAGATGGCATTACAACAGGAGGCTAGTCATTGGCATTGGTATCGATGGGCTGAGTGTATCTACTCCAAAGGATGAGTGCTTTTGATAGAAGATCTTTGATATGCTTTCTTGTGTGATTTTGCAATAGCACAAGCCACACATGCTTGATCTCCTTGGAAAGATTATTTGGTAAGCCAATAGCCTTGGCTTCTTTGCACATAGAAAGCATGGATTTGTAGCTGGGATGTCCCAACCTCCTATGCCATAACTCCTCCTTGGAAAGCTTTGTCATAATAGAAATATCAGAACTCTCTCTTGGATCAAGCTTGTATATGCCTCCAAATCTTAATCCATGTGCAAGGATCTCATCATTTCTCTTGAAAATACAAGTATTTATATTGAATTTCACATCAAGGCCACCATCAATAAGTTGGCCAACACTTATGAGATAGGATTAGGCACAAAAATAACCTTGTTGAGAGAAAGAATTTTAGAAGATGAGGTCTTCAAGGGAATACTCCCTATGCCTTCAATATTGCATTCTTGGTCATTTGCTGTATAGATAGTCTTCTTAGCTCCTCCATAAGGCATAATAGATGTGAAGGACTCCTTGGAGCTACACATATGTGAAGATGCTCTACTATCTGTTGGATTATTCTCTTTCTTACTAATCAACTAATTGGTTTTAATCTTCATCCATTATTTATCCAAATCTGTAGTTTTTCCCACGTGTCTACACAATCAGTAGAATTACAAGTGTTTTACATAGTCTGTAGAATTACACAGAGTTTACGACAGTGTCGCATTTTTTGCATGACAGAAATATCGTGTAAAATCATAGTGTCGCATTTTTTGCTTTTTCCAAAGAGTTTCAAATGTTAAGGAAATAACTCTAGCAAAGTGTGGGGCAACCCTAAAAGAGATTTAAAGACACCTACATCTTTTTTGTCTTTTTTCACGAAAAACCGACAGTGTGGCCTGTGGCGGTTTTAGTTTTTTTTCTGCAAAGCTACAGTTTTGGTTCATTTATGCAGACAGAACATTTACAACCAATTTCACCACTTATTAGCAATCAATGACAAGGACTGGATGGATGCCAGCGGATCAGCAGCCAACTGGCGATCGCAATTGATGACCTAATTTCTTAGTATAAATAGTTGTTCATATTCATACAGTTTTTAAATTATAAACAAGAAGCATTTGAATAGTTAGCTCTCTCTCTTTCAAGCCTGCGAGCTTGTACACTCCTGAGCATTCTAGTTCACTTCTTAGAGTTGTTTTAGAAATTGCTATTGCGCTACTGCTTATCAGCATTGCGCATTAATTTAGACTTTATTTTTAGCCGCTCAGAGATAGCATGGAGTACGCGACTTCAATTTGCAACTTATTGTAGTCATTTACTTCTACTACGGTTTCATATGAAATCATTACTATCCTTCATTGCATTTAGCTTTCGTCTCAGAATGTATGCATTTCTGTATTTCTTCGCGACAAATTATATGTCTAATAATTCAATGCATTATTGTTTGGCTACATAATCACTGTAGTACTAGCAATTTCAAAGTTAGTTTCTTATAAGTTCAAATGTGATTTCTATCTCTATTGTCTTGTTTGAAATTGATAGGCATAGTCATGCATTGGAAAGATGAAGATAGTTTATTCCGCCATGCACAAAAAGTTTTCTTTCTGGACACACAAATTATTTTCATTTGTTTCTTTTCGAGCTAGACCTATCTTCTGCACACCACTTTCTGACATGGTATCAGAGCAATTTCACTACTTCTTTATCTGATTCCTTCACGATATCAGAGCGAAAGCTCTAATACTTGATATCTTTCGTGATATCAAATTGATATCAAACTCTTCAGTTCTTTTCAACCTTTCAGTATCAGAAAATTGATTTTCTATTGTTGGCATTACTGCATCTTAGCGTCATCGATACAATCGACAAACTAAGTTTTAGATGGATTCTCAAAGTAAAGCTAATCTTATCACAGACAAGCTGAATGGATCCAATTATCATTTGTGAAAATTTAAGATGAAGACCTTGTTAATCGCCAGCGAATTATGGGATGTTGTTATAGGTACAGAAGTAAAACCTGAAGACGACGACTCAAAGTGGAAATCGAAGCATGGTAAAGCTTTCGCGCTTATTATCCTCAATATATCAGATACACAGATTGGACACATAGCTGAAGCTAAAACGTCAAGAGACATTTGGACATCCTGAACTCACTATATGACGTGAGGGACATAAGTACCAAGTTACATCTACGAAGGAAATTCTTCACATTCAAGATGTCTATTAGTGATTCTCTTCAAAATCACATTAACCAGTTTAAGAGTCTCTTGCAACAGATGGACGTTGTTGGATCAGTCATAGACGATCAAGACACAAGCATGACATTGCTTTCAAGCTTGCCCTCTACATACGAGAACTAGGTGATGATCATATCGACACACTCAGACTTAACTCTTACTAGAGTTATCACTATGTTGCTGCAAGAAGATAATAGAAGAACTCAAGACACTTTGTTTGCTTCCTCCTCTCAAGCTCTATGTCAACAAAGACTCTAAGCGACAAAAGCAGAAAAGCTCCAAGAAGACTACAACGAATAAGAAACAAACTCAAAGTCAAGCACAATCATTAGATCCACAATCGAAGAAGAAGATATTTTGTAGGTATTGCAAGCACAATAACCATGAGATCAAGGATTGCCGCATTCTCCAAGCAAAGAATGCAGCCAAGCAACCTGATTAACAAGCAAATACGGTCTCATCATCTCCCCAGGTATAAGAGGTTGATTTTTGACTGTAACCAGCCATAAAAAATTTGCAAACGGCTGCAGGTGGCCACAAACAGACAGAAGAGGTCTAATTTTTTTTCACAGACAGGTGCAACAGACCGCCGACAGAGTGTGGCAAGTGTAGGGCTGTAGGGCCATGTGGCAGATGAGACAGCAAGCAAAAATGAAGGCAAACAGGGTCAGCGAGGGTACAGAGGCCGCAGACAGACAGAATGAGGCCACAGGCAGGCAGTAGCCCACAGTTCCACAGACAGGAGATCAGCGAGAGCAATTATCTCATAGATAGTGATGAAGAGCGTTGTTTTCTACAGCTGGGTCCATCGATGGAAGTAGTAGGCAAGTGTAGATAGAAATGTATTGGCTCATTTCATACAAGGTATTCATTCACCATCTGAAAGTGCAATTGAATGTTGCAACCATGTGATTGAATGTGGCTTCTAAAATCAACGAATACTTTTCACAGAAGCGCTTCTTCAATCAACGATCTACTAGAAACATATTCATGAATAATTTTCAACCAGCACTGCGTCTGTAATCTGCAGAAACTAGCGCTTGAGGTCTATAGCAATGCAAGTGAAGGCTCCTCATAAAATTCCATCTTGGTAACATCTATCACTCAACCAAACAACCTCTCTCAACAACTCTCAATCCAAATGCTTTCCAACTCAAATGGCTTCCAACTGAAATGAATTCCCACAATCCAACTAACTCACCAAACAAAATTACCTCTCAACATCCCGCTATCAACTCTCAACTCTCAACTATCATCCAACTATATATTAACACAAAGAGTGGCCTTCTTTTATAGTAAATCCCAGGTGTCCCCTTTTAAAATGAGGCTTTGCCAGTTTTCATGACCTTCTAACCTTCTTTTCCATTTGTCCAACACTCATTGGCAAGTACATCAAGTGGCCTCTTTGAGGGTTGGTTCCATTTAAGGCCCCTTTCCAAAACTAGCCAAGATGTCACTTTTGTCAGCAGCTAGAGGAGGTATCTACCAAACTTTGCTAGCCTCTAAGGCCTTCTTGCATTTATTATTCAAAAGGTGGTTGAAGACTCTATTTCAACCCCTATTTTTAGTAGGCGGCCTTCGTTTTCCTTTGGGTACCTGTGTTTTTGGCCTTTTTTCGATTTTTCAAGGGTCGTGCACCTACTGCTCATTTGTCTAGGTTTTTGGCCTATTGGGTAACCACTTGGCCCGCACATTTTGTTAATTGCCCGTAAATTGCCCAAACTTTGCCGTTAGGATTTCTGTGATTCCTTGACACTGAATCCATATTTCTCGATCCTGTTTTTATCCGAAACTTTTCTTTCTCAGTTTTTTCTTCTGTGGTTGACTTTTTCGGCATTCACGACTAGGGCTCCCACGACAACACGATTTCCTTGAAAATGCACTAGGCAACCATATATTATTAAAACCAACTCTGTACATGGTAGGATCTTAGCACGGCTATGCCGGCTATTTTTACAACTGGCCAAAAGTCGTAAAACATTATCACAAGCCCTTTCTAAGGCTACAAACTTTTCTCTAGCCTCATTTAGGGTGGGCTGGGACCCAATTCTAGGTGGACCGGCATTTTTGGCTCGGTCTTTACAAAAGTTGACCACAAAATATTGTTGACGATTTTTTCAAAAGTCAGTTTCTTTGTTTTAAACTGTGTCTAGCCACTTTAGGGCGGGCTGGGACCCAGTTCTAAGGCAAACTTGTGTCAATTTTTCTCTTATAACTGGATTTTACATGTCGGTTTTTTCAGTTATTGCAAACTCAAGATTCAATATTAGCCCAATTTTCTGTGCGAAAATATCGGCTAACACTGTGTAACCATTGAGTAAATTGAGCTTGTCATTGCCGACTGCTCCATAATAAATGCAAAAGTCCATAGTAGCTGGAAGATATCTCATGACTGTGATAAGAGCCTTCCAATGTGCTGCACCAGGATTAGTCATAAACTGATTGAGAGAGCTGACTACAAAAGCTATGTCTGGCCTGGTACAGATCATGGCATAACAATTTAAGACCTGGTTCCATTGGTAAGAGAGCTCATTTGCAATCAATCAGATTATATCTGACTAACATGTTGTAGATGTACCTCTGTTGTGTAATGTAGACCAACTTCTATTTTCTGTCTTTGTGGATTTGTTTACCAAGGTAGAAATGATATTCGTCCAGATCGGTCATGTCTAATTTGGTGATAGCATTGTCTTGGCTTCTTTTATTAGATCGGTACTATTGCTGAAAAGAAATTTATCATCCATGTATAAAGTAATAATAATAAAAGACTACTACACTACTTTGAAATAAACATTTGAATCTGAAAAGCTAGGTGCATAGTCGTGATCAATAAGGAAAGTATTGATCCTTTGAAACCATGCTCGAGCAGATTGCTTCAAGCCATAAAGTGCCTTATGGAGTTTGCACACATGATTGTGTTTACCCTCGATAATATATCCTTCGAGTTGCACCATGTAAATGTCTTCTTCGATGACTCCATTGAGATATGCTATCTATACATCCATTTGATATATTTTCAAATCTGCTGCAGCGGCAAATGATAGCAAAAGTCGAATAGAAGAATGCTTGACTACTGGACTGAAAATTTTAGTGTAATTGACATTGTATACCTGACAAGTCATGCCTTTCTTCTATTGATGTTCTATCTGCATTGTACTTGACTTTGAAAATCCATTTGCAATCAACTATGTTTCTACTAGCAAATAATTCGACAATCGTCCATGTCTGGTTCTTGATAAGAGATAAATACTCTTTATCCATGGCTTCTTTTCAGAGATTGGAATCAGGCTGACTGAGTGCCTCTTGGACAGACGTCAGTTCCTGAACAAGATAGGCTACAGACTCGTTGATATACCGGTTAGGTGGTCTGCTAGTTCTTGAAGATCTTCTGGGTAATAGAGGAAGTTGATCGTTTCTATCATACTGTAATTGCTGAACTGCAACATTATCATCTTTTGATTCACCGTTGATTCATTGTTCTTCAATAATAGAGGAGCTAGGACCTTCAATAGGAATAGTTGATTGAGGAACTGGAAAGTTCAAAGTGTCAGGAGAATCTGATAGGTCGGCTACATGGGAACTAGAAAAACAAATCAGACCTATTTGCGGCCTATTTCACCGGCAAATTCACATCCAATCATCACAATAGTATTCTAAAAGGTTCTACCTTGCTAACCAGTACGTTTTTGGAAGCCATGGCAAATGGCAAGCATAAACTGCTTCATGGACACAAAGGCAAATGCACAATGCGGAAACAACAATCATGACTAATAAGTCACATCACCATACGATGGTTCAAGGTTGGAGGTCCTTACTTGCTTATGTCGTATTATCTGGAAATTAACAAACGTAAGAATTGTTAGAATGGTTGATGAAATGCTTTCTCGTTGCATGAAGTTACTAGAATCGCCGAATCTTGAATGTTATTTCACTTATGATGAAATCGTCTTTTCTGTTAATAGGACAATAAGCAATCGCTTGATACTACATGATTTCTAGCACTAGTCACTCTATGCTAAAATCTCCGTTAGTACGCTATTTGAAGTTTTCAAGTTGAAATCGTTTTGTGACTCTATTATGGAAAGTGTTAACTGGGCCCGATCTCTGTGAAACACCAGAGTGGGTAGTCCGCCGGAAACAACTGAAACACGTTGTCAAGTATGCACTCCATTTTGGTATTGTCTAGTGAAACACCTAGGCAAGGACATCGCAAATCAGTTGGTGATAATAATGAAGATGATGCAGAGGATTATGAGGACAATAATTTTGTTTTCAACATTGATTTTCAATTGAGCGATATAAAGGCCAATTCAGACAATGAAGCTGTCAATCAGACAATTCGCTCAAGGACCCCATCTTCTTTGAGATTACAAGAACTATCGCATCACATTCCACTAGTAGAAGTAGACTTAGATTCATAAAGCTTCTTAAATGAATCCCAAGCATCCTTTGATGAAGTACTCTTACCAACTTCCTTGATATGCAAACTTGTAGCCACCACTTAGGCTTTTCTAATGCATCGAAAATCGTCTAAATCAATATGTGATGTGTGAAATCTGAATCGATTACGTATACAAACCTATTTTGAGTTTTGATCTACAAAAGATCCAATCTACATACGCAAGAAACTCGATTTTTGGATAGAAGCCAATCTAGCATGCTCTAGCATTGATATCTTCTCCAAATCAATGATAGGTCTGATTGCTTCCTTCATAACCTGAAACACAGGCTATGATACCATGTGAAAGATTTCAGATCAATTAAGATCCAGATCCATAAAATGATCTTGGGTTAGAAAGACAACAAATCACCAATCTTGTCAATGTAGAAAACCCAACATCTACACCATGAATGAGATGCAAACTCTAATAGATCTTGATCAAACATCAATCAAACATGAAATGAAGTTTTTGTCCATACAAAAACAATAAACTACTATATTTTTTTTTTCGAAAAATCAGGAATTTTGGTCAAACTTTCGATGATCGCCAATACCGTTTCTGGCCACCAATCTCTGAGAGATTTGTTCCTCCTAGAGCGCCCTATTGTATATTAGCTTGTCCAAGTGCATCTGGAAAACCTGCCAACGTTTGAATTTGTAGTGTCTTCAACTCCAGAAGGTCAATTCTGGCCAGAAAACCAAAAATCTGACTTGAAATGTGAAAATCTTGACAAGTACAACAGATTTTAAGTCTAATTTGAAATTGGCCTCAATTGTCATATAAACAAATGTAGCAAATTTGACTAAACTAGTTGAAATCTCTCATACTTTATTCTAAATTCACTTGACTTGTTGATGATTGAAGTTCAGTGATCATTACTTAAGAGTATAAGTTTGAATCTACTTAATTTACTAGAGCCATCCTATAGTAGATAGATGTCGTTGTAAATAGTAAATCTATGTACAAGTAGGTGGACTATCAACATCATCCTTCTGATCGCGACGTGGGTTGGAATCAACTGACAGTACATGGATCGACTTTTCCCCATATCGAATTTGATTTGACTTGATGAAGGAGTCAAGTGAGTCGAGTAAGTTGATGGAGTCAAGTTAGTTGAGAGTCGATGGAGTCAGGTAAGTCGAGATTCGATTCAGTCGAGTGTCGAGTGAGTCGAGTGTCATGTAAGTTGAATGAGTTGATGTTGAAGACGAAGTCGATGGAGTCGGACTTCGACAGATTTCAGGATGCTCATTACCAAGTGGATTTAGTCCTGAGCATTAAAATCCAACAAAAAGCTATGTTTTTTTTCCAAGATAAGATATATTGCTAATTATGGAAGCCTTGCACACCAAATTTTCCTCCATTCTATCGACAAAAGAGAAAATAATGTTTTGGCACTCTATTAATCATTCTATGAGAGAGAGATCATTAAGAAAAGTTGGTGTGGATATTATCCTCTTCATGCAAGGTGCTCTAGGCAACTTGCATAGAAGAACACTTCATGCACTCTTCTCAATTGCATTTCATTCAGCATGTAGAGAGAACATTGGATATGGTAATCATCATGATGTTTTCACTTGTGTCGTGAGCAAGTCTCCAACATCTTTTTTTCTACTCTTCATGCAATTGATAGGGATGATATATTATATTAGGTAGGAGTTTTTCATATGGTTGTAACATTGGTCTTCAAGCCTTGTCCATCCTACCATTACTTAACATTGATTCAAGCAATTTTATGCTATTCTAATTATACTATTTTTTAATATTGGTTTTGGGATATGTTGAATTTATTTTGGTAAGAAAACTTGAACACTTTGTGATTTTAAGCCAATTAATATTTGCTTATATGAATAAATGAAGGTGGTTGTCTAAAGCCAAGAACTATGCTTATGTAATATATATATTTTTGTTGCAAAACAACAATTTTATGTTTGACTAGAGTAGGGTTTTATTTACATGCACATAAAATCTGTTCTAAACTTTTTCCATGTCAATGTCATGAATGAGAGTGAATTATTTATATTTATCTGAATTTTCATGATTTAAATCAACAAGGGGATTCATTTGGATTTAAACGTACTTTTTTTTTTTTTTTTTGTATATGATGCTTTCCAACTATGTCGCTGAATGGATCCAAAATCAATTTTTTTTCTTACCTTTTTAACAACCAAAAAGAAGGTCCTGAACAAGTTCGTGGATGAGAAGGTGGAGCTAGTTGACGCCAGCCAATGAGTCACTGGCTAACATTAGCAAACTATGGCTATGGATTTATCTGGGTGTGAGTCATGATGGCTTGGACAACATCCAAACAATATAAATATATAAATAAAATACAAAAAAGGCTAGTTCATTTGGGCTATGGTTTGTGAGAAAAAGACCCTTGGCCTAGAGCAAGGGTTATGAAAACATTGCCAATTGATGACTAACATCATGTATTACAAAAGCTTGAAAGCCAATAAATATATAATAATAAAAAATAATAGCTTAAATTTTTCTATATTGTTTTTGAACCTATCTAACATCAAGCTCTTCCTATGAGTATGAGTTGCTCTCCACCACTTTGATTATGCCGATGTCATCAATGACACAACGTTTGGTTGTCTTGTGAAAGGATCTATAAAGGGTTAGAAGTTTATGATATTACAGTTTCATTTAATAATTCATGTCAAGTCAAAGTCCTCCACAACTTGAGTCTTGGCCAATAGAAGAAATGACAAAGAAAAAAGCTTATATTGTAATTTGCTCACTTGGATCAAAGGGAAGTCTTTTTCTTTGAGAGAAGATGATTATCAACATCATTACCAACGTCATTGGTCACATTTATTATTTTTGAAGAATCGTGGCCTATGTTGATGTTAACTATTACTTTGCAAGCTTTTGACATATAATTGGATTTAAGAACATTGACTTCAATTCATAGAAAGTAAAACTATTTTGGTTATTTTATGCTCATTCTTAAGCCAACATATAAAGATGTTTGAAAGAAAATGGTACACTCATATACATTGCTAATGCCTAGTGTGTGTTGTAAGTAGTGGTTTTATGAGTTCTTTGAAAAAAAGAAGTACAATGTTAACTCTCGTGTAAACTAGCATGGTGTTTAAAAATTATAGTATTGCTAAATTGTGATCTCAAATGACTCTAAATCCTAGTAGATAGGAATGTCACTCCTAAGGTGGTCAAAGTGGCATTGAAGGTGTTAGTGGGTGCTAATGTATTTGGTTTGTATTTATTGCCAAATGCTTCAACACACCATGCTCATCAAAGCATAGGTGGATCACAAGACCTTATCATTATAAAATATAGTGTTTAACAAGTCTTTCTAATAAAGATTTAAGCTCTAATAACAATTTTTACTCTATTGTCGTATTTTTGCCATGGTCGCAATCTTATAATGCATATAACACTAACTCTTGCATTCATCTTTCAATTTTCAACTAAAAAAATCATGGCAAAATTACTATTTCCATTTACTATTTATATCTATCAAGCATCCAAGAAAAGTAGCTAGGAAAAGTAGAAAGGCACAAACACAAATCCTATCACAAATTATCTTTCTCACATCACTTTAGCATTAGCACCCTCTCAACTATGATAATTTTTCGTGGTTATAAGATCAAAAGTTTTATACATCTTTGACTTCACAAGTAAATTTTGTATCAAGTAGCTTTCTATGCTTTTCATAGGGAATATGCATTTAGGCAATACAACCAAAAAGGGCTTATGGTCACTATATGCTTCTTTGGGAGCTATACCTTGCATTCCTTTGTAGGAGAATAGTTTTACAGATATGCTACAATTTGAACTACTTCTGCCTAAAAATGATCACTGACCCCTCTTGCTTTCATCATGCTTCTAGTGTGTTCCACAAGAGTTTGATTTTTGTGTTTCGTAGCACCATTATGCAAAGGTGTACATGATGCGATACATTGTCTCTTTGTACCATGAATAGCCCAAGGTGAATATATTCCTTTTGATGAGATATGTGGGAGCTAGCCCCACTATCAATCCACCATATATCCTTTCTTGATGTTGGTGTTGTAGATGCCATCAAGGATGAGTTGCATTCATCCTCCTCCTCCTCAAGTCATTAGAGAAACTTAGAGCCTGACGAGGGCCTTTGAAAAAGATGCTTTTTTATTTTTTTTCTTATTTTCGTTGCCATGTGGACCAATTGAAACCTTGATATCGGGGTCCTACGTAACTTAGAATTTTCCAAATATAAATAGAATAAAAACTTTTGAAATATATTACTATTTCGTCGGGCAGCATGTGAAAATGCTGAGGCCTGCCCTTCCAGCTCATCACTGCCCGAAGAGACCCAAAAATATTAAAAAATGAATATGACAGATGGTTGAAATGAAAAAATCGATGTACCATTAAAGTATATGCATTGTCAGATCATGGTTAATAGGGTTAACTAGAGTTAATTCATAGCGCCAAATAGTTCAGTGTTTCAAATTTTTGCCAATACATATTTTCATACTCATGGCTTTTTGCCTACGCATATTTTCATATTCATAGTTCAATGTTTCAGATATTGAATATTAGTTTCAATATTAGTAAACTTGCCAATCTGATCATTGTTCTCTTGTAGATTTATATCCATCCAACGTAACTACATCCCATAATCTGTTGGCAATTAGCAAGGTCTTCATCTTAAATTTTCACAAATGATAATTGGATCCATTTAGCTTGTCTGCAATAAGACCAGCTTTACTTTGAGAATCCATCTGGAACTTAGTCTGTCGATTGTATCGATGAGGCTAAGATGTAGTAATGCCAACAATAGGAAATCAATTTTCTGATACTGAAAGGTTGAAAAGAACTGAAGAGTTTGATATCAATTTGATATCGTGAAAGATATCAAGTATTAGAGCCTTCGCTCTGATATCATGAAGGAATCAAATAAAGAAATAGTGAAATAGCTCTGATACCATGTCGAAAATAGGTTAGATAATCGTAGCGAAAACTTCCTACTTACAGTGCATGACTACGCCTATCAATTTCAAACAAGACAATAGTGATAGAAATCATGTTTGTACTTATAGTAACTAGTTTTGTAAATAGTGAAATGTCATTTGGGATCTAGATCAATATCTCATAATTTTCCAAAATACCCTAAAAATTTTTTCAATGGATTTCTCTATTAAATTTAACATTTTGATAAATACTATTAACCATTGGTCTTCAGATCATTCTCACATAAGAAGTTCTGTTTTGAAATGACTGATGTCCCATACCACTAGCTTCCCCTCCAAGAAGACTCTTTGCTTCTAGATATGTTTACCACACATTCAAAATGATTCAATTGGTTGGCCTATTATCGAATACAAGATAAAATCTACTACAAAACCGGCAACAAGAATGACTTTTCAAAAACTCAAAACCACTACCCTTGATGAAAAACCTTCTCATCATAATATTGAGAGTGGCTAATTTTAGAAAAAGAACACATCAGTACCAACTAAACAATGAGTCTAAAAGCCAATTTCTCACAACTATTTTTTTACCAAAAACTGTTTAATGATCTCAAGGATCAGGCTTACAACACATTGAAAGGACGTTGTGGAGCCAAATCAACCCAAACAAATAGAAGCCAATGATCAAGCCCAAAGGCTTCACCCCTAAGCCACAATATGTGAGAGAAAACCATTAGCTAGAATTATCAAACTGAAAAAAAGTGTAGTCATGCAGGTACATATAGTCTTCAAAGGTCTGTGCATGATGGCATGAATGCCCAAGGTCACTTCAATAGATTGGAAAAAGTTACTATTTATTCTCCTACCATACGTACAACTGTCACAGACCAAGTACCACTCCACATGTCACTTTGTGAGTGCTTGGGTCCTCTCAAGGTTATTAATTATGAAACTGGCCTTGAATTGGAATTTATGTGAAAATTATAAAAAGGTATCTATCATAGCTTTAGGGGTTTCCTAAGTTTTTTATGTCAAGCATCTTGGTGTAGATCTTTGATAGGGCCAAAATTGGCAAAGATGGCAAAATGGTCAATTCCACATGTAAGGCCACAATTTGGCCAAAAGTAGTTCATGATGTAAACCCTAGCTAGTTAGGCTTGTGACACTTGGTTAAATGTAATTTGATGAGTGCTCAAGTCAAAGTGTTGGCTTTGGTCAAAGGGTCAAAATTGAGAAATCCTCATGAAAGGACCAATGGAATTGCAAGATGGATGCATCACTCATCCAATAGTATTAGAGAGGCTAGGATTAGGGGTCCACAATAGGAAGTAAGCATGGATCTCCACGAGTTTTTTATGTACTCTCTCTACCAATCATTATGTAATTGAGTTTTTGAGTCATATTGAGTGCAATCAAGTTTTGCTTGTATTTCCTTCTCTCTACCCGAGGACAAATTGGTCTATTCTCTCTCTACCCGAGGAGAGGAGCTTAATTTTACTTGGTTTTTTTATGAAGTATTTCTCTTACATGTGAAAACACTTTGGCTATCAATCTATGCATCTATCTTTGCCTCTCTGCCTTACCTTTTGATCTAGATCTTGGATTTCAATTTAGCATAAGTTTGCTTAGGAGATCATTCACACACATTAGGGCATTCCCACACGTGTAAAATTTCACAATTTATTCATGGCATAACTAATATCTCCAACACCGGAGGGCCGGTCAACCATGTCAAAGTGCTACGTCCACATCCTGCATATAGGATTCAGCATAATCCTAGACTTGGATACATGGTACTCAAGATTATTGGTTATGCCACGTTATTTTGAATGAGGCCAGTAATGTAATTAATAACCTTGTGAGGGCCCAAACACACTTAGTGGAGTTAGTACATGGATTTAGGACTGTTAATGCATGTGTAGTGTAGCAATAGCAATAAAAAGCACCTTTGGGGAGTTCTAACCTTGCATGGGCACATGCATAGGGAGGATTTGGAGCCATATAGCCTAGTGAAAACTCGCCTATTTTCATTCATGTTTTAGTGGTTCATTGTTAAGCCTATTTCCTCCGAGAGGACGTAGCTAGGTGTCGTGTTGTGTAGTACAATGGCGAGTCGGATCCGATCCAATGAGGAACCTTGGAGATTCTTAACCTCCACTAATTCAAGCTGCAAAGACAAACAAGGTTCTAGAAACTATACACTATCATGGCATTTACAATGAGAGACATACAAAATAAATCATTGAAATACCTAGAAAATAACTAAAACACCCTACCAAACACTTTACAACTATCCACACATATGCACAAAAAAGAGAGGGAGAGAAATAGAGGGCGAGAAGAGTGAGGGAAAGAGGGAGAGAAATAGAGAGAAAAAGATAATTAGAGGGAGCATGGAGAGTAGCAGAGAGGAGGAAGGGAGAGGAGTGAAGGAGGAGGGCATGGAGAAGAGAGAGCATGGGGAGTAGCAGAGGAGTGAAGGAGAAGGGCATGAAGAAGAGAGAGAGAGAGAGAGAGAGAGAGAGAGAGAGAGAGAGAGAGAGAGAGAGAGAGAGAGAGAGAGAGAGAGAGAGAGACCCAAAAATGCTAGTCTCCTTCTATTAAATTGTGAATCTCCATACAAAGAAAATGGCTTCCTTTTATAGAGAGGAGTTGGGGGGGCTCCTTTCTTTCCATTGGCCCACTTATTTCTACAAGGATCATCATCTCAACCATTAAGATGCATTTGTGCTTTTTTTTTTTGTTGAGATGTACTTTCTAATCTTAGACTTGAATAGTACAAGTTTGACAAAAACTTGAACCATGTGGCTTTGTACAGTCTAAGTTAAAGACTTATTTTATTATTATTTTGTGTTCCGTGGCACATACTCGCCTAAAGCCCCAATGTTGGACTTACGCACACAGGATGCCAACTGGTTGCCCATTTCTACTACTTTCAACTCTCTATTTTATCTATGTGACGTTTGGTATTGTTGCAAGAGCATGTTGCTGTCTTTTAGAATATTCCATATCGTTCCCAGAATTGGACAACATTCTCTCACGACCAAATAGGTGCCATTTGATGCGAAGTTTCACGGTCGCGAAACAGTCGCGAAGGCGAAGCAATCGCGATTCTCTTGCTATTCGGATGGAGTTTAGATGAGATCACTGAACATTGTCAACTGGATCGGTCCTACAGTCCTCCAGAATGTAGTCAGGCACTGCTGATCTACGTTTTTGAATTAATGCAACATTCAACAAATTCAACCAATGTGTGGAATTGAAATGAATGGGAGATTCAGACACACGAATAATAGCAGATACATTTGGATTCAAGATCATACATCATAAATTGACATGTGCACAATGGCTACAAGATCATCTATAGATTTTTCTTTAATTCTTCAAGCACTACATGCAGATCCATGCAGTGCGTTGGCTTGAGAAAAATGAAGCTCTCTCACGAGTGGATGTCTCGCTCGCTAGCGGACTTGTGGATCTCTATGGATTCTGATCACAGAACTCGTCTCGCACGCAGGTAGACTTCTATCTGTATTTCGTCTTGATTGCTTACTAGCATCAGACTACTTCATGTGTATCTGATGTTCTATGTCTGTCAAATATCATCCAGTAAGTATATATTTGTTTTATGTAACCTTAAGATTAGAGTGATTAAGCATCTACAACTAATTAGGAAATTACAAGAGTGGCAGATTAGCCATGACCTAAAGTGTATCTGTTGACGTCATGCCATCAGGTCAGATATTTGTACTTCTGGGTATTTGCATAATCTTTGGTGGTACTCTTTGGAGTGTGAGGTCAGAGAAGATTTCGCGACGTTTTTCGTGTCATATCATTGGTTTCGTTTTCGTCGCCCGACTTTCTTGTGCTCAACCAAGATTCTCGTTCGAAAATCTTTCACGTTCGTGTCTTCCCATAAGGTGTTCGCGAATCTTTCGTTCGTCCAAGAACTACCTTAGCCAGATTATCTCGTTGGCCATCTTTGCTGCTGCAACATATTCTGCTTTGCAAGATGACTGGGCCACGATGGTCTGCTTCTTGCTGACCCAGAGAACTGCTACTCCTGATGTGATGGTGCATCCTCCTGAGACGCTTTTATAGTCATCCTTGAGAGATGCCCAACTAGCATCACTATAGGAAAGCATCTTGAAACCTGCATCACGACAATAGCACAAGCCATAATCCCTTGTTAATTGGAGATATTGCAAAATTTGTTTTGCAATCTTCCAATGTGTCAAGCCTAGATTCGTGCAGAATTGGCTCATTCTAAATACTGCATAAGCAATATCAGGCCGTGTGTTGTCTGCAAGGTACATTAGTGGCATTGCCTCTGACTAGTCCTTGGGATGATAGTGTTTGGTGATGACGAGTCATTGGCGTTGTCAAAAAGTGTAGAGAGCATAGTTATATATATGTATATAAATTTTTTTCATTTTTCCTCAAGAAAAGCGTAGGTCAGAGTTCACATACGTAAAAGGTGCTTTATTGATTGTGGGTTTGCAAGAACATGGACTTGCCAAATTTTTAATAAAAGATTCCAATCGAGTGCTGGTTACTTAAGAGAAATAAAATTCTCGTGTAGATAGCTAGGTTGCAAGATTATCAGTTAGATATGTGAGTAGCATATGCAGAGAGGAACTGCTAGATACAAAGCATGTTTATGTATTGGCTCATAGTGGATTATTCTCAGAGGAACTACTAGATACAAAGCATGTTTATGTATCGGATCCTAGTGGATTGTTCTCATGCACATGTCTTTATCTATTGGGATTTACTATGTGTTTGTGGATACTAGGTTCATATTGTATACTTAAATTAGTTGGTGAATATAAAACATATGAACAAGTAATATTCAAAATATTTACTTGCCGGTTAATGATTCTATGTGTGGAAAGAATGACTTATTAACTCAATGACGATTTAAAAGAAAATCCAAATGTAGTGTTATTCTAGTATAAGTGACTTTGGTACTTATACATTTGAGATTTTTAAATCATTATCAATTGGTGTGAGTAGCTAAATTACTCCTGTATAAGTTAAATGAACAATGTGAAGAGAATTCACTAGGAATGGTTTGTTTCGGCATCTATTGTTTGTAAGACACATATTTTGTGAGTCATTGAGATTCAATAGTGATATAAAGTTTTCTAATTGGATCTTGAATTAGTTTCGATATGCTCCCACCTTTGTTTACCTAAAAAATGTAGAATTTGGATAACTAGTATTTCTGTTAATAATCCGGTTTCAAGAATATGCCTTAAAATCCAGTAATTCTTCTTAGAGAAAAATATTTTAGAATGATTCTTATATTTTCTAATGAATCATAAGACTCTAAGTATTTATGATTGACAAATCGTAAATTGGATTTAAATTATTATTAAATGATTCTGAAGAAAATGTAACGATTCTTATGAAACAATAAAAGATTTTTTATTGTGATTGAGACAAGAAATTAGATTAGTGTATGAAATTATCTTTACTTCAGCATAGTAAGTCGACGTGCTAGTTAAAACAAAAAAAAAATTGCAGCCTTTAAAGATAGCATGCTGATGCGCTATATGAAACAAGAATTTTTTTTTTGTAGCCTCCAAGGAAACCACGCCGGCATGCTAAGCGTCTCACCATAAAAAAAAAAAAAAAATTTCAGGCGAGACACTTAGCACGCCAGCGTGCTATCCTTGGAGGCTTCAAAAAAAAAAATTTAATTCAATTTTTTTTTTTACTTTGTGGTATTTTCAACTATGTACCAAACCACAAAATGTGGCACACCATGTGCTATCTTTTTGTTGAATGATGGCAAGAAGAAACCCGCAAAACTCCCAAAAAATTTACTTGCAAATTGCCAAGGCCCTCTAGGGACTAAGTGCAATGATCCTACTAAGCTTGTAAATGATTTGATCATAAATTATTGATGATCAAGTATTGATGCTTCTATGGATGCATCTTAGTTGATCTCTTTCACTCTCACGCTCTATCTAAAATAATAGTTTATTGTTAGGTTATGGAAGAATGAGTATATATAGATGATTAGAAGTTCTCATAATACAAAAATATGTGAATAGAAACTTAGATTAAATCCATCACTCTCTTTTAAGAATACTGCTAGGAATCCGAATAGAAAATTAGCACATTTATCAAAGTAACATGCTTCTCCTTAGAAAAGTGCTTTGTTAGTAGGTCAACCAACATTCTATCAATATGATAGTAAATCATTTCAACTTCTTTCCCCTAAAATTTTTCTCTTAGAAAATGAAATTGTATTTCAATATGCTTAGTTCTAGAGTGAAAGCATGGGTTAAAAGAAAGTGCAATGCGACTTTGATTGCCATAATGCAATGTAGTTGGAATGAGTTTTGACATTTTTTATCCTATAGTAGTCTTCTGATCCAAATGACTTCCTTAATTTCTTGAGTGGCTACAACATATTCAGACTCTATGGAGGACAAAAAATGTATTTTTGCTTTCAACTATTCCATGAAATGGATCTTTGTGTTAAAAAGCACAAATCGCCAGAAGTGAATTTTTTGGTATCCACATCTCCAACCCAATTTCAATCCAAATAGGCTTCCAGAATTACTTGAATTTTCATTAAAACTCAAGGCATAATGCTTTGTGGCGGTAATGTACCTCAATACTCTTTATAGAATTTTCTAGCGTGGTAGGCTTGGATTTGACATATATTGGGATAACATATTGACTACAAAAGCAAGATTAGGACATGTGCATATCCCGCATACATGAGAGAGCCACTGATTGATTGATAGGGGTACTTGCACATTTCCTTTTGCTCTTTTTCAGACTTGGAACACATGTCTTTTGATGGCTAAAAGTCTAGATCCATAGGTGAGTCTATGGCTTTGCAATTCCATACCATACTTGTGAAGTGTATTGATTAGAGATACCTCTATTGAATTATAGTCATCCTTCTTGCAGTTATGTCTCTTGTGATTGCAATGTCCAATAGTGAATGCACTAGAATCAATCACTTCGAATTCTTTTGATAGTAATGGTTTAATCTCTACTAACAATATATTGGAATTGCTAATAATCAAAGAATAATAAACATAAAATGCTTTTATAACATGGCTTGGGCTTTTTTGTTTTCATACAAAAAGAATAAATTATTTGATCAAATCAGGCTCTTGTAGCCTTTTTTAAACTATGCTATTAACATTCATCATAAATTTTTATGGTATTACAAATGAGAATGTCAATAACAAGTTGATAGTTGCTCTCAAGTTAGATGAGTCTGAAATTATCAAAGGACAAAAAATGGAGAGAGTTAGTCTTATGATCATGAATGGGCACTTTCTAATTCAAAAGACTCAGAAGGCCTCAACTTCATTGTTCAATCAGAAAATGATATCTGTGGTTGGCAGCATTAGCCAACATGGTGAAATACTTGAGAAAAGTTAAATTTTCAAATGCTGATGTACAAATGATATAGAAAACAACTAGTGAATTTGTGGATGCAGTTCAAAGTGCATGGAGTGTTGATCATATAACACATTATATGGTAAGATTTCGATGTTACACTACTATAGACAAATATGTGCAATTAATTTAGATACTTTTGCTACTGATTTAGATTTTATTTTTATGACATGCAGTACATATTACGACATTCTTTGCAAGAAATAATGGAAGTCTTAGCATATGGTCATCGCAAGGAATGGAAATATCTCATTGGCAGGCAAGAGCGACATTTCATAAAAGTACACAACATGGTGGGACTAGCACAAAGAACAGCTATATTGCAACTTTTTATAAAAGTACACAACATGGTGGGACTAGCACAAAGTACAGCTATACTACAACTTTTTCAATGGTTTTATAGAAGAATCCAAATTCGTCATAATACAAAATCGACGGATTATAAAAAATTTCAAAAAGCATGCAAATTTATACAAGCCAATAGGTAATAGACATACAAAGAAATTGTGTATATTAAATGAAAAAGTTTACAAAGTTTGGTTATCCAGTATCTACTCTGTTTTCAACACTTTCTCTAATGAAAGTTGCAATTTAGAATCATGGAACAATTTCCTTCTCTCGTAAGGATCCAAGAGCTCATAGTTTTCATGCTTACTCAGATCAACGTAGGCTGCATACAATGCAAAATGAGATGACTTGAGCATGGAATTCGCTGGACCATATCCTAAAATCTTAAGTGTAATATTTTTCTTTACAAAAATTATTATATGCACCTTATTAAAATTATGTCCTCCAAGAAAATGAGAAAGTGCCTTGATTGCCATAAACCTTGTATCACCATGTTGATGAAACTTTGAATGGGCAACACTTATCTCATTATTCTTGAAGAACATCAGATAATGACCTAGTGCATGATTACTTGAAAATTTTTCAGCAGAAGATCTCTGGCCACCTCGACGAATTGCAAAATCATCAACAAAAATTGTAACCTGAAATGAAAAAAAAAATGCAAAGTAAGCTCCAGTATAAAATCTGACATTACGGATCTACTAGTGCAAGATAAGATACAAAACTTACACATTTAGCTTTGTCTTTCTTGATTACTGCCTCTCCATCAGTATAACGTTCACCTTTTGATGTCAATAAGGTTGGTGAATAGACAGTTGGATTTGGAAAACCAAGTTGGCTTTGAAATCTTAGGAACTCGTTAGAAAAAAAATCATTTTCTTTTTGGCGCATTTCCTCCACATCCATTTTCAAACAATTTTTTCTTGAATAAAACTCATCCTTATTTACATAGTCAACACTAGGGAGAAGATCATTAGCATCATAATCAATTATATCCGAAAATTCATGAAGCTCTTTGTTCTAAATACAAAGAGTCTCAGCCTTTGTGAAATAAAAAAGGTCCGATATATTCGATAGTGTCAAAAAAGGATTATTATCTATATTATAAGTAGGCAATGTGATAAGAGATTTATTAGAAGGAGAAAAGGTGTTGGTAATTCTAGGGCCAATAACCGAGGTCCTATTTTGTGCAGGATCAAAATCTGTACAATCATCTAAACTAATGATCGTATCAATAAAAAAAAGTTTCTATATCTACAGTCTTTGACTTGGAAGAAACAGCTTCAGAAGTAGAAGGACCAGCTTCCAAATTGTCAGAAATATTTAACAAAAGAAAAATACAAATGCAGAGTGAAACTCTACAAATCTACATATTTGATTGTGAATTGGACAGTCATCTACAGACTTGAAATCATTATGTAACTTGGTCAACATTCTGTCAAGCTTAGCTTTATAGATATGCTTGTCGAGTGCCACCAGGTCCTGATAATGAATTATGTCCTTATTCTAAGTACTAAGTAGAGACTTAAATTTGAGATAAATCTCATAAAATGCTTCCACACCAAGACCCTCAGTAAGAGAAGGAAGAATAAAAAGAAAAGAAGAAAAAAGAGATTTGAAATACTCTATATTATCACTAATACCAAATTCATGGAAAAAAAATAGCATACTAGAATCGAAATTAGACATTTCAATGAAAAAAAATATAGAAAAAATATGTTGCATTAGGGAAAGTATGGGCTCTATGGGCCCTTTGTAAAGATACTTTTGTTGACTTCCCACCATTTTATAATTCAAATAGACCAATAACATTCATCCATGTGTGAAGTACTGTTACAGTGATTGACGACCTGAAATCTTCTAATATTTTCCATCTATAGCTTTGTGTTTTTGAAATTCGCGCTAGGCAATGAAAAACCATTTTATTGAGTAATAGTTGTTGTCCGTATGTCTTTTCGTCGCTGCCCACAGAGCATACTTCTATGGCTAAATTGTGTCGAGTTGTAAGGAGTCATATCCTGATTAGCTATAACTTTTTATCGGTGCATCAAAATTTGAGACTGAGTATAGCGCATGAAAGAGGACGTCGAGAGCTTTCCAACGCATACCATATTGTCATAGTTTTGTCCAGAAACAAAAAAGTTATAGTTGTTAGAAAAAATGGGATATCTAATCAGCGCACCCGAGTACATTTGCAACTTTGCAAATGTACTCAGACGCTCTGATTAGATATCCCATTTTTCTAACAACTATAACTTTCTTGTTTATGGACAAAACTATGAGTATATGCATGTGTTGAAAAGCTCTTGGCGCCCTCTTCCTTATGGTGTACTCAATTTCAAAATCTGATGCACCGATCAAAAGTTATATCTAATCATGATGGTGAATGGCAATATAGGTATAGGTTAAATGGGCAGCACCGGAAATACAAAATGTTGTCGGATAGTCTTCTCTCTCCATGTTATCTCTCTCTAAAGTCAAACTTGCTTGAAGGGCCCATTTTGAGCCCATATTTCTCCTAATGAATATCGGTCTCAATCACAAAATGCAAGTTAGAACAAAACCTCACTGAGGGAGATTAAAAAAACTCCAGAGATCAACTGAATTGTTGATCCCTAGATATTCAGACTTTCATTTTAGCCACTCAGAGATAATATAGAGTACGTGGCTTCGATTCGCAACTTATTGTACTCATTTACTTCTGTTTCGGTTTCATACTGAATCAATACCATCTTCTATTGCGTTCAGCTTCGTCTCAGAATGTATGTGTTTCTGTATTTCTTCGCGACTAATTCACAACTAATTATTTGTCTGATAATTTTCGATGCTTAATTGTTTGGCTAATAATCACTGTAGTATTGGCGATTTCAAAACTAGTTACTATAAGTTCAAACGTGATTTCTATCACTATTGTCTTGTTTGAAATTGATAGACATAGTCATGCATTGAAAGTAGAAAGTTTCCGCTACAATTATCTAACCTATTTTCGACATCCTCAAGAGATGACTTTTGGATCTCAGTGTTCCAAGAGTGTTTCTCTTTCTATACTTTTTTTTGAAGGATAATAGGAAATTGAAATAAAAGAGATAAAAAAATACAATCAATCAATGAAGAATGTACAAAAGGGAATGTAACATTGATAGAGAATAAAAAGTGAAGTGGAGATGGTGGATTCGGATCTTAATCTAAGTTCTCTACTCTCTCACTACTCAAGATGTTGCAACTTCAGAAAGATGATTTTGGAAATGTAGGCTCTTGGGAGAGTAGGACCTTTGAGATCAGAATGTAGGCTAGGAAATGGTGTGTGAAAATGTAAATTTTTTTGGGAAAGTCCAAGATCTGGGAAGTATGAAAGCTTTTGGAATTGTGAGGATTGGGGAATGCAATTCGTGGGATTTTGGGAATATGGAGTCTGGGGATTATTGAATTTGAGAATATGAAAGTTGGGGAATATGGAAATTGAGATTTGGGAATATAAAAAGTTGGAAAGACAAAAATTGGAAACTTAGAAAACTTGGGAACGTAAAATTTGGGAATGCAAGCAGTTGGCGAATTTGAAATTTTTGGAAAATGTAAGATTGGATGTGGGAATGTAGAAATTTGGGAAAGTGCAAGATCTGGGAATGTAGGAATGTGGGGCAATACTTGGAAATGTAAAAGTGGAAATTTGGGGAAGACAAATCTTGGGAATGCAGCTTGGGGAATGTAAGACCTGGGAAGGCAAAAATGACAAAGTGAAACTGTGGGGAAGATGGATCTTGGGAGGCAAAAATGTGTGGGAAGAAATAAAAATTTTTGAAAATGTGAAAATTGCGAAATGCAAATATTTGGGAAAGCAACAAGTTGGGGAATGTGAAAGTGGGGAACTTAAAAATTTGGAAATGTACAAGTTGGAGAATGTGGAAATTTTGAAGCAAGTGCCAATGTGCAAAATGCATTAACTTTATCAGCTTTTATGATATGTCCTCACCCCTTGGATATGTAATAGAGCAATATTAGGAGAAGGTACAACGAAGAGGTCTAACTCATATGGTATCTCTAGAAGTGTAGGGAAATTTCAAAAGTTATGCAAAACAAACTGGCAAGAAATTGTTACAAACAATAACTCTGCAAATTAGTTTAAGTGCCCGTATTCAAAATGCAATAAATTTTTGGACTTTTCTGATTTAGGTTCTCCCTTTGGATATGTGATAGAGCAAGACTAGGTTCAGTGAATATGGCGAACTCAAATGGTAGCTCTGGAAGTGTAGGAAAATTTCCAAAGTTATGCAAAAAAAACTGGCAAGAAATTGTCATTGACAGCAACTTTGGAAATTAGTTTAAGTGCCAATATTCAAAATGCAATAACTTTTTGATCTTTTGTGATTTAGGTTTGCCCTTTGGATATGTGATGGAGCAAAATTAGGAGAATTTTCAATGAAGAGGGAGAACTCAGATTGTAGCTCAGGAAGTGTAGGGAAATTTCCAACGTTATGCAAAAACACTGGCAATAAATTGTCGTAGACAGTAACTTTGCAAATTAGTTTAAGTGTCAATATTCAAAATGCAATAACTTTTTGAGCTTTTGTGATCTAGGTTTTTCCTTTATATATGTGATAGATCAAGATTAGGAGAATCTTCAATGAAGAGGCCGAACCCAGATGGTGACTCAGAAAGTGTAGAGAAATTTCCAACATTATGCAAAAAAAACTAGCAAGAAATTGTAACTCTGCAAATTAGTTTAAGTGCCAGTATTCAAAATGCAATTACTTTTTGAGATTTTTTGATCTAGGTTCGCCCTTTGGATATGTGATAGATCATTAGGAGAATATTTAGTGAAGAGGGAAAACTTAGATGGTGGCTCAGGAAGTGTATGGAAATTTCCAAAGTTGGATACAGAGACAGATTGGTGGACAACTCTTTTTTCTAGTTTTCTGACATTGTTTTAGTTGATTTTGTCGGGAGATTAACTCCAGTTTTTTCAATGATTTTAATTCTTGTTTAGTGGAATGGGATGGAGAAGGTACACACCCACATTTACATGCAAACACAACAAATCAGAGATCATACAAAAATAAAACTAAAAGTCAACAAAAGTAGTGAGCAGAAAATGGAGAGTAGAATGGAGAGCAACGGTGCCAATGTTAAGCCTAGTTCCTCTGAGAGGAAGTGGCTAGGTGTCATGTGTAGTGCAATGGTGAGTCGGGTCCGATCCAATGAGGAGCCCTAGAGATGGCTCAACCTCCACTAGTTCAAGCTGCAAAGGCAAACAAGGTTCTAGAAACTATACACTAGCATGGCATGTACAATGAACGACATACAAAATAAATCATTGAAATACCTAGAAAATAACTAACCACCCTACCTTACACTTTACAACCATCCACACATATGCACAAGAGAGAGAGAGAAAAGGAGGAGGAGAGAGAGAGAGAGAGAGAGAGAGAGAGAGAGAGAGAGAGAGAGAGAGAGAGAGAGAGAGAGAGAGAGAGAGAGAGATGGATACTCGAAAATGCTAGAGTCTACTTCTATTAAATTGTGGATTCCCATACAAAGGAAATGTCTAAGTATAGGTCTAGTTTCTAATGTTCTAAAGTAGTTTCCATGATTGATATAGATAATAGTGTCCAAATTGGATGCTTCACTATTTCTTACATCAATTTTACACATCAAAATATAACTAGAACATGAAGAACCAGATAGAATGTGAGTGAAATGATTCCTCCATGTTTCAAACTTTGAACTCTCTGGAAAATTACAGCAACCAAACAATAAATGTGAGTGATGACCATGTGCTTGCTTGTCTCCTCCAACTTTGTCCTTTCTTGATATGTCTCCACCATAAAACTCCATGAATGAGCCTCCATCTCCATCTTGCCACAAGATATCATCAACACTTGATGACTTGGCCATGAATGAGTGACATAATGAGCCTCCAATAGCTACATTTCCATCAACAAAACTAGCCAAGAATGCTAGTACAACTCCCACATCAATACTCACCAATGTAGTTTTACCATATCTTGACAATCTGCACACATCCACATGAAATTGCTCAAACATGAGATAGAACAAGTAAAGTAAACTTGAACAAAACCTCCTTGCTACTCCTTTGACCTTACTTGAGTATTCAAACACCTTCAAAAACAGATCCATGATATCTTTGCCAAATAACCTTCCTTTGATGCTCTTGACTAGCTCCAAATTGCCACCTTTCCTTTTGTGTTGTTGAAGCCCTTTGAGACCAACCTCTTGATATTCATCTTGACCATCAAAGTCATTGAGAAAACTTTTTTTTTCCAGATCCATTACTTGATTTTCCAGCATGAAAACCATAAGAACCAATATCCACTTGCATAGCATCGTTTACACAAGAAGATTCAAAGTGAGTCGCTTCCACTTGCTTACCTTTCTCTTGATCATCAAAGATATCAAAGACATGAATATCTTCAGACCTAAACCTCTGAAAATACTCCCTCTCAAACATATGATCTAGATCCAACACAATCTCATCAATGCTTGATCTCGATCAAACACAAAGGTTAATGAAAATAATGCCTGCATCATAAATCAAAAGATAGATTCCAAACTTTTGCCTCTCGATTTGTTCCATGTAGTCACTTTTGTCATCTCGATCATGAGTGATCAATTCACAATCATAGAATCCTTTGAGTTGATGAAGAGATGTGAGATCCATACCTTAGATCTTCCCAAGAACCAATCTTCCATTGCTCTTTCCTTCGTAAAACTCTCTCTTAATGATTGCATCAACCTCAAAAACATTAGAAGCCATGAAAAAAATGATTAGTACCTTCAACATAAGGATGATTGAAGTACTCCCTTTTTTTAAACAAGAATTCTACTCAATGTTTTAAGTAATGACTCATACGATAATGATTCTTCCTCACTACCATTCACAATGACATCATTCAAAGAACATCCTACTTTGAACTCTTCATATACTTATCTTCTTCTCGACTTATGACAACCTTCCTCACCAAGTCTCTTGACAAAACCATTTGATATACTCTCTTTATAAAGACATGTGACTCCACTTGCTACAAAAATGACTTTCTTGGACTCATCACAAAAGAATGTAGAAGAACCATCTCCTTCATGAATGCACCTAGAAACATCTTTTTCCATATGATCAAAGAAATCATTAGCAACAACCTTTTCCAAAGAAGAATCTTCACCTCCATTGATGAAGTTAGCTCTTTCATTACCTTTTGTAAGCTTGCACTTGCCATGAAGAACCATTGAAACACCATCATTATCCTCAAGACTAGCCAAGTTAGCACACAGATGAACATCTCCAAGAAGCATATTAGATCTTGACCTAGATCTAGCATAAGCAAGCTTGTTAGACTTTGCATAAGATCTGTGAAAAATACAGATCCTAAGTGGATCTAAACTCCAAGATCATTGGCTTGAATGCTTGCACTCCAAACTACATAAGCTAGGAATTGGCAACACATTCTATGCTACCTAGAATGCAAAGAACTTGATCAAAAAGCATTTATCACAAATGGAAACTTCCATAAACATCAAGTGCGGCCCAAAATAGCATTATACAGTCCATAATACATCAGCCTACCACTTTTGGAAAGCACCTAAGATCATACACAATAGCTTGAAGACAATACACACAACAATGCTCTCAATGGAGGAAGAAACAATGACAATGATCTATTGATCTCAATGAAGCATACAAAAGGTTTCTCCAACCTGTTCTCCACGACTTCCCTACTATTTATGGATGAGGAAGATGACTCTCTCTCCTCTCTCTAGAAGGTACTTGACCCTAGATATTCCCTATATAGGAAAAATAGCTAAAAATGGCTTATATGACCAAAATACATCAAAATGGTCTCATTTTGAAGGGTATGAAGTTTGACACTTCATCATACTGAAAAAATATAGTAAATAAAAACATTGTGGCCTGGTTCACACGTGTGAAACTCCAGAACCAAAACTATTTACAATTTTAGCCAATTTAGGCCTCAAACTAGCTAGGAAATGTTGACAATTTTCACACTCCCTCTTCAACATTGGATGCTAGTTTCAACATAGTCTTTGAGCACATTCCAAGATTAGATCTATGCATTAAATATAGGTCCTTTCCCAATGGTTTGGTGAAGATATCAGCCACACACTCCTTTGAAGAGACATGTTGAAGCTCCACCTCTTTGGCAATGACTTGATCTCTCACAAAATGGTGAGCAAACTCAATGTGCTTGCTCCTTGCATGAAAAACAGGATTGCTTGCCAAGCTTTGGGCTGAAAGGTTATCACAAAGTATGATTGGAGTCTTCTCTGGTTCCAGCAAGTGAAGATCCAATAACATCCTCTTGATCCAAAGAATCTCCTTGGTGCATGTTGTTAATGCCTTGTACTCGGCTTCGGTGGAAGATAGAGAGATAGTTGGTTGCTTCTTTGATAGCCATGAGACCACTCCATCTCCAAGATAGATTGCAAAGGCACTTGTTGACTTCCTATCCATTTGATCACCTGCAAAATCTGAATCTGAAAATCCACAAAGGTTAGGTGTAGTACCTCCATACAAGATGCCAAAATCTCTAGATCCCGAGATGTATCTAAGTACTCTCTTTCCTAGCTTCCAATGAGCCTCACTAGGATCTTGCATAAATTGACTTAGTTTACCAACCACAAAGCTTAGATCAGGTCTTGTGATGGTTAACCATATAAGAGATCCTATTAGCTTTCTATAGAGAGTAATGTCCTTGAAGGATCTTTCATTACTTCTTGTAGTTAGCTTTACATTTGATTCCATAGGAGTAGAAACAACTTTACAATCTTCCATATGAAACCTTTTTAGAATAGAGTTAACATACTTTTCTTGACATATGAATGTAGATTTAGAAGTTCTAATAATCTCTATTCCTAAGATATAATGAAGTTTACCAAGATCTTGAATTTCAAACTCTCTTTTGAGTGCCATCTTGATTTCATCTATATCTAGATTGTTACCACCACTTAAGATAATGTCATCAACATAGATCAAAAGTAAAGTGATATCATTTTCATTCAATCTAAAGTAGAGAGAATGATCATACTCACTCATAACAAAGTTTTGAGAAAGTAAGAAGGAATTGAGCTTAGCATACCAACTCCTTGGTGCTTGCTTTAGCCCATACAAACTCTTTTGGAGATAGCACACATGATTAGGCTCATCATGTGAAACATAGCCCTCGGGTTGCTCCATGTAAATATCTTCTTCAAGATCACCATTCAAGAAGGCATTAGTAACATCCATTTGCCACATATCCCAATCATAAAGAGTTGCAAGAGAGATTAGGATTCGAATAGTTACCATCTTTGCCACGGGTGCAAAGGTCTCATCATAGTCAATACCATATTCTTGAGCATACCCCTTTGCCACCAACCTTGCCTTGTACTTGTTGATTGATCCATCTTGATTTGTCTTGATCTTGAAGATCCACTTACAACCAATTGCCTTCTTGTCCTTTGGAAGCTTTACCAACCTCCATGTGTTGCTTTTGATGAGTGCTTGATGCTCATGATCCATGGCTTGGATCCATTCCTTCTTTTGAATTGCTTCACCTACACAAGTTGGTTCATCAAAAGAGGTAAGAAAAGCAAAGTTAGAGTTGTCCACCACTTGCTTTCCTTTTTCATCATAGGTTAGCCTTGATGGCTTAGCCCTTTGCCTTTGAGTCTTCCTTGAAGTTTGCTTTGGAGTGGCATCTCCATCTTCATCCAAGACATCTTGCACATCATGATGATTAGTAGGCACATCAACATCAACATCAACAACATTGGAAACATTCTCTTCATGAAAGATGACATCCCTACTTATGACAACTTTCTTTGTAGAAGGAATGTACACTTTGTAAGCCTTGCTTACTTCACTATAGCCAACAAACACACCCTTCTTTGATGAAGGATCTTCTTTAGTTCTATCATCAAGTGTGATATTGACAAAACATGTACATCCAAAGATCCTACAATGCTTGACACTCGGCCTTCTACCATAAAGAACCTCATGAGGAGTTTTACCATCCAAGGAAGCACTTGTCCATCTATTACATAGATAGTTAGCACATGCTAAAGCTTCCCCCCAAAAAGACTTAGCAAGATTAGCATGTAGTCTCATTGCCTTGGCACATTCACAAAGGGTTCTATTCTTCCTCTCGGCCACTCCATTCTGTTGTGGAGTCCTAGGACTAGACATCTCCCTCTTAATCCCATGTGCTATACAAAAGTCTTTGAACCTATTTGAGGTGTATTCCCCTCCATTATCAGATCTTAAGCATTTGATCTTTGTATTGAATTGGTTTTCCATTTCATTCTTGAACTTGACAAATGCAGCAAACACTTCATCCTTACTTTTAAGAAGATAGATCCAAGTATACCTACTAAAGTCATCAATGAAAGTTGCATACATCTTTGCCCCACCATTGCTAGTTGTACTAGAAGAATGAATATCAGAAAGCACAAGTTGAAAAGCTTCTTTAGATCTAGAAGTAGATCTAGAATAAGCAAGTCTATGAGATTTGGACAAGGCACAATGTTCACAAACACTATTGTTTGCAACAAGACTTTTAGGGAGACCAAGAACAAGCTCTTTCTTTGCCATTACCTCCAAAGATTTGAAGTTGGGATGGCCCAACCTCTTGTGCCAAACTTCTTGGTTTGTCAATTGCTCCCTAGCCATACATCCTTCATGATTAGAGATCACACATGCATCAAGCTTGAAAAGTTTACCATGCCTCCTACCTTGAGCAATCAAGGATCCACATTTACTTATCAAACATGCATCTCCAATGAACTCCACATCAAGTCCTTTGTCAATCATTTGACTTACACTAAGCAAATTCTTAGTGATTGAAGGAATGTACAAAACATTTTCAAGATTTGCTTTCCTATTTGTTGAAAGGGAAATAGGAATAGTGCCTATGCCTTTGATGTCACATTGACCATCATTTGCAGTGTAGATGATGTTACCTTCTCCCTCATAAGACAATAAGGATGTAAAGTATTCCTTATGTCTTGTCATGTGAGATGAGGCTCCACTATCAATCCACCAAGGATCATTATCATCTATGTTGGCTAACAAACTTGAAGTCATAACAAGTGATTCACATGTGTTATGTTCTTCCTCATCTATTGTAAGATTTCCTTGCCTCTCTCCTTGCTCTCTTTTCTTCTTATAACATTCATTTGCAAAATGACCTTTTATCCCACAATAAAAGCACTTGAACTTTGACTTATTGTTCTTAGTAGAAGAGGAAGAGGAAGAGTGATCATCATGATCAAAGTTACCACCTTTGGACCATTTCCCTTTGCCTTTACCTTTGCCCTTGAATTTGCCTTTTGTGAAGAAAGCCTCTTCACCTCCACCTTGCAAGGATGCACCATCAAGCTTTGATTGCAACCTATGTTCTTCAGCCAATAAGATTTCTTGCAAGTCAACCACACTTGGCAAGACTCTTTGAATGGCAAAACTTTGCACAAGGTTAGCATGTTCATTTAGCAAACCATTCAACATAACTTGGACTATTTCACCATCTTTTATGTTCTCATCAATGCATGCTAAATCATCACTTAGGGACTTAACTCTCAAGATAAATGCATGAGCACTTTCACCCTCTCTTTGCCTACTAGAAAATATTTGTCTCCTTAGGGTCAATACCCTAGATGTGGACTTTGATTCAAAGAGCTTCTTTAAGGCATTCCATGCCTCACTTGCACTTTGACACTTTCCAACTTCCTTGAGAAGTTCATTTGTAACATTCATTTTAATGATATGAAGAGCCCTTTTGGCCTTCTTATCAAACCTTTGTTGCTCTTGAAGTGTGAGAGGTCTCTCTTCAATTTCTGCAACTATGTCCATGAGTTCATTCAACTCAAGTAAGGACTCCATCCTCACTTTCCAAGTAGAGTAGTTTGATGAACTCAACCTTTCACTAGACTCTAGCATGATCCCACCATTGGAAGCCATGATTCTAATGTTTCTTCAACTTTTAGGTTCTGTCCTAAAGCACTTAGCACTCACTTTTCTCTCAACAAATGATAGATAAAGAGATCTATGAAGATTTAGGACCCTAAAACACTTCTATCTTGAACCTAGATGGTTTCCAAGCATAGAAAGGAAGATTGAAACACATGTAACACTTTGCACACACTAAGAATGGATTACAAAATCAAACCAACCTGAACACACTCTTGCTTAAGCTCTCAAACTTTCCAGCAAGTGACCAAATCAAGTTATGGTGTGAAGAGTTACTTGCATTCTTAGAAAATACCCAAAACTAGGATGCCAAGATTACCTAGTAATGAACAAACTTGATCAACATATGATCAACACACTAAGATATTGATTCAACCTGTAAAACCACATGTAAACCACACTTCTAAAAGTTTATAAACTCCAGCAAGTGATAAATACAAGATTTATAGGTGAATGAATGAGCACACTTAGTGAATCACAAGACTAGCTTCACTATCTTGTCAAATCTTGGTGTTTAGATGTAGATCTAAGATCACTTCACATGAGAATGTTCCTCAACCTGTTAAGAACCTGAAAACACACTTGCATAATGGTTAACACCTTCCAGCAAATGCTCCAATCAAATTACATAAGGAGAGTTACTTACATGCTCAACAAAGTACACCAAAATTTATGCCAAAATTGATGACAATCTTTACAATATGCTCTTCACAATGGAGCTTACAATATGTTCACCCAAAAAAGGGGATCTTTCATCCAAATGGGAGCTTTGCTCAGCCTTTAGGAGAATTACAACTCACTCAAAAGAGCATTTGTCATCCACTTAAGGAGAAGTTTCATCCACTTAAGGAGAGTGTTCATCCAAGAATGGAGATTGTCAACAATAGGATTGAAAAGAACATTGTTAGTATTGAATATGCACAAGCCTCACAATCACAAATGACTAGGTGTTATGATCTGAACCAAAATAGTTTCTTTTCAGCCTCTGATCTTCAATAGACCTGAAATATGCTTTTGATCCACAAGTTCAACTCACAAAACAAAGGTTAGTAAGATTTGATCAACAAAGCAATGCAAAATCATGCTAGAACTTGATCAAACATCCAAATATCACCAAAAATGGAATACTTACTGTAAATAGAAGCCAACCAGCTCTGATACCATGTGAAAAATACAGATCCTAAGTGGATCTAAACTCCAAGATCATTGGCTTGAATGCTTGCACTCCAAACTACATAAGCTAGGAATTGGCAACACATTCTATGCTACCTAGAATGCAAAGAACTTGATCAAAAAGCATTTATCACAAATGGAAACTTCCATAAACATCAAGTGCGGCCCAAAATAGCATTATACAGTCCATAATACATCAGCCTACCACTTTTGGAAAGCACCTAAGATCATACACAATAGCTTGAAGACAATACACACAACAATGCTCTCAATGGAGGAAGAAACAATGACAATGATCTATTGATCTCAATGAAGCATACAAAAGGTTTCTCCAACCTGTTCTCCACGACTTCCCTACTATTTATGGATGAGGAAGATGACTCTCTCTCCTCTCTCTAGAAGGTACTTGACCCTAGATATTCCCTATATAGGAAAAATAGCTAAAAATGGCTTATATGACCAAAATACATCAAAATGGTCTCATTTTGAAGGGTATGAAGTTTGACACTTCATCATACTGAAAAAATACAGTAAATAAAAACATTGTGGCCTGGTTCACACGTGTGAAACTCCAGAACCAAAACTATTTACAATTTTAGCCAATTTAGGCCTCAAACTAGCTAGGAAATGTTGACAATTTTCACAAGATCCACCAATCTTATTGATGCTAAAAGGGAACTTTGGAAAATTGAGATCAATCTCCTTTTTCATTCCATCCTTTTTGTTAGCCATAAAAAAAGCATCAAGCTTGAAAAGTCTACCTTGTCTATTTCCCCTAGCAACCAAGATTTCTTCCTTTGTAATGAAACAAGCATCACCACCAAACTTTATCTTGTATCCTTTCTCTATCATTTGACCAACACTTAGCAAATTCTTTGAAAGTAAAGGAATGTAAAGAATACCATCAAGTCTTGCTTTCCTATTAGTAGAAAGACAAATAAGAATTGAACCAATACCTTCGGATTACACACTTACCACCATTGGCCATGTGTATGACTTTCTTGGCTCCATCATAAGTGACCAAAGAAGTAAAGAACTCCTTGTGACTAGTCATGTGTGAACTAGCTCCACTATCAATCCACCATGAATCTTTGTTACCTTCACTTGATATTAGACTTGAAGAACACATCAAAAGAGAATCACAACCACCTAGATTCTCATCATTAGTAGTAAAGTTGATTTGCTTGCTACCTTCATCTCTTTGCTTCTTCAAACATTCATTTGCAAAATGCCCCTTGATGCCACAATAAAAGCATTTCAACTTAGACTTGTCTTTCTTTTTTCCAAAAGAGGAAGTCTCACCTTGATCTTGCCCTTTAGACCACTTGCCTTTGCCTTTGCCCTTGAACTTGCCTTTGATGAACATAGCCTCCTCTTCATAATGAGATGTCGATGTAGATCCATCTCCTCTTGACTGAAGCCTAAACTCCTCATTCACCAAGATCTCTTGCAAATCCACAATATTTGGCAAAGTATTTTGAATAGCAAAACTTTGAACAAGATTAGCATGATCATCCAACAAGCCATTAAGTATAACTTGAACAAGTTCTACCTCCTTAATGCTCTCATCAATACATGCTAACTCATCATTGAATGCTTTAACCCTTGGATTCATAAAGCTTCTTCAAAGCTTTCCAAGCCTCCAAAGATGATGTGCACTTACCAATCTCCTTGAGAAGTTCATTGGTAACATTCATCTTAATAATGTGTAGAGCCCTTTTGGCCCTCTTATCATACCTCATTTGATCTTGTTGAGTTGATGGTCTCTCCTCCAAACCTACAACAATATCCAAAACATCATTTGTCTCAAGAAGTGATTCCATCCTCACTTTCCACAATGAATAGTTACTTGAGGTAAGCCTATTATTGCCTTCCAACATGAATTCACCACTTGTAGCCATGTTGCACCTGATCTTCTTCTTTCAATCCGTTCCAATGCACAAAGCACTCTCTTGAATGTCAACAAATGAACTCAAGAAGAAATCACAAAGATATGGAACCTCTCAAATCTCTTCTAACACTTCTAGCTAGAAAATCAACACATAGAATAGTGAAATCTTGATCAATCTATGATCTATCCTCAATCTAGTGATTCTTGCCACTTCCTAAGATTGAAACACACTCAAATAAAGTTCACTAACCTCACAAACTAGAGATCCAATCAAAATTAGGGTTTTGACAAAATCACAAAAAATTGAATATCTCATATCCTACATGCAATTTTTAAAAACTTGATATATTATCTTGTAGCCTCCAATGAGACCTTTCTAATGCACCAGAAATTGGCTAATTCCAGTAAACCAAGTCTGAAATCGGAGTTGATCAAGTATATAAACCTTTATTGAGTTTTGCCCTACAAAAGATCAATTCTACATATGCAAAAATGGATATTTTTGAGTAGAAATCAATCTAGCATGCTCTAGCATTGGTAACTCCTCCAAATCCTTATTGCTAAATGTGGTTGATCCTTTCATAACTTGAAATACAAGAGCTCTAATACCATGTGAAGGATTTCAGATCATTCAAGATCCAAATCCATGTCCTTGATCTTTGGGTAAAAAAGGAGCAAACCAACAATCTTGCCAATGTAGAAAAATCAGCATCTACATACAAAATGAGATGCAAATCTAAGAGATATTGATCAAACATGAACCAAAACATAGAATATAGTTGTTTTCCATACAAGTATAGTACCCTACTATATTTCACACATGTGGAACTGAAAATAGCAATAAATGATTATTCTACACATAGAATTGCAAGATAACATCATGAGACTGTACCAATTAGTAGTAGAACTCAAAGAGAACCATTTATAAGCATGAAATGAGATAGAGAAGAGAGAAGATCTGCTTCTCCATGAGTTACATCCTTTTATAACAGGTCCAAACCCTACTTTGCTACTTGGCTTTCCCTCCCATATGAAAAACCCTATTATTTTGGGACTAGATTCAATGTACCCAAAGTTCAAATTTGAATCTCTCTCAAAATCAACTACCAACTTTCCCACACTTTCAAAAAGTGTTTATTGAATTTATTTTAAAATAATATAACTTCAAAAAGTTTATCTCTAAGTCTAAAATGCGTTTTGGCCTCAATTGACAATTTACCAAAATATGACTAAATAGTTAGAATTAAAGTAGAATCATTGTGCTACTGTACTGTGGGTCCTATCAGTGGATAAGGATCAGTTTGTGAAATTTCAGAGAAATAAAGACCAAGAATGGATCTAGATCAGATCCTCAAGAGGTGTTGGAAGCTAGATTACATGGTCTACTAATCAACCAATGATTAGATCTAGAATTAGATCAATTTCCCATCAAAAATCTAGCAAGAACAACAAGCAAATGATTAAACTTGAGACCTACTGCCTTCACACGTGTGAAGAACAGTACCTGTACGGAATTACAGCAGAGAGTGAAGTACACAAGTGTTAGAAAGCAATAGAACCATAAAATCACAACACAAATATGAGAATACTCAAGATATGCCTCCAAAACCAAGATCTTGCCTCTTTTATTTCTCAAAGTGGATCCATCATGGATTAAATACAAAAATCATCATACTCTCTCTCTAAGACACTTCCAGCACGTGTGAGACAGGTCATAGTGCTTATCCATATCCACTTTGGCTAAGATTCCATTAATTTGCCACATCATCATTGGTGGCTAGTGTTGACCTTCTAGATTCCTACAAATTAGGAGATAGGTCCTACAATCTAGGAGATTTGACTTTTGACATGTATGAAATCTATATACAATGGATCTGAACTTTCTATATGATATTTCACACGTGGGAGACCACTCCTACCCATGTGATATAGCATTTTCTACCACTAGAATGGTGCCAAGTGTCATAATACTACTAAACTAGTTTTTGGCCAATTTAGCCACTAGTTTCCAATTTAAATGATATGTACAACATTTATGATCTATCTAAATGACTTAGGCATAGATTTCACACGTGGGAACAGGCTCCACACATGTCTAATGATGATAGGTACAAGTCATTATGGTATTTACAAGATTTAACCAAGTTAGCTTTTGCCAATTTTAACACTCCTCCTCAAAACTAACTTGATACATCTATGGTACATCTATTTACAACACTTAAGGCTGATCATTGCAGGTTCATAGGTGTGAAGATCAGCCAATGAGTTTGATGAAGATCCAAGATCACCATATCCATGATAGTGCCTCCTTGATGTTGACTTCTTTGATGAACTTGAGAGCTTTGCACCACTTGATCACTTTTTCCATTGATTTGTTCCATCCTTGGAACATATGGTTGATCCAAAAGCTCAAAAATAGCTGAAATTCCATGAGAAAATAAAGAGTCCTTCTTGACTCATAAGGATCACAAAGATCCAACATCATGTTACCAAGATCTCGAGAATTTGGCTCATCAACATTGGCAAGACTATGCATGCTATAATAACCAAGAGTTCGCATCATATCTTCATGCTTGATTTCCATTCTAATCTCAGATCTAATGAGGCTAAATACTTTATTATGGAGATAAGTGTCCTTAGAGGATGATTCACTTACTCTCATAAAGAGTTTACAATTTGCCTCAATACATGAAAAAAGACAAATTTTCATACTATGAATGAGCAAATCACTCTTGCTCTTGCAAGATTCAAGAGCATACATTTGATGAAATAACCATTTGCTTTCTAATTGATCTAAAATCAATTTGAAATCATTAAGAACATCAACTATGTTCTCAAGAGAGACACCATACTCAACTAGTATTGCTTTACTCCAACTTTGAGTTGCAAAAGTCTCACCAAAGCAAATTGATTCACCAAATGACATATGAGAAGAAAGCATAAGATCTATACCACTTGAAATGTGCTCCTCTTTCCCTTGAAATGTGAGCCATATGAGCTCAACCATGTCTCTTGATATTCTTCTTGGAATCATAACTTGAGAAGGACTCTCCTCCTCAATCCTTGGCACACTTGAACCTTGAGATGACTCCTTAAGATCAACTTCTTGGTGCTCCTCCTTGATGAAAATCCGAGACCTCCATGTCTCATAATGATCACAATAAACATGACCATACATTGTGCACTTTCTATGATCAACAATATTACTTATGCTAGAACCATAAGTCCAAAAATCACCACAACTTGACATGATTTTTCTAATATTGAAATCAAGAACTATTTCCATCTCAATAAGGCTAACTACTTGCTTATGGATATAAGTGTCCACTTTGGATGCTTCACTTATTCTCATAAGAAGTTTACAACTTGCCTTTAAAATTGAAAATTTACAACTTTCAACATTATGAATGAACACATCATTCATGATCTTATTGAAACCAAAAGAAAATACATCATGAAGACATTTCCATTTCCTTGTCTTTATACTCAATGTAAGTTTACAAGGAAAACATGCTTTGCTATCTATTAAGGCATCACACTCAACTAGTATTGCCTTAATCCACATTTGAGATACAAAAATCTCTTCAAAGCAAAATAGTTCTTCAAAAGATGTCATGAGAGCATAAATGGAACTATTTTCATTTTGTGATTGCTCCTCCTTAATTTTGCTTGGTTTCTCTTGGATCATAACAATAACTTTGAACTTATCCAAAGTTCCAAACAAAATGCTTTCCAAGAACATGAAATAAATCCAAGTGACATTCATGAAAGAAACATCTTTCTTTGCATCTTGAACCAAACAATGCACTTCCAAATGAAAAACTTCTAGAGGTTTGAAATGTGTGGTGATGGATTTTTGAAGACAACTCTTGTAAGTCCTTGTGAGACTCCAAGCCTCATGCATCTTTCCACAAAGGAAACACATTTCCTTAGATTTGTCCTTCTTGCCTTTGCATTTTGCACTTGAATCTCCATCCTTCACCTCGGCCCCCTTGCTTTGGTTCTCCTTGGATGGATTGGTCTTCATTTTGTAGCATCTTGAGACAAAATGATCTCTCTTGCCACAAAGGTTGCATTTAGGATCCTTACTTGCCTCCAATAGGTTGCCACCTATTGATGCCATGATGAGGAAGTAAAACTTTGTGATATGACTTTTCAAAATGTAATTTGTGACTCTCAAGAAACTAGATTTGAACACATTCAACAATCTAGAAGGATCTACACAAGACAAATTTTGAATCATATCTCTTTTCAACCTAGTCAATTGGAAACTAATTTTTGCTTTGATCACTAAGACCAAAGCACTCTATCAAATCACAAAAATCAGATTCAAACACCCCTATTGGACTCAACAAACACCAATGACTCTTTCTTTTGAGAGTTGGAATGGATTTGAAAAGATTTGACTCCTAGATTTCTCTTTTCTCTTGACTAGTTCACTCAACTTTTGATATTCTTGAACAAAGGATGGGTTTTGTTTCAAATACTTGAAAATCAAACTCAATCACTTCTTTTGGACTCACTCTTGACCCAAATAATCTCACTCTTAAGATTTTGATTGAATTTGATTTGATTCGACAACAAATTAAACCACTAACTTTCACAAAAAAAAAAATGATCTACACTAGATCACATAAACTTGACATGTATACTTGATTCAAACACACAAAGATCAGATCCAATCACGCCTTTTGGAATCCTCTTGACCCAAATAATCTCACTCTTGAGATTTGGAATGGACATGAAATGGTTTGATAACAATCTATGTCAATAATTTTTCACCAAGCTTAAAAATTAGACATCTAGAGATTCACAAAGATCCCAACCATGTATGAACACTCAAATATGGACTCCTCCTTGTTCTATACTCCCAATGGGATCACAACTTGACCCTCACCCTCTCACAAAGAAAGTTGAATTAGAACTTATTTGAGTTTCATACATACAATGTCAAATTGTGCTCAAAAATTGAATTCATTCACCCCTATTGGACTCCACCAAGTACCAATGACTCTACCTCTTTAGAGTTGGAATGAAATTCAAAAATGTGATACTTCTCTCTCACTAAGATATGTGCTTACAAAGAGCTAATGCCACTTAGCAAGATTTGATCACAATGAAGGAGACAATTTTTCCACCAAAGTCAAGAAATGAGTTACTAGAACTTGCCCTCTACAAAGGAAGGAACTCTTAGGATTTTTGGATCAAACACTACACATGTGACTTACACACCTCTATGACTCTCTTTCAAGCCAAACAAAACTCAACTCTTTGAGTAGGAGTGGAACAATGTGACTTAGATCTCAAAAATCACTTCTAGAACTCTCCAACAATGCTTATCACTTGTATTGGTAGATTTTGCCTTTATGAGTGTTTGTGCTCTAGAAATTCACTTAAGATTTCACTTGGAGGACTTATCCAAGGCTGACTTCTAGCACTTAGATGCTTCTAGTCTCAACCCTTTCACTCTTGAACACATCTAGAGTGAAGATACAATGGATTTCAATCTCTTCCCTTGCAAATCACTCCTTAATCTATGGTTTTTGGCAATCTTTCACTCTCAACTTTAATGCACACCCAAAGCATATGAAGATCAGCTTTAATGTACTGTAATAAAGATTCAAATCATCTATATGATTGATCTATACCAAGAACAAATCAAAGGAATAGAAACAATGCATTACAAAGCTTGAAAAATGCACTAGATTGACTAGTTTTGGGTGTATGAGGCATTAAATGCACCAAAACTGAATTTTATTGCTCATAACAGGTTATGTACGGCCTCACACGTGTGGTAAGTACACATGAAGCCCACAAAAATATTTGGTACAAATATAATGATTCTATCTATCTATTCAAACTCGCTACCTCAAGATTAGCTAGTTTCCAAAAAACCTGCTAGTTTGGGTGTATGAGTAAGATATAGCATCAAACTGAAAAATATAGCTCCAAAACTGGTACTGTACGTCCTCACACGTGTGAAGAGTAACCCTGCATCCCACAACCAAGTTTGATGCACAAATATCAAGGCTAACTAACTCTTCAAACTCGCCCACTCAAGATTAGTGAGTTTTCTCAAAAAACTTGCCAATCTGGGTGTTGTTTAGATCAATGCTTTAATCTCTTGTACTTGGCTCTGATACCATGTGAAATTTCAGAGAAATAAAGACCAAGAATGGATCTAGATCAGATCCTCAAGAGGTGTTGGAAGCTAGATTACATGGTCTACTAATCAACCAATGATTAGATCTAGAATTAGATCAATTTCCCATCAAAAATCTAGCAAGAACAACAAGCAAATGATTAAACTTGAGACCTACTGCCTTCACACGTGTGAAGAACAGTACCTGTACGGAATTACAGCAGAGAGTGAAGTACACAAGTGTTAGAAAGCAATAGAACCATAAAATCACAACACAAATATGAGAATACTCAAGATATGCCTCCAAAACCAAGATCTTGCCTCTTTTATTTCTCAAAGTGGATCCATCATGGATTAAATACAAAAATCATCATACTCTCTCTCTAAGACACTTCCAGCACGTGTGAGACAGGTCATAGTGCTTATCCATATCCACTTTGGCTAAGATTCCATTAATTTGCCACATCATCATTGGTGGCTAGTGTTGACCTTCTAGATTCCTACAAATTAGGAGATAGGTCCTACAATCTAGGAGATTTGACTTTTGACATGTATGAAATCTATATACAATGGATCTGAACTTTCTATATGATATTTCACACGTGGGAGACCACTCCTACCCATGTGATATAGCATTTTCTACCACTAGAATGGTGCCAAGTGTCATAATACTACTAAACTAGTTTTTGGCCAATTTAGCCACTAGTTTCCAATTTAAATGATATGTACAACATTTATGATCTATCTAAATGACTTAGGCATAGATTTCACACGTGGGAACAGGCTCCACACATGTCTAATGATGATAGGTACAAGTCATTATGGTATTTACAAGATTTAACCAAGTTAGCTTTTGCCAATTTTAACACAGTTGGCCTCGCTATGAGGCAAGTCAACGGGACACGCGTCCCGCCAACGGCAACCTGGGTCATGCATGGGTTGCCTGAGTGAACAACTATATGTACAGTGTAATTTCATTTTGAGAAATAGAGTTGCTATGTGAGCTTGCAGTGGAGAGTGTTTTCTGACTGTGTTACTGTGTAGCATGATCTGTGTTCCTGTGCAAAGCAAATTCTAAGTTGGTATCAGAGCCGTACATGGAGTGTACACAGTACAACATCGTCGTTGAAGAGAGCTTCGGGAGAGCTATCTTCTGAGAGTTCGGAATTTACGGCGGGTTGTAGACCGAAGGAGGAGCACTAGTGCAGAGAGTTTAGCACATAGAAGCTTAGTGAGCTTGAGACTGTGTGAGGATTCAGAGACAAGAGTTGTCGGCTGAATCAAAACCTTAGCAGACGGAATTTTGAAATTTCGAAGCAGACTATTTGGTGTTTGCAGTCAGTGTGCATTCAATCGGATACCGTTTGACGAACGGATTGAAGCATCGGCTTTCCAGCAGTAGGGCGACCTCAGAGGAAGAGGATAAGCCTGTCATAAGACTGTGAATAGGAAGCCAAGTGTAGTTTTTTGAGAAAAACTCTGGCCTAGGGTTTGAAAGCTCAAAAAAACGGGTTTCTCTCTATTCTGAACCTTTTTAGAAGCTATAAAACTCCAGAGGAGGGCGCCCTAGTAGTGTGAAACAACACCCAAAAGGCCGTGTGTAGCCACAAGCCAGTAAGCGAGCCAGATCAGTTCCAGAGCTTGGCAGCCATAGCTAGTAAGAAGAGAAGAGAGGAGGAAGTCGTGAGAGAGAGCGGACAGCTCGTGTGCGCCCAATGCGACGAACAATGTAGCGCTCCGGAGGGATTCTGTGTTTACAAGTGCGAACCTCGATGCTGAAAATGGTCCATAGCCATTAGATCTTCTCCACATAAAATCAATGGTAGGGATTTTACGGATCAAGAGAGATGTGGATCGTCCGATCATGGAAAACCATTGGATTTAATATGAAATGGCCTGAAAGGCAAAATGGCCTTCAATTGCATTAAAAATCTTCACTCTGAAAGCTAGTGAAGGGGCCTGATGGGTTAAATTCAAATTGAAGGACATGATTTCTTCAAAAGGAAGAAACAGTTCAAAAACAAGGAAAATTCTCATTTTTGGGTCTTTTGCCCGTTTTGACCCAAACGAAAAACGAAGGGCACCCGGATTGTACCTGCAAGTACGGTATATCAAAACAGAGTGATTAAAGCGGAGAAATTGTTTGGAGTGCGCCATAAGTGATTTCACCATTTCACTAGACACGAAGTTGGGAGTTGACGATTGAGTGCATTTTGGAAGGCGACACCGATTTGGCTTTCAAATTGGTGGAAAAGCGATGAGTGGCCTGGTAAGGGAAAAAGTACAGGCCATTATTTTCAACTTCTGACATCACTGTTGGCCTCGACATACTATTTTTAGCCTACGGCAAAAATTTCAAGCAGTTTTGCGATGGCAAACATGGGAGAGTCCATTTTGAGTGAAAGTAGCAAATTGGACGGGATTTCCAACTATGCAGTGTGGAAATTCAAAATGAAAAACATACTGATGGAGAAAGATGTGTGGGAAGTCGTCACAGGTGATGAGAGAAGGCCGCCAAATGAAGCAGATATCAAAGTGTTCGACAAAAAAGATGAGGAAAGCTTTGAACTTCATTAACTTGTCAGTGAAAGATCACATCATTACCCACATTTGTGATGCTGTTACACCCAGACAGATATGGGATGTGCTAAAAGAGCAGTTCGAGACGTCAAATCCATCAAGAATCATGTTTCTGAAGTCAAAGTTGAATAGTGCCCGCATGGAGGAAGGAGAGCACATTCAGACGTACATGACCAGAATCAAGACAATGAGGGTTGAATTGCATTCTATTGGTGAGCGCATACGTGATGTGGAGCTGGTGCACAATGCATTGTGCGGCATTGCAGAACCCTATCAAATGTTTGTGAGCGGAATAGCATCAAGAGAAAGATTTCCAACCTTTGACAAGCTCACATGAATCTTGATGCAAGAAGAGCAACGGTGAGAAATGGTGAAAGCTAGACGTCAAAATACTTACTATCAAGCACTTGCGACACGCCAAAAACAAGGCAAGGGCAAGGGCAAGAAGAAGTCTAAACAATAATTTGCGAAGTCTCAGGAGGACGAGGGATCTTCCAGTAAGACCAAGAAGAAAGGCAAGTGCTTCCATTGTGGTAAAAAGGGCCATTGGAAGAGTGAATGTCACAAATTTCTGGCGGAACAAGGCAAGGGAAAACCAAAACAAGCAGGTAACCTTGTCGATGAGGGTGAGATTGAAGACTCTAGCATCTTCATATCTGCATTGTCATCTCAAAGATGATCAAGCGTGGTATATTGACTCGGGAGCCACAAGACACATGACAGGGAACAAGAACTGGTTCAGTAGCATGAAAGTGTTGGATAATGGAACATCCGTTTCACAAGCAAATGGTGAGATGTGCAAGATCAAGGGGATAGGCAGCATTTCAATCCAACTACCTGATGGCAAAAGCAAGATGATCAAGGAGGTACTTTACGTACCAGATTGCAAACCAGTAAATACTCTTATTGAACCAGGTAAAAAGCTTTCTAAGCTTGATGAGTCACAGTACCTTACCACAACTAGACCAGATATATGCTATGTTGTTGGCATTGTAAGTCAGTTTATGGCAGCACCTACAGAAACACATTGGAAGGCAGCTGAACGCATTTTGCATTATGTGAAAGGCACTTCATATTATGGCTTGATTTACAGGAAGCATGATGGTTTACCTGAGTTGTGTGGCTATGTGGATGCGGATTGGGGAGGTGACTATGATGATCGTAGATCCACCACAAGGTATGTCTTACAGGTTTGTGGTAGTTGCTTTTTCTGGTCTAGTAAAAAGCAAAGTACAATTGCTCTATCCACCACAGAAGCAGAGTATAAGACAATGTGTAGTGCAGCACAAGAAGCTATATGGTTGAGACAAATCTTGGAAGAAGTTGGCATGAAGCAAAAAAATCCATGACATTACATAGCGACAGTCATAGTGGCATGCAGCTAGCAAATAATCCAGTGTTCCATGCGAGAACTAAACACATTGAGATTCAGTATCACTTTATACGTGAGAGGCTGCTAAGTCGTGAAATTCATGTTGTTCATTGTAGCACAGATGAACAACTAGCTGAGATTTTCACTAAGCCACTTGTTGGAGAAAAGTTTGATAAGTTTAGATCAAAGCTTTCTATACTTAAAGTTTGTTGACTTTAGAGCTACGTATATGACTGTGTAAAAAGTAGACTCTACTTTAAGGGAGAGAGTTAGAATTAAAGTAGAATCAGTGTGCTACTGTACTGTGGGTCCTATCAATGGATAAGGATCAGTTGGCCTCGCCACGAGGCAAGTCGACGGGACACGCGTCCCGCCAACGGCAACCTGGGTCATGCATGGGTTGCCTGAATGAACAACTATATGTACAGTGTAATTTCATTTGAGAAATAGAGTTGCTATGTGAGCTTGTAGTGGAGAGTGTTTTCTGTTTGTGTTATTGTGTAGCATGGTCTGTGTTCCTGTGCAAAGCAAATTCTAAGTTAAACTTGTTGAAATCTCTCACATCGGACAGCTGCAGGCAGGGCGCCGGGCAGCTCGGAGGGCGCACGTGGTGCCGGACAGCCACAGGCAGGGTGCCGGGCAGCTGCAAGCAGAGCATCAGACAGTGGCAGGTGGCGCTGGGCACCGCCACACCCAGGCACACACATGTGAGGTATTGGGAGAGATTGCCTATATATTCCCTTTGAGAAATCCCATAAGACCGCTATGGGATGATAAAAAAAAACTTGCCACCATGCCTCTGAGACGGTTTAACAATTCTATAAGGAGCATCCTAATGTTCTGGAGAAATGACCGAAGGAAAACATTTTGATGATAGTTTTTAGTTTTTTTTAACGATTTTTGAATCTTTGACAGGCAAATGTTTCATGAAATCCAAAAAAAAATTACAATTCAATTTTTGAAATCCCTGAAGGTCCTATTTCTAAGTTGCTTATTTGTTATTTTCTTCCAATTTTCGAAGCCTCATATCTTTTTCGTCTGTAGTCGGATTTCAACATTGTAAGAACAAAAATTGCTCAATTTACCAAGCTGAGTACAACGATCAGTGTTTCCATCATCAGAACTTAATATATTATTATTTTTTTTAAAGGCCCTTTGTCTTGAGTTGTTCACATTTTTTGCTCTATCCTTTGAATATCCGTATTTTATCCATTTGAGTGACACAATTAAAAGCAAAAGTGATCATTATTCCGAGTTTGATTTGATCGTAGTGCTATAAAAGCAAAACAGTCTAGTCGAATCTAAACAATAAAATGACACTGAAGAAAATGAGTAATAATGAAGAAGTTGGAACAGAGTTTATGATTGACGAATCATAAATTGAAACTTAATGATCATTAGAAGATTATAAGGAAATGTGATGATTCTTAAAATAATGAATAATTCTCGATCAATTGAACGAGTCAAAGATTTAGATCATTTATTTGAAAATCTAAATTTGTATACTCCAATATTTATTTGAGATTGTAAAAATCTCACAGGCATTTTCATTAAGATAATTTGGTTACTTATGAGGAATTTGCTTACTTTAGTAGATAAAGTTCTACTACAAATTGTAGTCAATGAATGCTTGTGTACTGTTTTCAGCTAAAATCTCCAGTCAATTAGGAGATAGTTAAATTTATCAAGATGGTATGGTTGCTAATTTCTTGCATGTGGTGCTAGGAATAGAGCACTTAACTCAAAAGAGTATTTGAGGTACTCAAAATTGAGTTAAAGTCATTTTTATCTTGATGGATCTCCTAAGAGATTTTGATAGGATGAATTGTTATAACTTAGTTTTTGAAAAATTCTAAGTGTATTTGTACCAAGAAGCATTTATGACAGGCTTACAAAAAATTGTGAATAGTCTTGAACTATAATTATTTGTTTCTTTAGCTTTTGAACATTGATTTCCAATGTAAGGTGACATTTCACCCAATGATTCATGTAAATTAAGGTCAAATGAAGGTGACGTTAGTAGTGTTTAAAAAGCAAGATAATCTACCATCATTGCATGGTTATGTAGATGCTGATTAGGCAGAAAATGTTGATGATAGGAGTCAACCACAAACTATACTGTCGAAAAAGCACAGCTCCAGCACATCTGCATGCCACGTGGCACGCTCCAATATATCCCATAAGTTATCTGGGAAAGTTCCCTCTATCAAATATATAGTAAAACAATACAACACTTGTAAACGCGCGTGGGCGTGAGGGCTCAAGACACTGGGTGCCCGCAAAAAATCTTGAGACCACGCACTCGAGACCATGGGTGCCTGCAAAATTTTTCTGGTCCTGTTGGCCCAAGACACCAAGCACCCAAATTAAATCCCGCAACCACATACGCCCAGGACCATGGTCCCGCAAAAAATCTCAGGACCACATGCGCCCGGGACCATGGTGCCTTGGGACCATGGCGCCCTGTCTCGCTTGCCCTGAAATTGCACGGGCTTGCCCGTCCACGCGTCCCGCGCATACAGGCCCGTTTGTTAGTGATATCTCCGTGCAAACAACCGATAAGAATGTCATGTTTGTTTGCACGGCTCCTAGAATCTACAATGACCTCACAAGCGAAAAACTTTGGACCCAATTTCTTCTACAAGAACCTCACTTGCACAAATTTAGTAAAAGTAAACTTACTCCATCTGTTGCTCCAAAGGTTGTGTAAGTGTCCGCTGCCGTGTGTGATAATCTGGGCCCTTGGATCTCATCGGGAAGCTAAGGGCCTCACCATAAACCCTAAAAGCTATGGCGGCTTAAGGTGCGAGTTTTCGGAGGCTTTATCTATGATCGTGGAGTGATGCTGTCATTGAATCTATTTCTTGACTGTTTTCTGCATGAGGTACGTATAATTCATCCATCCTGCTTCTTAATCGACCAGGCTTTTGAGGGTGGATATTAGTATTTGTTGCCGGATTGCTTGCCTGACTGCCCCGGATTCCAAATATGCTGAATGATAGCAGGCCGTGTTTTGGTTTACGGTGCTACAGTTGGTTGGATTACAATACAGTCAAACTGTTTAGCGCTTTTTTGAAGCAGATGTAGAAGTTTTTGATGGAATTATATGGGATGAAGCTAATTCTTTGTGTTCTCAGTTGTGATGTTATGTTTCTATTTTTAAGTGTAAGGAATTGAATGGTGCTTGATGGAGTCGGTGATGAAAAAGGTTCTGCGAATAAATTTTGCATCATTATTTTGAACCTTATGTTGCCTTCCTTCTGAGACTCCTTAAACGCGTATCATTCGTGATTCGATGTCAATGTATTGTAGAGTGGGGTTTGTTGAAAGTGTTTTCTTTAGTCTGTTTTGTAGCATTAATCATGTGTCTATGCTTTTTACTATGCCTGTGGATTGAAGCACTATTTTCTTGTCTTTGTCAACTTCATATTCATTATGTAAGGAACGGTTTGCATGTTGTGGACTCTCAAATCGCTGGCTGAATGACTTGATGTGGTTTGATGTATTCTTTTGTAGCGAGGCCATTATTCTAGGTGTTTAGCACTCTGTGGATCGTAGTTTTTAATGCAAAGTACATCCTGTTGAAATTTACGAATATTTTCCTCGTTGAGCAATTGTTTACTTTGCACCTATTGTTTTTGTCTTTAGTCCTGGCTTTTGTCGGAGGCACTTGCCTATGGCTTGTAATGTGTTTCTTGGGACTACCAATTTTTCTTTTAAAAGTTGAAAGCAGCATTCATATTTTTCTAATAGCATCCACTTTGTTGTATCTAAGCCACAGGAAGCCTAGGGCTTACTTTATCAGCAAAACCTGAATAATAAATCACGTCTTCTAAACGGCCTTGAATGCATTTGTGCTTGGAGACTGATGTTTGTGGAATACCAAAGCTTCTCCCTATCACGAAATTAGTTTTTTGTGATCTACTATACAGGAAAAACTGGAAAGCAAATCATTTAAATCTTCTGGCTATATTTAACCTCCAAAAGACTAAAGAATTTATGAATTAGCTTTATCCAACATGAGGTCAGTTGGTGTATTGTGATTGAGTTGGGCTCACCCAATTAGGTTAGATTTTCTATGATCCCACAGGTCGATATTACTAAAAAAACATAAATTGAATTCACGTTATATGAAAATTGTTTAACAATCAGATTTCTTATGGTTGATCTTTATTCCAGGATTATGATGATGATGGAGGAGGTTTTATCATTGAAATTTGTTGCGAGACAAATAAACTCAATGTTGCTGTTATAATGGTGTATGTTTTATAATATCTTCTTTCTTTAATAATCCATTCCCATTTCCTTGTCGTGGCGCTTTTTCAAAAACTTAATATAAATATCCTTGTACCTAATTGTCTTGCATATCATAACATGTGTTTTGATGGATGGTCTCAAGCATTTGAAATTGCAGATGAAAATGGTAAATTCTTGGATTGTGGAAAGCATAGTTTTGGTGCATGGACATGATTATTCAAAATGTTCTTATGTACCCATTATTTATGAATGATGGGGAGTGCTCACCAATTTGAACTATAGAGTGGAGACAACCATTGTCACTTTCAGAGTTCTCTCACATTGAGATCCTCACAAGCAACGTGTTTGTTCACGTTAAAATCCATTGAAGTTTTTTGTTTTTAGTCAGTATTTTTTTGCAATTAGAGATAGAATGCAATTAATATTATATGGCACGCCATGTGCTACATAATTGGTGAACCATGGGTAAAATGAAACTTGCAGAACTCGCAAATAATTTACTCGCAGATTGTCAAAACCTTGCTAAAAATGTGAAAAATATCAATCGAGCAACTAGAAATCACCCTCATGGTTTTAAACCTCAAATCATGTTGCAATTTACTAGTTTTCACACTCCCTCTTAAATGTAACTTGCCATTTTGATGACACTATTGTGTTCCATCTTAGGAATCGACTCTCTCTTAAAAATATATCTTTCTTCTAAGATCCTATAAATAATAGATGGAAATATTTCATAATTCATATAGAGAATAGTGTCTAAATTGGATGCTTCACTATTTCTTACATCAAGTTTACATAACACAATTTCCATACATTGACATGACATTGCTCAAACATGGGATAAAATGAGTTAAATAGGATATAAGAACATTGAATATATAATCTTTCACTTTTACACAAGTCTTCAATCACCTACAAAAATTGATCCTCATTGTTTTGATCTTTAAGTTCCATGTTGTTGCCTTTTTTATAGTTCCAAATTGCCAATTTTCACTTGATTTTGATGAAGCAAACGAAGACCAACCATATGCTCTTCCAAAAGTACATCATAATCTTTGGTCAAGATACTTTTATAGATTCAAACCTTTATAAAACCAGCATCTGAAACATGTAATTGAGATCATAAAAGATTACACCAAAAGCTCCTTCACTAGTCATAGTGAAATCAATTCCACCACCATAAAAAGGTGATAGATGCTATGATCCTCCTCCAATATGAAGTAGAATAGGTGAAGATGAGTGTCAAACCTAATTCTTGTTGTCCCTTTGAGTCCTTTCAAATCCTAAATGAGCACACAATCAAGATTACTCATGCAAGACTCTCTCTTATTGAACAAATCATTAAAGGTAGAAGACTCCACTTCTTGACTAGCTTGCCTATTAAGCACCTCAATTTTATCCAATATAGAAGCACTTGATCTACTCTTTTTATTGATCCATGTGACATTACTTCTTGTAAAATATAATTTCATTGGCTCACCAAAATAATTACCACCGTTTGCAAAATGCACACTTGAAGAGAACAAGTTTACTAGTATCGTAAAACTAGTAAAGTACACATGAGAAGAGAATGAGACTTTGCACTTGATGTCACCTCATTTATCATCAAAGATCTTTCATTAGACATCACACAAACATCAAGCTTATAAAGCCTATTTGTCTAATTTTCTTTGCTATCATGACATCTCCCTTTCTTTATGTAACAAACATCTCCATCAAACTCTACTTGATGTCCATTCTCCAACACTAAGAAGACTCTTTGAAAGTGAAGGAATAAACAATACATTTTCAAGTTTTGATTTTCTCTTATTTGAGAGAGTAAGAGGAATAGAGCCAATATCTTCAATGACACACTCACCATCATTTGCCATGTAGATCACTTGCTTGACTCCATCATAGGTGACTAAGGAAGAAAAAAAAATTTATGACTATTCATATGAGAATTAATCCACCATGACTCTTTGTCTTTCACTTGAGATTAGACTTGGAGACATCATAAGAGTATCGACAACATCATTAATAACATCTTTATCACTAGTAAAATTGTTTTGCTTGCTATCTTCCAATTGCTCTTTTTTTTATTTATTGCACTCATAAAAAAAATAACTTTTTTTGCCACAATAAAAGCACTTGAGTTTAGACTTATCCTTCTTACTACCACAAGAGGATGTTGCCTCACCTTGCCCTTGATCCATGGTGCTCTTCTTGTTGAAGTTCCACTTTCCTCCTCCTTTGCCCTTGCCTCTGGGAAAGAATGTGTCCATCTCCAACCTTGAAAGAAGTAGGTCCACTTCTAGTCTTGAATTGACAACCCTATCCTCTTTCACCACCAAACACCTCTTGAAATTACACTTGAACAATCTCATTGTCACCAATAGCATCACCATTTTCATCATTAAGAAATTTAACCCTCATTACATAAGAGATAGCACTTTCACCTTCCTTTCGATAGCTTTGAGGAATTTGTCTTCTTAGAGTGAACATTCTATATGTAGACTTTTGACTCACAAATCCCTTGACGAGTCTTCCATGCCTCATAAGATGATGTGCAAGCTCCTACCTCCTTGAGAAGCTCATTTGAGACATTCATCTTGATGATTGTAAAGACCTCTAGGCCTTCCTTTGTTAGATGACTTGTTCTTGGATAATCTCAGGCTCCTCCTCTATACCTAGCACAATATCCATCAAATCATTCATAGTTAGCAATCACTCCATCCTTACCTTCCATATTGAGTAGTTGATTGCCTTTAACCTATCAATGTCTTCCAACAAAAAATCTCCTTTGTTTGCCATGTTGAAGAAGCTCAATCCTCTTATCCTTGATAGATATTTGAATGTGACTTGTTATTGTACACACTAGTACTCAATTCAAACCTTAGAAGTGATCAAATAGATCTAGAACACTTGATTTCTATACATAGACCTAGTTGACTAACATGCTAGAAATGGGCAAATTTTGTTGTCAAAGTAGAATAGAACTCAATGGACAAAAATAGAACCCAATCAAGTGTTCTCTAACACTCTTGAATGCATAAATCAAAATACCAAATCATGAAACAAGAGATCCTATCAGATCTTGAAAGGTACTACTCCAATATTTCTTTGAATGCCAAAACTAGTTGCTAGAAATCTTGACAATGACACACCAAACTACAAAAGTTTGAAGAAATGATTTCTAATCCATATAGAAATGCTTAAGGAACAAATACACACCTGAATTTAATTTTTTTTTTCCCAATTTGATGTTTTGGAATCAGATCACTCACAAATTGGCAAATTAGCTCAAGAATTGTTGCCTTGTGGAATGCTCATCTACACCTTAGATGCTCTCAAAAAATCAAATTCATAAGAGTATGAATAGCAAATCCTAACTCTAAAAAATAGAGAATTCACAAAAAAATTAGATCTCCAAGCTTTCTTGCTTCCCAAACATGTGTATGACACCTAGCTTCACCAATGAGAGGCTAGAGCACTAGCTCCTTCCAAACTTGATCATAACATAAATTTTGGTAAATCTATTGAACAATAAGGATCAAATTGAATTGAATCTCTAACTTGTATTAGACGAACTAGTTTTGACTAGTATTAGGAGAGTATGCGGAAGAAAGGAGAGAGATGTTCGCAAGCAACACATGCACTACAATATATTCATGAAATGAGCTTTGAAGGTATTATCAGATTACAATATTTAAATATACACAAGGTGTGGAGGTGATGCGTGGACTTCTCAAATCAATATGAAGATTGATAATGTAATATTTAGTTGTCCAATGTTATTGCATAGACATCCATTACTAAATTTGCTATGTTTAATGAATTGACATTGCTTATTTTCAATTCATTAACCATTTATCGTTAGTTCATACAGTCGTACATTTATTATTATCCTTCACTTTAATTCTATACTTGTATAAATACAAAACTATTTGATTGACAAGTACATGAAGATTAGAAAGCTATTAGGTCAGGTACTTGATACTAAATATGGTAATTGATGTGCCAAGTACTTTTTTGCACTTTTTGTACCTTGTACATGCAATAGGACATAGTTGGCCATGTGAGTTCCACCGTTAGTGCGTCGAACCTTCACTTGTGCAAGTTTTATTTGTATTTATGCAGTCTGTCTTCTATGGAATTCTTTAGTACATTTCAGTAGACGGACCAATTTGCCATGCAAGCTAATAGTCAATAGATTTCAAAATAGAAAGACTTTCCACCAACTATCATATGAAGCTAGTAGATTATTCACCCATTTCTTTCACAAAATACATTATGTCGCCCACTCTTGTGTATACACACGCGCGCGTGCACCCCCCCTTCTAGCTACCATAGACGACAATATATCTATGGCATCTTTGGCCTAGACTATGATGCATCATCAAATGACAATATTTTTCATATTAAAATGTGGAAGTTATGCTTTTGGAGTAGGTTTGATCTTGAAATGGATAATGATGGACTTCTAGTCTTACTATAGAATTCATACAATTTGTTGTGGTGGGACAATCACATGTAACAATTGGATTCCTTGAAATTGGTATATTTTTTTATGACTTTTTTATTGTATTTTGCTCTATGTATGGTTTGTTAAGGCATAAGAAGATTGGTCTTGCTTTGTTTAGAGAGGCCATGTGATGCCCAAATTTCTCTCTCTCTCTCTCTCTCTCTCTCTCTCTCTCTCTCTCTCTCTCTCTCTCTCTCTCTCTCTCTCTCTCTCTCTCTCTCTCTCTCTCTCTCTCATGGATCTCAAACTGTCATATCTTATTGGAATGTGATATAATTCATTGTCAGTTTTGAGTGTTTACTCTAAGGTGCATTGTATTTTTAAGTTACTTATTATCTTCTTATTACATTTGTATTATCTCTTCAACATGGGTATATCATTACACCACTATCTTACGCAGTCAATATGCTTTAACTAGCAATGTGCCACTTATTAGAGCAAGTGATTAAAACAAAACTCAAATAATTTCCATCATTGCAAGCCATCCATAATTGTATCCATAAAGTCAATTTTGTTTTTAGTAACATATAGTACTAGTTGAGAATTTTAGTCAACTATAAGTTGTCAAGTACCTAGAGTGAGTAAACTTCCTTTATGACCTCAAGTTAGGACTAGCTAGTGGTAACCATAGTCAAATATATTACTTTAGAGATTCAACATAATGTGTCCTAGTTAAACTTTAACAATTAAGTTTTCGTGAGATTAGGCTCAAGGTATATAGTCATGTGAAAATATAGATCTACAAATTATTGTAAGCATGCATATGTCAACGTGCTTAGAATATTATTACAAGAAGAAGAAAAAAATTATACCTTTGTGTTGTCGTCACATATGTCAAATTTATAATCAATTTGATATCAAATCTCACATGGAGAGATCCTAAAAGTTTTTTAAATTTGTGCCAAAGCTCTAGATTCCTTTTATAATTTCATGACTAAAATATATTCAGATAGTTTATCTAATAAATTATTTAAACTGGCATAATATGATAAAGCAAAGATACATATGAACCGTTCGTGGGCTTTCATTTGGAAAGAAAGGCAGCTCTTCAAGCTCTAAGCCTCAAAGGAAAACCTCATCCTACCATCTTTGCTCGGCTATTTTCATATTGACATACCCTAAGAGCCTCCATGAATGTTTACTCCCACTTTGGCCAAACTTGGGAGGAGGGTGACATAGGGACAAATGCTCTTTGAATTTCTTGATGGAGTTTCCATATCACAAAATAGAGCACATCCCATATGATTTTTCTACAATTCCAAACCAACTCCATTTTTAAAAAAAAGTGGGGACCAACTTCAACTATAGAATTTCTCTTTTGATCCTTCATATTTTTTATATGTTGTGTGATTGAGGCAACTAAGTGTATGTACAAAGTGTACAATATTCCTTCGATGTTTCATTCTGACCATTTTACTACATGCTTGCTAGCTCATAGTCCATTTATCATCCCATTGCTTTTATTTTAAAAAATGTATATCTTTGTTGTAACTAACTATGAAAAAATTTATAGCAACATCATATTTGAAATTGAATAGAATGGAAGTTTCACGATCAATATATATATATATACTAGATTCATGAAAATTGTTACTTTTCTCACACAATGTATGGGCCATATTGAAACATATCCAAGACATTAAAATGGAACCACTAGTTATTGCACATTATGTGGTCTGTCATATTGCTTGCGTTGAGCACAACTTTGTGAAAAGTTAGGCCCCATTCCCATTGAGGAAGAATTGGAAGTTAGATGGGCCCCTGATCATCAAAAAAATACTTGTTACCATTGAAGCTTTTACCCTCAAAAGATCATGAAAGTCATGTTTTGCAACCCCTACCTTGAAATGAGGGTTGAGAAATCACAATATCATAGTTGTGCTTTACATTATAGTTGTGCTTCTTTTAAATGCCAAAAGCCATATAAGACAAGCAAGTACATCTCAAGTATGTAGAAATACGAGAGCATATAAAACATCCCCGAAATAATAGATAAAAGTCTAACACTAGCTCTATCTCTACACTAAAAATAATGAGCAAGCAAACAGGGAGGTGATGTGTTGTGTGACTGTCGTTCATCATGATGTCAATCTCTCATGGAAATAGATGTATTTTGATCCTCTGACTTTGAGTCAGTCCGAACTCTCCTCTTGGAGACTAAAGTTGTAATTTGAGCCTGTGTATTTCAAGTATCTGACTAATCATGGCATAAAACTCTCCGCAACAGGGACATCTCATGTAGCATGAGGGCCACACACCGAGGATGTTTACTTTGTTATGAATCCACACCATCAAGAGCGCTAAGTTGTAATATTCTCATTGAGTTTATGTGAGTGGCATTTGTAGATTTCTTGGAACATTTCCAATTCGATCAAATAGGGATTGAACTAAATTTTGTAAACCCGAAAAGTCGTCTAATATTGTAGAAAATTCAAAGTATCTTAAATTTGTAATTCTTCTAGAAAATCTACTTAATGAGGACCTTGAATGGATTCTATCAATCCACAAGAGTGATTGATTGCATTACAACCTTCATTTCTATCAAACTACAAAGCTATAAATGAAACAATTTTGATATGTAAGCAAAAACAATCAAAACTAAGTGTAATGGATCAAAGAGGACTCACCAAGTTGGGTGCCCTATCCATCTTCATTTGAATACTAATAATGTAAGGATCACCAAGTGAAGATATACCTAGATCATGTTGCATGCAATAAAAAGGACACTTGTGGAGCCAAACCACCCAACCAATAGGAAACGAATAGTCATATCCATAATGGCTTCACCCCTGAGCCATGGTGACTGAATGTAAGAGAGGAGAGGATCTTGACTCTTGGAAATATGATATTAGAATGAGGATTAGGGAGATTTTCTACAAGATATATAGGCCCCAAAAGTTGAGGAATATTTCCTATAAAATCTCATATTCCAAGCCAAAAGCATTTGATCTCCTATTCTTGTACCAAAAGCAGTCAATCACCATGCAAAAGCTCCATAGGTCCAATTAGAGCACCTGGGCCTCACAAGATGATTAATTACAATTTTGGCCTACTCCGGAATGATGTGGCATAATTAATAATCTTGTACACTGGAGTACCAAATATCGAAGTCTAGGATTATGCCGAATCCTATATACAAGACATAAATTTTTGGCCTACTCTGGAATGATGTGGCATAATTAATAATCTTGTACACTAAGCCATAAATTTTTCTATTGGGTTTGATTCTCTCCAAATTAGTAATGTGACTTTCATGTAAATTCATTTTACATGAACCACTAGGTGAATTATCACCTTACATTGGAAATCAATGTTCAAAAGTTAAAGAAACAAACAATTATAGTCCAAGACTATCCACAATTTCTTCAATCAATCAACCTACATTAGATCTTAGTATTCAAACAAAGATTAGGTTGACCTATACAGACATCTTTGGAAATAAGGTTAAGGTTAAAGTTTTATTCCCATCTAATCCAATCCATATCAAATTGGTACTTGGTAAGCCAATCAGTGAAACCTAAATTTAATCTTTACCACTACTATCCATAGTTATGAATAACTCACAGCTCAATATCCTCCAAACTCCTCTAGTTTCAGATTATTCGCAACAATCCCTAGAAATTTTTTATGATTTTACTAGGATAGTTCACTCGATTTCTCTCAAAAATCTATGCAACCGGTTGATCCATTGAAAGTATTATGATTCGGATCTATATCTCATAATTTCCCAAAATGCCTTGAATCAAATTAGCCAATAAATTCCTCCGTTAGTGTTACCATCACAGGTAATCACTAACAATTGGTCTACAGATCACTTTTGCTTAAGAAAATCTTTTTTTGAATCACTGGTGTACCCCAATATAGGATCAGATTCACAACCAATTCTAGGAAATACTTCTAGCTATTGAATTCTCTCATGTTCCTTAAGCATTTCTTCACTATAGATCAACACATCATCTAAGAATACCACTCCACATTGACCCATGTATGGACGAAATATATTGTTCAAAGACTGTTGAAATGTGACAAGCGTATTCACTGAACCAAAAGGAATATTAAGAATCACAATATAACTGAAAACAATACTGTAATAGATATCCAATATCCATTTTGAAATCGGTAAAACAAATTTCAAGTTTTTTTTTTTATAAGTAGTTGTTATAAAAAAAACACTCTATAATAGAAAAGAATCCAAATTACAAAATTATTGTATGGAACAAATTCCAACTGCTTTTTGTTTGCGTATTTTAGCGATTTAATTCAAATACAATTGCAACACAGAAATGGTTCCATGAATGGATTATCATTCGACTATCATTATATATCTGAAAGCAATCTAGAATCCAGAAGGAGAATTTAGGAAGTAAGCAATGTCAGAAGAGATCGAATTGATGAAGCAAAATCAGGCGTGAACACTTGAATCACTTCCCAAAAGAAAGAAGAAATTCAACTATAAATGGATATACAAAAAGAAGTTGAGATCAGATGGCAGTGTCAGAAGATACAAAGCTCGACTTGTCGTTAAAGGCTACACTCAGAGATATGGTATCGAGTACTTCGATACATACTCCCCGATGGTCACAATGTTGAGCATCTGACTACTCCTCTCTTATGCTACAAAGTATGATCTGGAAGTACACTAGATTGATGTAAAGACAACCTTCTGCCACAGAGACCTAGACGAAATTTTTTTCATGAAGCAGCATGAAGGATATGAAGACCTGAACAATCGAGACTACGTTTGTCGGTTGCATAAATGTATCTAATGTCTTAAGCAGACATCGCGAGCTTGGTACAAGAAGCTCGATAGTCTTCTGAAGACTCTAAGCTTCACTCCTACACAATCTGGCTACAATGTCTATTTCCAAAGAATAGAAAAGAAGTTTGCGATTTTGACAATATTTGTGGATGACTCTATGATAATAGATAACTGTCTGACATTAATTAATAAAATGAAGAGTCAGATATCTACAAATTACGAGATCACAGATCTAGGAAAAACGACGAAATGTCTGGGGCTACAAATCAAAACAGACCGAACAAGTTTAACCAGTCTGAATATGTTGAAAAGGTATTAAAGCGATATGGGATGATTGAGTGCAAAGAGAAGGCGACACCGATAATAGCCAAAACCAGATTGTTGAAGCAAGATTGCCCAAGCACATATGAGAAAAGACAAAATATGGAGAGAATACCATATCAAAATTTGATCAATAGTCTAATGTATCTTACAGTATGTACGAGACCCGATTTAACATTCTCTGTCTACTCACGCAGTCAATTCTCCACCAATCTTGATATGCAACATTGATAGATGGAAAAACGAATCTTGCAATATCTGAAGGGCACCCACAATTTGGGGTTGATCTACGAAAGAGAGAAGGAATATATTCTACAACATGTGAAAGATTCAACTAGTTTGATCATATTTGCTATATTTTCATATTTGGCATATTGAGGCCAACTTTATTTTTAGACTTAGAGATTGACTTTTCAAAGTTCATTAGTCTAAATGTCATTTGAATAAATACTTTTTGAAAGTGTGGGAAGGTTAGAAGGCGAGTTTGAGTAGGTTCAAATTTGAATATTGGGTACTTTGAATCTAGGCCAAAAAATAGTAGGGTTAGCATTTTGGAGGGAAAGCCAAGTGGCCAAATAGGTTTTGGACCTGTTATAAAAGGATGTAACTCCTGGAGAGAGCTCTTCTCTATCTCATTTCATGCTTATACATGGTTCTCTTGGGTTCTGTGATTGCATGCAATTTTATGTGTAGAATGATCTATATTTATTATTTTTTGATCCACACATGTGAAATATAGTAGCTTGCTGGTTTTGTACGGACATCAAAAGTACTTTATCATCTCATTCAATTTTGATCAAGTTCCATTAGTGTTTGCATCTCATTTTGTGTGTAGATGCTGATTTTTCTACATTGGTTAGATTGGTAGTGTATTTCTCTTTCTAACCAAAGATCTTTCAAGTGGATTGGATCTTAATGATCTGAAATCTTTCACATGGTATCAGCGCTTGTGTTTTAGGTTATGAAAGAGAAAATCAGATCTATCAATGACTTGGTGAAGATATCAAGGCTATAGCATGCTAGAGGGGATTCTATACCAAAATTGAGTTTTTTGCTTTTGTAGATTGGATCTTTTGTAGATAAAAAATATAGACTTGATCAATTCCAATTTTTGATTTCACATACTGTATTTGGCAGATTTTTGGATCACTAGATCAGCCTTAGTGATGACTATTAGATTGCATAATCAAAATTTCAGCATTTGCATGTAGATTTGGAATAGTCGATCTTTTGTAATTTTGACAAAACCCTAATTTTAATTGGATCTCTAGATAGTGAGTTTGCTGGACTTCATTTGAGTGTGTTTCAATCTTAGGAAGTGGCAAAAGTCATTAGATTGAGGATAGATCATAGGTTGATCAAGCCTTTCATGATTCTATGTGTTGATTTGCTTGGTATAAGTGCTAGAAGAAAATTTTTGAGATAGTTTCAAATCTTTGCAATTTATTTTGAAAGCATTTGTTGTTGTTCAAAGGAGTGCTTTGTGCATTGAAACGGGTTGAAAAATAAGATCAGGTCATTGCTACATGACAACCTCAATTGGAGTCATGTTGGAAGCCAATGATAGGCTTACCTCAAGTAACTATTCATTGTGACATAAGAGGGCCAAAAAGGCTCTACACATGATCAAGATGAATATTACCAATGAGCTTCTCAAGGAAGTTGGTAAGTGCACATCATCTTTGGAAGCTTGGGATTCATTGAAGAAGCTTTATGAATCCAAATCTACTTCTAGAGTGTTGACTCTAAGAAGACAATTCTTTTCTTGTTTGCAAAGAATGAAGAAAGTCCAAGTACTTTTGTTTTGAGGATGAAAGCACTGAATGATGAGTTGGCTTGCATTGATGAAAGCATTAAGGAAGGAGAGCTTATTCAAGTGATTCTTAATGGCTTGTTGGATTCTCATGCTAACATTGTCCAAAGTATTGCTATTCAAAAGACTTTTCCAAGTCTGATGGATCTTCAACTGTCGATTCGTGTTGGCTAAATCCAAAAATTGAATGTATCCACTATCATAAGAAGGGCCATGTAGCCATGGACTACTGCCAGAACCCAAGAAACAAATAAGCTCAAGGTAGACAGGAGAACAATAATAGTTCGTCCTATGTTGAGGAGCCAGAGAGCTCAAAGATGAGTAAAGAAAGATCGAATCACGAAAATTCGACCGCCTACATCTGTGCAGACATGTGTGGAGTATCAACACCTGACACACAGGAGGTAATCCTTGATTCAGGAGCTACCTCACAATTTGTCACATCAAGACAGATCATGTTTGATGCCAATGGCTTTGTCATTGGTATTTCATATTTGCATATGTTCGACATGATCAATCATCAATAATCAAAAAAGTGTGAGGTCAGGAGCCTACTGTTTTTTTGTATACAACCTATGTTTTCATAACTCTCAATTGCAGCTTCACAGTCCTTTGATGCACATTTGAATGTGTTTTACAGTATATAGTGTATATCATGTCATTATTTTTAAAAACAGATTATTTAAATACATAGAGCTATGTGTAGTGGTAGTCCATGTTCCCATAAGTCTAAACAGTATGCAAATGATTAGAATTTGGCCGACCCAGGCTCTAAGTTTATGACAAGCAGTAAGCCATCAATTTATGTTTGTTCTAATAGTGATACTGACCATGATTTACACGTTTTCTTGACTATCTCGTTGAGAATGTAAGTTACAACTCTTGGGGAGACCGTATACAATCTTTGGTTTGTGTCCCAGAAAACACCACTCAAGTATTGCATAGAACTATTCCACAAGGATACCATCTCATTGCCAGTCCGCATGGTGAGGGAAAAACGAACACTTCCTAGATTATTCGTAGATTGCCAAGAATACATTGACCACAAGCAATCTTGGCGATTATGTCCAGACTCGAATTTTTTTCAAGACTCAAATTTTTTTCAAGAATCAAATTTTTCAAAAGGATCGAATTTTTTGGAAGAGTCGAATTTTTTCAAAGACTCGAATTTTTTCGAAGAATCAATTTTTTCTGACGACTCAAATTTTTCATACAACTCGAATTCTTCCAAAGACTCGAATTTTTTAGAATAGTCAAAATTTTCAAAGGATCGATTTTTTCCGACGACTCAAATTTTTTGTACTACTCGATTTTTTTTGGATTGATTTTTTCTAAAGGATTAAAATTTTTAGAAGACTCAAATTTTTGTGAAGCCTCAAATTTTTCTGAAGGATCGAATATTTTCTTTGACTCGATTTTTTCAAAAACTCAAATTTTTCAAAAGACCCAAAATTTTCGAAGACTCGAATTTTTCCAAAGACTTGATTTTTTCGAGAACTCGAATTTTTTCGAAGCACTCGAACTTTCCGAAGACTTGATTTTTTTCGAAGACTCGAATTATTTCCAAGAATTGAGATCGAATTTTTTCCAAGACTCGCATTTTTTCGAAAACTCAAATTTTTCCAAGACTCGAATTTTTTCGAGGCAATTTTTTTGAAGACTCGAATTTTTCCAACGACTCGAATTTTTCTACAGACTCAAATCTTTTCAAAGACTCAAATCTTTTTAAAGTATCGAACTTTTCCGACCCAACATTGAGTTTGGCAAAGAAGGATTTGTACGATCATTGGCCGTCCACCCAAACCATCGGTCGCCACCCAGAATTTCAGCTAATTATCTTAGACAACTTTTGACCCAAACCATTGACCTTCTATCCAAGCCATAGGCCGTAATCCATATTATCGGCCGTCCATTGCCCGTCAACGACGGCCACACTTTGCTAGTGTGTGTGTGTGTGTGTGTGTGTGTGTGTGTATATATATATATATATATATATATATATATATATCATAGATCCAACGGTATCAGGATCCGCAGATCCCGGTCGTGGATCCATACTGGTACGGCGGATCCATACTGATCCGTGGTATCATAATATACAATTTTTTTTTAATATTTAAAAAAAAAAAATTAAGTGAGCAATATGGGTATCAGCTCGAAGTTGTTGACGAGAGCAAACCGCCCCCCCCCCGGGGGGGCTACCGCCCTCTGAACTCTCCAAGACTTGCTGCTATATAGAAATTGTAATCTAGCCATCTCATAACCATCATGGTCTCACAGTAGACCCTATACTAACAACCGTGCCTAGTAATGGCTTCTCCTCATAACGGGGAGCTTACAGATCTGAGCTCACAGTTAACTAGTGACTACTAAACTAAGAGGTGTATTATTTAGTTGTCTAACACATTTTGTAGCTGAAAGCACCGGCAACCTGCATAAATGCATTGCTCTCGTCAAGAACTTCAAGCTGATACCCATATTGTCTACTAAATTTAAAAAAATTAAATTAAATTAATTTTTTTTTTAAATATTAAAAAATGGTGCCGTCCTGGTACCGTAGATTTTTGGGCGGCACCATAATGGCGGCACCACCATTATGGTACCGCGGTACCACGTGCCACTATGATATATATATATATATATATATATATATATATATATATATATATATATAAACTTATGTACACTTTTGCGCAATCGTATGGGTGCACCCATGCATCCTCCTCCCCTCACCCATGCATGAGTTTTTTTTTAACTAAAAAATTTGGGGAGGAGGATGCATGTATGGGGAAAGTGCATATCCCCATACATTTGCACATTGTGTGCACGGGGTGGTGGGCCCCAAAAAAATTCCTCACCCCTCCCTCCCAATTACTAAATTCAAATATATTTCTCGAAATTCAAATATTTGAAGTTTGAAGTTACGGTTTTATTTTCTTCACACACTTCAATGTGCTTTAAACTTTAGCCAATAATTTTTATTACATGGTTTTCTTATTTATTTTGAATTACCAAAGTTTTACCCATAAATCATGAACATAAATTTTTTTTTGACTACCTAAAACTGTTTTTTTTTTTTTTTTACAATTCTTCAAATCTCTATCTTGGCCCACCATTTTCATGAACAAGCCCAAACTCACTATCTTTAACTCCAAAGGATCGAATTTTTCCAAAGGATTGAGAGACCTTTGTACTATCAAGTTGAATTTTTCAAAAGACTCGAATTTTTTCGATGACTTGAATTTTTCGAAAGACTCGATTTTATTTTCCCAAAGACTAGAATTTTTTCGAAGGCTCGAATTTTTCCAAGGACATTAATTTTTTCCAAAACTTGGGGAGGAGGATGCATGTATGGGGAATGTGCATATCCCCATACATTTGCACATTGTGTGCATTGAGGGGTGGACCCCAAAAAGATTTCTCCCCCTCACCCCCTCCCTCCCACTTACTAAATTCAAATACTTAAAGTTTAAAATTAAGGTTTTATTTTTTTCACACACTCCAATGTGCTTTATTACTTGGCTTTCTTATTTATTTTCAATTATCAAAGTTTTACCTATAAATCATGAACATAAAAAATTTTAACTACCTTAAATTGGTTTTTTTTTTTCTCAATCCTTCAAATTCCTATCTTGGCCCGCCATTTTCAAGAATTTTTAGCCACAAGCCCAAACTCACTAGCTTTAACTCCTAAATAGTTACCCACAAGCTTTTATCCATGGGCCAAAAAACGCACAATTAAAAAAAAGGAGGGGGATGGGGTGAGGGGAGTAAAAGAGACAATAGAAAGAGAAAAATAGAGGGAGAGGGGGATTTGGAACACACGTGCATGCACACGCACGCACGCACGCACGCACACACGCATGTGTGAGAGAGTGTGTGTGTGTGTGCGCGTGCACGCACGCGTGTGTGTGTGTGTGCACGCATGTCTGTGTGTGGGCCTATGTGTGTGTGTGCGCATGTTCGTTGTGTGTGTGTGTGAATCTCCCCCGAGCACTTAAACCATCGGCCTCTTGCCCAAACAACTTGATTTTAACTATTAGGGAGCACACCTGCACTCCGCCCACCCCATATGTTCTCCCCTTCTCCTGTCAATCCACCTAAAAAAACATCATCGATGAGCAGAACCGCACTAAGATTTATTATATGGCTTTCGTATTTTTTTGAATTACCAAAATTTTACCCATAGATCATGAATAGAAAATTTTATCTAAAGTTCTTTTCTCCTTCTAGCATCCATGCTCTATTGAAGAATATATTTGCTAATCTCATCCTTGCAACGACTGTGGGAAATAGTAGAAGTTGAATATATAAAACTAGACATTTTGTTATTTATTCAAATTAAAAACGAAATTTGACACAAAGTTTTCTTTTGTTCTTACCTCTAGGGTTCTTACTTTTTCTTTCTTCCCAACTCTGTAGTTTTTTATTCTCTTGATGTACAAGTTTGCTTGATCAATATGTCTCGTCCTTTCCTCTTGCTCATGTAGTACCTTGCCAAGAATGGATGTGACAATCTATCTCTGAAATCCTAACACATGCGATCTTTTGGTTTTGATCCAACCTCGTTTCTCATTTGAAAGACAATTTTTTTGCTTCTGGTAACCTTGGTCGAACTGCTACATCACCTCAAGTATTGTCATCTTTGAGAGCTGTAAAATGCATTCATATGATGGAAGGTCGAATGAATAGTGTTCATTTTTCAATTGCACACTATTTTAGGGCTCACCAAGAACTGGGCATCTTAAATCATTGAGATTAGTGTCTCCGAGAGACTTCAATATCTTTTTTCATCATTGGTATCTAACTTTATCCATACTTGCAACAACCTGCTTTGTGTGTTAATAAAGTCGGTCGTTTATTTTTTGGAATTTTCAAGAAGTGGTCCAGTATTGCAACAGGCTCCGTCATGCATGTCGTCTGTTCCATCCAGTGCTGCACATCGAGACGAGCCCGCATCAACAAATCGGGCTTCAAGCAATTCAGTATACACAGAAAAATGCACATGCACACTCATACACACATGCACACACCATCGGCCACATAAATCACACATGCATAACATTTCACACACACACACACACACACACACACACACACACACACACACACACACACACACACACACACACACCATTGACCACATAAATCACACACCCCATCAAGCACAAGTCATACACACAAATTCACATACACGGATAACACATGCAGTCACGTACATACACACACATACATCGGCCACCCGTCAATGACCATCAGCAACCATTGATCGTCCATTGCCCGTCAACGACGGGCACTCTTAACTAGTATATATATATATATATATATATATATATATATATATATATATATATATATATATATATATATATATATATATATATCATAGTGCCCTGTGGTACCACTGTTATGGTACCACCGGTACCATAATAGTGGTATCGCCAGTACGGTACCGCCCTAGGATCCGCAGACATTCAAAATTTGAATCTTTGGAAAATTTGAGTCTTTCCAAAAATTTGAGTTTTTCGAAAAATTCGAGGCATTCAAAAAATTTGAGCCTTTCCAAATATTCGAGTCTCTAAAAAAAGTCTTTCGAAAAATTTCGATACTTCAGAAAAATTTGAGTCATTGAAAAAATTCGAGTCTTAAGAAAAATTCGAGTTATTGAAAATTTGAGTCATTGAAAAAATTCGATATTTTGGAAAAATTCGATCCATTGAAAAAATTCGAGTCTTTGAAAAACTTCGAGTCATTCAAAAAAATTCGAGTCATTGAAAAAATTCAAGTTTTTCCAAAAATTCGAGTCTTTCAAAGAATTCGAGTCATTGAAAAAATTCGAGTCATTAAAAAATTCGAGTCGTTCAGAAAATTTGAGTCATTCCAAAAATTCGAGTCTTTTTGAGAAAACTCGAGAACTTGCATTGCTTGCAACTTGCCAACACTATTGTACTCTGCCAATCACAACAGTGTTTTTTAACACAGAACTAAAACCATTTCTCCATATCTCTTCATGCAATAGCATAAACAAAACTCTTGTTAATGTAAGACCTTATTGAGTAGAAACAATGATTACCCAATTTTCTTAGGTGTCAAAAAGACGTGATAGAAGAGTCATGATGAATCAAATCTGAATCAGCCATTTTAAATGAAATTCTCAGATAAAGTTTGGCAGCCACGTCTTTAATGTCATAAAGAGTGCTTAGATTATTCCAAGCTTTCAACGAAGTTCGAGCACTTCAAATATGACTGATGTGATTATCTTTGATGTTGAGAGTGATAAGGGCAAACACTTTCTCATTCTTCTACTTCCATTTGGTGACGGTGATGGATCAATTTTGTAAACAAGTAGCTGTAGTAACAGCTTCTGTCCAAAATTTCTTTGGAAGAGAGGCATGGGCCAGCATGCTCTTTGGCACTTTCGATGAGTGTCTGATACTTCATTTCAACTACACCATTGGACTAAGGTGAGTAGCTAGTTGTGAATTGTTGACGTATTCTGTTGGCCCTAACATTGGAGATTAAAGTACAAAAATTAAAAAAAATCCATTTTAGTTGACAAGATTTTACAGCAAAATGAATCCCAATCAATCCTAAAAGTAATGGAGGATGCACACAAATCAAAGATCTAGATCATTAACTTTATTCATGAGTAATTTAATTACTCAAGTAATATCGGTGATTCAGAAATCTCAAATGTTTAGATGCTAAATTAATTTATCTTGGAGCCTATCTTGGACAACACCACATTTAGACCCTCTTCTGAATCATTCCGAGTCAATAATTCATCCTTTCCATAGAAAAAACCATTAACCTACAAGTAATTGTTTTGAACATTGCTCGTTCATATATTTATGTTATAATAAATATATGATATAAACTCAGTACTAAGAAAACACATAGTAGATCCACAAGATTGAGATGTACATAACCAAAATGTTCCACTATAATATCTTAAATACACATACACTATAATCTAGAAGATTTTTCCCAAAATTTGCATATCTTACTCACATAACTCATTGAGAATCTTGCAACTCGAACTCTATTTCTCATGAGTAAATAACGTATCTGGGAAATCTCTAATGTGAATAATTTCACATCCTCAAGTTTTCCAACCATCAACTTTCAATAATAAAATTTCTTTAACTCAATCAACATACAATAGATCTTAGTACTCCTACCTAAGACAAGGTCGACTTATACAGAATCTTTGGCTACAAAGTTAAGATTAGAAATTTATTTCAATCTGATTCAATCCATAACATTATGGTATTTGGTAAATTCAATTGGTGAAACTTAAATTTAACGTTTGTTTCTACTATTCATAGACACAAATAATTCAATTCGCAAAGTTCCTCTAGATCCAGATTATTTACAATCCCTAGAGAGTTCTTCTATTTCACTTGGATAGCTTTTGCACATATATTGGATTTTCTGAAAAATCTATGCAATTGGTTGATCGCTTGAAAGTTTTATTTTTATCACTTCATCTCCCTCTTTTAAAAGAAATTTCATAATTTCAATTAAATTTTTTTCCAAGAGACAATGTATAAAATATTAAAAGATTATATAAAAGTCAATAATGAGTGTCTGATACTATTATTGGAAAGACCAACAAGAATAGTACTAAGATGAAAATATTAGTGGGAGCCAAACCACTCATCCAACTAGAGATGTAAGCAATACTTCACCCCCGAGTTATGGCAAGTGAGTATCTGAAGAGAGGGAAAAAATTGGCAACAAAAAATCGAAAGATTAGAATGGAGGAGGGTGAGTCCCTACCCGTATTTATAGGGATGAAAAACCAGTGCATGCACCGATGTGACCTCCCATGCAATCCATCAAAGTTTAGGTCATATAACCCATGCTATCCTTATGTACAACCACCACACGCCATGCACTGCTCTACATAGGAGTGTTTGGGTCCTCTCAAGGTTATTAGTTACAAAATGGCTTTGACACATAATTAAATCGAGGCATAACCAACAATCTTGAACACTAGAGAGCCGACCTATCATATCAGGATTATTCCAAATCCTATGAGCTGGATATGGCTGTAACATTTTTTCTCTCTTAAAGAGGTTCTATCCTTGGAACGAAAAAAAAAAACAAGGATATAATTACTTAAATTTTCCACTTTTATCCAAGAATCATTATCCTCAATCAGATCTTTTCATTTAAATAAGCACTCAAAGATACAACAGTTCTCCAATTGTTTGTCTCCTCACTAGAGTAATACTTTCAAATTTTGAAATGCGATAAGCCATAAATCTTTTGGATGGATTGATATTTTCCAAATAAAAGATATCGCCTTCATGTAATCTCAATTACACAAAACACTGGGTGAACCAATTTTTTATTTCAGAGATCAAGTCTAAAAGCTGAAGAATTTCGTTTTAATCATAGTCTAAAAATCACCCACAATTGTTTAATAGATAATAATGCTTTTTGGTACATATATTCTTAGAATATCCAAATATTCCAAGGCACAACAATTCAATAAACCAAAATCTCTTGGAGATCCATCAAGTCTCAAACAATTATAACTTAATCCAGAGCACTAAAGTTACTCTAATGAGTTAAATGCCTCGTTTTTAGCATCACATGCAAGAAACTAGCATGACTAAAAAATCTATCGAAAATTTGAAGACTTATACAACACGATGACATTTGTTTTGGGACTTTGACCTGAAAAAGAATAATATTTTTTGGTGTTTTTTTAATGGTCCTAGTTTTAGGCCAAAATCATGGATTTTTTTAATAAATCTCTAAATTTTGTTTTTGAAAAAAACCAAAAAATGCATATTTTGAGTAAAGAACTACAAGTTTTTTGTTGCAAACTTCATAAAACCATCATAATTACAAATGAAATAATAATTCAAGAGAACAAATGATTTTTGAAACTTGAAATCCCATTGAAATACAAAATAGCTTAAATAATATTTGCACATTTTTTTTTTAAATACATTTTCTAAGAAATTTTCACTGATGTCTCTCAATTCAGAACTTGACATTCTCAACACTCTCGTTTTCAGCTGATGGAGTGGAAGACCCGTCTTCTTCATCAGAGTCAACTGGCATGTCTTCTTCAGAATCTGCATCTAATGTTGACAAAAAACCTTGTAAATTAGTTTTTCTCTATTGATGACGAGTGGAGGAGGATGGTTTTTCAAGTAATCCTAGTTGTTCTTTCAATATAGATATTGTTGAATTTCGTAGATGATTGGTCATTGTTAATTCAAAATTAAATGCCAAAACATCTACATCCTGTAGATTCAAATCGTCGACTCTTGGTTGATTTTTTGGCAATCTCTTTCTCTTGCCCTTTGGATCTACTTGCAACATTTCGAGTTCATACCTTCCCAAAAAAACATTCGTTGAAGTGGTGTGCAACCAATGGACACGTAGTACTTTTATTTGATTGCTATTTTGAATAAAACCTCACCTTGCACAAGCTGCAGAAAATCATCATCTTGAGGAAGATCTGAAGGTTCGACAATCATAGTTGATGTTCCTGATTTATGAGGCCAATGAAATTCATCAATTCTTGACGTATGTTCGAGATTGAGCAAACTGATTAATGACACGTTTGGCTTTGGCACATACGATTCCTCAACAATGTTTTGAAGCATTGTAATGAAAATGCTTTCTTGCGTTTCAACCTCTTAGAAAAGCAACTAAACATTTGATCAATTTGGTCGTAGGTATGTCCTACTAGCAAAAATTCTATTTTTACTTTTTTGAAAAAAAAATTCTTCACTAGCATAGACAAGTATGCCAAAACAATTTGATTTTTATTTTTCCTAGCAGTGTTGTCAAGCTGCAAATAAAGTATTTCTGGAAGATTTTCACTAAATTGGCAAATTATCTTATGTACAATGGTGATCGTCAAATTTGGATCATTTCGAACATTAAGATAATTAAAAAAGACCTTGGACTCCAAAGTGCCATTAAACACAAGTGCTCCAATGAGATGAACCTGAATAAAATTTGCCTCGTTCAAATTTTTGGACACTCTGACAAAATGAGACAACATTGCTTTCTTCTAGTCCATGCCATCAATAACAAGTTCCAGATATTTTTGTGGACATTCCAAACATTTCTTTCAATGCTTGGCCAACTTTTGTCTTTCAACTGTTTGTTGATTTTTGTGCAGTTGAAGAGCTTTTGCAGCATCCACTGAAAATACAATGATTCACTTATTGAATAAAATAAGGATCATACCATAATGGTGTTCAAAAAGACTGCAACATAATTTTTTTCAAAACAGAAAGTACTAAAATGAAAGACAAATTTGATTAATATTTACCTTTCTCGTCATTGATCTTTGCAAGTTGTTTTGTAGACTTTAACAGCTCGCAAGTGAAGCATACTGTCATTCGTGATTTTTTGGGAATCTTTACCATCCAAAATCTCTTTTTCAAATTCTAAGAAAATATGAGTAACTCAAATAGGGAACATTTCTTGTTTTTGCAAACTCTTTGTACATAAAAAATATTTCTAATTTGTAAAATTATCCGGCAAGTGAAAATATAAGGAATTAGGCAATTTTTCTCCGTGCACATCTATGAAATGCTTTAGCCAAATAGTTGCATTTAAGGCATTTGGAAAAGCAGTTCTACCTTGTAAGGATCCCCGTAATGTCGGGTCTTTCTGAAGTCGTGCATGCATTCGTTGAAACCGTGAGTTTCCAATTGCGTGAACTACTTTGTAAGCTTTGCGACAAACCTCCAAAGCATTTAAAAAATACAAAAATGAGTTTTTGTCCGGCCTCACTGTTGCACACAAGTAGTAATTTCTCTCATCCGTACTTCGTAAAAAAAAGTTTGATCTTAATTCTTGAATTTCTCTAATACTCAGCTTTTGCAAACAACAAGATGAGCAGCAAATAATATTCCGTACCTTTCGAGTCTCAGATTTTGTAATCAATTGTTTTTGACGATTCGTTAAATCAGGTGAGGATCTCAAGTCTCTCTTGTATTTTTCTTTTTGTTTGGAGTCTGATCTATAAACTGAACCTGTGACACTAGTAGGTGCTTGAACTGGTTGAGAAGGTGTTGGAATTTCATGACTGAGAATTCTGGCTCCAACTTCAGGATGTTCTGGACCCTCAAAAGGCTCTAAATTTTCGATGAATATAGCTCTTTTAGATTTAACACGACGAACATCACTTTGAGAAGGTCTCCTACGAACATGAGAAAAGCTTGAACGTCGCAGATCAACAGACTTACGTGGATCTGTTGATTTACTAGAATCAGTAACTAAGTGAAATGAAGCTTTTGACTCATCACTCAATGATTCAACTTATTCAAAAGAACAATAGTCCAGTTGTGCCGAGCCTATATCTGAAGAGGAGGACGAGGTCGAAAGATTTGATATAAGCTGAGTTACAGGCGTCCTTTCTTGAAAAGTACTTGCTTGAGAAATTTCAGATGATGAACGGGTAAATGATGACGATGCCACATCATTTACCAAAATACGTTCAGGAGTGGTTTTATAAAAACAACTTTCATTGGGAATGTCAGATGAAGATGTTGCACTTGTTGCAACATATTGAGTTACAACTACTGAAATAGAAGAGGTAGAACTACTTGACATCGTAACCTCAAAAAAAAATTTAACTATGTACTTATGCTAAGCATAGAACCGTTCAAATAGTTAACACCACACTAAATGTGCTCCTCAAACATAACTGCAACCTATGTTGGTCATAGAACAAATAAAAACCTATGCGAACTTCAATAGACGTATACAGAAAAACCAACTAAATGCAAATGAGCAACAAGCCTAAAAAGTAATTAGTTGATAAAAATTTCCGGCGGCTACCATGCCTTAAATACTGTTTGGCAGTATCCTTAGGGTTAGGGAATTTTAATATTCGTTAAATTTTTTATCAATTAATTTTTTTTTATTTCAAGTGTGGGCCCTTGTTGATAAATTTTTTGATAAATGAGAAACTTTTCAAATAAAAGGCCAACCTGCTCAGGGTGCCTCAAAGTCCAAAAAAAAAGTTGTTATTCTGAAGCCAATCCCTACTGAAATGAGAATATCAGAGTGGAAGAATATGCAAGGGATTAGCTCTTCAGAGCTAATAATAAGTGTTCTTTCGAGAGTTACCGATGGTCAACTTTCTCTGGCAAAGAATTTCAGAGGTAATAGTCATAATTCAAATATTTATTTTCATGTCACCTTTTTTAATAAAGTGATTTTCATAATTTGGTTGGATTTTTAATAATTATAACTTTTAAATGCAGGCACAAATTATTTATGAAAGTTCAAGAAGCCCTTGTGACAGGGTTAATTTGTCAAGATTTCGATAAGTGCTAGAGGCTTTATCCTCTAAGTAGCCGAAATGAAACTCTGAGTCCATTTTTTATTTTGTTTAGAGACATGGTATTTATTTCACCCATGCTTAGCATAGGTGCTTATTAATTGTTTTTTTTCTATATTCTATGTCTCCTATGCTAAGCATAGCTTTTTTTTTATTTGATTTTTTTTTTGATAAGTTAAGTCTCCTATTCTATTTTATATTTTTTGCCTCCCATGCTAAGCATAGCTTTTTCCTTTTCAGTCTCCCGAAGACAAAAAAAAACAAAGTCCTTCTGAAGGCAAAAGTAGAAAAAAGAGGCAGAGAGATATTGGCACGGGGTGAGACCATTGCGGAGGAGGATCCATTAGAGACCTACCTTCCCAAAAGTGTCGATGATCAACCATGCTTTTACTCTATTGAGGAGGGTGATTGTAGAGAAAAAGGCCTTATACACTCTACATCGCCGATATATCATATGGATTTCAGATAAAGGAATTATTAAATAATGAAACTCCTTTCAAATTCACTGAAATCCATAGTTTTATGCAGGGCTTTCTTGAAGTCACAACTTCTCCAATTTGGAGAGTTGTTATTTTTCATTCTTCTTGGCAGTCAGCATCAATACAAAAAGCTCTACTAACTTTCTGTAATGCGAGAATAGAGAATGCTGGGTAATAAGTTCTTAAGTTTCTGAATTATCAATTCGTATTTGAATTCATAATTTTATTTTAAATTTTTTATTTTAAAATTAAAATTTTAAATTTATTTTACTTGTAATGTTCCATGTCAGGTACAAGCCCAATGTCAGGAACTCGAGAGGAGCTCGACTTTGCAATGAAATAGAATACATAACCATCGGTTATTATTCTTTGGATGACAAACGCTTAATGCTGCATTACAACACTTCCGGACTGACAAGTTTTGGAAACTTGTTCCAATATCCAGCTGTGACAAAGAAATTAAAAAGTCCAATGACGGGTTCCGTGGCTTGTCTCTACCAAAAGCCACAACAATTAATTAATCATTTAATTGACATTTTTTCTCACCCAACTGATTGGGTTTTAGATTTATTTAGCGGTAGTGACACTCCGAGCGCATGTGTTGTTTAGAAAGGCAGACATGTTGCTGCAGTAGATTTAGATACTAATTTAGTTGATTTTGTAAAAATGAGAATGAAATCTCTTTCAATTTTGCCAAATGAATTATCTGAGATGGGAAAGAGTTTGGACAACGAGGATACAATAATTTCTTTGTCCAATGAACCTCAGCCTCCTGCTAGCGGAAAAATAGGTGACATAGGAGAATTTGTTGATGTTTTGGTTCAAGATTACAATGTAGTAATTGTAGACGAGGAAATTGTAGAAGAAGTGCCACTTGATAGTACAGTGGCTACTCAAGAAAAAGCAAAAGAAAAAGATGTAAATGATGATTTTTGGAAATAAAAAATTCTCTTTTGTTTTAAAGAATAATTGTGCTTATATTTTTTGATGTATTGTGTTTTGAATTCTTTTTTATTGATTTAATATTTTTAAATTTATTTTTTAACGATTTAAAATTTAAAATTTGAAATATTTTAAAAATTATAACATTGATAATTATTACCAAAAATTAAAATTGTAACGATTTGTCAAGTTTACAATATTTTAATTTTAGATGTGTTTTTATAGTATTTTTTGTAAAAAAAATATTGATAAAAATTATTAAAAATAAAAAAAAATTAGATTTTTTTCAAGGTGATTTAAGTATTATCACAAATAATTTAATCTCGATTATTATAAAGTAATTTTATCTGCGTTTATTTAATGTTTAAATATTTAGAAAACTTACGTGGGTGTAAGTAAAGATTTTCAAAAATTGATTCAAATTTTTAACATAATCTAAAAATATTTTTTTTTCGATACAAGAATTGTAATTTAAAATACTTTTAAAATTCCAAAAAAAAAAAACTATAACTTTTGTTTTTACTAAGCAAAAAATATTTTTTAGGTATTTTAGTGGTTGTATATATAATGATTTTATTTTAAATAGTATTATTATTTAATATAAGCTAATTTTAAGCTATTTATAAAAATCTATTGACCAAATTTTTGTAGCTTAAATTATTTTCTTGTAAAATACAACATTTTCTTAACATTACAATATATTTATGTGAAGCATTTTAAATTTGGATACTTTTTAAAAAAAATTAATAAATTTAAAAAAAAATGGGACTTCAAGTCATTTCTCTTTTTTTTGGTCATCATGTTATACATATAAGTAGTAATTCACATGATGATAACAGTTCTTCTGAAAAGAAGTGATTTTAAGCTAAAAGGATCATATCAAATTAGTCTGATGTCTAATATTTGAGAAATTTTCAAAAAGTAAGGATTCTAAAAATGCAAGAAATAGCTTTAAGGGTTTTCGATTTTGTTATGAGATACCCCCTAGGGGTCTTAACTAAACCTCCAAATTTAACAAAATACTCCATAACCTTAAACCAATGGTTTTTATTTTTCCTATCATGAATAGGTTTTGAAAATTACCACTAATAGTCAAATCTATACAATTCTAAATTTTGTTTTCCAAAATTATTAATGTCCCATACCACTAGCTCTTCTTTCCATAAAATCCTTAACTGCCTTATCCAATATTCTAGAGACCCAAACAATCATTTGGACTTCATATACCGCCTATAGGCACTTATTTATCATAACAACATAGGAGAATCCATAAATTTTATTCTTGATGGATTCCAATAATCCATTGTGATTGAACAAGAAGGAGTACACGTGATTTATCGCCACATGAACAATCACTCTTGGTTAGTAATAAGCTTCATGAGTCTCTCATATCAGAGAGTATTGGCTGTATGGATAAGCTTTTTCTAACTAACAAGTTAAATGGAATTCATGGTCAATTATCACTCTTTCATCCAAATCCATGCTAAACATTATGGTCACTTTCATGGTCACATAAGATAGTGTGAATTCAACGAAAATTAAAAAAAGATTCATTATGGAATGATCCACACCCGATACGATGCAATTTTCCAAGAGGGATTTCCAAAATTTCAAATCAATACATTTACATTTACTAAATCTCATAGACACAAAGTAAAAGCACTTTTTCAAACCAAAAGATAGGTTTGTTTTTCCTTTTTATTACTCTGGTTTCAGCATTACTCCGTTAAAGCCTATCAATTTAGAGTAACCAATGAAAATACATTAATGGAAATTTCTTATAATGAGATTTCAGAACTTTTTTTATTAGTATTTAGCAAAATGTCTTCATCGAATAAAAAGTTCTACTAGCCATAGGTTCCTTCATTAGCGTAAATTGAAACTCAGCTTCAACAAATATCTTGCCAAAAGTTGTTATTTGTCCAATTCCTAATGACCGAAGTCAATTGGAATACAACTACAATAAACCATCGGTGTTCTATCGATTGCATGTCAACAATCAGATATGCAACATCAAGCATTCACCACTAGAAGGCGGAAGAAGAACACGCACAATCACATTATCACTCCATATCATACCGAATGTGAAACGTACAAATATACCTTGAACCCCTGATAGAAAAAGAAGACCTACGAGTAGACTAATAGGCTACCTTACGGCTCAACATTAATGTATCTCGTAAACAATAACAATGAAGTTTATTATTGATTTCTAACATTCTTTTTTAATGATAAAATTTTTTGTATTTTTATTTATGAACCTAGGAGCATTGCATTTTCATTTGGAAGGCTCCCGTTCAATTTGAAAGCCCGTCACAGACGCCTGTGAAAGCCCGTCAGAGACGCCTGTGCTGTATTGAAGGCTGGAGACTGGCGCTGCCATGCCACGTGTGCCATAACCATTTCCGTTGCCTATTTATGCTGCGTGGACGGGCAGCCGTCAAAAGTAATTTCTGAGGCCCGACACCTGACAGCGGAGTGAAGTTGTCTCTTGTCTATGACGTGGGCAGTGAAGGCTGAAGTGCTGCCACCATCGGTACCAGAAGCGCTTCCCTCACCATGGGTTCGAGCCTGGAAAGGAAGCGCTTCCATCTCTTTCGTTTCTTTCGTCGTTCCCGACTGTTCTCGTCCCAGATCTCCCACTTTGACTCGGCTACGATCACCTTGTCGTCCAGCTTTCGCAATGCAGCATAATAATAATTTTATAGCTAGATATTGAGGAGTGCAATTGATTGATGCTCATGCAGTGGAAGCGGATGATGCCTGATCATTTCTCAAGCAGTTGGATGTAGTTTTCATTTGTTTGCTGTTCTTCTGTTCGTTTGCAGTATTTATTATTATTGAGTCTTAAACCGATCTTTATGAGAATCCGTTCTGTTATGTGGATGTGAAGCTTGTAGCATTTGTAGGATATTAGCCTAGCGTGTAAACAAGATCTGTGAACTGAAGCTTTTGGCCACGAATCTTGAATATCTGATGCAATGAACATCTTGTGAAGAAATGCTGGAAAAACCTGCAATGCATGGGTGATAGATTTGTCCAGATATAGTACGAAGGTTTAACATTCAACATCAGCAGATATGACGCTTACAGGTGCCGCTGCTGCCCCCTTTTGTAGTTGGCTTATTGCTGCGTATTTGTCCAGGACTGTGGCGGGCTTATCTGGGGAAGACCCGGGCAGTAAACAGAACATATCCAGAAGAAGATCAAGGCGAAAACATCGCAATGCTCAGGGGGCTGTAAATGGTGGGAGTTCTCTTGTTTGCAGTTATTCAGCAGGACCTGTTGGAAGTTTAGTTGGATTGTGTGGATCGGGCCTGTCTGAATTAGGATCCTGCCTGTCCTTTGAAGCATGCCCGGAATACCAAAGTGCTAGTTGGACTCCCTTTTTTGGCGAAGGTGTCATGGCACTTAGGCCAAAACCACTCAGAGCCGCTCGAAGGCATCCGAAGACTGCAGCTCAAGGTATTCAAACCGAAAAGGCTTGTTCGTCCTATTAAATGAGCAAACATGACTCATCTCTAAGAGCATCTAGTTTTGATATTAATCATGTATCGCTTTCAATATCCTTCGTCCTGCATATCTGCATAATCGCGAACACAATAGAAAAAGAGACTATTACTTACTGCTATGCTGGAGGTCATCGCCATCCTCAGATTCTGTAGCATGCAAATTCTTTCTGGCTATGAAAAATGGTATATTATGTAAGACCAAATGGTAAAACACGAAAACATTGCGAGCATTTTAGGACGCACTTCATGCAACATTCTATAGTTATATAGACATTTGACCTTGGGGTACTTCTAAGAGTTTTCATGCAGCAGTGTGCATCTTCATTATGAACATTTTGGTTCTTTAAGGCCAGACAGGAAACGTATTTGTGACCCCCAGTTTGATGCTTGACTGACCACGACTATGATCAACGTTTGATTTTTCCGACAGGGATCGTAGACCTCAACGTATGGACGCTTTGTATATGTTAGACTCTTATTTTGTTTCTATGGTTTGGGAAGAAAATTTTTCAAATAGTAGAAGGTGATGACTTAATGTTTTCAGGGAAAGCTTGGGCAATTGCTTTACAACCTCTACGAGAACCTCCTGAAAAGAAAAAACTTATGACAAAAGAAAGAAGGGTGGTAGTTACGGGTATGGGCGTAGTTTCTTGTCTTGGACATGATCCTGAGATCTTCTACAATAATCTTTTGGAAGGGAAAAGCGGCATAACAGAAATAGAGAATTTCAACTGTGAGGATTTCCCAACGGTAGGTTACTCCAGAGTCTAAACATTTGATGATTTCCCTTATGCTGTCTTGCAACGGTATAATTCTTCTTGAGCTGCAACTTCTAATATATTTTCAGGTAGCCGTAACTTTACTTTCTCTGTATCCAGATACACACTTCTTCAATTTTTGAGGTCGTTACCGTTTACAGTAATTATGCTTCAGTTTTTAGGGCCTATTGACTTGCGTTATCACTGTACAGAGAATTGGTGGTGAGATAAAGTCATTGTCCACTGATGGTTGGGTATCTCCAAAGTTTGCAAAGCGCATGGATAAGTTCATGCTTTACCTTCTTACAGCAGGCAAAAAAGCTGTAGCAGATGCAGGGATGACTCCTGAGGTTATGAAGGAGTTAGATAAAGGAAAGTGTGGTGTGCTTATAGGATCAGCTTTGGGCGGAATGCAGGTTTTTCCTCCATCTCTTCCTCAAACTCAGAATTACGTAACTTTTGTCGTATATCCTATAGAACTATTTCTGTATGCAAAGAGTTTCTATGTTCCTCTTGAAGACCATCAATAAATTTATGTTCTCTAATGCAAACTACCTCACTTGTAGTCTTTTTCTTGTTTAATGAACAAGCGTGACTGTTTAGGCTATATATTTGCGTGCACAATTTATGACTTTGTGTCAAAATTCTAGAGAAAAATTAGAGGTTTTTCTTTTGTTCAACTGTTTTTGGTCTTTGGAATTCTTCATGTATCTATTTTGCTACACTCACCCCATACATATTTTGATGTTCCTAGATTACATTCAATATGTTTTCTTGACTCTTGGGAATTTTCTTTTTCTACAGGGTGATTCTTATTATTACAAAGCCTACAAGATCTATTTGACAAGCTAATCTAGTAATGTAAAACAGCACAATGTGAATTTCTAATTCTCGATAAATTTGCAACTTGTATACTTAAGTCACTTTGAACTTATTTGACCTCATAGAATTGGATTTGGAAAGCGGATTCCTTGGCCATGTGATGCTTATTAAACTAATATTGTTAGTATATCTTCAAGGTCACCATATTTTGGTTCCCTAGTTTCTTCTCCAGTAAAGTAAGTCATTGTACATCTACGTACATAGTTGCAACCAAATATTTTATACGTGTTTCAAACACATGGAAATTCCTCTAAACGCTTGGAAATTTTATCATTGTTCAAAATTGAGATTTTTTATCATTTTGTTTAAAAAAATGACTAGTGGGTTGAAGATAACTTGCAGTGCATCTAGCCAGTCAAAGTCTAGGGCTTAGAAGCCCGTTCCGCCCGTTCCGACCCTTTTGGTCGGAACGTACTATATATTCCATACAGTATGTTCCGGAACGTACTAGGAACATTTTTTTTTAATATTAAAAAACAGGTATTATACCGCGCATATCTATCCCTCGAACCTGTCATTTATCAAATAGAAGCTGATTCTGCTGACCCTATGCTCATTCATCAAATCCTATTGCCCATTCATTCCCTATTGTGCATGTCAAAATCACGCATATCTATCCCCCAAGGGTTATGAGAAACGCTACCAGAATCCAGAAACACGTTTCTGAACGCGTTTCCAGAATCGCAGTGCATCTATGGACTCTAGAGTAACATTAGAAATATGAGACAAATCTCAAATGGATAACAGTGCTTTGAACTTGGAGATATCACATTGCTCAATGTATTATCAAAGTTTTGAAACATATTACAGGAAAGTTTGAGCAGCTTGGCCCCTTGCTTAGTAAGGCCAAAAAATGGCTCGAGTCTTTCTTTTTTTAAGAATAATAGGATCTGGGTTTTGTTTTGAAAAAAAAGGTTCAGAAAACATGTTATGTTGGATATGTTTTCACGCTTTGTAGCTGTTAACACTCCTACACGCTATGTTGCCAATGGCAGGGTTTGGGGCATGCCCTCAGATGAGGGTCCTTTGGTGTTTTAGGTTGTTATGGGTAGACCCATTTATAGTGTTCTGTAATAGAGACGATTGAGAAGAAGAGTGTATATGGTATAGGCTTTTCATCGGTGAAGAATATTTTAACATCTTCATTTGTTGTTACTGGGTTTTTCCCTGAAGGGTTTTGGCTGGATAAATCTCTATGTTTGTGTAAATATTATTGTTGCTAAATGATTTACTCTTTGCACTGCTAAGTTTCTAGTTCAATATTGTTTCTTTGCATATGTTCTCTACATGTTTGAAACTCGTTTGAAACAAGGGAACAAGTGGAGGGGAGAATGATATTCTTGTTGCAAACGGCATACAAAGACAATTCACTACCAGCTACAATACTCCATAGAATGGTTTAGCTGGATGCAAGAATCAAACACGTTTAGAGTCTGTATGATCCATGTTATTGAATTCCAATCTTCCTAAGAAGTTTTGGGTAGATGCAATAGCAACTGAAGAGATATGATGCCAGAGGAGGCATGATCAGGTACAAAGCCTTTTGTCAAACCTTAGAGTGAATTTGTTTGTTATGCACAAGTTCCTTTAAAACTTCAAAAGAAGTTTGATCTTACTAGTACAGTATGCATCATTCGTTATCCAATGCATTGTCCAACATAAAGCTTACAAATTGTATGATCTTGTTACTGGCAAAGTATTCATTAGCAGAGATGTTGTCTTCTTGGAAGGCAAATTATTTGATTTCAAAGGAAAATCATTATCAGGTTTGCCCAGAAGTGATAGAAAGTCATTATGCTGGTCTTTGTACACCTTTATGGGAGCTAATGTGGACGTACGTGTGTTACCTGCTCCTACTCTTGGGTGCTCATGAAGTGAGTATGGAATTAGTCCGTGGTTTATGTATGATGGTGTTGATGGTTTAAGATTTTCTAGCTGTTTTAATATACAAAGTTGATAATTGCATGTCTCTTTCAATAAATAGGTTACTGTCCTAGACTTAACATCAGTATGTACTTATTTTGTGTAAGTATACTTCTTGGTTGGCACCAATTCTTGAATTCTGTCAAAATCCAGATAGCAACCTATGCTTAGGTATTGATGAGACTCTAAGTGCCACTCGCCGGCCATGAAGTTTACTTTTTCTTTTTTATTACTGGTTCGATGTCAATATTTGACAAATGAATATGTATTACTTTATATTTTTTTTCTACCCTTTACCTACTGAAATCACTGATTTCTCAGCTTAAATCCGTGAAGTTTGATGTATTCCAGTTCACAAGCACATTTAGATATTTTATTACTACAATACAAACTGCTTTTCTGACTCGGTATTTTAAGGTTCTTGAATTGTGTATTGAGATTTTGCTTGGCTTATGTGTCAGCACCGAGCCTTTTGTATACACTTCCACTCTTAGTCTTGGCCATATGATGGCTGGAATTATAATGGTCAGTGCTGACCTTTTCTTTGGTTGTTATGACCTTTTTCAATGGTTGTTTCCAGATGCCAGAATTTTGGGAGAATAGTTGAAGTCACTTGACCAGCATTTGAGCTTTATACATTTATGTTGTTTTGAGCTTTTTAAGGAGATCACAGTCTTGGGTTTGCCTCACCGTGCTTACATCAAGAACGTGCATGACAAGCAGGTCTTCAATGATGCTGTTGAGGCCCTAAGAGTTTCCTATCGAAAGATGAATCCTTTTTGTGTGCCATTTGCAACGACAAATATGGGCTCTGCAATGCTTGCCATGGACTTGGTGAAGTTTTGACCTAAGTTTGCTAGCTAGGTTTGATCTTTAAACTTCTATGTGTTAGGTCCAATGGGCAGCTTGAATCTTGACTGCAATAGTTGTGCATGCCTTTTTGTTAGGGATGGATGGGGCCAAGTTACTCTATCTCAACTGCTTGTGCCACAAGCAATTTCTGCATTTTAAGTGCTGCAAATCACATCATCAGGGGTGAAGCTGTACGTACTCCCTGTGCTGCTCAACTTTTTGTAATCACGTTGTTCGGACTCCTAAATCTTATGCTCATGTATAATCTTTATAAAGTTGGTTGCTTAAATATATTTATTGTACTTTCAGGATATCATGTTGTCTGGTGGTTCTGATGCAGCAATCATTCCAATAGGTAAGGCTGTTCAGTACTCCAATGTCTCCTGTTCCTATTGCTTATCTGAGTGTTATCAGTGTACATGTCAGTTTGTTGACTTCTCAGGCTAACAACGTTATAGGCATATCATATATTGAAACCTGCTAACCAGTTTGTTTTACTTGACAAGTTCATCCTGTAGGAATTTTGTTTTGCATTTGCTTAGCTAGCCATAGGAAGTTAATTTTGTCACTTTTCCTATCTTATTGTTTTTCTTATGAGTTCATCCATTTGGGGATTTTGTTTTGCATTTGCTTAGCTAGCCATGAAAAATTATTTTTGTCAATTTCCCATCTTCCGATAGCTTGTCGAATTGCTTGTCCATCTATATGCTGCAATGTGCATATAGTTAGCTTTTGCGTTGTGACAAGTACCATATTGTAGATCTGGTCTTTGCGGACAAGTTTTTGACTTGCCTCACATCAATTTCATGGAGAAAATATCTCTCAACAAGTACCATGATTTGTATCTGGTCAATTGTTGATAAGATTTTTAAATTTTGATTTGCCTCATATTAGTTTCGCTGTAAACTTCGGATCGTAGACATACATACATCTGTTCTGATCTGCTATTTTGGTGGTATCTTCAGGACTTGGAGGATTCGTGGCATGTAGGGCACTTTCACAACGAAATAATGATCCTGCAAAGGCCTCTCGTCCTTGGGACCAGGTTTCTTGTCATTGGATTACTTTGCTTACATGTATACTGCTAATAGGGAAAGCTGTCAAATCTTTTTACATATGTTACATTTCTGAGGTAGGATGTTTGAAGATAAGGGACAATTTTAAACAGGATCGGGATGGATTTGTTCTGGGAGAAGGTGCAGGTGTCCTTGTTTTGGAGGAATTAGAGCATGCCAAGGTTTGAAAATTCTCATTCCATTGTCTTTTTGTTGCATTCCTTTAATGAAATTTATCACTAGAGAAAAAATCTTATTGAACTGGACCTAGCTCATTCTGATAGCAGTTGCATGGGCTTCTACTTGTAAACAGGAAAGGGGTGCGGAAATTTATGCAGAGTTCCTAGGTGGGAGCTCAACTTGTGATGCATATCACATGACAGAGCCTCATCCAAAAGGTTGGAACTGACTCCCAAGCAGGCATTGGGTTGTAAGCTATGAGATCATATTATTGTTACTGCAGTCAAGGCTAGGTTGAAGATTGCACACATTATTCTTTCAATTATCTATCTTGCAGGTACGGGCATCCTGCTTTGTATTGAGAAAGCTCTTTCTCAAACAGGAGTCAAAAGGCAGGATGTCAATTATGTTAATGCCCATGCAACATCAACAAAAGCTGGTGACGTGCAGGAGTATAGAGCTTTGATGCAATCATTTGGCCAGAACCCTGTGGTATTATAGTTGATGATTTATTTAATCTTGCAGAAAGTTTTGGCTCTGAACTGTATTTTTCATAGTTTATCTTATTCGGTACCACATGGCCGGTGGATTGATTTAATGTTATACAGTATATACTCTGTTTGTACTTACAAGAGGTGAAACTATCTTATTCAGCGTAGGATCCTCAGTTTTCAGGCTTTTTCATACTGGCCACAGAGTTCCACAGATTTCATAATGTACTGGTATTGTGTTTTTCATGTTGTGATTACATGTTTCAGCTTAAGATGAACTCCACAAAATCCATGATAGGACACATGTTGGGAGCTGCAGGAGCAGTAGAAGCCATAGCGACTGTTCAGGTTTGTCAAGGGAATAGGGAGACATATCTTGCATTTTTCACCATCATCACCAAAATTTTGGAAGGTTTTCCTTTTTAGCTGTTGTTTAAGGCACATGCTAGTTTCCATATATAAGGCCTTGAGGTGGGAATTGGGAATAGCTGCTTTCTTGTTAAGTGTGCTTATTTCAGCCCAAAAGGGCTTGTCCTTACTTAATGAAGGAGAGTTCCTCTTTAGGTCCTGAAGTACTAAAGTGGGGTTTGATCAGTCAACTAGGCCTTGTTAAGAGTTTCGATATACGTTAACAAGGTATCAAAGAAAGTACTGTCTTTTGGCTTATTTTTGAATCCTTTCCATCTTGGTGTTTATATGCTCCTCTTGAGCCATTGAGATCTCTATTTAGATCTCTGTGGTTGACAACATGGCACCAATTCTATTGAGAGCTAGCCAAACTTTAGATTCTGGCTTATTTATTTGAGTAGTATCCATTATAAGACATTTCTGCTAAAATCAAATGTGAATTTTTTACTTTCCACTGATTTGCTTTGATTTCATCTTGCTGATTACTCTAAAATGGTAAATAACTAGTATATAGTTAGTGGCTGTATGAGAGTTATGGTATCAGAGCAGTCGCAGTGGGGTTATTTATTGAACTTCAGAGTTCATTGATTTACTTTGCTCCCAAGATCTAAGTACTTGCTTGGTGCCTAAGTTATTTACACAGTTGTTTGTTGGCTCACATTTATTTGACTTGTGCCACCCAAATCTTGTTCATGTTCAAATTATCACATGCTCAGATCTATACTGAATATTGAATTTAATTTCACAGTTTCAATGTGATCGTCTTCCCAGTCAGGCCCTTGACAAAAATCTGCATGTTTCTTCAAACTGGAGCATGAAGTACCTTGTAATTCCTTCTTAGAATAGTAGTCCACAATGGTGCAACCTTCCTCAAGCTACTGCTCGTGACCTGCACATCTATCACCGAAGCAATCTGCATGAAGTCCTTAATTCTATTCGGATCTCTGCATCAAAAAATTGTTGCTCAAATTTTTCATCACTTACTTTGAACAAGAAATTTAGTTCTGCCACAGATTTATGGTATTCATTTAGCTTTTCATTGATTGATCAACATCTTTTCACTTCAATTGCTCTGGTCAGCATTGGTTGATTCATGACACAGGTGCCATTTATGTTTTCTTTATCAAATATTTTTGTCCGGCTTGTTCCATTGGTGTTTTTGGATGGGAGTCACGGGACTGACTGAGTTCATACGATGTAGTGCAAAAGGATGAATGTAAAGCAATGAATCAGGAACATGCATCCTGTGAATAAAGTGAGTTTTAGGACCTTGAATGGGTCTAATCAATCCACGAGTGATTGTTTTCATTGCTAGATTCATCTCCATCATTAGTCCTTGAGGAAATGCCAAAAATCCTGATCTAACAAGTACGAGCAATCTAAAACAAATGTAAATGATCCAAAAGGGCTTCACATGTTTGTGAAGTACAGCCTGTAGTACAGCCTTCAACCTGAAAATGAAGTACATAACCAATGGATAGCATTAGACGCAAAGATTTGCAAGCTACAAGAGAGATTACAAACACTTGATAGAAAACACTTCAAATTTACTAGATGATTATGGATCCAAATTGAAAAAATATAATGATGGGTCTTGAGGTTAGTTGAGCAGGTTTGGCAGGGATTATAGTGCCATAATAGCTCTAATTTTACAAACTCACCATGACTTTACCTAAGGGTTACGTATGCCAACCTAGGGCTGGTAAACCACCACCTAACTTTCCTAGATTTTAGGACTCTGATTCTAAATTGTAGGTAACCTGACCAAATGACTTGCCTAACACCTATGACATGGACCCAATTAGCCTAAGCCTACTCTTCACACCTGGGAACAGGCTCTCACACATGTGGAATTGAGATATCTACATAACTATATGATTAATCAAGCTCAAATTTGCATTTTTCACACTCCTCAAAAATTAGCTTGAAAATGATATGATAGATATATCCATAACTCGAAGGGTTGATCTTAGCTTGATAGACGATCCTCTCTCAAATGATTTAGTGAGAAGATCAGCCAAGCAATTTGATATTGATGCTTGATCACCATTACCAAGACCTTGATGTAGATCCATTCCCAAGTGCCTTGAGCACTTCACACCATCCTAGCATCCTTGACAATGATTCCTTGCATGCTTCAGGAAGCTCCTTGATCCTTGAGGCTTTCTCTTATTTGATGTGGCTTCTTCTTGGAAAAGACCCAAGGCCTCTTTGCCTCATTACGATCACAAAGATCATTAGTACCAAACCATTTTTTATCATCAAGATCATGCATGCAAAACTGACTAGTCCTCAAACTAATAGCATTTTGCGTTACTTCTCTAAGCTTGCAATCACTGCTAAGCTTAATTTTAATAAAGTCAAATACTATTTTATGGAGATAAGTGTACTTTGAGGATGATTCGCTTACTTTCATAAAAAGTTCACAAAATGCTTCAATGAACGAGAAGTTACAATTGTCCACCACATAGATGAATACATTATTCTTACTTGCATAACATGTAGCTGAAAACACCATTACATTCTATTGACATTTTATCCAATGGAAAATCACAAAACAACCAACTTTTATACTCCATCAAAACATTAATCCAACTTTGAGATTTAAGAGCATCCTCAAAGCAAGTTGGCTCATTTAGCATAGAAGTCATGAAAGTATAAGAGATGTGAATGAGGTAGTGTCTTTCCGTTGCATATCTTGGTCAATATAAGTAAGCCTTGATGGCTTAGCCTTGGCTCTTGCTGACCTTCTTGGAGCTCTTGGTGTGGAGGTTGATTCTATACACCATCTGCTTCAATTGACGACTTCTCAAGCTTAACAAGCTTATTGACACCAAGATCATTAGAAGAACATTCATTCACATTTGAAACATGCCCCTCATCAAATAAGACACTCCCTACAAGATTTTCTTAGTGGTAGGTACAAAACAACTCTATATCCCTTGCTTGATTCACTATATCCCACAAAGATTCCCTTGATGGAAGTTGCATCATCTTTGCTCCTTGTATCCAAAGATCTATGAACGTAGCAGGTGAACCAAAACCTCTCAAATCCTTTAGATTTGGCTTCTTACCATATAGAGCTTCAAAAGGTGTAATCCCTCCAATTGCATTGTTTGGCGACCTATTACATAGATAGTGAGCACATCTAATGGCTTTTTCTGAAAATGGCTTAGAAAGAGATGCATCTAGTCTTAAAGCTTTAGAACTTACACAAAGACTCCTATTCTTTCTCTCGGCCACCCCATTTTGTTGTGGAGTATTGTAACATGTATACTCACATTCAATGCCGTCAGGAGGGACAAAAGGAGCGATTACTCTCTTTCTTTGGCTGGCTTCCATGAGTAAGTAAAAAGTAAGACTGAAATACAGTAGTAGCTGGTCTAGCAGCTTCGGAACACGAAGTCGTTCTTTTCTTCTTCAATCCTTGCTACAATTTTGTCCTGTACTTAAATTGAAGCTATCTTGTCAAAGAGAATAGCCACTTGTCACAATATGTAACACAAGTATGTGCTGAAATCAAAGGCTATAATTTCAGATTCATAAATAAAAATTCATATATCCTGCTTGCAGTTTACGTAGTTGTGCACAAAGATAAGAGTAGACTTTGAAGATGTGTTGAGACTTACAATGATGCTTGCATGACTACATATAAGGAAATCATAATCTCGAGGATGGCAAACATCACGGTCCAGAATAGGGGGCTGTGGCAAAATCAGCTTTCAACTTTCTACTGGAAGGTTGTGCACATAGCCATCGCTATTGATGGCACGCACATGGCCTTGCTCGATTCGGGTGTCATTTGGTCAATATGGCCCTTCGACGGGAGAGAAACTCAATTAGGTCACACGACATGGACTAGTTTTGAAGCTTTCCGTCCGACGGCCCGGTTTCTCCGGACGGGATCCGTTTCGGGTGCTGTTTGTTTCGGCTAGTGGACAACCTTGATAGGAGCCCTGTGGGAACAGACATGACGAGGAGCGGATCAACGGAGGAGTTGTAGCATAAGTAATTAGTAAGCTGTTGAAGTTCATCCGAGGAGAAACCGATCTCATCATATAGGCTATAGTAGTGTGTAGGTCTTGTGGTTCCCTGTGGTGAATGACACAATTTTGCTTAGTAGTTCAAAGGAGCATTCTGGTGAGCATTCTGCGGCCAAGGTTTAGGGTTTAGGGTTTAGGGTCCAGGGTAGGAGTTGTAGCACAAGTAACTAGTAAGTTGTTGAAGTTCATCCGGGGAGAAACTGATCTCATCATATAAGACATAGTAGTGTGTAGTAGTAGACTTACAATGATGCCTGCATGAGTACATAGGAAGAAATCATAATCTCGAGGATGGCAAACATCACGGTCTGTGCTTGAAGCTTCGCTTTAGTAACAATAGCCTACGTTTGGCTCCCGTCAGATGAGAGTTAATGGATGCTGATGCCTGCAGCTCACATGACTCACTTAGATGTTTTCAATAGTGAAGATAGCAGGTAAGTACATGCCTCACGTTAAATATTCTCAATCAGTGAAGAGGACTAGGAAGCTTGCAGGTAAGTACGAGGAAGATGCTTTGTCACTATGTTACAGAAGCTGACCTTCTTCACTGCCTGAAGTTCTATTTGCAAAACATGCTCAAATTGACTTTCACTTACATTGTCCCTGTCATATACCAAGCAACTTCAGTACATGTGCATAATCAAGCACATGTGTGTGCAAAATTCTGTCACTTATATTATACGTCTAAACATGCATCTCTACAGGAAGGCCGATGTATTGTTCTTTTGACTTCACGAGTTGGGAAACCTCTAGTGTAAGCATCTCCCCAGTCTCAAAATCATTTGCAGTTTAAATGTACGTTATATTAAGACACCTACTATTTTGTCTACAACCTCGTTACATGAAACATCTTTCAGGGAGCCACATCTCACTCTAGAGTATGCTGAATCTCAATCATTATTTTTAGATATTTAGTTGTAGTTGAACTTCCACCGGTAGTTGAACTTACACACTGGTGGCATACATGCTATAGAGAAAATAACAACCAGATAAATCGCTTAAGCAACTTTGTACTAGGAAACCATAATAAAAGAGGCAAAGTTGACGAGGAAATAAGCTGAAAAGGCACCAAGGCACTTACAGCTGCCGTGCATTGGGCCACAGATATATGTATGTACATCATCTAGTAATCCTCTAACAGTATGCTGATGGCTTGATCTAAATGGTTGCCTTGTCTGTTTACCGACTAGATAGTCTTGGCAGACAGGTAATTCGACTTTCTTATCAGGATAGTCGAGGTCAAGAACAATGGATTGCTTAGACATTTGCTGTACAAAAGCATTATTCAAATGACCAAGTCTATAATGCCAAAGTAAACTTTTATTTATCTGAATAGAAGTACTAAGTGCCTGACTAGAGGCAGAAAAGCAATGACTTAATCTATACCAGTATCCATGCCTCTTTCCGAGTGCTAGGATCTTGCCTGTCCTATCGACTACTTTACACTGACCAGATTCAAATTCTACTTTATGTCCTAGATCTGTAATCCTGCTAACAAAGAGCAGATTTGTTGACAGATTTGGTACATGAAGGACATTTGAAAGTAGTTTAAATTTATCATTGGCAAAGTTTAATCTTACTGTACCTTCACCTTTGATAGCTTGGGTGCTATTGTCACCAAGGTGAATATATCGCTTGGTACTGTAAGGCGTATAGGACTTGAAGCAGCCGATATGGCTGGTCATATGCTGTGTGGCTCTGGAATCCAGAAACTAGGAGCTGTCGTTGGATTCTTCTTGATGGTTTGTCATGAAGGCATCATGATCCGATTCTTGAATAGGCCGTGGAGCTTCTGCAGCTGCATTTGCCACTTGATTCGACTGTTCTTTGCGGGTATTCTTTGCTTGCAGTATCTGACAGTCTTGGATCTCGTGGTTGGAACGCTTGCAGTATCTGCAGAACAGCTTCTTCTTTGTCGGCTGATTCGACTGCTTGTGATGATGCGTCGGTTTCTGATCTTTCTTTGATGACTTCGGGCCTTTCTTCTTCTGCTTAGTACTTAACAAACACAACATCGACTTTGACTTACGATAGAGACTACAAAGCAAGCACAATGATCTCTGTAATGTCACAGTTTTGTTTGTATTGAAAGTGCTATGCTTTGGAGGTTTTCTTGCAGAAGAACTGGGAGATGAAGCTAGAGTGTGCGAAGACTAGCTATGAACTTGAAGATTCTGTGTCAAGCCTTTTGAAAAATGGTGTTGATTGGGCCTATGCAAGAGAACTCTTCACTAAGGACACTGCCTTTGGTAAGGTTGAAAAGAAGGTCCAACATAAAGCCTCCCTTCGTAATAGGAACGTCTAAGGAACGCCTCCTTTCATGATTGATCTAACTCCAATTTCCTGTCCAAAGTCGCCTTAAGTTCATGAGGGCGTTGTCTAGGGAACGTTGTCTCATATCATCTGGTCCTAAACCCTAAAGCATTGAACATATTATTTTGTATCAAATTTTGTTTGCAGGTCCAGGAAATCTAATGCTTCTTTGTGCGCTTGATGCAATTGGACAAAACGTATGAAATGCATAATTGCATCCAGCTCCGTCACAAAGAAGCATTATATTTCTTGGACCTGCAAACAAAATTTGTCACACAATAATACGTTCAATGCTTTAGGGTTTAGACCCTCCTCTTCAAGCCATCCTCGAGGGTGTATGCTTCTAAAATCTGCATGTGACATTGCTGATTGCTAGAGAGAGAGAGAGAGAGCGAGAGAGAGTTTTCTGGTCAAAGTTACAAATTGTTTGCTCTTTGAAGCTTTTTTTTTGGATCTCAGTTATGGGAGGCATGGGCAGTGGGTAGTTTTTTTGCTAATTTTTTTGTTACCTTGTTTCATTTTTTTTAACCGGAGGGGGCATGTGCCAAATACCCCCTAATAATTAATTTAGGGAGGGGGGGTGGTGGGGGGACGCGCGTCTGGGTCCCGCTACCTTATGAAATGCATAATTGCATCCAGCTCCGTCACAAAGAAGCATTATATTTCTTGGACCTGCAAACAAAATTTGTCACAAAATAATACGTTCAATGCTTTAGGGTTTAGACCCTCCTCTTCAAGCCATCCTCGAGGGTGTATGCTTCTAAAATCTGCATGTGACATTGCTGATTGCTAGAGAGAGAGAGAGAGCGAGAGAGAGTTTTCTGGTCAAAGTTACAAATTGTTTGCTCTTTGAAGCTTTTTTTTTGGATCTCAGTTATGGGAGGCATGGGCAGTGGGTAGTTTTTTTGCTAATTTTTTTGTTACCTTGTTTCATTTTTTTTAACCGGAGGGGGCATGTGCCAAATACCCCCTAATAATTAATTCAGGGAAGGGGGGTGGTGGGGGGACGCGCGTCTGGGTCCCGCTACCTTATATATATATCAAAGGAAGTGGACCCTGTGTCCGAACGCGCGTCCGCGTCCGGACGCGGACGCGCCAAGGGTGCGTTCGGGTCTCCGGACGCGTCCGTGCTTTTTTTTTTAAAAATTTTTTTAGTTTTTTTAGTTGTGTTTAGGCAAAAAAAAATAGAAAATATATGGACACATCTGACCCCGCGATCCGGGTCCGGACGCCTCATGTCTGATATATATATATATATATATCTAAGGAAGCGGATGGTGCGTCCAAACGCGCGTCCAGACGCGGACGCGCCAGGGGTGCGTCTGGGGGTCCGGATGCGTCCACTTTTTTTTTTAAAATTTTTTTTTAGTCTTATTTAGTCTAAAATAAATAAACAAAGTAAGGGACGTGTTCGACTCCGCGTCCGAGGGTCGGACGCGTTCGGGTCTGGACGCTGGATGCGGACGCAGATTGCTCGCGTCCGGCCCGGACCCTCATGTCTGAATTATATATATATATATATATATATATATATATATACATAAAATATATCATATATAATGCCTCTCACATTCTAGAACACGACCCGAAACACTTTCTGGGATTTTGACTCGGAACATCAATTTGGAACTTTTTTTTTTTTTTTGATATGGGTGTCAAATAATAGGTCTTTTGATGGGGAGTTGATGGTAATTTTCGCAAACTTTTTTATATATTGTAGGAGCATACAGATCTCTGAATAATACCTAGGTATTGCTGATCACTGATTCAATGTGTATCGATCATAATATGTATTGATCAATGTTGATCAATGTAGCGGGCCCTGCGGACAGTTTGCAGAACCCGAGAGCAGGAAGAGAGCGGAAGAGGGAGAGTGTGGGAGAGCATAGAGAGAGAGAGAGAGAGAGAGAGAGAGAGAGAGAGAGAGAGAGAGAGAGAGAGAGAGAGAGAGAGAGATGATGTTTGTGTGTGTGTGTGTGTGAGAAAATTGTGTGTGAAAATTGTATGTGTATGTGAAAATTGTGTGTGTGTGTGTGTGAAAATTGTGTGTTGATTTGTGTGCATTCAGTTGTGTGTGTGTGGTGATCTGTGTGTGAGAGAGAGAGAGGAAGAGACAAAGAGTGTGAGGGACGGAGAGAGAGAGGATTTGTGTGTGTGCACAGTGTGTGTGTATGAGTTTAGGATTTAGGTGTAAGGGTGCTTGGGTTTGGGGTTTAGGGTTTAGGGTGGGAGAGAGAGCTTGGGTTTCCGTGCTTTTGTGTGTGTGTGTGTGCGTGTGTCTGTGAGAGAGAGAGAGAGAGAGAGCTGCTCGTCCCATTTGGGATGAGGTGGAGGTGATGTGCGACAAAAAGTGGCGTTGCCCTTTTTGTCGAAAGCAGTTCACAGGGAACGCCTCTCGGGTTCGAGCACATCTGGGGGGGTTGCGAGTCCGACCCACGGGGGGACACTACGGGATCCGCATTTGTATGGTCATCCCCACTATGGAGAGGGCTCGCATTATGGAGACATATTCTGAGACAGCTGCTGAGCCCGACGAGCCGTCCACAGATGCCACAGACTCTATTTCTACTGGTGCACCCATTGCCACCGCCCCTGCCACTGGTACACCCACCGCCCCCACCGTCGCATCTGCACCCACCACCGCCGCTGCATCTGCCCCCCCCCCCCCCCCACGCCACCACCTCCACCTCCGCAAGTACTCCCCATGGATCCACAGCCCCCACTGCTGCACCTACGCCTCTGCCATCACCGTCAGATCTGCACGGCCCGTCCACATTCTCTGCTTACGCACCTGCACCTATGCCACCACCTCCAGATCCGCATCGTCCATCCGCATCCTCCCAGCCATCCACATCCTGAGGCCCCAGATAGATGTCCATGCCGAGATCTTTCAGAGAGGGGCAACACAGAGAGGCCACCAGGACCATAGCACAGATGTTCTATGATCTGAACCTCCCCTTTATCATGCCATCATCTCGCATCTTTCGAGAGGCTATCTCGAAAGTTGCAGTCTGCGGGCCCGGCTACACACCACCCATAGCCGACGCACTATGAGGCCCTTTACTCCAGGACCGGGTTGCATCAGTCAGAGAGAGACTGGCTGCACTACACGAGGCTTGGAATAGATACGACTGTTCCATCATGGCTGATGGGTGGACTGATCGTCGCAGACGTCCACTCATCAACGTGACTGTTTTCAGTTGTTACGGTTCCATGTTCTTGCGCAGCATCGACGCCTCCGAGGCAAGGAGAGTGCATTCGGTCGAGTACATTTACGGCATCATTCGCGCGACGATAGAGGAGGTCGGGCCACAGCGCGTTGTCCAGGTATAATATTCTTTCATTAGTTGCTTGCTCATTTGCTGCTTGATGTTGATCCAATAGTTTTGCATAGTTTTCAAATGATTGCAATGTGTTTCCGAGCTGTGAACTGATCGTGTGAACGTATCGCAAAAGGTTGTGACGGACAATGCGTCCAACTGCCGCGGTATGGGGGAGCTTCTTATGGAAGACTACCCCTCCATTGTCTGGACTCCATGTGCCGCACACTCACTGGACCTCCTCCTGCATTCCATCGGGCGCCTGCCTTGGGTCAGTGACATTCTCACGAGGGCACTTGTGGTTGTGGACTTCGTCACACGCAAGCGCCGCATGACGGCCCTTTTCCGCACATTCAGCAGGTAAGTTGCCACTTATTTTTTGACTCGTTTAAGATGCTCCTTTTTTTTTGCTCGTTTCATGTGTGCCTCTCATTCCGTTTGTCAATGCAGGCTCGACTTGAAGAAGCCCGCTCGCACCCGCTTCGCCTACCACTTCATCATGCTTGAGCGACTACACAAGCTCAAGGGTGAATTGCGGCACATGGCCACTTCGGCAGAGTTCACCGCCATGGACCTCTCCACGACCCCAGAGGGCTTGGCCTTCCACGAGATCCTCTTCATGGAGCCTTTCCGGGTGGATATGCAGCAGCTGATGGACGTCATGCGCCCCATCTACTCTGTTCTGAGGCTCGTTGATCGCGAGGGGTGCACGATGGGCCTCATTTACGAGTTCATGGACCGCATAGGCGAGTCTCTCCAGCGTTCTGAGCTGGACCCTGCAAGGTATAACTTTTTTCCGTCTCACCATCCTTACTTCCATTTTGCACTCTGTTTCGTCTTGCTGCCGCAACACGATGGTATGTAACTGTTGCCTCCACGTGGTTTGGTCCACAGGTTGGAGCCTATTAGGCGCTTGTGGCAGCAGCGATGGGATAAGTTTCATCGGCCCATTCTCGACGATGCAGAGCTGCGTGCGGACTGGTTCGCATACATCCGCCTCCTCAGCAGCGACACTGGGTTCCGCAGCAGGCTCGAGGTGCAGAGGCTCGGTTATAAGTAAACTCTTGATCTATCGTACGCTGTCATTCGTTCAATTTCCCTGTGCGGGCTCAAGTGTACTCAAGCATATCGTTGCTCAACTGCAGGCACTCTCTGGGGCTGTTCGGCGAGGACCTTGCACGTGTCCGAGAGAACAGGCTCTTGCCTGTAGCATGGTGGGAGAGCTACGATGCCGGGCAGCCAGACCTTAGGACGCTCGTGCTCCGAGTCCTTTCACAGGTATGTTGTCTGATCTCATTCATCCAACCAGTTTTCGCATTTTCTCTACAAGGTCGGTACTCACTCGAGTTGTTGCCAATTAATGCAAGATTGTTCTGCTTGTGTGTGCTAGCGGAACTGGTCAGCGTTCAGCCTTGTTCACACGAATAGGCGGAACCGTCTGACGACGGAGTGGTGCAATGACTTGGTGTACTGCAACACCAACACCAGAGTGGTTCGACGCATCATGGAGAGCACGAGGGCAAGAGGCGCACGCGCCCTGCTCCTGCAGGTATATTTCGTTGCTCTGTCGTTTTTCTTTCGCATTGGTTTGAGACATTCAGTTTAATGCCTTCACGGTTGCTTCGGCTATTCTCACGAATGATTGACTTGTGTAGGTCAATCCCGATGAGTGCCTGGTTGCAGCGGCAGATCATGAGCCAGAGCCAGAGGTTGATCCAGACGATGCCGCTCGGCGTGCTCTGCGGGGTGAGCCCGACGATGATGCTGATGCCGATGAGACCACCACCCTCCCTGCTGACGTTCCATTGCCCTCCTCTGATGATGAGTCGACATATGATTCAGACGAGACGGTCGACCTAGCAGGGGATGGTCCACGTGCCCCACCCAGTACCCTCGCATCACGCCCCTTTTCAGATGATGGCTGGTCAGAGTTTGCGAGGGAGACAGAGGCTGCTGCCCAGAGACAGATAGCGTAGAGACAACTCAGAGCATCACAGGCAGGCAGTTCTTCCCAGAGACCCCCCCGTGGCAGAGGGAGACCCCCAGGCAGGAGTGTACCACAGAGGGTTCCTTCCGCCTAACCCAGAGGCAGGCTTGCCAAGAGGGGACGCACTGATGAGTTTTCTAGTCGTCTCTTGGCAGGCATTGGCCCAGACTTAGAGGAGTCCCAAATGCCTCCACACTCCTAGCCAGACTTTGTATTTGACACCCTTGCAGATGCATTTGGCATGCAGAGGGATGATTTTTTTAGCACGGACTTGTAGGTACTGATACACACTTTAGCATCATGTATAGTGGCATCAGATGAGATGTATATATATTTTTTACAGTATATTTGTGTCATGGCTAATTTATCGTGGTTGCTTACAAATGGTTAGCTCTGTGAAATTTGAATGGTTAGTCAGAAATGGTTTGCACCGTGCAAGATGAGAGAGAGAGAGAGAGAGAGAGAGAGAGAGAGAGAGAGAGAGAGAGAGAGAGCAGCACATCTGCATCTCATTCATAACATATGCATCATGTTCAACCATTTAACATAACATGGTAAACCCGACACCCAACAAATGGCACAATTAACATAACACCCTAAACACTAACAAGTCATCCTAATCCCACAACCCCACAGCCATAACCATCAAAACAAGCCACAAGCATAATCATCATAACCACATCCATAAACATCATCAACCCCACCCACGTCCTCATTGTGTCGTAGGCATTGCACCACAGGTATGTGCAGATTCAACATCAAAGCTGCACTTGTGCAGCATACACTTAAACCTACGTAGAATGTTATAATGGTCCAGGAATACAGTCCACTGGTTCGTGGAGCGGGTACGTACCCAAGGGACCGAGCCTGGCCCGATTCGGGCATCGTCCGGTGAAAATGCTCTTTCGACGGGTTGGAAACGCAATTAGGTCAGTTGAAATGGACTAGTTTTGCAGCTATCCGTCCGATGGTCCCGTTTCTCCAAATGGGATCCGTTTCATGTGTCGTTCGTTTCGGCCAGCGGACAACCTTGATAGGAACCTGTGGGACCAGACGGGACGAGGACCGGACGGACGGCAGGCCCACTACATCCTTCCGAAGTTTAGGGTCAAAACAGGGCTACGGGGACACTTTTCTGGGATGGGACCTGAAAACATTCGGAATTGACAAAATGGTCCAGGAATACAATCAAACGATTCGTGGTCCCGATACGATCTTAAGAGGCCGAGCCTGGCTCGATTCGGGTGTCGTCCGGTCAAAATGGCCGTTCGACGGGATAGAAACGCAATTAGGTCACGTGAAATGGACTAGTTTTGCAGGTCTCTGTCCAACGGCCCGGTTTCCTCAAACAGGCTTCGTTTCGGGTGTCGTCCGTTTCGGCCAACCGACCGGTTCACCAGGAACCTGTGGGGTCAAACAGGACGAGGAACGGATAGACGGCCTGTAGTCAATGAAACAGTTTTGCATGAGTAATTAGTAAGCCGTAGAAGATCAACCGGGGGGAAACCGATCACATCATAAAAGACACAGTACTGTGCAGAACGTGAGGACAGAGGTAGCTGTACCTCTTGCAGGATGGTCGGTCACGTGGTTCCCTGTAGTAAATGGCATAGTTCTGCTGACCATTCACTCTTCTGGTGTCCATTAACTTCTGGAGTTCAAAATTGTGAACAACAACTTTTCCACAGTTGTTTTCATCAAGCCATAGAAATGAGGATGCACACCACACAAGCCCATCAAAACGCGCAAAAGTGTGGACCTATCGTATGCTTTGGGGCCAACGGCTAGCAAACAAACGGCGAAAGAAGGACATCAAATACACTATTGAGCAAGACTCTTTTGATGATGAAGAGTACAAGCCTTCAGATAGCCAGGAAGAAAGTTTGATCTCTTCCATAATTGTCGAGTGCGACAGACGCACTGAAGCTGCTTGGTTACTGACGGGGATGGTGTAAGTGAAAGCCAATTAGAGCGGGTCTTTCAATCTGTACCGTCAACAATGTCTTTCCAGTGCATGTAGACAAAAGGAGTGGTTGCGTCGCCCTTACGTACTCCCGGATTTTACCACGCCATTAATTGCTCCGTTTTCGACTCCACGTCAAACGTTTTTTGGTGAGCTTTCAAAGACAACACCCATTGGTTTTTGATCAGTGGATTAGAAACCACTGGGTGCTGTCTCTGTCGGCTCATCAAAGATGTTTCACGTGGAGTCAAAAACAGAGCAATTGGTGATGTGGCAAGATTCGGAAACACGTACTGGCATCAAAACCACTTCGACCATCTCCATGCACTGGAAAGACATTGTTGACCATTGCTTTCTTACAAAGCATCGTGGCCAAACATCCAGATGAAAGGGTATTGATCATTGTCTGATCTATGCTGCTTCCTTGGGTGTCTGAGTTTAGGAAATGGCTATTGAAGCCCATAAAATTTCCTTTCAAACTGTGTTCTTATTGCAAAACATGCTTTAACTGGCTTTCACTCACACCGTCCCTGTCATATACCAAGCAGCTTCAATACTTATGGCACACTTCAGACTTATGAAAGTGCTGGAACTTTCTCCCTGGCTAACTGAAGGTCTGTACTCCTCGTCATGATCAGAATCTTGCTCAACAGTATCTTTGGTATCCTCCTCCTGGTCGTTTGTTCCCCAAACTCTAAACCCTAAACCGAACAAAAGGCCAACATTTTGGCGCGTTTTGAGGTGTTTGTGTGGTGTGCGTCCTTGATTCCATAGCGCGATGAAAACAACTGCAGCAAAACTGCTGCTAATTGTGGTGAATGGTCGTCAGAACCGTGCCATTCACCACAGGGAGTGAATGGTCACTAGAAGAGTGGATGGTCATCATAACTGTGTCGTTCACTACTGGGAACCAGAAGACCTGCTGGCTGGCCCGATGACGAGGGACCCTTTCCCGGACCATGGCCAGTTGTTCTGCGGTGAAGTCAATTCCAATCCGTTGCGTTTCCTCGCCCTCGCCAGCTCGGGCAGGGGGGGAGCAGGTCCGAGGACCGTGAGGGCACGTAGCTGCAGCTCCGGTAGTCGCCCCATTATCTCTCATTGGCTCTCGTGAAATCGTGCTTCTAGCTTCCGTTCGTTGTGTCGGCGGACATCTACCAGGACATGCTCCGACTAGTTGACCCTAAACCCTAAACCACTCCAAACCCTAAATCTATCTCATCACATAGGCCATGGTACTGTGTAAAGTGCATCAATGGTCCGGGAACATAGGCCACAGGTTCGTGATCCCGATACGAACCCAAGGGATCGAGCCTGGCTCGATTCAGGTATCGTTCGGTCAAAATGGCCCTTCGACTGGAGAGAGAGAAAAAGAAGCGGACGCACGTCCGTTTGTTTTCAAAAAAAAAAAATACAGGCACCTGCCTGCATTGTCCCCCATCCCAAAAGCAAAATAAAAGCAATTTATGGCCCCTGTTTTTCCCCCGGAATTAATTATCAGAGGGTGTCTGGCACCCACCTGCCCCCTCTTGTTAAAAAATAGGAAAACGGTACCCAAAAAATTTTTGCAACGGACCTAACCACTGGGCCATGCCTCTCATAACTGAGATATTACTAAACAACCATGGCTAATGAGCAGTTCGTAAATTATTACGAACCTTCATTGGGAACTAGGCTCCAAAAAAGCGGTGAAGAAAGATCTGAGTGGTTTCGAGTGAAGATGATGGTTTGTATGGCAAACATATTACTGGTTTAGGGTTCAGGGTGCATCAGTGACTGTCTCAAAGAAGTGACTGCTCGCCAGGGGATTGGGGAGAGGTCCACGCTCACCAAAAGAGTGACAAGCTCTCAGGACCAGAAGTCTCTGGGGGAAATTAGGGCTTACCAGAAGAGTGACAAGCTATACACTAATGTGACTCGGTTGATGAGATCGGTTTCTTACCGGATGAACTTCAACAGCTTGCTTATTAGTTATGGCACTACTTCGACATGCTACAATACGATGTCGAAATTTTGCGTACCAGCACGGGGGTTCCGAAACATCTCCCAGTTTTCAGGTCCCGAGCAAACAAAGTGTTCCTGAAGCCCTGTTTAACGTCGCACTTCGGACGGACATTGCGGGCCGACCGTCGGTCGTTTCCTTGTCCTGTTTGTTCCCACAAGTTCATATCGAGGTTGTCCACTGGCCGAAACAGACGGCACCCGAATGGGATCCTGTTTGGAGAAACGGGACCGTTGGACGGAGAGTTTCAAAACTAGTCCATTTCGCTTGACCTAATTGCGCTTCTCTCTCTCTCTCTCTCTCTATATATATATATATATATATATATATATATATATATATATATCAGACATGAGGGTCCGGGCCGTTTTGCCTGCGTCCGGGTCCGGACACGGGATTGGACGCGTCTGTTTTTTTTTTTTTTAAATTTTTTTTTTGAAAAAAAAAATAGATGCGTTCGGGGGTCCGGACGCAATTTTTTTAATTTTTTTTTTTAAAATTAAAAAAAAAATTGGACACGTCCGGACGCACGTCCGCGTCCGCCATCCGCTTCCTTATATATATATATATATATATATATATCATAGTACCCCGTGGTACCGCTGGTATGGTACCGTCGGTACCATAATAGTGGTGCCGCCGGTACGGTACCGCCCTGGGATCCGCGGTACCAGGGCGGTACCATAATATAATAATAATAAAAAAAAAAATTTCCTGTGTTATTTTCGCAAATTTTTTTTTTTTTTTTTTGGTACCGCCGACCGATATGGTACCACGGTACCATATATGGTCCCGCGGTACTGGGATCCGCGGGACCTATGATATATATATATCATAGTGTTCCCTGGTACCGCTGTTATGGTACCGTCGGTACGGTACCGCCCTGGGATCCGCAGTACCAGGGCGGTACCATAATATAAAAAAAGAAAAATTTTTTCCCATGTTACTTTTGCAAAAATTTTTTTTCTTTTTTTATTTTTTTTTTATTTTTGGTACCGCCGACCGATATGGTACCGCGGTACCTTGATCCGCTGGACTTGGTACCGCGGGACCGATGATATATATATATATATATATATATATATATATATATATATATATATATATATACATACATACTGGTACCGCGGTACCATAATATATAACTTTTTTTAATATATATTTTTTAAACTTTAAAAAAAAAATCATAATGATAATAATTTAGTGGGCAACATGGGTATCATCTTGAAGCTCTTGACGACAGCAGTGCATTTATGCAGGTTGTCGGTTCTGACGAGAGTAGTGCATTTGTGTCTGTTGCTCCAACTTCTAATGAATGCCTCTCTATGTGGTAGTTATATAGTAGCGACCACCATTTGAGAGAGCGAACAACCAAAGGATCAATGGGATGCAAAACATCAAAAAGTGTGTTTTCGCTCAGGGAGTCGGAAGGCCAAATCATGAAGACGCTGTACCGTCGGGGCCGGGGTCTACCTGTAGCCCCTGGACCCTGCCGTTGGGGGGCTTTTCCCCCCAAACCCCCCACCGGGGGGCTATCGCCCCCTGGACCCCCTGTTTTTCGGGGGCGCTATCGCCCCCCGAACCCCTCAGGACTTCTTGCTATATAGAAACTGTAATCTAGTCATCTTCTCAATATAGAAACCGTGCTCAATAATGGCTTCTCCTCATAATGGGGGCCTTACAGATTTGAGCTCACAGTTAACTAGTGACTACTAAACTCAGAGGTGCATTATTTAGTTATGTCTAACACATTATGTAGCTGAAACTACCGGCAATCTGCATAAATGCACTAATCTTGTCAAGAGCTTCAAGCTGATGCCCATATTTTTTTAAGAGCTTCAAGCTTTAGTGGGCAATATGGGTATCAGCTTGAAGCCCTTGACGAGAGTAGTGCATTTATGCCGCTTCTGATGAGAGTAGTGCATTTATGCAGGTTGCCCCCGGACCCTGCCGTTGGGGGGCTTTGGCCCCCGGACCCCTTGTTTCTCGGGGGGCTACCGCCCCTCGAACCCCCCAAGACTTCCTGCTATATAAAAACTGTAATCTACCGCCACCACCACCGCCAGTACTCCCCATGGATCCACAGCCTCCACTGCTGCACCTACGCCTGTGCCACCATCTTCAGATCTGCACGGTCCCTCCGCATCCTCTGCTTCGGCACCTACACCTATGCCACCACCTCCAGATCCTCATTGTCCATTTGCATCCTCCCAGCCATCCACATTCCGAGGCACCAGACAGATGTCCATGCCGGGATCTTTCAGAGAGGGGCAGCACAAAGAGGCCACCAAGACCATAGCACAGATGTTCTATGACCTGAACCTCCCCTTTATCATGGCATCATCCCGCACCTTTCGAGAGGCTATCTCTAAAGTTGCAGTCTGCGGGCTCGGCTACGCACCACCCACAACCGACGCGCTTCACGGCCCTTTGCTCCAAGAGCGGGTTGCATCCGTCAGAGAGAGACTAGCCGCATTGCAGGAGGCTTGGGATAGATACGGCTGCTCCATCATGGCTGATGGGTGGATTGATCGTCGTAGACGTCCACTCATCAACGTCATTGTTTCCAACTGCTACGGTTCCATGTTCCTTCGCAGCGTCGACGCCTCTGAGGTAGAGAGAGTGCACACGGCCGAGTACATCTACGACATCATCCGTGCGGCGATAGTGGACGTTGGGCCACAATGCGTTGTCCAGGTAAATTTTTTTTCATTAGCTGCTTGATACAAATGTTTCAATAGTTTTCGATTGATTGCAATGTGTTTCTAAGTTGTGCATTAATCGCATCAACTGATCACGATAGGTTGTGACGGACAATGCGTCCAACTGCCGGGATATGGGGGAGCTTCTTATGGTAGAGTACCCCTCCATTGTGTGGACTCCATGTGCCGCACACTCACTGGACCTCCTCCTGCATTCCATCGGGCGCCTGCCTTGGGTCAGTGAGATTCTCACGAGGGCACTTGTGGTTGTGGACTTCGTCACACACAAGCGCCGCACCACCGCCCTTTTGCGCACATTCAACAGGTAAGATGCTACTTATTTTTTGGCTCGTTCAAGATGCTTCTTATTTTTTTGCTCGTTCCGTGTGTGCCTCTCATTCCGTTTGTCAATGCAGGCTCAACTTGAAGAAGCCCGCTCGCACTTGCTTTGCCTTTCAGTTCATCATGATTGAGCGGCTACACAAGCTCAAGGGTGATTTGCGGCCCATGGCTACTTCTGTAGAGTTCACTGCCATGGACCTGTCCACGACCCCAGAGGGCTTGGCCTTCCACGAGATCCTCTTCATGGACCCTTTCTGGGTTGATGTGCAGCAGCTCATGGACGTCATGCGCCCCATTTACTTTGTTCTGAGGCTCATTGATCGCGAGGGGTGCACGATGGGCCTCCTATACAAGTTCATGGACCGCATAGGCGAGTCTCTCCAGCGTTTTGAGCTGGACAGTGCTAGGTATAATTTTTCCCGTCTCACCATCTTTCCTTCCATTCATACTCTTTTTCGTCTTGCTGCCGCAACACGCAATCGTGTAATTGTTGCCTCCACATGGTATGGTCCACAAGTTGGAGCCTATTAGGCGGTTGTGGCGGCGACGACGGGATAAGTTTCACCAGCCCATTCACAGTGTGGCCCACATATTGCATCCGCTGTTTCAGAGCCGATGCATCATGGACAACATGAGAGCAGGAGGTGTACGCTCCCTACTCTTGCAGGTATATGTCTATGCTCTATCGTTTGCTCTCTTATTAGTTTAAGACAATCAGTTTAATGCCCTCACGATTGCTTTGGCTATTCTCACGAATGATTGACTTGTGTAGGTCAATCCAGATGATTGCCTTGTTCCAGCAGCCGATCCTGAGGGAGAGCCAGAGGTGGATCCAGAGGAGGCCGCCCGACATGCTCTGCGGGGTGATCCTGAGGATGATTCTGACACCAAGGAGCCTACCCCCCTCCCTGCTGACGTTCCATTGCCCTCCTCCTCTGATGAGCCCACATATGATTCCGACGAGATGGTCGACATGCAGGGGATGGTCCACGTGCCCCACCCAGTACTCCCGCTACACACCCCCTTTCAGATGATGGCTGGTCAGAGTTTGCGAGGGAGATAGAGGCTGCCGCCCAGAGACATATTGCGCAGAGACGACTCAGAGCATCACAGGCAGTCGGTTCTTCCCAGAGACCCCCTCATGGCAGAGGGAGACCCCCAGGCAGGAGTGTACCACAGAGGGTTCCTTCCGGCAGACCCAGAGGCAGGCCTGCCAAGAGGGGACGCACCAGAGCAATCACTACTTTTGACCCCCCCTAATAGCATTTCATAAACACATACATTGACTGATTTTTGAGAAAACATGAATTAAACAGCTCTGAAAGTGTTATGATTGTGCTAGATTAGTCAGGTTACAGATGGATTTGAGTAGAATGCTATTTGAAGCTACACAAGTATGCTTTTTGATTGGATTTTTGTATTTTTGCATAGTTTTAGTCTCTACCACATTCCCTCAACTTCTGACCAGTGTCTGTTATATTCCTCATACATTCATTTGCTTGATCCTTTCATCATAAGCCCCAGATGTTCGAAGACAAAATCCAGCAGTGTTCTTATATTAGGAAGTGTCTAGCGTGAGAATGCGAAGATGGAATCCCACTTGTGCTGATTCTGATTCTGGAACTCCACCTTATGAGGACCATTTTGAAGTTAGATTCTTAACACGTATGAATGCTAGAAATCAGATTGATTTAAGATGAGCTTCATATGTGATACCGTAATTACTATATAGTTAACTAGATTTACAGTTTTATGTAGTAATCGGAACTTGACCTGCAATTGATATATCAGTTGGGTACTCATCCCACAGCTGGCTACTTGGATTAGCCGGGTAGCCACACTCGTAGGAAAATGCTTGTACAATAGTTTTTGATGGCTTTTGCTATGCTCAAGGGCATGTCCTCCTGGGTTCATCAGTAATTTTGGCCCAATAGGTTTGTTAGTAATTTTGGCCTATACTGGGCCTAGTCAGTTGGACAGGTGCTAATTTAGTTAGCTGACACTTGTCTAGCCCATGCAGTGTGAGGCTTTTGCTATACGTACAATGTTTCCTTTTTATTCAGTAACTTTTGCTGTGCCATCTTTGAGAGCTTGAGGTGCTTATAGCTATGGTGATTGTTGTGTGATCTGCATGCTGCACTAGTTTTTGTATTTTTTTGGATTTATTAACAATAAATACGCTTCTAGAGAATGAAGTCATAAGTGTTGAATTTTTCTTTCTGGTTAACTTCCTCGGTATCTATCTAATGTTTTGCAACCTGCAGGCTATCAGAACTGGATGGATACACCCAACCATCAATGTTGAGCAACCAGAAAAGGATGTGGTGAGTTGCTGCAGGGAGTTTTACTTTCGTACTAGTTAAAATGAATGATGAAGAGGATGAAACGTGTATCACCTGAACAAAATACATTTAGTTCTTTGGGAAAATAATGTCCCTTGTCCTGAAACGAGCCCTTCTTTGCACTTGCTTTGCATTTCAGGATATGGATTATATTGTTAGTGGAAAGAAGCAGAGATTGAATGTGAAAGTTGCCTTGTCTAACTCGTTTGGCTTTGGAGGCCATAATTCTTCAATATTATTTGCCCCATATCGTGAATCAACTGAGAATTAGAAAGAAGAAGTCTGAGACACTCAGGAAGAGTACGACTGATCCTGGAATGATGAAATCTATCATATTATAGATAAGTTTTCCACTTGACGCCATATATTGGCAGGAAAGTTTTGTTTACCTATCCAGTTGCATAAATTCCAGTGTATAGCTATTACACCAGTGCAGTTATGCGCACAAATAATATATAGTTTGATGTGCTTTGTGTAGCACTTGTGTGGAATCATGCTCTTCTTGCATCTGGCAAGATCCAACATTTGTTATGCAATAACCTCCATGTTTTGCACCGGTGAAGGATGATAGATACTGGGTTGCAAGACTTTGTTTGTGCAGTGCCAACAGAAACACACAAGTTGGTAGAGATTCAATCAAGCTCGAAAATTTCCCTGCCATAAGCATAGGAGCTGCCGTATGCCCTGAATTTGTTTCTTAAGCGAGCCTATCAGCATTATTCCTGGCTAAAAGGGACAAAAGTGGATTGATGGCAAACGAATGTAAGAAATTGGTCAATTCTATAACATATACTTTAAAGACATGCACATCAATGCTTTAAGACTGAAATGTCATTTTTAGTACACTGTTGCCATTGCAAAGTATGTTGAGTACATAAATGTGTGTTGTCCTTTGTAGATTGAATTTCAATTTGAGCAAGTTAATTGTTTGACAACTGTGATTATTTGTGCTTTTTTAAGATGCGATGTTTAGTGTCCTCTCCATAATCATGATTCATGTTGTTGTCTTTAATGTAGTCAAACATTTATCAACTCTGATATTTCCGAGTCCTACCAAGTTTGTGATGACAACATGCTAGCTTGTTGGTGGATTGAAAATTGGCTTTCCTATTGGAGTTTTTAAACCTCTATATGTGCTTTATGATGATTAATGTCTGTGTTCTCAAACTGAACATAGCTCAAATGAAGATAATGATCTTTTATATTGCTAATAGCAATAAGGATTGTACTTGCATACCTGATCAAACCATCAGTTGTAAATTCAGCATTTCAAGAGCACTTAGGGGATCTGCTCAAAATATAAGTACGATGCATTGCAAGCTTCTCCAATGATTTTAGTGGAGAATACAGGTCTAGGATAAAGCCTTGCACTGACAGCACGTGGCCCTCATGAAACATTCTGGACTTTTGCCTACCGTAGTAACCATGCCCACAATCTGGTGGTCTTATTAATACATCATCCAAATTACAAGTGAAAAAAGCTCCAGAGTTTGAAGATGGGTGACAATCATGGCCCAACTTCGAGAAAAGTAAATTTGTTGTGTTTTAACCTGGTTGAACTTAGATTCTCAACAACATAAGAAGACAACCTCTAAAAACTAGCAAGCACAAGGAGGACCTTAATTGATGTAGCAAAGGTACCAATTAGATTTTTGGATTGTGGCACACCATGTAGGTTTGCCAGTAATCAACAAGACTCCTATTTACCATGTTACAAGGTTAATCAAAACTCCACACACTATGAGGGGAAGCCACAAGATATTCAAATATGATGATAGAGTTCCGAAGTCTAGTGGTTAGCCTTATGCATCAACTATTAGAGAAAACACTCCCTTGAGAATTGGTTACATTAGAGGAGTTTTGAGCTCCAAAAAAACCCTTTAAAAATTTATGCAAGATGTAGTTTATATTATTAAAATATTATAACATTAATACTTTTGACTTGCCATAAAGTTTTAATTGTAGCTCAGAAGTATGTCGTCTAACATATCATTGGAAAGCCCTTGTTGAGTGCTTTCCAATGCACCAAACTCCGCTAAAGAGCTTCCACTTATTTAATTACAAAGAGGGATATAGTATATTTACAATCAAATTTTCTTTGGACTTACCACTAAAAAGTTATGCCATTTTTAGTGTGGAATCAAAATGTGGACTCAAAAAGTTTAAGTTACGTAGATTTCAAATTTGAGTGTTTTGATTTGAGTGTTTTGATTGGTCCATGTGTAAGAAAAAATAGAGAAAAAATATAAAAAGAATCTTTACAAAGGGTCTTTTTTGGATTTAGAACTCCTCTAATGCATGTAGTCTATACTTCCATAGCAAGGTTAGTTAGTGAAAATGCTAAGTTAGAAGATCCTTACAATCTATTGTGAGAAGGGCTCCCAATTCGACTCAGTAGATTAGAAGGTTGAAATTGGAAGGATGGGTTGCCAAAATTGGGACTAAAGATCAAGTCGACATGAGGCAAACAAATGGGGGAGCTTTTCTCTTTGGTAGAGCAAAAGGGACATGTGGCAATTGCAAAAAAGTGAATTGGTCTGTCAAAAGAATGGGTATAGTCCACCAATACAGAGTTGAACAATGTGTTTTACCAAATTCAAGGAGGTTAAGAGTAGGACCATTTACAATTAAATATTTGTCGGTGAGGTGGTAGATGCATTCTCATACAACCTAAGATGAGAATTCTTCTAGGAGCATACCAGTGCACCACTCCAGCTCCTTCAAAGTAATGTAATTTTGCATTACTTCAATAATTGATAGAGAAGGTTAAAATAAGGGAGAGAAATTCTTGTGGATACAAGGCCTTCCAAAGGAGAAGGGATCTATCTCAAAGCTAAACAATGCTTAATAATTGTTGGCCAAAAAATGGATAATGAGCTTTTTATGGTGCTAGAAATAAATTGACAGACTTGTGTTAGTCTTTTAAAATGAGAAGTGTTTTAGGAATATGAGGATTTTGGATATCGAGGCCTTTCCATTTTGTTGGGCCGATATACAAATTTGCCACACATATTGCTAAAACTTGGGAGTTGGAACTTGAGAACAAATTGCAAGTAGGCTATATAAGAAAACAATGTCATTGGTCCATGAATTTGTAAACACATACCATAAGTTCATAATCCCTACATAGTGTTTGGCAATGATATGAAAGTAATTCTCATAAAATGTTTGTTACGATGGTCCATGCCTCTTTCTTTGCCATACCACCCCTAGGTCAACTTTCATGGCTCTACGACTCTCTCCTCAAGTGCTATCTCACTATGAAGCTCTAAATATCTCGGCCTCTATTTCTATGTAGTCCATGTGGCAAGTGTTGTTGCAAGACATGTGCAATCACTGGTCTTGGTAGTCATCTTGCTACTTGGTGGGGCACTCACATTGCCTCATTGTCTCTTTGTGTGAATAAAGAATTATGTTTGATAACAATTGCTATCAATCTTGCAAAAAATTCTAGGTGGAAATTGGAAGTTATGATTTGGAGGACCACCCTCACTAATAATACCCCACCATGTCACTACCTTCACCAATATACGTGGTTATATTAACTAAAACATTATTTTTTTGGACTTAGATTATGTCATCTCTTTCTGAAAAAGGAGCCCATGCATAGGATAAATGTGGGTCATACACTCAACCCAAACCAAATATTGATTCAAGCTCTCAATCGATGTACATGTGCCCATGTTATTGGATGACTTAAATGTGCGCTAATGTAAATAAGCTTGTAGGTCCCACCTTGTGATCACTTGACTTGTATCATCCTACCCACTCCACAAAAATTGTGGCATCAATTCGAAAGACACCAAACAAGTAATTTAATGCAAGTTCCTGAACAAGCTACACTAATGCAGCATAAGTGAATGGTACACATCTGTTCTCATAAAGAAGGGTCCTCTATAAGCCATCCTCAATCTAGTCCGTAAACTCAGAGGTGTGCAACCATCTCAATCTCCCAACTATAGAATGAGATACATAGGTTGATGAAGGACCTTCAACCCAATTTGCTTCTTGTCAAAGTTCTTTTTCAACATGGTGGTATGATACCTTTGATCTGTAATCTCATAGTTTTGGCTCCACTGTAAGAAGTCATAAGTAGTTGTCATCTAGAATAATACACCACACTTGTAGAAGTCACTCCAATAAAGCAAAGTGATAGGCTAACAGAGTGGGTGTTGGCATCTTAAAGTCTATCAAGTTTAGGTTTAAAGCATAACAAGAGATATCCTCTTCCTTGTAACTAGTAACCAAACTTTGGAGATTTCCATGTGGCTGCAATCATTAGCATTGCACTTGCACCAAATGCTATGTTATGATATGTACCACAACTATTGGTATGTGCATATATATGCACTTCAAAATTTCTGCCCAACTCATGAAAATCGTTCACACCTCTAGCAACCATAGATGAACCATACACTTATATGAGGACTAAGCTCTTTTGTGATGTATCTAATTTCATCAAATAGAAGACACGTGTACAAAGCCCCCAATGTTGGAGCCTCCAAGCATGAATATGCTATATGTCTAATCATGCTGCTCAAAGTAGCTTTTTTTTCTTATTGAAAAGCAATGTATTCACTATAAATTAAACTGCCATGTCATTTTGAAAGCTCTCATGTAGTGTTGTATCCTTCTCATGTAGTTTCACAATAAATAGTTACTTGAGGTAAACTTATCATTGGCTTCCAACTTGACTCCACTTGATGTATCCATGTAGCAATGACTTGATCCTCTCTTTCAACCTATTCCAATGCACAAAGCACTCCTTTAAACAACAACAAATGTATCCAAAAGGAAATCATAAAGATATGAAACTACCCAGTTCTCTTCTAGCACTTATACCAACCAAATCAGCACATAGAATAGTGAAATCTTGATCAACCTATGATCTTTTCTCAATCTAATGACTCTTGCCACTTCCTAAGATTGAAACACACTCAAATGAAGTTCAATAACCTCACAATCTAGAGATCCAATCAAGATTAGGGTTTTGACAAAGTCACAAAAAAATTGATTATTTCCAAATCTACATGCAATTGCCTAAAGCTTGATATGCAATATTGTAGCCACCACTTAGGCTTTTTCCAATGCTCTAAAAATTGGCCATTTCCAGTAAGTAATGTGTGAAATCCCTAAGTAGAGTTTTGATATACAAAAGATCCAATCTACATATGCAAGAAACTCGATTTTGGTGTAGAATCCAATCGAGCATGCTTTAGCATTGATATATTCTCCAAATCATTGATAAATGTGAATGCTTCATTCATAACCTGAAACACAAGCTCTGATACCATGTGAAAGATATTAGATCAATTAAGTTCCAAATCCATAAAATGATCTTGGGTTAGAAAGACAACAACTTACCAATCTTGCCAATGTAGAAAAATTAGCATCTACTCGATGCAAACTATAATAGATTTTGATCAAACATTAACCAAAACATAAAATAATGTTGCTTTTCATACAATAACAGTAAGCTACTGTATTTCATACGTGTGGATCTGAAAATAGCATTTCATAAGCATTCTACACATAAAATTGCAAGATATCACAAGTATAGTGCACCAATGGATAGTAGGACCCAACAGAACCATGTATAAGCATGAATGAGATAAGAGAGAGAGAGTGATCCCTCTTCCCACAAGTTACAACCTTTTATAACAGGTCCAAACCTAAGTTTAAACTTTGGTTTCCCTCCATAATAAAAAACCCTATTATTATTGTGACTAGATTTAATGTTTTTACTAGTCAAATTGAATCCCTCCAAAACTCGTGTTTTACACTTTCCCACACTTTCGAAAAGTGTTTGTTCAAATGCTTTTAGACTAACATAACTTTGCAAAGTCAAACTCTAAGTCTAATATGAAATTAACCTCAAATGCCATATAAACAAATGTGGCAATTTTGACTAAACTAGTTAAAATCTCGCACATTCGTCATCATTAATTAATTATTTTATCATCCCCCATTCTTAAGTTCTATTTTACAAATGTGATGTGCCAAACCCAATCAAATAGCCATAGCAATGAAACAAAATATAGAATGAAAAAAATAATAATGCATTCATGTTGATATAGCCATAAATTGCAAAGTACAAATAGAGCTCCAAGAAATTATCATTTAGAACTGAAGGTATGGAAGCAAAACGAATACAAGATGGGGATGAGATTCATGTGGATTGGGCACGTGAGACCTAGCAACCTCTATTTCCAAGGCTCACATCACAAAGAAGAGGCTAAGCTCTCTCATTTGAAAATGAGCCAAAAGATTCTTTCAAATTTTTGATGTTGCATATGATCTCGAACAATAGTCAATCATCCAACTTGATGTTTTAGATATGGTCCAACTCCTTATCAAATATGCTTTCAAATCTCACTATGATCAATGGACAAGCAATTGTGGGCTGTCAAATTGAGAACAATGCCATACTCAAAGAAAGATAATGAAGACATTCATTAGTCTAATTTAGATCAATATGAGCAACAAAACTCATATGAATACCGTTTGGAATATGATGAAAACTATTTTGATTAATATAAACAAGTCAAATCAATCCGAGATTGAAGGTGGTTTTTATAGTAGTGACAATGATGATGAGCCAGATTCTCAACAATCACAACATCATTGCAATTCACAAGGTGGTGAGCATACACTGTGGTACATGTGAAAAATTGTCAGCTAGTTTTGTAAGTTTTGTTGGTTTATTGGCATTTGCGGAGGCCAACTTGAAATCTCAACTTAGATATAGTTTCATATTTGTCAATAAGGGCCTAAATAGTGGATTTACTATTTTTGACAAGTAGATAAGTGGATGAGATTGGATTTGGACCCATTCTAATTGGCTAATTTTGGTATATTGCATCTAGTCATTAAAGACTAGGTTTTTGGTGAGGAATCTAGAAGTTTTTCGATTTTAGTGTTGGAGATTGTGAACTCATGCAACCCTTCTCTAGCATTCCCCAAACGACCGACAAATTGGCGGGCATCGACACCGAATTGTCTAATTCTACACCAATGCTGAGGACGGGACGTTGAGCAAGTCAGATTATTGGCCTCTAGCTCATCGAGCATGAAGCTTCCAATTGTCACGCTCAGCCGTAAAGGAACATTGCAAGGGAGATCTAGTTAACTATTAGTTTAGTGTAATTCTCTCTTGTAACGATTAGGTAATCTATCTTTTAATCTTGCATGGTAGGACATAAGTATAGATCAGAAATCAATAGAATGAATGCGTAGAAGCAGAAGCAACATACAGAATTGTAAGAGGAGAGTCAGGCCGCTATGTCCCAAAGCACTGGCGACTCACTCTAAAAGAAAAACAAAATACAAAAGAGATTTATGATCTTTCAGCTGTTGTCTTTGCACTACTGTGTGATTGATTGTTGCATTGTCTATGATTGACAACAATGTATCTATTCCTATAATGTAATGCATTATGTATTGCACTTTCACACAGAATAGGCGAACATCGCTAAGCAAACAAAATTCGATTCACAGCATGGTATCAAAGCATATTCATTAGATACAATATGGCCAATTCAGACTAGGATCACAATCAATCTTGATGGCACAAATTATTGCATGTGGAAGTTCAAGATCAAAATGCTTCTAAAAGATGAAGGGATATGGTTAGTGACCGATTTCACAAAGCAAAGGCCCCCATAGGAAGATCCAAGAAGAGCAAACTGGACAAGGAAGGATGAACGCACAATGGCGATCATTGTATCCTCCATAAATGAAAAAATCCTCATGCAGATCGAAGATTGCCAAAGCAGCCATAAAGCGTGGGAGAAACCGAGGCAAAAGTACGAAGTGAGGACAGCCGCATCAGTCACACACCTCCATAATCAGCTACAGAGCTTGTGATGGGATGGTAATGAGCTGGATCAGCATGTAGAGAAGGTCAAAATGATCTTCCCTCAGCACTCTGCATTTACACACAGGAGCATCGAGTCCCATCATCGCAACAACTGATGTACTTTATGAAATCTCTACCCTCTCCTATCAGCCACTGAGAATTCTCATCCTGAGTTTACTTGAGATGACATTCGAAAGAGTATTCAATATCGTTGCAAACAAAAAATTGATGAGAGATGAAGGAGAATCAAATGGCAACCAAGAGAAGGCCCTTTTCATAAGGGGAAAGAAGAAAAAACAAGCCCAAGATCGAAATAACTCAAATGAAGTCTTTGACAAGAGCCAACTACAACAAAGAAACTTCTACCTACAATCATTGTCACAAATCGGGACACACAACAAACAACCCGACAATACCTTGCACACACTGCAAGAAAAAAAGACATTTAGTGTATAAATGCTGGCACAATCTCAAAGGAAAGCACAAAGGAGAGAGAGAGCCAACATTGCAAAATCATCAAAGGATGCTGAGAAGAATGACAATGCCTTCACAATTGTCGATGAAGAGTCGACCACCTACATGCAACGCAACAACAACATAGTGATTAACTCAAGAGCTACGTCTCACATAACTTACAACAAGAATGTCTTGATCAACTGCAGAACACTCGCCAATACAAGAACGGTAATACTGGGTGATGGGAGCAAACATGATGTCGAAGGCATTGGAACTCTACAACTCTGTACGTTGTCGGGACATGCAGAGCTTCAAGGGGCACTCTATGTACCTACATTGAGAAGAGACCTGATCTCTGTATCGAGGATAACTAACTCGAAATACAAATTCTATTCGATGGAAACGTATGCGGAATGGTCGACCAACAAGCTGCTGACTGTCAAGTCAAGACATGGTAATCTCTACCAAGCAAAAATCATTAGTAGCTACAATAACATACTGAATGCATCTGAAAATGAAAATCATCTTTGGCATAGATGAATGTATCATCTGAATATGAGGAGTCTCTACGACATGAGCAAAAAGGAGCTAGTGAGTGGTTTGAGGATTGCAAGTCTAGACTCCAACTTTTGCAAAGCCTATCAAAAGGGAAAACAACATCGAAGTCCATACATGAAGGGAGAAGAGCCAAGGATGTCCTTGAGCTAGTTCAATCAGATGTCTGCGGACCGATGAAAGTCGAGTCCCTCTCTGGATCGAGATATTTTCTGATGTTCATAGATGATTACAGCAGGATGACAACAATATACTACTTGAAAAAGAAGTCCGAAGTGTTCGATACATTCAAGAAGTTCGTGGCATTTGTAGAGCGACACACCTCCAAGAAATTGCATACTCTCAGGTCCGACAATGGAGGCAAGAATTCGAGCAAGGAGTTTTCAAACTTCTTCTAGGACAGAGAAATTGTATATCAGTTCACACCTGCCTATACACTACAATATAATGGTGTAGCAGAACGATGAAACATGACCCTTATCGAAGGAGCCAAATGCATGATGGCTCAAGCACAATTGCCAAGTCAGTTTTGGATTGAAGCAATTGCAGCTATTGTACACCTGCAGAACAGATTAATAACGACGACGTTGGTAAACAAAACACCGCACCAAATGTGGACGGGTGAGAAGCCTGATCTGTCATATGTACGAGTATTCGGATGTGTAGCATACATGCACATATCAAAAGAAAAGAGAAGAAAACTCGACGAAAAGTCAATACAGACGGTGATGGTCAGATATTCGAATGACACATAGATCTATCGATTGTACAATCCAACCTCAAAGAAGGTGGTAATGAGAAGAGACGTGAAGTTCAACGAATTGACATTTCTAGGAGTCAAACAATTAAGAGGCCATGAAATCTTCTCAATAGTCCCGATTAAAGAGGGAGTTCAAGGCCAGACATCGAACCAGAATGTCGACACCACAGACACCAGAGCAAAAAGTGGAAGACCACCCTATCAAAGAAATCGAAGAGCAAATATACCAGCAGTGACAAATCAAACCAAGAAGGTTGACAAGAATAAGAAGACCTCCTGACAGATTCATCCACAATCTTCAATGGAGTGAAGACACCATGAGTGACTCCATCCTCACTTTCCAAATGGCATAATTGTTAGAACTTGACCTCTCACTAGCTTCTAGAAGGTAGGCTCCCACTGATCCCATCTTAGTATTGAGATTCTACACACAAGATATAGATTTGGCTGAACTTGAAACTCACAAAGGTTTCCTACTTGCAGTGTTTCACTCAAGTTTGATTTCTAATCCAACATATGGACTTGTAATCACAGTTCTATCACTCCCTCACAAAGCTGGAATGAAGATAAGATGAATTGAAAACAACTCTCAACTTAAATCTTGCCAATCTTGGCCATTTTTGGACAATATAATGACTCTATCTCTCTCTATCACTTTGATGTACTTTGAAGACCTGTTCTCCACTTTAAGAAGGTCTGAAATCAGCCTAGATTAATTAGTTATCATGAATCAAATCCAAAATTAATTAATGGCAAGTGATCTTGGTAGCTTATCCTAGAATTTCCACTAAAAATTATATCAAATTGACACCAGATGAAATTACAGTGATCCAATGAATATAGGGGTTTAAATGATTTCCCACACGTGTGAACTGTATGCATTTTGATCCACAATAAGTTTGGTATCAAATCCCCTCACCAATTCCAAGATACTTGCTCGCCCTTCCAATACTAGCTTTTTGCACCAAAAACTTGCTAAAACTGGATTAGTTCTAAACACTGATCAATAGCCTTGTACTTGGCTCATATACCATGTTGAAAATACAGTACTAAGGACCATAAATGGATTTTTGAATGATCCACAAGGTTGATTGTGTGCTTGTTGAACAATCTATCAGATACTAGTCATAGAAAACAAGATCTAGTTTAGCAGCTTGATAGAAAACAAGTAGAGACAATCAAATCATTGATCATAAACTATAATCCGAGCTCCCACGTGTGAAAATCAGGCTATAGTATGGCCTGTAGATAGAGTTTAAAGTGTGCCAAAGCTGGGTTTCATTGGAATCAATCACAATCATCATACATAGAGAGAAAATTCGAGTTTATCCTTGAGGCTCCAAAAAGTTTCTATCTTTTCACTATGGAGAATGGAAATACATAGTAAAAGACACTTCCTTTGCAAATTTAGGTGAAAATATAGCATGTTATAAGGAAGTAGACTCAACTTTCTTGCCCTAAAGTGCAAACCCTAGTCTAGATCCAAGAGTCGTGCTTGGTAGGTGCATGATAGGTACAAATCTCATCATAAATCATGGTCTAGAACCTACAAAATAGAAATCACTACCACCTGGACACAACCGCTCCTCTTAACTTGTGGCAACCTACATTAGGTGTGGATTGACAAGTGGCACTTTGGCCATTCAAGTGTCTAACAAAAAATATTGACAAAATATACAATATTCTATGTGGCTAGATTTGCCAATGTAGGCAATTTTTCACAAGAATGCCATATCAAAATCTAATTGGTAGTATGATGTACCTCATAGTTTGACATCTCTGTCTACTCAATTAGTTAATTCTCTTCCAATCCTGGCATGCAACACTAGCTGATGGCAAAACGAATCCTACAATATCTGAAAGGCACCCACAATTTGGGGCTGATCTACGAAAGAGAGAAAAAATTTATTCTCAACATTACAGTGATGCAAGCTGGGCTAGCTGCAAAGATGACAACAAGTCCATAACAGGTGGATGTTTGATAGCATGTAGAGCTGCGATAAGTTGGACCTGCAAGAAGTCGACACTCATGGCATAGTCTTCATGCGAAGTTGAGTACAAAGCAGCTTCAAAGGTGGAAAATGGGGTAATATGGCTGAAGATGATGTTCAAAGGGATTGGCATACCACATCAAGACCCTTCCATCATGAAGATGGATTCTCAGAGTGCCATTTACTTAGCCCAGGATATTGTATTTCATTCCAAAAAGAAACATATACCTCTGAAATACCATCATGTTTGAGATCTGGTCACAAAAGGAGAGCTCTGTGTCGAGTTCGTGAGTTTAGGAGATATGATTGCAGATCTGCTGACCAAGCCATTGGATAGATTACTATTCACAAAACACATAAGATCGATTGGAATTGAATAAAAAAAAAGGTGTTGGACCCTTTTTGTGCCTCCCTAATTAGTACGATCAAGAACGGGCTTGGATCTCCAACTGAGTGAGTAGTCGTGTAGTATCGGGCTTCGTTCCAATGGAGAGAGGGTAAACACAATGATAGTAGTGGGAATCTAGGCTTGCTAAGGTTTTTAATCTTAACTTCAAATCTGCTTGTTTATTCGTGCTGATCTAGGCATCCTTTGCTCTAGATCTTCTCCACAAGAGGTTGGTCTTTTCAAGGGAGGTGAACAATATAAGAAATCCTACCTATGGATCTTAATGATTGCTCCATGATTTTCTAAGAGAGAGAGAGAGAGAGAGAGAGAGAGAGAGAGAGAGAGAGAGAGAGAGAGAGAGAGAGAGAGAGAGAGAGAGAGAGAGAGAGAGAGAGAGAGAGAGAGAGAGAGAGAGAGAGAGAGAGAGAGAGAGAGAGAGAGAGAGAGAGAGAGAGAGAGAGAGAGAGAGAGAGAGAGAGAGAGAGATGAAGTTTTATTAGGAAGAGTAGAAGATGATCAAATACAATGGAAATGGTTCCCTCTTATAGATTTGTGAGGTGAACCCCCTTCACTCTGATTGGCTACTGAAGTTCCATTAGGATCACGATCTTGACCATCAAGATCACTTTGTGTTTCTTGAGGACAAGTTGTGTTTTTTAACTTAGGAACTTTACAAAAGCTAAGTTTAAAATACTTTATTTAATGATTGTGCTCCATGGCACTTACTAGCCTAAAGCCCAATTTTGGACTCACACATGGAGTATGCCAGTTGGTCACCTGTTTCTAATACTCCCGACTCTCTACTTCATTTATGTATTGTTTGGGCTTATTGCAGAAGCCTCTTGCCATATTCTAAATATTCCGTGTCATTCCTAGAATCGGACGACATGTTCCTACTACCAAATGAGTGCCACTCCCATGGCACTCTATCTTTGACTGGTCCTTGGGATGATGACGAGTCACATTGTCAAAGTCCGAATTTGACACTGTGTTGGTGGTCTATTGCTTTGTAGAACAATTAGACTTTGGTTGAATCTTGCTCATTGAAGGGCAATAATCAACCTTAGTCTCCCACTTGGTATTGCACTTCCCAATTGAAGGCTACGTGATCACACTTTTCCTCGGACTTTGTGATGAGTTGCCTTCAAGTTGCTATGTTGACACAGGCTCCCTTTGTAATTCATCAACAAGAAACCATTGCAATGATTGTGCCAAGAGAATTGGTAAAATCCTCTGGACTTCATCGGTTCTTCCTCAGCTACCATTGGTTTGATAGATTCTACCGGTTCTGTCTTCTATGTTGTTCTTGTCAATTTGTTCATGGATGCATCTACGTACTTTGAAACTTTCTTTGCTAGCTTTCAACCCTAAATTTGACAGAAAAGACACATGAGGCAAAAATGTTCATGAACAATTTTGCGACACACGACATGAAATTGTTTCCGACACAAAATCATTCGTGCTCCACAAAGATCCAAGAAGATTAACCAAGTACCATGAGGTACAAATGTTTGATCTGATATCGTGACATCAACAGAAGTGCTTTAGGACATGGCTAATCTGCCACTCTTGTAATCTATGATTAGTTATAGATGTTTAATCTGTCTGATTAGGGAAGTTACTCGACGCGACATGAAAAAGTTTGCAAACAATATACATTCTGCTTGATGCATAAAATAGAGAGACGAAAAACAAAATATACTAAATATATGTTCGCCTGTGAGCGAGACAATTTTGTAAGAGGATCAGTAGATCCAAGAAGTTTTCTAATATGCGAGACGCTATTCGTGGGAGAATTGTATTTCTCTCACGCCAATGCACTGTGTGGATCTGTCACACAGTGCTTGAAATCAAGAGGATCAATAGATAATATTGTAGCTGTTATGCACATATTATTCTGAATGATTGTATGATTTTGAATGAATTTTTGTCTGCTATTGTTCGTGTATCTCATTTACTTGTTTATTCAATTTTGCACACTAGTTCAATCTTGTTGAATGCTGTATTAATCTATAACGTAGATCAGCAGTGTCTGTCTACATTCTGGAGAATTGTAGGAATGATATAGCCGACAGTGACCAGCAATCATATCTGAATTTCACACGAACTGATTTTGTTCGTGACTGTTTTTGCTTCGTGTTTCATTTCGTTTCGTTTCGTGATCACTTCACCTTCAACAAAAGTCAATATCAAAGCTCATTCAAGTTTTGCTTTGCTTTGCTTCGCTTTGCTTCGTTTCATCTAGTTTTGTTTCATTTCATTTTGTTTCATTACAGAGCCTGATTGATCCTTTTACGAATTCTTCTCGAACATAAATTATTTGTGAATAAAAAAAAAAAAGTTTTGCGAATCGTTCGAGAGACTCCCGAGTTTGTCACCAGAATTTTACTGGAACTACACTTTTCATCAGTGGTTTCAAAGCCTATCATAGTCTGACATAGCCGCAAAGCTATCAGATCTAGGAGGCTAAGCATTCAAAACAAAGAACCATCAACAAGTGAGAACACAATTCACAGCAACGGCTTCAATAAGCAGCATACAATCAAAGATATGTAGAATCCTCGACTCATCAGGATCTAACTTCCTAGCATGGAAAGTTAAGTCCTCGCTGATACTAAAGGGAGAAGCATTATTTCCCTAGGTAGATGGCACCGAGGAGATGCCTACAATTACAGACAAGGAGCTATGCGAACGGAGGGTGAAGAATGACAAGGCAGTAGCCGTGTTATCATCATCCATCGAGAATAGCCTGACTCTTGACCTGGCTACACTTTCTAAAGATGATGTGGGATACTTTACTCATTAAATTTCAGACAAAATCACACAATTAGATCACGCTGCTTGAAGATCAGCTGACAAACCTGCAGTGGGATGGTAAAGACCTCACTTCTTTTATTAGGAAGATGAAGGATTTATTCCTTTCACTACACAATTCTGGAGCAAAAAATGTAGTATTAGCAGAGAAGCAACTTACTTATCTGTTGAGAGCTTTACCAAGATCCTTCCAGACAACCAGAACGCTGCTAGCAAAGGATCTCACTATGACACTCGAAAAGGTAGTTGTCGAGATTCAAGAAGAAGTCGAAGCTCAAGAGCATCTTGATCACAAGGATGCTTCTGACCAAGCCCTCTACAACAACAAAAAAAAGACAAAGAAGCAATTCAAGCCTAAGCGGGAGTCAAATCGAAGGCAGGATTGAGATCAACAAGTAGAAGGAGCCAGCAAAGGCAAATGGAGGAACAAGGGAAATCCGAAACAACAGATTCAAGACAAGAAGACGTGCATGAGATGCAAATACGAAGGACATACTGTTGATTCATGTTGGCTAAACTAAAAAATCGAGTATATCCACTGTCAAAGGAAGGATCATGCAGCCATGTACTACCGCCAGAACCCAAGAAACAAACAAGCTCAAAGCAGACAGGAGAACAACAATAGTTCGTCCTATGTTGAGGAGCCAGAGAGCTCAAAGATGGGCGAAGGGAGATCAAATCACGGAAATTCGACCTCCTACATCTATGCAGACATGTGTGCAGTATCAACACCTGACACACAGGAGGTAATCCTTGATTCAAGGGCTACTTCGTATTTTGTCACATCAAGATGGATCATGTCTAATTTTTGAAGTGCAGATCCATCAAGATTTATCATTCTTGGAGATGGATCAATGCATCAAGTGAATGGTATTGGTTCACTGTGGCTTAACACTAATGGCAGAGACAGACGACTCAAAGATGTTCTGTCCGTGCCTACACTGCAACAGGACTTGCTATCAATGGCAAGAATAGTTGATGCAGGTAACATTCTTGGATGAAGCATGCAATGTTGTTGATGCAAGTACCGGTACACTGATAACTCAAGGTAGAGAAAAGACCACCTGCATCACTTGAAGGTACGCCTACCTGCAGATCAAGTGCATCAGACTCATGATGATTCGCCAGATACTTTATGGCACAAGAGACTATGTCATATGAATTCAATGGCACAATATCAAGCAAGCCATCATGGAGCAATCACAAGGGTGAGCATCTTGAATGCAACCAGTTCGATAACCTGTGATGCATGTTTGAAGGGTAAGATGTCACGTACTCCTACAGAACAACCAAGATTTTGGATTTAGTACATTCTGACATCTGTGGACCTTTGAACGTGATCTCAGTAGGAGGCTCGAAGTATTACATTACTTTTATTGATGATTATAGTAAGTTTTCCAGAGCTACTTCATTCACAATAAATCAGAAGTATTTGACAAGTTCACAGAGTATGTGAATTGGGCAGAAAGATGCACTGGAAATAAAGTGAAGTAGATTAGAACAGATTGAGGTGGAGAATACATCTCAAACCAATTCACTGATTTATGCAATGATTGTGAAATTATTCATAGAAGAATTGCATCTTACACACCGCAGCACAACGGTGTTGCAGAAAGAAAGAACATGACTCTAATGGAAGCTACTAGATGCATGATGGCCTATTCGAAGGCTCCAAGAGTGTTGTGGGCTGAAGCAGTAGCTACAGTTGCTTACATTCAGAATAGGACAGAAAAATCTGGTGTTCCTCACACAACACCACACGAGTTATGGTGGGGTAGAAGACCCAATCTGACTCATATTTGAATCTTTGGCTGTGCAGCATATGCACATGTTTCTGACAAGCTTCGAAAGAAGCTTGATGAGAAAGCAGAACAAGGATATCTTGTAGGATATGACAATCATTCATCATACTACAGAGTCTATATGCCAGAGACAAACACAGTGAAGATAGTCAGAGATGTCAAATTTGATGAGAGCAGAACAATGGCCAACGATGATCCTATCAGTTATGAAGTCAAATCTTGTAGTTTCAAGTATAGAGTTTGGATCTTTGTGATATTAAAGTCATTTCAGGTCAAAATACTTGTGGGTGGCCGATTTTTGAAAACACTTATTGGAATGTAGAGACAAAAATTACTTGTGATTATGGATCGTACATTCTATTAGATGAGATATCTAGATTCTAGCTTTTGCATGTAGATTTTGCTTGATTGAATATTTTGCATTTTTGGTGAAACCCTAGATCTAATAGGATCTTTTGATTTTAATTTATTGGAATTTTTAAAGAGTGTGTTTCAATCCTAGGTATTGGCAAAAGTTCATCATATTGTGTTTAGATCTATTGTGATCAAGAAATCAAGACTTTATGTGCTAGGATTTGCTAGAAAGAGAAAAAGGATAGGCTAAATTGTTTCCGTATCTTTGTGATTTTTTCTTGAGTTTCATTTGTTGATTTTCAAGGGAGTGCTTATTGCATTAGAATAGGTTCAAAGAGAAGATCAAATCATTGCAACATGGCAACCTCAAGTGGCTTCATGTTGGAAGGCAATGATAGGATTACCTCAACAAATTATTCTACTTGGAAGGTGAGGATGGAATCTTTGCTTGAGATGAATGATTTGATGGATATTGTTGTAGATGTGGAGGAGAGACCTTTGGCACCACAAGATCAATTGAGGTATGACAAGAGGGCAAAGAATGCTTTACATGTGATCAAGATGAATGTGACTAGTGAACTTCTCAAGGAAGTTGGTAAGTGTACTTCATCAAGTGAGGCTTGCGAAGCTTTATGAGTCCAAGTCTACATCAGGGGTAGTAACCCTTAGGAGGAAAATCTTTCAATGTATGCAAAAGAAGGATGAAAGTACTCATGCTTTTGTTCTGAGGGTTAAGGCATTCAATGATGAGCTAGCATGTATTGATGAAAGCATTAAGGAGATAGAACTTGTTCAAGTTGTTCTTAATGGCTTATTGGATGATCATGCTAATCTTGTTCAAAGTTTTCTATTCAAAAGACTTTGCCAAGTATGGTGGATTTTCTAGAGATCTTGGTGAATCAGGAGTTTAGGCTTCTATAAAGAGGAGGATATACTTCCATTTCTCAAGTTGGAGAGGAGGAGGCTATGTTCTCACATGGGGCAAGTTCAAGGGCAAAGGCAAAAGCAAAAGCAAGTGGTCAAAGGGTCAAGATCAAGGTGAGCCTTCTACTTTTGTTGGCAAGAAGTTAAAATGCTTTTTTTTATGGAATCAAAGGGCATTTTGCAAGTGATTTCTTCAAGAAAAAGAGAGATGAAGATGAGAATCAAGGAAATTTCATTCTTGATGAGGATGGTATGGGTGATCAAAACACAAATGATGATGATTTTTTGATGACTTCTTGTTTGCTAACCAATGATGTAGATATTGATCCTTAGTGGATTGATAGTGGAGCAAGCTTTCATATGACATGTCACAAAGAGTACTTTACTTCTTTGGTGCCTTATGAAGGAGTGAATAAGGTCATCAATATGGCCAATGGTGGTAAAGTTGTTATCAAGGGCATTGATACTATTCTTATTTTTCTCTCATCTACAAATAGGAATGCTAAGTTTGAAGAATGTTTTGTTCATACCTTCCATTACTAAGAATGTGCTTAGTGTGTGTCCAAAGGGCTCAAAGTGTAATTTGTTGGTGATTCTTGTTTGATCAAAAGGAATGGAGTCTTGATTGCTCAAGGCAAGAGACAAGGTGAGCTCTACAGACTTGATGAATTTGTTGGCTCTAACCATGGTGGTTTGAAGGCAAAGAAGCAAGTTGGTGAGCTTTGTTCAATGTCAAAATCATAAAGGCTATCTTATTCTAGATCTAGCTCAAGATCTAAGATGCCTTTTCATTTAGTACATTTGGATTTACATTGTACTACTTCTTTGAGTAATGGAAGAGCAAAGATGTTTGTGACTTGCATTGATGACTTTAGTAGATATTGTTGGACTTATCTTCTAGAGAGTGAGGATCTCATATTTGATATCTTTCTCAAATTTAAGAATGTTGTGGAGAGTTGATTCAACATGAAGATCAAGTGCCTAAAGTTGGCAAATGAAGACATATCAACAAATTTCAAAGAGGTTTGTGTGGCACATGGGATCAAGAGGGATCTTTCAAACTCAAAGCTTCTACATAGTGTGGAAGAGAGGAAAATCAATCTTTTTGAAAGAGCTAAATCCATGAGGGTAAATGCAAATCTTTCAAAGTCATTTCGGGGTGAAGCTTTGATGTGTGCTAACTTTGTTTGCAATAGGTACTCAAATGAAAAATTGGATGGTGAGAAATTTTTTGAGGTTCTTTTCGGTAAAACGCCAAGGATGGAGCATTTGAAGATCTTTGGTAGTACTTGCTATCTCAACTCATCTTTTGGATTCTTGAAGGGAATATTTGTTGGCTATAGTGAAGTAAGGAAATCTTATAGGGTTTACATCCCTAAGTCAAAGAAAGTTCACATTTCTAAGGATGTTTTCTTTGAAGAGGAGAATGTGGATAAGCTTGATGTTGTTGATGTTGATCAATCTAACATTTTTGGTGGTGATGAAGATTGTTCTTTGGATGGTGATGGTGGAGATGCTTCTCCAATTCAAGTTCTAAGAAGATCCTCAAGGGAAAGACAAAATCCATCTAGGCTTACATATGATGAGAAGGGTAAGCAAGATTGAAAGTACAAACTTTTCTTTACTCACATGTTTTGGTTCATCTTCTTTTCTAGATGATGCTATGCAAGTGGATGGTGGTTTTCATAGAATATGTACAAATCAACTTAGATCAAATAGCTCGAATTTGACAATTTTAACATCAAGCACACTACATAATCTCTACACAAATGAGAAGAATGCCAAAATGAGATGATAGTATCTTACCAAATACTTCTCCAAACCAAATATGGACAAAAGTTTAACTTCTACAGCATAGGACATGCCAATTTTAGATGAGAGTAATGAGTCTCTCTCCTCTAGTCTAAATCACCAAAAAGGGCCAATATGACAACATTACTTGACATTTAAAGGGTATTGAAGTTTGACAGTTCTTCAAACTGTCAAAATACAATACACACATGTGAAAAGTCCGATCTAAAATATTCACAAACTAGGCCTCCATTTGGCCCCAAAATAGACATATCGGCAGTTTTTATATGCGACAAAGATGTACAAGGAAACTGTTTGAAGCATTTCTATATAGTGAACAAAAAACCTCAACAATTCAATTTATTACTTGAAAGTGTTCTTGTATGAACATTTAAATTTTGTGATTTTTCATGGTCTTGCATTGAAATTTTTTTTGATGATGTGTAGCATTCTCATAAAAGATAAAATAGTTGCTTTTTCTGTGTGTGCATCTCTTTTAATAATGTAAATTGTTCTCATTCAAGATAACATAGTTCTAGTTCTTTTGGATGTGCATGTGGTGGTCATTATCGAAAAAGATTATATGTTGCCTTATGTCATGCACATGATGACCCCTTGAAGATAAGATCTTCTTCATTAACTATACATTGTTCGTTCCCCTAATAGCAAGCACACATTGTCTATTGTGAGAGTAGCCATTGCGGCTATTCAAAGCTACTTGTTGAAAATAAGGTTTGAATTTTTTTGGTATGATAATCATTGAAAGAGTATTTTATGGCATGTCCTAAAAATGTTGATGTCACATCAATAATCTTTGATGTGCATGTTTTTCAATACGTTTTTTTTTTTTTCATTTTGTAGAAAGGGCGTATTTTCTTAAATTTTCATTTAGTCAACTATAGGTTTTAAAAAAATGATTATGTTCACAATTAATTACTTTTATATATGACATATGACTTCATTCAATGTACTACTATCTTGTTTCAATTGTACAATATTTAGATCTAAAATCTTGTCATGGAGATTGAATGTAAAAAACATTTGGTTGTTTCACAAAGGCTCCTTTTCCTATGACTATAACACATGCTAAATCTTTATGATGCTTCTCTTATACAACACCTATTTCTATAAACTTTTCATGACAATGTGGTTTCAAAATTTTGAACTGAAATATTTCAAAAACTATTTTAAGTGAGTTTGCCAACAGAAGGTATAATTTAAAATTGCAACAAACATCAACAATCAATTTTCATAGAGGAGAATCAAGAGGATCAAATATTATTTCGCTTTATGTAAATTTTCTTGAAGTACTTCCTCAAGTACATTTTATCTTGCAATGATGTAGGTTTTAGGACACAACCTATACTCATAAATATTAAAAGAAAAAATATTAGATCATTACTCTATTACTTGGGGCCAACTTGTGATCCACATGAATGTGTCTTTAATATACTAGCATTGAGAGTATAATATTTCACCATTTAGTAGATGAAATTGAGGTTGAATTTCTATCCTCTCCATCCCTTATCTCATCACTAATCAAGATCCATTCATTTGTTGTATGTAAATACTTGTACAGTTGCACACTCTGCAGAAATACACTAAAGTTGAGAAAATATGTACGAAATTTGGTTGTAACCAGGGTTTTGAACTGAAAAACATGTGATCTTCCTCATTTTTTGAGCCTTTTCAAAGTTGTTAAAATGTGTAGCTGGGTGCCTAAGGGAATAAGAGGGTCTGTCAACAGTCGTGCTTGGCCGCAGACATGATAGGGAGCATAACAAGTTTATTTCCAGCAGCCGACATAGCCAGAAACCCTAGAGGAACACATAGCAGAGAAGGTGAAGGAGGCATAGGTCATGCGCGTACAGTAGGGGTGTGGTGGTAGTGTGCATGAGTGCCCAGTGCTTTGAAGTGCCCTTCTCAGTGCACAAACACGTTGTGGATTGGAGGATTGAGCTCTAAGTTCATGAACGGTTGAGATTGAGATGGATATAGACCATTGATTATCCCAGAGCCATCGGATCAGCGTGGGTCCAATTCAAATGTCAAAGAAGGGCTCTGAAGTGCAAAGTGCATTGTAACTTCATTAAAAATTTTCAAGCTGAAGTAAAAGTTGGGTCCCAAGTTTTTGAAGGGTGAAGTTTCTTCACACGGAAGAAATAGTTCAAAAACTCAAAAAGCCCCTATATTCATCTCCTTTAGCCTATTTTGGCCAAACAAAGGGCTATAGCCTCTAAACGAAGGGCATCCTGACTGTACCTGTAGGTACAGTACATAAAAAAAAAGTGATTGCTATGGAGAGAGTGTTTGGAGCACCCCAAAAGTGATTTCACCATTCCATTGGGCACGTAGTCGAGAGTTGGTGACAAGGAGCATTTCAGAAGGCGACGCCAATTTGGCGAAAAAGTGGCGGGTGGCCTGGTAAGCAAAAAATTGCAGGTCATTATTTTTTATTTCTGACATCACTGTTGGCCTCGACATACACTTTATAGCCTACAGGTGGAGTTTCAAGTAGTTTGGAAATGGCAAACATCAATGAGGCAATTTTGTTCGATGCAAGCAAACTTGATGGGGCTTCTAACTACAACATCTGGAAATTCAAAATGAAGAGCATTTTGATGGAGAAGGAGTTATGGGACATTGTTGCAGGTATTGAAGTCCGGCCTAATACCACTCCAGGTGACATGAGGGCCTTTGATAAAAAGACGCAGAGAGCATTGTCCTTGATCAACCTTTCAGTGAAAGACCATGTGATCACCCATATAAGTGATGCCACGACAGCCAGGGGAGCTTGGGAAGCTCTTAGAATGCAATTTCAAACTTGCAATCCAGCTCGAGCCATGTTCTTGAAGTTGAGGTTGAACACAATTAGAATGGAAGAAGGCGAATCGGTGGGATCTTTCTTCACCAGGATAAAGGAGCTGAGAGATCAACTTGTGGCAATTGGAGAACCTTAGGGACGTTGAATTGGTACATACCACTATGAGCGGTGTTTCGAAAGGTCTACAAATGTTTGTGAGCGGCATTGCTTCCAGGGAGAGATTGCCTACTTTTGAAGACTTGCACAAAATCATGTTGCAGGAAGAGCAGTGCCGCGAGGTGGTAAAGTCAAGGCAAGCATTGCTTGCTAAAGGCAAGTAGAAAGGGTGGAAGAGGATTCCTAAGAAATCCAAGGATGATGATGATGAGGGAGAGCTGTCATCGAAGGTGAAAAGGAAGAAGAAAGACAAATGCTACTATATCCACAAACCAAGTCATTGGGCATGTGAATGCTACAAGAAGAAAGCGGACATAAAGGCAGGAAAAGTGAAACAACAAGGCAACATTGCTGAAGATGATGGGAAAGATGACGAGACAAGTGTCTTCTCATCGGCATTGGCATCCTAGGTTGATGATGGTGCCAGATGGTTCATAGATTCAGGCGCCACAAGGCATATGATAGGGAAACGCGATTGGTTTGAGAAATTCTCGCCAATCCATGATGGGGACAAGGTCACACATGCCAATGGGGAGGAATGCCAAATACAGGGTGTTGGCAATGTACCTGTGCAGTTTCCTGATGGTAAGATCAAGAACATTCCTAATGTGCTTTATGTTCCTAGACTCAAAAAGAGTTTGCTTTCTGTTGGTGTGATGGCAAATCAACATCTCAAGGTTGAATTTGTCAAGGATGGATGCTTAATGAAGGATATGGACCACAACCATAAGGTGGTAGCGAAAGGTTATCGGGATAGTAACTGTGGCCTTTATAAATTGGATGCTGCAAAACCAGGTGAATATGGTTTGCTACCTTATTTTGTCAACTAGTTGGGAGTTTAAGATCTATCTTACAACTACACATACTGATATCTGCTATGCGGTAAGTATGATTAGTCAATTCATGTCATCACCCACTATGGATCATTGGAAAGCCGCGAAGAGGATTTTGAGGTACATGAAAGGTACACCTAACCTTGGCTTGGTCTACAAAAGACAAAGTACTTTATCTAAGTTACAAGGCTATGTTGACGTTGATTGGGCAGGAAATGTAGATGATAGAAAGTCAACAACATGTTATGCTTTCAATTTTGGTAGTGGTTGTTTTTCATGGTCCAGCAAAAAGCAGGACACCATTTCTCTTTCTTCTATAGAAGTTGAATATAAGGCGTTAAGTTCTGCTACTCAGGAAGCTATTTGACTGCGTAAGTTGTTGAGTGAGATTCGCATGAAGCAGGTACATCCCACTGTTATTTTCTGTGATAGCCAAAGTGGGATACAGTTGGCTAAGAATTCTGTCTTTCACGTGAGAACAAAACATATTGAAGTGAAATATCACTTTGTGCATGAAAAGCTACAATTTGAAAATATAAGTATTACACATTGTTCTATGATGTTACAAGTTGCTGATATATTTACGAAAGCTTAGTAATGAAAAGTTTGAAACTTTTAGAGCTAAACTTGGCTTAGATGTGGTTATGTAAAAGGCTTTTACTTATGATACTATCATGAAGGTAAGTTCCATGAGTAGAGTAAGCTTTAAAATAAAGAGAGACGTTGATCATTGAGGGAGAGAGTTAAAATAGCAATGATCAACTTATATAGTGCTTTCCAATTTTGACGGTACCACGTGTGCTCAGTTCTAGAATTATCGGGCTGTCTTTCTTTTACGAGCCCTTTGAGTGCTCTTAAGCAACTTTATCTTTGTGCTTGCTCATTAGTGTGAATATATAGTTTGAGGGAGAGCAATTCTGTTGTCTTATCTTATTGCACTTGACATTGTGCTGTGGTGATTGATTCGGTCGGGTTTTAAACTGTATTCTCAACTGAAGTCATCACAAGGTCTCACAAGAATGTAACTTGCGATCCAAGGCGGTCTGGATACCTACATAAAAGAATAAAAGCCGTACCAGTTATTTAGTTTTGGTAGAGATTTGAGGACGACCTTAATTCTAGCATGCTTTTGTGCATTTGTGTCACAACTACATATATGTGTATTTTGTCACGCGACGCTGCCATGCAAACCCGATAGTTAGCAAAATTTTGACATTTGTCTTATGTTGGCAGTGCCACGCATGGCATATCCACGCTAAAACTTTTTGGAGGACCGCCGGCGAAATCCAGGCTGGAAGAGAGGTCCGGCAAAATTTTTTAATTCTGCGTGGCACTGCCACGCAATTTTTTTAAAACTAAAACTTGGAATTTGAGTGCCAAAATATGTCGGCGTGGCACATCCACGCGTGGAAGTGCCACGTACGGTTGTTATTTAACCAATTTTCCTGTGACATAAATTTTTTCGATTTGCCATGCGTGGTAGTGCCACGCGTGGCAAATCTCCAGAGAAAATTCTAGAGCGATGGCTTTTTTTATTGCCACGCGTGGCAAAATTTGTCAAAAAATTTGTCATGCGTGGCAATATTAAAACACAATACTTAGAAAAAAATTGTTTTGGAAATTTGCCACGCATAACAAAATTACTTTGTTGTAATTTTTTTTTATATCTATTATGAATAATAAGTTAATAAACAACAACTTTATGATTTATTTAAGAGCAAATAAGATTTTTTTCATATTTTGAATAAGTGTATACTTATAATAAAATGTGGACTAAAAATTAAATGATCATTATCTCAAATTACAATGCTCTGACGAATTAAAGATATTATCAGTTGAATATTACATGCTATCTTATGTATTTATAGACATTATGATGTGTTTCTATATTGAGAAATTTTTTTAATCAAAATTTGACAATTTTTTCAATATGGTATTGATGGGTAAAAATATAAGCGTGAGCTTAATATGCAGGTGAAAGGATGCTAAGTACCTTACATTTGAGAGCCGTGCAGTAGCTTGTTAAGCTAATTTGTTGATAAAAAAAATTGCAATGTTATACACCTTTGTGTGTTTGCAAAGATTAATGAATAGTCGAACAATATTGTGGCAAAGTGTATTATTATCTCAAAGAAGATGTTTTCTAATTAAAATATATAATTAATCAGCATTTATATCTTTTAATTAGTTCACACATCTATTAATATTGATAAGATTTTCTAATTCTAAGTGATTGCGAGATGCGTTTGAAATGAAACTTTAGAAATGCAACATCGTAGAAAAATATAATAATTTTAATTTGAAAACAATATATATTGACCACAATGGATCATTTTATGACAAAATTATTTGTGACATGTACAAACTTTATTCATCATCGCAAGATTCAAATTCATCAACCAAAACATCTTGCAACTCATCTCTGCTAAGATGATTTTCATCATCACTATCGAAATCAAAACCTCTCTCAATATTGTCCTCATGCAAAGAATCTGTGTTGTCCAAATTTAGATCTTCCATTTCATTCTCAACATATGCATTTTCGAATACATGTCTTGAGCATGGCTTAATTTGAACAACATACCACCAATCTTTGTTTAGTTGATCTGGTTGAAAAAATACCTGCACATTTATCAATGTTAGGATTAGATATTTGTTATGTTCAGATTTTAATTCACAATAAATAGATGTAATAAAAAATTAGTGTAGATGATTAATATAACATTGATCACAATTGACAAAAAGAAAAAAAATGTGAAATTCATGCACACCAGTTCACAATGATGAGGCAACACCAATGTGTCTGAAAAGTCCATGCTTAATGTCTTGGTTGAATCAGTAGAAAAAAATCCACTACGATCTTTTTTTACAGTTGCATTTGATCCTCTATAGTTGATTTTGAACCATTTCACGTCAAACAACAAATATTTTACCCATTTCACCAAAACACACCTCATATATGGCTTGTAAGGTTCCTACATACTCAAGCTCTCCAGAAATTGGACTTTGATCTCGAGCACTACTCCGACTTTCTTGATGGAAGGATGCCATCACACCACAATCATAAGTTCGTCGCTATACTTTCGATATTATCACATGTTGTTTATAATTCATCGAGCTATTTCCTTTCCATCCACTCAACACAAAATTCGAAAACACCCCACCACATTCCCCTGCGCTCTTGTCAATTGCTCTCATCTCCATCCATCAACAATCCCTTCACGAAAAAAACCCACCTCCAATCCCTCCTCGGATTCCACCCACAGAGATTTCAGATCTCTTCTATCCTTAATCTTCCTTCAACTGGCTTTAATCGCACAACACACAACCATGTTCCTCGAAATCTATTAGCTCATTGGTACCATACTTCATGGAAGTAGTAGTATATCTAGCGTCCCTCAGTGTATTACAAAGAAGAAGAAGGAAGATTGCACCCAGCTTAACACATGTTTTTTTATTTTTAAAAAACGTTCCAACCCAGTACGTTCTGACCCAAAAGGGTCGGAAAGGGTTTCTAAGGGACACATATATAAATATGTCTATCAATGTAAATAGCCCCATTTTGGTGTCTCTATCACTCGAGAAAGTCAAAATTTGCTACCTAACATATGATTTTGTTGCTTATTACTTGACATGGCTCTATCAAGTGACTAGACTCAACATGTAATATATTAAGACAACTCAAGTTCAACCCCTTGTCAAACCCCTATTACACGTGATGACTTAAATTTTATGTCTATGCGTGGTTTTGTTGCTTATCACTCGACACAGCTCATCAAGTGATCAGACTCAACCAATCCCAAGTCTAGTATATTGAGATAGCTCATATCACATGAGATAAGGGAAAATATTTCTAAGGGACACATATATAACAAATTAATTAATACTTCATCAACTAAATAATGTCCACAACTTATATGCGCCATCAAACCACATACTTACATTTGTCATTCTTTTTAAATCACAAAATTCTCTTAAACACATGGTCATTTTGTACCAACCATATCAAATCATCTACTTGTCTTATATCAAATCAAAATACAATTAATACTCATTTGTCCTTTTCAAAAAATCATCAAAATCTAAAAAAAAGACATGGTCCTCTTGTACCCAAAATATGTCATATCAATTACATGCTTTTGTCCTTAAAAGTTCATGCTTAAAAATATGTCATATCACCCACATGCTTTTGTCCTCAAAAAATATTGATGAAACTAGAGTCAAATCATTTTTTTAGTTCCATAATTTGTCATTTTGACAAACCACTCGCCATATAACACATTCCAAGCCGTAATCACGGATTTCCATGCAAAAAAAAAAAAGCGTGGCACTGCCACATGACACTTGAAATCTGGAAAATGAATATAAAGGCCCTCATTCAATATTTCTCCATGCTTTCTTGTGGATTTCTTGAGGCTCTTAAGCTCTCACACTCAAGCTCTCACTCTCAAGCTCTCACTCTCAAGCTTTCAATCTCTCATTTCTCTCTCTCTCTCTCTCTCTCAATCTTTCATTTCTTTTCACTCCTCTCTCTCTCTCTCTCTCTCTCACACACACACACACACACACACACACACACACACATCTTTCACTCTCCAATCTCTCTTTCTCTCTCTCTCTCTCTCTCATACACACACATCTTTCACTCTCCAATTTCCAATCTCTCTTTCTCTTTCACACACTCTTTCACACCTCCTTTTCATTTTTCACACATTTAAAAGTTTGCTTTTCTTTTTCACTCTCTCACACATATCTCTCTCTTACACACACACACACACACACACACACACATTCATTTTTCACATTTGATATCTTTCCAAGTTCTTTTCACAACTTCATATCTTTCTCTCAATAGTCATGTCTACTAGTGGTAGCAGAGCATCAAGGAGGAGGCCAAGATCCTCTTCCGATGGAAGAGGACAAGCCTTGGGATCGGATTTTGATCGAGTGCGAGATTTTCATACTATGCTATCTCCCAAGGAAAGGCAAAGGATGAAAGCCCTTTATCTTTCCGAAGGAGAATCCGATCAACAAGATTGTGGATTCGTTTCGATGGACATGCCGTCGGAAGAATCCACAAATATTTTCTATGACCTTGATGAGGATGGTTCCATCAGCATGGACATTAGGGGTAATCTTGTCATCAATAAATTGCACGACCTTACTCTTAAATACTGTGGTCACAATTTGTTTAACCCTTGGGAGCAACAAGACCAAGGGGACAAAGACAAAATACTTGATATATTGTACTGTGAGTTTCCACAACCGAATCGATTTAATGACAAATGGGCGAAGACGAGTATGTGTACACATATTTGTCATAAGCGCCAATCATTAAGACGATTATGTATTAAAGGCAAGAAGAGGCCAAAATGGGCATCTAAAAAAGTTGTTTATGAATCCAAGGATCCTAATCCCGAGCACTTTAAGCAACAAAGAGAGGCAACAAAAGTTGGTTGAAAAGTTGTTTATCAATCCAAGGATCCTAATCCCGAGCGCTTTAAGCAACAAAGAGAGGCAACAAAATCAAGGCTTAGTCTTTTAGGCCAATCTCACCTTGGATCGGGAGGCAAGGCCAATATGCATGCCCAATTTGTAAGCAATTCTCTTTTAGCTAATTGCATTTCATATGTTTATTGTTTATCAATATTTTTTTTTGCTTTTTTCTAATCATCAATTTGTGTTGATGTAGGTTGAAAATTATGGGCATAAGTATACAAATGCCGAGTACAATATTGGATATCACCACGATTATAGTGCCTTGGTTGATCATCTTGCAACACAAGGTGTACATCCACGGGTAAATTTTTGTTACATAATTTGTATTTCTCTTATTTTTTATACACAATTTTTATTTCATTTCAATTTTATGACATGTGTTTGGCTAATAATTATTAATTTGTTTTGTGAATGTGTATGTAGAGGGCATCCGCTTCCTTTGTGGAAGAAAGTACGGGAGGAAACCAAGGAGAAGAAGGGAATGAAGATGAAGGGGATGAAGGCGAAGATGAAGGACAATATTCGGCTTCAGACAACGATGAGGGAGAAGATAGCGAAGACTAAGAAGCCTACTATTACTTCTTAGATTTGATGTATTTTTAGTATTTGCAGAAGTAGGAAAAAAGAGTATTAGTATCAATGTTCTTTTCATGAATTAGATGCAAATATGTACACTTTTTTGAATTATGAATATAAACTTTTGTACTTGATCATCTCTATCTCATTATGTATGGAATGATTGTTTATTGTTTATATTTTTCTATTTCGTCTTGTACAAATTTGTTGTAAATATATACAAACAATAAAAAACAAATAAAACATCAATTTAAGATGATAAAAACATACCTCATCTATTGTTTGGATGATCTTTAATTCCTTCTAAGATGCATTTCTTTTTTTCTCTATAAAAGCAAACAGCGAAAGCCAAATCATTTTTTGATTACAAATCAATCAACAAAATGATAATTGTTAGAATACAAATCAAAGAATCATTGTTAAATTAAAAATCATTAATCATTGTTACATCAATCTCACCATGTTCAAGATACTATGAAAATGCACTGACAACCGCTTTCTTCTCCTCGTGTGAATGAGTGCCCATGTGCTCCAATTATGCTCAAAACAATGAAAAACTAACAAACAAAATGCTCTCTCTCTCTCTCTCTCTCTCTCTCTCTCTCTCTCTCTCTCTCTCTCTCTCTCTCTCTCTCTCTCTCTCTCTCTCTCTCTCTCTCTCTCTCTCTCTCTCTCTCTCTCTCTCTCTCTCTCTCTCTCTCTCTCTCTCTCAAAAGCTTTTCTTCAAAATTTAGAATGCCTAACATACCTTATGCATTTGCTTGGATTGTCTCCTTTCCTTCAAAATTGCATAGCTTTCTTCTACAAAAGCCAACAATAAACAATCATTCACTAACCAATCAATAAACAAATTAATAAACAATGAAAAACTAACAAACAAAACTCTCTCTCTCTCTCTCTCTCTCTCTCTCTCTCTCTCTCTCTCTCTCTCTCTCTCTCTCTCTCTCTCTCTCTCTCTCTCTCTCTCTCTCTCTCTCCCCAAAGCTCTTCTTTATGAAATCTATTTGGAAATGCAGTCGAGGCCCCCACTTTTTTCATTTTGGGGGTTTTCTTTTTTGTTGAAATATTTTTGCGTGGCAGTGCCACGCCCTGAAAAAATTGCAAAAAAGTTTGCCACGACATGGCAAAATTTCACTTGTTGGAAAAATTTGCCACGTGTGGCAAACTTCAGAATTTTTTTTAGAATTTTTGCCACACGTGGCAAACTTTGCCATGCGTGGCAAAATTTAACATTCTGTAAAAAAACTGCCACACATGGCACTACCACGCGTGGCAATTTCCCAGATTTTTTAAGCGTGGTAGTGCCACGCGGATTTAAAATTTGAACCGCTTCGAGCCCCCTCCCCCCAAATCGGTTCGGAGGAGGAGCCGGTGATGAAAAACTTAGGCGGCGTGGCAGTGCCACACGTTCATTGCCACGCAGTTTGCTACGCAATTGCCACGGACATTGCCATGCGAGGGCCGTCGGGGCAAATCTGGTCCCCGTCTTATGTGTGTGGCAATGGGTGTGGCAATGGGCCTATATTTGTAGTCGTGTGTTGATCAAATCTTTACTGACACTTTGATGTGAATTGATCTTGAGGATCAAAAGGCTTTTCTAGGTCAATTGGAGTTTAGAAGCTGAGTGCAATCATATTTTATTTTATTCATTGAAGGAATTTATTTATTTGTTGAAGAAGTTGTGTACATTCAAACTAATATTGTTGCTTCTAGCCTAGATGGAAATTCTTCTTAAGTGATTGGATAATCTTCGTGTAGATGAGCATAGGTCCCCTTGTGATGAAAAAATCTCCTGGTGGCTTGAACAACGACTCCTTATGGATGGTATAGCTCCCCTTTGTGGATGAGCAAGACTGTGAACCTTTGTGTATACATTGTGAATCTTCAAATTTTCACTGGAGCTTGCTGAAAAGTGTCAACCTTAATCAAGAGTGATTTCAATGTGTTTTCAGAGCTTAGATGCAATCTATTGAGAGTATATCGTATGTTGATTAGGGTTCTTCAAAATTCTATGTGCTAGGTAACTAGTTCCAAAGAGAGATAGTATTGTGAGGTTCTAAATCTTTGTGATTTTACTTTACCTTCATTTGTTGAGAGGATAGTGAGTTCTAAGTGCATTAGAAAAAAATCAAAAAGAAGGATTATGTGAAGTTTTTAGCACGTGTGAACTTCACCACACACCCTACAGGATCTTACTGAGGTGTTGTGATTGCACAAGATTGATCAAAGAACAACATGCTTGAAAAATCTTAGGCATGAGCACAATGACATACATCTGATGAAAAAATCTAACTCTTTACTATGAGAAATGAATGTCAAAAATAATTCTAAAAAGAGGTTGCTCTCGGGTAGAGAGAGAAAATCAAGCATAGAAAACTCAAGTAGAGAGAGAATGAGTCCAAAACACCAAAATCTCAATATTCACAATATGGCAAAACATGCCCAACTTTCCCTATCTCGAGTTTGGGGCCATGTCCATGGTGAGTTCCACTAAATTTCATGTTGTACATAAAAGAAGTGTGAATTGAGCACATATCCTTCTAGTGTAGCTCGGATTTGAGCTAGATAGGTTCAATTTTGATGACATGCAGAAGTTTAGATAACATGCAAAGTCATATTGTATGCATGCAAGCCACATGCAATCAGTGCATGCAACATGCAAAGTAGTTTTTGTGATCTACACATGTCTAGGTAGTTTTATGAGTTGACATGCAGTACATGCAACATACATGCATGTAGTTACACATGTGGCTCTCTGGTAGGTGAATTAGTTCAGTTAAGTGGACTTTCCATGCAACTTCACTGTAGGTTTGACGTCATCTTCATAAAGACATTCTTGAGTAGAGGTTTGGTGAGAAGATCTGCAACACAATCTGAAGATGCAACATGTTCCAATGAGATCTCTCTCCCAATGACTTTTTCTCTTACAAAATGATGAGCCACTTCAATATGCTTGCTCCTTGCATGATAGACTGGATTATTTGCAAGAGCCTGGGCAGAAATGTTATCATTCTTGATAATTGGAAGATCTTCATCTGCATAATACTTTAGCTCCAAAAGTAGCCTTTTGATCCATAAAACCTCCTTTGTTGTGGTTGTAAGAGATTTGTATTCAGCTTCACAAGATGATAAGAAAATAGTTGCCTTCTTCTTTGATAGCCAAGAAACCAAGTTCCCTCCAAGAAATATCGAGTAAGCACTTGTGGATTTCCTATCCAACCTGTCTCCTGTAAAATCTAAATCTGAGAAAGCAATCGAAGTCAGACCTTCTCCTTTGTAGAATAATCCATAATCCAAGGTAGAAGATATATACCTCAAAGCTCTTTTAGCCAACTTCCAATGATATAACTTTGGATCCTGCATGTGTTGACTTAGCTTATGCACACAAAGGCTTAGATCAGGCATAGTCACTGTTAACCAAATAAGTGAGCCAATAAGACTCCTATAAAGAGTGATGTCCACAAAGGATTTTTCATCATCTTTTATAGGAACTTTTACAGTGTGCTCCATAGGTGTATCTATGCCTTTACAGTTTTCCATATGGAATTTTCTAAGCATGGAAAGTGCATATCTACTTTGGCTTATAAATGCATGACCTTTTCAAAAATCTATTTCAAGGTTACACTAATGAACTTTGAAAAGTCAACTTTAAGTCTAATATAAAGTTGGCCTCAATTTGTCATATATAGAAATGTAGCAAATATGACTAAACTAGACATGGAGGAAGGGGCTCCCCCTAACCAAAGCAACTGCATCATGAAACCATCCTGTGGACTACACCATAAAACATACCTAGTTATCCATAAAATAAAAGTAAAACAAAGATGTATAAAGTCTTACTATACAAAGTACCATAAAGCGAGCAATTTTTAGGACACCTAGCTACCACCATCCCTCAACAAAACCACACGAGTTAGTTGCATGAGGAAGACATGTGTCATAACTGAGCATCAGTTGTTATCCATGTCCAAAACAAGATTCACTACTTATTAGCTTAATTGCCATTACAAATAATACGTCCAATCTTTCCTATCATGCATTTCATAATTAACAATACATTATGCCCTTTAACAAAACCGTATCAAGGTAGATGCCATATTGATCAGTATAAGAGCGAAAAGAATGTATTAAGTTCACATTAAAAAACCCCATGTAAGAAGCTATCTTTCAATACACAAATGAAAAGAAATGTGACTTTGGCCAAAGTGCAGGTACTAGGGCAGATCCATGCCTTACTAGCTCCAAAGACATCCCATGCAAAGCATTTGGGAGTCCAAGCACCTTACGGCTTGGGCAAATCCATGTCATTCAAGTATGTCAAAATCAAACTCCGAATACATCCATAGCTAACTCATAAAGGCTGCACTTAATCCTTGTAAATGTCAATATATGCAGTATAAGCATTTTGTAGGATCATAATACTAGAAATCCCATATGTAAGTGTGAACCATACTATAGCATGGGGTGAGATTACCTTCCATGTTTGTGTAGCTTTATAAAACTTCATACCTGAATGCGAGGAGAAGTCATTCCTTGCGAGCTAGCTTTCTATGTTTTGAGTAAAAAACATGCTTACATACTACCGATTTCAAACCGAAAGCACTGTGTTAATGGTAGTGCCATCTCATTCCAGAGTCTTACAACGACATTATAATCAATCATACGTGACTCAGTGTCAAAAACAAGTACTAGTGTTTCCAATGTAAAAGAGTCACAACTTAACAATCCCATTGTTCGAATAAAAGCACATCTGAGAAACATTAGGTTGTTTGAGTCATGCTTACGTTCAAAGCTATTAGTATACTCCCGGCTTCACCAAGCATCTTAAGGATATGTTTATAAATGACATAATGCATTCCGAGTATTGCAAGCAAATACACATCAAGTATGCTATCTAAACCCAATAGCGATTTAGAGACAGATTGGAATCACGTTGGGTGGCCAACTTCAAGAAGTTCATCGTTGAGATAGAATGACATATCATACCTAGTATCATGTGCTATTCTATTTCAGAAAAACAACAAGGAAGGCATCACAATTCTGATGGCTTATTATTGAGATATCCGCATGTAGCAGCTTGCTACTATTACATATCAACCAATTAAGCAAACAAATAGCAATAGGAGCACGGCCCACTGGCCATTCTGAGATCCGTTGGCCAGTGGCCAATCATCCAATGAGCGGCCAATCGCCCAATGCGCATGGGTCAAGATCATGTGTACGTTATTGATCAGAAGTATTTTGTGCTAGTTTGTTGTCAAGAGACAATAATCAATATGAAAGGATGCATGTCGTACCTGTGAATAAGTTCACGACTTCACCTGAGACAATGCCTTCTTGAAAAAGCTTCCAACAAGTATTTGGAAGCTAGAAGACAATACCAATCTATGATAATCACAACATCTTGTGAGTTTACTCACTACACAACATCAGTCATAAAGCCAAGCAATCAATAAGTTCTTACCTTTGATTGAAGTATCCTTCCCATGACTACTCTTCCAATGGTTTTCACAGGTCTCCTTTCCTCCAAGCAGCAATGGTAGCAGTAGAGACGCAAGCAAGAGAGCAGGAAGAGTGAAATTTAGGGTTGTAGTCATCTTCTATTTTATAGAAAAAACAATATCTCTTAGTGCACTGGTGTTTACAAATGCTCACGGTTAGATTGAATCCCTATAATGTGCATAGATCATAGCCATTCTCAATGAAAAACAAGTTCCCCACCAAAGGAGGTTTTTAAAAAAAGAATCTTCTAAAGGGGTCATGAGTCCGAGAGAGAGAGAGAGAGAGAGAGAGAGAGAGAGAGAGAGAGAGAGAGAGAGAGAGAGAGAGAGAGAGAGAGAGAGAGAGAGAGAGAGAGAGAGAGAGAGAGAGAGAGAGAGAGAGAGAGAGAGAGAGAGATTTTCAAGATTTTTAGGGTTTTTATTTAGGGTTATGGTGTTTTAGGGTTGCAGGATAAAAAATAGCGATAAAGTGAGGGTGTTGGAGAGAGGGAGGGAGAGAGAGAGAGAAAGCGAATTTTTTTTAAACTAGAGGTAGGGTTTGGAGATTGTAAAATAGCAATAAGAGAGGTGTTGGAGAGAGAGAGAGAGAGAGCTCAATCCGTTTTTTGAATTAGGATTAGGATTTGGGGATCTTAAATCATTGGGCCATGTGTGCCCTAGAAATGAAATGACCTGCACTTGGCGGTTCAGCCGGTAGCCAGTTCTGCTAGCGTTTCTCTCTCCAAAAATTTCTAGAAAGAGAATGTCCTAGAACTGTCATCTTGTTTCTTAAAATCTAAGAGTGTCGGAAAGTGGTATGCAGAAGATAGGTCTAGCTCGAAAAGAAAACCTTTCGTGCATGGCGGACTAAACTATCTTCATCTTTCCAATGCATGACTACGCCTACCAATTTCAAACAAGACAATAGTGTTAGAAATCATGTTTGAACTTATAGTAATTAACTTTGAAATCGTCAGTACTACAGTGATTACGTAGCCAAACAATTTAGCATTGAAGATTATCAGACCAATAATTAATCGTGAAGAAATACAAAAACGCATATAGTCTGAGACAAAACTGAATGCAATAAAGAATAGTATTGATTCAAAAACGAAACTGAAGTAAATGAGTACAATAAGTTGCGGATTGAAGCCGTCACTCTATGCTATCACTGAGCGGCTAAAACTGAAAGTCTGAATTAATGCGCAATGCTGATGAGCAGTAGCGCAATAACAATATCTAAAACAACTCAAAGAAGTGAGCTAGAATGCTCAGGAGTGTTCAAGCTCGCATGCTTGAGAGAGAGAGAGAGCTAACTATTCAAACGCTTCTGATAATTCTGATTTTCAATGAATTAATCTGTATGAATATGAACAACTATCTATACTAAGAAACTAGGTCCTCAATTGCGATCGCTAGTTGGCTGGTGATCCGCTGGCATCCATTTGGTCCTTGTCATTGATTGTTGATAAGCGGTGAAATTGGCCGTAAACATTCTGTCTGCATAAATGAACCAAAACTGTAGCTCTACAGAAATGAACTAAAATAGCCATAGGCGACACTGTCGGATTTTTTGCAAAATGGTGAAAAAGCCGAAGGTGCCCTTAAATCTCATTCAGGGTTGCCCCGCACTTTGTCAGAGTCATTTCCTTAACATTTGAGGCTCTTTGGAAAAAGCAAAAAATTTGACACTGCATATTTGCACGAGATTCTTGATAGTTGAAAAATGCAAAAAATGCGACACTGCAGTTTTACATGAGATTTCTGTTAGGCGAAAAATGCGAAAAAGACGACATTGCATTTTTACACGAGATTTCTATCAGGCAAAAAATGCGACACTATTGTAGACTCTGTGTAATTCTGCAGACTGTGGAAAAAAACTTGTAATTCTACAGACTGTGTAAACACACGGAAAAATCCGCAGAACTGGATAAACAATGGATGAAGGCTAAAACTTATTAGACGATTGGTAAGAAGAAGAATAATCCAACACTCCCCCTTAATCTGAATCCTTGAATGCCTTGACCTTCAAACTTAGTTCTACACAGAATCTTCTATGTGACTCCAAACTTAATGCTTTAGTAAATACTTCTGCTCTCATATCTTGCGTTCTACAGTACTGCAATCTGACCTCTTCGTTGAGAACTTTCCTTCTGACAAAATGATACTTCACTTCAATGTGCTTACTCCTAGAATGAGATCTAGGGTTGGCTGATAAAGCGATGGCACTTTGATTATCAGAAAATAATGTCATCGAAGCATATTGATTTAGACCGATATCTGAGAGTAAGTTTCTCAACCCAATTGCTTCCTTTGTAGCTTGAGAGGCTGCGATATACTCTGATTCAGTGGAAGATAGAGCTATCGAAGATTGCTTGCAATTGTTCCAGGAAATTGGACCATTGTTGAGGAAGAATGTAAACTTGAAAGTAGATTTATGATTGTCTACACCTCATGCCCAACTCGCATCTGTATAACCACTGAGGAAATTGAGTTTGTCGTTGTCGACCGCTCCATAAGAAATGCGAAAGTCCATAGTAGCTCAAAGATATCTCATGACTCTGATAAGAGCCTTCCAATGTGTTATACCAGGATTAGTCATAAACTGATTAAGAGAGCTGACTGCAAAAGCTATGTCTGGCCTTGTACAGATCATGGCGTACATAAGAGATCCTATAATAGAATGGTAAGGATACTCATGCATCTGCTGCTTATCATGAATTGTTCGGGGACACTGGTCCTTTGAAAATTTGAGTCATGGTTTCATTGGTGAGAGAGCTAACTTGCAATTGATCAGATTATATCTGACTAAAATGTTGTAGATGTAACTCTATTATGTAATGTAGATCAATTTATGTTTTCTGTCTCTATGGATTTGTATACCAAGGCAGAAATGAGCTTCGCCCAGATCGGTCATGTCGAATTCGAAATATAGCATTGTCTTCTTTTCTTTTATCAGATTGGTACTGTTGCTGAAAGGCAATGTATCATCCACATATAATGTAATAATGATAAAAGACTGCTGTACTGCTTTGAAGTAAACGTTTGAATCTGAAGAGCTAGGTGTATAGCCATGATCAATGAGAAAATTATTGATTCTTTCAAACCATGCTCGAGCATATTGCTTCAAGCCATAAAGTGCCTTATGGAGTTTACAAACATGATTGTGCTTACCCTCGATAATATAACCTTCAGGTTGCACCATGCAAATGTCTTCTTCGTTAACTCCATTGAGATATGCTGTCTGTACATCCATTTGATGTATTTCCAAATCTGCTGCAATGACAAATGATAGCAAAAGTCGAATAGAACAATGCTAGACTGGACTGAAGGTCTTAGTATAATTGATGTTGTATACCGGAGAAAAACCTCTGGCTACTAGTCATGCCTTTCTTCTGTTGATGCTTTCATCTACGTTGTACTTGACTTTGAAAATCTATTTGCAATCAACTACGTTTTTGCTAGCAGGTAATTCGACAATTGTCCACATCTGGTTCTCGATAAGAGATGAATACTCTCTATCCATAGCTTCTTTTCAAAGATCTGAGTCAGGTTGACTGAGTGCCTCTTGGACAGACGTCGGTTCCTAAACAAGATATGCTGCAGACTTGTCAATATACCGGTTAGGTGGTCTGCTGGTCCTTGAAGATATTCTAGGTAATATAGGAAGTTGATCATTTCTATTATACTGTAGTTGCTGAACTGCAACATCATCATTTTCTGATCCACCGCTCATTCGTTCTTTGTCGGAAGTAGAAGATCTTGGACCTTCAATGGGAATAGTCGCCTACGGAACTGGAAAGTTCAAAGTGTCAGGAGAATCTGACAGGTCAGCTACATGGGAACTGTCCTTTCCTTTGAGGTCTTGAAACTGATCTTTGATGAAGATGACAGGTCGGCTACATGGGAACTGCCCTTTCCTTTGAGGTCTTGAAACTGATCTTCGATGAAGATGACATCCCGGCTAGTGAATATCTTTGACTAGATGGGATCGAATAACTTGTAGGCTTGATCTGAAGTAGTGTAGCTGATGAAAACACACTTGATACTCTGGAAGTTGAGCTTCTTCCTGAGATCATGAGGTATATGCACAAAAGTAGTACATCCAAAAACTCGTAAGTTTGATAAAGAAGGTTTGGTACCTGTCCAAACTTCGAATGGTGTTTTGTCTGAGAGGCCTTTAGTAGAACATCTATTCTAAATTTAGGTTGTTGTTGAACAGCTGCAGCCCAGAAGGATTTCGGAAGTGTCGCATGTGATAACATGCACTTTGCCGATTCAACTAAGGTTTCGTTCTTTCTCTCAGCAAGACCATTTGATTGAGGCGAATAGGATGTGATGTATTGTTGCTCAATGCCATTGTTAAGGCAGTAGTCCTTAAATTTGTTGGAGATGTATTCTCCCCCGTTATTTGACCTCAGTGCTTTGATTCGTTTGCCAATTTGATTCTCAACATGCTCTTTGAATTGTCTGAATTTGATGAAAGTCTCTGATTTATGTTTAATGAAATAAATAGTTGTTCTTCTTGAGAATTTGTCAATAAAGGTAATGAAGTACTTTGCATCTAGCAATGAAGGAGTTTGCATAGGTCCATATATATCTTTATGAACAACATCTAACAGATCTTTTGCTGCATGCATATAGGTTGATCTAAAAGGAAACCTAACTTGCTTTCCCAAAATGCAGCTATGACAGACAGGGAGATCGACCTTACCAAAAGGATAGTCGAGATCAAAGACCATGGATTGTTTGGTCATGTTCAAAATAGATGCATGATTCACGTGTCCTAAGCAATGATGCCATAATAATGCTTTATTTACTAGAACAGAGGTTTTCAAGGCTTGACTAGACTCAGAATAACGGTGTGCCAATCTATATAAGTAACCCTGCCTCTTGCCGAGTGCAAGGATCTTATCACTCCTATCAATATTATGCATTGATCAGATTTGAATTCTACCTTATGACCTAAATCTGTAATTATACTCACTAATAACAGATTTGTAAAACATATAAAACCTTTGATAGTAATTTGAATTGATCATGCTGGAATCACAATCTTACAGTACCTTCACCTTTAATAGTGTGAGTACTATTGTCACCAAGATGAACAGATTTCTTTGTGTTGTAAGGAGTGTAGGAGTTGAAGATCTCACGTTGACTGGTCATATGTTGAATTGCTCCAGAATCCAGAAACCGTGAATCATCCAAAAATGCGCTTTGATCTTTGACCATGAATGCGCCTTCGTCCACTTCGACCTGGGGAGATGATGAGACTGTGTTTGCTTGTTGATCAGGTTGCTTGGCTGCGTTCTTCGCTTGGAGAATTCAGCAATCCTTGATCTCATGGTTATTGCACTTGCAATACCTGCAAAACATCTTCTTCTTCGACTGTGGATTCAATTATTGTTCTTGACCTTGAGTTTGTTTCTGATTCGTTGTAGCCTTCTTGAGCTTTTCTGTTTCTGTCATTTTGAGCCTTTGTTGACAAATAGAGCCTAAGAGGAAGAAGTAGACAAAGTGTCTTGACTTCTTTTGTTGTCTTCTTGCAACAAAATAGTGATTACTCTAGTAAGAGTTAAATCTGAGTGTGTCAATATGATCATCACCCAGTTCTCATATGTAGAGGGCAAGCTTGAAAGCAATGTCATAATTGCGTCTTGATCATCTATGACTGATCCGACAACAACCATCTGTTGCAAAAGATTCTTAAACTGGTTAATGTGACAAGAGAGAATCACCAGTAGACATTTTGAATGTGAAAAAATTCTTTTCGTAGATGTAACTTAGTAGTTACGTCCCTCACGTCATATAGTGAGCTCAAAATGTCCCAAATGTCTCTTGACATTTTAGCTTCAGCTACGTGTCCAATCTGTGTATTTGATATATTGAGGATAATAAGCGCAAAAGCTTTACTGTCCTTCAATTTCCACTTTGCGTCGCCGTCTTCAGGTTTTACTTCTGTACCTGTAACATCCCATAATTCGCTGGCGATTAACAAGGTCTTCATCTTAAATTTTCACAAATGATAATTGGATCCATTCAGCTTATCTGCGATAAGACCGACTTTACTTTGAGAATCCATCTGGAACTTAGTCTGTTGATTGTATCGATGATGCTAAGATGTGGTAATGCCAACAATAAGAAACCAATTCTCTGATATTGAAAGGTTGAAAAGAATTGAAGATTATGATATCAATTTGACATCGCGAAAGAGATCAAGTATTAGAGCTTTCGCTCTGATATCATATTGGAATCAGATAAAGAAGTAGTGAAACAGCTCTGATACCATGTCGGTATCAGATAAAGAGTAATGATTTCGCTCTGATACCATGTCGGAAAGTGGTATGTAGAAGATAGGCCTGGCTCGAAAAGAAAACCTTCTGTGCATGGCGGAATAAACTATCTTCATCTTTCCAATGCATGACTATGCCTATCAATTTCAAACAAGACAATAGTGATAGAAATCACGTTTGAATTTATAGTAACTAACTTTGAAATCTTCAGTACTACAGTGATTACGTAGCCAAATAGTTAGTATTGAAGATTATCAAACAAATAATTAATCGCGAAGAAATACAGAAACGCATACAGTCTGAGACGAAACTGAACGTAATAAAGAATAGTATTGATTCAAAAACGAAACAGAAGTAATTGAGTACAATAAGTTGTGGATTGAAGCCATGTACTCTATGCTATCTCTGAGCGGCTAAAAATGAAAGTCTGAATTAATGCGCAATGCTGATGAGTAGTAGCACACTAGCAATCTCTAAAACAACTCAAAGAAGTGAGCTAGAATGCTCAGGAGTGTTCAAGCTCGCAGGCTTGAGAAAGAGAGCTAACTATTCAAACGCTTCTGATAATTTTGATTTTCAATGAATTAATTTGTATGAATATGAATAGCTATTTATACTAAGAAATTAGGTCCTCAATTGCAATCGCCAGTTGGTTGGTGATCCGCTGGCATCCATCCGGTCCTTGTCATTGATTGCTGATAAGCGGTGAAATTGGCCGTAAACGTTCTGTCTGCATAAATGGACCAAAACCTCTGCAGAAATGAACTAAAACAGCCATAGGCGACACTGTCGACTTTTTCGCAAAATGGCGAAAAAGCCGAAGGTGCCTTTGAATTTCATTTAGGGTTTCTCCACACTTTGCCAGAGTCATTTCCTTAACATTTGAGGCTCTTTGGAAAAAGCAAAAAATGCAACACTGCATATTTGCACGAGATTCCTGACAAGCGAAAAATGCGAAAAATGCGACACTGCATTTTTACACGAGATGTCTGTCACGCGAAAAATGCGAAAAAGGTGACACTCCATTTTTACACGAGATTTCTATCATGCGAAGAATGCGAGACTGTCGTAAACTCCGTGTAATTCTACAGACTGTGTAAACACACGGGAAAATCCACAGAACTGGACAATGGATGAAGATTAAAACCGAATAGATGATTGGTAAGAAGGAGAATAATCCAACAAAGAGAGCGTGATAGATCGGGTGAGAGAGAGAGAGAGAGAGAGAGAGAGAGAGAGAGAGAGAGAGAGAGAGGGCGTTGTTGGAGAGAGATTTATGACAAATTTATTAGATTAGTAGGGCGGTATGAGGTTGAGGGAAAACAGAGATGGTTGAGGGTAAAAAGAGAGATGATGAGTAACTTGTGAGAGGAGATGGCGAGGAGAGAGAGAGGAATGGTGAGTTAATTTTAAGAGAGAGAGCTCTAAGAGAAAGATGGTGAGCCTTTTCGTGAGAGAGAGAGAGAGAGAGAGAGAGAGAGAGAGAGAGAGAGAGAGACTTTGAGGCTTTTGAGAGAGAGAGAGAGAGAGAGTTTTTTTTTTTTTTTGGGGGGGGGGGGGGGGGGGGGGGGCTCACATCTAAGAAGCCCGTAGCGCTTTGGGAAAGACACACGATCATTTTTTTCCTTTTTAAAATGGCTGTTTGGAGCGCCGCGTCATCGAGCAGCCCAAAGCAATAACCCATAATCAATCCCAGGGATTCTCCAATATGCAATATGATTGCAAACTGGATGCTAACCTCACATGTGGGCGAGTGCCCAGGACGCGGGTTCCCACCTGGTGCCCGGGAAAAATGACGGGTGGCTGCCAAGGATAGTGGCCAGGTGCCCAAGAAAAACTCATGCCCGGAAAAGTGGAGCGGTGCTCGTGATGCAGGGGTGGGGTGCCTAGGAAAAAATGGGGGCGATGCCTGGCAAAAAGTTGCAGGGGTGTGCTTGGGACAGTTGCTCACAGGTGGCTGGTGCTCGCAGGGCATAGGAGCCTGAGGAACAAAATTTTCTCGGGCACCTTTCCATTCGAGCAGGGCCCTGGCAGCTATGCCACATGGCACGGCCCTAGCTAGTGCCAACCTGTGCTCTAAAGCCCCCCTTGCAAATTTTTTAATCGATTGAGAACTTGCACTTCCATGATAAGTAAGCCTTGAACTCTAACGTGGTAAGCAAGACAAAGATTTCCTTGCATGCCAATTAAGGATCCAAGTAATCTTCTTAAGTGAGTACTGACTGACTTGGATGCTGTGCATATTTAGAGGAACTGTAGTTTGGAGGAATTGCATACCCACATGAACTGCATTTTTGGTATCGGCAATCAGGTTGTGGTTCCTAGACGTGCATCGAGTTGTCGAAAGTTTCATGTGGTCACAAGGAATAGAGGGAGATGTTCCGTTGGCGTTGTATACGGATATTCTTTGAAGAACAAAAGTCCTCCTCTAACAAAAACATAAAAAAATCATCCTGCCGGTGGCCATAATATATTCTTGAACTTACATTTACTCAGTATTCCAAATTCTTCGTCCTGAAGAAGTCGTTACCTATTTGATCGAAAATTCGAAGGCATATATCTTTCTGTCCCTCTCGTATGCTCACTTTTAGCTGGAAATTTGCAGAGATTGGGAACCTGGAAGTCCTCGACTATGCCTCATGAAGGAGGTGGGCTCGTGAATCAAAGAGCGCGCATGTCAGAGTCTAAGTAAGGCTTTTGTAAGAAAACAATGTCTCCGCTACTCGAGACAGCCTGGTCATCGTACCCACGTTTGTATCTCATAATTCACAGCTCTCAAAAAGCTGGAGATGTCGGCTGCTGTTCTGGTGTCGTTGAATTCCATGAGTTTGAACTACAAATTCGGAAAAGCAGATCAAATTTGGCCCACCATTTTAATTCGTATTTTAATATCTCATGCCCGACATCGCCAAAAGTTTCTGTGCCCAGCTCTCCGGATAGATCTGGGCCCTCGGAGTGGGCATGCCTTCCTAGTACAGCTCGGCTTAACATTTGAAAGCCATAATTTGTAGTTGATGAATTTTGCCATAGATTTTACACATAACTATAGCTGTAAGTATGGATGCTAATTCAAAAGCTCTTCTACTTGTCCAAGTAGTGAATATCCATGTTGCTATGTAGATGGGAATTGCAGTAATTTACAAGGTTAAATAAATAGTAAGGTTGTGAAGGTGCAAGAATTGAAGGGTTCAATCCATGTGATGGAATAACTACATTGAAGTATGTTTGTGCTAAGCTTCACATGTTCCAACATCTTCCCTATTAATCTACAACTACATTGATATTTTAGATTATACAATTTCTTCAAAAGTTCATGGCCAACAATGACGTTATCATTTACAATGATGAGATGAGAGGAAGATGTGAGATGGATGGCACACGCAACTTTTTCCTCTACCAATCCTCTAAGTGTATTCAACATCAAATCCCATAGTATTATCTATTCATTGTGTGTAACCATCATATGTTAATTTATTTTGGTGGGATTTCAAATTCATACGAAGTCGACGATTGTTGAAACAATCAAGTTGCTCAAATTTAGTTAAAAGCCCTGCCACCTCAGTTGAATGATGTGAGTAACGTCTAACTCAAAAAATTTAACTACCAAGCCAATTCGTCTTAAAAACATCTCTTTCATGTAGTTTAACACACACAGGTTACATTCTCTCTTTCAAATATGTTCACTCCAAAATATTGTTTTACGTATATGCTTCTTCTGATGCAATCACATCATCCACATGATGTCCAACTTCACAAAAGAGAAATTGGAGTTTATGCATGTGAACAAACTCAATGGACTTTGATAACATGACACAAGCTGGTAGTTTGAGCTCACAAGCATCTTTTTAGATCCTTTTTCAATTGACATATAAGGTCGGAGACTTCTAAAGGCTCCATAGTAGCAAAGCTAGTAGTATCATAACAAAGCCCACAAATCTTACATTCCGCTTTGCAAGTATCCAATTCAAGCACATTACCTAAGAAATGTTGGAGTTTATGCATGTGTCACACTTGATGAACTTTGATAAGGTGGTGAGTATCTTCTTTAACCAATTTTTATTTCACCTTTTAAGATGCATGAAAGATAGTTCTCCATAAGCTTCTTCATTATTTGTTTTGCAAGAAGCTAATTTTTTTCCACATCAACAATACATGTCTTTTCATTCTTTATGTTTTCATTGTTCTACTATCAGCTACATCTAGCAAAAAGGGAGCCAAAAATGGCATCTAAAGAGGAATACAATCTCTACACATGAAATAGAAATTATCCATCTAAATTATTCATTATTAAAATGAATTCCAAGATGAAGACATGGGCTTGATAGCTCTCTCGTGATCCCATTTGCATCACAAAAGTCTTGAAGAAACAAAACGTTTCTATTTGCAAAGCTTTGCTAGCTTTCAGCCCTCTGTCTGATGAAGATGTTCGTGAACACGAAAGTCAAGAGACACGAAGCACGAAAGTTTTGCGAACACCTGCAGACTCTGTAAAAGATAGTATATTTCTGCAAGAAACACGAATAAAACTGTAGATTAATAAATGGATGTAGATTAGAGATTGATTAGTTAGATGAATCGCTCCCGATAGTACAATAATCTAACACCCCCCCACCCCCCCTTAATATGAATCCATGAATGCCTTGACCTTCAACTTTAGTTCTGCACAAGACTTTTTGTGTGCATCCAAGCTTAGTGCCTTAGTAAAACAGTACTGCAAGTTTACCTCTTTGTCCAGAACTTTGCTTCTGACATAGTGATATTTAATTTCAATGTGCTTACTCCTAGAATGAAATCTAGTTTTGCTTGATAAAGCAATAGCACTTTGATTATCACAAAATAAAGTTGGTGGAGCATATTGTTTCAGACAAACATCTGAAAGTAAGTTTCTCAACACTTCCTTTGTAGCTTGATCCAAAAATGGATTTACGAGTTCTACATCTCCTGCGCAACTTGCATCTGAATAACCACTATGAATATTGAGTTTGTCATTTTCGACTACTCCATAACAAATGCATAAGTCCTATAGTAGGTTGAATATATGTCAAAACTCTAATAAGAGTCTTCCAATGTGTAATACCAGGATTAGTCATAAACTAACTTAAGAAACAGAGTGCAAAAGCTATGTCTGGTCTGGTATAGATCATCACGTACATAAGAGATCCTATTATTGAATGATAAGGATACTCATGCATTTGCTCCTCTTTGATTGTCTGAGGACATTGATCCTTTGACAATTTGAGTCCTAGGTCCACCAATGAGTGAGCTAATTTGCAATTCATCAGATTATATCTTATCAACATATTGTGAATGTATTTTTGCTGAGTAATGTAAGTCAGCCTTCGCTTTCCGTCTCTTTGGATTTGACTACCTAAACAGTAATGAGCTTTGCCCAGATCGGTCATGTCGAATTTTGAAGACAACATTGATTTAGCTTCTTTCATTAGATCGATATTGTTATTGAAAAGCAGTGTGTCGTCCACATACACAGTGATAATAAATAAAGGAATGGTGCACTAACTTCAAGTAGACATTAGAATATGAAGTGCTTGGTTTATAACCTTGATTGATAAGAAAAGTGTGGATCCTTTGAAACCATAAAGTGTTGCTTTGAAACCATAAAGTGTTGATCCTTTGAAACCATAAAGTTTTGATCCTTTGAAACCATAGATAAGATTGCTTAAAGCCATAAAGTGTTATGTGGAGTTTAACTACATGATTCTATTTGCCTTCAATATTATAACCTTCGGGTTGCATCATGTAAATATCTTTTTTGATAACTCAATTAAGATATGTTGTTTGTACATCCATTTGATGTACCTCTAAATCTGTTGCAGTAGAAAATGACAATAGAAGTCTAATTGAAGAATGTTTAGCTACTGGATTGAAAGTCTCAGTGTAGTCGACATTATGTATCTGAGAAAGTCAAGTTTTTATTTGATTGATACTTCCATATGTCTTGTATTTGATTTTGGATATCCATTTGCAATCAAATACATTGCTGCTGGCAAGCAATTTGACAATAGTCCAAGTTTGGTTCTTGATAAGAGATGAATACTCTTTATCCATAGCTTCTTTCCAAAGATAGGAATCAGGTTGACTAAGTGTCTCTTTGATAGTAGTCGGCCCTTGAACAAGATAAAGCTGTAGACTCGTCGATATACCTTATAGGTGGTCTGCATTCTCTTGTTGGAAAATGAGCAAAGTTGATTATTTTCATCATGTTGTAGTTGTTGGGCTGCAACATTTTCTTCGGATTTGTTGTTCATAAGTTGTTCGTCTGAACTAGATGAGCTAGGACCTTCAATAGGAATAGTCAAATATAAGTGTTTGATACTTTAGGGAGAGTCCGATAGTTCGACTATTTGAGCTTTTCCCTTGCCTTTGAGGTCGATAAACTGATCTTTGATGAAGATGATATCCCAACTGGTGAATATGTTCGACCCGACAAGATCATACAACTTATAAGCTTTATTTGAAGTAGTATAGCTAATGAAATTATATTTGATACTCTGGAAGTCGAGCTTGTTCTTAAGATCTTGTGGTATTTGCGCATAAGTGATACATCCAAAAACTCGTAGGTTTGATAATGATGGTTTGGATCCTATCCAAACTTCATAAGGTGTTTGTTCTAAGAGATCTTTAATCGGACATCTATTATGAATATAAGCCGTAGTGGAAACAACTTCAGCCCAAAAGGATTTTGAATGTGTCGCATGAGCAAACATACACTTAGCCAATTCTACTAAGGTCCTATTCTTGCTCTCAGCAAGTCCATTCGATTGAGGCGAATAGGAGGTAATAAATTGTTGCTCAATGTCATTATTAAGGCAATACTCCTTGAATTTGATCTCAATGATTGAATTCTTTTACCAGTTTCCATTAATGCATTCTCGGTATCTGTGGACTACTTAGAGCTTTTATTCTTCTATAGTTTTGAGCCTTTGTTGACATATAGAGCATGAGATGATGAAGTCGAATGTGTGTATTGACTTCTTCGATTGTCTTCTTACATCAACATAGTGATAACTCTAGTGAGAGTTAAATTTGAGTATATCGATCTGATCATCACCCAATTTTCACATGTGGAAGGCAAGCTTGAAAGCAATGTCATGATTGCATCTTGATCGTTGATGATCAATCCAGACAACTACTATCTATTGTAAGAGATTCTTATTCTAAAGTGAATCATCATTCGACATCTTGAGAGTGAGGAATTTTCTGCTTAGATGCAACTTGGAAGTCACGTCCCTCACAACATATAGTGAGCTCAGGAGGTCCCGTACTTTTTTTCAAAGTTTGAGCTTTTGATATGTGGCATGTCTGATATATTGAGAATAATAAGCGCGAAAGCTTTACCATCCTTAGATTTTCATTTTGAGTCGGTTGTGTCATCTTCAAGCTTCTTTTCAATACCTGTAACAACATCCCACAACTCGTTGGCAATTAGCAAGGTCTTCATCTCAAATTTTCACATATAGTAATTGGATCTATTCAGCTTGTCTGCGATGAGACCGGCTTTACTCTAAGAATCCATCTGGAACTTGGTCTGTCGATAAGTCGATGACTTTAAGAATGATATCGTGCAACACTACAAATGTAAATCGATTATGTGAGACTGAAATTTGATACCACAAATTGAAGATTAAGAGCAAGTATGCTCGAATAAGAATTTGATAGTATGAAAAGTATCTAATGATATTGCTTTGATACCATGAAGGGTATCTAATAGTAGAGCTCTGATACCATGTTGGAAGAAGGAATGATGACTCGATAAGTCAAAGTTTATGAACAAACTATTGACCACAGTAGATTGAGCCTTCTTATCTAGTGCATGACTACGCCTATCAATAATTAAACAAAGCTATAATGATAGAAGTTATGTTCAATAGTTTAGCAACTAACTTTGAAATCATTAGTACTAAAGTGATTTCATAGTCAAACATTTTTAGAGTGTGAAGTGATGTATAGAATATTGCAGTGTTAAATTATTCAACAGATGAGATGAATCAATAAGAGATTTAACAGTTACAAATAACTTTAGAGAAGCATACATTTTGACATGATACCGAATGCAATAAGAAGATAGATTGATTCAATAAGTAGCATGTACAAATTAGATGATGAGAGCACAAAGCAACACCAGATGAAAACTGCGAACTCTAAACTATCTCTAAGTAGTTGAAAAAGTATGTCTGATGTACTTCTGCTAAAAGCAGTAAGCGCTAATAGCAATAATCTAATATAGCTCTAAAACTTTCTAGAGACCATAGAAGTCTTTAATGATCAGCTATTTATACTAAAGCAGTTTAAGCTCATCTAGTAGGACAGCTAATCAGGTCATACATCGCAATTGGTAGTTAACCATAATGCGTTGTCATCCATCCAGTTAGGACTTCCCAGAAATTTACTTGCAAATTAGTTAGGACAAGTCTTTAGCTTCATATCAGGTGGAACAATAACTGTCATCCATCAAAACGTTTGACTCCTAATTCTTATGTCAGAGTCATCCGGTATGTCGAAGATTGTTCGATATGTCGGAGCCACATGTTGACCAATTTTTGACTATTTTTGTAGTAATACGAATAAAACTGTAGAACTGGATAATGAATGGATGTAGATTAGAGATCGATTATTCGGATGAATCACTCCCAATAGTAGAATAATCTAACATGATCCACAAGTACCAAAAGGATACGAGGGTGAAGACGTTTTGAAGAGAAAGATCCAAAGGCAAATCTTCAAGCCAAATCTAGGATGAATGGTCCAGAATATGATAGAGGGAAAAGCAGCCATGGAGAAGCGGATATCAGAGATGGGCTCAGAGAATACACTGATCAACCAGAAGCTGATACGAATCAATCGGGAGCTCCAGATTGTGAAACAACATGTAGCGAAGTCAGAGGCCGATCTCAAGAAGGCCAAACAACATGAAGACGCGTCGGAGGATTATCTGGCAAAGCTCCAGAAAGCTCTAATCAATGCTCACTAGGACTAAGTAGACAAAGTTGTCCAAGATGCCAAACAACAGATTCCCCTTTTGAAAGGCCAATTGGATATGGCTCAATTAGAAAAAAAGCATATCTTAAAAGAGCAAAATGTTGTTGCGAAAGAGCGGGATAATGTGTTTCATACCATTGTAACATAGTGTTATGTCTCTCAAAATGAGATAACCTACCTATTGCGGAAAGTCGAGACCTACAAACAAGTTGTATCAAGTTTCCAAGCTAGGTTCGATGGATTCAAAGACAAAGCCATCGAAGAGTTAGCCAAGAAAAAAATAATCATAAAAAAATATGAACAGTCAGTGGTTGACATCCTTCAAACATATCCACAGATCCACATGCCGGTCATGCCAACCTTTTCGCCACCATCGCAAGATCAGGGGTAGGATGATTTGAGCATTGAACAAATGGTAGTCGATCCATCACAAGCACCTCCGGTTCAAGTAGCGGGGCCTTCAACCAGAAGTGGAACAAACACTCCACTTTTTCAACGATGAATTAGCCTAGAGGAAGAAATTCAAAACTTTTTTAAACAACATCCTCATGAATCATCGCGAGACAGTCGGGTTGTAAAATTCAAGACTTCTGAAATCGAAGTAGGGAAGGAACTAGATAGGATGCCACCCTCTAGAGAAAAACAATATTTGAAAAAACTCTAGATTCTATAAGGAGTTATGTGGTGACTCCTAGGCAGTTGCGGATCGATCCTTATTATGTTTCTATGCTAGATAGGCAGGACTTTACTGCAACACCCAAACCTTGCTGCTTGATCTGGACATTAAATCAAGAATGTAAAATGCGAAGAGCTGCCCATAAAGTCTGATAACAAGCAGACAAGAAACCAAGCAACGTGCCATTCTGTAAACATGATCTGAGAGAAAAGAATCAGTCAACATCCGCAAAGAATTTGGGATGACACATCAAAATCTATGGGCCATATAAATATTTTCAGCCATAATGTAAAATGCCAAGACAATTGTTCACTCTATCTCCACTTTCTTATTAACTCTCTAACAATGCTGAATTCTCTTGTTGATCACAAACACATGCTTAGAACCTAAACTTACCAAAAACAACCTATCACTTTCACTCAAACAACCGAAAACATTATTACTCAAAATAGATCTCGATTCATCAGCATTTCCACAGTGAGTGGAACATGGCAAATCAACAAACTAATTCTAAGCATTCAACATTACAACTCCGACCTTTCATTTCTGGTTAACTCGGAGAAGATCTACTCACTTATTGTGCTTCTTATGAGTTCATTGTTCACAAACTACAGATCTATAATCTCACACTTATGCGGCAGATAGACTCTTCCTCTCATTCACAATTCATATCGGTTAACAACAAAATATAACAAGTACTCAACAAACAACTATATGCAGCAAATAGTACACATAACTGATAAGAAGTAGTCCAAGGGTTCTTATTCCAATGACAATAGCTTCTTACAAAACTTCGTGCATCAGATGCGCATTCACTCAACAACTCTTCCAATCACTAGTCTAATCGTCAAGACCTCGAATCGGCTATCCTTCTCTGGATCGCCCGATCCTGCTCCGCTCTCTAATCACTAGACTCTTCGAACTCTACACATTCACTTATTGCTCATCATCAACTCTGCTCACCAACTTTGTCTCAACTCCCTTCGTAACTCATTGATGCCCATCTTTCTTCGTCCTCCTCTCTTTTCTATCTCTTCTCTCTTTTACCCGCCATTCAGTTTCTTGGTTATGACTGTCTACAACCGAATATCGTTTTAGCTCTCCACTCTCAGGTCACATCCAACTAGCTCTTACATAACTAACTAGTTGTCCTCAACTCATGGTCTTACACAACAAGATGCCATGGTTGGGTTCATAGCTTACAAGTTTAGTTACTCTAACTCTCGATCAGCCGGCACTAGAAATATTACTTCGGCTGATTGTGATATTGGTAGAGAATCTACCAACAACAATACATTTGGCAAAAGGCTTTTTTAGTGACCTTTACACTTGAATCATTCAATGTTCAATTATAGCTCGGCCTAATCGCCTTGCCATAATTTCGTGGCCATTTTACTAGTTGCTAAGGTCACTAAATTGATCATTCCCCAATACATCAAGAGATCCATTGCATAAAATTTGCGCATATCAGCACATATCTTACGTGATGGAAGCTGATTTTCAGCAAATGAAAACGACCTTGGAATTTCATAGCCATAGTACATATTGTTAGATCGACCTAGGTTGTACTATATACATAACCTGATGACTGTATTTAAGGAATGTATATGTTCGAAGAGAACTTCTGGACAAGTGATAATTTTCCGTTCCTTGCAACTCTGAACTCTCTCTCTCTCTCTCTCTCTCTCTCTCTCTCTCTCTCTCACACACACACACACACACACACACACACACACATGTACGCATGGTAACTTGCACCAATTGGTCTCGCCTCTTGCAGTTGCATTCACATCATCTTCTAGCTAACATCAGTGTCTAGGGAAAAGTATATGCGTTCTAATACGATTTGTAGCTCATTCACAAAATCCCTTCTCTAAGCCAATATCAAATTCCCACTTACGACACAAGCATTATACGGGACTTACACCCCTCCATCTACGCAATTGGCTGAGAAATTGCACACACTTATACGTATGGTGTTTACACCTTTTAATCTTGGTAAGAGAGATATATCTTTAGTGTCGGTGTGCATATGTGTGTGTTTCTGAGAGAGTGCGTGAGCTCGCCTGGTCTGGCTAAGAGTTGCATGCGTATCACGTACGTTGACATCTGTGTAATTACGAAAAGTACCTCACTTATTCCCAAGAGCTGATTAAGGATCAGTACAAGGGTGAGTGAGTATTTCAATTCCAACTCTCGTTTTTCTAGAGTGCAGAATAAGGGTGACTAGCTATGTGGACTCTAGAAACTTCTGCTGTTACAGGTGGAGAGAAAGATAGACGCAGGCTGGCTGGGGTCAGTGCGACGTTGTCGGGAGCCGTTGTCCGGGTCTGGCGATAGGGAGGTAGCGCAGGCGGATGCGCAAAAGATGGTGCTGCTCCATGCCTGGTCCATGTGCGTAGAACAGATGTTGAGGCGCGTGGAACGTTGAAGTTGACGGCCGCCTTTCGTCAATGCACATTCTAGGAAAATCCACAAACAAAATAAGGTTTTTCTGCATGGCTTGCATGGGTTCAAACTTCCATGGTTTGAATTCTGAAACCTTGACGGGCAAAGCACTAGGAAAAGGGTCAACTATTCACACACATGTTACGCTTTTTCTTGGATTACAATCCTCCTCCACCTTCTAGACATTACCACTTGCCATTTTGCTTAGCATGTACATTCTAGGGTTTGGGTTATAGAATTCTTGGTGCAAGGATCTACCTGAATAATTGTGCCATGAATATTCAAACTATTACATTTGAAATTGTTGCCCATGCAAACTAACTACCTCATACATGGTGGTATCACATTGCACTTAAATTGGTTCTTTAAGCTAACAAAGTAGAGTATGCATAACCTATGGTGCTCATTTTGTTGCCCACGCTAATTGCTAACGAACTACCTCAAACGTGGGGTTTGTCAAACTACAATTCAAACAATTTAGTTCTTTAAGGTAACAAACTAAGATTAGGCCGCATGTCCCATGCTACTCATGATTCATGAATTTCCACAACACACCACACAAGTTAAAAGAACATTCATCAACATCATCATTTAATTATTTAATATGTTCTCTTATTGTATTAAGTACCTAGTGCTCACCAAGATTTTAAGTATTGTTAGGCACTTTGTCAACCCATGATGGTGCACAATGCATCATTAAAATTCATGATGCATACCGGAAGTGTAAGATGGAAGTAAAACCATGTTGCATAATGGAGTTATAATATCTACTTTGCAAGAATAAGGCTCTTAACTAAAATATCTCTACAGTTCAATGAACTCATTCTTATCTGTTAATCTCACATGGTGCCCTCTCCCTCTCTTGTGTGTGTATATATATATATTCCTGGAATCAAGGTGATTTGAAAAACCTTACACAACAAACGAGTGTGACATTTTTTCATGCAAAGTACCTATGTGTGGGCCAAGACTCAGTCAATTTTTGGGGAATTGAATTGGGATAAAACTTACAAATTACACGCGTGGAAGTTGCTGACAAATCTCCAATAAAAAAAAATGTGAATCTAGCCAAGAAATATTATGACTTGGAAGTTTCACACCAATTTTGATTTCGAATAAACAATTCATAAAAGGTCAAAACAAATTTGCAGACAAAATTTGATTCAGGGAAGTTTCAAACATTACCTTCTAGTTCATTTCACATTTGATAGGTGTGGAGGTCCCATGAGTGTAATTTCCACACAATTTTGAATTATCCTCTGATGGATAGTTACTCACATTTGTTCTTAAAATGTTCAACAAATGAACCTTAAAGAAGAAAAAATGTACACAATTTTATTTGTATTGATTCAGGGCCTTGGAATTCTTTTAAGGATATTTAAAATGATGTGTCACTTGCCTCTCTACTACCATAGGGATGATTAATTTCTAATTGTCTATTAGATAGTTTTTCAACAAAGGATTGATTTTGAAAAAATAACAACATAGGGATACAACACATAGATTTTGACTTTCAACATAGTTATATCGTGATGTGCCGTTATGAGGATGACTAAACATTTTTGCTAGTTATAAGGGTAATAGAATGATCCTCCTGTGGGGCATGTCTCTTTAGCTCATAATCTAACAGTCCTGGGCTTGTTCTCTTTGACCTCAAGTAGATTACATAGTAATCGATAACTCACTAGGTACTATTAAAGTGTGTCGCAACTAGACATCTAACCCTCATTTGAACTGGTAAGTCAATATTCTCAAATATCATCAAGGTAATTTGGGATCCAATATCTCATCTCTTCTAGTTTAGAAGAAGGGTATTTCACTTACAGTGTTAGGAATGATCAAGATTCTAGAAGATCTGTCTTCAACATAACTCTAGCAGATTGTGGTAAGATGGTCCATGTGTTAAAATCCCGTTAGGATCTAGTGTAGTATGCAGATCACATCAATCAATCACCATAGACACTCCTCACAAGCTCTCAAAGATGGCACAACAAAAGCTTTGTATAACAAAGAGAAAACTATACATATAGTGAAACACACTAATTTGCATGAAAGGATGGGTGTGCTAAAATTGGCCTACCACCTGCCAAACTAGAACAAGGCCCAGTATGGCCTAAATAACTGACAAACTCGAGACATGCCCTCGAGTATATCATAACGAAACCAAAATCCATTGTACAAGCTAATTTCCTACCAGTATGGCTACTCGACTAACCCAAGTAGTTGGCTACGGGATCAGTGCCCGACTGATATAACGATAGTGGGTCACATCCCCGTAACAACCAAATACAATAAATCTAATTAACTGTACACTAATTACAGTATCACATTTGAAGCTTATGCTAATGAATAAGATCAAACTGATTTCTAACACTCTCCCTTAAGCTCAAATGTGGTAGGAGTAAAGAAATTTATTGTAGCAACGTCTGGAGTGTCCAAAAGATGTTATGCAATCCCTTCTGCCCTGTACTTGACTCACACTTAAGCACACCATTTAACCACCAGGTTTGGCACACAAAGTATCATGCACACACAATGCTCATATATAGAGTCTATCACACTCTCCACCAACTGACTCGTCCCCAATTCAGCTTGAACACAAGTGGACCAGATGAACGACATGGCTCAAACTGTGGAAATCCCACTGCCACCATGAGACTTACATCCTCCATCTAGCTAGGCTGACATCCTATCAGGCACTTACAAGCACAAACCCGTAAAGTTGACATAAATGAGAGACTGAGGCTCAATCTAAGGAGATCTTACTACCACCATAAGATTGTACCCTCACCAGATAGTAGATATAATAACAAGTCAATGAGCATAAAATGACTACTTTGTTTCTGACGTAGCAAATGCACAACCATATACAACTCTGACGTAGATCTAGAATCCCGTGACAAGGTAACATGCAAGCACACATTCATGCAAACTAGCACGAATATGTCAAATACATGACCAGGCATGTCCAAACTATGATATCATGTCGTACCAGCACTTGTCACCTGTAGATCCACTGCTACACCACTGGTCTCCAAATCAGGTCCTCAACCATGGCTAGCACCTGTAACCAAGATGTCCTCACATCCAAGCATATCCAACTATCCAATAAGTTCTGAAAGTTGATTTCCATTCATTTTCCAATGCTCCAAGCACAAGAGTCTACCAAGGACTCAATGAATGAATGCACACAAATCTCACCATAGTCTATACCTGAGTAGCTTGCCCATCTCCCAAAGACACTGATAATGATCTACCTATCCTACATCCCATGTAGGTTCAATTTCCCATGCTTGACGTTGCCAACTCCGATTTGACCAATACATAGGCCTCCCACCAAGGAGCCTATCTCCCCACACATGATGCACCAACTGAAGAACATCCACTATGCATACAAAACGTATCATACCTGAGCAACTATAGCATCTTCATGAGTGCCACTCCAATGGACTCGTCATCCATATATGATGCTCACCTGATGTCTCAATCCTGGTTGCCATCCTACTATCCAAGCCGATCGTCGATCACCTGTCTCTCCTAGCTCCTAGCATATGCTCGCTCTCCCTGGCTATGTGCCACCCGACACCATGCCAATGCAATCTCATCCATGAGTCGCCACTCACGGGATCCCGAGACTACCGTCCTCCTGATCATATTGAGGTATATGGCTCTCAGTGACTTCCTCTAGGCTTTCTGATCTCATCACCTATGGATCTGAGCCATACAGGTTCCAACACATGTACCAAGCTTAGACTCTTGCAAATACAGCCAAATGCATGAAAGCTATAATTAGCTGATCCACGTCTGTGATGGTAGATGTCTCCCCATCGATGCCAATGCCAATGCCAATCATTGGCCTCCTACTGTATCACCAAACTATACTCCCAAATGAGTACACCATGAAGTCCTCACCCTCAGTGTTCCCTCCAGTAGATCGCTAGCAAAACACTCATCATAGTATTTGCCCTTCGATCACACCCAACCGTGCGATCTCCAATAGCTCTCCATCCTAGAGCTAGCTCTCAAAGCTTCACACTTTGTCCATTTGCGTTTGTAGCATCCTGATTCCATCATGAATCGCACTTGTAAGTCTTGTTCATCTCCAATGACTCAAGTCCAATATGAAATAGCTGCCCCCTGATGATCATCCCATGTCATCCTACAGTCCATCCCTATCAGGTATTACATGCTATCCTCGATCTCGAAGATCTGAGCATCTACCATGTAGTGCTCACCTGTATTCCCTCAAGCTAGCTCCAAGCTACTCTTGTGAATGATTCCTAACCATTACCTAATAATACACTAAGATGTGAACCCCAAACCCACCATCAAGTCCCTCACATGACATGACATGCCAATATCCCCCCAAGTGAACCTGTGAGATCTTTCCCCACCAACTGATCTGCACTTTGTCATCAATGGAATCTGCATCCCTGATGCAATACTGATATGGCAAATTGACTTGACTTTTTCAGAATAGGCTATTGAAGTGTATCTCTCGATGACAAAACTAATACATTGCTTCACAACTACATTGACTTGATCAAAATTGACTTACCAACTGCAAAACTGCAAAGTCATCACACTTACCACTCGCCAAGAGCATCCAAAGTGTGATTATCGACCCGTTCTTCATCCTTCATGTGTCCCACACATAGCTCGTCCAATGCAAGTCTGCTATCCTGCCCAATGGCTTCCAACTGGCACTTCCATCACCTGTGACCGTCAAACATTAGAGAAACTTAGAGCCCAAAGAGGGCCTTTGAAAAAGATGCTTTTTTATTTTTTTCTTATTTTTGTTGCCATGTGGACCAATTGAAAACTTGAAATCGGGGTTCTACGTAACGTAGAATTTTTCAAATATAAATAAAATAAAAACTTTTAAAATATATTGTTGTTTTGTCGGGCAACATGTGGAAATGCTATTGGTTGATGAGGCCTGCCCTTCCAGCTCATCACTGCCCGAAGAGACCCAAAAATATTGAAAATGAATATGACAGATAGTTGAGATTAGAAAATCGATGTACCATTAATGTATACGCATTGTCAAATCATAGTCAACAGAGTTAACCAGAGTTAATTTGTGGCGCCAAATAGATCAGTGTTTCAAATTTTTGCCAACACATTTTCTCAGATTCATGGCTTTTTGTCTACGCAAATTTTCAGATTCATAGTTCATTGTTTCAGATTTTTGCATGCAAATTACGAATGGCGCCAGCAAGGAAGCCGTGCTCCTTAATCGACTCTGTGCTTCTATTCAACAAGATAGATGACAATAGATTATGGGTGCCAAGAAAATATTCAAAAAACTCTTGGATTTTGATGCATCCATCATCAAGAGGAGCATTTTGAAAAAGAAAAAGTTCAAAACTATCATCTTATTGGAAGGCCAGAATTTTGGATTTCAAAACATCATCAAGAGGAAAACCTATTTCTGAAATTCTACTCCAAAATGTATATATGCATTCAGAGATAAATGTGCAAGGATTGAACCGTCAAGATCACAAAAAAAGCAACTGAGTATTGATATTTTTGATACTTTGATTTTTCTCATTCATAAATATCTAATAGTAAACTTGTCAATTTGATCATTTTTCTCTTGCAGATTTATATCCATCCAATATAAATGAATGGGAGCCGAGTGGATCTTTAGCAGGTGTGTTAGATGTTATTCACACTGATATTGGACAGCTACAATATCGAGGTAGAACTATAAAAGATCTAGCTGATAGTAGGATCTTTTTTTATGGATCAATGTACATTCTTGATACAAAAGAAAATTTTGGACAAATAGTACCAATTCCATTATCTAGTTTTGAAAGTGATGAATGGATTGCACCAGATGCTACAGTTTCAAAATCATTTCGTTGCAAGATATATAATGATGTAAAAAACTCATTAAAAATGAGCACGAGATAAAAAAAAGTCAGATTGAGTTGGTTTATTTCCTTGAATATATTTGTGGATTTCTTTTCAAGTGTCAATGTACACAAAACCCCAACGATGTTTGTATACAAAAATTTATCAGATAGTTTATTATCTAAAGTTATGGATGAAGGCTGAGACAAAAGATCAGATGGAGAAATAAAATACAGAATTAAAATGTCTTCAATGTGCTTTATTATCAAATTGAAAAACAAACCCCTGCGCAACAAGAGGCAGAACTAGAGCCAGTGCCAATGGATCCAATGGGTCAACCTGTACCTGTCGCGTCCTTGCAAGCAGTCCGAAGGGCACCTCGGATGGAGATACCAAAATACGATGGATCATCAGATCCCATCCGCCTCCTCGACGCATTGCACAAGTGGCAATGCCATTGTGTCAGTTTGAGATTCTGTTTCAAAACTGGACACTCACTGGCAGTATGGTTTTGGAAACCGGACACCATACATTCTCCCTTCGAGGATACTATCATTGGTTCAGTTCTGATGTGTACGGAGATGACGCTACAGCTTCTTGTAAGGCCTTACGTTTTTTATCAAACTGGGCCGTTAATTGCTCCATCTGCTATTTGTGTAGTTTCATCATTTGTTCCATCAGCAGATCTGTTAAGATATTGGAAGTAGTGGAGGTTGATTCTACCCATGGAGTCAGATGATGGGTTGTTGGATAAGAGTCATTGTCTGAGCCTTCGTCCTCTTCTATGATAGCGTCTTCCATGGCTTCCTACAACGTGGCATACACTGCTCCCCACATTTGAGCTCTCTTCGGATGCTTCATGGTAATCCAGTGAGAAACCACATAATCACCGCATGATCGGGAGTCAGAGCTGTGTTGCATTCGGATCTGAGATGCTTAACCCATTCAATGTAGTCCCAGACCCTTTCTCTCTTTCCCATCTTGACCCTAATCTATGGTGCACAAATAAGTACACACCACTTACCACCACTTTGGCTTTTGACTAATTACAAAACTTAGCAAACTTAAATTAGCTTAAAGATTGGTCTTTTAATATTATTTTGATTACATGGTGCAAAGTCTAGTTTATTTAAAATACATTATTTACAAGTGCTCATTGGGCTATGGGCTTGATGGATTTCTATGCTCAAGTCCAAATCCATTCGGTAATGAGCATTCTAAAAAATTTGTCGAAGTCTGACTCCATCGACTTCGAAGTCATCAAAGTGTGAAGTCCGACTTCATCGACTTCGACTTCTCCATATATATACTCAACTTACTCCATCAACTCGACATTGACTTACTCGACAATCAACTCCATCGACATCGACTTACTCAACATCAACTTTAACACTAACTCCATCAACTCCATCGACAATCCGACTTCGTCAACTTACCCGACTTTGCTGACACTTCATCAACTCTCAATTAACTCGACTTACTCGACTCCTTCATTAAGAAAAAGTCGATCCATGTATTGTCAGTACATAGACTTTACTACTTACAGATGGCTACCTACTAAAGTGCGACTCTAATTAATTAAGTAGGTAGATCCAAAGTACTGAATTGTAAGACATGTAAATAAAGTCTGTATCTTTTAGTCCGTATTTTTAATGTTGATTATGCTGATTATGCAACGATATTTCGCTGAAACTAGTTTTAGTGCAACACTGTCTCGCACTTATGCTTCAAGCTCTTGTACTCATTTTCTATTAATTAGAGTGCATTTTGTCCACACTTCTATTTTTGTTCTATTGCACATTGCTACTATTCATTCATCTTGATCTTTTGTTGGTAACTGACACACTTCTAATCCTCAACCATCCATTGCTAAACTTCTGCTGCTATTACACATTTCGAACTTGATATCAAAGTTCTATATCTACTAAACTATCTACTAATCTGATATCAATCGATACTCCTACCAATATCCCAAATTTTTTTGACATGGTATTAGAGCGGATGGTTCAGTGATCTGCATTTCTATTGCAAGTTATCAATCTTGTATCTAGCAAGATATCATTTCAGCGAGTGTGTAGCCAGTAGTATTTCGATATTGTTGTTTCTACCAATGATCTTGCTCTCAATGCTAGAATGAATCTGTCTTCTAGTTCATCTCTAATTGACAAACTCGATAGAGAGAACTACCATCTTTGGAAGTCCAAGATAAAGGTAGTACTACTTGCCAAAGAACTATGGGACATCGTTGATGGCATAGAGGCCAATCCAGGGTCGATGCAACCAACATCACCAAATGGAGACAAAGAGATGGAAAGACATTTGTCTTAATCACTCTAAATATTAAAGACTCTCAAATCATCCATATTTGAGCTGCTTATCACGACTGCTGCCTATCTACAGAATCGATCCATTACAAAAGCCTTGAACAGAAAAATACCTTATGAGGTATGGATAGGATCAAAGCCATCACTCAAGCATATTCGAATGTTTGAATGCATTGCTTACACTCAAATCTCTGCTGACTTAAAAAGGAAACTAGACGACACAAGCAGAACGTTGATTTTCATTGGCTATTCCTCATACCACAATGCATACAAGCTTTACAATCTGAATGTACAGAAATCGTTCACAAGTAGAGACATCATTTTTGTGAAAGATTGGTTCTTCAACCACAAGGGAAAAGCTCCATCAAATTTCGATTCTAGTGTCGGCACTAGCTCCGACGAACTCAAGATTGATCAGAAAATCGACATAGACTCCAACAATGAGTCAGACTCTCAATGAATCGAATCGCATTAGAGGACCTAAACCCTAAACCCATAAGATCGAACTGATCCAGATAGCCTCCATCTTGATTTATGGATGATCCAGCTTGCTACTTTTTGTAGGAACCATGTAGTGTATCAGAGGCAATATCAACTCCATATGATGATCAATGGAAAGGGACACATAATTTGATTCTCTAATTGAGAATCAAACATGGATTGTAACTGAGCTGCCAAAGGATCAAAATCTGATTCCAGCAAACGGATATTCAAAGTGAAGTATGATGCTGAAGGAAAACCAAATTGATACAAGGCTATACTGGTCGCCAAAGGCTTCTCTCAGATTCTAGATCTAGATTATTCAGAGACCTTCAGCCCTATCATTAAGCATACTTCGATTCGACTACTACTCTCCTTTGCAGTTGTAGTCGATATCGAAGTCCACCAAATGGATGCCCAAACAACTTTCTTGAAAGGGGATTATCGAAGAAGAGATTTACATGTCGCAACCAGAAGGATACGAGCTCAAGGGTAAGGAGCACCTTGTTTGTAAATCCACAAGGCTCTGTATGGTCTAAAACAATCACCAAGTGTCTGGTTTCAAAAGATCAATGCGTTTCTAGTCGATAATGGTTTTCTTCCAAATTCAACAGACTCAAATGTCTACTTCAAGTCTTTCTTGACTTCATAATCATCACTCTTTATGTAGATGATACGTTACTATTTAGTAACAATCTAAATTTACTGAAGGATACAAAATGGATGTTAGCACAAGAGTACAAGATGACTGATATGGGTCCAACCCATTACTACCTTGTAATCTAGACTCATCGAAATCAATCCAATAGACAAATTTATATCAATCAACAACGATATCTCACTAATGTGCTGAAATAGCTGTGAGAAATGCTACCAAGAAGGCAATTTGGCTAAAGAACCTGCTTGCAGATATAGACCTTGCTCAGCTACATCCAACTACTATATATTGTGATAATCAAAGCACAATAGCACTTTTGCTAAATCTGAGATTTCACTCTCGAAGCAAGCATATCAAAATCATGTATCACTACCTTAGAGAAAAAGTGCAAAGCAAGGAAGTGTCATTGGTTTATTGTCGGACAGATTTTATGGTAGTAGATTGCTTCACAAAGGCATTATCCAAGAATCACCACATTAGATTTAACAACATGCTAAATCTAAAGATCCAAGTTTTTTAGGATCTAGTACATTAAAAATTTCTATGCTCAGGTCCAAAATCCATTCGGTAATGAGCATCTTGAAAAATCTATTGAAGTTTGACTCCATCGACTTCGAAGTCCGAAGTCCAACTTCATAGACTTCCACTTCTCCATGTATATACTCAACTTACTCCATCAACTTGACATCGACTTACTCGACAATCGACTCCATTGATATTGACTTACTCAACATCAACTTCAACACTAGCTCCATTAACTCCATTGACAACCCGACTTCGTCGACTTACCCGACTTCGTTGACACTTCATCAACTCTCAACTAGCTCGACTCCCTTGACTCCCTCATTAGGAAAAAGTCAATCCATGTACATTCAGATGACACTGACAATTCACCTACTTGTCCATAGACTTTACTACTTACAAAGACAGCTACCTACTACAATGTGGCTCTAATTAATTAAGTAGGTAGATCCAAAGTATTGAGCTATAAGGCATCTAAATAAAGTCTGTATCTTTCAGTCAATATTATTAATGCTGATTATGCAATGATTTTTAATTGAAGCCAGTTTTAGTGCTACATTGTCTCGCGCTTATGCTTCAAGCTCTTGTACTCATTTTCTATCATTCAGAGTGTATTTTTTCCACACTTCTATTTTTGTTCTATTGCGCATTGCTACTGTCCATTCATCTTGATCTTTTGTTTGTAATTGATGCACTTCTGAATCTAGAATCGTTCATGGCTAAACTTCTGCTGCTATTACACATTTCGAACTTGATATCAGAGTTTTATTTCTATAAGATCTCTACTAATCCGGCGATATCAATCAATACTCATACCAGTATCCCATAGTTTTCCGACAGCTCACAGGATGCCATAGCCCTCACAACTTATTTCTACTACTTCATATTATTTTATTTATATACAAGAAATACCCACAACATTCAATCCTTGGGTGGAAGAGATTTGGAATCTCCAAAGCCATGTATCCTACCTATAAAGTCCTCAGACCAAGGATCCTATTCTAAGCATGCCAATCACAAGCAACACATGGGAACCTGATGGCGGACAAACCAACCCAACCAAACCTAGATTGAACGAATCTAGCCCCCAAGCTATGGATCAATCACTCAGAGAGGAATGAGGCATCACACCAGCAGCATCTTGCCATCGGTCATGCTATCAAGCATACACTAGTGAGAGCCCAATAGGTATACTTATATCCTCCAAGGCCCATGCACCACTAGTAGTGCATTGTGACACCTCACTGGACACCTCTGCAGCCTATCTGGGCCACGTCATCTAGTTCCCCAATGACTCACTGATTGATCCATAGCTCGGGGGCTAGATCCGTTCGATCTAGGTTTGGTTGGGTTGGTTTGTCCACCATCAGGTTTCCTTGTGTTGCTTGTGATTGGCATGCTTAGAATAGGATCCTTGGATTGAGGACTTTATATTGGTATCAGAGCAATGTCATGCCCATGACTGGTCTCAGGTAACGTGTCCACGTTACCTGAGACCAGTCATGGGCATATATTAGTCCTCAGAATTTTCATTTTTTTGGCAGAATTTTTGGTTTTCACTCCCAATATCGCTCTCAAGCGCGCTCTCTCACCATTCAAACGTCTGCCCTCTCAGTTAACGCTCAAGACTGATATCGCTAGTAGTCCACTATCGCTTTCGAGGGTGCATCTCGTTTCTTAAAATATTCTGTGTATATCTTGTGCTCAAAACTGATATTCAATTTCAGTATCGATCTCAAGCGTCCTTTTATCGCAATTTTTTTTGTTTTCATTTACTTTGCTTTTGTTCAAACTTTTTTTTTGTTAATTTTCTTTTTCTAAGAATGATCGCCAGAACCAAATCCATTGCCTATGTCATAACCACTGTACAACCATTCCATTCTTGTGTTCTCCGTGGTACTGGTCGTAGACATGGCAGGAAGCAGGTCTGGCTGAGGGAGATTAGAAAACTCCAGAGATCAACTGAATTGTTAATCCCTAGAGCTCCTTTTGGCTGATATGTAAGGAATGTCACTCTGTCACTTGGGCTAGATGTTCGTTTTGCCGTGACAACCATGCAGGCTTTACAAGGTGCTGCAAAAGATTTTATGTCCCAGTTTTTAGGATACTTGTCTTTTGGCAGTGCATGGTAAGCATGTCACCATCATGCCAACGGATTTTGTCATTCTCAGAAGGCTTCGGGACCGATATTCTGGTCTACATGTTGATAATGCCAGCACCTCCAGAGACCTACCTCTGGATAGAACCGACTTGCCGACTACCTCTAGGAGGAAGAGGAAGCAGCCTATTCCCAAGAAGGCTGGATCTCGAAGGCCAGCTGTTTCCCTTCCTCCTAGACGTATCCCGGCCAAGAGATCCCGTATCTTTTTTAGCTCTGAGTCAAATGCTAGAGAATCTAACTCAGATCAAGAATCTTCAACCCTTCCTCTCCTGTTATTCGTCCAGCGCCTCAGCAGGTTTCATCACTAAAAGTGTTGATTACCCAAGAGGAGCTCGACAAAATAACAGAGAAATTTGTAAATATTGTTTCCACTTCTATTTTTGCTCCTGTACATAATCTTTTTGTAAGAATTTCATATGATCAAGCCCAAGTTTATTTTGATTTTAACCATTATAATCAATACGAGGCCTACCTAGCTAATAAAATAGATCTTCTTGGCAATTTTTTTGATTTTTTTCTTCCAGATACACGTACAAGCTTTAGATTAGGTCCCAAATTTTGTGCCGAGCTGAAAGATAAAACCTCAAAAATTTCAGATGTAATCGTAGAAGCCGGAGTATCTTTTTTGCAGTTTCAATTCCCATAGTACAGTTTTTGTTGTTAGTCCATTTTTCATGGGAGTGATAAAGGCGAAAGAAGCCAATTTTGAGAAGGTTGTCTATTTTATTGAATGCAGTCTTGTGGCAAAATTTTATTTGATTTCATATAAAAATAAGTAAGGATTGCTCTTTTGTTTTTGTTGCTTTAATCTGGATTGTTGCATGCTTCATTGCTTTAATAAGTAAGGAATTCTTTCATAGATATGGATTTATCAATATTTGTATTTTGGTTGTTGCAGTCGGCATTGGAGCTTGAACATTTTTTCTGTAAAGATAAATAAGGAGCGAGTATCAAATTTTCTATGTGTAAGATTAAACTCAACTGTAAATACACAAAGAATTTGATTCTCTACTTCATGATGCCGTTCGGGAAATACCGACAACGGCAACTTCAATTGGAGAGATAATCATTAGATCTCTCAAGGTATATTCAATTTATTTTTTATATGCATGTATTCCTTTTTTAATTTACATGTATCGTCATAGCATAAATAAAATTTCTATCATAATATTACTAATTTTTGTTCTATATATGCAGTGTGTACAGCAAAACGATGTTTTTAGTTGTGCATGGTTCGTCTTGTACAATACAAAGCTATTTTTTTGAGTGGTATAATTTACAAGTGGATGTAGATATTGAAAAGGTAATATTCTGTTCATTTGTAGTTTTTTTCATTCTGATTCATATTTTTTTACTATCATTGTTTGCAATTTGCTAATTCTCGTGTTTTGTGATGACAGTTCACTCTTGAGCCGTATACTCCTGATGATGTATATAGATTTTGGCAAGAGTTTATCAGAACCTATTCCCAGTACGGTGTAAGCGTTACACCTGGGATCGAGGGCCTTGAAAAGGAAGCTGCTCTTGCCTTAACAGCCTTTCAGGTTGCTCAGGATACAATTCTTATTTTATATGATAAAAAAGGAATAAAAGTTCTTCCTAATACAGAGGAAGGCAATATTATAACAAAGAGTCCTCTTGACTTAAAAGGCATTGAGGCCCTTCCAGAAACAGAGGAGGGCAAGATTATAGAAGGAGCTGTTCCCTTATTACTTCCTAATACTGATAAAAAATATATAAAAAAATTGATTGAATAGAGATCTAATTGTAAATAGAGATACATCCAAGAAAAAAATACAATCATTTTACATGTAAACAACCCGTTTATGAGTTTTTTTTATTGATATCAATATAGATTCTTACAATCAGGTTGTGTCCATAGTGTAATACTGGAATGCGATTTTCTATATTGATAAAAAGACATGATAATTGGCATGTATTTGCTGATAGTGAATCTCAATGTTCTTCCATAAGTTGGATTGTTTCGCCAATATCTCTGCATCTGATCTTGAGCTCATGTCTTTTACATACCTACATAAAACTAAGTTGGTTACAATTAGTACAGAGATTGTATTAGAAAGTTTTGATTGAAACTATTCATAAAAGATTGAGTGTTTACATTTACTTACGAGTTTACCATTGAAAATGAATCTGAAGTCTGAAGGTACATCATCTTGTAGGAGCAATAGTTCCCGCCTGATGTAGTTTAGACTCCAATCTTCTTCCACCTCAACACATGTCAAAACGACATCATTGTATATAATTTCAATATTTTTTCGTTTTGAATGTCCACTGGCTTCCAATTCTTGATCGAGTGGCACCCATTTACCTTTATTTTTTTTCCATCTTTGATAATGGGCAAGAGCTGAATCTAGCCTGAATCTGACTCTAAAAATCTCTTTGAGAGTGAACTTTCACAAGAAGTGAAAATTTCATTTTTTGCGAGGGTTCAAAACCACAAATTTGGCTTGATCTTCACCAATACTCAATACTAACTCTCGCAGGCTTTTTCACTAATGGAAATTGACATTCTGGATCGATTGAAATGGTCTGCGAGAGTTCTCTCTAAAAATATTTGCTGGATCTTCACTTTTTAGTGAGTTTTCAGCACTTAAACCCAATTTTCTGCTCAGTCATGAGAGGTTATCTCTCACTAGTTTTGGAGAAAACAAAATCTGATAGGAATTTTGGCTCTTTTTTCCTCCAAAATGCAGATTGGTGTGCTTTCTTGGTTTTTTTACTGGTTGTTTAGATTTCAAGCCCTTAGAGACTATTTAGGACCTCCTCTACCCTCTCACACCTCCTCCGCTAGCTGTGAACAGTCCAAACACAGAAAAATATACTAACTCTAAACACCCAAAAATCTACCTAAAACTACTCCAAAAAGCAAGAAATAGCTAAAATACAGCTATACTAGTTAGTGGAAACCTATCCCCGGCAATGGCGCCACTGTAGAGTCAAAAATCTCGCGTCGTAGTAGCCTTCTCGCCTGTCAACAAGGGTTAGAACACTGGATAGGTGCCTAACTATGAGTAGATGCTACTTTTAGGTAGTCCTCTATTTTTTCTCTAACTCTATCACCACTAACACTACAGACCCCTAACTCTACTCTACTAAACTAACATTCATCATGATTTTGTGAAGGAGAAGAATAGAATAGAAGAGAGGAAGAGATGAATAGAGAGAAAGTGAGGGTGGAGGTTAGCTCAAATGCTCCTTGTGCTTGCTAATGCAAAAACTTTAACTATGGAAACCAAAAACTTGCAAACTTGAGAGCTAAAGAAAAGCACAATCAAGCACATTGGCAAGTAGTAAATAGCAAGTGAGGATGCTTCTCTCCAAAATTTGGTAGAGTTTCCTCCTTAAGCATGAAAATAGAGTACAAATGGTGTCTTTTTATAAATGGGGAAGGCCCTTGACCCAAAATTCTATTGGCTTATATGTACATTGATCCTAACCATTCATCTTGGACCCAACTTAATCCAAAGGTCCACAAAAAGTACATTAGAATTCACAAGATTCATGTGAGCCCAAGTTGGAGAGTAAAAACTCATAATCCTCACAAAAACTCATCCTTCTCATGTAGCACGTCCTCCTCCTTTTATGGAGTTGAGGCTCACCTCCCCTTTCAAATTGCCATTTTGCCTTTTCTTCCATCCTTTCACAGCTTTGCAGAAGGCATTAAATGTGATTTGATCTTTAAGCCCATGTGGCTAAAAAAAAACCTCATGCTAAATTGTATTTGGGATCTTGGGATCTTTGTGTATCAAATCTCCCAATCATAAATGCTCCTCTGCTTTCTTTTGTATTAATTGCTTGGCTCCTTTTGCACAAGAGTTAGTCTCTTAAATGGTGCTAGTTATTTTCCAACCCTTTCTTCCCCTTGATTGTTGCTCAACTTATTGAGTTAGGTCCCCTTTGGCATTAATTGTTGATTTGGCCTTTTCACCATGTGGCTATTAGAATGCTTCATGGCTATTTCCTTTAACCCTTAGCCACTTGGTCATGTAATCTAAAACCATCATTTCTTTCCCTTCATATTGGCCCTTGGTTGTTGTCACACTTTAAGGACCCTTTTTGCTTGCTTTTGGATTTTTCGTCTTGTCATTCCGCAATTGTGGTGACTGAGCCCTCTCTTCCTATTGAACAACAACCTAAAAAACAATACTTTGGTATTATTTGAAGAAACAAAATGTTCCCGTTACCAAAGATCGGTTAGCTTTCAACTCCCAACCTGACAAAAAGACACGAAGCGAAAATGTTCGCGAACATCGTGAAAATACATGAAGCGAAAATATTCGTGAACATCTTGACGAAAAGACACGAACGCGAAATAGTCGCGAAAGAAAAATGTTCGTGACACAACTAGAGATAGTCAAACGACACAAAAAAGGAGAAGGTCAAACGACTGGAAGCGACACGAAACTCTTTGCGACACTTTTCGACCTTTACGCTCCAAAGGATCAGGAAGATCAAACAAGTACCATGAAGTACAAATCCCTGATCTTATATGATGACGTCAACAGAAGAGCGTCAGGACATGCCTAACCCACCAATCTTGTAATCCATGATTAGTTATATATTGTTTAATCTATCTAATCAGATATGCTACTCTGAATATATGCAATTGCTAGATGCATCAAACAATAGTAGATAGAAAATATACAAAATACAAGTTCGTCTGTGAGCGAGACAGTTTTGTAAGAGGATCAATAGATCCAAGAAGTCCCCTAGTAAGCAAGACATGGGAGAACGTCGTTTCTCTCACGCCAATGAGGTGTGTGGGTCTGTCACACAATCCTTGAAACAAAGAGGATCAATATATGATATTGTAGTTGTTACCATTCAAAAACTAGTGGAAACCGACCTTTGCATGACTAGCAATAGCTCTAGGGTACTGTCTGAGGCTTGCATAGAAGCCTGTGAAGGTTACCTTTTAGCAGATTTGAAAAAAATAGAGAAAAACCCATAAAAATTCAAAAATTCCTTGTAAAAATTAAAAAAGAAATTCAAAACTCAAAACTAACCTTCACAGATCTTTCTAAAGTTCCATCTAACTGAGACAAGGACAAAGACAAGCCTACAAACGTCAGATCCCAAAAAAAGTGCCCTTGCAAATGTTCCCAAAATCAGAAAGACTGGAAAAATAGGTTGTTAGGTCCTAGTGCATTCAACTGGTTGCTGAGAACCCTCAGAAAAGCCTACAAAAGTTAGTTGATTCTAGTGAGCTGAGAAGTGGATTTAAGTGCTTAAAAATCACTAAAAACATTAGATCCAAAAAATCCACTCAGAAGTAATCTTCACATACCATCCGTTTGTCTTCAAAATGTTGTTTTCCATCAATGATGAGAGGTCTGCGAAAGTTAGCTTCAAGTACTGAACTGATTTGTTAGCTTCAATTTTCCATCAATGATGAGAGGTCTGCAAAAGTTAGCTTCAAGTATTGAACTGATCTGTTAGCTTCAAGTACAGATAGCCATAGCTCTTTGATCTGTTGAAAAGAACCCTCCCCACTTTGAACAGAGCCAGATCCATATCAGATCCAATCCCTGACATGTCTGTGAAGATTAATTTCCAACATATCTGAAGAAAATAGAGTTTTTGACTACAAAACTGCAAAAAGAACTTCGCACAACCAACCCTTGCACGAGTAACCTTTGTAGATAAAATCAATAGTTAGATCTGCACTAGATCTGACTACTGTAAAAATATTAGGCCAATCAGAGCAAGGGGTAAAAACATTATCAAGAAAAAAGATCTTACAAGAAACAATAGCACATCCTCCAACGCACTAGAATAGAACCAGTTGCAGTATCCACGAGGAAAAAATGTATGGTGTTCAATTTGCGCTCTGAACCATGTGTCTAGTTTTGAAGCAAAATCTCAAATTGACATAGAGGTTTAACCACCTGTGCAACGCATCATCGCACGAAATGACTTTTTGTCCATTCAAACCTTGGATCATACAACAGAAGAGGAATCAATATAAAACTCTTATCCCTATCACCAAAGGGCATTGAATGCGACACCACAGTATGGCGCACCAAATAACCAACAACATATGGCCTTACTTGCACCACTAGAGCCATCTAACAACCAAGTGGCCCATGTGAGTTTGACAACAATGGAGCATGAAGCACCCCCTTAGTTTGAGCAACAAAAGTGGTACGGTCGGATGAGACTTTTGCTGATCTATCAATCAAAGAGTACTATGTGACCTATGCTGCCCAATCTCAACGACAAGGTGGGAGAATTTATGTCTGCTATGGATGCGGTGAAGGGCACAGAATTGTTGAGTGTCCTCAAAAGGGCATGTATAGCCCCTTTTGCCAAGAATGCGGTTACGGGCATTGTTACAAGAATTGCCTATTCAAACCTAGAATCAATGCACCTCTTAACTTGATCTCAGTGCAACCAACCACAGTTTCAAAAAGGACGTCACAGAAAAAACAAACTCCCCAGGTTCCAGTGTTAGCGATTACACGAGCACAGAAACAGAAGGAAGTGGCTCCATCACCACCATCTTCGATATCAATGACAGATGATCAACCCTCGACCGCAAGACCATATCCTAACATGAGAGAGGAATGAAGACAATATTAGAAGATCCGCCATTGGGTACAGAAAGCACAAGCTGAGGAAGCCTCACAATTAAGAGAAATCCCTGCAAAACCTCGCATTACTGAAGAACCAACACCACCAATGGGCTCACCATTGCGAATGGATCAAATCGACTATTTGCACCATCATGAACCACCCTTCCACATGGGGGAGCTTGAGGTTCCACATACAGGAGTGCTCACAAGTTTGCTATCTTGCTATGTGAGCTTATCCCTCGGAGAGCTACTATGGATTGTGCCTCAAGCCAAGAGCATCCTAGCCGAATGGGCCAAAATGGAATGAGAATCAACAACAGAAGAGCCCTTATATTGTGCAGGCTACGAAGGAACCAGCAATGTCCTCCAAGTTGGAGCAGCATGGGAAAGTGAACAACATAACATCACTTTGCCAATCAAGCATAAGAGATACGTGGATGAAGCAACAGTGGTAGATAGAGTACCCGTTGTCAATTTGATCTCCACTATCTTATATAAGAAATGGGATTTGCAAGGATTGAAGCTAGCAAGATTCACCATCAAACTAGCAGATCAGTCCTGTGTAAAACCAAAGGGTGTGGTTGAGGACATTTCAGTAAAGATAGCGGGAGTGCAGTTCGTAATCACCTTCGTGCTGATGGAAATTCTAGAATCCCCTTTCGCTTATTGTATTTTACTTGGAAGACCTTGGTTGAGAGTCGCGCAAGTGGTTCACAACTAGGGAACCGAAAAACTCACCTTTGAGAATAGAGAGCAGGCTGTAAAGGTTGATCCAGCCACATGGGTAGTGAAACCGATTACATCCAAAGCTGATGATGGATCGTTCACCACTAATCACATAATTGATCACCCAAGGCAAGCCAAGGGGAGTCATTATGATTTTGAAATAGATATTTTGACATGGATGGATGCATTAGCAATAGTTGTATGGCTTGCCATGCATGTCATTCTGATTTGGATATAGATTTCAGCACATCTTCACCCAAGGGTTATACCACACACCGATTACTTTTGGGGTGAACATGATCAATGTGGCATGGCTAGCAGCAGAGCCAATACTAGAGCAAATCAAAGATGATTAAGTGCCCTGGCAGCATGCCTTCTCATATGATGAAGAAGTGCAGTTGACAGATGAACAAGTCCTGCAACACATGGATCTTGATAGATATGGAATGAGGAAAGTACCAGCTCGACCACCGTAGAAAGCACTAATGGCTAAAGTTTCCAAAGTACAACCACCCAAGGCACCCATCAACAAGAAATATCAGCTGAAACAATGTCACAGCCAAGTGATCTACCCAGAGAAGCAATAGCTACGATGGATATCGATATTCATAACCACGAAGAGATCCAGGTTCCAAAGAGAGATAATGAGGCATACAACTATGTTGATAAAAAAAAAAATTGTAAACTCCTTGAGATCAATCCGAATAGAACTAGATGAAGTGTCATTATCCTCACAGATGACTGAAAATCCGAAGATTATAAGTCGCGCTAAGATCAACATGCTGAAGGAGGAATCCCAATGAACGCCAGCTCACGAGATGCTAGAAACCTTCAAGAATTATACCTTAGATGACGTAGTAATCATGATGCCTCAAACACAGAGAGAACCTGATCAAAATAGAAAACTACTAGAAAAAGTCTTCAAAGGGCATGTGCGAACAAAACGTATGAACTTAACAAAGCCAGACAAAGAAGAGAAACTTGTCTATGTGGGAGAACAATTGACACCCACCAAATTCACAAGGTTACGTAACTTGTTGGTGGAATACAAGGATTTCTTCACATGGACGTATAAAGATCTGAAGGCTATAACGCCAACAGTAGTCTAGTACACCATACCTTTGGTGGATGGAACAGTCCCCAATGTAAGTAGATATTACCGTTGCAATCCTCAATACACAAAGTTGATCAAATAAGAGTGGCAGAAGCTGCTAGACGCCGATTTCATTTATGAAATTGAGCACGCAGAATGGGTATCACCTATAGTTATAGTACCCAAGAAGAATGGCAAAATGTGGACTTGTGTGAATTTGAAGACACTAAATGCGGTCACAAAGAAAATCATTTTCTCTTACCTTTCACCAAAAGTGTTTTGGACCGAGTAGCAAGAGCAGAGGCCTACAGTTTTCTGGACGGCTTCAGCAGCTACAATCAAGTCAAGATAGTGCCAGAAGATTAGCACAAGACAATGTTTGCCACCGAGTTGGAAACATATATCTATAAGGTGATGTTGTTTGGACTTTGCAATGCCCCAAGCACAGTTATGCAAACAACATTCAAAGAGCGCCTGTAGAAATTTCTGGAGATCTTCTTGGACGATCTATGCGTGCATGGACTGAACTCAGAACACCTATCCAATTTGAAAAAAGTGTTGAAGCAATGCCATGAATATCTAATTATCGAAGATAAGGGTCATTGTTGACATGGGTTACGCTAACTACTATCGGATCTTCATTTTATATTTTGTGAAGTTAGCAAGACCAATCTACAAGCTCACAATGGAACCACATTGGACAATAGTGATTCAAAGATGAACTATTCTACCACAGAGCGGGAGGCACTAGCTATGATTTATGCGGTTAAGAAGTTTAAACATTAATTGATGGCCACCCATTTTGCATTTTATACAAACTATCAACCCTTGCTTTATCTTGTTGATAAGACTTGCAACATAGGGTGGATTACTAGATGGTTGCTGCTGCTATTGGAGTTTGATTTTTGGATAGTGGTTCTCAAGGGAAAATAGCACTACAAAAGGAAGAAAATTACAACCCAACTCAATGATGAGCTACTTGATGTTGCCTTGTTTTACGTTGATATAGTACTTGAATGGTCTGCAGACATAGTGCAATATCTTATGTGGGGCCAACCAGATAAGTCACTACTGAAGGCGGAACAACAGAAGTTGATTCTAAAGCTAGACCATATCAGTTGATGGCCGACCAACTTTATTGAAGAGGATTAGACAACATCCTTAGAAGATGTATCCTTCCACATGAGGCGACCCAGATTATCTCAATTTCACATGAAGGCATGGGTGGTGGTCACTTCGCATCAAACATTACAGTTCGCAAGATCTTGTAATCAGGATGCTAGTGGCCAATGATTCATAAAGACATGGCAGAATACTTGAGAAAGTGTGATGTGTGCCAACGAGCTAGGAGACCAACAAGATTGAATTGTGATCTATTGCATCAATTTCTAGCTCGAGCACCATTTGAAAAGTGGGGATTGGACTACATCGGTCCTAAGTATCTAGCTGCAAGAAGTTCACAAGCCCAATATATCATTGTGGCTATGGATTATCTCATCAGATGGGTAGAAGCCAAGGCAGTTTGAACAACTGATGCACAAGCCACTGCCAAATTCTTATACAAAAATATCATTGTACACTTCAGATGTCCGATGGAGATAGTCAGCGATTGCAGAAGCCATTTTGTCAATGAGACCATCAAGGTCCTATTGGAGGAGTTCTTCATAATCCATCGGTTCAACATGCCATATTATCCTCATGGTAATGGGCAGGCAAAATCATCCAACAAGATTATGTGTAGCAATATCACAAAAATACTTGAAGCTAGCAGATCTGATTGGGAACACAAATTACATGCTGCTCTGTGGGCATTCAAGACAACATACAAGGGAAGCACGGACAAACACCATTCCAACTAGTTTATGCTCAGGATGTAGTAATGCCAACAGAGGTTTTGGCTTGAGAGTTGTAGTAACAGAGCGTCCGGATGAATCCAAATCTCTACAACTATACCATGAAGCCTTACAAAACTTTGCGAGACACACATCATCGGTTGTACATGCATTGGCAGTTGAGAAAGCGTGACGTAAGACATGGCACGATCACCGATTGAACAAAAAAGATATTCGTTCTAGAGACCTAGTACTCATGTATAAAACCATGGCGATCAAGGGAATTCACCAATGAGGGACCGTACCGAGTCAAGGAGATTCTTAGTCATGGAGCCGTGCACCTCAAACAACTCGATGGGACACCATTTGATAAACCCATCAACGGTAGCCGACTTCACAAGTATTGGCCATCACAATGAATAAATCTAGCTTGATGATGACAATTAGCACATACAAGGGTCAGATCAAGCCTTATCGGAAGTCATTACAACCAAATCTAACAAAATCAAACTAGATCTAATGAGATCTAGTCAGATCAAGCAAAATCCATTAAGATTTAGCAAGATCGGGCAAGATCTGGATAGGTCAAACAAGATCTAGTAGTATCCAATTAGGATCTAGATCTAGATGGGATAAAAAAGGTAGCAAATCACTATTAGGCACCACTTAGCCTCCAAAAATGAAGATATCATATGAAGATCTCAAGAAAAAACACAAAAAATAGAAGTAAAAATCATTTAAACTGATGGATCAGCTGCCAAATCTTCATAAGAACTTTTGCAAAAGTTTTCATATTCAGATCTAACCCAAATGGACCTACAGAAATCTCTGTGAGAGTTACTTGCGACAAATTAGTCAAATCTAAGTGTCTACGAAGGTTCAAGGAAGCATAATTTAAGGAACCTTCACAAGGCATTAAGATCTCCAAACCAACCTTTGAAAACAACATAGATGGAATCAGAGCAGTGAAATTGACCTACCTACATGGTCAGATCTTGAAAATCTAGTATATGGAACAAGTCCTGCGAGAGTTCAAGCTTCGTAGAGCTGCTTCGTGAGAGGTATTCAAAACACCTTCTGAACCTTTGTAGACTTCTTTGAGGTCTTAGAATAGTGTGAAGAAGGTCCTTGCAAAATTTGATCTAGAACTGAGTTGCAAAAAGTGCACTTCCCCTTATATGCACTCTATTTCCCTCTATATAAGGAGAGAATTTGAGTCATTTGGCACTTATCCAAAGAAGCTCTGCCGAAACTTTCATAAAAAATTCAATGTTTTTTGTTTGTGAGGAAACTTCACCCACACGTTCATCAGCACTCATAACCTACTATCATACACTAATTACCATTGTTTCCAGCCTTGTTCACACGAATTTCACCTTTTTCAGTTTTTAACGCAAAGCACGAATGTAGATGCCAAGAGAGCTCTTGTCTAGTTTTCCAATGTTTATCTCGAGTGTCCCGATCCTATGATTAGTGCAGCAACAATATTTGCATGCGACCTTCTTGAACACTTGATGGGCATACCAACAAAGTGGGATGACCACGTGTCTGGAATATGTTTGATCCGAACTTAGCCTTGGCATCACATAAAGTGGAAGATCAACTGCTAGTGGCTTGTGTATATTATCGAGTGGCCTGGACAAGCCATTTTCAAACATTGGTCAACCAAAGTTGGCTAGTTGACACAAGTCCTTCCTCCCCTCCAAGGATCCGACAAATATCAAATGCCTCGAGTTCATGGAATAAGTGACCGGCTACATGATTCAACAACGATGCATGAGACATAGTGCCTACTAGACTCCATAGTGCTGAGGGACCAGTGCTACTTCAGGTCGGAGGCCCTATTGAGGGTATTATAGTGTAAATAAATAAATTAGTCAGAAATAGTTGTGAGGATCATGGCATTCTGTGTGCATAAGCCCATGGCCCAATGAGCACTTGTAAATAAATAATTTTGGCAATAAACTTGACTTTGGGACATGTAACTAAAATAATGTTAAGAGGCCATAGTTTAAGCTTAACTTAACTTAAAGTTTCTAAGTTTTGTAAACTAGTCAAAGTCAAATGGTGGTAGGTGGGGTGTGCTTCTTCCTACACCATTGATTAGTTTGTCGTTCTTGTGCAGGGTGTGGATTTCAATCCCACCTTCTTGCAAGTAGCCAATAGGAAACAAGGGGTAAGGGCCACCCCAAAGATAAAAAGGCACCATTTGTAACCATTTTCCATGCTTAATTGAGAGGAGGAGACTCTACTATCTTGTGAGCTCAAGCATTCTCAAGTGCTATCCTTTGCTAATTGTTTCTAGTTTCCATTGTTCTTGTTTTTTGCTAGTTGTGGTTTTTCCATAAGCATGACATTGAACATTTGAGCTAACCTCCATTTCTACTCTCTTTCTCTCTCTCTTTTCGCCCTCAATAATGATGAATGCTTGTGTCTAGAGTTAGTGGAAGTAGAAATAAGGTTGAGTAGTATTAAAGTAGAGTTAGTAAGCATCTAAACTAGCAACTAAGCATAGTAGGAATCTATCTTGTGTTCTAACCCTTTTTGATAGGCGGAGGGCTACTCACCATTGATTCTACACACCCTACAAATGTACGGCTGCTACGGATGTGGCATAGGGAACATAATTGTGGAATGTCCTCATAAGGGCATCTTTATACCCTTTTGCCAAGAATGCAATTACAGGCACTGTTACAAGAATTGCCCATTTCAACTTGGAAAAAGTGTGCCATTAAATCAGATCACAGTGCAACCAACATCAGTTCAGGAAAGATCCCACAGAAAACTCCAATTCCACATGTTCCAGTGCTAGCTATTATGTGAGCCTAGAAGCGAAAGGGAGTGTTGCCATCACCACCCTTCTCATTATCATTGGCAGATGATCAACCTTCAGTTGTAGGACCTTATCCTTATGTGAGGGAAGAAGGATGACAATATCAAAAGATATCCCATTGAATACAGAGGGTGCAAGCAGAGGAAGCTGCACGAGCCAAGGAGAAATCCATAGAACCTCTAGTCACATAAATACCAGCACCACCAACAGGCTCACCATTAAGGATAGATCTTAACGATTGTTTTCACCATCTTAAAATATCCTTTCAGATGGGAGAGCCTGAGGTTCCATAAACGGGAGTGGATTGCAAGGACTGAAGCCACCATGGTTTTCTATCATATTAGTGGATCAGTCTTGTGTGAAACCTAAAGGTGTAGTTGAAGACATCCCAGTAAAGATAACAAGAGACGCAATTCATAATCACCTTTGTGGTGATGAAAATTCCGGAGTCTTCTTCTGCCTATTGAGTTTTACTAGGGAGACCTTGGTTGAGAGTGGCGCAAGTGGTTCACAACTGGGGGACTGGGAAATGCACCTTTGAGAATCGAGAATAGACTGTAAAGGTAGATCCAACAACTTGGGCGGTGAAACCTATTACATCCAAGGCTGATGACTGATTGTCCACCACAGATCACACCATTGATTGCCCAAGGCAAGCCAAGGAGACAATATGAGTCTCAAATGGATATTGTGCAGATGGACGCTTTAGAACAGTTGATTGTATGGTTGGGCAGGCATGTCAACCAAATTCAGATACAAAACCCAGCACCTCATCACCAAAAGGTTACACCCTTGGCATGCTTATAACTTATGGGTGAGCATGATCAATGTGGCATGGTTAGCAGTAGAGCCCCTACTAGAGCAAGTTGAAGATGACTTGGTGCCCTGGAAACATGTCTTCTCCTACGACGAAGAAGTTGAGCTGACAGATGAACATGTTTTGCAACACATGGATCCTAATCGATTTGGAATGAGGAGAATACCAGCTCAACCTCCACAAAAGTCACCAATAGCTAAAGTTTTCAAGGTGGAACCACTCAAGGCACCTATGACTAAGAAGAATCAGATGAAACAATGCTATAGTCAAGTGATCTGATGGAGTAATCTCTACTAGAAGAAGCCATAGCTACGGTGGATATAGATATTTGTAATCACGAAGTGAATATCAAGCTAGTCCCAAGAAGGATAACAAGGAGGTATACAATTATGTTGATAAAAAAGAAAAAAAGAAAGTATTGAACTCCTTGAAATTTATTCGGATGGAACTAGATGCAGCATCATCATCTCAGATGACTGAAAGCCTGAAGATTACAAGTCGTGCTAAGATCAACATCTTGATGGAGGAATCCCAACGAACGCCAGTTCACGAGATGCTAGAGAACTTTAAAAATTATACCTTAGATGATGTAGTAATTATGATGCCACAAGCACAAAGAGAACAAGATCAAAATCAAGAACTAGCGGAACAAGTCTTTGAGGGACCTACGTGAAGACAGCCTATGAATCTAGTTGAGCCAATCAAAACAGAGAAGATTGTTCATGTGGGAGACCAATTGACACCCACTCGATTCACACGACTACGCACTTTGTTGGTGGAATACAAGGATTGTTTTGTGTGGACATACAAAGACCTGAAGGGTATACCACCAACCATAGTCCAATACACTCTACCCTTGGTGGACGGAATAGTAGTCCCCAAGGTGAGTCGATATTACCTCTACAATCCTAAATATATGAAGCTGATCAAACATGTGTTGTAGAAGCTGCTCGATGCCGATTTCATTTATGAAATTGAGGACACAGAATGAGTATCACCGATAGTAATCATACTCAAGAAAAACCGGTATGGCAAAATGTGAATTTGAAGGCACTGAATGTGATTACAAAAAAAGATCATTTTTTTGTTACCTTTCACGGAAAGTGTTTTGGATCGAGTAGCAGGAGCAGAAGCTTACAGTTTTCTGGACGGCTTCAGAGACTACAACCAAGCTAAGATAGCACAGAAAGACCAACATAAGACAACATTTGCCATTGAATGAGGAACTTATGCCTATAAGGTGATGCCATTTGGACTTTGCAATGCCCCAAGCACTTTCCAATGAGTCATACAAGTGGCATTCAGAGAGTACTTGTAGAAGTTTTTGGAGATTTTCTTGGATGATCCATGCATACATGGGCCAAATTTAGAACATCCATCCAATTTGGAGAAAGTGTTGAAGCAATGCCGCGAGTATCAGATATCTTTGAACCTAGAAAAGTATCAGTTTTGGGTGACACATGGCCTTATATTGGATCATATTGTAATAAGACAGGGAATCCCCACAGATCTATCAAAGATAAGAGTCATTGTTGATCTGCTACCACCAGGAATGATTCATGGGGTCTACGTGTTCATGGGTCATGCTAACTACTATCAAATCTTCATTCTGAATGTTGTGGAGTTAGCAAGACCAATTTACAAACTTACTACGCAACCTCATTGTACGGAGGAAGCCTTATAGCTGGTGTTCTAGAAGCTAAAAGATGCTTTGGTCACTATGCCAAATTTACAGCCGCCCAATTGGACAATAGAATTTCATGTGCATACTGATGCATCAAAGTATGTAGTTGGACATCTTGACACAACCAGGAGAATGCAAAAAGAATTTTCCAATTTGATTTTCTAGCCGATGGCTCAATAATTCAGAGATGAACCATTCAACTATAGAGCGAAAAGCACTGGCTATGATTTATGCGGTCAAGAAGTTTAGGCATCTTTTGATGGCCACCCATTTTGCGTTTTATACAGACCATCAACCCTTGCTCTATCTAGTTAATAAGACATGCAACATAGGGCGAATCACTCGATGGTTGGTGCTATTGTTGGAGTTTGATTTTCGGATAGTGGTGCACAAGGGAAAGCAACATTATATGGCAGATCATGTGTCACGAATCAAAGGAAAAAAAACTGCTACCCAACCTGATGATGAGTTACCAGATGTTGCCTTACTTTATATTGATAGTACAGTACCTGAATGGGCCACAGACATGGTTAAATATCTAATGTGAGGCCAACTAGATAAATCCCTACCAAAGGTGGAACAACGGAAAGTGATATTCAAGACTAGACCTTATCAACTGATTGATGGCCAATTATACCGACGAGGATCCGAAGACATCCTTTGAAGATGTATTCTTCCACACGAGTCCACCCAAATTATATCGCTCTCACATGAAGGCATGAGTGGAGGTCATTTTGCATCTGTCATTACAGTTCGCAAGATCTTGCAATCAAGATGCTAGTGGCCAAAAATTCATAAACATACAGAGGAGTACTTGAATAAATGCGATGTGTGCCAACGAGCTAGGAGATCGACAAGATTGAATTATGATCTATTACATCCAGCTCTAGCTCAAGCACCATTTGAAAAGTGGCAATCAGACTACATCGGTCCTATCCATCTACTTGCAAGAAGTTCGCAAGCCCAATATATCATTATGGCTATGAATTATCTCACTAGATGGGTGGAAGCCAAGGCAGTGCAAACAGCGGATGCACGAGCCACTACCAAATTCTTATACGAAAACATCATTGTACACTTCGGATGCCCATTGGAGATAGTCAGCGATCACAGAATCCATTTCGTCAATGAAACTATCAAGGTCCTATTCGAGGAATTCTTCGTAATCCATCGATTCAACACGCCATATTATCCTCATAGTAATGGGCAAGCAGAATCATCTGACAAGATTTTGTGTAGCGTTATCACAAAAACAGTTGAAGCTAGCAGATCTGATTGGGAACACAAATTACATGCTGCTCTGTGGGCATTCAAGACAACATACAAGGGAAGCACTGATCAAACGCCATTCCAACTGGCTTGTGGTCAAAATGTCGTAATGCCAATAGAGTTTTTGGTACCTTCATTACAAGTTGTCACTGTACAACACCTTGATGAATCCAAATCTCTACAATTGTGCCATGAGGCCTTACACAAGCTGAGAAAGCATGTCGTAAGACATGGCATGATCGCTGGCTACACAAGAAGGATCGACGTTTTGGAGATCTTTTACTCATTTATAAAACCAAGGCGATCAAGAAAAATTGAAGTTAATAGACGAAGGCCAGTATCGTGTCAAAGAAATCCTCAACCATGGAGCCGTGAACCTTGAACAACTAGATGGGACACCATTCGATACACTCATCAATGGTCGCTGACTGCACAAGTACGAGTAATACAGATCCAACTTGAAGATGACAAATAGCTCATACATAGATTAGATCATGCAATATGAGGGTCATCACAACCAGATCTAACAAGATCTAGTCAGATCAAGTCAAATCCAGCCAGATCCAACCAGATCCAGCAAGATCCAACAAGATCCGAACAGATCCAACTGGGATCTAGATCCAAATAAGATAAAAAAAGGTAGCAAACCATTAATTGGCAACACTTATCCTCTAAAAATGAAAATCAAATTTGAAGATCTCAAGAAAAAAATACCAAAAATAGAGGTAAAAGTCACTTAAACTGATGCATCAGCTATCAAATCTTCATAAGAACTCTTACAAGACTCACCATAGTTAGATCTGACCCAGAAGGACCTACAAAAATATCTTCAAGAGTTACTTGTGAAAAATCATCTTGAAACCATCAAAATTGAACAAGTTGTGTGAGAGTTCCCTTCCTGCGAGTGTTTTACCCTCACATGACTTTCATAACCTTCGCAGGACAACCAAAACAGCTTATGAACTCTCGCAGACTTCTTTGGGGTCTTAGAATTTTGTGAAGAAGGTCCCTGCAAAAATTGGTATGGAACTAAGCAGTGGAAAGTGCACTTCTCCTATTATGCACTCTAATTTTCCTCTATATTCAAGTCATTTCGCACTTCATGCAACGAAGCTCTTGCCAATTTTACAAGCAAATTTTCAACTATCTCCATTTGCAACCAAACTTCACACACTCCTTCCTCAACACTCATAACATTGTTAGGATAAAAAGTTCCTGATGGGGGATTGGTCTAGCCAGAAAGCCCTATAGGAGAAAGGACTCACTCAAATGGATCAAAATGCATGGTAACCTTAGGTAGGCTCTGATACCATGTTAAATTCACACGTGTGGACTATCCACAACATGTACTTTTGATCTCCTAGGTGTGTAGATGCACCAAGATCAAGACTAGATTGAGATTCAAGATCTATCTTTGATTCTATGGCAAAAACACACTACTACATGCATTCAATCACTTCCAACTCTCACTCACACGTGTGGGAAGTGTTTCAAAAACAAGCTGCTCTCCTTGAGTAGAGAGAGAAAATCATCATGAGCTCTCGAGTAAAGAGAGAAAGCTAGAAAACCAATTACTCACAAAATCCACTCAATCTCAAAATCAATTAGATCCAAATGAGAAGTACAATGATACTAGTAGATCCATGAGCTACCACTATGCTTAACTATGATTGGACCACACTTTTACCACCTCTTAATCCTATTGGACCATTGATCCATTCACCTCTAAATTCTATTGGACCATTTTCAAGCAAACCTCAAATTCTATTGGACCCCTCAAGGTTCCACCACTAAATTCTATTGGACCTCTTAAATTTCATCAAACAAAAGTATTACACTTGTCTACACTCTAATTGGCACGAATTTAGCCTCTTACTCTATTTTGGCTAAATAGTGGCATTACAAGAGAAAATGGGTAATTTGCCATCTATGCCAAATTTGGTCCTATCAACATCCTACACCTAGATGCTTGATACAAAAAACATAAGACTCCTATATCTAACATAGATAATCTTTTTCAGTTCTTCACAATGAGGGCTATAAAATTAATAGTAGGCTACTCCTTGCCGCACTACTTGACAGAAATCTCCTGGTAGGGGTAGATCACCAAATGTTGTACTAGTCATGAGGAGTCTATCGAGGTAAAAGCTTGATCAATTGGTTTTAATTGTATGGTGCGGGTGGTCATCAATGCCCATTGTTGATTTATCTTGATGTTATAGTGTGGCCTTTATTCAGAATCCCTCATTATCCACTTCTATTGCTAAATCTCCTGTTCAAAGGCCACGTATCGTAATATCGAGTCCTATAATTGTAACATAGAGACCAGTACTGCGAAGTATGGGGCAATATTGGCATGGTCAACGCTCTTCTGTCATGCCTTAGTTTGTCTCATAGTATGGTTTTTTTGTACTAGGGATGTTCTAGGGAACGCCAGTGCCAGAGATTCTTACTTGGCCAAGTTCTCAAAAATCTAGGAGGTGTGGGTCTTCTCCTTGCCTACTCATCATATAGGTCATACATAACATGCATACATGGACATTCTATCTCCACTTTTGATGATAACTTTCATTTCAGAAGCTGATCAACCTACACAATCTTGGAGATTATCGGCTTATGAAAAGTTTTCTTGTCATTGACAGTCTTCTCAAGACAACTAATGATAGCATCTGTTATTATTTTCAAGTGTCTGAGAACATCGTTTTGAGCTGAATATGATCCAACTAAGATAATTTGTTCCTTTGGATTCCATTCCACTCTCAGGTGACTAGTATCCCCGAATTTATGTGTACACAGGATTGGTCTGTCTCAACCCCCCCTGTGCTCCTCAGTCCACTTTTCTCTAGTTTGTTCTCTAGACCATCCACCCTTCTATATAGGATTCTGCTGAGGAGTCTTCGACCCTACCCTCATTCATTGCTTCTACTCATAGGTCTTGTTCTAATGGTCTATTGGTACTACCAACTGATGCAGGTGACTATACTGCTTGTTTGAATGGTAGGATTGGTTGGATGACTCTTGTATAGTTTGTGGTAATGGAATACCAAAAAAACTTTCCCAAATATGGAAAAAATAAATCATCCATCATTTACTGGAACGTTGCTGGTGCATTCGTTAATCCAAATGGCAACACTAAGAATTCATAATGCTTCTTGGTTTCCAAGGGGAGGCTCAAACTTGAGATCAAAGAAACTTTGGATGTCAAGCTAACCAAGTGAGCCAACCCCATTGGGTAAGAATTCATAATGACCAAGTCTAGAACAAAATCCTGTCTTTTGGACATCTTTCGATTTAATTCTTAGTTGATGGTACCCTGTTTTGAGATCTATCTTGGTGAAATACCGAGCTCCAACTATAAGTGATCTACAAGGTCATCCATCCAGGGTAACAAATATTTATTTTTGACAGTCAGTTTATTAAGCCCCTTGTAATCTACACACATCTGGAAACCTACATCTTTCTTCGCTTTAAGAAGAACAGGAGTGCCCCATGGTGATTTACTAGATTGTATATGCCCCATCCTCAAATAGTTTCGTATTTGACTTGAAATCTCTGTAAGATGGTGCACCTAGATTTGTAGCTTGATTTGAAGTTTCTTCGACCATCTCAACTTATCTATTCATGGAAATTGCTAATTGGTTATTATCAGTTTAACTCATATTTGTTGACCAATATCTGACTGAAATTGACTCCAAGATGGTCAATTCACTAATTTTAGTATATTTCATAGATAAATTAAGAAACTGAAAAAAATTAAATATTAAATTTTTGACTTTTGATTTTTTTTAAAATTTTACGAAAAAATTCATCAAAACATTGTCAGTTTTTAGACAATCGAAATCGAAAAAATCTTTCATTGTTTGATTCCTAATGTTACTGAATTAATGTCTATCAGGCATGCACAACATGCGACATTAACTAATTTTATTCGTTATACATTAGAGAAATTTTTGACTCAAAAATGGCCCTACAAGCAATGATATATAAGCAATGCGCAATAATGCCCCAGTTCATGCTCACATTACATGGGAGTTTGTGCATGGGCAACCATATTAACTATGAGAAATTTTAAAAGCCAATAACATGCTTTCTAGACTTTTCCCAATGAGCAACTACACTCTATGTGGCACATTATGGGTGGTTGTCTCCTTTATGTGGATGTCTAATTATCTCTATTGGTCTATGTGGAAGTAGAAATGGAAGATAAACAATAACAATATTTTCTTAAAAGGTTCTTTTAGGAGTTGGGAGTTTCTCTTGTGGGCCCCTTCTACATTGGTTTTAGAAAGAATAAATACTATACAACTTTTTCCACTTGAAAGGTAAGCATTAAACTAGGACCTAAAAAAAAGAAAAAAAGAGAAAAAGAAATACTTTTCAACTCTTAATAAAGGTGTAGCCTTTAAATCCCAAGCTAAATCATAGTGTGTAATATAAGCTTTGGGCTAGATGACATGTGAATAATACCACTTGTTGATGTGGCATCCTCTATTAAGACAAAAAAAGGAATAAAAATAATCAAATTCCAAGCCACGACTTGTGTGTGTGTGTGTGTGTGTGTGTGTGTGTGTGTGTGTGTGTGTGAGAGAGAGAGAGAGAGAGAGAGAGAGAGAGAGAGAGAGAGAGAGAGAGAGATGATGAGAGAGAAAAACCGCCTACAAAGGATGATAGCAGGTCCCACTTCTAGGCCATTCATGCCAGAGTGGTGGTGTGGCGTAATGGGCCTATTTCTTGATTCACATCATTATGTTCATAACATAATAAAAATGGAAAACATTCATAGTGAGGGTTTAGGCTGAATTTGAACAAGGCTAGGTTTTCCAAGAGTCCTTGCTTTGCAAGGTCTCTCCATGCTTGACAGCACAAATAGAACTTAGCATTTAACATATGTTGTTCATGTGAATGCACATATGATGAAAAGTGGGACCCATTTCCACTATGTGTCCTCTTACATGAACTCTTACATGAACAACAAAAGGTGGAGCTCCCCACTCCCACCATATCCCACCCATATGTTCCCTCTTACATGATTACAAGGGAGGCTCTCTTGTTATACAAAAAGAGTTAGAGACCTTGTAAACAAAGGCAAGCTGGCCAGCTCTTACTAAAGTTTAGGCAAAGCTTTACCATTTGATGTGTTTAAAATTTATGGAATATCATGATTTGCATCTTGGTTTTTTTTTTTAAGGGGGCTTGATCTTGGGACCAAAGGAACTTTGGATGCCAACCTAACCAATTGAGCCAACCCTTGAATATCAAATCATGAAATAGGTTAACTAAGTAGGCCAGCCTCTCATTCTCTATGGGCCTTTCTTTCCTCCCAACTGCCCGTTTCCCTCTTTTTTTTCCTTTTCTCTAAATATTGACGTCTTTTTCACTCATCTCTCTCTCTCTCTCTCTCTCTCTCTCTCTCTCTCGATTTGCTTCGAGTGTCGAAGCTACTGCTTTTTCCCACGATCCATTGATGGATGGATGGATGGATCGAGCTCTCTTTCTAGCCATCTAGCTGCCACCTCTTTCTCTTCATCTTCCTACTCCTCCTGCTTTGCTTCCGCGCCTCAAATGGGTTATCCTTCGTACTGATAAAGCTCCTCTTTCTATGCCTTACACAGTGTCAAGTACTCTCCTGTTCGTCCCATCAGATTTTGGGCTTCCGACAAGGCTTGCTGTTTGCCATGCGCTTTCAATCTCGTTGTGGAGGCTCTTGTCTGTTGTTACGCATGTGGCTATCCATCCCTTCCCTGTAGATCTTCTGTCTTTGATCGTCCAGTTTGGATCCCTATAGCTGCATGATCGCCTATTACCTAAGAGGTGCCTTACTTAATCAAATAGAAGATGCTGCAGTGTTGATTGCTTCAGTAGTTCTTGTAGTTTACAGCTTCTTTCTGTTTCCGATCGAGATTTCAGAACAGCGAGATCGGCTACACTGAATGCTGAATGCATATTCATCTGAAGCATGGGACTAAGAGGCAGAAGTGTTCCATTAAATTTGAGATAGAGAGAGAGAAAATTCCCAGGACTACCAGACCGATCACCTTTCGAAGCTAAGAGGTTAGTTGGCTTCTCTGAAAAAATTCCTCAGTTATACTTATGTTCTTGTTTGGAGAATACTCATATCGAAACATTACCTTAATAAGCTTTGGCAAAGATTTTCATCTTCATTAAACTTATCACACAGTTGATGTCCCTTCTCAGCAACCATCAGAAAACTATACCCTCCATGTCTTTCAGAGGGCCTAGAAAAGCTATCTTCATCTAAGCAACTATCTTGTTAGAATCACCAAGCCTAGGTATTCAGATGGGTGGTAGCTAGAAGACGTATAAGAATATTCACACCTGGATGCGTGCCTTTCAAGTTAGTACTACTTCATAAGTGAGTGAGTCTCTAGAGTTTCATTCCATCAAGTAAGCAATCCCGTTGAATTAGATTGTCTTATCATGATCCTACGTAGTGGTAAGAAATATTACTAGAAAATGCTCTCATTCCTTTTGCCACAAATCTTTGAAACAAAAGATTTGCAGGCTAAAAATAGCTATAAAGTTTTGGTGTAGTGCAATAATGACAAAAATGTTGCAATTTACACGTAGAGCGGATGTACACGTAGCACAAACGTGATAGCAAGCAAAGCTTAGAAATATCTTATCGGAGCGCTCTCTGCAGATAATAGGTTCTAAAAGATGAGTTTGTTACGTTAATTTGTGCTTTTAGCAATCATTCAATTGTACAATATAAAAGGTATAGCGTAGAGATGTCTGGTTGCAACAATCGGTTTTCACGTTTAGGAGTTCATCACCCAAAAGCTTATAGTTGTATTCAGTATTTGATCATTAGCACGAGATTTGTTTGGTGTCTTCCCGATGAGGTTCTTGGGTTGTTCTGATCATTCACTAAATTTAGTTGGTATGATTGTCAGTTTTAATTATCAAAATTCAAAAATTTCCCGGTCCAGTGAGCTAATACTGTTAGCTTTGTCGACATTGTGCAGGCCATGTCAGTGTTTGTGAGTGGGCACTCTCGCGTGCCCCCCGGTTTCAGGTTCCATCCCACGGACGAGGAGCTTGTAGGTTATTACCTGCAAAAGAAAGTCACGTCCAGGAAGATCGATTTAGATGTTATCCGCGACATTGATCTATACAAATTAGAGCCTTGGGATCTGCATGGTAAACACTCATACCTCCTTACATATGTGTTGCAACTCACAGCATCGTTATTAAAGCACACTATCCTGAAATATGTAAACTTAGAGTTAGGTCCAAGATGAACTAGTGTCTTGTAGAGCTTGCCTGACTAAAAACATGGGATCTGCATGGTAAACACTCATACCTCCTTACATATGTGTTGCAACTCACAGCATCGTTATTAAAGCACACTATCCTGAAATATGTAAACTTAGAGTTAGGTCCAAGATGAACTAGTCTTGTAGAGCTTGCCTGACTAAAAACACTTTCCCACGACTTTATTTGGACAGAGAGATGCAAAATAGGATCTGCCGAACAAAGTGAATGGTATTTTTTCAGTCACAAAGACAAGAAGTACCCGACTGGCACACGAACGAACAGAGCCACAGCTGCGGGGTTCTGGAAAGCAACGGGTAGGGATAAAGCCATTCACACCAACTTCAAGCTCATTGGTATGAGGAAGACGCTCGTATTCTACAAAGGCCGAGCTCCTAACGGCGAAAAGTCCGACTGGATCATGCACGAGTACAGGCTTGAGGAGGAAAACAGCAACAGTACTAGTGGAAACGTACGTGTTCGTACTCTACTCAATGTATTTTTTCGAACTGCACCATACATCTTGTTTCTACTCCACGGCATTTTCGGCCTGCGATGCACAGCTATAACAATTCGATTTCGAATTTACTCACGTAATCAGATTGATCAGTCGTGTTTGATCTGAATTTAGGTTGTTGATATTGATACATTGATTTTGTCACAGGAGGATGGCTGGGTTGTTTGTCGGGTATTTAGAAAGCGAACAAGTCAAAAAGCTTATCAGCGTGAGTCTGCTGCTTGCTTCTACGAAGAGCAAAATTCGCTAATCTCCGACCTTGACTCGCCCAACAAGTTGATCAATAGAGAAATGGCCAGTTATCATCAGCAATTTGCATGCAAGCAAGAAATTCAGATCGATGATTTCAACACCTACCATGACCCTTTCTCCCAGATGCCTCAACTTGAAAGCCCAAAAATTGGCTACCATGCTCCCTTTTCATGTACAATGAAGGGATTGATTTCTGGTGAGGTCATGAGGCAAGAAAATCATCCACCACGGTTCTCGTTGGAGTGCGATATACGTAACACCGAACGCATTTTATCGCAAGAAAAAAAATTAGCACTACAGCACTTCAACAATGAGCCAGTCACAGACTGGAGAATGGTGGACAGGCTTGCGGCTGCTCAACTGAGCCAGGAAAATGCTATGAAAGATCATACACGGTATAATTCTGGGGCTTCCACAAACAGTGATGCTGTATTGAAAGATCATGACGTCGCTTTGCTTCTGCGCCTGAGCAAGGAACATCAGCCACCCCAGCAGTTTAACGCAACTTATGAAGGTGATCTTTGGAGCTTTGGAAGATGAAAAGTCTACCAGCGGAATTTGCCTAATCAGCTTCCTTGCTTTATATTAAAAGACCAAATAGATACACAAAACATTGCTTTTCATCACCTTATGAATCTCAATGCAGCAACTTCATCTCAATTATCTATGTCTGTATCTAGCAGATTTTTTAAGTTCATTTGGGAGTAATCTTGTTGGCTGCCAGTGTGCTTCAGCCGGAAAACCTTTGATAATGAGGTCAATATAGCCCAAAGCAGATGAAATTATCTTTATCAAATTAGAGCAATCTTGGCATTTGATTACCAGACGTTTATAAATGCTACAAAGTGATAGCATATCCGAACTCATATCTATTAGTTACAGAGTGGTGATGGCGTACAGTACTATGATGTCAATGTCATAGTCATCATGCGCCTGAATTTTAATCACTCTCGTTCTTCAAAGGAATAATTGATGTTCGTCTGTAAAACTTATTCTGAATTTGTACTCTTGATTGATACTTGTTTGAAATGGCAAAGCATAGCAAGCATTTGAAACTTCTCAAGACATTTTTTTATTACCCTCACAATTGAATAGGGGTTGGGGGGTGTGTATTTGAGGGTTAGGGTAAGGGCTAACTTTAAGAATTTTCCAGACCAATGTTTGTGAAGTTAGTGAGGGGGACTAACTTAAAAAATCTCGTTACTAATTTAGGGAGACTAAAGGGTAACTAGAAAATTACTAGAACCACCACTTACGACAATCAACAATAGTAACGGTATGGCTACCATCCATTCCAAGTATAATGGTTCTTATAGAATCACAATCTTCTGTTGTGAAGTCCTAAAAGGAGTATTGTTTGCTTCATTATAAGTGGCAACATGTACATGCCCAATTGAAACAATTAAAATGTCATCCGAAGGTGACAATACAAATGGTTGCCTAGGAAAATGTTCCAAAGTGGCAATATTATTGGCTACTTAGGTTTAATGCTTCTTGGTTTCCCAGGGGAGGCTCAAACTTGGGACCAAAAAAACTTTGAATGTCAAGCTAACCAACTCAGCCAACTACATTTACTTGGAAAAATGAAATAGTTTTCTACAAACTACTCTGAAATGACTAGTCTAGAAAATGAAATTGTTGTGTACAAAGTACGCCGAAGAGTAGTGGGATTGTCTCTATCGAGTGGTAGCACAATTACATCATGGGTGCCCTCATCTATTTCGATAATTTGCTTTTATCTTGTTTTCTATATGTACCACACATGAGTGGAATACCCTTCCATACTTTGAGGTGAAAAGAAAAGAGATGTCAACTAACAAGATACTCATTTGTGGCCCATTTCCTTGTTTCCTTTTCATTTATTGATACTAGAAGTATGTACAAGTAAAAACGTTTAACATACATAACCTGAATTGCATACTTAGGTACACCCCAAGTGACAAGGCCCAAACATTTGATAAAAGCTTTTAGCTAGAAAAATAAACTATTGTTGTGATCAACGAAAGTGACTTGTCGTCCTTGGAAGGCCATGAACAATGATTCACAATTTACAAAGGCCCATATCACTAGATATAATGGAGATTCTCCAACATTGTACCAATGATACATTCCACAATTGACCAATTTGATTAGCACTAGTGATATGGATGTTAAATTAACCTTTGAAAAGTAGAACTTGCTACATTAGAGTTCTAAGAGTCTACAATTACATCCCAAATCAATTTTTATACAATAGATATTGTTTCTTGTACTATTATAGAGCATTCCATTTTTAGAGATGATTCAACTAAGTCTGGATAATCTACCCAGCTCTCATGAATCTTTTTAGAAAAGTAATGATGAACCTATTGTTAGTCATTATGATGTGGATGCACTTGGATATATACCCAAATCCTTTAGCACTCTATTGATAGTCCAATGTAGTGTATTGTCATGCATGTTGTCCACCACTAACAATCAAGTAAAATGTTACATTTCCTCATAATCTAACTCAAGTCTTAGATTCATGTGGCTTGGGGGTGAAGTTTTGATTGATTGATCTTGAGCTTCTACTTGGCTAGGTGGTTTGGCTCCACTTTGTTCTTTCAGGTTTTCTTGCAGTCTTGATCTCTGGAAATTTTTTTAATATTATTAGCACAAGACTTGTGGATCCATCAAAAAGTGGAGTTGATTGTGTTATTTTCAGCTTTTTAGTAGGAAATCATTGCTTTTGTTGTACTGTCATTACTATTGGTGTTGCCATCTTCAAGTAATTTACTTCTTCAATTCTTTATACAATTATTAGTTCTTTTGTGGATCTTAGCTTCAACTAAAGTGTCATTAGGTTATTGTTTGAAGTATCACAACTTATTAGAATGGTGATAATATCATGTTGATTGCTAGTTCAAACTTTGAATAGGCATCGCATGTTGATAATTTGAATGGTGTTTCACAAATCTATCACAACTTAGTGATCAAAGACATGCATCTCAGCTTTGACTATAACTAAGTAAAACCATTAAGGAAGTTAGTTTATATTGTGCAATATTTTCGACAATTGTTTTGGCTAAAACTTGATGTTAGGTACTAGTTGCATGATAACTCATATCTTATGGGTTGTTGTTCTACTAATCTCTAGCATGGACATGCTACCAGAGACCAACCGTGGGCATGACAACATGATTATTGATATCTTGCCATTCATCTGAGTCAAGTTATAAATGTAGTTTAAAGTCTACGTATACATCCTAGAATGGACATTAGGTGCCTATAGTTCATCGTCTTGATCATTTACCTCACTTTCACACTCATCTAGTAGTCTAATTCTTTCACGGATTTCAAACAGATGGTCTACTCTTGCTGGAAAATTATTAGTAACATCATCAATGTTGTGATTGATTTCACTTTTGACTCTTCTGTCATTTTCATTGACATCCTTTGGCTCCACAAATAAATAAATAGTTTCACCTTCTTCATTATGTGAATTCTCTTCGGTAGGATTTTCCATATCACAATTGCTTTCATCTTCTTCATCATAATTGTTTGTTGTTGCATCTTTGAGCTCGATATTTTCAAAAATCTACTTGTTTCTTGTCATCATTTGCATGACAAATAGCCATCTCATATTAGATGGATCAAGATAAAGGGCTATCTATGTGCATACAAATGATATTAATGAGTTGGAGATTGAATCTGGTGTGCTCAACAACTAATTTGAAATTACCAACAATTATTACATGCTCACAATAATTTTATCATCCCATGGATCTAGCTACATAAAACAAATGAAACATTTCATTAGCTGATATATTCAAGTACTCAAATATGGTTGGAAATTATATATGAACAATTACTATCATGAAATTCAAAAAATTTATGTTATTGAATTTAATTTTTTTTAGAACTACTTATAATACAAACAAATAAAAGATACAGACAAACATGGTGAACAATGTTTAAATCGTATTCATCCAAAAAGATGTGGATATTGTTTTTTGTGTCTTGTAAGGGAAATGTATAGACCTATTATGCAGTTTGGATAGATCACTACCTGAAGTGCTGGATGAAACTTGACTTGCACATATTCTTTTCAATGCTGACATTATTACTCTATATGTATTTTGACTAGTCACATAAATTTATATCACAAGAGAATTATAAAAGAGCCACAAACACATTATATATAGAAAGAGTGGATATAATAGCTAGACCTACATCATGTGAAGAAGATGTGGGTGCTGAATGATCATGAGTACTAGGTTGAAGTTTGAACAGCCACCACGAGAGGATTCATGAGGATGTTGCTAAAGAAATTCTTGGATCTCCTCATCAATGGTAACCAATCAGTTACAATCCCTTTTTGCTAAAATTATTCATGTGGGCAACCTAGCTTCTTGTGGTGGTGTTATCTCTTGAACATCTTCAGCTCTTGATCGACATCCATCAGACCTTGACCCACATCACTCTGCCCCTAATCTAGATCAACTCGTTGTGGGAAAAAGGTAGACATGACCAGTATGAGAATTTGAAGACTAGCTTGAAGCGTGGCAAAGGCTAATTGTTCATAACTTTTTATTACTTCTTTGGCTTTAGCAAGCTCCTACGTGGGCTTCTTTTTGTAAGAATCAAATTTGCCCTAAAATTCAAAGTTGTCTTGTAATTGTCAACATTGTCGATCAAGTAGTTGATTTCATTTTGAGATACTAGTCGACCCGCAACAACGGTGCTAAGCAGGTTGTCTCTCTCAATGGCCACAACATCTAACTCATTCACAATCCTTTCTTTCTCTAGTTGTGGCTTGTCCAACTGCCCTTGGAGAAGCGACACTTCTTGTCTTGCCTCCATGATAGCTTTGTCTACCTACTCTTGGTCATTGCATAAAGCTTCCTTCAACGTGCCCACATAATCTTGTAGCACATGATCTTCATGTTGTTGGATAGCCTTTAGGTCCACCACTGCTTTCTTCACGTTTCTTGGTGATCTGTAGCTCTCGATTGACCTTCAAATGATGCTTTCTATTCTATCATTTTCTAGATGAGGTTGCCTAGATGTGTATGGATGCCTAACACATTACCTGAATCACCAAAACTAGATCCAGTTGCCACTTGTTGTGATTTGGTCTGATTGATCACCTACGGATCCTCTTCTTCAAACACATCTTCCTTCAAAACCCTCTGGCACTATTTCATTAAATATTCTCAGAGATCTGGTACTAAGAGGCTTTGGTAGCATGTTTGGTGCTTGGTAGCTAGCTTGTGGGGATGCTAGTATGCCTTGATTTTGAGTTGCATCTAATCAAGTCCTGCTCCTAGAGAGGAGACATAGAAGAGAGGAAGACTGGATAGCATAATCAATGACATCTGTGTATCCAAAAAGTTGGAATCATTGATCAGATTTAGAAACATTTGGGTAGACAACGATATAAGGAAGCTTAAGATGCACTCAAGGCAATCTATGAGGCTAAGAATACCTCTAGAATACTCACTCTTAGGAATCAGATTTTTCAAAGTTTCCAAAGAAGTGATCAGAGTGCTTCTAACTATGTATTGAGAATCAAAGATCTTATAGGGAGCTTGGAGTCAGAATCAACCAAGATGAGATAGCTCAAGTCATCCTTAATGGCTATTATGTTATCAAGGAGGAGTTACCCAACTTGTAGACTCTTCAAGAAATTCTTATTTTTGAGGAAGCAAGACAAAAGTACAAGCTTTTGAGGATGGATAAGCTATCTCTCAAAAATATTGAAGATGGCAAAGCTCTCTTTGTCAAAGACAAGCACAAAGGGATGAGCAAGAACCAAAATTATCAAGCCTTCACCAAAGACAAAGCAAAGGACAAAGACAAAGATGGAGAAGAAGATGATTCATCATATCGATTGGATGAAGTTAATCTCTCACTTGCTTGTAAAAGGAAAAATCCAAATGATGCTATTTTGAAGCAAAGATTGTACACAAAGTACACACTTGTGAGTCATGATAAAAAATGATGTTGCTAGTTCTTGCAACCTAATATTGTTGTAGACTCAAGATTAGCAAAATACACAAAGATCTTGACTCTGAAAAATGATTCACTCTCATCCAATGTCAAGAATTTTGAATTTTTTTAACTTGTCTAAATCACAAAAAAATGGACACACAAATAATGAGTTCAATTCTAATCATCCCTAATATAGTGAAATCTAGTGGAGTAACTTGCATTCAAATATGAAGTCTTGATTTCCATATCCAATCATCCTTGATAGACTCACTCAAGTCCAAGACATTTTGTAAGAGTTGAAATGGATCTTATTTGATTTAAAATCAAACTATTTTAAATCATGAGAATTCGAGTAAAGGTAATGAATGATCTAGCACCCGGGGTGAGAACAGACCTTGGAATAGGTGGATCTGTTTCAGACATTATACCATGACCTATTCCGCGTTCTATTCCGAGGATGAACATTACCATTTTTGAGTTTTTTTTTTTTTTTTAAATTATAGTTTTTAGGTGATTTGTTGCTTAATCATTCTACTCCTTTACTTAGCAAAGTGTGCCACACTAGTACGCCACACCAGTATTTTTTTTAATCTCATAGGACATTGAAGCTTTACTTATTTTGATTGTACCAAACTGTGAGTTCCTATTTGTGATTGTTTTCCATAGATTATCAGTTTCAAGTTTCGTAACTAGGCAGGTTGTTGATTAGGTTTGTCCTTCAAGTATAGCTTGACCAATAATCGACCAAGAATCTTTTGAAATATGGTTACCACAATTATTTGATTTTAGAGCCTTGATAGTCTTGTTGAGTTGGTTTCCCAACATATTTTGAAGCAAATTATACAAAATTTCCAAAAAATTTTAAATATGCTTACCACTATTATTTGATCTTAGTCCAACAAATCCATCAATAAAGGTGAGTCCCAAGAGAGAGAGAGAGAGAGAGAGAGAGAGAGAGAGAGAGAGAGAGAGAGAGAGAGAGAGAGAGAGAGAGAGAGAGAGAGAGAGAGAGAGAGAGAGAGAGAGAGAGAGAGAGAGAGAGAGAGAGAGAGAGAAGACGGTGATTATTTTTTACTATTCTTTTGACTCTCATTGGTAGTTTGCATTGTTTTTCCCTCTTATTTCTCTACGCATTATGTAAGAGACGATGCATCCCCTAGCCAAAGGTCCAGGCCACAGTCACGGGTCAGTCTTTTTTTCTCTATTAGCGAGGATGAGGTACTTAGCTACCTTGATCAGTTGCCTTACTCACATCAGGATAGGCTATTAGAGCGACTGAGAGTTTGACGAGCGGCTCGTAGCTCCAACAGATTAGTTGGGTACACATCATTCTCTAAAGAGATTCAGTCAACTCCTCGTGTAGACTGCACACATTATTTCCCTTTTTGTGAGGGTCACCCTGGCAAGGGTCCCCCCCTCACCCATGGCGCTACTGCCAGTGCTTCCTCCCGAGGAGGAGCCACCTCGGTGTCCTCTATTGTGGAGGATGTGGCGATGACGATGATCTACCTGATGTGGTCATGAGTCTTGCCCGTCCACGTAGCACATCTCGTCATGGGGAGTTCCTACTTTGAGAGACACTGATCCAGGAGGAAGCACGTAGGGCACATGATACTGCGACTCCTGCATCTCTCACACCTGAGATTGCCGACACGCCCTCCCCTCACATTTTTTCTACCTCAGGACCCAATGTCCTTGAGTACATCTAACCTTTCGGCTATACTCCATGGGGTCACGCTTCACCATAGGATCAGGCCACTCCCCTCCAATCCCCCCCTAACTATTCTCCCATCTCGACACCCCCCTGGCTATTCTCCCCTCAATAGTCCCCTCTCTGGCTATTCTCCCCCCAGCACACTATGTACACCCCACATCCTCAATATTCTCCCGTCGGTGGGGCATCTCCTATACCTGAAGCCACTCCCATAGACACTCCTAGGGCCACATCTCCACCATGTTGGAAAGAGGTGTGTAAAAGATAGGTCGAATAAGATTCGAATAAAAATAATTCGAACGACAAGAAAGAAAATTTATTGTGCATAGCAAAATAAATTATCTGCCTCTTTTTTCATGCATGACTACGCCTATCAGATTCGAACAAAACAATAGTGATAAAAATCACATTTGATCCTATAGTAACTAACTTTGAAATCATTAGTATTACAGTGATTACGTAGCCAAGCATTTAAAGCATTGAATTATCAGACAAATAATCAGTTGCAAAGAATTATATGCATACATTCTGAGATGAAACAAGAAACATCTCCAGACACTTCCCAAAATATGCAAGTGAGAGAAAATATGTGATGTTCTCATCCACGTCAACGATCATGAGTCGTCTGACCATGTATTGAATGTATTCTGAACATGTATTCAATGTACAACTGTCATTCTGTCATATAAGTCAAATACCTCCTGTGAGTACAACAAAATACTTATTTAGATGACAAACATTTATTGCAATTAGATACATGAATGCAGTGTATAAATACATCTTCATCATGCAATCTATGTAGTGCGCTGCCAACCAAGCGAATGATATAGAGTGTCCAAGTTACATCTCCATTTTCAGGCTATAACGCATTCAATGTTGTTCAAACTTTCATTGTTATATAGAAGCAACACATTCTTCATATGTGTTTAATGTAGATGTATGATATTGTGATTTGATTACACTCTTACTGCTTGTTCACGCTTGTTCACTCACTCTAATCAAATCACGGATGTCAACGACTCCTTAGTATCTGATCAGACAATGGCTATCTTTGAAGCATTAGGAACTTGCATTATCATACTGCTCTATCACTTTGATCATCTGATCTAAACTTCTCATTAAAGTCCATTTGCAGTAATACCACACACCATATCTAATCTCTTTGGCGGACTGTACCCATTCATCTGTTTGAGTATGAACTAATTTTTTAGATCCTGTGAATGAGAACGCTTGAGCTGTGAGTCTATTTTTGCAACTACAATCATTTTAGACTGTTGTTTGCTAGTAGCAACCCATAAGAATGGGAGAGTTGTTCTGCAACTATCTCCTTTTCTCTTCTCCATTCGCGTTATCCATTCCTAGAGCTCTCATCCAGAAATTTGAGATCGATGATTGGGTATATCTTAGAATTCCAAAGTACTCTAAGATACTTTGAATGAGAAAATGCTTGAAGTTATCTCCACGATATAGCGGTCATTTCAAGATTACTAACAAGATTGGTAGGACTGTGTATTGACTAGAACTTTCCATTGGAACTAAAGTCCATTATATATTCCATATTTGTCTAAACGAATGACTTTGCGGAAATGATAACTTGTTGTTGGAGGATTTGACTGTTTCTGTACCCCATGAGTTGGACAGAATTATGGACACCCAATGTCATCAACTAAGAAATCGTTTGATTTTTTAACATCTGATTCATTGAAAAGATAAGTCAGATGACAAGGACTCCTGGGAGAAGAAAGACTACTTGAGAGTTAGATTCCGTGATTTTCTCCCATAGAAGGAAGTTTTTATGGGAGAGAGAATGTTATGTACCATAATGGTACATTCTTCAATGATGGCTAGGTGGCATGATGCAGATCTAGTGTTATTGACATGTTTTGGTGTCATGTGTCATCATCCTAGGTGGTCACGCCAACAAGGCCGTGCTTGATGGGACCTACTATGTTATGCCTATATAGTGGTGGGGCTTCTCTTTTTTCATTCACTCAATCTACCTAGAAGTTGGTGGATGGAGAGCACATGTAGTAGCCAAGACGTATCTCCAGGCCAGGAGATGTGTGCCAGAGAAAGCCAAGGGTGATGGCTAGTGGTATGTGATGCTGGTTATTGTCAGAGGCTTGACTAGGCATGACTTGGCATGAGGATACCGATAGCTCCAGTGCATGGGGGTGGGTCGGCAATGACCCCATAGATGGATAGTTACGGTGCGTCGTCATTGGTATGGGGTGCACGTCAACCTTCAAGGAAATCAGAGATCTAGGGAGTTGTAACCAGCCCTTTCAAGGACAGTATTGCTCTGCTTTGTAAGGAGCCTCAACCACCTACCGGTGACATTGTGGGTGATGAAGGTGATTTTATAAGGGAAAGCTCCTCAAGTCCTACTTACAAGACAAACAGTATGGAAAAACCACTCAACCAAGTAGAAGCAACCAATCAACTCTAGAAGCTTCACCCCCAAGCCAAGGAATAGGAAGCATGAAAGTAGCGTGAGAGTTTGGCAATGAATCAACCATAGTAGGGCAAGTTTGGCCTCCTTATGTAAGGCTTAGAATCCCATGTGCATCTAGTAATGCAAGGTCCCAACTCCCCTATACATAGTAGATTCCACTAGAATAGAGTCTTTATGCATGGATCATCTATTCATAGAATTGCTATTGATTCTCTACACATGCACCTACAATCCCAAACCTTGTACTAACTCCATTTAGTGTGTTCTGGGCCTCACAAGGATATTAGTTACTTTAAAGTCACGTCCAGTATGATGTGGGATAACTAATAGCTTGTTTCACTGGAGTACCGTGTATCTAAGACTAGGAGTATACTGAATCCTATGTACTGGTCATGGACATAACATTCTTCCAGGCTTTGAACTGCTCCTGTCCATCAAATTCTCCTTTTTTTTATTAACTCTCTCCCACAAATCATCATCCACAGTACGACCTTTCCATCAAATTAAACACTCAGAGATAGAATGATTTCTCAATTGTTTATCTCTAGTTTTGAGCACTTTCTCAGGTTCCAAAAGTACACTAAGTGACAAATCTTCCAAATGGGATAAATCTCAAGATGAGTAGTAGCTAAAAATGTATGTAATTAATTAAAATTGTCAAGATGAGGAATGCGAAACTTTAAGTAACAAGTTTCTAATAGAAACATCAAACTTACAAAATTGCTCTCCAAGTGTTGTGTGCCTTCCATGTTTTATTGTGCACTAAGCGAAGGTGCAAAATCAAGTGGTAATGGGATTTGAACATGAAGAAAACATCTCATTTCTTTTGAATGATTTGACCACTCATGTAGGTTTTAAATCGAACTCGTTTGGACTAATTAGAACCTCCATCTTCTCTTTGATGGTGTCATCCATCACTTCCTTGGAGGCACTAGTATCTGCACCTTGCCTTTTCATGATTGATGATCCTATCATGTGAACAATATCAAAACGCCAAGGCCCTACACCACATCCAGGACGCACTTGATCCAAAACATTTGACTCTTTCAATACAAGCATAGACCCTCTCATCTCTCTACATCTTACTCTTGCTCAACTGCATGTATGTATTTTGCATGAGCATGGAAGGCATAAATTGTCTCGATCAAAGTGGCCTATCAATGTTTATCCTTAATGCACTCTTCTTGCTCCAAGACGAAGTACCGTTACTTGGGAGACTTGTTTTTAAGGTCATATTGCAATGCCTCAACGTCTCCTCTAATGTGAATGTCTTGTAGGTAGCAAAGTCACTTCATTGACCCAAATGGAAAAAAAATTGGGCCACAAATGCCATCACTTGGAAATTATTGCAAGTGAGGATGTTTCTTTTGAGGATTCAACATTCCATGAGAAACAAAAAAGGACAAACAAATGCATCAAGATTTGTTGTCAAGGCTATTGCCTTAGGATTTGTACCAATGTTTATTGAAGGTGATGACATATAATGAGTGCATAGAAGAGTCAAAGGGTTTAATGGATGAGTGAAGTGAAAATTTGGAAGCATGAATTAATATCGATTGAATTAGTCATAAATACTAATTATTCTTGGCCAATTTATAGCATTGTTTAAACATTGTAAGGGAAATAATCAATTAATATAAAAAGACATAAAACATGTGGCATTTGTGAGTGAGAAAAGTGTTAGTAAGCAAGAATGAACTAAAATGATTGTAGTGAGATTCTTCCCTTGGAAAGGAATATCAAGTGTTAGGTAGTATAATGGTTTGGAGTCTAATCCAATAGAGAGCCTTGGATATGGCCCTTGCTTTCTTAAGCAACAAAAATGCAAGGCAGGAAACAAATAAGATTTGCCATAACATAGCTCACATACCACTAAAAAGATAGGTCCAAAAGCGAAACAGATGTGAATGAGTACAACAAGTTTGCGGATCGAAGCCGCGTACTCTAAGCTATCTTTGAGCATCTAGAATATAAGTCTGAATTAAGCCCAACTACTGATAAGCAATAAGTGCAATAGCAATCTCTAATCAACTCAAAAGAACTGAGCTAAAATTCTCAAGAGTGTTCAAGCTCACAGGCTTGAGAAGAAGCTAACTATTCAATACTTGATATGATAATTAAGATGTTGAAATATTAACAACTATTTATACTATGCAATTATGTCATCAAATACGGCTGCCAGTTGGCTAGAGTCTACTGACATTCATTCAGTTCTTCTCAAAAGTTGCTTGTTGATAAGCAGTGACATTTGGTCGTAAACAGTCTGCATAAATGAACGTGACTGTCACTCTACAGAAATGAACGTAACTGTCATCAGGGAGAAAGCAAAAAATACAACTTTTGTGAGAAAAGCAACAGTGTCGCAAAATCTCATTTCCTGAATACTTTGCCAAAGTCATTTCCTTAACATTTGAGACACTTTGAAAAATGCAAAAAATGCAACACTGCATTTTTACTTGTAATTCTTGACAGGTGAAAAATGTTAAAAACGCGACACTGCATTTTTACTCGAAATTTTTGACAATGTCACTTTAAGAGAAAAAATTGACTGTAGCAAAAAAACAACAGTGTCAGGTTTTGTAGTAAGAGAAAATTTTCCGCACTATTGTCAAACTCCGTGTATTTTTGCAACTATGTAAAAACACTTGTAATTCTATAGACTGTGTAAAACACGCGAGAATCTATAGAACTGGACAAACAGTATGATGAAATTTAAAAACTGATTAGTTGATTAGTAGAAAGGAGAATAATCTGACACTCCCCCTCAATCTGAATCCTTAAATGCCTTGACCTTTAAACTTAGTTCTGCATAGAACTTTCTGTGTGCATCCAAGCTTAATGCTTTAATAAAAATATCCGCAGTCATATCTTGCATTCGATAAAATTGCAATCTGACCTCTTTGTTGAGAACTTTGCTTCTGACATAGTGATACTTTGATTCAATGTGCTTACTCTTAGAATGAAATCTAGGGTTGGCTGACAAGGCAATGGCACTTTGATTATCACAAAATGACAATGTCAAAGCATATTGATTCAAACTAATATCTGAAAGTAAGTTTCTTAGCTAAATTGCTTCCTTTGTAGCTTGTGAGGCTGCGATATACTCTGATTCTGTAGAAGATAGAGCTATCAAATATTGCTTGCGACTATTCTAGGAAACTGGACCATTGTTGAGAAAGATGTAAATCCAATAGTGGATTTACCAGTGTCTACATCTCCTGCCCAACTTGCATCTATAAAATCAATGAGTAAATTGAGTTTGTCGTTGTCGACTGCTCCATAACAAATGCAAAAGTCCATAGTAGCTCGAAGATATCTCATGACTTTATAAGAGCCTTCCAATGTGTTACACCAGGGTTGGTCATATACTGACTTAGGGAGTTGACTGCAAAAGCTATGTTTGGCCTGGTACAACAACGTACATAAGAAATCTTATTATCGAATGATAAGGATACTCACGCATCTGCTCCTCTTGAATTGTTTGAGGACACTAGTCCTTTGACAATTTGAGATCTAGTTCCATTGGTGAGGTTGAGTAGATTGCTTCAAGCCATAAAGTGCCTTATGGAGTTTACCCTCAATAATACCTTTGGGTTGCACCATGTAATTGTCTTCTTCAATAACTCCATTGAGATATGTTGTCTGTACATCCATTTGATGTATTTCCAAATCTGCTGTAGCAACAAACGATAATAAAAGTCAAATAGAAGAATGCTTATAACTACTGGATTGAAAGTCTCAATGTAATCGATGTTGTATACCTGAAAAATTCCTCTGGCAGCAAGTTGGGCTTTTCTTCTATCGATGCTTTTGTCTGCTTTGTACTTGACCTTGAAAATCCATTTGCAATCAACTTCATTTCTGCTAGCAGGTAATTCGACAATCGTCCATGTCTGGTTTTTTATAAGAGATGAATACTCTTTATCCATAGCTTCTTTCTAGAGATCAGAATCTGGCTGACTGAGTGCCTCTTTAACAATCGTCGGCTTGTGAACAAGGTAGGCTGGAGACTCATCGATATACCTGATAGGTGGTCTGCTAGCTCTTGATGATCTTTTGGGAAATAGAGGAATTTGATCACTTTCATCATACTGTAGTTGCTAAAATGCAACATCATCATCTTTGGATTCACCGTTGACATGTTGTTCATCAAGAGTAGATGATCTTGGACCTTCAATGGGAATAGACTGAGGAACTAGAAAGTTCAATATGTCAGGAGGATCTAACAGGTCGGCTACATGGGCACTGCCTTTTCTGTTGAGATCAATAAACTGATCTTTGATGAAGATGACATCTCGGCTTGTGAATATCTTCGACTCGATGGGATCGAACGACTTGTAGACTTGATCTAAAGTAGTTTAGCTGATGAAAATACATTTGATACTCTGGAACTCGAGCTTTTTCCTGAGGTCATGAGAAATGTGTGCATAAGCAATACATCCGAAAACTCGTAAGTTTGATAGAGAAGGTTTGGTACATGTCCAAACTTCGAATATTGTTTTGTCTGAGAGACCTTTAGTAGGACATCAGTTCTGAATATAAGTTATTGTTGAAACAGCTTCTGCCCAGAAGGACTTTGGAAGTGTTGCATGTGATAACATGCACTTTGTCGATTCAACTAAGGTTTTGTTCTTTCTCTCAACAAGATCATTTGACTGAGGCAAAAAGGAGGTAATGTATTGTTGCTCAATGCTATTGTTAAGATAATACTCCTTGAGTTTGGTGGAGACATAATCTCCCCCGTTGTCGGACCTCAATGCTTTGATTTGTTTGCTAGTTTGATTTTTTGCATGCTCTTTGATTTGTTTGAACTTGATGAAAGCTTCTGATTTCTGTTTGATAAAGTAAACAACTATTTTTCTAGAGAATTCATCAATAAAGATAATAAAATACTTTGCATCTAGCAATGAAGGAGTTTGCATAGGTCCACATATATATGTATGAACAACATCTAACAGACCTTTTGTTGCATGCCTATGACTTGATCTAAAAGGAATCCTAGTATGCTTTCCAAGGATGCAGCTATGGTAGACAGGGAGATCGACTTTACCAAAAGGATTTTCGAGATCAAGTATTAGAGATTGTTTGGGCATGTTCGAAACACATGCATAATTCAAGTGTCCTAAGCAATGATGTCAAAGTAATGCTTTATTGACAAAAACAAAAGTTTTCAAGACTTGACTAGAATCAGAATAACAATGTGCCAATCTATATAAGTATCCATGCCTCTTGCCGAGTGCAAGAATCTTATTACTCCTATCAATAATTCTGCATTGATTAGACTCAAAATTCACTTATGAGCTAAATCTATAGTTCTAGAACATACTTCTTTGTGTTGTAAGACATATAGGATTGGAAAATCTCACAATGATTGGTCATATGTTGAGTAGCTCCAGAATCCAGAAACCATGAATCATTTGAATGTGCGTATAAGCGCCTTCATCCATTTCGACTTTAGGAGATGTTGTAACTGTATTTGCTTCTTGATCAGGTTGCTTGGCTACATTCTTCGCTTTGAGAATTTGGCAACCTTGGATCTCATGATTATTGCGCTTGCAATACCTGCAAAACATCTTCTTCTTCGATGAATGTTGATTTGATGATTGTTCTTGAATTTGAGTCTGTTTCTGATTCAATGTAGACTACTTGGAGCTTTTCTACTTCTGTTGCTGCAAGCCCTTGTTGACATATAGAGCATGAGATGAAGAGGTAGACAAAGTGTCTTGACTTCTTCGATTATCTTCTTGCAACAACATAGTGATAACTCGAGTAAGAGTTAAATTTGAGTGTATCGTGATGATCATCATCCAGTTCTCATATGTAGAGGGCAGGCTTGAAAGCAATGTCATAATTGCGTCTTGATTGTCTATGACTGATACGACAGCGGCCATCTGTTGCAAGAGATTCTTAAACTGGTTAATATGATTCTGAAGAGAATCATTATTCAACATCTTGACTGTGAAGAATCTCCTTCAAAGATGTAACTTGGTAGTTACGTCTCTCACATCATATAGTGAGCTCAGTCAATTTCCATTTTGAGTCTTCTGTGTCGTCTTCAGGTTTCACTTCGATACCTATAACAAATTCCCACAACTCGTTGGCGATTAGCAAAGACTTCATCTAAATTTTATGAAGCATATTTAGATTGACAAATGAAGCTAAAATCACATCCTCTAATAACCTCTATTCCAAGAATGAAGCTTAATAGGCTGAGATCTGCCATCTTAAACTCTTTTGCTAAAGCAATTTTTACATCTCTAATTCCATCTAGATCATTACCACTCAAGATAATGTCATCTACATACAAAAAAAGAATAATGATCATGCCATCATGAAATCTTATGTACAATGATGGATCATAGGCACTCATTACAAAATTGATGGAAATGAGAAAAGAGTTTAGCCTAGAGTACCATGCTCTAGGTGCTTGCTTGAGCCCATAAAGGTTCTTCTTCAAAAAACACACCTTTCCTTCATGCTTTGCCTTGATGAAGCCCTCAGGTTGCATCATGTAGATCTCTTCCTCCAAATAACCATTGAGGAATGCATTTGTGAAATCAAGTTGAAATAGCTCCCAATTGAAGGTTGTAGCAAGACTAATGATCAACCTGATAGTAACAAGCTTAGCCACAGGAGCAAAAGTCTCATCATAATCAATGTCTTTGGTTTGTAAAAAACCTTTGGCTACAAGCCTAGATTTATGCTTGCTTATTGATCCATCTTGATTATACTTCAATCTACATACCCACTTGCAATCAAGAGGTTTCTTCCCTTGAGGAAGATCCACAAGATCCCAAGTATGATTCTCAATGAGAGCATCATACTCTACTTGCATAGCATCCATCCAACTTTTAGACTTAGAAGCATCTTCATAGCATGTTGGCTCATCTAACATTGAAGTAAGAAAAGTGTAAGATGTGAAAGATGATGAGCCTTCCCTTTGATCACCTTGACCATCATAGGTGAGCCTCAATGGCTCGAACCTAGCCTCAATGGCTCGAACCTTGCCATTGTAGATCTTCTTGGAGTTCTTGGAGTTCTTGTATCTTGAGGTGTATCCTCAAGTTCTTCTTCACTTGGAAGCTCCTCCTCCATCCTAGCATGATCCTTGGAATCAAGATGATTAGTAGCATTATCATCCAAATCACAAGCATGTCCTTCATCAAAAATAACATCCCTACTCACTATCACCTTGCTAGTGATGGGATTGAAGACTCTATAACCTTTGCTATTTCCACCATATCCCACAAAGATGCCTTTGATGGATGTTGCATCATCCTTCTTTCTCTTATCCAAGAATTGATGCTACACTCTTCAGCCACTAATACACTGTGAAGCTTTTCTATAGTGGGCAAAGTGCCTTGGATTGCAAAGCTTTGGACCAAATTTGTAAAGTCACTCCCTAGACCATTGAGGACAATTTGAACAAGTTCACTATCTTGAATCTTCTCTCCAATGGAAGCTAACTCCCTATTGAGAGACTTGATTCTGAGCACATAAACTTGTGCACTCTCATCACTTCTCTTCATGCTTTGCAGAATCTGATTCCTAAGCATGAGAACCCTTGAAGTGTTATTAGACTCATAGATTGATCTTAGAGATTCCCAAGCCTCTTTAGCACTAGTACAAGCTGATATTTCTCTCAATAAATCATTGCTTACATTCACTTCACACAGTGAAGTGCAAGCCTAGATCTTCTTTTGTATTTAGCTAACTCCTGTGCACCTAGAAGTTCATCTTCATCATCAATCAGAAACTCATAGAAATCTTGGAGCACCATGAGTGACTCCATCCTCACTTTCAAAATAGCATAATTGGTAGAGTTTAACCTCTCACTAGCTTCTATAAGGTATGCTCCAGCAGATCTCATCTTACTAGTAAGATTCTACACACAAGATATCGATTTGGTTGAACTTGAAACTCACAAAGGTTTCTAGCTTGTAGTGTTTCACTCAAATGTTGACTTCTAATCCAACAGATGGACTTGTAATCACAGTTCTATCACTCCCTCACAAAGCTGGAATGAAGATAAGATGAAGTGAAAACTACGCTCAAGCAAATCTTGCCAATCTTGGCTATTTATGGACAATAACTGACTCTATCTCTCTCTTTCACTTTGATGTACTTTATAGACCTGGTTTCCAATTTAAGAAGGTCTAAAATCAGCCTAGATTAATTGGTTCTCCTGAAACAAATTCAAAACTAATTAATGGCAAGTAATCTTGGTAGCTAATTCTAGGATTTGCACCAAAAATTACATCAAACTGACACTAGATGAAATTACAGTGATCCAATGAATATGGGGTTTTAAATGCTGGTTCAGAGATGCCCACACGTGTGAAAAGTACAGATTTTGATCCTGAAAAAGTTTGGGATCAAATCCCCTCACCAAAACTTGGATACCAGCTCGCCCTTCCAATAGTAGCTTTTTGCACCAAAACCTGCTAAAACTGGATTAGTTTCAGACACTGATCAATAGCCTTGTACTTGGCTCTGATACCATGTTAAAAGTACAGTACTAAGGACCATAAATGGATTTTTGAATGATCCACAAGGTTGATTGTGTGCTTGTTAAACAATCTATCAGATACTAGTCATCAGAAAACAAGATCTAGTTTAGCAGCTTGATAGAAAACAAGTAGAGAAAATTAGGGCATTGATCAATAACTATAAGCCGACTTCACACGTATGAAAATGAGGCTGTAGTATGGCCTGTATACAGTGTTTAGAGTGTGCCAAAGCTGGGTTTCAGTGGAATCAAAAGCAATCACCATACAATGAGAGAAAACTCAAGTTTCTCCTTGAGGCTCCAAAAAGTTTCTATCTCCTCACTATGGAGAATGAGAATACATAGTAAAAGACACTTCCTTTGCCAAGTTAGGTGAAAATCCAGCATGTAATAAGGAAGTAGACTCAACTTTCTTGCCCTAATGTGAAAACCCTAGCCTAGATCCAAGAGTCATGCTTGGTAGGTGCATGGTAGGTACAAATCTCATCATAAATTATGGTCTAGTTCCTACAAAGTAGGAATCACTACCAAATGGACACAACCACTCCTCTTGACTCGTGGTAACCTACTTTAGGCGTGGATTTACAAGTGGCAATTAGAATCTAATAACATAAATTTGGAATAGAGCATCCAAGCCAAGCATAAAAAAAAAAAAATTACCTGGCCACTACGGAAAACAAGTTGAAAAAAATTATCGTATTTTGTAAGGCTCTGCGTAGGATTTTTTGAATCAAACGGCAGGCTTGTCTGTTGAGCACAAAGTGCTTTCAACTCCAATTGATTTACATCTCCAACTTTGGAGACTCTCATATATTCTTTATGAAAAAACCAAATTCTTTGTATTATGGTCATTTTCATGCGGTAGTTCTGATCAATATTATGATCCCAAGCGAGCAATTTTGTTTCATCTACTGTCAAACTAGCAAATGCGATGGCACTAACGGTTCAAAATGAGGGAATATGAGGATATTCTTGGGATAACTGTTTTCGAGCCTATAAACTTTGTACACCCCCAAGAACAAAAAAATGATAAGAATCTAAAACAGAAATATCAAAATTTGCAACATCATTGCATTCTGAGGGGTCAACCAAAACAACAAAAGGCATTACAATGGCCTGGGTATGATCTTTAAATTCTATTTTAAGATTATGTACATGTGTTTTTTTAGGTTCTCTTACTTCCATTGGCCTATCTCTAGTTATTGGGTCAACAGACAGCCTATCACATTGGTCTATATCTAAAATTAAAGTTGTTTCTCTAATTTTTTTTGTTTTATGAATTTCATCTCTTAATTTAGCAATCTCAAAGCTGTCTTGAAGGGGGTGGATGGAAGCACTAGGTAAAGACATAGCGGGTCCAGATACATCTTTCTTGCTTTTAGCTGAAGGAATGGACTCATGGCAATGTGTAGCCATGGTCTTTGGGCAGGACTTGGGTCTGGTGGGTGGGGATTCAAAAATATTGTGTGATCTTTTTTTTTGGGGTGAGGGGCAGCTATGGTGGCCTTAACATTTTCAGCAGTGGGTTTTGTGACCTGAGCAGTGGTGGAAACAGGCTTGCAAGATCCCATAGATACAGATTTAGCACTCCATAATGAATATATCGGATCTTTCCCCTCCGCAATAGTAGCTAGCACCAGTTTTAAGCATTTCTTCATGCTCTAAAACACAAACGAAATACAGGTTTACAGCATAATGAGCAAAGAAGTTTATATGAACTATGCTTAGCATAGGACTACTCAATTTTAATAAGAGATCTGTTGCTTGCAAGGTGCTAGGAATTTTATAATTAGTTAAACACTATGCTAAGCATAGGACACATGTTAATAAATATTATTCAAAACATGATTTATAATTACATACCAAAGTCACAAGAGCTTTATCAGAGTAAGTTTTGATAGCATCATCATGGCAGAATCGATTCTTAATCATAGTCTTGTTTAAAATGAAAGGAAAACGAGATGTATCCGTCTCTTTTACCAGGATGTTTACAAAACCTTCTTCCTCATCCTCATCTGGTTGATCAGCAGGCAATCTACCTTGAATATGAAATTGTGAATCCCCCCTGCCAGGTTTCTCTACTAAATGAAGAAAAAGGTCAGAGAGCTTTGTGTTGTTAACTCCTCTGATAAAGTAGTACCTGAATTATTTCTTGTCTTTCAACAAGATTTCTTGAGGTTTGCCTGAGATCATGACATTAATCAGACACACATATGATTTTTGTGTCAATAATCAGATATGCAACATCAAGTATTCACCATAAGCAATCACCAAACAAGGAGGCGGAGGACAAACACACAATATCACTCAATCACACTGACTTCATACTGAATGTAAAATGTACATATAAACCCTGATAGAGAGAGAAAACCTAAGAGTAGACTACTAGACTATCCTATAGCTAGTTACAGCTAGTTGTCAATAATAAAGTACATTGTAAAATGTAATTAAGAAGTGTAATAATGAAGTCTATCATTGATTTCTAACACCCTCCCTTAATGATAAAATTACATTCTTCTATTCCTAGTAGAGTACAAAACTTTTCAAATCATTTCCATCGTTGGTTTCATTTTGGTCATTTGCCTTCTCTCGTACTGGACCGCAAAAGATTTTCATTCGTGAATCTTTTGTGTTCGGAAACCGTTCGTCTTTGTCTGCTTTGACTTTCGCGTTCGCGAAGCATTCATCTTTGTCTCCTTTGACTTTTGTGTGGAACATGGGATCTTTCGTCAGGTGTATTGCAGAGGTGTTGTCCATCTGGAAGACCAGGGGCTCATTCCTTGTTTCGCCCAATTCATCCAAGAACTGCCTTAGCCAGATTATTTTGTTGGCCATCTTTGCTGCTGCAACATATTCTGCTTCGCAGGATGACTGGGCTACAACGGTCTATTTCTTGTTGACCTAGAGAACTGTTGCCCTTGATGCGATGGTGCATCCTCCTGAGACGCTTTTACAGTCGTCCTTGAGAGATGCCCATCTAGCATCACTGTAGGCAATAACACAAGCCATAATCCCTCGTTAGTTGAAGATATTGCAAAATGTATTTTGCAATCTTCCAATGTGTCTAGTTTGGATTCGTGCAGAATTGGCTCATTTTGAACAATATCAAAGCGTGTGTTGTCTGCAAGGTACATCAGTGATCCTATCAGCTTCCTGTAAGGTGTGAGCTGCATTTGTTCTCTCTCTTCCTCAATCTTTGGACAGTTGTCGCTTGTCAGCACCGTCCCTGTGAGCATTGGAGTGTTTGCTCCTTTGTAGTTTAGCATCCCAAAGTCCTCTAGGATCTTCTGGGTGTAACTGGACTGGTGAAGGTATAACTTACCTCTCTCATAGTCCCTATCAATTTGCAAGCCTAGGTAACACCTGGCTTCTCCCAGATCCACTATCTCGAAATGTTTCGAGATGTCTGCCTTTACGTCAGCAATTAGCTACTCACTCCTACAAAGTGTTAGAGTGTCATCCACATATACAACCACTATGATGATCTGCCCATCTGTAACTCTGACATATATATTAGAACCAGCCAACAAAGGCTTGAATCCTAATGATTTCAAGGCTCGATCTTTCTTCTTGTACCATTGTCAGGCTGATTGTTTCAGACCGTAGATACTTCTGTGCATTCTGCATGCATAGTCAGGAAGTGAATTTAAGACGTATCCTGGGGGTTGATCCATGTAGACCTCTTTGTCTAATTCGCCATGCAAAAAGGTTGTCTTCTTGTCCACAATGTGGATCTTGAGGTCATAAGCTGCTGCATATGCAAATAATAGATGTAGGGACGAATGTTTGACGACAGGAGAGAAGGTTTCAGAGTAGTCAATACCATATCTCTGAGAGAAACCTTTTGCTACCAGTCTTGCCTTGTATTTTGTCACATTTCCATCTGGTCCTTATTTGAGCTTGAAAATCCATTTGTATTTGATAGTCTTGCGCTTATGTGGTAATGGCTCCAGCGTCCATACCTGGTTCTTCCTCATGGACTCCATCTCTTCGTTCATGGCTTGGATCCATTTGTCCTTCTCTGGACTGTCAATCGCTTCCTCGAAAGTCTGTGGTTTGCCACTGAATCTGCAAAACTCTTCTAATGTGGAAGCTGAGCTGCCTGGCACATATCTTGATGGCGCTCTTCGTGGTCTTGTCGACCTTCTGGGAGATCCCCCTAGGACAGCTATGCCTTTGCCTTTGTCTGCTTTGCTCAGTCCGGAACCATCTTGGTTTACAAGAACTGCTGCGGCAGGTTGCCTCTCAAATCTTTCTTCATCAGATTCGTCGCTCGAATAGAAAATGACTCAAAAATCTTCATTTTTGTGTTCGTCCTCTGCTCCCTCTGTCATTGGCAGCAGGTCATAGTACTGTCTCTCCATAACTTTGTAGCTGATAGGATCGTCATTGGCCATTGTTCTGCTCTCATCGAATTTGACATCTCTCACTGTTTTCACAGTGTTTGTGTCTGGCATGTAGACTCTGTAGTATGACGAATTGTTGTCATAACCTACCAAAAATCCCTACTCAACTTTCTCATCAAGTTTCTTTTGAAGCTTATCAGGAATATGTGCACAAGCTGCACAGCCAAAGATTCTGACGTGAGACAGATTGGGATTTCTACCCCACCATAGCTCATGTGGTGTCGTGTGAGGGACACCAGACTTGCCTGTTCTATTATGGATGTATGCGACTGTAGCTACTGCTTCAGCCCACAGTGTCCTTGGAGCTTTCGAGTTGGCCATCATGCATCTGGCTGCTTCCATCAAGGTCATGTTCTTTCATTCAGCAACACCATTATGTTGCGGTGTGTAGGGTGCAGTTCTTCTATGAATGATGCCACAATCATTGCAGAAGTCAGTGAAGCAATTCGAGATGTATTCGCCACCTCGATCTGTTCTGATCGGCTTCACTTTGCTGCTTGTACATCTCTCAACCCAATTCACATATTCTGTCAATTTATCAAGTGCTTCAGATTTATTTTGAATAAAATACACTCTGAGAAATTTGCTATAATCATCAATGAAGGTTATATAATATTTTGAACCTCCTACTGAGATCACGTTGAATGGTCCACAGATGTCAGAATGCACTAGCTCTAGAATCTTAGTCGTTCTGTAGGAGTCTCTGACGAATGGTGTGCATGACATCTTGTCCTTCAAACATGCATCACAGGTGGTCGGACTGGTTGCATTCAAGATGCTGGCCCCTGTTATTGCTCCATGATGGCTTGCTTGGTAAAGTGCCATTGAGTTCATGTGGCAGAGTCTCTTGTGCCACAGAGTGTCTGGCTGGTCATCATGAGTCTGATCCACCTGATCTTCAGGTAGGTGTACCTTCAAATGATATAGGTTTCCTTTTCTTCTGCCTTGAGCGATCAAAGTACTGGTACTGGCATCAATCACATTGCATGCTTCGTCAAAAAATGTCACACGCATCCCTGCATCTGCTATTCTTGCTACAAAGAGCAAGTCTTGTTGCAGAGTAAGCACAAACAGAACATCTTTGAGTCGTCTGTCTCTACCATTGGTGTTGAGCCATAGTGAACCAATACCATTCACTTGATGTCTAGATACATCTCCAAGAACTATGAATCTTGAGGGATCTGCACTTTTGAAATCAAGCATTATTTGTCTTGATTTCACAAAGTGTGAGGTGGCTCCTGAGTCTAGAATCACCTCATGTGTGTCAGATGTTGATGTTGTACACACGTCTTCACAGATATAGGTGGTCAAACAGTTTTTGTTCGTTCTTTCTTCATCCATTTTTGAGCTCTCAGGCTCCTCGACATAGGATGAACTATTGATGTTCTCTTGTTTGTTCTGTGCTGATTTGTTTCTCGGGTTCTAGAGGCAATCCATGGTTGCATGACCCTTCTTATGACAATAGATACACTCAATCTTGGGATTGAGCCAGCATGTATCTACTGTATGCCCGTCTCTTCTACATCTCATGCAAGTCTTCTTGTCTGCACCTTGTTGTTTCGACCTCTCTTTGCTCTTCTAGTTGCCTTTGCTGGTTCCCTCTGCTTGCTGATCATGATCCTGCCTCTAATTCGACTCCCTCTTAGGCTTGAATTGCTTCTTGGAAATTTCTTTGTTGCCATAGAGGGCCTGGTTAGAACCATCTTTGTGATCAAAATGTTCTCTGGCCTCGACTTCCTCTCGAATCTCGACAACCGCCTTTTCGAGGTTCATGGTAGGATCTTTCGCGAGTAGGGTTCTTGTCATCTGGAATGATCTGGGTAAGGCTCTCAACAGGTATGTGAGCTGCTTCTCAGCTGACACTGCATTCTCTACTCCAGAGTTATGTAGTGATAGAAACAGATCCTTTATTTTTCTCACGAAAGAGGTGAGGTCTTTTCCATCCCACTGTAGATTGGTCAGCTGAACTTCCAGCATCATGATTTGACTTCTCGACTTCGTCTGAAATCTAGGGAGTAATGCATCCCACATCTCCTTAGCTTTGGAGAGTGTAGTCAGGTCAAGTGTGAGACTATCTTTGATGGAAGATGATAGCAAGGCTACTGCCTTGTCATTTTTCTCCCTCCATTCGCGTAGCTCCTTGCCTGTTGTCGTAGGCATTTCTTCTGTGCCATCTACCCAAGGGAATAGTCCTTCGCCCTTGAGTATCAGTGATGTCTTAACTTTTCAGACTAGAAAGTTAGATCCTGAAGAATCAAGTATTGTGCAGATTTTGCTCTACATGTTGTTGATTGAAGCCATTGCTTCTTGGAGTCTATTCCCTTGTTGATGGTTGTCTGTTTGAATGCTTGGCCTCCTGGATCTGCTAACTTCTTGGCTATGTCATAATTGGACAGGATGATCAGCTCTGATACCACTGAAGAGTGTGATATGCTCTGATACCACTGATGAGGATCGCAGTCAAAGCTTTCACAAAGGAACCACAACTCTCTTGCGCTCAGATGGAGTTCAGATGCGATCGTTGGACACTGCCAACTGAATCACTCCTATAGTCCTCCAGAATGTAGTCAGGCATTGCTGATCTACGTTTTTATAAAATTAATGCAGCATTCAACATAGTTTCAACCAAGATGCGAAATTCAAATGAACAAGAAAAATTCAGACACATGATTAACATCAGACGCATTTGCATTCGAGATCAGACACAACGATAAAAATATCTATATTGATCTTTTTCTGATTTCTTCAAGCACTGCATGCAAATTCACACAGTGCGTTGGTGTGGGAGAAACACAGTTATCTCACAAGCGATTGTCTCGCTTTACTAGCGGACAGTTGGATCTGCAGATCCTAGACAGAATTGTCTTTACACCAGGTGGACATGTATTCAGTATTTTGTCTTGATTGCTTACTTGCATCAGACTACTACATTATACTGTATGTGTACTCTGTTGATCTATATGTCAAGTATCATCCAATAACTATAGTCGCTCTATGTAGGTCTAAGATTAGAGTGATTAATCATCTACAACTAAATAGGGAGTCACAAGAGTGGCAGATTAGCCACAACCTAAAATGTATCTACTGACGTCATGCCATCAGATCAGATATCTGTACTTTCGGGTACTTGTGTGATCTCGCTGGTACTCTTTGGAGAGTGGAGGGCAGGAGAAGGTTTCATTTCCGTCGTTGGTTTTGTTTTGGTCGTTTGCCTTCTCTCGTACTGGATCGCAAAAGATTCTCATGCCAGACCGCAAAATATTCTCATTCGTGATTCTTTCATGTTCGCGAATCATTTGTCTTCGTCTGCTTTGACTATCCCATTCGCGAACCGTTCGTCTTCGTTTCCTTTGACTTTCGTGTTCACGAAACTTTTCATGTTTCGTGTCTCCTGACTTTCGTGTTCGCGAACATCTTCGTCAGGTTGAGGGTTGAAAGCTAGCAAGGCTTTGTAGTTAGAAACATTTCGTCTCTCCAGAAACTGACGTGTATTTCTATGCACTAACCTAAATCAACTACTGTCTTTACGTTTAGAGTTCTTGTCAGTATTGTATGTTTTAAGCTACTACATCTGGCATTTTTACTACTTTGTCTGATTGTCTACTCTTGTGCTTTTGCATACAACCGTGCAATCAAACTATAGTTTAATCTTGTGTTCGCCTACTAATATCAGTAGTGCACGCACCGAGGGAATTCATTGACCTACGGCTTCCAGAAGATTACATGCCATGAAATCGCTAATAATACAATTTTTTGGTATATACCACTTTTTTTACTCTTATATGTTTGTAGTTATTGTCTTTAAGATGCTTGGAATTTTAAGCTTTTCTGTATTAAGCCTTTGTACAAGAGGGATTACAAGGCTCACATGTCAGAGTTGTCTACATCATTGTCGCCTGCTGAGTTGCAGAGAAGAAAAAAAAAATTCTCAGGGAGATCTCATAGAAGTATGGAAGAAAAATGGCTAAGGTGAGAAGAACTTCTTTTTCATGTGACGATTTACTTTTATTTGTTCATCTCTTTAATTTCTAGTTGAAGTCCATTCAAGGTTAAAACCTCTGCAAACCTATTGACCAAAACACGTCTTTTGTTAGGTTTTTTCTACATTAAATCCTTTTTGGGAAAACATTGGTTTGATGTGCCTTGGGAAATACTTTTGACTCCAAGTGGGCGGTTGTTACAATTGAAAAACTATCTCAAATAGCCATTTCTGCTTTGAGTGAAGATATTAAAGTGAAAATGTTGTTGCTATTGGGTGGAGACTCTAACATCATAGAGACATGGGGACTTCCAAAGGGTGACAAAGCATTCATATCTTGGATTGCAAAGGAGGTCTGGATGACACAATTGGTTGAGTCTACATAAACTTTGTTAGAGAGGATTATAAGCAGACCAATTGGGGCACCCATTGTGATAATGAGTGAGACATCCCTTGCAGACTACTTTGAGGAAATAAAGGTAGTTCATAGGCCCCATGTATTTGAAAAGATTGTCAAGGATATGGCTGTCACCCAACCTTATCATACTTTGTAAGTTGATATGGACAAGGTGTCTCGAAGACTTGTTTTCAGGTTGTCTCGTTTTCTGGTTCTTTGCTTTTCTCAAGTGTGTTCAATTTCTTTTATTCTGTGCTCCATCAGAAATGCTTGTGCTTATAACATGAAAAGTTTCACTTAGCTAAACATTTGGTCTCTTTTTCAGATATTTGAATTTCTTGCAAAAGGTTGGGGCCATAAATATGCTACCACCCATAACAAAGGCTTGACACACACACAATCACATTTTAAATCCAAATTTAAATAAGTTTCCCACTTTCAGAATTTTAAACTAGATCATTTTAAATTTTGATGAATGATTCATGCATTTTCATAAGGCGAGAGTGTAACTATTGATGTATTTGAATTTCCATCTTATTGTTGATTGATACTAACCATTTGAAGCTTCTTGATATGTACTTGTGCTAAAGTACATTGATAAATTTTGCCTCATTGATCATGGCTGAAACATATCATTTACATGTCAAATTATCACGAGAATATGTGACCACTCGTACTATTGAGAGAATTTGTTACTTGGATTCTGAGACAATGAGCCAATGGATATATCAGGGAAGGCGCCATATAGATTTGTGGATTGATGGATCTTTGTATCCACCCAATCTAGTGAACAATTTAAGGCCTAGTTTCAAAGATGTTCATAGTTTGTTAAGTTTTGTTGAAGATGGTTCCCAAGGGCTTCTTGGTTATTGCCATGCCTTTGATGCAAAAAAAAAACCCAAGCGAAAAACTTAGCAGCCCTTATGCAATCATTTGTGGTGAATATGCAAACAACTATGAGAAGATTACATGAAGATAAAGATGCTTTAGATTTGGCATTACAAGAAACAAATTAGAAGTTATCCAAGGCAATGAAAGAGATGGAACAATATGCCAAATATTAGAAAATGTTGGAATAAAAAGTACAATATTGGAAAAGAAAAGAAAAACGGAAAAATTGGAGATCTCTTTTAGGGCAAAGAGAGCTAGAATTGAGACTCTAGTTGTAAGAGGCGCAGCTCACAAACATCGCATAAGAGCAACCAGAGATACTATGAGAAATATGATGGGAGTAGACTCGAGTGGAAGTGATTTCCATTACTTTCTAGAGAAAAATGAAATTTCTGATGCAATCTCACACAGCAACACAAAGATGCGAATCAAAAAAGCTTAAAAAATGGATGTCTAACTTGCATAAACCAGTTGATGCAACAAAATTTTGACAATTGATGGATGAAGGGGGTGTGAGTCATAAAGCTTATAGCGAGTTAAGCATGGTGTTGAGGAATATAGACCAGAGAGGCATTCATCGTGTCATACCGACATACCAAAAGGTTGAGCTTGCATAAAGGAATTAAGATTCTATCTCTATTGGGGGGATACCACCACATAAATGACACAATGAGTATAAAAGGTGGAAAGGTACAAGAAAAACTCATTTCTAGTATAATGAATTCAACAATGCTCTTTTGGATTTACACAAGGTGCAAAGATGTATGGTGCAGCACTATCAAATCACAAAATGGGGTACATTTGATATTTTTGTAATGTTGCATTGATCATATGTCCTCGTATTTATTGTATTCATTGACGATTATTTTTGCAAAAGTGCAGCAACACATTACAATTTGTGTTAAAACTTGATGAGGCTAAAATTGTAAAAGGATGTAAGTTAGAGTGACTCAACATCACATTGATGAATCGTGCTCTACAATCAGGAAAAGTGCACGAAACAAAAAATTTGACGTGCAATTGAAAAAAGAATATTTGGTGGATTGCAGCTTTTGAGCTCCCGAAAGAGATTCATGAGGTTCTGTACTGGTTGTTTGAAAGAAGCAATCTAGGTTGTCTCATAAATGAACAAATGTATGGTCATCTTTTATCTATTGAGGAAGATAGATACAAAGTAGAGTGGCATCTTGTACGAGATCTAAAAACATCGAAGTGCATATTTGGAAGTGGATTGGCTACAAATGCGTTGGTTGCAACTCAAAGTGGTGCAACCAAATTGACATGATGTCGATAAGAACTGTAGACCTATCTTAAACATTCCACTAGAAAGATTCCACATATGCACAATGCATGCATATATACGTGTTTTAGACAAATTACTATATTTACATTGTGTATATGCATTGCACCAATGCGATTTAAAGTGTGGGAGAAGTATGACAAATTGTCAACAACAAGGAACCGAGGAGATGCAAAAAATTATGAATTGTTCATGCAACATGAAAAAGAATTCATCCAGACTTTTTTTGTTGCCTAGGGAGAAACTCATGTCACTCATTCCATGGTATGTGCTATTCTTCATGCATGAGTATTATACAAGAGAATATTACATTGCTTCATATAACCTAAATTGTATTTTTCCCTTGCAGCACATCCTTTATCCACGCCCCATGATTTCTGAGAACTTACGGATCCCTCGCCATATGGAACGCACAAGGTATGGAAAAGAGTCATCACATGACCAAAGCATCCTATTCTAGACACACTAGACATGGTGGAGGTACCGAGAAAAGCAACGCACTCATTGAATGTTTTGAATGGTTCTATAGGGGGGTCATCTATAGGACCATGGAAAATATACTGTGAAGTTTTTAGCACGTGTGAACTTCACCACACACCTTACAAGACCTTACTGAGGTGTTGTGATTGCACAAGATTGATCAAAGAACAGAATACTTGAAAAATATATGGCAAGAGCACAATGGCATACATCTGACTGAAAAACCTAACTTCTTACGATGAGGAATGAATGTCAAAAATAATATTCTAAGCGCTCAGTATGGAAAAAACAGGCTGCTCTCAAGTAGAGAGAGAAAATCAATTCTAGAACACTCGGGTAGAGAGAGAATGAGTTCAAAACACCAAAATTTCATTATTCACAATATGGAAAAACATGCCAAGATTTCCCTACATCAAAGAGACTCGAATTCCTACAATGGAGTTGCATGGAAAGTCCACTTAACTCAATTAACTCAACTATCAAGGATCCACATGTGTAACTATGTGCATGGATATTGCATGTACTGCATGTCATCTCATAAAACTGCCTAGACATGTGTAGATCACATAAACCACTTTGCATGTTGCATGCACTGATTGCATTTGGCTTGCATGCATACAGAATGACCTTGTATGCTATCTAAACTTTTGCATGACATGGACCCAAACTTGAGATAGGAAGATAATATTTTAATAATCTTCACACTCCTCCTTAAAATATATGTTCCTATCCAACATAGACTTCGAAATTAGGCCAAGGTTAGACCTCATCCTGATAAAGACATTCTTGAGTATTGGCTTGGTGAGAAGATCAGCTACACAATTTGTAGCATCAACATGCTCCAGTGAGATCTCTCTCCCAATGACTTTTTCTCTTACAAAATGATGAGCTACTTCAACGTGTTTGCTCCTTGCATGGAAAACTGGGTTATTTGCAAGAGCTTGAGCAGAAATGTTGTCATTCTTGATAATTGGAAGATCTTCATCTACATAACACTTTAGCTCCAAAAGTAGCCTTTTGATCCATAAAACCTCCTTTGTTGTGGTTGTAAGAGATTTATACTCAGTTTTAGCCAACTTCTAGTGATATAACTTTGGATCCTGCATGTGTTGACTTAGCTTATGAACACTAAAGCTTAGATCAGGCCTAGTCACTGTTCACCATATAAGTGAGCCAATAAGACTCCTATAAAGAGTGATGTCCACAAAGGATTTATCTTTCATAGGAACTTTTACAATGTGCTCCATAGGTGTATCTATGCCTTTACAGTTTTCCATTTGAAATTTCTGTGCATGGAAAGTGCATATCTACTTTGAATTATAAAGGCTTGACCTTTCCAAAAATATATTTCAAGGCCTAGAATATAGTGAAGAACTCCTAAGTCCTGCATCTTAAACTCACTACCAAGTGCATGCTTAGTTTCTTCAACTAGCTTCTCGTTATCTCCACAAAGAATGATATCATCAACATAGATGAGAAGAATAATTACAAAATTATCTACAAACTTGCAATACAGAGAAGGGTCATATTCACTTAGACAAAATCCGAGTGATATGAGATAGGAGTTGAGCCTTGCATACCAAGACCTTGGTGCTTGTTTCAGTCCATAGAAATTTTTGAACAAAAGACAAACTTTTGATTCTTCACCTTCTTTCACAAAACCAGGAGGTTGCTCCATGTAAATCTCCTCCTCAAGGTAACCATTGAGAAATGCATTGGAAACATCAAGCTGGAACATACTCCAATTGTGAAAACATGCAAGAGATATGATTGTTACCATTTTTTGCAACTGGTGCAAAGGTATCTTCATAGTCAAGACCTTTGATTTGTGAGTAGTCTTTGGCACAAAGTCTTGTTTTATACTTATTGATAGATCCATCATGATTATATTTGATTCTGAAAACCCACTTACATCCAATCACATGCATGTTGTTTGGTGGCTCCACAAGCTCCCATGTGTTGTTTGACATCAAGGCTTCAAACTCTTGGGTCATTGCTCCAACCCATATCTTGGATTGAAGTGCTTCTTGGACATCTTTAGGATCTTCATCTGATATGAAGAGAGCATGATAGGAAGCTTCACCTTCCACTTGCCTTCCTTTCTCGTCATATGTGAGCCTCCTTGGATCAGATCTTTCTCTTGTAGATCTTCTTGGTGTGGTTGCTTGAAGTTTCTCCTCCTCAAGCCTTGGCCCCACCACTTCTTGAGTCGCATCAAGATTGGTAATTGTAGATCTTGCATGAGACTCCTTGATCTGTGCATCATCCAAGTTAAACTTCTGATCTTCATCGAAGATCACATCTCTACTAACAACATTGTTGTCAGTAGAGAGAAGATATACTATGTATGTTTTTTTAGTAAATGCATATCCTACAAAAAACAGCACTTGGATTTTCCTACACTAATGCGATTCTTAGTCAACCTAGGTACATACAGTACATCATGTAAACAAAAAGATTTTGATGAAAGAGTTCCTAGAACTAGACATATGGGAATAGCCCCACTATCTATCCACCAGACTTCTTCATTCCTAAAAGGAAAAGATAAAAATGTAGACATCATTAATGAATCCTCTCTTTCACTCTCAACACCCTCACACTCATCCTCATTTGTAAGGTTTGCTTGTTTAGATTGGTTATTCTTCTTGAAACAGTTTGATGCAGTGCCTAGATCACATATAGATGAGATTGGTAAGCATACAACTGTGATTTTGGATCAACCAGACAATCTCTTGACCAAACCAAGTGTGTCCACCCAGGTCTAGGTGCCCTACCTAACCCTCTTCAAAAGCTTATAGCTTTTTATTGGCTCAACCAAATGGAATAAAACTGATTGCATCAAAAACTAGACAAAAATAGCTTTAAAACAAGCTATCAAACAAGATAAATGGATCAAGCATGAGAGAGAACTTCCAAATTGAAACTAGATGTTCCTCACATGTGTCTGAGCACCTGATTCTGTACAGTACTAGGTCAGACCCAATCAATGTCCTTTTGAAAGGTTATCATCCTTTGTCTAGCTCTGATACCACTTTTACAAGTAGAAGTGAGGAAGTCCTCCAAATCCAAGGTAGAGCCTCCAAATGTCCTCCAAGCAATCTGCAAGCTTCAAGATGCTCCCCAACTCCAAGCTAGGATGCCTCCACCTGCAAGTAAGGATCTGCAAGCCTCCAAGGATCTCTCCTCCACCTGTGTCCCTACTCTTTAAACACAAAGATAGATAACAAGCTGGCCTCAAGTATTCACCACCCAACCATAGCTAGATCCAAGCTCCAAGCAAGACCTATCTAGCACCCCCTTGCTAACCATAAACAAATCACAAGCATACCACAACACTCCATAGCATACTCAAGATCCAAGCCCTACTTATGTACCGTACCATAAGCAAGATCCAAACCTCAAGCATACTACCACAAGAAAGCACTCTACACACTAGTAGCAACACTAGAGCATAAGCCAAGCAAACAAGAGAGATCTCTCCTTGACAATGGGCGCCCTACTACCCTCATATAGATGGCCCATGGACCCCTCCAATGCACTATGGAGTTCCATGCTCATCCAATGAGAGAGAGAGAAGCCTAGGGGAGTTAAATAATCTCCAAGAGCCTCCATAGGCTTATGGAATGTCAAGAGACTCCTTCCATAAACTATGACTCTTTGAATGCCTTTCTTGTGGGAGTTGGAAACTCAATGGACACTTTAGAAGGGCGCCCTCCTACTAGGTCCCATTGCCCAAGTTGTGCAAGTATACTTTGGTCCTAGACCAATAAAGTGATATGGTTCAAGGTTGAGGCCCAAGGTTTAGAAAAATAGTCATCCAATGACTTTCTAAAACCTCACTAGGTTCCATAACTCCATCCAAGGCATAGACAGCTACCTGCCCTTAACCAAAGACACTAGTACCTTAATCTAAGACACCTACCCTTAATACTAAGGGTACCCCTTATCCAAGGGTCACGTGACCCCATACCTCCAACTAGGGTATAGTCACTTGCCCATCCTTATCCAAGGGAACATACCCTTAATCCTAAGGGTACCTTGCCATTTAGCCCCCAACACTAAATGGACTATTAGGGGTCTGAAGTACTGCTAGTTACATAGGTATGTAACGAGTGTGTAGCAACATTTATTGTTCATCATTTGAGTTTTCTTCACTTAAAATGTCTTCAATGGGTTCATCCTTGTTGGAACCAAGTGAAAGATTGTCCACTTCAAACTATTCAATTTGGAAAATGAGGATGGAGTCCATCTTGATCCTTCAAGACGTGATGGACATAGTTCTTGGCCTTGAAGAAGAACCACAAGTTCTTCAAGAGGTTCAAAAATACAAAAAGAGAGCTAGGATGGCTCTCCACTACATTAAGATGAATGTCTCTAATGAGATACTGAGGGAGATAGGTACTTGTACAACAACCAAAGAAGCTTGGGATTGTCTCAAGTCTATCTATGAGGCTAAGAATACCTCTAGGCTTCTCACTCTTAGGAATCAAATTTTTCAATGTAGCCAAAAGAATGATGAGAGTGCATCTAGTTATGTTTTGAGAGTAAAGGATATTCATAGAGAACTTGCTTGTATTGGTGATTCCATCAATCAAAATGAGCTAGTTCAAGTCATTCTCAATGGCTTGAGAAGTGAATTTGATAACCTTGTCCAATCCTATGCCATTAAGGAGGAGCTACCAAGTTTGGAGGCTCTCCAAAGTGTGCTAATTTTAGAAGAATCAAGACAAGAGTACAAGCTCTTGAGGATGGACAAGCTCTCTCTCACTCATAATGATGGCAAAGCTCTCTTTGCCAAGGATAAGCACAAAGGGAGGAGCAAGAACCAACATCAACAATCCTCAAGCACGGACAAAGTCAAATCCAAAGACAAAGATGAGGAGGAAGATGATTCCTCTAATGCTTCATCATCCAAGCTCAAGAAGAAGAAGATCTGTTTTTATTGTGGCAAGAAAGGCCATTATGCCACCAATTGCTTCAAGAAGAAAAATCAACTCAAGCAAGCCAACATTACCAATGAGAAAGAAGACACTATTGCAAGTGATGGAGAGGGATCTCTTATGGTCTCTAGTTTCTCATCTACTCCTTTCAAGAAGGACGGCCTATGGTATATTGATAGTGGAGCCTCTTCGCATGTGTGTAGCTCCAAGGACTCTTTCTCTTCTATTGCACCTTATGATGGAGTCAAGAAATCAATATACACTGCAAATGATTTTGAATTTCCTATTGAAGGCATAGGGAACATTCCCTTGAAGCTCGCATCCTCTAAAGTTCTTTCTCTCTCTAAAGTTCTTTATGTACCTAAGCTTACTAAGAATCTTATTAGTGTTGGCCAATTGCTTGATAATGGCCTTGATGTAAAATTCAATGTTGATACTTGCACTATCAAGAAGAATGATGAGATACTTGCATTAGGATCTAGATTTGGAGGCATCTATAAACTAGATCCAAATGAGTATGTGAACGCTTGTAATGTTGCTCTTGTGGACAAGCTCTCTATGGAGGAATTATGGCATATCCCAACTACAAATCCATGCTCTCTATGATCAAAGAAGCCAAAGCTATTGGCGTGCCAAAGTCGTTCTCCAAGAAGATCAAGCCTTGTGAGGCTTGTGCTATTGCTAAATCTCACAAAAATCCATTTACAAGATCATCTATCAAAAGCAAGCATCCTTTGGAGTAAATCCACTCGGATGTGCATTTCTCATCAACTACAAGCAAAGGAGGATTTGTTACTTTCATTGATGATTTCACAAGATTCACTTGGATATACCTTCTTGCTTCTAAATCTATGGTGTTTGATCATTTTCTTATTTTCAAAGCTTATGTAGAAAAGCAATTCTCATTCAAGATTAAAACTCTTAGAAGTGATGGAGGTGGTGAATATATCTCCAATAAATTTCATGATTTTTGTGAGCTTGAAGGCATCAAAAGAGAGTTCTCTTGTGCCTATTCCCCATCTCAAAATGGAGTGGCCGAGAGAAAGAATAGATCTCTATGTGAATGTGCAAAATCTATGAGAATTGAGGCATCTTTGCCCAAAGATTTTTGGGGAGAAGCCATTAATTGTGCAAATTATCTTTGCAATAGGCTCCCACATATAGCTCTTGGAGGAAAGTCACCATATGAAATCTTATATTTGAAGAAGCCTAAGGTTGATCACCTTAGAGTTTTTGGATGCATATGCTTTGTCCATATTCCCTTGGAAACAAGGAAGAAGGAAGATCCTAGTGCATGCAAAGGGATCATGGTTGGATACTCATTATTGATTTTGAAGACAATCATGATGTGAAGGGGTCGAGATTTGAAGAAGACTCTCCTCGGATTTTCTCACAAGAAGATCCATGAGAAATAGATCCGAGCCTAAGAGGCTCTCATATGTTCGCAAAGGCAAACAAGTGGATCTTGATACCACTAACTATGTTTTTTATGTCTCTCATGAAGAGCCAAAGAATGTACAAGAGGCACTCAATACCAAGGAGTGGTATGATGCCATGAAGCAAGAGTATGATGCATTGATCACCAACAATACTTGGGAGCTTGTGGATTCTCCATCCAACAAGCATGTGATTGGTTGCAAGTGGGTATTTCGGATCAAGTTCAATCATGATGGCACCATCAACAAGTATAAAGCAAGATTATGAGGATTTGCTCAAATCCATGGCCTTGATTATGAGGAGACCTTTACACCCATTGCAAAGATGGTGACAATAAGAATTTTTATTTCTCTTGCTTGTTTCTTTAAGTGGAAGGTGTTCCAATTAGATGTATCCAATGCTTTTCTAAATGGTTATCTTGAGGAGGAGATCTATATGGAACAACCTCAAGGATTCATCAAGGATGAGTCCAAAGTGTGCTTGCTCTTCAAAAGTCTTTATGGACTCAAGCAAGCACTAAGATCATGGTATTCAAGACTTAATTCTTTTCTTATCTCACTAGGATTTACACTTAGTGATATGATCTAAAGTTTGTTGATAGCAATATTGTCATTCTTCTAATTTATGTTGATGACATTATTCTTTGTGGAAGTTGTATCAAGCTAGTTGATGAAACTAAGCTAGCACTTGGATGTGAGTTAAAATGCAAGCTCTAGGAGAGATACATTATATCCTAGGCCTAGAAATTATTTTTCTTGAAAATCATGTCTTTATATGCCAATCTAGATATGCTCACTCTATGTTGAAAAAATTCCATATGGAAAATTCTAAGAGCATAGATACTCCAATGGAGCAAATTGTGAAAGATCCTAATAAAGGTGATGAAAGATCCTTTGAGGACATCACACTTTTTAGGAGTCTTGTAGGCTCCTTGATTTGGCTTACCATTACTAGGCCCGATCTAAGTTTTTGTGTGCAGAAATTGAGTCAATTTATGCAAGATCCTAAGATCCATCATTGGAAAATGGCCAAGAGGATTCTAAGATATGTATCTTCATCTTGTGATTATGGTCTACTTTATAGAAGTGAAGATCTATCCATTGTTGGCTACTCGGATTCGGACTTTGCAAGTGACAAGATGGATCGAAAGTCTATTAGTGCATACACTATCTTTCTTGGAGGCAATCTAATATCTTGGCTTTCCAAAAAGCAAGATACTATATCTCTCTTTTCATGTGAGGTCGAGTACAAAGCACTCACTACAACTACCAAAGAGGTGCTTTGGATCAAGAGGTTATTAATGGAGCTAAAGTGCATCAAGGAAGATGATCTACCAATGATCAAGTGTGATAACATCTCGGCCCAAGATCTTGCCAATAATCCCATATTTCATGCAAGAAGCAAGCACATAGAAGTCGCACACCATTTTGTGAGAGAAAAGCTTATTGGAGGAGAAATCTATTTGGAGCATGTCAACTCGTCCTCTTGTATTGCCGATCTACTCACCAAGCCTTTGAGCAAAAGTGCTTTCATCAAGCATAGATCTAATCTTGGAGTTATATCAAGATCAATGCTTAAATCTTCATAGATAATTTTTAGGAGGAGTGTGAAGAATTGAAAAAGATTATCTATGTTAGATGTAGGGGTCTTATGTTTTTTACATCAAGCATCTAGGTGTAGGATGTTGATAGGAACAAATATGGCATAGATGGCAAATTATGCATTTCCACTTGTAATGCCACTATTGAGCCAAAATAGAGTTGTTTGATGAATTCTAAGAGGTCCAATAGGATTTAGAGGTGGAACCATGTGAGGTCCAATAGGAATTTGAGGTGTGCTTGAATATAGTCCAATAGAATTAAGAGGTGCATGGATCAATGGTCCAACAGGATTAAGAGGTGACAAAGTGTGGTCCAATCATGCACCTTAGGAGATCACAAGTACATGTTGTGGAAAATCCACATGTGTAAAATCAACAGTTAGAAGCACACAAACAAAACTATTGAAATAACAACACACCAAAATAGAGATCCAAGGATCCAAAATGGTCACATTTGCTTCTCTTATATTACGGATGATTTTTACAAGGAAAGGATATTCTACCTATGGTAAGATGAGTGGGGCCCTTTCCCACTTTTACTTATGAGACTAAGCAATACAAGTTACAACGTTCAACTTGGGATACTTTTAAAACCTTACAAGTTCTAACTTGACTTTCATTAACTTGAACGTCTAAATTTAACCTTGTAATTTTCCAAAAGTGTTTTACTTGCCCCATGTTAACTAATTGGAACTTCATGTCTGTCATACACACACAATGCCCTACTTGGGCTTTTTGCTATAATATTGAAGGTTGGCACTTCAAGTTGGACTTATACATGCATGATGTCATACTTGGGCTTTTATCATTTCAAAAATGTGATAACTTAATAGGTCATTGCATGCAAGGTGAAACTTCCATGAGTATTCTTGTATTCCACTGAAGTGCTCTTTGAGCCTTGTATTCCAACCCCCATAATTATCAAGATATAAAACAACTCTAGAATGATAAGTGATAAGGTCAATGGGCTTTAAATACCATACAACAAGTTTTCATGAGTATTGGGAAACATTGCATTAATGAAATCAATAGATATTGATATCATGGAGAACCAACAAAAATATTAGTGGGATAGAGACATGGAAAGTAGTAGGAAGTGTTCCAAAAGCTTGAGTAGAGGTACAAAAACTTGTGATAGCAGTAAGTACTCTAGAAGAATAAGACTATTGATGAGTGAATTTGGGATGACAATCTTTAAGTGAGTGATAACATTAACATAGAGTTTGGAGAGTCCATATGGATGAAAATAAGGTGAGTGTTTGAATTTTGAATGGCCTTGAATGATGTGTCACAGCTAGCTAGAAGGGAAAATAGTCAGAAAAACAAGTAACAAACTTTACAAAATAAAATAAGCAATTGATTATAAATGAATCAATCAATTCTAAACAAATATAAGAAGCAATAAATGTATGTATATTCTCATAGCGATGCCATAATACCTAGAAGAAATTAGGGTTTCATCTATAATACTAGATGATAATGATGGTGAATCCATTTCGCATTGTAGACTACAATTTTACTTTACTACCATAGCAAATTGCCCCAATCTTATCATCAATAATTGTATATAGAATTTGGAATTTGAATTTTGGATGTCATCTACAATTGTCAATTGTTCTGTAAAGTTGAGAATATGTCCTCAAAGTGAAATTTGAATTCAGGGTATTTACAATTGCCTAATCATGATCTTAACTACTAGAAATTGCATATAATATTTGTTTCTAATATCATCATATGCTATAGCTCTAGCTTAATGTCTTCAACGTGTGTACTCTCTCTCTCTCTCTCTCTCTCTCTCTCTCTCTCTCTCTCTCTCTCTCTCTCTCTCTCTCTCTCTCTCTCTCTCTCTCTCTCTCTCTCTCTCTCTCTCTCTCTCTCTCTCTCTCTCTCTCTCTCTCTCTCTCTCTCTCTCTCTCTCTCTCTCTCTCTCTCTCTCTCTCTCTCTCTCTCACACACACACACACACACACACATTATGGTGAGATGAAATCTTACTTTTCTAGAAAGAGTAATCATTCCATCAACAAAGAGAAATTTTATTTCACACATTCCCTATGAAGGGAACTCCATTATCCTTAGACAAGGAATGTAAGCTAAAGGATAAATGGACCAATTGAAGTCCTCGATTTGATTAAATGAAAAATGAAACACTTGAAATCTAAAGAGTTTATCTCAAAGAATCATTATCAGTGGATTGTCAGTTTAGAAAAAGTTATACTTAGATAATAGAAATTGCATTCTCTCTCAATCTTCAAAAGATATAGTCGAGCATCTACTTTTTCGATGTCACTCTTGTTTTTTAAACCACCTGGTGTGTTGGTTCTAGTATGACATGCTATATTTAGTGCATAGTTTTTATTTCTAGTCAGCTGGAACATGTCGTTTGGGAAACTTATGGTTGATAATTAGAAGGCTTCTTATTTAAAAATTTGGAAACTCAAAAAATGTAATTGTTGAAGGGGATCTCTATTTTTTTACTCTAGTTAGTGTACTAGTTACTTACTCTAGTTAGTGTACTATAGGAAGCAAGTAAGCCATTTGCATTAGCTCTATCTTATTACACACATAATAAGCAAAGAGCTAAATAAAAGCATTTGAATATGGGATCAAAAAATAATTGGCGACAAATTTTGGAAATCGAAGTTTTACTATTAACTTTTTTCTAATTTATTCCAAAGAAAAAGAAGAATGATTATTTATAATCAATATATCATTAAATGCCTATGAAGCAATCTTTAATTAGTTTATAACATGATGACATTTGTTTTGGGACTATGACCTAAAAAAGTAAAACTTTTTGGCATTTTTTAGACCAGCTATTTTTAGGCCAAAATCATGGTCTTTTTAGTTATCTCCAAATTATACCCAAGAAAGTATAGACCACTGTATTTTTAATATAGCATAACTTAATTTTCTTACAAATTTCAATAAACCATAATAATAAAAAAGGAAACAACATTTCAAAACAACACGATTTTTCAAAATCCAAATATGATAAAAAGACAAAGGATCTCAAATTATGTTCACATTTTTTTAATTCAAAAATAGAATTTCAATGGAATTTTCACTAATTAATAATACCTCTCAATTCAAAACTTCACATATTCTGAACACTCTCATTATCAGTTGATGAAGTAGACCCATCTTCTTCATCAGAGTCGACTGGCATATCTTCTTCAAAATTAGTATCAAATATTGACAGGAAAAATTGTAAGTGACATTTTCTATTTGCTAACAAGTTGAGAATGATGGTTGCCCCATTAATCCAAGTCATTCTGTCAAAATGGTCGTAGTTGATTTTCATAAATGATTAGTAACTATTAACTTGAAATCAATAGCCAAAACATCTGCATCCTTTAAATTCAAATCATCGAATCTTGGTTGATGTTTTGGTGATTGCCTTCTCTTGCATTCAAATTTATTTGCAACATTTCAAATTCATACCTCTCCAAAAAAAACATTCGCTGAGGTGGTGTGCAACCAATGGACACATAATGCTTTTGTCTAATTACTATGTTGAATGAACCCAAGCACTTTGGTAGTCCAATATAGATGTCCTTCACTATTTTCTAAAGCTAGACTGAGTGCCACAAGACTTTCAATTTGAATTTCATTCAGATCATTACACCACTTCATTTTTGCAACTTTTATAGTTTGCCTTTTCTTTGTTGAGCCCACATAAATCTCACGTTTCATGACTTGCACACATTGAAAAAAATCATTCTCCTATGAAAGATTTGAAGGTTTGGCAATTGAGTTGAAGCTCCTAACTTAAAAGGCCAGTAAAACTCTTTAGTTGATAATTCACTTTCAAAATTAAGCGAGTTGATTTTTTGTTCTTCAAAACAGTCCATCCACCAATGCCAATCAAATTCGTCAAAAACTTGATAAGCTGCCTGACTAATTAACTCCAACGAATTTAATGAGGCAGATGGATCAACCTCACAGTATTCTCTTTGAGTCTTCTACTCTTCTAGAATGGACTTTAAGGGAGATAATGCAACAAGCTTAATTTGAGTAGAAGGCACACTAAGCAAAAATCGAACTCCTTCAAGAGATAGTCATGACAATAGTTTTGTCAATACTTCAAGATAGATGATTTTTCATTTTCAACACTCCTAAAAATAATCTATGTTGACTTGAACATGGATCTTGGAATTATTCCAAGATTGGCTCTATGCTTGATGAGAGGATTCTTGCTCAAAGGTTTGGTGAGCGAATCTACAATACAAGATAATGTGTCGATGTGCTCCAAGCAGATTTCCCCTCCAATGAGCTTCTCTCTCATGAAGTGATATGCAACCTCGATGTGTTTACTCCTTGCATGCAATATTGGATTGTTGGCAAGGGCTTGTGCTGAAATATTGTCACACATGATCAAAGGTAGATTATCTTCCTTGATTATCTTTAGCTTCACTAGCAACCTCTTGATCCAAAGCACTTATTTTGTTGTAGTAGTAAGTACCTTATATTTAGCTTCACAAGATGAGAGTGATATAGTATCTTGCTTTTTGGAAAGCCAAGATTTCAAATTTCCTCCAATATATATGACATATGCACTTGTAGTTTTCTGATCTACTTTATCACTTGCAAAATCCGAGTCAGAATAGCCAACTATAGAAAGATCTTCACTTTTATATAATAAACCATAATCATAAGTTGAAGATATGTATCTAAGTACCCTTTTGGCCATTTTCCAATGATGAATAGTAGGATTTTGCATAGCTTGGCTCAACTTATGAACACTAAAACTTACATCAGGCCTAGTTATGGTGAGCCATATTAAGGAGCCTATAAGACTCCTAAAAAGGGTGATGTCTACGAAGGATCTTTCATCACCTTTGTTAGGGTATTTTACAATTTGCTCCATAGGAGTGTCAGTACTCTTACAATCTAGCATATTGAATTTTTTTAACATTGAAAGAGCATACTTGGATTGACATACAAAAGCTTTCTCATTATGGAAGTCGATCTCTAATCCTAATATGTAATGTATTTCTCCAAGATCTTGCATCTTGAATTCTTTTCCAAGTGCAATTTTGGTTTCTTCAACTAACTTGATACAACTTCCTGTCGGGACAATATCATCAACATAAATGAGAAGAATGACAATATCTCTATCATAAAACTTGACATACCAGGAAGGATCATAGTTACTAAGATTAAATCCTAGTGAATCAAGAAATGTGCTAAGTCGAGAATACCACGATCTTGGAGCTTGTTTTAGTCCATAGAGACTTTTGAAGAGCAAGCAAACTCTGGTCTTGTCTTGGATGAACCCAATAGGTTGATCCATATAAATCTCTTCTTCCAGATATCCATTTAAAAAAGCATTTGAAACATCTAGTTGAAAAACTTGACATTTGAAAAAACAAGCAATAGAAATCATGATTCTAATTGATACCGTCTTTGCAACTAGAGCAAAAGTCTCCTCATAATCAAGTCCATAAACTTGAGCAAAACCTTTTGCACAAAGTCTTGCCTTGTACTTGTTGATTGTGCCATCTTGATTATATTTGACTCAAAAAACCCATTTGCAACCAATGGTATGCTTGTTGTATGGAAGATCCACAAGCTCCCATGTCTTGTTGGCAATCAATGCATCATATTCCTCCTTCATGGCTAGAAACCATTCTCTTGAGTTGAGTGCATCATATGCATCCTTTGGCTCCTCATGCAAAACAAAATAAGCATAATTAGTGGAGTGGAATTCCACTTGCTTGCCTTTATCTCCATATGTAAGCCTCTTAGGCTCAGATCTTTCTCTTTGTGATCTCCTTGGTGAAAAAATTTGAGGTGACTCCTCAATTCTCGGCCCCATCTCTCCATGTTACTGTTTGAGGGTGATGATAGGAGAATTCTTTTGAGAATCTTTGATCTCGGCCTCCCCAAAGATGTATTTTTTATTCTCATGGAAAATAACATCCCTACTCTCAATTGTAACTGAGGTAGAGGGAACATAAATTTTGTAAGCCTTCTTGTTGGATAAGTATCCGACCATGATCCCTTTGACTGAATTAGGATCATCTCTTTTCCTTGTTTCCAAGGGTACATGAACAAAGCAAGCACATCCAAAAACTCTAAGGTGAACACCCTTAGGTTTCTTCTTAAACAAGACTTGATATGGTGATCTTCCTGCAAGTGCATTATGAGGTAATCTATTGCACAAATAATTTGCACAGTTAATTGCTTCTTCCCAATATTCAATAGGCAAAGAAGCTTCAACTCAGATTGCTTTAGCACATTCACATAGAAATCAATTTTTTCTTTCAGCAACTCCATTTTGAGATGGAGAATAAGCACAAGAAAACGCTCTCTTAATCCCTTCACCCTCACAATAATCATAGAACTTGTTGGAGATGTATTCACCTCCTCCATCACATCTTAAAGCTTTAACTTTGAAAGAAAATTGTTTCTCAACATAAGCTTTAAAGACTAGGAAGTGATCAAATATCATAGCTTTTGAAGAAAGTAGGTACAACCAAGTATATCTTATAAAATCATCAATGAAGGTGACAAAACAAGTTGCACCACCAATACTTTTAGAGGAAGAAAAATGAACATCCGAGTGAATTAATTCCAAAGGATGAGAAGTCTTAATAAAAGACTTTTGATATGGCTTTCTATGTGATTTTGCAATAGCACAAGCCTCACAAGGCTTGATATCCTTCAAAAGTGATCTTGGAAGGCCAATAGCCTTATCATTTTTAATCATAGAAAACATAGAATTAAAGCTAGGATGCCCCAACCTTCTATGCCATAACTCCTCCTTGGACATAAGAGTTCATCCTAGAAAGTTTGTAACTTTGCCTAGCTTCTTCAGAGATAAGAATTCCTTGAAGAGTTTCCAAATTAGGCAACTCCTCCTTTACGGCAAAGGATTGAGCAAGATTATCATAGTCTTCTTTTAAGCCATTTAGAATGACTTGTACTAGCTCATATTGATGGTATGAGGATCTTTTACTCTCAGAACATAATTTGATGTACTCTCCTCACTTCTTTGAAAACTTTGAAAAATCTGATTTCTAAGAGTGAGTATTCTAGAAGTGTTCTTAGCTTCATAGATGGACTTAAGTGCATCCCAAGCTTCTTTGGCAGTGGTGCAAGACCCTATTTATCTCAGAATCTCATTAGAAACATTCATTTTAATGAAGTGTACAGTCATTCTAACTCTCTTCCTATACTTTGGTATTTCAAGTTGTGCTTGAGGCTCCTCCTCAATACCAAGTACTATGTCCATAACATCCTGGAGTATAAGAATAGACTCCATCCTTACCTTCCATATTGAATAATTAGAGGTACTTAGTCTTTCACTTGCTTCTAGGAGATGTCCTTCCACAGATGCCATATTGTGAAGACTTCTTGTTATTGGACAATTATATGTTTGAGCTTGTTCCAATCATACTTCATGTTGCTACTCTCTTTCACTATAAGTATTTTCAAGGGTGTGCTACCTTCCTATGTGAAAAACTTGCAATTGAATTTGAGATAGATCTCAAATATTGCACAAAACAAGATAATCTAGATCAGTCTCTCAAAATAGATTAACATAGACAAGTTTGAATTCTACTTTTGGCATGTGCTAGATGCTACAAAAGAAAACACTAATGATTCACAGAAGGTTCAAAAGTTGTTCAATAACATCAAACTTTGTCTTGATCTTCAGTTTCTTGTGTTGGATACTCAAAACAATGGATTAAGAATCAAGCAAGACTGAATCAAATCAAAAAGTGGTCACTCGGATTTTGGACCTCTCCCTACCCTCTTTAAGAGCTTATAATTCTTGATAGACACATCAAATTTATTTGGGATCAATTGCAATAGAAAGTACTCTTCATAACTTTCCATCAAGCTATAACATCAATATCTTTGGACCAAATAGCAAGGAATTAAAGAGGTCTAAAAATATCTGATTTTCACACGTGCGAAATTCCATAATTCTGTACAATGTCAATTCTGAAATGAAAATTCAGTTTCTATCCTCTTTGATCCAAACACTTTTCACGGAAGGTAAAGAAAAGTGATTAACAGCTTTTTTGCTTGAATTGGGCTCAATAATTCTTGAACAATCAGAGATAATAGCATGCAAAATTTCCAACAAGTTCACACGTGTGGGGAATGACCATCAAGTGTGAATGATTTTATTAAGCTTTATGATTAGCACACAAATTGATTCTAGATTGAATATCAAGATCTAGTATGGAATTTAATGGCTTAATCACAATCTAGCATGCTACGAATCAAAGACTGATAGCTTTGATAAACAAGAGAGAAAAAGTACAAGAATGTAATGCATGTGCATAAGCCTCAACTCAAGTTAGAGAGAGAAAGAGAGAGCAATATTCAAGCAAATGATAGTGTAGATCCAAAATGGCATGGAATAGCTTCAAAGCTTGGTTCCTCATCATAGATTATGAGAATGTCTACACATATTTATGGAGTTTGAGGTATCTCAAGGTAGAACCACATCCATCCATCCACATCTAAAAGTGAAAACTAGAGTGTTAGTGACATTTGTCACTTCTCATGCATGCATTTCTACCTACTTTTACCAAGTGTCATTTTTCCAACTAGAATTGTACAAATCATCATGCATGTGTCCATTTCACTTTGTGCATGCCTTGCATGTCACTATGGATCACTTACAACCATTGCATGTGATATGCCACGAGTTTCTACAAGCATATTAATGACATTTTTAAGTCTATAATCTATATGCAAGTTGTATACTACCAACTAGACTTGAGAAACCCATATAGCTCGGGTTTCTTCTAGGCCAAAATTGGCATTTACATTATGAAACAATGAACTTACATAGAAAAAACTTTATGACAAGCCTAAAGTCAAGATAGATGATTTCTCATTTTCAACACTTGAGTCCATAACAAACCTCAATAAGCTCACCAATGAGATCTCTCTTGCCTTGAAAAAATTGCCTTTGCTCCATGTAGTCTTCTCCATCCAACCTTTTGCCATCTTGATCATGAGTGATCAATTCATAATCATAGAATCCTTTGAGTTGATGAAGAGATGTGAGATCCATGCCTTGGATATTCCCAAAAACTAATCTTCCATTTCTCTTTCCTTCATAAGACTCCCTCTTAATGATTGAATCATAAGAAGTAGAAAACCGCAAAACATTAGAAGCCATGAAAAAAATGATTAGTACATTCAACATAAGGATGATTGAAGTACTCTCTATTTTCAAACAAGAACTTTACTCAATGATCTAGGTAATGACTCATATGATAATGATTGTTCCTCACTATCATTCACAATGACATCATTCAAAGTACATCCTACTTTGAACTCTTCACATACTTCTCTTCTTCTTGACTTGTGACTATCTCCCTCACCAAGTCTCATGATGAACCATTTGATCTACTCTCTGTATGAAGACATGTGACTCCACTTGTTGGAAAAATGACTTTCTTGGAATCATCACAAAGTAATGTAGAAGAACCACCTCCTTCATGCATGCACCTAGCAACATCTTTTTCCATATGATCAAAAAAATCATTAGCAAAAATCTTTTCCAAGGAAGAACCTTCATCACCTCCATTGATGAAGTTAGATCTTTTCTTACCTTTTGCATGCTTGCACTTGCCATGAAGAACCATTGAAGAACCTTCATTATCCTCATAACTAGGGAAGTTAGCACAAAGATGAGCATCTCCAAAAAGCATATTAAATCTTGACCTAGATATAGCATAAGGAAGATTGATTCTAAAAGGTAACTTTGGAAAGTTGAGACCAATCTCCTTTTCCATTCCATCCTTTTTCTTAGCCATAACAAAATCATCAAGCTTGAAAAGTCTACCTTGTCTATTGCCCCCAGCAACCAAGATTTCTTCCTTTGTAATGAAACAAGCATCACCACCAAACTTTACCATGTATCCTTTCTCTATCATTTGACCAACACTTAGAAAATTCTTTGAAATTGAAGGAATGTAAAGAACACCATCAAGTCTTGCTTTCCTATTAGTAAAGAGGCAAATAGGAATTGAACTAATACCTTCGATCACACACTTACACCATTGGCCATGTGAATTGCTTTGGCTCCATCATAAGTGACCAAAGAGGTAAAGAACTCCTTGTGACTAGCCATGTGTGAACTGGCTCCACTATCAATCCACCATGAATCTTTGTCACCTTCACTTGATATTGGACTTGAAGAACACATCAAAAGAGAATCACCACTACCTAGATCCTCATCATTAGTAGTAAAGTTGATTTGTTTGCTACCTTCATCTCTTTGCTTCTTCAAACATTCATTTGCAGAATGCCCTTTGATCTCACAATAAAAGCATTTCAACTTAGACTTATCTTTCTTTTTGCCAAAAGAGAAAGTCTCACCTTGATCTTGCCCTTTAGAACACTTGCCTTTGCCTTTTCCCTTGAACTTTCCTTTGATGAACATAGCCTCCTCTTCATAATGAGATGTTGACGTAGATCCACCTCCTCTTGATTGAAGCCTATACTTCTCATCACCAAGATCTCTTGCAAATCCACAATATTTGGAAAAGTCTTTTGAATAGCAAAACTTTGAGCAAGATTAGCATGATTATCTAACAAGCCATTAAGTATAACTTGAACATATTCTACCTCCTTAATGCTTTCATCAACACATGCTAACTCATCATTGAATGCTTTAACCCTCAAAAAACAAGCATGAGTACTCTCTTCCTTCTTTTGCAAACTTTGAAAGATTTTCCTCCTAAGAGTAAGCACTCTTGATGTAGACTTGGATTCATAAATATTCTTCAAAGCTTTCGAAGCCCCCAAAGATGATGTACACTTACCAATCTCCTTGAAAAGTTCAATGGTGACATTCATCTTAATCATGTGTAGAGCCCTTTTGGCCCTCTTATCATACCTCATTTGATTTTGTTGATTTGTTGGTCTCTCCTTCAAACCTACAACAATAACCAAAACACATTAGAGGAGTTTTGAGCTCCAAAAAGACCCTTTAAGAATTCGTGCAAGCTGTAGTTTATATTATTAAAATATTATAACACTAATACTTTTGACTTGCCATAACTTTTTAATCGTAGCTCAAAAGTAGGCATGTAACATAACATTAGAAAGCCCTTGTCAAGCGCTTTCCAATGCACCTAACTTCGCTAAACCATGAACTCTCTCGGACTAGTGGAGCATCACAGAAGAGAAGTGGGTTTTTATCCCATTCGCAAATTTGTTGTCATGGATGACAGAGTTTTTGATGAAGTGAACATACTGGATACTTTGGTAAAGGTATGTTTGAAATTGACATACATTGTTATGCCATCTTAGGTAATGTTTTTTTAGGCTTCAACATGCTTTTTTTTATGCTTCAACAAGATTTTTTAGGCTATCTTATGTAATGTTATCTTATGCTTCAGCATACTTTTCTTGTGTTTGAACATGGTTTTTTATGTTCTTTGATGCTTAAACATGCCTCTTTAGGCTATCTTATGTAATTTTCAATAAAATTTCGCATTTGCTTTGTAGACAAAAACTCTCATTCTCTACCTGTTTGGCAAGAACAACTGTGAAAGATTCAACTAGTTTCATCACATTTTGCAATATTTCCATATTTGGCATATTGAGGCCAAAACTTGTTTTAGACTTAGAGGTTGACTTTTCAAAGTTCATTAGTCTAAATCTCATTTGAATAAACACTTTTTGAAAGTGTGGGAAAGATAGAATGCGAGTTTAGGTAGATTCAATTTGAATAAGTTGGGTACATTGAATCTAGACCCAAAATTGGTAGGGTTAGCATTTTGGTGGGAAAGCCAAGTGGCCAAATAGGGTTTGGACCTGCTATAAAAGGATGTAACTCGTGGAGAGAGTCATCTTCTCTCTTCTCTATCTCATTTCATGCTTATACATGGTTCTCTTGGGTTCTACTATCCATTGGTGCACTATCTTGGTGATTGCTTGCAATTCTATGTTAGAATGATCTATATTTGCTATTTTTGGATCCACACGTGTGAAATACAGTAGCTTGCTGGTTTTGTACGAACAGCAATAGTACATAATCATTTCATTCAAGTTTGATCAAGTTCTATTAGTGTTTGCATCTCAAATTGTGTGTAGATGCTGATTTTTTCTACATTGGTGAAATTGGTAGTGTATTTCTCTTTCTAACCAAAGATCATTCAAGTAGATTGGATCTTAAGGATCTGAAATCTTTCACATGGTATCAGAGCTTGTGTTTCAGGTTATGAAGGAGGAAATCAGATCTATCAATGATTTGGTGAAGATATCAAGTCTAGAGCATGCTAGAGAGGATTCTACACCAAAATCGGATTTTTTGCTTTTGTAAATTGGATCTTTTGTAGATCAAAACACGAAATAGGTCAATACACTTGTTCAATTTCGATTTTTGAATTCACATACTGGATTTGGCTGATTTTTGGATCATTAGTTCAGCCTAAGTAGTGGCTTATAGATTGCATATCAAATTTTCAACATTTGCATGTAGATTTGGAATAGTCAATTTTTTGTGATTTTGTCAAAACCCTAATTTTGATTGGATCTCTAGATACTGAGGTTGCTGGACTTGATTTGAGTGTGTTTCAATCTTAGGAAGTGGCAAAAGTCATTAGATTGAGGATAGATCATAGGTTGATCAAGATTCCATGACTCTATGTGTTGATTTGCTTGGATAAGTGCTAGAAGAGAATTTGTGAGATAGTTTCAAATCTTGGTGATTTCTTTTGAAAGCATTTGTTGTTGTTCAAAGGAGTGCTTTGTGCATTGAAGCAGGTTGAAAGAGAAGATCAGGTCATTGCTACATGGCAACCTCAATTGGAGTCATGTTGGAAGCCAATGATAGGCTTACCTCAAGTAACTATGCATTATGGAAAGTGAGGATGGAGTCACTTCTTGAGATGAATGATGTTTTGGATATTGTTGTAGGTTTGGACGAGAGACCAGCAACACAACAAGATCAATTGAGGTATGACAAGAGGGCCAAGAAGGCTCTACACATGATAAAGATGAATGTTACCAATTAACTTCTCAAGGAAGTTGGTAAGTGCACATCATCTTTGGAAGCTTGGAATTCATTGAAGAAGCTTTATGAATCCAAGTCTACTTCTAGAGTGTTGACTCTAAGAAGGCAAATCTTTTCTTGTTTGCAAAAGAATGAAGAAAGTCCAAGTACTTTTGTTTTGAGAATGAAAGCATTAAATGATGAGTTAGCTTGCATAGATGAAATCATTAAGGAAGGAGAGCTTATTCAAGTGATTCTTAATGGCTTGTTGGATACTCATGCTAACATTGTTCAAAGTATTGCTATTCAAAAGACTTTGCCAAGTTTGATGGATCTTCAAGAGATCTTGATCAATGAGGAATATAGGCTTCAAGCAAGAGGTGGATCTACATCGACACTTCAAGAGGATGCTATGTTCACAAAGGGCAAATTCAAGGGCAAAACCAAAAGCAAGTGGTCTAAAGGGCAAGATCAAGTGGATGCTTCTTCAAGTGGCAAAAAGAAGGATAGATCAAAGCTCAAGTGCTTCTATTGTGGCATCAAAGGACACTTTGCAAGTGAGTGCTACAAGAAGAAGAGAGATCAAGGAGACAAGCAAGGTAATCTTACTCTTGATGAGGATGGTTTGGATGTGCAAGATGCAAATGATGATTCTTTTGTGATGTCTTCATGTATGCTTGCTAATGATGGAGATCTAGATCCTTGGTGGATTGATAGTGGAGCAAGTTCACACATGACCTTTCACAAAGAGTACTTCACTTCTTTGTTGGCATATGGAGATGACAAGAGGGTGATCTACACAGCCAATGATGGTGAGTGTGCAATCAAAGGGATTGGCACAATTCCTATTTCTCTCTCTACAAATAGGAATGTTCATTTGGAGGATGTCTTGTTTATTCCATCTATTACCAAGAATTTGCTTAGTGTGAGTCAAATGCTAAGTAAGGGCCTCAAGATGGAGTTTGATGGAGATGCTTGTTTGATCAAAAGGAAGGATGTCTTGATTGGAAAAGGTAAAAGACAAGGGAAGTTGTTCAAACTTGATGCTTGTGTTATTGCTAACCAAGTTGGATGTGTTGCAAGGGAGCAAATTTCTATTCAAGAGGTTTGGCACAAAAGGATGGGACACCTCAACTTCAAGTCATTGGAGGTAATGGCAAGGAAGAAGCTATTTTTGTTGGATATAGTGAGGTGAGTAAAGCCTACAAGGTTTACATTCCTTCTACTAACAAAGTGATTGTTGGTAGAGATGTCATTTTTTATGAGGGAAACATTCCAAAGGTGTCTTCAAGCATGATTGATGGTAAAGTAGATGGATCTAACATTCTTGATATTGATGAGAAGGATCCTACTTTGGATGGTGGTGATGATGGACCTTCATCAAGTCAAAAGCCAAGGAGAACATCAAGAGAAAGACAAGTACCTTCAAGGCTCACATATGATCAAAAGGGTAAGCAAGTAGTTTTTGGAAATTATGTTGTTTCCTAACCTCTTTGGATGATCCTACAAGTGTAGATCAAGCAAGGAAAGAAGAGGAGTGGATCCAAGCAATGGATCTTGAGTATCAAGCTCTTATGAAGAATGGAACATGGAGATTGGTGGAGTTGCCTAAGGACAAGAAAGCTATTGGATGCAAATGGATCTTCAAGGTGAAGACAAACCAAGATGGATCTATCAACAAGTACAAGGCAAGGTTAGTGGCAAAAGGATATGCTCAACAACAAGGAATTGACTATGATGAGACCTTTGCACCCGTGGCAAAGATGGTAAGCATTCGAGTCATCATTTCACTTGCTACACTTTATGGATGGGATCTATGGCAAATGGACATTTCAAATGCATTCTTGAATGGTGATATTGAAGAGGAAGTATACATGGAGCAACCCGAGAGCTACATTTCATCAACAAAGCCAAATCATGTGTGTCTTCTACAAAAGAGTTTGTATGGCCTTAAGCAAGCACCAAGGAGTTGGTATGCTAAGCTTAACACTTTTTTACTCTCTCAAGGCTTTGTTATGAGTGAGTATGATCATTCACTTTATTACAGGTTTGCTGGAAATGATGTTACCATCTTGCTAATCTATGTGGATGATATCATCTTGAGTGGTGGAGACAATCAAGATGTGGAGGATATCAAGAATGCTCTTAAGAAGGAGTTTGAGGTGCATGATCTTGGTAATTTGCATTACATTTTAGGAATAGAATCATTAGATCTTCTCAATCTACTTTCATTTGTCAAGAGAAGTATGCTAATTCTATTCTAGAAAGATTTCATATGGTAGATGCAAAAGCTATTGATACACCTATGGAGTCTCATGTAAAGCTAACTATAAGAGGTAATGAAAGATCCTTCGAGGACATTACTCTCTATAGAAAGCTAGTTGGTTCACTCATCTATCTAACCATTACTAGACCTGATCTAAGCTATTGTGTTGGAAGATTGAGTCAATTCATGCAAGATCCTAGTGAGGAGCATTGGAAGCTAGGAAAGCGAGTTTTGAGGTACATCATTGGAACTCGAGATTTTGGCATATTGTATGAGGGATCATCACCTAATCTTTTTGGATTTACAGATTCGGACTATGCTGGAGATGTAATGGATAGGAAATCCATTAGTGCTTATTGTATTTTCATAGTTGATGGAGCTATATCATGGATGTCAAAGAAACAAGCCACTATCTCATTGTCATCTAGTGAGGCCGAGTACAAAGCTCTTACACATTGCACAAAGGAGATGGTATGGATCAAGAGGATGATCAAGGATCTTCACTTGCTAGATTTTTCAGAGAGCCCAATCATCTTTTGTGACAATCAATCAGCCCAAATAATGGCATCCAATCCTATCTTTCATGCTAGGAGCAAGCATATTGAGATACAATATCATTTTGTGAGGGAGCGAGTCATTGCAAAGGAGGTGGAGCTTCAACATGTGTCTTCAAGGGAATGTGTAGCTGATATCTTCACCAAAGCATTGGGAAAAGACTTGTTCATGAAGCATAGGACTTCACTTGGAGTATTATCAAAGTCTATGCTAAAACTAGTTGAAGAGGGAGTGTGAAAGATTCAACTAGTTTCATCACATTTTGCAATATTTCCATATTTGGCATATTGAGGCCAAAACTTGTTTTAGACTTAGAGGTTGACTTTTCAAAGTTCATTAGTCTAAATTTCATCTGAATAAACACTTTTTGAAAGTGTGGGAAAGATAGAATGCGAGTTTGAGTAGATTCAATTTGAATAAGTTGGGTACATTGAATCTAGACCCAAAATTGGTAGGGTTAGCATTTTGGTGGGAAAGCCAAGTGGCCAAATAGGGTTTGGACCTGCTATAAAAGGATGTAACTCGTGGAGAGAGTCATCTTCTCTCTTCTCTATCTCAATTCATGCCTATACATGGTTCTCTTGGGTTCTACTATCCATTGGTGCACTATCTTGGTGATTGCTTGTAATTCTATGTGTAGAATGATCTATATTTGCTATTTTTGGATCCACACGTGTGAAATACAGTAGCTTGCTGGTTTTTTATGGATAGCAACAGTACATAATCATTTCGTTCAAGTTTGATCAAGTTCTATTAGTGTTTGCATCTCAAATTGTGTGTAGATGCTGATTTTTCTACATTGGTGAAATTGGTAGTGTATTTCTCTTTCTAACCAAAGATCATTCAAGTAGATTGGATCTTAAGGATCTGAAATCTTTCACAACAACTGCATTCTGTGTGTCTTCAATGAGTCTGCTCATAGGATGGGAAGCAAGATGAAGTTAAACATAGAACATGAAGTGTTGGTGCACCACTTGCCTATTCAAGAGAGAATAATAAATCCATCCACTGGTGCACCATGGAGGGGAGATGTTGAGAAGTCTCCTAGTTTTATGTTATTTCTCCTAGAGTACCTGTGTCCTCCAGGAGGGTCCGTTCTTTATTTGGGATGTGGCACAAGTGTTATTTTGAGGGCAGCAAGACACTTTGGTAGGCCATCTTTCTCCATTAACATTGACAAGGCACTAGTTAGAGAATGTCTATCTCCGATGATTTGCGAGCAAACAAAAAAATAGCACCGCACACGAAAATATTTTAGAGTCCTATTGTGTTGGATAGATTAATTGTGTCTTGTTTACTTACATGCTACTTACAGGTGTCTACCGGTTTATGTAGAGCGCACCACTAGAGTGGATGAGGAGGCTATTGAAATCTGCCATCCGACCTTGAGCAAAAAGAGAAGATGATGTCCTTATATGATATGGCCATTGAAGAGTAGTTCCACTTCATTTTTTAATAGTTTGGATTCATTTTGGTTCTACATGCTTCATGTTCTAATTTTTGTAATTGCATATTGGTAAAAATGACTTTCAACTTTGGATATTTTATTTCATCATTTCTATTTTTTATATATTTGTTTTCTATGAGTTGCACACACACACACACATGCTTGTGAATTCTTGAGAGAGAGAGAGAGAGAGAGAGAGAGAGAGAGAGAGAGAGAGAGAGAGAGAGAGAGAGAGAGAGAGACAGAGAGAGAGAGAGAGAGAGAGAGAGACAGAGAGAGAGCACATTCAATGACATTTGGTTCATCTTTTTTTTTAGTTAGTATTTTTTGTTCCGTATTGGAGATCATGTTTTCATAATCTACTGGATTAGTTTCAATGTGAAACATGTGAAAAGAAAATGGGAAAGGTTTCAAACATGAAACATGCGAGATTTCTTTCAAATACATAAGTTCAATGAAGTTCGTCCATGTGAATATTATGTTTCCAACCCAAAATGTCAAAATATTGTTCAGTTGTATCTTCAATCTAAATATCTATATCACAATGTCTGAACCAAGTTTTAGAGTCATAATGGCTACATACTTTTAGGGTCATGATGGCTACATTTATGTTGGTAGGTAGTCAATAGACTCAAATGATTGTCATTATTTGGATTTTTATCCATACATTTGTTTTCTATGAGTTGCACTCTCTCTCTCTCTCTCTCTCTCTCTCTCTCTCTCTCTCTCTCTCTCTCTCTCTCTCTCTCTCTCTCTCTCTCTCTCTCTCTCTCTCTCTCTCTCTCTCTCTCTCTCTCTCTCTCTCTCACCCACACACACACACCCACATGTGCACATTGCTACAAGCATATTATGAATTGTTCCTCACTAGGACATGACACATAAAGCTGGAATTGAACACACATACACACACACACACACACACCCACATATGCACATTGACACTAGCATATTTTGAACTATTCCTCACCAGGACATGACACACATAACTGAATACCCAAAATTTTCAATTCCAAAAAAATTCGATACCCAATTAATTTTTGATACCTAAAATGTTCGATACCCAAATTTTTTCGATACCAAAAATTTTCGATTTCAAAAATCTTTTATGCCCAAAATTTTTGATTTTATATCCAGAAATTCATGGACCTTTGGAATAGGGTACCATCTATGATAGTTTATCCTAGGTTTGCATGTCGACTGTCAAAACGAATGCAGGGAAATATGTTTCAAAGCCTTGAGGATGTGTTTTGGATTTCGAAAATATATGATTCCACAGTGGTGGCATCTAGGAAGCAATTTGCGCAAATTCCAATCATCTTGAAAACCAAGAAGGGGAAGAAGCGCAATCCAGACCAAGCAAAATATTTTGCCAAATTGGATAAGTAGCGTTGAAAATGTCGGCACACATGATCGAGATCCCAGAAGGTAATGGGAAGACTTTGGAAATTAACCTGACAATTTGTGAGTGTGAATGTTCTTTGTCTAAAGAATTTTTCAGTTTTACGGGCACATTAAAGGATCAGAAGCAAGTATTCTATTAGACAACTCATAATTTTACTAATTCTCATTTTGTGTAGAAACTCAGCTTGGAAACTGAAGCCAGCAATCATAGATACAAAGTTTATCTAGCTTCAGGAGCAGAGTTGGAGACTTGGAACGTAAAAGTCCCGAATCTCCCAGTGATGATATAGAGACATAGGGAATTGGTTAATTTTCTTGTTTTAGACCTAGCCCATATTGATTTAATTTTGGGATATGAGTGGTTATTTAGTAATTCGTCTTTTCTAATAATTGATTTTCAGAAGCATGTTCTCACTTCAAGGAGGGTGATAAGGTAGTTACTTTATTTGGCAGTAATTTTATACGTCCATCGGCATTTGATGCAACATGCATGACAATAAAATGCAACTTACCCAAAGATATTATGAGCATAGCTAAGAACGGTGTTGTTGTGATACTAGACATAGGATGCTTTCATTTCAAGATACAAGTTTTCCTCTTATCAAGTTTCATGCAAGCACAATGTGAGGATGTGGTTAGCAAATCTCTATTTTTGATAGACTAAGTGATGAACTATTGCAATCTCCAAAAACTGATGTCAAGACTCACACCTATATTCAACTCAAGTGAATGGATCTTTCTAAAAGAAAGATTATGAGTTTCTCAAAGGATCTTGAGATAATCAGATAAGGATCTTGAGATAATCAGATATATGTCCCTTAGTATACCTATGTAATTGATCTAAAACCCCCATTGTGATTCATGTACATAACTCACAAATGCTACTGAAAATTTCCACTAAAAGAGGGATTGAAAGCGACGAATGTTTTTTTTTGTGTTAGCATGCAACCTTTGCAGCAAAATTCGTAGTAAGATGGCATTTCTTCTAGAAAATGTTTCAAATATCGATGTCCAAGCTTTTCGAAGGATAAAAACTGTTCACAGACCAATAAACTAGAAGATCTTGGCCAAAAAATCAGCACATAAACTTTTATGCAGAAACTTTGAGGATAACTACGATTAGGTTTGCCAAAAAAATCCTTTGTACATTTGCAAATTTTGCAAGGTTATCATTCAACAACAACAATTGCTCACAATGAATTTATTTCTGAAAGTCCGAACCCCACTCCTTAAAATCTTGCCTTGACTTTTTGCCTCATGTGATCATTAACCTTCCTTTCCTTGAAAATAAGCACATGCTTTCAGACTGATACATTGTGCAGAGCCTTCTACATCATATGGATCTAATTGACTCCAACCTCTCATTTTTGTGTCTCGGAATGAGAGATGGGGCCTGAGAGTTATCTTTACTGTACATGTAGCTTCATCAGGACAAGATAATCAGTGAACTCCTTATTATAATAAAACATTAATATAAATTGGACACATATAACTAGAATTAGTGGATTTGTTGGATGTTAAAAACTCACAAACTTTGAACTGATCAGCACAATTGGCATTTCAACAGTTGGCTTGTAAGATTCATCAGTTTTTTGCGATCAAGGGTATTAGTTATCTTGTTCACCCAATTGCTCAACGAAGTTAATTTCATTGCAGATGCAGATTGTTGTCCATATTAGGACTCGGGAGACATTACTTCATCAAGCACATAGTTTGAAAATTTGAATAAATGTGTGATAGTGAATAAGTCTTTCTTTCATTAACATAGGTAAGGCTATCCTGAAAAACAATTGACAACGTTTGATTAGAGCACGGATGACAATCATTCTCACCACCACTATATTCTTCCTCCCTTCTATTATCTAATATAAATGTGCTGGGAAGATGAATGACTATTGATTAAACAGTACCAAGGGGTGAACAGCTTCAACTTCCATCTTCTGATGCTTTCAAGTATGATGCCTCTGTATCGTCTGCCGCCTGCATACCTGATCCTGAACCATCCCCTGAACCAGCTGTGTTTCCTGAGGAAGCTTCAATTCCTGGCCTGCTTCCTCCAGCACCCAGCCCTATATGGGTCTGCTGCTGATTCTCTCCAGATGCATTGGAACGACCAAAATCAGGAAAAAGAACTGAAGCACCACCTCCCCCAGGCCCATTGTGGCCACCCATATTTGACTGAGTGGACAGCATGAGTATGCCACTGTTGGCTGCAGCACCCATCTGTCCCTGCCCAGACATTAAGTGTTGTTGTTGCTGTAATGCACCTGATGATTGCTGCAAGTACTGCAGATTCCTCTGACCCAGCATTGACTGCTGAATCAACTGCTGCTGCTGTTGTAAATATTGCTGCCCTCCTGGCTGCAACATGGTGACTGGAGCAACCTGATTTCGTGACCAATGACTTTTCAGCTGCTAATTATAAATGATAAGGCTTAAACAATCTTTATGAACTGGAAAATGTAGGAAGGAAAGGACGACCTGAGAATGAGCAGGCGACATCTGAGGCTGAGCATCAGCTATTGCTGCCAAGTACATCAAATTCTGCTGCAACTTGAATTGATACCTGTATTTATAAAGTTTGCCTTAATGAGTTTGGAATTTCTAAGAACTTAACATAATACAATGTTCAAGATAGCCAACAAGGACTTTGATAAATGTATGCTCACTGTGCACATTCATTAAGCTTGCCGAGGTTTTGGTTGTCAAGAATAGCTAGAATCAGTTGCTTATTCTCATCCAAATACTGCAAACAAAGAAAACAAATTAGAAGAATGCTATAGCAAGGCATCATGATAAATTGAGATGCAGAAATTCAAAGCAAAGCCTACATCACAGATGTAGCTGCAAACTTATGTAAAGCCGGAATGGCAGAATCGCAAGAACATCTCCTCTGTTGTAGCAAGAGCATAGCAGAAACTGTGCTTAAGATTCAATATTTCATTCAGGCCGTTCACTTGACCAGTTTAGTACAATAAAACTTCCATGGAATAAAACAAGTTCACTCTCAGATTAAAAAATCACAGTATGCAATATTTCCAGTTTCAACAGACACAGACTTCTCCATGACTTTTCTTGAAACTGGACAAGTCGCTAGATCTCATTCTTGTGAAATGCTAGGAATAACAACAGTAAACAACACGTGTCATGTACACAATGTAGCCACCCGAGTAAAAGATTAAGTGCCAAACTAACCAGGAATGTGATCGTAGGTTGATTATAACCTTGCAATCAAATGTTATGAGGTTACTCCCGCACAACAACAATCTTTTCACAGTTATGCCCTAGGCAATAACTTAAACCTCAACGACTTGAGTAAAAGAATTACGGAGGAAAAGTCTACAGAATGAGACTTATACAGTGTTTCTAGGCTTCAAAAGAACGGATCTACTGTCAAGTAGCTTGGGCCGGTTAAGCGATTCTGCTGTTTTCATCCATCACCTCTGATTCCCTTGAAGCAACCGTTAACGTTGCAACAGAACTGGATCCAGTAAACCATAGTAGTCCAGCAACAATACTTCTATCTGGTTTCCCACATCCACTATCGCGTTTGATGTCTTATCACACCTGATATCTGCTTCTGAATTCCCTGCCTCAACCACAGTGAGGTTTTGATAACCTTTCAGGCAAGCCCGAAGAACTTAAATAGCATCGAACATACTTTCTGGATAAAATCGGTGCATAGAATAAAGATAAAAGCGCTAAAGCCTGGTAATGACGTCCAGAATCTTGATTCCCATTCAAAAGCCATATCATGTTAGTCAAAAGCAAAAGGTTAGATAATGAAAAGAAGCATTCTAAGTGGCCATAAAGAGTGCCTCCGCAGCAGCGGATGACGTGTGTGTGGAAGCGGTTCTAAGAAGCAACTTTCCACAGCTCATGCCATGCCATGCATGAGAACCGCAATGTTTCTCGAATCTCGACGCACAAAAGAAGGAAGGCAATCTCTGGACTATAACGTAAAGCTAGTCTTATCTTCTAAAAATATGCTCAGACGTGGATGATTCACTCTCGGCTATCTGTATTGGAATTCAATATATGTGGAGATTCCTAAACCGTTGTATTATCCTCTATGCTGTAATATCTTAATCTCATGCACCTTCAACTTCAGTATCGTCAATTTCCCATGTAAAATGACGGAGCTGGAAAATGTGATGCTCATAACAGAGATAAATTTCGTCTAGGCATTGAGATATTCCTACCAAGGGGCTGATCTTATTATCATAGATATCTAGTTTAATTTCCCCTTGAAAATAGTCCTACTAGGCGTCTCGGCAATCAAACAGTGACAAACATTTACTGATATTGTGATTGTAATATCAAGAGAGGAGTTATCTGTCCCAAATCTATCCACGATGACAGAACCCAGACGCAAATATCAGCTCATTCATCCATACCGAAAAGACCTGCACTGAAACTACAACTAGCTCTCACTCCCTCTCTCTCACATTAAACATGCACATGCATAAGAAAAATGTAAAACGAGTCCTCCATCAGCACATAAAAAAACTACTCTCTTTCTGTCACTCACTCACTCACACACACACACGCACACACAAAATGTTCCAACGAATTCTCAACCATAACCTTTTGAATATGCTCCGTGGTGATGGCGGTACTGCCTGTGTAGGCTGCCATGCCGCTTCCTGCTCCTATTTTCTCGTCTTGATCCTGCACAGCTTTCCGTTGTATATATTACACTCCCTTACTCATCGTCTCTTCAGTTTTCTAGGCATGCATATGACTGTTCCTTCAGATTCCTCTAACCAGTAAGCCATAACGTCTACAGCATCACATTAATAAACCCAGAATAAATAACAGATGAGACTGTTTGAGAGAATCGATCCAGATTCTAAATCCTGCAGGGATCTCTCTCATCAGTGATCACCATCAACTCTTAGACCAACACAGCCCAAATTCCAACACCCCCAAAAAGGACAATCACTGATCACCCATCAAAACACTTAACTTTAATAGCAAGTTGCAACATTTTTGCCCAAAACATGGACACTTTTTTGTTGTTGCTGCTCTTGTTTGAGTTTGCAGTAGTCAGACTGATACTGTGTGTTCCTTCCTGAATCCTGACTCAATGTCTTGCTGTCTGTCTGTCTGTACTGAGGCTGCATGTGTCCTGACCTCTGATTCTGCATGTGTCCTCCCTCCTGGCCTTACTGCTCACTGGCCACTTCCCAATGCAATGCCCGGTTCCCAATGTAAAGCCCGAAAATAACATCTTAGGGCTACGGCTTGAGAAATTAAGCCCCAAGGGCCAAGGCCTAAGGGTCTTTGACCTTTTGTGGGTTGTTTCTTGAATGTGCAATGTGGATCAAAGAAATGGGATTGATGAATGTTGAATGGAATCAGCTGATCCTTGGTAACTGTCCTTGGACCTTGGAGGCCGGAGGTACACAGTACAATAGAGTGCATTCAGATGTCATGAGCTGTGAGTCACGTGAAAATTACTCATTTCTTGAATGTTGCTGTCCATCTTCATGACTCCTCTGGCTCCTTCAGGGAAGTCTCATTCCTGATTCCTGAATCCTGCTCATATTGGAATTTGGACCGCCTTCAAAACGTCACACTTGTTTCTTGAATCCATTCCTCCTAGCCATTGCTCTCCATTGTTGTTCTTTTTCACATTAAAAAAACCCTACTCTACCTATTGCTCAAAGAGGTTTTTTCTAAAACCTTAAGGTTTATAATCTATTCCACTTAATTTCAACCAGTCAAAAATCTTTCTTGGGTTTACTTAATATCAAAGGGCAAAAACATCTAATATTTCAATTCTTGGGCTTATTTTCTCACAATTTTAAGCAAAGACTTTGAAAATTCTACAAATCTTAATAAATGTGTGCCAAGATTTCATCTTCTCAAACTCAAATTTGAGCTCATTTATTCATCACATCATGCGATTGATTCCTTGACATATTATGAACTTTTTTTTCACCACCTCTTTACTCAATGGATTTGTGTGAAGTTGAGACCAACTAAACTCTATTCGGCCTTATCCTAATAGAGTAATAATCTAAACAACAATATTAATAATGTATAGAAAACCTAATTAAGCATTTGAAGATATGTCTTAAAAAACCAAGAGATTAAAGCTTGTATGATAAATTTCGAAAACCTGCACATGTGCCCCATAACGAGATTGCAGCTGGTAGGTTCATCACCTACAAAAGAGCAAAACATGCCTTTTCCATAAACTTAGGAAACATGTGCTCCACAAAAGTTGAGAGAGATTCTACTTGATAGGCTCATTCACCTACAAATGGGCAAATTATGTCAATTTTAAAACCTAGGAAACTTTCACCAATTATAGGTCAATTTCAAATTCTACAGGCTTTTCATATTGACTAACATGCCTTTTTGTGAGTGATGCTCATGGAGTAGACTATGCACTTACATCCTCTAGAGACTCTACAACTTTGACATTGCTCTTAAAACACCTAAAAATTCTAGTAGTACATTTGTTGATATGTAATATTCATTTATTATAATGGTAAACATTTTTGTATTGAAATATTGTTATAGTTAAGTTGAAATAATTTACATATGGTTTCAAGGGTATATTCTAACTTTTCTTTTCTCTTGAAGAAACTACTTTAACACATGTGCAAGAGATAGAAGTGATTAATTATCAATCTCCAAGGGAGTAAAGCTCTAATCACTTATAGGGTCTCCATACATCTTCTTTCTAACTAATTTATGTCATCTCTTAGATGCTATTAATGAGATAGACTTAATGTTTATGTTTGTCCTTTCGTGTGCTTATTCTCTTGCGTTCCTTTAATTCTACACATGCATAGTTACATAAGTATATCATTGAGTCATATTTCATGGTGATCAGCTTGAACCTAGCATGGAAATGCCTCTCAAAGGACTAAATGGTAACACTATCTCCTCTCTTGAGCTCCTATGGTTCTCTAAAGCTATCACCATCAACTTCAAGCCTCTCACAATGATTGAAAAAAGACTATGCCTTAAGCTCACCTGAAAAGGTTTTGTCACTTGGGACCGCATCGTGAACTCCATTTACTCCCACAGCTTATTCCACCTCAAGACTGAACTTGGCCTCTCCTCCCGCAAATCTAACTTCCTTTCCTTCACCTTCTTTCATGGAGACCTTGGTCCTCTCTCCACCTTGTAAGAGACACCTCCTTAAGATCCTACTTACAAGACAAAACAATAGAGAACACACTGTTAGATAAACCACCCAACCAAGTAGAAGCAATCAATCAATCTCTAAAAGCTTCACCCCTAGGCCAAGGAATAGGGAGCATGAGAGTATAGAGAGATTCTAGCAATGAATCAACCAAATGATGGTGTAGTAGGGAGAGTTTGGTCTAGAACCTCCTGTGCATGTGGTAATGCAAAGTCCTTCTAACTCCCCTATACATAGATTCCACTATACATAGAGTCTCTATACATAGATTCTCTATACATAGATTGCTATTGATAAGAGTCTACACATGCATATATGGTCCCAAACCTTGTAATAACTCCAATTAGTGTGTCTGGGTCTCACAAGCTTATTAATTACTTGCGGGTCATGTCCAGTATGATGTGGCATAACTAATAAGCTTGATTCAATGGAGTACCAGGTATCCAAGTCTAAGACTATACTGGGTCTTAAGTTCAGGATGTGGACATGACATTCTTCTCCCCTTAACACAAGAGTCGTCACTAAATGCACACAAAAGTGTGCATTTCAAGCACTTATTCAAAAAATCATATCTCATAAACTATGATGAATCACATCAAATCCTTTCATATGTTTGTTCTTCATATACGCATTGCTGATTAAAAATTTTGCGACCTTCATTCATTTAACTTTCACAATTACCTTGAAAATCAATCTTTAATCTGACTTCAATAACAAATAAGTATTTAGAGATGGGATAGTTCTCAAATTATCTGTCTCTACACTGAAATACTATATCGACCTTTTAGAAGTACACTAAAAGATAAATTTCCCCACTGGGTTTGATTCTCTCCAATTTAATAACATCACCTTCATGTACCTCAATTTACATGAATCACTGGGTGAGTCCTCACCTTACACTGGAAATCAATGTTCAAAAGTTAAAAATTCAAAACAATTATAGTCCAAAACTATCCACAATTACTCGTAGACCTGTCATAAATGCTTCTTGGTACAAAACTCATCCCACCAAAATCTCTTAGGAGATCCATCAAATGACTTCAACTCAGTCCTGAGTACCCCAAATACTCTCCTGAGATAAGTGCTCTATCCCTAGCATCATATGCCAGAATAATAGCAACCATTCAATCTTGATAGACTTAACTGCTCCTAATTAACTGGAGATTTTAGGCTGAAAAACAGTACACAAGCATTCCTTGACTACAATCTGTAAAGGAAAGCAAATTCCTCATAAGTAAACAGTTACTTAATAAAAATGCCTGTGAGATCCAAACATTCTCAAGTTTGTATACAAATTTAGAGTTCAAATAACAAATCTAAATTTTAACTCCACCAATTGATCAAAAAATACTCATCATCTTAAGAATTATCATATTTCCATATAATCATCTAATGGCTTTTAAGTATCAATTTATGTTATGATCCGTCAATCATAAACATTTAAAATCTTATGATTCGTCAATCATAATCTATCAGATTCTAAACCCATACTAATCATTTAGAGATACTGGAGTATATGCACAACATACCACTCAGGAAATACAAGATACATTCTGAAATCTTTTTCAAATGGAAAATTATTGGATTCCAAGAATATTCTTCCATCTCGATTCTTAACCAGATTATGAGTTCAAATTCTACAATCAACCAAGTGATTAAAGACCATTATAACATTTGTCTTTAACAAATAATAAACTTTATACAATCACCTCGAACCACATCTAGAGATTATAAAGTTCTGCTAAATTCCAACTGAATTCAGTGGTTATCCTTGACATTAGTTAGACTCTGTCATCCAATATATGTATATGAGCTCACTGGGATATAGTCAATAACTTAGGATATTTCTCCTTCAAGAAATATTCTATATCAAGAACCTTCTATATTCTATGCACAGTTCTCATAAATGAATCCAAATGACTCACTGATCATGTGACTTATAAGCAATATAGAACAAAATAAACAGTTCTCGGTGAATTCTCTTCACAGTGCTTATTTATCCAATTAACTTCTAATCAGGAGTAATCCAATTACTCAAGTCAATTGTAAATGATTCAGAAATCTTAAATGTCTAGGTGCATATCTCAATTATACATGTATAACACCACATTTAGATCTTCTTCTGAACCATAAATAAGTTAATAAATTATCCATTCCACAAAAAGAGACATTAACCTACAAGTAATTGTTCCACACATTACTTGTTCATATGTCTATGCACTCTGACTAGTTTAAGTATACGATATAAACTCAGTACATAGGAAACACATAGTAGATCCACAAGATTAAAATGTACATAAGCAACTTATCCAACTATGTTCCTATACATAAACATAGGTTATAAACTAACAGATATCCACAATCTGCATATGTTACTCACATAATTCACTGAGAATCTTGCAACTCAGCTACCAAAGAACTCTATTTTCTCATGAGTGAATAACATATCTGGGAAATCGTTGAAGTGAATAACTCAACATCATAAGTTTTCCAACCATCTAACTCTTATTAACAAAATTTCTTCTACCAAAATCAATGCAACTGGCTGATTCCTCGAAGGACTTATTTTTATCTTTTCTTTCCCCCTTTTAAAAAAGAAATTCCATAATTTCATTTTAAAAGTTCCCAGGAGACAACGTATAAGATATCAAAGATTCGAAAAAGTCAGTAATGAGTATCCAATACTATTACAAACAGGACTCTTTCCTCAGAATCGTAGAATATCTTATCCCGAATGATAGAAATATTACCTCTCAATAATCAGCTATCAAATAGAGACTAACATTAGGATTCAAAGAACCTAAGTTCCGAGCCATATTCAAAAATCTAACAGTCCTTCAGAACAGAGTTCTACACTGGAAGGAATTATATGAATCTCAATCCAATTGTCATGTATTAAGAAATTTCTAAAGAGTAGAGGTATAATAAAATAGAGAAATAGATATAAGGGTTTCCATATTTTGTAATTAATGAGATACCATTTAGGGATCGATCTATATCTCATAATTCCCAAAATACCCTTAACAAAAATCAATGGACTCTGTTAGTATTACCATTATAGCAATCACTAACCATCGGTCTACAAATCATTAAACCCAAGAAATCTCCTTTAGAATCACTGATGTCCCATACCACTAGCTTTTCCTCCAACAATTTTCTACATCCAGATCTGTTTTGTCCAAAAAGTCAAAAAAGACGATTTGGCTATCCTATACAACCAATTCCAGGAGATAATCCTAACAATTGAAATTTCTCATGCTTCTTTAGTGTTACTCAAAGAATACCATTTTATATTGTATCCATCATGGACAAATAGAATGTATCATCCCAATACAATAGAATGTATCACTAACCCAAAAGAAACATAGATTTCAACAAAACTGAATTTCATATTGTCCTAGATATCCAATATCTATTCCAGAATCGGTACAAAGAACTTAATTTTTTTAACAAGTTAGAACTCTCTTGGTCGTTACTATCATTATAGAGAAATACTCTATAACTAAAAAGAATCCAAATCTCTCTCTCTCTCTCTCTCTCTCTCTCTCTCTCTCTCTCTCTCTCTCTCTCTCTCTCTCTCTCTCTCTTCTCTCTAAACTCTCTCTCTCTCCTCTCTCTCATCACTCCTTCCTCTCTATCTCCCTTCTCTCTAAACTCTCTCTCCTCTCTCCTCTCTCTCATCACTCCTTCCTCTCTATCTCCCTTCTCTCTCTCTTGCTATGCAGGTGTGCACGTGCGGCTCTCAATGAACGGACCCCTATACTACGATGGACTACAATTGGTGCCGTTGTCGGGGAGTGCCAACGTTGCTCACTGCATAGTTGCTTTTCTTTCTCCACTCTTCTCTACTTCCTCCCCTCACCTCCTCTTTTTTCCCATTCTTCGAAATCTTCCAAGTCCATTACAAAAAACCCAAGCCCTCAAGAGATTAATTTTGTTTTTTTAAGCTATATATTGTGTCAGATTTTTTTCAAATTGCTCAGTGTTTTTTATTGCCATAATCTCAGTTTTGATATGGATCAGACCTCCTTTTAAAAAAATAAAAATAAATAAATAAATAAATAAAATCTCTCTCTTTGCTACCGCTCTCTCTCTGCTTCCCCTCCCTTCACCACCCCCTCTCGCTCGCTCCCTCCCTTCCTCGTTTGCTGCTCGCAGCACCACTCCCCCTCTTGCTCGCACCCCTCTGCTCTCTCCACATCCGCCCCCTTCACCTCCCTTCCCATCCCCTCTCTCGCTCCTCACCCGCTCCCTTCCTCGCTACCACCGTGTTGCTCTCTCCCCACCCCCCTTCATCGCTCCACCTCCTTCCCCTCCCATCTGCCTCGCTACCTCCCATTACTCCCTCTCTCCCTGCTGCAATCTCCACTCCCTTCCCCTTCTCGCTCACTCCCTCCCCCTTCTCGCTCCCTCCCTCGCTTGCTGTTCTCCCTCCCTGCTCCTCCGCTCCTTCTCCCTTCCCCTCTGCTCATCCCTGCTCGCTCCACCTCCGCCTCCTTCCTCACTTGTTGCCCTTCCCTGCCTGCCTGCTCTCTCTCTTCTCCGCACCTCCCTGCCTGCTCCTTCACCCCCTGCTACTCGCTTCCCCCTTCACCTCCACTCCAGCTCTCTGCTCCCTGCCTACAGTTGTGCTCCCTCCCTCACCTTCATTCACTCACCTCCATCCCTCCCTTCCCCTGCTTCTTCTCAACAACTGCCTGTCTGCTCCCCTCTCTCCTCCGCTTTCCCCCTGCTCGCTTCACCCTCCTCCCCTACTCTCTCTCGCTCCCTTCCCCTCTCTCTGCTGATCCGCACCTCCATCCCTCCCTTCCCCTGCTCCTTCTCAACACCTGCCTGCTTGCTCCCCTCTCTCCTCCGCTTCCCTCCTGCTCGCTGCCTCCTTCCCCCTTCACCTCCCGCACTTCTTCCTGCTCGCTCCACCTCCATGTTCACCTCCTGGCTCGCTGTCGCTCCCTTCACCACTCCCTGCTCGTCATGCTCGCTGCCTACTCCTCGTCTCCTTCATAGTCTGTCTACCTGTCTACCTACTCTGGTCGCTCTTCTCCTTAGCATGTCTGCCTGTCTGCTCTCTCTCTCCTCCGCTCCCTCCCTCGCCTGCTGCTCACCTCCCTGCTACTCGATCTTTTCCCGCACTATCGCACTCCAGGAACCCGCATCCCAAACTGTGCTCTCCATTCTCCTCCGTATACCATTCTGTCTCTTCTCTTTTTTTTCGGAGTTGTACTTTTTATTTTTATTTTAAAAAAAAAAAAAAAAAACCTTAACTTTTGATAATCTAGTTACCTTCGCTGTTTTTTTTACCGTAGTCTCTTCTTTTATAAAACAACAAACTTTTGTAGAGGCCTCTGAAGTTCCATCTTAGTCTCACTAAGACCAGGACATAGAGAAATTTGCAAGAGTTTGTTGTCAAAAAAAAAAAAAACAACCAACAAACTTTTGTAGAGGCCTCCGAAGTTCCATCTTAGTCTCACTAAGACCAGGACACAGAGAAATCTGCAAGAGTTTGTTGTCAAAAAAAAAAAAAAACCAACAAACTTTTGTAGAGGCCTTTGAAGTTCCATCTTAGTCTCACTAAGACCAGGACACAGAGAAATCTGCAAGGGTTTATTTTTCTATAAAAATAAAAATAAAAATATGAATTGGGCCATTAGCCTCATTGGGAAGTGACCTTATCTCTGATAGCTCCTCCCACGACTGCCGAAGGCCCTTTTCTTTAAAAAATATTATAATAATTTTTAGCCCAAGCCTCTGTGAGTGACTTTATCTTTGATGGACTCCTCCCAAGACTGCCAAGGCTAAAACGAGTTATAGTTGGTATTGAAAAATCCTTCTACAAACTTGCGGAGAGGTGCCGAAAAGTAGTTTTTTGAAGCAAAACTAACCCTTTGCCAAAAAAACCTACATAAGTACTTTTCCAATTATCATCCCTCGTCATAAGACTTTCGCTGGAAGGGCATAATGGAATTTATCTATAAATTCTACCCTTGCCCAAACCATGAATGTTCTAGACTGAGGGATATTTCTGCTTTTTCTTTTCTTCTTCCATCTCCTCATCATCAATTCCCTCATATACATTCAGAAACTGCATCCCCCAATCTCTCTCTTGTACATCACCACACCACTCCATATCATCTTCATCTTGCACACAGCAGGCCATGGCAATTTATGAGCAGCTTGCCCAAATCTCGATGCTTTCCGGAGAAACTCTCAAGGGCTGCACTGCACGATTTGCCAAGATGGTGGGAGATTGGAATTCTGGTCTTCCTAGTCACCACAAAATGGCATTTTTCTATGCCGGATTACCGCACGAGATCAAGATTGGTATGTCATCCTTTACATCATATACTAGTCCAAACGAACTTTGTAAGACAACCGCTATTGCAGAAGCACAGATCTCGCACACACCATCACAGGGATGATAGAGCATCTAATCCACAAGATGCCACAGACAACGCTAGCCAAAGTACTAGCAACATAGACGATCAGATGCAAGTTGTCAGTGACACAGGTGAGATGTGCAGTCAATCTGATTACCTCCCAGAACCACAAATTGTCAATCGGAAGATCTGACCACTAGACCAGTGCCATTATTGTTTTGGAAAACATCCAACAACTCAATGTCCAGTTCGGAATCTGAGATTATGAAATCAATCTAATAAGGGAATTTTGGAGAGTGGAAATCAATCAACAAAATCCTCATCTATGCCATTTAGCTTGCCATCAGATTGCTCCTCCAAAGAAAATGGATCGGTCTCAGGACTTTCAGAATCCTCTCTAGTGGCTAGGCAAGGTTTGGTGGAAGTATTGGTTATATCAGCGAGCGGACCATCCCAGGCAGGGGAAGTTCAGACTTGCTCACCACTATACTACGTGGAAGGGATCAAAGGAGACCTGATACCGGTGTACGCGCATCAACTGAGAGGTGACAGAATCTTACACACGGTACGGTGTTTCGGATGTGGAGGTAAACATCGTAGATCAGAATGTCCACACCGAAATGATCTGTCCTCCTTTTATCCTTGGTGTGAACAATGCAACATCAATCACCCATGCCGTGATTGTCCACTAAGAGATCCAAGAAAAGCCGTTATAACTCCTACCTGCTTGAATCGGCAACCTACATATGACCATGCAAATCCACCAACCGAGAAGCTGCACTACAAACACAAACTTCTAGTGCCACCTGGTTACGAAGCAGATGCGGATGGAAGGAATGAGAGAAAGATCCAGAAACAAATTGACACGGCCACACATGAATCACCAACATCACAGAAGACAGAGTGGGTAAAATCTAGCCAACCAAGGGTAGCGTAAGAAGTCAAGAAACTGGAAACAGATGCAATCCAGTAGATTCTACCAAGCCTCATTAACCAAATGCTGCCACAATTTTTGGTGGATGAATTACAAAGGGGCCTCACGTCAACCATGCAACTTGAAGGCAAACTGACTACCAGTCAATGCAACGATCCATCTGTAACACCTTCAAGAGAGCAGTCCATTGAGAAAGGAAAGACTAAGGTGGGAGATTGTCCTCTGATTTCAACGCCAATCATAAGCAAGATCCAACCACAGTCAGAATGTTCCACTCAACATCTGGCCACCACAAAGCTACATCAGGACATCACATTGTTAGACGGCCAAATCCAGGGAATCCAAGCCCAAAATGGCCCATTGCACAGCAAGAACCAGAACCTATAATGACAAAGCCTTGTCCTAAATCTATGATATTGACTGCTGACGAAAGTCGTCAGGCTGATACATACTTCGAATACCTGGACAGACAAGAGCATCAACCAAACACGTCATATCCACATTATGATTTTGGGGAGTCCATGACATTGGGACCAGTTATGCCGATCTATGAGGATCCTCAAATGACATACCTCGACTACCCAATTGTCAATGAACAAGGTTATCTGGAATGGCCACCAGACCCTTATGAGTATTATTGAAAATCTGGCAAGTCCAAGTTCTTGCTGATCGCCATCATCCAATAAAGCCTCGGGTTTTATGTAAGCGAATTTTATCCACGCTTTTCCTGAAGCACCCATGTCCCAGCAATAAAAGAACTGACAACAATGCCCCTTCACGACAGTTGCAGCCTAGTGCCGAGGACCAGCACTACTTTGGGCCGTGGACCCTGTTGTGGGTATTTCCTACACAATAATGAACAAGTGGGTCCCACCACTTGAAATACTGTTGGCCAAGCCTTACCTAGTGGGCCCCACCACAATGCAGTGTACAGTTAGAATAATAAGTGTGAGGGCACGTGTAAGCCGCACGCAAAATGGTTAGGTAGAACTTGAATAAAAGACTTAGGGCCTTAGTTAGAATAAATTAATTAAAAAGCCCAAAGTCAAGTTCATAAGGTTCTAAGTTAAAGGGAATCTCTCAAACTCACATGAATCATGTGAGTTTGGCCCTTTCCCTAATGAACCATTAGATTGAAGTTCAATTAGTTTGAAGGGCTAGGATGCCATTGTAAATAGGCCAATGAGAGCCAAGATGGCCCTCTCTCCTCAACTATATAAGGAGACCATTTCCCATTGTACATATCTTCATCTTTCTCAATAAAGCTCTCCTTCTAGCTCTCTCTCTCTCTCTCTCTCTCTCTCTCTCTCTCTCTCTCTCTCTCTCTCTCTCTCTCTCTCTCTCTCTCTCATTCTAGCTATAAAAAAAATGATATTAGATATTTTTTTTTTACATGAAATAAATTTGCTTGTTTTAGAATCAAAAAAAAAAAAATTTGTTTACAGTATTGAAGTTTTGTTTCAGCTATTAAAATTTTATAAATTACAAAATATATAGCATAAATATTTTATTTGTACTACTATCTTAAAAAAAGTATCATTATCATCCATGCTGAATTTTTAAAAATCTTTGGAAAAAATGTATTATTGAAATTTTTTAATTGATTCAATAATCATTTCAAATAAGAAAAATTGTAATGTTTTTTACTTGTAATATAAAAATATATACAATAAAATAACATCAATAGATCTACCATGACCTATATGCATGAGAGGTTGCACACTCTATTTTGATGAATTCGGATTTTCATAGGCTATCAAACAAGATTTAGATCTAATCAAGAGCTCTTGAACATAAAAAATAATCATCCATCAAAGACAAGCCATTTACATCATGCACATCCATGGAAAAATGAAGTGTTACTCAAGATTTTAGAGAGAGACAAACAACCTACTCTTAAGTAGGGAGAGAAAAACCAAGAGCCCTCGGGTAGAGAGAGAGAATACACAAGAGAATTTGACACCAAAATCATTCTATCTCTAAAAAGTGTTCAAAGCACAATGAGACTCCACATCCATATAGTGGTATCTCGAGTTCCTACTCAATTAAACATGTGGTAACCTCTAAAAATGATTGGATTGCACCTCATAATTTGATTGGACCTCACAAGCCAATAGGATGAGGATTTTGGCTTATGGTGCACCACTTGCAATTTTGCACTCTTACAATTTAGGACTCTAGATGGATGTCTATTTGCCTATGCATAATCATGCAATTGATTTGTACAATTCATGAGGAGGTTGAGGCCCAACCTCATGATGACATTTGGCATGATTCAGCTTGACTAGCTTTAGCCTACTTTCACATTGCTTTCTAAAACAAGCTATTATAAGGCATGAATTAGCTAATACAAATAGGCCTACTACTCACATGTGGGAACATGCTCCACACATGTGTGATTTACATATTTACATGAAAGTGTAAAATAATCAAGCTATATTTTGCATATTATGGAGAGACTCTCTATCAATGAGGGTGATGACAAAGCATTATTTTTCAAAGACAAAGGCAAGGCAAAGTGGAAAGGAGAAGCATTCAAGAAGGATCAAGCCAAGGATGGAGATCACTCATCATCTTCTTCATCAAATCAAGAAAGACCCAAGAAGGACAAGTCCAAGTCTGAGATCAACTGCTACTATTGTAACAAGATGGAGCATTATGTTCTCAGAGTGCTTCAAGAGGAAGAATCCTCAAAGTCAAACCAACCTAAGCATAGAAGAGGAAGAAAGAGATCATGAGGTCCCTCTCATGATATCAAACTTCACATTATCAAGTGTCAAAGGTAAAGATCTTGGATCAATAGTGGGGCAAGTTCTCACATGTCGGACAAGAGGGAGTATTTTTTACATCTTACATCGTATGTAGGACTTAAAAAGGTCCATTTATACAACAAACAATAATGAATGTAAGTTTAAGGGAGTTGGTTCCATTTCCATGTATCTTGGATCTTCCAAGACGAAAAAGATTGATGGTGTACTTTTCATTCCTAACATTATAGAGAACTTGCTTAGTGTTGGACAATTATTGGATAATGGATACATTGTTGAGTTTGCTTCCAACTTTTGTTACATCAAGAAGAATGAGAGAGTGATATCAGGAGGGATAAGGTTTGGAAGATTATTCAAGTAGATGCATTTGTTGAATCTAACCAAATGATAATAGTTTCCAAGGAGGAAATGTCCACATCCGACTTGTGGCACAAGAGGCTTGGACACATATATCACAAGTCAATGGAAAAAATGTGCAAGGACGATCTCAGTCATGTTTTTGAATTCAGATAATGGAAGAGAATACATCTACACTAAGCTCAAGGAGTATTGTAATCAAGAAGAGATCAAGAAAGAGCTTTCTTATCCTTACACACCTCAACAAAATGGGGTGGCCGAGAGGAGAAAGAGAACATTATGTGAGTGTTCAAAATCCTTGAGATTTGATGTATATCTACTTAAGTCTTTTTGGGGTGAAGATTCAACATGTGCTAACTACTTGTGCAATAGAGTACCTTGTTGTGTTATCAATGGCCAAACATCTTTTGAATTGCTTTATGGTGAAAATCCAAATCAGAAGAACTTGAAAATGTTTGGATGGATTTGCTTTGTTCATGTTCCATTGGACACTAGGACCAAGGGAGATCTGTTTTCCATGAAGGGGATAATGGTTGGATATGGAAAACCAAGAAAAGCTTATAAGATCTACATCCCTTCCATTTAAAAGTCTGTCATTTCTAGAGATGTAATTTTTGACTAATTCTCTAAAAATCCTATTAGCAAAAGATGGTTGAGATCAAGGAGGAGCTTGATCAAGATAAGGAGTAAAATCTGAGAGCTCCAATTACTCCAAGGAGGTCCACAAAAGCACGAATGGAGCCATCAAGGCTCACATACAAGGATCAAGATAAGCAAGCCGAGGAAGGTATCAGCTCTCGATATCTTAGGATGGAGAACTTGAAAAATTGTGATCTATGGGTTGATGGAAGTTTATATCCAATAGATCGAAACTCAATGCAACATCCTAACTTTGGATCAATCACACAACGCATAGTGTTTTTGTGTGAAAGAAACACTAACCCAAGGAACATAGGAACATGATGAATATTCGTGAACATCAGTCGGAATAGGCCAATTTTTTATGGCCTAAACTTTATGAAAATCTAGATGAATGTGCCCATCACAAACAAGAAGACCAAGAAACTCGATCTCAGCAACAACAAAAGAACATTTAGACAACTTAGCAAATAACTGGTGATGTACAAGTAATTGAAAAACAGAGGAAAGGTGAGAAACATGCTCAACAAGAGACTAGCTAAAACTAAAAATATCATCAAAATAAACCGGACATTGGCCACCGGACCCCCGGGGAGCAATGCGGTAGGGACGAGCGCCAGAGGCGGCTTGGACATGGCGCCCACGCGCGTCCCAAACGAGGGCGGTGCCATCCGCCATCGGGATCCTGTTCGCGCATAGTTTCCAATAGGCTGGAGCAGCCTAGTAGGTCTCGGGGCTCCCGTTGAACCAGCAATGCTGGCTCCTGGAGCAGCGCTGGTAGCAACCTGGCCTCTCGGAGCTCAGAGAGCAGCCACCGACCCACGCTGTGCATTCTGGCACCGGCACTAGGCCATGGGCACCTTGGCCGACAGCGGCCGACGCTGGGGGGATGTGGGTTGCAATGTTTCCAAGGGTGGGCCTTTGCGATGCAATCTCCGCAAGGCACTGGAATCAAGCTCGGTGCCACGAAAGCGTGATAGGGGGCCTTCAGCATCGTCCCACATGCGCGACTACATGGACAGCCTCCAGGGCGCCATCTCCTCCACGGCGCCGATGGGATGTTTTGCAGCTCTTCGGGGGATGTCAGCCAAGAGTTGCAGGTGGTTGTGTGCGAAATATAAAAAGAGAGAGAGACCCATCAAAGTGCCTGTCGGCAATCACCACCAGTGGAATGTGTCGGTGGGACGGTCATTTGGTAGAGAGCGTGACGACATGAGGGCCATCACAACCCTGCGGTAATTGCGCTCAAGCCAACAAGCCACATCTCGTCCTCCGGGTTGTGGAGATTGTCCATGCACAAAGGCACAGATCAGATGCACAACCTATAGAACAGATCCTGTTCAAGTATAGTCATGGGAGACAATATCAAACTTTGGGTATATGTATGGATAGGGGACATTCTAGAAGCATGTTATGGGACTAAATAATTATGCATTTCCTAGCTCTTGTATCACACCATGCCTAACCCTGATACCAAACCCATGGTGGTCATGAACACTTGAAATTTGAGTGCAGTCGGACTTGCATGTATGTTTGAAAGGACTACTCTTGATTTTCGTTTATACATGTGTTGTCCATTGTGATGGACAACACTAATAAAAAAAATTGGGTTATAGATCTACCCCGTGAAGGGTAGAGTGCCTTAACCTCAGTGAAATAAAAGCCCGTAGGCCTTTTGCGTCCTTATCGAGGGAGATGCTAACCTTTTCTCCATCCATCAAACACGATAAGATTCTAGTCAGCAGGTATATATCTAAGGCTAGGAGATGTCTGTGTTAAAACTTATGGGACTGATATATACTACGCACTTGTTGCCCCTCCCCCGTCTTTCTTTTCCTCTCTCATTGGTGGGAGAGCTAGAGGGGGAACTTGGAACATTCATAAAGCAAAGGATTCAGCCAAAAGGATCAAGATCATCACCCACTGCTCACAAATTCAATAGAGTGACATCCAAGTTTTGAACGAGCATCAACATCATTTCATGCTACTCAGCATCTCTTGTAGCAGTCTGTACAAATAGACTATTTCCTAACTCTTTCTACGTGATGCGATCATACCAGCACTACCACACCAGATCTTATCAGAACTCCGAAGTTAAGCGTGCTTGGGTCTAAATAGTATTGGGATGGGTGACCTCCCAGGAATTTCGGTTGCCGCACCCTCTACCACTTTTCTTTTCCATTAGGCTTAGCATATGTTTTCCGAATCCGTCTAGGCGTCGTTCGCGAGGTGCCTTTCCCCATATGACTTGGCCACTCGGGACTTCCAGAATTCGTTCCGGTGCCAATCCCTTAACGTCCGGTGCCACGTGAATTAGGCTCTCCCCTGGGTCCATCCCGTTGCCTCGACACCCTAGCCACTCAGTTCGGGGACATGATGTTTCCCGAGCAAGGTGTCCCGGTGCCAAACCTGAACTCGTCCGTGTTAAAAATTCACAATTCTAGCTTGACTAGTTTTGGTCATATGACTTGTAAATAGTTAGATGGTCATGATGTGGCTTGTCACACGTGCCAAATAGCATAGGATTCCATTCATAAGGATGTTCTCAAGTAGACCTAAGTGTTAGAACCTTTGGAATGAGTCCAAATTATGCTTAGATACAAGGGAGAAAAAATAGGAGCTATTTTTGGTGATTTTTGCATTTTTGAGGGATCTCCAAGATTCCAACCCTAACTTGGTAGGGATGAAATATCCACCAAAATCAGCATTAGGGATAGGTTTAGGGCTACTCATACCTGCCCAAAACCGTGATGGATCATGTATATATAGGTGATGATATCTCACCAAAATCAATCAAGCAATTTCATGTTTTTTCTCTCATAATGGTGCAATTGCTCTCTATGTTCATAATTGTTTGAGTACTTGTGATTACTAATGATTATAGGATTGAATGTAGGTCTGGTGTACAGTACTCAGAATGTGGGAGGCCGTACTTTCACACGTGTGAAGCCTTCTTCAAGGATTTGGGCCATTTAGTGAGGTTCAAGCATAGATTTTTGATGGATTTTGATGGTTCAACTTGTGCTAATCTTATGAAATCATAATCTATTGTTCCCTCATCATTTCAAGTGTTTTAGGATCCTTATTTGCTGTAATTTTTACATGGTATCAGAGCCTAAAGGCTGAAATGAGCTAAATCCTTGGTTTTCATTCAATTTGATCACAATTTTTTATCTAAATCTTGTGTAGATTGGATCTTAGCATCTAGTATTGATTCTAGAACTCAAAGTGAGTCAAATACATTGGAGATTGGTGTTGTGTGACTTCATTTGCAGGTTTTTAGGTGTCTAAAACTAGAGGCAAAGTTGAATTCAATTAACATTACCAAGATAGCAATTTTCTAAGCGAGTTTTGGAGGTGATTTCATAGAGGAGGCTTTCTAGCATTCAAGGAGAGGGAAGAGCAGAGTTTTGGGGACTCTTCAAGGCTGTTCTAAGGTGTAGTAGGCACATCCTAAAGTGATTTAGATTCAGTCCAACCATTGCTTGACTTATGCACCAAATTAGATCAATTTTTCATCAATTTTGATCATTTTTTGCTTGTGATTGGATAGTAGATTGTGTTGCATCCTCATTAAGTTCCATTTAGATCTTTTACAAGTGATTTTGGAAGTATATTAGGTTGCTGAAATTAACTCTTGATCAGATCATTTGGAAGCTTTAATGTTCTTTATAGAAAGAGGGGCAATTCTACTAGTATTGTCTACTTCAATCAAGCAAGTGCATTGTTTCTAGTATTCTATGATTTGATTTTGTTAGAGATCATTCTTAGATCTTTATAGGAAGTCTATTACTGATCTTTTCAGGTCCCTAAGAAGTGGGATAAGGTAGATTTTCAATCAAATCAATAGAAGTAACCTTCATTTGTGTCAAGTCCTTGATTAGGAGACTAGATGGCATCTATAAATGCATATCTTTTGGATACTAATGAAAGGCTCAACAAAACTAACTATTCCATATGGAAAGTTAGAATGGAATCCATCATGATCATGCAAGATCTGATGGAAATTGTAAATGGTAAGGAGGGTGAACCTATTCATCCTCAAGAAAAAGCCAAATACATCAAGAGGTGCAATGTTGCACTACATTGCATAAAAATGAATGTTGCAAATGAACTCTTAAGAGAGGTAGGAGATTGCACTTCAGCTCAAGATGCTTGGGAGACTTTGCAAAAGGTCTATGAATCCAAGAACCAAACTAGAATGTTAGCTTTGAATAATCAAATCTATAGAAGCTATCAAAAGAAAGGAGAGAGTGCACATACTTTTGTCCTAAGAGTAAAGGAATTGAACTAAGAGCTAGCCTTTATAGGTGATCCTATCAAGGATGAAGAGCTTGTTCAACTCATATTGAATGGACTAAGCTTTGAATTTGACAATTTGGTTTAGGGATATGCAATTATGGGTAAGCTACCCATACTTGAACTCCAAGGCACACTCATGGCCGAGGAATCAAGAAGGAGCCAAATGCAAGAGAGGATGGATAGGCTTTCCATCCAAGGTGGAGATGACCAAGCTCTCTTCACCAAAGGAAAAGGCAAGTCCAAAGGCAAAGGATCAACATTCAAGAAGTCTGTAAAGCTTGAGGATCAAGAAGGACCCTCAAAGGCATCTCCATCAACCACCAAAGTCAAGAAGGACAAATCAAAGGTGAAGTGCTACTATTGTAGCAAGATGGGGCATTATGCCTAGGAATGCTTCAAGAGGAAGCAAGATCAAAGCCAAGCCAACATGAGCAAAGAGGAGGAGGAGGAGAGTTCACATGAGGACTATCTCATGATGTCCATATTTTCTTCAACAAGCTTCAAAGGAGAAGATCCTTGGTGGATTGACTCGGGTGCTAGTTCACACATGACTAGTAAAAGGGAGTTTTTCTCTTCTCTCTTATCTTATGATGGACCTATAAAGTCTATCTATACAGCAAATGATGAAGCTTGTAAGATTGAAGGAGCTGGTAGCATTCCCCTTTGCTTAGGATCTTCCAAAAAGATCAACATTGAAGGTGTTTTGTACATTCCTACAATAACAAAGAATCTACTAAGTGTTGGAAAAATGGTAGACAATGGTTTCAATGTTGACTTTGCTTCAAATGAATGTTTCATCAAGAAGAAGGGTAAGATAGTGGCTAAGGGCACTAGACTTGGCAAACTTTATAAGTTGGATGCATTTGTGGATACTAATGTTGTCATGTTGGCCGAGAAAAGCAAGATATCTACCTTTACTTTATGGCACAAAAGACTTGGACATGTCAACTCGGGTTCCATAGAGGCTATGATCAAGGAGGAGTATGCTTTAGGCCTACCAAGGTCTATTGGGAAGGAAGACAAGGTTTGTGAAGCTTGTGCTTTATCCAAGGCACATAAGAAGGTGTTTCCTAACTCCATCACAAAGTCATATCATCCTCTTGAACTCATACACTCGGATGTGCACATTGCTAGCACCAAATCTAATGGAGGTTCATCCATGTTTTTAACCTTCATTGATGACTACTCAAGATATTGTTGGGTGTTCTTACTTTCCTTCAAGTCTCAAGTATTTGATACTTTTGTAAAGTTCAAGCTGTTTGTGGAAAAGCATCATAATCATAGCATCAAGATTCTTAGAAGTGACAATGGTGGAGAATTCATCTCCAATGAGTTCAAGGCCTTTTGTGAGGAGGAAGGGATCAAGAAAGAGACTTCTTGTCCTTACACTCTTCAACAAAATGGAGTTGCTGAAAGAAGGAATAGAACATTATGTGAATGTTCTAAGGCTTTAAGATTAGATGCTTGTTTGCCCAAATCCTTTTGGGGTGAGTCTCTTGTATGTGCAAACTACTTGATGAATAGGGTGCCTTGCAAAGCAATTGAAGGCAAAACTCCTTATGAGATGTTGTATGGAAAGAAACCCAATCTTAATCACTTGAAAGTTTTTGGGTGTATATGTTATGTGCATGTGTCATTGGAAACAAGAACCAAGGAGGATCCATCTTCCACAAGAGGGATCATGCTTGGATATGCAAGCTCAAGCAAGGGCTACAAAGCCTATATCCCATCCTTGAACAAATTTGTTGTTTCGAGGGATGTCATCTTTGATGAACATCATATGAATATGCTTGAAGAAGGCTCAAGTGCTCCAACAATCAAGAAGAAGATGGCCGAGGAGCAAGATCTTGGTTTTGAGGAGGAGCTCATGGAGGAGCAAGCACCAAACCCACCTATCACACCAAGGAGATCTTCAAGGGCAAAAGTGGAGCCATCAAGGCTCACATATCAAGGCAAAGGACAGCAAGTTGAGGGTATCTCATCCACTTCTTATGCTTTATCTAGTTTTGAAGAACCATCTAATGTTGAAGATGCATTGAACTCCAAAGAATGGTATAAAGCTATGTTGGATGAGTATGATGCCTTGATTGAGAATGAAACTTGGTTGGTTGTTGAGAGACCTCAAAGGAATGTAATAGGATGCAAGTGGGTCTTCAAGCTTAAGTTGAATGCAAATGGGAGTGTTAACAAACATAAAGCAAGATTAGTTGCAAAAGGTTATGCTCAAGAGAGAGGGATAGACTATGAAGAAACTTTTGCACCCGTGGCCAAGATGGTCACAATAAGGCTAATCATTGCACTTGCATCACATTTTGGATGGATTCTATGTCAAATGGATGTCTCTAATGCTTTCTTGAATGGTTTTTTGGAAGAGGATATCTATATGGAGCAGCCACAAGGGTTCATCAAGCATGGAATGGAGAACAAAGTATGCCATCTCCAAAGAAGCATCTATGGCTTGAAGCAAGCCTCGAGATCTTGGAATTCAAGACTACATTGCTATCTTATTTCACTTTCTTTTGTTCAAAGTGAATATGATCCCACTCTTTACATTAAGTTTGATGATGTTGGTATTGTACTTTTACTCATTTATGTAGATGACATCATGATTAGTGGAAATAGTGTTGATGGTATTGAAAAAATCAAGATAGATCTATCCTTAGAGTTCAAGATGGTAGATCTAGGGTGTCTTCACTTCATCTTAGGCATAGAAGTACTTAGAGGGTCTGATTTTATCTTTATAAGTCAAGTAAACTATGCTCAAAGTCTTTTGAAGAAGTTTAAGATGGAAATATGAAAAAGTGTTGACACACCAATGGAGCAAGATGTAAAAGTGCCAAATGAAGATGATGAAAGATCCTTCATGGACATCACTTTGTTTAGGCAAATTATAGGTTCCTTAATGTGGATCACTATAACTAGACCAGATCTTAGCTTTAGTGTATGTAGGTTGAGCCAATCCATGCAAAAGCCATTGAATATCCATTGGAAAAAGGCTAAGAGGATTCTAAGATACATCTCGGGTACATTGGATTTTGGGATTCTATATAGAGGAGATGTGATTAACCTTCATGCATTTAGTGATTCAGATTTTGCAGGGGACAAGAGGGATAGGAAATCAACAAGTGCCTATTCAACTTTCATAGGAGAAGGTGTAGTTTCATGGCTTTCAAAAAAGCAAGAAACTATATCTCTATCTTCAACCGAGGCCGAGTACAAAGCTTTGACAACCACTACAAAGGATGTACTTTGGATCAAGAGATTATTGGTGGAGCTAAAGATCATGGATTTAGAGGAGGCACCAATCATCTACAATGACAATATATCAGCCCAACACCTTGCATCTAACCCAATCTTCCATGCAAGCTCTAAGCACATTGAGATATGCCATCACTTTGTGAGAGAAATGGTGCAAGCCAAGGAGATTGCTTTGAAGCATGTTCCAAGCAATGAATGTGTAGCTGATCTACTTACTAAACCACTTCAAAAGACACCTTTTATGAAGTTCAGATCATCACTTGGAGTGATTAGTAAAGCAATGATTGAACCAAGCTAGATAGTGAGGAGGAGTGTTAAAAATTCACAATTCTAGCTTGACTAGTTTTGGTCATATGACTTGTAAATAGTTAGATGGTCATGATGTGGCTTGTCACACGTGCCAAATAGCATAGGATTCCATTCATAAGGATGTTCTCAAGTAAACCTAAGTGTTAGAACCTTTGGAATGAGTCCAAATTATGCTTAGATACAAGGGAGAAAAAATAGGAGCTATTTTTGATGATTTTTGCATTTTTGAGGGATCTCCAAGATTCCAACCCTAACTTGGTAGGGATGAAATATCCACCAAAATTAGCATTAGGGATAGGTTTAGGGCTACTCATACCTGCCCAAAACCATGATGGATCATGTATATATAGGTGATGATATCTCAACAAAATCAATCAAGCAATTTCATGTTTTTTCTCTCATAATGGTGCAATTGCTCTCTATGTTCATAATTGTTTGAGTACTTGTGATTACTAATGATTATAGGATTGAATGTAGGTCTGGTGTACAGTACTCAGACTGTGGGAGGCCGTACTTTCACACGTGTGAATCCTTTTTCAAGGATTTGGGCCATTTAGTGAGGTTCAAACATAGATTTTTGATGGATTTTGATGGTTCAACTTGTGCTAATCTTATGAAATCATAATCTATTGTTTCCCTCATCATTTCAAGTGTTTTAGGATCCTTATTTGCTATAATTTTTACAGTCTGGTGCCGCGCGCGTCAGCGCCCCGAGGAGCATGGCATCCCGATGCCAATCCCGAATTTGTCTGGTGCCACCTGCGCTCGGCGCCCCCGCCCCAGCCGCTTGGCCCTCCCCCACTCACAGCACTTGTCCAGCGCCGCCTTGGTGATGCACAAGGCATCCCTAATATTAGTCGGGTAACAACCGAGGAGGTAGAAAGCGCCGCATCTAGCATGGATTCTGACTTAGAGGTGTTCAGTCATAATCCTACACATGGTAGCTTTGTGCCACTGGCTTTTCTCTACAAAGTAGTTTATTTCTCTCTGTAGAAGGAGATTCTGGTAGCTATAAAATCATAATCAAGGGCGCATTACTAGCAGGAAGCAAAATTGAAGAGGCCATGAATAGCCACGACCAGGAAAGAGCACCTTGATCAGTTCTTTGGGGCAGCTAAACCCTTCTGCCATAGCCAAGGGAGCTTGATAGCTTGAGGAAGGAGCAGGAGGAGGTCGCGGATAGTCGTGCACAACCAGATCTTGTGGGCACATAGCACTTCTAAATGCCTGGCGGCTGCAAGGAAGAAAAGCATAGCTCAGAACTCTTGTGGATCGTCAGATAAGGATCGATGTATGGGATCTAGTTGAGTAAGATCAATGTGGACTGTGAGATGAGAAGCCACCGCTGGATCACATTGAAATGAGCTCAAGGGAGAATGAAGGGAGTTGAAGGGCATTCTAGCCTTCAATTTCATTAAAAAATTTCAAGTTGAGAGGGACCCTGAAGGTTAAATTCATTTGAAGAAAAGTTTTACTTCAAGGTAAAGAAATAATGCATTTTCTTCAAAGGCCCTTATCTTTTAGCTCATTTTTCCGTTTAAGGCCGTCCGAAAGCCAAAATCCTCCAAATTCAGGGCAGAAAAGGATTGTATCCTGCAAGTACGGTACTTGAAAATAGAGGTATTTCCGCATAGAAAGTGTTCGGAGCGCGCCAAAAGTGTTTCCACCATTCTAGTGGGCAAGTAGTTGGGAGTTGGTGACGAAGGGCATTTCGGAGGACGACACCAATTTGGCTTCCAATTTGGCAGAAAAGAGCTGAGAGGTCCTGAAACTTTTTTGGTCAAACCTTAAAGTTGACTTTCAAAAGTTGAAATTGCTCTAAGCTTGTCATTGGGCCTCTTTAAGGCGCTATAGGAGCAATTTTTGGCGAAATGGCAGGATTGAGAGAATCCATGCTTGGAGAGGCTAGCAAATTGGACAGAGTATCCAATTATAGCATTTGGAAATTCAAAATGAAAAGTATTTTCATGGAAAAGGAGTTGTGGGAAATCGTCACTGGGGTGGAACAGCAACCAACTACAACTTCAGCCAATATCTGTGCATTTGACAAAAGGGCACAAAAGGCCTTATCCTTGATAAATTTGTCAGTGAAGTATCATGTCATTGCCCACATTAATGAAGCTGTATCAGCAAGAGGTGCTTGGGATGCACTCAGGACACAGTTTTAGATGGCGAATCCTTCTCGAATGATGTTTTTGAGGACCAAACTCATAAGTGTTCGTATGGAGGAGAATGAGGGCGTAGGGTCCTATTTCACACGAATGAAGGATCTAAGAGACCAGTTGACAGATATTGGAGAGTCAATAAGAGATGTTGAGCTAATTCACACAACTATGAATGGCTTATCCGAAAGTTTCCAAATGTTTGCAAGTGGCATTGCTTCGAGGGAGAGGCTACCAACATTTGAGAATCTTCACGGCATCATTCTACGGGAGGAACAAAGGCGTGAAGTGGTAAAAATCCTACATCGGAAGATCAAGCAATGCTAGCCAAAGGGAAGCATAAATATAAGAAGCAATCCAAGAAGTCGAATGTGGAGGATGACAATCAAGGATCCACATGAGGCAACAAGAAGAAAGGCAATTGTTTCTATTGCCAAAAGCCTGGACATTGGGCAAGAGATTGTCGCAAGAAGAAGGCGAACATTAAGAGGGGCAAAGTGAAGCAGTTGACCAATCTTGTCGAGGAAGAGAATGATAGCGATAATGAAGATCAAGGCACGACATTTGTGAGAACATTAGCATCACAACATTCCATTGATCACACACATTGGTACGTGGACTCAGGACAACAAGACACATGACTGGCAACAAATCATGGTTTAAATACCTGGAGCTCACTAACGATGGAGATAGAGTTGCGTAGGCAAATGGCGATGAGTGCCGAATTCATGGAGTTGGTGTAGTGCCTATTCAATTTCTTGATGGACATGTGAAGGTAATTGAAAATGTGTTGTACATTCCTAGTCTTCAGAATATCTATTGGTACAATGACAGATCATAAGTTGAAGGTAGAGTTCAACAATAAGAAATGCCAGATCAAGGATGTGAAACAGGGTTTCAAGGTGATTTTTGATGGCTTTAGGGATAAAACTTGTGGTTTGTATAAGTTAAATGTTATTGTTACGAAGTGCAATGCATTAGCATCAACATCTACATCACAAAGTAATTTATGGCATGGACGTATGGGGCGTTTGAACTTCAAGAGCTTGAGGCTACTTCATAAGCTCAAGATGGTAACATGTCTACCTAGCCTGGATGACAAGGAAGAGTCCATTTGCAAGGAGTGCATGCTAGGCAGGTTACATAAGAAGAAGTTCAACAAAGAAGGAGCGACAAGGGCAAAACGAGTGCTTGAGTTGATACACTCTAACCTATGTGGACCAATGAAGGTAATGTCTATTGGTGGAGCATTTTATTTTCTAACCTTCATTGTGAGAAAAAAATCTATTGGATCGGAAAAAATTGAGGTTGCAGAAGGAGCAAGATGCACCATGGGATTCCTATTCACCTCGTAGTGGTTCACCTCAACGTAAGTTACCTAAATGGTACACTAAACTCATGAGTGACAAGGGAGGGGAAATTGCCGAGTCTAGTAAGGAGGGAGAGTTACGGCATTCCACAAGAGAGAGGAAGGAACCTGAGAGGTTTCAGGTAAATCTTGCACTTATGAGTGATATTATTTCATCTACTGAACCCTCTTGCTTTGAGGAGGCCAAAAATTAGGAGATATGGCAAAAATCAATGCAGGAGGAGATTGATTCCATCAAACACCATGACTGTTTGGGAGATAGTGAATCTTCCAAAGGCAAAAGACCCATTGGCAAAAAAATGGGTATACAGGACAAAGTACAATGCCGATGGAACTATTGCAAAACACAAAGCAAGGCTTGTGGTGAAGGGTTATGCGCAAAGCAAGGGCATTGACTACGAAGAAACCTTCCCTCCTGTGGCTAACTGGAATACACTTCACATGGTGATTGCTTTGGCGGCACTATTTGGATGGAATCTACATCAAGTGGACGTAAAGTCCGCAATCCTGAATGGTAAGCTTGAAGAAGAAGTGTACATGGAGCAACCTAGTGGCTTTGTGGTACATGGCATGGAAGACACAGTATGCAAGCTAAAGAAAGCCTTATATAAGTTGAAGCAAGCACCACGTGCTTGGTACAGCCACTTTGATGAGCATCTTCTATCTAGAGATTTGACATGCACTTCTTCAGATTTCAATCTTTACTACTTTTCTCATGACTTGTTGACAGATAGAGAGATTCCATTAGATTCTATTTTATAGGGAATATCCCTATTTTTGTGGAGACTAGTTTTTGGCTCCTAGCTAGTGTGATAAGTCAACTTTGGAAAATGAGCATATATGGCTCCCATTGGTGGATATGAATGACTAGGCACTCTTCACGCGCATGAAGGCTTGCTGGACAATACTCAGCTCATGGATGTACTTGATCTATAAAGGGATCAACCAAATCAATGAGAAATTGATGAGACATTGGCAATTTCTAGCATTTGCTTGTAATTCTCACATTTGTCTTGAGTTTTTATGATTGGAATGCATTTGTATGTAAAAGTACTTCACTCTCAGTTTACAGTCCGTACTGGTACTGTCCTCCACATGTGTGAGTCCTCTCTTGATAGTTTCAATCATTTGATCCATTGCTCTTGCTAAAATCATAGTGTAATGAATCATAATTGTCCTTTTTATCAAAAAGTTCACGGTAGGCAATATGTCATCCAACAAGTATCGTGATGCTTAGATATGGTGATTGTGTGTAAGGAATGTCCCGACCAGGAGGAAGTTTTGGTAGAAACATCTTATTCACGATCATCTCTCTAAAGCAAAGAGCCTCCTTCTATCGACATAGAGTCACACTTATAACTATCAGATTTAGTCACATTGCTATCTTGTGCAACAGGTTGATGTTAGAGTTGATAGATAGATGTCCAATTTCCTCCACTATAGTATCTCATGCTCGTGCAATGATGAAGTACGATTTCTCCAAGAGATATCAATGTAGGTTTGAATATGATGTTGTTCCTAGCTCATTCATCTTTATTAACCTATCACTTTAAGATCAATTTTTCTTATGACAAGCAATTATTGAACTTTTCGATGGTTGATTAATAAGATGCCCATAGTTTTTTTTTCCAAAAAATATATATATTTTATTTTGAATTTCCACATTGATTATTTGGATGTGCCTTCCAATTTACTCGCCTTTGATAATACACTATCATTGATAGTGGCAAGAACAGTGTTAATATGATACCATATGATAAAATTAATTCCAAAATTAAAAAATTTGTTGCAAAATTGAAAAATGTTGTCTCTTATTGCACCTCAATCTGACTTGCGGTTGAAAATTTATTGCAATTTGCTCTTTTTGACCCTTGAAATGACTAACTGGTGCTCTTAAGCTTGAAATATGTCAATTATGGCTATTATTGCCTTGTTCAAAACTTCCCTCTCCATGCACCGATCTTCGATCATGAATTTACTATGGTTTTCACTTTCCTATTGCAAAACACCAATGGATAGGGCCTTGGAAAAGTTGGACAAGTTTTGAAAAGAAGGGATTGAGGTGAAGGTCTCTTCAAATTGGCATTTCTTCAGAGAAACTCTGATTTTTTTAACTTCAAAAACTTCACTAAATCATGATCGCTTATTGTTTTGATCCAATGGTCGAAATTGAGCCTCTTTTGACACTTTACCATGCACTAACTTTCTAGATTGATTTGAGATGCGCAAGTCCATGTTTTGCGAGGATGCATTTTGGACCACAAGCATTAGCATTTTGCAAGTTTTTCTAGCATTTTGGATAGTTGTGGCAATGTTTTGAACTGGAAACAAATAAGTTGGGGCAGATTTTGGCATTTTGGAGTCTTTTCAAATGTTTTGGACTATATTGGAAGATACACTACACAAACAATGTCTATTTGTAAATAATAATTCTTCTAACTTAACTCTTGACCAAATCAGTTGATTTTTTGTGCAATGAGCTCTAGAAAAGTGATTTTCTTGCAATTAGCTACCTCCCAACACTACTTTCACTCAAAATAGTGCACATTTTTTAGTGTTTTTTTGGACCTTCTAAACACCAACACAAGCTTCAAGAAAATTCAACAAAATTGAACCAAATGTCAGTAAACTGCCATATGCTTAGTACTGCCTAGTGTGACTATTAGTTCTCTACACAACCAAGTAAAAGGTTTCTTGAGAAAACTTTTCTCCATAACCATCATTTTTGAGCAAAAAACTTGAATAAAGTTTAAAACTTTCTCCACTCCATATATTTTTTATGTTGTCCTAGTTGTCTAATGACTCCAAGACTGAGCTTACATTGTCCATTGAAGATTAGTTTGTTCCAACATGTGCAAAATAGCCAAAAGAAGACTTTTCTCTCATACTTTGCCTATCATAGTGTTCACCTCTTGTGAAGGACTTCCTCGCTTCATTATAAAGCCTATGACAAGTCAAATTCACCAAGAAGACACTCAAGATTATAACAGCTCGAATACCATGTAAGAAATGCATTTCACTAAACATAAGCAAAGCATAAGCCTCCATTAGCCACCATCGGAGAAACCACAACAATAAATAATAGAAGAAAAAAGGCTCTCAATTAGCATGAATCCTAACCCTTCTAAAGGAACACGTTTTAATCTATGGTGCACAAAGAAGCACACCCCACCTACCGACATTTGATTTTGATCACTAAACAAAACTTAATAAACTTAGTTAAATTAAACTTTTGCCTTTTTAAAATAATTTTAATTACATGGCCCAAAGTCTAGTTTTTTTTTAAAATACATTATTTACAAGTGCTCATTGGGGTATGGACTTATGCTTGTAGGATGCCACGGCCCTCACAACTTACTTCTACTTCCGGCCATTTTATTTATATACAAAGAATACCTACAATAGGGCCTCCGAGTGCCGGTCCCTCGACACTATGAGGCTACTAGGGACCTCCTGTTTCTTTTCGTCATCGGATGAGGTAGCCCGTGACTTCTTCCATTCCATAAATTCCAGTCTTTTTAGGCTTTTCACATCTTTGGAGGAAAGGAAGGACTTATGGATGCATGTGGGCCAAAATTGGTCGATCCATGTTTGGAATTTGTCGGATGGCCTAATAACACCGCTCTATAGTAGAACCACTGGAAGTTGGTCTTCAACTTGTTCTAACGTCAGGGCTGTGTTAGAATCAAAAAAGATGGGCGGCAAAAAGTTGTCCCATTTGGTAAAAATGCCCATCAAAAACTCTAAGTCCCGGGCGAATTTGGCTGCCGCGTGAACTATGGGGTCTAGGCACTTAAGATAGTATTTAGAAAATTGGACGAGAGCCCTTTTGGCATCTACGTCCATGACCCATCCATGCTCCGAGTAAATCCTTGGCCAGTTGAGTGCCCTTATGGTGATCTATTCCAAGGGGGTTTCCACATTCCATCTATTTTGATCATCATGGAATGGAGACAAAATCTGGATTGGTGCGCAACCAGCGTGGGCTAGAGTCACATACGCCTTGATGGCCACCGAATACTTTTTAAATGTGCACTGCGGCCACTCAGGTTGTGGCCCCAATGTTAGAAGGCATACCAACTGTTATGTACCATAATGGTATGCCCTTCAGTGACAGCCTCGCAAGGGGCATGACACAGGTCTGGCGCCATTTTGGATATGTTTGGGTGCCACACATTACCATCCTAGGTGGTCACGTGTCACCGACATGACCGTGCTTGATGGGACCCACTATGCTATGCCTATATAGTGGTGGGATTTTCCTTTTGCCATTCACTCAATCTACCCGGGAGTTGGTGGATGGAGAGCATGTGCTAATATTAGCCAGGATGTATCTCCAAGCCAGGAAATGTGTGCTAGAGAGAGCCAATGGCAATGATTGGTGGTATGGGACGCCAGTTATCATAGGAGTCTCAACCAGGCATGAGTATGTCAATAGCTCCAGTGCGTGGGGGTGGGTCGATTGTGACCCTATGGATGGGCGGATACAGTGCATCGTCACTAGTATGGGGTGTGCGATAACCTTCAAGGCAGTTGGAGATCTAAGGGGGTTGTAACATTTGGTATTAGAGCAGCCGATCTCCTTTAAGGTGCACATGTTCTCATTTTATGTCTTTGCGGTTTGAAACTCTTTTATTGGGTTTGTGGCTTTTGGTTTTCAAGTAAATGTTGAGCCCTTTTGGGTTGGAAACTAGTTGCTAACTGGTTGTCCTCTTAGTTTATTAGCTTTTCTTTTGAACTTGTGTATGGTTCTGGTTAGAAAAGGTATAAGCTTTTGTGATCCTTATGGTGTTTTAGATTAGATTTATTGTAATGTAATTCTTTAGAAGAAAGACTTGTAAAGTCTAAACTTAAGGCTTTTGGTTGATTATACAATCCCCCTTCTATCCTCGTTAAAAATAATAATAATAAGAGAAGGCCAACGTGTGCCTGTGCTTTGTGCAACCCTCAGATAGTCTGTATGATGCTTTAAATCTGTAGTATGGAAAGGGGGGGGAGGGGAGGGTATTTCGATTCAGAACTATGTAGATAGCCTGTCTTTTCATATTATGAATATTGATAAGGTAGATTTAATCCTAGGCAAGGAATGGTTTTATGCTAGGAGTGAGTCATTAAAGAAAGATTATGTTTCTCATAGTATATCTTTCTTGCATAATGTCTCTTTGGTTTGTCTTATAGGCGATGAGGCTGATCTACCTTTTGTAACTGCTCATGAGGCTAATAAATGTTTATTGGATTTCGAGTATCACTCGTATTTATGTTATATGAAAGAGAATTGTACATGGATGCTTTTGCTACATTGTTTAGATAACATTGATTTTGACTACTATAATCATGTAACTAGTTAAGTCATTGTGTCGTGAGAATTGAGCTATTACTAAGTTCTTTGGAATTAAGAAAAACTCTACCATTTTGGAGATCCAAGCATCCTCATTTTGTTGTTGCTTTGTGCCACTTGCTCTTTGTTTATGTTGCTATTTCTCTCCATGTTTGCTATTCATTGTTTATGTTAGTCAAAGCTTCTCCTTTTGGTTCATGCAATAGCTAATGAGTGCCTCTCTCTAACTCTCTCTCTCACAACACTTTCACCACTATCTATGATGTGTAGGTGGTTAGTGTTAGTTTGTGGTTAGAGTTAGCGGGGGCTTGAGTTGAGTTTAGTATAGAAACAACTAAATACGCTACTATTCATACTTTGATTCCTATCCTTGTGTTTTAACCCTTTTTGACAGGCGGAGGGCTACTCACCATCGACTTGCTACATCCTAAAATCTATGAAGGTGAATGGATGTTATTTTCTTGCATTTGATGCTAGAAACAGGGGCATTTAACTCAAGAGAGTATCTAAGATACTTAGAGTTGAGTTTTAATCAATTTTATATCTTAATGATTCTCCTAGAGATTCTAGTTGAATAAATTATTATATTTTAGAATTGTGAATTTTAAGGATATGTGTACGTGGAAGCTTTTTAAAATTGTCTACTAGAGTTTGTGGATAATTTCATAATGTAATTATTATTATTTTCTTTAACTTTAATCTCCTAAGTTGGGTAATACTTGTTACATCCATGTCCTGTACAGTGGACATAGGAGCACATGCATAGTGAATGACTGCTTCAATGCAAGAATAGGAGGTTAATAGCTCAATATAGGTTGCATGGGGATCCTAGGAGGAATATTCTCTCTCTTATGAGGAGAATATGTCCATTGGGAACTCACACATCCTCCTATTGGAAATTCAGTTTCTTGAGCCTGTTTCTCCTCCTCTCTCTTAGGTTCTTCACTATGGCTTGGGGGCTAGGTCCAGGAGGAAACTCCAGGAGGGATCTAGGTTTGGATGGGTGGTTTTGCTCCACAGGTGTCCTTTTGGTTGTTTTGCAACATGATCTAGTCATATCTTCATTTGGTGATCTTTACAGTGGTATCAGAGCTATGGATTTGCATCAATCAAAGGGTGGAGCTACTTCTTGTATTTTCTCAGTTTTTGTGGATTTCTCCTTGCATGTTACTTCCAGGTGGTGGAATTGATCTCCAAGTAGGTGTCTTCTCTGAATTTGGTGTACTTTCAGCCTAAAGATCATAATTATGGGGTTTCTCCATAGTTTTTGGTGGAAATCAAATTTTTTTTGATGGTTTTAGTGAAATTTTCACCTAGAATTGAAGTTTTTTGCTTGAAATTGATTATAGGTACTGGTGTATTACGTTTTCCAGATTGTACTTGTTGTTTTACAGTCATTAATGATTGGATCTAATGATTGCATGATGTTGGAATAGGGCCAAAAATGCATTTTTTTGTATGATCTGAACTTATGATTGCTTGCTGGACCTGTTAGAAGCTTCTATGCCTCTCTAATGAACTTAGTAGAGTGCTTGTAACCTCTGATCCAAGGCTTATTGGGCTGGGATGTGATTTTTGATGATTCCTCTTCACAAAAGTGCGCCCTCCTACCTATTTTTTCATGCGTTTATTGCTCGCACGTGTGAAGCCAGTGGTGCAGGGTGATGTGTCAAGTGCCTTGTAACCCACTCTCCCTCCGTACTATGCTTTACAATGACCAATTTGGTGTCCTGTAGAGAAAGTTATGGCTGTCGGAAGTTTGGCAATTTTTGAACTAAAATTTGCAAAAATTTTGAAATGTTCTGATGCATGCATGCTTGTAATTCAGTGTAGTGCTTTTCTGTTGATGAAAATGTATGGATAGACCTGTATGCATGCATGGATGCATGTTGCATGCATAATCAGTAGATTGATCAGAAGATTTCTTGCATGAAGCTATTTTTGGCAATCCTGGATCAAAAAGCAGATTTCCTAGTGGCTAGGCTAATTACGGGAATTTTTTCGTTTTTTCGAAAATATCAGCGCATGTCGCGTTTTGATATGTGACAGTGCTTGTGAACTTGATAAATCGATCTTCATAATTGATTTTCACAATTGGTCCATTTCGAACTGATTTTGTGAATCCCAGTGCTAATTTCCCAGTTTCTTGGCAATTTATCTAAAAATTTATTTATTTTTTGAAATCATTGCGTGTCATGTAGGATGCATGCTGGATGTTTCAGAATCCTTCCAATATGAGATGGTAATTGTGAAACTGTCAAGTCGATGTTTGGTCGATTTTCACAATTTAGATCCATATTGAATGGAATTTGAAAATCCCAGTTTACGTAAAATTTGTAGAAACCATGGACGTTTTTTATTTGTTCCAATTAATTGGTTATTGGTCAAACAGAAATGACTTATAAAGTGAATGATCTTACTGAGTTGAAATCAGTCGATTGTTAAGATCACTGTAACCTTCACTTTTAGTTGAAGATTTTGTGAATCTGTCAATTAAGGAGCATTTCTTGTTTTAGAGATCAATAAGGACCAAGAATAATGTAAATCTAGTAGAACAGTTTTATGCTGATCTATAAGGGGATTTTCCAGGGATTAAGTGCGGCACTTAATGAACAAATCAAAATTGTCAGGGTGATAGTGCTAAAGTTAGCGATACCAAATTGAACTTTTTCCTAGTACAAATTTGGGGTTTTGTTAACCTGAACCATTTTTGGAAGGGGGGAAAAGAGTGGAAGTCTGATATGTAGATGATTGCTGGTCTTAAGGATACAATTATTTAATTTACATTCAATTCCTAAAGTATAACTAATTGCAAGTGAGAATAAAATTGAGAATTATTTAAGAAGACTGCCTCTGGGAATTTGGATTCCTTTTCCCCAATGTGAATTAGAATTTCGAGAATTTGAGGATTCTAAGGGAAAAGTAGTGGCAAGACTGAATCCATTTATGGAACCATCTCTGTTTTGCAATTGGATTTGGATCTTGCAAAGTATTGCAGATAGAAGGTGTTCCATACAAGAATCTAGTGGACAGGTTTTTATGTGGTGTCACCCGGTCGCATCATATCTACATGGGCCACCACATGTGCCTTTGTATGTTTCGCACACATGTCCTTTCATGATTCCATTGCTCTTTTTGCATATGTGTCATATTCTCAAAAAGCGTGTCAAAATATAACTCGTGCATGCATCATCATTTTGTCGAACTGTATGGTCAGCGTTGACTAGCACATGTGAGACCCTTGTGCCTCAATGTTCAAGATCATTATTGCTCATTTAATGGCACATGTATTTCTATGATTTCCCATGAGATTTCTATATATATATATATATATATATATATATATATATATATATATATATATATATATATATATATATATATATATATATATATATATATATATATATATATATATATATATATATATATATATATATATATATATATATATATATATATATATATATATTGCTCTTGAGCAGATAGTCGGTTTTTTATCTTCTCCACTATCATTGCCATTCTTCATTTTTTCTTACTTTCTACTTGGGATAATATCGCTGCCATGCAAATTAGTTGACTCTGCTATCATGTAAGCCGCTCTTTTCATACTATAGCGATAGCACAAGTTTTCAATATCGCCATCATGCGAGCGAGTACCAATTTCCTATATTCCGTACAACTCCTTCATGTCATTTGATACTCCATAGTTCCTTGTGACACGCATGGCCACATCTTCCTCCGACAAGTTTGCTACGACCCTAATCCAATTTATTCTGGATGCAATTGCAAGTGATAAGTTACAACACTACGATACTTATTTCACTATGTCATTTGACATAGAGAGGTTTGCTATAGAGCATAAATCATTTTTCTCTGCTCTATACAAAGGTTTTATGATTGCTTGAATGATTCCCTGATACTAATAGATCATCCATTCTTATGATCTAGTGGGTGCCAGCCACAAACTAAGCAGAGTCACAATCGTAGCTTCACCAAAGTGACTTTAAACATGTAACCCATTGCGACCAACACAATCGACAATGTCATGGGTTTTGTATTTTATCATTCTTCTTTGATTCTTGATGAGCCTCAACCTTCGAGTTCAAGCATTGAAGCTGGCCCATCATCATCTAATCCTATGATTTATAAATCACACATTGTTGATGAAGTCCTAAGAGAGATGATGAGGAGGCAAGGTTGGTCGCAATGTATGACCCGCATGCTTTTTCAATTGCCCCCCTATCTAATGTAGGGCTAGATGACAATAACAAGACCACGCTAGATCTTCTAGTGTACTACATGAATAACACTCCTTATCTATCTTTGAATGATATTGGAGACGTTCTTGATCCAAGGGAGGATGAAATATTGTCAATATTATCCAATTTCATTATAGAATTTTTGGATTTCAGCATCCAATCCAAATCATTGATGGCTTGGAGCCAAGTCAGGAGGAGGATCAAGCTCAAGACCCAAGGACTCCAAGAAAGTCTTCAAGTAACAAGATGGAGCCATCAAGGCTCACTTATATGGATAAAGCAAGGCAAGTTTAATTTGGCAACATTTCGCACTTAAAAGCTCAATTTATATATCATCAAGTGCACAAATTGCCTTGGAATTCAAAGCTTGGCATGATGCATAGTTTTGAAGTGTACTATGTTGAAGCAAGCATCAAGAAAGTTCAATATGCTAGATCTCGGCCATCTTCACTTATCTTTGGGCATTGAAGACTTCAGATCATTGCTTCACATGTTAACTCAGCAAGGTACTTTAGTCCTTTAAAGATCTCACATGGATCTATGCATGTATGACGACACATCTTGTAAGGGATCCTTTAAGAGGTGGCGAAAAATCCTTTAATGCTCTCTCTCTCTCTCTCTCTCTCTCTCTCTCTCTCTCTCTCTCTCTCTCTCTCTCTCTCTCTCTCACACACACACACACACACACCATCAGCCGCCAACCATTGGCAGGCACACTTCGCTAGTTACTATGTATAGTAGTTTTATATATACAAATGGGAATTTACGCTCTAGTTTATTATGCTAAATGGAGATAATACTATTTGAATAAACATTCTTTTTATGGACCATTCATTTTGCATACGAAATGAAAAGTCTATAATTTATTGTTGTCTACATGCAAAGTGAAAAAGTTATAAATAGATTGTTTATTTATAGTATTTCTATGTTATTAACGATATGGATAGGGCCGGCCCGTTACATTGGGTTTTGGAGAGGCCAATGGTTCTCGACAAAAAAATGTTTTTAAATAGATTGTTTATTTATAGTACTTTTATGTTATTAATGATATGGAATCGGGTTGGCTGGCCCATTGATGGCTTTCCATTAGTCTCTCAGAGAATGTCTTTTCATCAATCTCTCTGAGCCACCCCGTTCCCTTTGTGGACCTTATCCTATTGAATGGGCATAATACATTGCTTTTTAAAATTTTCAATAGAAAAAAACAATCTTATCTTTTAAGTGAAGATCATTATGCTTTGTAAAGCAATGGACTTCACCAAACTAACAACCATGATTTACCCCCGCCCCCACCCCACCGTTTTCCAAATCTACTACTTAACATAATGTGTACTCTTTTGCAGCGACATGGGCAAAACATTCTCAAGTGCCATACTACATGGTAGAATTCCACTTTGCAACAACATGTATGTATATTTTATTTTTTAATATGAATTTTGTAAGTGAAAACACTTGCTGAGTTTTGTAATTGTAGTGCGAGAATCAACCATGTTCAATCCATTACACCATGGAAGTCGTGACATTCGCCAAATTCGGATTCCCAAAAGTTTTGAATCCATGCCCCTTGGAGCCTGGCCTACAATTTTTGGAGTGCAATAGGGGGGCCCTTGGAGGGCAGGATTTTTTAAAAGAACCGTTTCAGTTTCAGGGCTTGGAATTGGGTGAAAAAGTAAAAGCTGAGTACGTGGCAGCATTTGATTGGCTGCTAAACGCAAATAGACGCGTATAGGCAGCATCCCAGAACTACCCGGTAGCGGTGCCCGACCTGCCCATTCACCGCCCACGACTATGGCCCAATCTCAACCGCTTGGATTTCTCCACGTCGAATACTGCCACGTGGAGCGTTTCTGTCGGTTGATCTTGTATACGTGACAGAATCTGAGCGCTTGTAGTGAAATTCAACGGTGGAGATCTTTGGATTATCAGTGTGAGGAAGGCGCGGGGTTGAGGGCGCGATCCATTCCTCTCTTTTTGGTTTTCAAAGAAAAGAAACGGCAACGGCATCGCAGCAGCATCAGCACAGAAAGAAAGACAAATTCCTACAGAAACAAAAGTAAGAGCGAGAAAACCTGTGCAATATGCAGGACGAGGAGATGGGTTTCTAGCAGCGCGGATGCACACCATCCGTCCCTTTGCCGGCCCTCTGTTTCTGTTTCTCGAGTTGGGCGCCCAGGAATTGAGTGACTGACTCACTGACTGAAAGTGGAATTGGAAGAGGGATTTGGGTTTTTGAGGATGGGCAGAATCTGGTGGCCTTGGTGCATTTTCTGAGTGAGTGGCTGGAAATTTTGGCTTCGAGACTTGGAAATATTGCTGTGGGAGCGTGCATTTGCCCCTGAGGTGCTTGGAAATATTGCTGTGGGATCGTGCATTTGCTTCTGAGCGTATGAGATTATGATGCTCGGGAAACGGGTTTGCTGAGGAAGTTTGTTCATTGCTATGGTGGTGAACTCGATGCAGATCTGGTGAGTGCATTAATATCTTTTAAATTTTTATTACCTTTTTTGTTAGTAATTGCGCCCTAGATCCATGAAACAAGGAATTACTGCGTGGTTTAATCCACAGCTAGAAAGTTTTTTTAGCATGCACAATCCAAAGGACATCAACCCGTATGTATAGGTTTTTCATTTGGTGGCAGAATGTCATTCTGTATTCTCGGTAATAGATTCCCTCACTAATCAGGTGAAAATTCTTTTTTCAGAAATTCCGGTTCACAATCATGTGTATGCTTATTTGACTGCATTTGTCAAAAAGCATCAACAGACAAGGCGAAGGTTTGATTGTGCAATTAAACTATGCCGAAAACCATGACGACGGAAAGGAGATAGAGTTGAAAGTAACCTTCCCTGTATCAGTTTCATAGATTTAAGTACTGTTGGAACTCGAAGATTGCTCAGATTGTCCACATTTTCTAGAGGGTTTCTCCAAAAGATTGTAAGTATCGAAAAAAATTGCAAAAATGGCAGCCTCAGGACTCGTGTTGAAGCCTGCGGCTCTGGATTCAATTCATTTGGGAGGGATATCTTCGCATGGATGTTTGGAGCCCGTGGAAGCCATTCAGATTTATCTGGCCACTCTGGGATCAAATCTAATGATTCCATTGAGCATTTTGAGCTGTGACACCATAGCCTCTATTAAGCTTCGGATTCAGGCTTACAAGGGATTCTATGTGAAGCAACAGAGACTGGTGTACGGAGGTCGGGAACTTACCAAGGACGATAGTTTAATAAAGGATTATGGTGTGAGCAATGGCGAAATTCTTCACCTTGTCATTCGGCTTTCCAGCATTTTAGATGTAGCCATAAAAACTTGTAGTGGCCGAGAATATCTGCTGAGAGTTAAGCGCACTAAAAGTGTGAAGGATTTGAAGCAGCTTATTTCGGAGGAGGAGGATGGACTGGCCATAGAAGATCAGCAACTAATTCTGAGAGGTGAAGAACTTGATAATCAGAGAATACTTGATGAGTTGTCCCTGGAAGACAAGACTGTAGTTCATCTTCTGGTGGCAAAATCTGCAAAAGTTCGAACAAAGTTCACAGGCAAGAACGTGGAAATCTCAGTAACTGCTGTAAATAAATGGAACGGCACAATTTCGTCTAAAGATGATACATTTTTACCTTCAGTCTGTATGAAACTGGATTCAAATCCTCTTCGCAGATCTGGTTCTATGCCCCTTGACTTACCATATTCCGGATCTAACTATGAAAATTGTGATGGGCAGTTGCCAACTTTTCCATTGCAGAAATTTGAAGGCTCACGCATATTGGAGCCTGCAAGGGAGCTGCTTACTTTTCAAATTCCCCATGTTCTTATTCGTATTTTGGATCGGATCAAGGCTGGAATGAACCGTGGGCATAAGCCAGTGTTGGCATCTGGGGGCTCAGGGGGAACCTACTTTATGCAAGATGAGGATGGCTCAACTAGTGTGGCAATCTTCAAGCCTATGGATGAGGAGCCAATGGCGGCAAACAACCCAAGAGGTATGTCACTGTCTTTGACCGGAGAGGGCTTAAAGAAGGGGATCAGGGTTGGTGAAGGCGCACTAAGGGAAGTTGCTGCTTACATTCTGGATCATCCCGTGCAGGGTCCCAGGATACACAGTGGTATAAATAACCGAGGGTTTGCTGGTGTCCCAGCTACCATGATGGCTTATTGCTACCACGAAGCTTTCAATTACTCAGGATCTTTAGGTGTTCCTAGGAGGGCAAAAATTGGTTCTTTACAGCAGTTTGTAAACTCTATCAGTGATTGTGAAGACATGGGACCTGCAAACTTTCCAGTTGAAGAGGTCCACAAAATCACAGTCCTTGATATGAGGTTTGCCAACACAGATCGTAACGGGGGAAATATTCTCGTTTGCAAGGAATCAGAGTCCCTGAAATTGGTTCCCATTGATCATGGATACTGCTTCCCAGAAACAGTAAGAAATCTACTCTAATATCTTTGCCTGCACCTAAGAACTATTTCTACCATCTAGCGTACCCCATTTTATGAATACTGCTGTTTCCTCTTCCTAATTCTAGACAGCACTCTTGCTGAGATAGCTGGCATTTTGGTTAAGAGTGAATGATTTCTTCTTTTGAAACTACCATGTTACAATTTGAATTTTGAAAGAAAACTTTCCTGCAGTTTGAGGATTGCACCTTTGAGTGGCTGTATTGGCCCCAAGCTCGGGTTCCTTATCAAGCAACTACCCTCAAATACATAGCCTCTCTGGATGCTGAGAAAGACATAGCACTTCTTCATGGACATGGTTGGGATATACCTCCAAAGTGTGCACGAGTGCTCCGGGTAGCAACTATGCTTTTGAAGAAGGGAGCAGCTGCTGGCCTTTCACCGTTCTTCATCGGATCTATGATGTGTCGGGATTACATGAACAGAAAGTCTACAATTGAAAGAATGCTTGAAGATGCAGAAGCAAATATTTGGCCAGGGTCAAGTGACGTCCAGTTCTTGGAATCCTTGTCTGTGATCATGGATTCCTACGTAGATGAGGCAAGTTCATACTGCTGAATGTTTGTTTCTATCTTACGACATAAAAAATTGTTGGGGACTTAAGCAGCTTAAAAAGTCTGACTCCCAAGAGGTATAGAGCAAGTCACCAGTATGTCAGGTAATAAGTAAAGACGCCTTTGCTGTAGAATAGGCCTCAAATCTAAGCTTCTTTGTTGTTTCAATTTTCAAAGCAACATTGGGTAACTTTTTAGAATGATTGCCAATAAACTGGAAGAAAAAAGATGTAGTTCTTACATGTTTCTGTGTGTCGTACGTTATTTGCATGTGTGGATAGGTGGGTGTACTTTTAAGGTTATTTGTAATATCTTGCAATGTCCATGTATCATCATGCTGTTTGAAAAATTCAAGGTAGCAGTTAATATTGAAGGATCAATTTTTTTTTCAAAGCACATTTTTGTAAAATTGTGTGTACGTGAATTTGTTGATAACTGTGATCAGGTTTTCTAGACACTGTTTTCAAGGGATCATTATGTCTCTCGTTGCTGAAACATAACTGCAAACTCTAGCACAGTTTTAGACATTCCTAAAATAAAAAGGTTTATGATTTTCTATGCTCATAGTTTGATACATGAATACAACAATTTTGTTATCCTAAAATTATGGAGTGCGACACATTCAAATGAAAGTGCAGTTAATTTTTACCATGGAATTATTCGTGCTTGCTTAAATCTGTAGACTGCATATTATTGATTCCCTTCAGTTTACTTTCAACAGTTTTTAGCTGTCAAAAGCTTCATTGGATTCCATTTTTAATGGATAATGTTGAGCTGTCTTGTCTTTCATGAAGTTGCTAAAAGGAATTAGAGTTTTTTCCTGTCCTTTTCTTTGCAGAACTGTGCTGCAAATTCTTTAAATTTATGCACTCAAAGCAATTTACACGATTAGCTCAATACATTGCTGAAAGAAAGTTTAGAGCTCTTCTCATGCATGACAAAAGATTCCTAGTGAAATTCTTAGTGTCACTTCCTACTTATCTTAATCTCCTTAATAATGCCTGGGGTGGCCTTGCATCTTGGAAGCACTGCCACAAATCTTGAATGAGGAATATTTCCTCAAAAATCCACTAGAGCTGCCCTCCGTGAGCCTTTCATCTACCCTCAATGCATCCAGATGTATACACGGTTGCTAAAAAAAACTTTGAACGTGGGCATTGTCCTATATTCAAAGGATCTTCATGCACCAAAGACATGCATGAGGCTTCTTTGAATAGTCACAAGCCTCTTTAAATGTGTGTGTGTTCTTAACATTTTCAACCATAGCTAACATTTTCTTGTTTGGTGGCATTGTAGTTGAGTTCAATCTCCATTAGTTGTCGACTAGCAAAGTACGCTAGGTAATACTTTTGATACTCTCCAAGCTGTGTCTAAATGCTACTAAACGGCATGATTTGAAGCATTTGTATGGATGTGAAACACTATTGCTTGATTGGGAGGTCAAAGGAAGACCAACATATATGAAGGCCTTTTTGAGCTTGTTAATCCAATTTTATATTATTTGGGGTTTCTTTTTTCATTTTTAAAGAAGTCTCAATATGGTAAGTTGCACATGCGAGCCATGTCTATCTCATTCCCTCACACAGGTGAAAGAAAGTAAATTATTGATGTGTATATGGATTGAAAGGATATGCCTAGGTTTGCTTTTGGGATGAAAGCAAAAGTTTGCCCCATATCAATTGCTGAGGCTTCCTAGTTCTTTCATCTCAACAAGTTATAATGAGTGCTCATGCAACCAAGTTCAAAAGTTATTTGGCAGGTCATGGTCAGGCTTTCTAAAATTTCATAGCTAGTGATATCAATTCTTTGTTACACTTAGAGAGGGACAATCATTTTATAGGCACGACGTGCCTACAAAATGAGTGTCCCTCTCTAATGGATTGTGCTTTTGGCAATTTGAAGAGCATTTGTGCCAAAAGACTCGTTAGCAATATTGTTTTACCATATTTATGCACTAAAAGTAAAAGAAATATTAATCATTGTGAAAATTTTGGACCAAGGTCTTTACATGATTTCATCTTTGGGGCTCGAGGGTAGTAGCCTAAGGGCTTGTTTCTCATGTTCTACACATTCACAAGGGTTGGGATTGTCCATGGAGGAAAACTGAAGTTGAGTTAAACAATTGGGTCATGTCCTTGAGAAATGAACATTACATTGGAGGATTACATGGAGGGTCAAGAGTTTTCCATTTGAGAAGAAAATGATTTGAGCTATGTGCTCATGGGTGTGAAAAAATGAGTGCAAAGGATCTAAATCAATCATAAAGTGATGGAGATTGCACAAACCACTTGAATCAACTCTAGATCTCATTTCTAGCTTACCTTGGCAAATACTCCACGTTGGCACATAGAATTTGATCGAAACTCAGATTTGGAGGTGTAGGCACCTCTCAAGACCTAAAAACAACTAATTAAGTTTCAAATCAGCCTATTACACATCAAAGATTAAGAATACTTTGAAGCTACAACTTGCCACCAGGAGACAATGTATTTGAGAATTAAAAAAATCTTGATTTCTACATCAAGTTACATAAAAAATTACGTAGATCTCTATACATAGCTATCTCAGATTTTGAGTTTAGGATTTGCCACAAACATTCAAAGTTAAACCTAACATCAATATCCTAATATGGCCAATCAGCTCTAACTTTGACCTTCATGTGGGATAGATCCCCATTACTAGGTGAAAATTGTTATTTTTAGTCCCTATATTTTCTCCAACGAAATATGGCTCTTTGTACTCACATGAAAGAATGCCACAAGGCCTCAAATGAGGAATATACATGAAATCCACATTGTCTTAGTATCTATCCAAGTTTCAATGCCAGTTCGTCATGGTAGAAGACAATATATCAAGCTAGTATTGTGTAATTTCCAACATTGTCTCACATTCAATTGTTGACACATGCTCCAAAGATATCTCCTTTGATTGCTTCTCTTTTACAAAATGATGTGCAATTTTGATGTGTTTGCTTCTTGCATGAAAGGTGGGGTTGGATGCGAGAATTTGAGCCGAGATATTATCGCACTTGATGAGTGAGATTACCACCTATGATCTGATCACCTTTAGGTCCATAAGCAACCTTCTTGGTTGTTGTGGTGAGAGCTTTATACTCGGCCTCAAATGATGAGAATGAATTTGTTTTTTGCTTCTTGGATAGCCGAGAAATGACCCCTTATCCAATAAATGTTGCAAAGGCACTTGATGACTTTCTACCCTTCTTGTCCCCTGCAGAATTTCAATCACTAAATGTCTGTGAGTTAATGATGTCACCTCTATAAAGGATACCAAAATCGGGTGTACTTGAGATGTATCTTAAGATCCTTATGGCACTTTTCCAAATTCATAATGAGTGGATCTTGCATACTTTGACTATGCTTGTATACGCTATAGCATAAATTAGTTCTAGTTATTGTCATTCACATCAAAAAATTTATAAGTTGCCTAAATAGAGTGATGTTTTTAAAAGATGCCTCATGCTCTTTATTGGACACTTTACACTTCACTCCATTGGAGTACATACAACCATGATATGAAATTTCTTGAACAATGAAAGAGCATACTTTGATGACAAATAAAGTTATAATTTGATGTCCTAAGTACTTCCATATCCAAGATATAATGCAAAAATCCTAGATCTACCATTTTGAACTCTTTCCTCAACTCTAGCTTTGCCTTATCAATGCCTTCTAAAAAATCTCCACTTAGAATGATGTCATCTACATAAAACAATAAGAGTACAATGCCTTCATCATAAAACTTTATGTACAAGGTTGGATCCTACTCACTAAGAGTGAATCCAATGGAAATAAGAAATAAATTTAGTCTTGTATTCTAAGACCTTGAAGCTTGCTTCAAACCATACAAGCTCCTTTTAAGGTGACACACCTTATCCTCTATGAGATGCTTAATGAAATCCTCAGGTTGTTCTATGACGATATCTTCATCAAAAAATCCATTCAAAACAACATTAGAAACATCCATTTGAAACATTACCCATCCAAAATGTGAGGCAAACTAATTTTATGGTGACCATCTTTGCCATGGGTGCAAAGGTTTCATCATGGTCAATGCTCCTTGATTGAGCATGTGAAAAATAGCCTATTTTGGCAAATCTAGCCATGTAGAACTTTGTCAACATTGTGTATAATTAGGATCCACACATGGAAGGCCAAGATGCCATGTGGCAACCCACTCCTAATGTAGGTTAGGTCAAGTCAAGAGAGTAGGATTTACACATAAGTTTAAGGTGAAAATTTGACCAACTAGCTACCTACGAAGCATAACTCTAGGATCTAGGCTAGGGTTTTATTTTAGGGCAAGAAGAGTGAGTTAACTTATTACATGCTAGATTTTCACCTAACTTTGCAAAGGAAGTGAGTTTACTATGTAGCTTCATCTCTCCATAGTGATAAGATAGAATATTTTTGGAGCTCATTGGCAATCTCAAGCTAGCTAGTTCACTATGTACATTGAGTTTTTGTAATCCAAATGAAACCAAATCAATTTCTACTTGTTTCTTAGGTTGAAGGCCGTACTACATCCAGTAGTACACACATGATCTTGTTTATTGATTATCCATACTTGTTAGGTGTCAAATTGCTAATCTAGATCAAGATTTATTGTCTTTTTTTATGCATTGTTAAGTAATCTCTCTTGTAGATCTTCTAAGATCCATTTTTGGTCCTCAAAGTACTGTACTTTCACATGGTATCAGATCCAAGTACAAGGGCTTTGATCTTAGATCCATTTTAGCAGTTTTGTGTGCTAAAAACTAGTCTTGTGAGGGCGAGTTTGGTGCTAAGTTTTGGTGGTAGGACTTGATCCCAAACTTCTTTAGGATCAAATTCTGTACTGTTCCCACATGTGGGCACTTCTGAATCAGCATTAAATGCACTACATTCATTTGGTCACTGTAAATTCAATTTGTGAGCTGTTGGTGTAATTTTTGGTGAAAATTCTAGGATAATCTACCAAGATCATTTGCCATTGATTAGATTTGAATTTGTTTCATGGAATCTAATTAATCTAGATTGAGTTCAAGTCCTATTAAGGTTAAAAACAGGTCTTGAAAGTACAAGAAGGAAGAAAGAGATTAAGTCATTTTTTGTCCAAAAATAGATTGTAAGTAAATTTCACATCATCTTATCTTCATTCCAACTTTGTGAGGGAGTGCTAGAACTGAGATTATAAGTCCATTTGTTGGATTAGAAATTTAACCTTAGTGAGGTTCTAGAGACAATCAAATCCATTTCTTGGCAAGATTTGTTTGAAAGTAGTTTTCACTTCATCTTATCTTCATTCCAGCTTTCTGAGAGAGTGATAGAATTGTGATTATAAGTCCATTTGTTGCATTAGAAATCAAATTTCAGTGAAACACTGCAAGTGAGTTTCAAGTCAATCGAATATATTTCTAGTTTGTAGAAGTCACTAGTAAGATGGGATCTGCTGGAGCATACCTTCTAGAAGCTAGTGAGAGATTGAATTCTACAATTTATGCTATTTGGAAGGTTAGGATGGAGTCACTCTTGGTGCTCCAAGACCTTTATGAGTTCTTGATTGAAGATGAAGATGAACTTCTAGGTGCACATGAGTTGGCTAGATACAAGAAGAGATCTAGGCTTGCACTTCATTGTGTGAAGATGAATGTCAGCAATGATTTGTTGAGAGAAGTATCAACATGTACCAGTGCTAAAGAGGCTTGGGAGTCTTTAAAATCAATCTATGAATCTAGTAACACTTCAAGAGTAGTCATGCTTAAAAATCAGATTTTGCAAAGCATGAGGAGAAGTGAGGAGAGTGGACAGGATTATGTACTCAGAATCAAGTTTCTAAATAGGGAGTTGGCTTCCATTGGAGAGAAGATTCATGATGGAGAGCTTGTTCAAATTGTCCTTAATGGCCTAGGAGATGACTTTGCAAATTTGGTCCAAAGTTTTGCCATCCAAGACACTTTGCCAACTGTAGAAAAACTTCACAGTGTGTTAGTGGGTGAAGAGTGTAGGATGCTCCACACCAAGGCAAGAATGAGTTCATTGTCTTTGCAGGATGGAGATGAGAAAGCCCATTTCTCATTCAAGGGCAAAAAGAAGACCAATGGAAAGAAGAAGCATTCCAAGGAGGCCAAAGAAGAGGATGATGCATCAAGCTCAAAGGACAAGTCAAAACAAAAATACTTCTTTTGTGGAAAGAAGGGGCATTATGTATCCGAATGTTACAAGAGGCTAGGAGCAAAAGAGGAGGAGGACAAACAAGGGAACCTTGAATATGAAGAGGATGGAGATGAGGAGATTTCATCTTTGATGACATATGCATCCACTCCAACAAGCAAAAGAAACTCAACGGACACTTGGTGGATTGATAGTGGGGCTAGCTCCCACATGACTTTCCAAAAGGACACATTCTCAACCTTACACTCTTTCAATGGTGCTAATAAATTTGTTTCTTTAGCAAATGATCAAGAATGTAACATAGATGGTATTGGTACCATCTCATTAAGTCGAGGATCTAGCAAAAGGATGGATCTAGACAATGTCCTTTTTGTACCATCAATTACCAAGAGCTTGCTTAGTGTTGGACAACTAATGGATAATGATTTAGATGTTCACTTCAAGCATGGAGTTTGTTCCATGTTAAACAAGGTAGTTTGTTTAAGTTGGATGCTAAAATTGCTATGGCAAAAGAGAAAATCATTCATTCAGATATACACTCTTTTTCTCATGTACCAAGTAGTGATGATAAGATGCAAGAAACATCCTTAGATGTTTATACAAGAGATGCTTGGATCCATCTAGTATCTTGTGTGAATGAAAATGAAATCAACAACCTTGGTGTCAATGATCTTGCAAGGATTGAGGAACAAAGTGATGGAGATCTTGAGGATCCACCTCAAAGATCAAGTGCTCCAAGAAGATCCACAAAGGCAAGGGTCGAGCCTTCAAGGCTCACTTATGTTGGAAAAGGTAATCAAGGGGAAGATTCTCAACCATTCACTTTCAACACTTTTCTTACTTCAATGCTTGATGAACCATTTTTCTATGAGATCTACATGAGGCAAACCGAGGTATGCTATGAGAACTACATGAGGCAACTTGAGGGCTTCATCAAGAAGGAAGTTGAAGATAAACTCATTTGAGAATAAGTTTTTATGTCTTAGAGATCTAGAAATTGTTATGAACCAATTAAGAGCAAATTGGTTGTTTGATCAAATGAGTGCTCTCAGATTTTGGAAGAGCAAGAATGAGTTAATCACTCATTGTTTTGATAAATGTGTTTTTTCTTTTGGAGAGGCAAATTGTAAGCTTCTTATGAGAATAAGTGAAATATCCTTGAAGGACACTTATATCCATAAGCAAGTATGTAGCCTCATGAGGTTCAAGATCACTTGTAATAACAAGATTAGGAAAATCATGCTTACTTTTGATGGTTTGTGGACTAGTCGACCTTCGGGTCCACAGACATCTGAATGAACCAATTCTAGGATGTCCTTAGCTCTCTTTCCTTCATGTACAAATGGACTTCGATGTTGCTTACCTTTCTAATACGCTTTGCAGAAGTCTGATTCTAGACTTGTAACTCTAAGACCATTCACAAGTTTGTTCTTGCTCATGTCACAGAGACTCCTCATATCCAGATGATACATGCGTTTATGCTAGAGATGATTCTCACTTTCGGATGCCTTCAGTACGCTATCGTAGCTATTGATAATGTTTGCTTGATACAAGTTACCTTGCCTTGATGCGATAGTCAGCAGTTTCTTTGATCTATGCTCGACCATTCTGCATGCGTTTCCATCGAATAGGACTCGTATTCATATAACGTTCCTTGTAGCTCTGTATGTCTCGACAGTGTATGGAGCTATAGTCATTTTAGCATGATAAATCTTGGTAATAGTAGCAAGTACATGTTTTGTGATCTTGATCAATGCGATTTTCACAAGACATGGAGACATCATATTTCCTTCAAAGAGAAGCATCAAGATCAAGGAGGAGCAAGTTTCAAGTTCATGCATCTTCACTCAACATGAAAGAAATCAAGTGCAAAAGTGCAAAGAAGAATCAAGACTCTTCAATTCATCTTGGAGGAGATCAAGATCAAACTCTATCGTGGATATGGTGATAGATCATGTCATCATCTTTAGGGGCTCATTAGTCATCTTCTAAACCTGAATATGATTCATTTCTGATGTTAAGATCAGGTCTTAGAATTGTATATAGATACATTATTGTTTCCAAGGCTAGATTTGAGGAGTGTGAAAAATAGCCTATTTTGGCAAATCTAGCCATGTAGAACTTTGTAAAGATTGTGTATAATTGGGTTCCACACACGGAAGGCCAAGATGCCACATGGCAACCCACTCCTAATGTAGGTTAGGTCAAGTCAAGAGAGTTGCTCATGTCTATTTGGTGGTCATCCCTACTTTATAGGACCTACACCTAAGTTTAAGGTGAAAATTTGACCAACTAGCTACCTACCAAGCATAACTCTAGGATCTAGGCTAGGGTTTCATTTTAGGGCAAGAAGAGTGAGTTACCTTCCTTATTAGATGCTGGATTTTCACCTAACTTTGCAAAGGAAGTGAGTTTACTAAGTAGATATACATCAAATCTCAAGGATTTTGAACACTCGCATAATGTTCTATTTCTCCTCTCGGCCACCCCATTTTGTTGAGGTGTGTAAGAATAAGAAAGCTCTTTCTTGATCTCTTCTTGATTACAATACTCCTTGAGCTTAGTGTAGATGTATTCTCTTCCATTATCTGAATTCAAAAACATGACTGAGATCGTCCTTGCACATTTTTTCCATTGACTTGTGATATATGTGTCCAAGCCTCTTGTGCCACAAGTCGGATGTGGACATTTCCTCCTTGGAAACTATTATCATTTGGTTAGATTCAACAAATGCATCTACTTGAATAATCTTCCAAACCTTATCCCTCCTGATATCACTCTCTCATTCTTCTTGATGTAACAAAAGTTGGAAGCAGACTCAACAATGTATCCATTATCCAATAATTGTCCAACACTAAGCAAGTTCTCTATAATGTTAGGAATGAAAAGTACACCATGAATCTTTTTCGTCTTGGAAGATCCAAGATACATGGAAATGGAACCAACTCCCTTAATCTTACATTCATTATCATTTGTTGTAAAAATGGACTTTATAAGTCCTACATACGATGTAAGATGTAAAAAATACTCCCTCTTCTTCGACATGTGGGAACTTGCCCCGCTATTGATCCAAGATCTTCACCTTTGACACTTGATAATGTGAAGTTTGATATCATGAGAGGGACCTCATGATCACTTTCTTCCTCTTCTATGCTTAGGTTGGCTTGACTTTGAGGATTCTTCTCTTGAAGCACTCTGAGACATAATGCTCCATCTTGCTACAATAGTAGCACTTGATCTCGGACTTGGACTTGTCCTTCTTGGGTCTTGCTTGATTTGATGAAGAAGATGATAATTGATCTCCATCCTTGGCTTGATCCTTCTAGAATGCTCCTCCTTTCTTTGTCTTGCATATTGTGTCATCACCCTCATTGATAGAGAGTCTCTCCATAGTATGCAAATTATAGCTTGATTATTTTACACTTTCATGTAAATATGTAAATCACACATGTGTGGAGCATGTTCCCACATGTGAGTAGTAGGCCTTTTTGTATTAGCTAATTCATGCCTTATAATAGCTTGTTTTACAAAGCAATGTGAAAGTAGGCTAAAGCTAGTCAAGCTGAATCATGCCAAATGTCATCATGAGGTTGGGCCTCAACCTCCTCATGAATTGTACAAATCAATTGCATGATTATGCATAGGCAAATAGACATCCATCTAGAGTCATAAATTGTAAGAGTGCAAAATTGCAAGTGGTGCACCATAAGCCAAAATCCTTTTCCTATTGGCTTGTGAGGTCCAATCAAATTATGAGGTGCAAATCATGGATCCAATCATTTTTAGAGGTTACCACATGCTTAATTGAGTAGGAACTCGAGATACCACTATATGGATGTGGAGTCTCATTGTGCTTTGAACACTTTTTAGAGATAGAATGATTTTGGTGTCAAATTCTCTTGTGTATTCTCTCTCTCTACCCGAGGGCTCTTGGTTTTTCCCTCCCTACCCAAGAGTAGGTTGTTTGTCTCTCTCTAAAATCGCGAGTAATACTTCATTTTTCCATGGATGTGCATGATGTAAATGGCTTGTCTTTGATGGATGATTATTTTTTATGTTCAAGAGCTCTTGATTAGATCTAAATCTTGTTTGATAGCCTATGAAAATCCGAATTCATCAAAATAGAGTGTGCAACCTCTCATGCATATAGGTCATGGTAGATCTATTTATGTTATTTTATTGTATATTTTTTTATATTACAATTAAAAAACATTACAATTTTTCTTACCTGAAATGTTTATTGAATCAATCAAAAAATTTCAATAGTACATTTTTTCCAAAGATTTTTAAAAATTCAGCATGCATAATAAAGATACTTTTTTTTTAAGATAGTAGTACAAATAAAATATTTATGTTATATATTTTTTAATTTATAAAATTTTAATAGCTGAAACAAAATTTCAATACTTTAAACAATTTTTTATTATTATTCTGAAACAAGCAAATTAATTTTATTTAAAATAAAAATAAAAATATCTAATATCATTTTTTTATAGCTAGAATAAAAAATTTGAAAATTTTAATTTTATTGTTCGTTCACAATTAGGTTGTTTTTTTTAATTTGAATACATAAATAATGCTTTAGTAATTTTTATTGTGATCATGTTCATAGTGTTAGAATTATAATGTTCATTTCAATGTTGATGTATCATGTTTTCCTAAAGCATTGTCCTTTTTTTATGATAATTTAGAATCAATGCCTGAGGTCAAAATTTTTAAAAGACTTAGAGAGGAATATAGTGATATATTCCCTGAGCAGTTGCACGAGGGTTTTCCCCCATCTAGGGGAGTAGACCATCACATAGATCTCCTTCCGGACAATTTTTTTCTTATAAGATGAGCCCGAAGGAAGAAGATGAGGTGGCTAAGCAACTTAAGGAGTTATTAGGTAAGGGCCATATTATGTTGAAAAGAGATGATAAGATGAAAGAAAATAATTCGACAAAGTTGAAATGGTAGATGAAAAAACAAAGTGTTTCTGATTACAAAGCCTTGCTAGCTTTCAGTCCTTCACTCAACGAAGATGTTCTCGAGCTCGAACATATGAAGACACAAAACACGAAGAGTTTCGCGAACACGAAAGTCAACGGAAATGAAGACGAACGGTTCGCAAACATGAACGGTTTGCGAACATGAAGGATCCATGAACGAGATTCCTTTGCGGTCCAGCAAGAGAGAAAGGCAGATGAGGTAAACGAAACCAACGGTGGAAATGAAACCAGTTCTATCCTCACGCTCCTAGGAGTACCACCAGAGATCACACAAGTACCCAGAAGTACAAAGATCTGACCTGATGACATGACGTCAGCAGATACTTCCTAGGTTGTGACTAATCTGCCACTCTTGTAATTCTTTGGTTAGTTGTAGATGCTTAATCACTTTAATCTTAGATTTGCACAGAGAGACCGTACTTACTGAATTATACTCGACACATATCAGAACATGATACATAGAGTGTAACTAAGACAAGAAAAACACAAGAAGAAGTTTGATGCTAGTAAGCAATCAAGACGAATACAAACAGAAGCTCCGCCTGCGTGCGAAAAGATAATTTTATCTAAGATCAGAAGATCCAATTGTCCGCTAGTGAAGCGAGACTACTAGTAGTGAGAGAGCCGTGCTTCTCTCACGCCAACGCACTCGGTGGATTCGCATGCAGTGCCCTAAAGAAATCAGAGAAAATCAATATAGATTATTTTTTTGGTTGTGTCTGATCTTGGATGTCGATTGCTTATGCTGTTTATTTTAATATGTCTGAGTTTTCTTGTCCCATTTGAATTTCGCACCTTGGTTGAAATGAAGTCGAATGCTATATTAATTTTATGAATGTAGATCAGTAGTACCTGACTACCCTCTGGAGGATTGTAGGAGTGTTTCAGCTGGCAGTGCCCAGCGAACGCATCTGAACTCCATTCGAATCTCGAAAGAGAGTCACGAATGTTTCGTGAATTTTCTTCTCACGATTCTCATCATTCGTATCGGAGCACCGCTCGAGTCCCAACAATGGTATCAGAGCTGTCCTGTCATATTCTGACATAGCCGAGAAGCTAGCAGATCCAGGAGGCCAAGCATTCAGACAATCAACCAAACAACAAGAAAAACAGACTTCAAGAAGCAATGGCTTCAATCAGCAGCATGCAGAACAAGATCTGCACTATACTTAATTCTTCAGGATCTAACTTTCTAGCCTAGAAGTTAAGACATCTTTGATACTCAAGGGCAAAGGACTCTTCCCCTGGGTGGATGGCATAGAAGAAACGCCTACGACAACAAGCAATGAGCTACGCTAATGGAGGGAGAAAAACGACAAGGCAATAGCCTTGCTATCATCTTCCATCGAAGATAGCCTTACACTTGACCTAGCTACACTCTCCAAAGCTAAGGAGATGTGGGATGCACTGCTCACAAGATTTCAGACGAAATCAAGAAGTCAGATTATGATGCTGGAAGATCAGTTGACGAATCTGCAGTGGGATGGAAAAGACCTCACCTCTTTTGTGAAAAATATGAAGGATCTGTTTCTATCACTACACAACTCAGGAGTAGAGAATGCAGTATTAGTTGAGAAGCAGCTCACATATCTGTTGAGAGTCTTACCCAGATCTTTCCAGATGACACAAACCCTGCTTGCGAAAGATCCTACCATGAACTTCGAAAAGGCGATTGTCGATATTCGAGAGGAAGTCGAGGCCAGAGAGCATCTTGATCACAAAAATGGTTCTGACCAGGCACTCTACGACAACAGAGAAAAATCAAAGAAACATTCCAAGCTAAGAGGGAGTCGAATCAGAGGCAGGATCATGACCAACAAGCAGAGGGGACCAGCAAAAGCAACTGGAAGACCAAAGGGAGGTCGAAACGACAAGATGCCGACAAGAAGACCTGCATATGAGCTATGGTGGGGTAGAAAGCCCAAACTGTCTCACGTCAGAATATTTGGCTGTGCAGCATATGCACATATTCCTGATAAGCTTCGCAAGAAGCTTGATGAGAAAGCCGAGCAAGGATTTCTGGTAGGTTATGACAATAATTCGTCATACTACAGAATCTACATGTCAGACACGAACATTGTGAAAACAGTGAGGGATGTCAAATTCGACGAGAGCAGGACAATGGCCAACGAAAACCCTGTTAGCTATGAAGTTCTAGAAAGACAGTACTATGACCTTCCGCCAACGTCACAGGGAGTAGAGGACGAACACGAAAACGAAGATTTTCGAGTCGTCTCCCATTCGAACGACGAATCAGAAGAAAAAAAATTCGAGAGGCAACCTGCCGCCGCAGTTTCTGTAAACCAAGATGGTTCCGGACCGAGCAGAGCAGACAAGGGCAAAGGCATAGTTGTTCCGAGAGGATCTCCCAGAAGGTCGACAAAACCACAAAGAGCGCCAGCAAGATTTGTGCTAGGTAGCTCAGCTTTCACATCAGAAGAATTCTGCGGGTTCAGTGGCAAACCACAGACATTCGAGGAGGCGATTGAAGGTTCAGGAAAGGACAAATGGATCCAAGCCATGAACGAAGAGATGGAGTCCATGAGAAAGAACCATGTATAGACGTTGGAGCCATTACCTCATAAGCACAAGACTGTCAAATGCAAATGGATTTTCAAACTCAAATATGGACCAGACGGGGGTGTGACGAAATACAAGGCAAGACTGGTAGCGAAGGGTTTCTCTCAAAGATACGGTATTGACTATTCTGAAACCTTCTCTCCTGTCGTCAAACATTCGTCCCTACGTCTGTTGTTTGCATATGCAGCAGCTTATGACCTCGGGATCCACATTGTGAATGAGAAGACAGCCTTCTTGCATGGCGAATTAGACGAAGAGGTCTACATGGATCAACCCCTAGGATTTGTCTCGAATTCACTTCCTGACTATGTATGCAGAATGCATAGAAGCATCTACGGTCTGAAGCAATCAGCCCGACAATGGTACAAGAAGAAGGATCAGGCCCTGAAATCATTGGGATTCAAGCCTCTATTGGCTGACTCCAATGTGTATGTCAGAGTTACATATGGGCAGATCATCATAGTGGCTATATATGTGGACGATACTATGATACTTTGCAGGAGCGAGCAGCTAATTGCTGAAGTAAAAACAGACATCTTGAAGCATTTCGAGATAGTGGATCTGGGAGAAGCCAGGTGTTACCTAGGCTTACAAATTGAAAGGGACTATGAGGGAGGCAAGTTATACCTTCACCAGTCCAGATACACCCAAAAGATCCTAGAGGACTTTGGGATGCTGAACTGGAAAGGAGCAAACACTCCAATGTTCGCAGGAACGGTGCTAACAGATGACGACTGTCCAAAGACTGAGGAAAAAAAAGAACAGATGCAGCTCACTCCCTATAGAAGGCTGATAGGTTCACTGATGTACCTTGCAGACAACACACGTCCCGATATTGCTTATGCAGTATTCAGGATGAGCCAATTCTACACGAATCCAGGCTCGACACATTGGAAGATTGCGAAACGAATTTTGCAATATCTTCAATTAACGAGGGATTATGGCTTGTGTTATTGTCGTGGTGCAAGTCTCATGATACTTTCCTACAACGATGCTAGCTGGGCATCTCTCAAGGACGACTGTAAAAGCGTCTCAGGAGGATGCACCATCGCATCGGGAGTAGCAATTCTCTGGGTCAACAAGAAACAGACTATTGTAGCCCAGTCGTCCTGCGAAGCAAAATACGTAGCAACAGCAAAGATGGCCAACGAAATAATTTGGCTAAGGCAGTTCCTGGACGAATTGGGCGAAACAAGGAATGAGCCATTGGTCTTGCAGATGGACAACACCTCTGTGATACACTTGACAAAAGATCCTGTGTTCCACTCAAGAACGAAGCACATTGCGATCAAGTATCACTTGATCAGGGATCTGATTGAAAGGAAGATGATGCAGACCACTTTCATAGGAACGAAAGCTCCACTGATTACAAAATGAATAAGATAAGCAACAAAAGTTGTAATTACTTGAAACTAGAGTAAAATTTTTGGGATGACAGAACTGTTGCAAATTTGTAGATACCTTCTCTTCCTTAACCCAAGCAAAATTGTCTCATGGCAACATGCATTCTTGTCAAAACCACCTCCCTTAACTAGGAAAACAACGTGAAATTGGTGGCTCTTGATTTACCTGTTATTTTTCAACAAATTAAATTTTTGGTAGATGACCTTATTAGATTTTTTGTGAGTTGTCTTATGTGAAAAATAAACATCATATTGTAATTAAAATCCATGTGTTGTCAAACTTCATGGATAGTGAATATTAACAATACAAAGTTTGCAAAAGTTTCACTTATTCATTCAACGACTATTGTGCCCAATGAAAATTTCCAAAATGCTCAGTATGAGCTCCCTCAACCTCCCCTTAATGGCAAATTATTATCTATACATATTCGCCTATCACTAACATCGACATCATAATGTTGATTGCTACTAGCTCCAAGGCAAGAGTGGAGCAATGGCCTTGCCTTCTCCTTGTATGGCCTTCTTCATGTCCCACACCCTTTATTTGGGCGACTTTCCTTATCTAATTTACTCCTTGGGTAATTAATAACTTTCTAATTAATAAGTCTACGACTTTCTTATTCAAGGACAATGAAATCAAATATTTGTTCAGGTTTGAGTTGTAGAGTAAAATTTCCAATTTCATAGAGAAGTAGTGTGCATGATGGATAATAACACACTCAATCTACACATTGATATGATATTTCATAGTTCTTGCTTTGGTAGAACATTTTTAATTCATCACATGTAATCAGAAGATTATGAGGTAAGAGCTTATAACATACCTACAAACAAACATGTGCATGGAATAATAGCCAATTAGGTTAAAAAACGCTTAACTTCCTCCTAATCAAATTAGATAGCCAACTAGGTGACTTCTAAATAGCTTGTACAATAATAACTTCACCTTATGGCACATAAGCTTTTTCTGGTGTCAAGCAAAGTCCCACATGTGCGCATAAAAGACACTAAAAAGCATAACCATGTATAGAATACTTTCTAAAGACTTGGCGACACCAATAGGTATGAGGGCCAGTAATGCCCATGCAGACACATGCATGACAATTAGGAGCCATGCAATCCCTCGGCATAGACTCGGACTCCTCATGCATCCCATGCATGAAGCATGAACAATGAGCGTCAATTGCATCTCCCACCTACCGCATGCAATCCACACTGGACTAGGAGGGCCATTTTATAAGAGAATGCATTGGTTGGGTGAATAAGACTAGCTTTGCCTTTTCTATGGTTATGTTGTTGCTAACACCGAGCTTCAACAATCCTATGATAGGATTCAAAAAGCAAGTAAAAGCAAATATTTTGAGAAATAACAAACAATCCTTGGGAAACAGTCCACAATTTGCATGCGATAAATTAAAATTAATTGATCGTGGCTAGCAAAGGCCTATTAGATCCAATAATCTAATCCCCTCCAAGAATAACCTTCGTAGGTTAGCTAGAATTCAATTTAGAGTTCTCCACACCTGCATGCAAACATAAAGACAACGGATTGCCAAAATCAACTCCTCTCCTCTTGATGATTCTCCATGCTCCTTATTTGTCAAAACCTAACCTTGCTCTAATCACGGTAGCAACATTATTTTATAGCGTGAGATAGATATTTAGTAGATACAATCATTTCCAATGTACTCGTCTAAGATTAAAGCATCAGAGAAAGAGAAACCCAAATTGGTAAAACCTGATAGCTACTTAGAGCGTCACACTATAATGCTGTTAACAACATGTGATGAATAGTAAATTGAGATTATGAGAATGATGTTTTGTGTACAAAAGAGCAAATAGTTATTGGGAAAAAGGGCTGTAAGTGGTGATACGACTGTTTTGAGGGACAAAGAACCTCTGAACCTCATATTGCTTGAGCATTGCAATCTAGAAATCCTCAAGTGAGCTAAGGCGAATATTTTGAAGAAAAATTTGCAAGAGATAAGTGGTACCACACCTATGACTCTTGTGTTTATGTTCTCAACAAGCAGCATTCATCTACTACGGCAGCATTTCAAATGTCTTCAACAATTCTCGGGAAGAACAACCTGGCTGCCCATAAGCCTACAATAAGCTTCAACTCTTCACATAAGAAAAAGTTTTAGAATTTTAAAAACCATGAAACAGTTTCTGCTTATTTCTTTCCAGAACCTGAAGTAGATGAACAGATCGTAGCCATCTCATTGGTACTCTGATGCTCTGGCTTGACTTGCTGCTGAAGATTGTATTGTTCGTTGACCAAATACTTGGGCCAAAAACACAATTAATGCTCCTTTTTAAGGTGTAAACATCTACTGAGGGTTTCCATCGGAATCTGAATCTGAATTTGACAGATCATCGTGAAGCCAGATGTTAGATGATATTTCCTCTTCCTGAATGGGTGTTGAATACTCTGTATCACTGAAATCTGAATCAAGATGGTCGTCTGAGGATAAGGCGGCAGCATCCAAGTCATCAAAATCATCTTCTTCATTACATCTCCAACTATTAGCCCTAAAATATTGAGCATCATCTCCTAGAGACATTGAGTTTCGCTGCGAAGTCGCAATGCTATGTGGCAACGTTTCCCCGGGTGATTCATTCAGAGACCACATCTTGGCTGCTTCAGATGACTCGACTAGAGCTAGACCTGATGCAACATCCTCCCAAGAGAAGCTAATCGTGGCATGCTTTCTCAGTTTCTTGTTTTCTCCAACCAAAACAGTCTGAAGCTGCCATTCTTTGGCCAGATCCAAAACCTCAACAAAATCAGAATCATCTGATACTAGGCAAATACACCCAATACCTCCATGGATTGATTGCATGATGTGATTCTTCAATGCAACATCTGCCGACTGCGGCTTGTCTGACACCGTTTTCACAAAAACCCCAGCCCTCCTGAGCTCCCAGGCCAGGCCATACCCTTTCTTCGGAACCAGAATACTTCTTGCAGCTTCTCTGTAGCGTTTTTCCCTTTCCTCAAGCCCTTCCCAAAAGAGCCTTCTGCGCTTTCCCTTCAAAGAATTGAGCCTATTCAAGCGCTTGTTGCGTTCTCGTTCATGCAGCTGCTTGAAATGCTTCTGCAAAGCCACATTATTCCTGCACTTGCGACCACAGTAGCCACAGAGGTAGGGTTCATCCACCTTCACAAGCCCCTTCACCTCCAGCTCGTCCCTGAGCTTCCTCTGCCGCCTCTGCTCTTGAACCCACCCTGGCAGATAGCTGAAGGCATGCCTATTCGCATAGGCTACAACATCAACCACTCTTCCGAATCTAGAGGCCATCTGCTTCAAGCGCTGAGCTGCGGGATATGGGGGAACCGCAATAGGAGGCTTGTTGTCTAGATCCCAGAACACGCTCACTGTCCGGGGGGGTGGATCGGAACAAGAGGACGAGAAGGGGGAGGGATGTGGTGAATTGGTGGGAATGAGAGAGGCATGTCTGCAGACATTGAGCAGGGAAGAAGAGGCAGAGAGAAAGGAGGAGGCAAAGAGACGAGCAGAAGGCGCAAAAGCATAATGGCTCAAACTCCTGCCGATCGCCATAGCTACAACCTTCAAGGAGCTCTGATTCCATCAGACTATGTCTTTGAATGCACAGAAATCTCTCCTCCTTTGAGGGTTTATGACCTTGTGCCTTATTTTAGGGTTTATGATGGCTTCTTTTAGGGTTTATGAAGGTATCAATCAAATACAAAAATTACAAGGAGACTGGAGCACTTGGCATTGGGGAAGAGGGGTCCTTTTTCTTGGGCCCACGCACAAGTGAGTTTTTTTTGTGATTGTATTTGTTGAAAATTTGCAGAATGTTCATCTCGTAGTTATGTCAGAAGGTGCAGGGGCAACATGGCAATCGGCCATTGGCTATCCACATGGACATTCTATTATGAAGGTTTATGCTTATGTGTCAATCACTCATTGACTCTTTGCATCAGAGTTTTGGTGAAAGGTAAAACGGTGGCTAAAAATAAATAAATTAAGCACTATAGCATTACACATGCGTTAGGTGAGATTTTGACAAATCATAACTCAACCATTTCTCAAATAAATGCTTCTTGGTTTCCAAGGGGAGGCTCTAACCTAAAACCAACGAAACTTTGGATGTCAAGCTAACCAACTAAGCCAACCCCGTTGGTTCATTTCTCAAATAAATGAAGTGCTATAAAGCTTCAATAGTTTCTATGCTAAGACGACAAACATGAAATAGTTTGTGATAATAGTGATCAACTTGGGTGTAGCAAGCATTCCAAGTTTTACATTTTTTAGTGAGGAAAAAAATGGAAATTCACAAGAAAAATGGATAGTGGTTTCAAACCATAGAGAGCTAGCCTAAGTGGCTTTTTACATTGTTTCTGATGGAATTTCGAAAGTATTTGGAGACAGTGTCGCTTTTTCCTGAAGGGCGAAAAAGCGAAAAACCCGACAGTAGGCCTAAAAACATTTCTCATTTTCAAGGTAGTGTCGCATTTTTAAGGGTAGTGTCCCTTTTTCTTGAAAAGCGAAAAATGCGATTGTGTCGCTTTTTCAAGAAAAGCAAAAAATGCGACAGTAGGCCAGAAAACATTTCTAAGGCATTTAAAAACAGCGTCGCCTTTTTCACAAAAATGTGAAAAATGTGACAGTGTCGAGAAAAGTTGCCAAAGTTATTTTCTAAGTGTTTTAAACCTAGAGATGCATTTTCCTCATGACCCAAAAATACGAACTGTGCGACGAAACAGTTCAAAAATGCAAACTGTGCAAAACATAGTCCAAATGCACATTTGCTAAAAATAGCAAAGGAAAAACTAAGGAAAAATGATAAGGCTGTGAAGGATAGAAACTCTTAGTTTCTTCAGTTTTTAGAGAATAGGTACTCATAGGAAAGCTTGCATACTATACTTTTGTACAAAGATTCGGACAACAAACAATTCTTCAAGAAAACCCAATTGTTGTGAGTGCTTTGATGAAAGCCTCTATTGGAATTGTCGAGTTCGGAAATAGAAAGCTTGAAAAAAAACCTTAACAATTGGGCACCCTCAAATATAGAGGCTATTAAAAAAATCAAAGAGTGATTTGGTTGAAAAACGTGCAAAGTTTAGTTTGCAAAATCTAGGTCTTGTGAAAATTCTTTTTAATTTTGATCATTTTTATGGAAGGAAACACACTTCTTTCAACAAAAAAACAACTTATCTCAAATTAATATACATAAATAAGTTTTTAAATATATGGATGTTTCATCAGACAACATGGAAAAATGCTATTGGATGTTGAGGCCTGCCCTTCCAATTCATCACTGCCTGACGAGGCCCAACTAGATAAAATGAGTAAATCGATGAAGCTTTAAAATCATATTTTGTTGGGTTAACCCATAGTGCCAAAAAGTTCAGTGTTTCAAAATTTTGCTTACACACATTTTCAACAAGATAGCTTTCTACACATAACGCATGGTGCCATCAAAGAAACCATGCTCCTCAATCGATTCCGTGCTTTTCTTCAATGAGAAAGATGACAATGAATCATGGGTGCCAAGAAAGTATTCAAAAATCTCTTGGTTTTGATGCATCCATCATCAAAAGGAACTTTTCTAAAAGCAATAAGACAAAACTATCATTCTCATTTCATTGGAAGGCCAGAATTATGAATTTTAAAACATCATCAGGAGGAAAATCTATATCTGAAATATCAATCTAACATGTGTATATGCATTTAGAGATAAATGTGCAAGGATTGAAATGTCAGGATCACAAAAAAAACAACTGTGAGTATTGATATATTACTTGCACTTCTATTTCCTTAATTCTAAATCATTTCTTTGTAAAATGGTAATCTAATCATTTTTCTCTTGCAAATTTATATCCATCAAATATAAATGAATGAGAGCCAACTGGATGTCTTGCAAGAGTGTTAGATGTAATAAATACTGATAATAAAAAATTGCAATATAAAGGTAGAATTGCAAAAGATCTTGCTGATTGTGAAATCTTTTTTTATGAATCTATGTACATTCTCAATTTAAAAGCTGATTTTGGACAAATCCATCCCATTCCACTGCCTAGCTTCAAAAGTGATGAATGGATTACTCTTGATGTTGCAATGATCATTTTGTTGTAAGCTGTATAATGACGTAAAAAAAATCGTTAAAGATAAGTACATGTTCAAAAACACTCCGATTAAGTTGGTTTGTTGTTTTGAATATATTTATGAAATTTTTCTCAAGTGTCAATGGACATTAAACTACAACTATGTTTGTCTATAAAGACAATATATAATTTGAGCTTATGGATGAAGGTTGGGATATAAAATCAAATGGAGATATACAATGTAGAATCAAAATGTCTTCTATATGCTTTTGATATGAAATAGAAAAACAAATGCTTAGTCTTTGTTTCCAATACCAAAGATGGAAAATGATTAAAATTAAATGGGTGCCACTTGATCAAGACTTTAAAGAAAATGGACACTCTAAGTAAAAGAATATTGACATAATTTACAATGGTGGACTTCTAACTTGTATTGAGGCGCGTGTTGTAAAGCTGACTCGGGTGCACCCACCAGCGTGCCCTGTAAGACTCTAAGGGGTGACGCTCCCTAAGGTCCCAGAGCAAGTTAGAATGTCAAGGACTGAGCCTCCGACTTGTGGTGAGCCAGTCAAGTAGTCACAAGTCATGAGCTAGCTCTGGAGCTCGAGTCATGGCCTAGTCATGAAGCAAGTTGATTTTGCCGCCGAGACGGCTCCCGGGACTCATGTTCGGGAGCCAGACTGATTATGCCAGGCTTGCCAGGCTTAATCAGCAAAATAAAAACTAAGTCCTAAAAAGCGTGCTTTAACAGAAAGCACTATATTCCAAGACAGAGAGGGTGCGCCGAATCACACCAAAACTATAGGGGGAGTCTGACAGACAGAAATTTGGGCAACTCAACCAGCGCCAAGAATCCAGTCACCAGGTCTCAGCTCCCTCTACCAGCACGAGCCAATCACAATGCCCAGCACGTGTTGGTGGCCTCGAGACCAGTCAGTCTATGTATGAATGTAACCTCTTCCAGATTTAATAAAGCTGACCTTGGGGATGATTACCATTTCAGTTTCGCCTCCGGGACTGGTCCAAGTGGAAGGACCCTTACTACAACCTTTTTGCGTTGTCGGCGTCCAAGGGTCCACGTCATCGACGTGTTGCTCACCGCTATGCCAATTGGTCAGTTTGGCGACCACTATGCCTTGGGTTTCATGTGTGGCTTGTCTTTGCCTTTGGTTACCTTTTGGGGACAGATTCTGAGTTGGCTTTCGGGTTGGTTGGGATTCCAGTTTTCTTAAGTCTGAATGGTTCAGCTTGTTACGTTTTCTAAGTTGGCTTTTACGTAAGTGCATGATGGATGAATGTTAGACTTCAACACGTGTTGGGAAAACCGCTCAAGTCTCAGCGCCCTTTGAGGCGCCGGCGCAACATGTGGTATCAGAGCCGACTAGTCGGTCAGCTATGCAAGTCTCACAGGGATGGCCACTTTTTGGGATTTGTCAGGACAACCGTTGTGCAAGGTGCTGCCCACAGTGTAAACACGGGTGCGTCCACGGTCGGGGTGGTCGGTAGAACGGGGGACTTGATGAGGCAAGGTGTTGCCCTTGAGGTGTAAGCACGGTCAATTCCCGTGGTTCGGGCCTGGCGCCATCTGCACGTAGGACAAATGAGGCAATGTACTGCCATTAGATTGGTGAAAGCACGGTTTGTGCCTTGTGGGGTGCGGAATGACATATTTGAACTGTACGGGTTAACCATTGATATAGAGATGCTGCTCAAATTTGGGTGTAAAGCACGGGTGGTTAGCTGCCGGTGCAAGATAGCTGCCGATCGTTTAGCTATAAGGGCTATCAACCAGCGTTGGTGGGGCGTGACTGAGGCAATGTGCTGCTTAATGGTGAAAGCACGGATGGTTGGATGGATGTTTCCCCGTGGGCTAATTCTGTGATAGATTTGTGTAGGTGCGGCAAAGGTCCTACGTCCGGTCTCAAGGGGAATGTGGGTTGAGAGGGATCCTCTATGTTTGCTTTGGTTGGTATGTTTTGTTTGTTGTGTGCTTGCTTGGACACAAATGACCAAGTTCCTACTTGGCTCTCAGGTGATGTGAGCGTGCTAGTTTGAGGAGGGGATATTTTTTATATTGAAGCTGATTTAATAAAGAAGAAAAGAGAGTTGTGGGGCCCGGTCGACAGAAGGGTTGGTTGTGAATGCAAACTTAGTTAAGTTGATTCTCTATTAATATGCCATACTATAGTCCATACTTCACATGTGTGATTGTTCTTGCTTGTTTAGATCAAAATTGCCAATCTAGATCCAGATTTGATTGCTAGTTTTGCAATATATTGATTAACCAAGAGAGGGTTAAGTGACGCAATAGGAGTGGGGATCTAGGCTTGTTAAGGTTTTCAATCTTAGCTTCGGATCTACTCGAGGAATAGCCTAGATTTGTGTGGCGTTCATCTTTGTTGCTTTTTTTCTTTTTGGTCTTTTCTTAGTTGTTTATCTAGGCATCAATGGCTCTAGATGTTCTCCTTGAGGTTGATCTTCTCAAGGGAGGTGAACGATGAAAGAAAACCTAGCCAATAGATCTTAATGATTGCTTCATGGTTTTCTTGAGAGAGAGAGAGAGAGAGAGAGAGAGAGAGAGAGAGAGAGAGAGAGAGAGAGAGAGAGAGAGAGAGAGAGAGAGAGAGAGAGAGAGAGAGAGAGAGAGAGAGAGAGAGAGAACAATACTTTCTTTTAATGGTGTTAGAAATTTCATATTTCCATCAAGTGATCAATAATGTAGGATAGATGGTGTTGGAACAATCACTTTATGTCTATGATCTTCTAAAAGAATGGATCTAGTCAATCACTAGAAACTTGCTAAGTGTTGGTCAACTTACGAATAATGGTTTAAATGTCCACTTCAAGCATAATGTTTGTTCCATTTTGAAGGAGGAGTGTTGAAAATGAAAAAGCCATCTATCTTGACTTTTGGGGTTAATGAAGTTTTCCATCATGCATGTAGTTGTTAAACATAAAAAGGCGAAATTTTGCCTAGTAGAAACTCAAGCCACTACACATGCATAATGTCTAAGTTTGCCAAATGTGACATGCAAAGCAAACTAACCCGAGTAAAAGGTTTTTTTCCATACATTGAATTTATTTGTACTTTCCCCACACGTGTGAAAGCAATCATAGTTTGGTTATTAGCATTCTAGATTGTGATGTAACCATAGAATCTAGATAAAGATTGTGATTTTCACTCTTCAATTGACCTATGTGCTAACATGAAGCTTAGTAAAGATCATTCATACATTATGGTACATCCCACACGTGTGAACTTGTTGGATTTTTTGTCATTGTTGAAAATGAAAAAGCCATCTATCTTGACTTTTGGGGTTGATGAAGTTTTCCATCATGCATGTAGTTGTTAGACATAAAAAAAAGCCAAATTTGGCCTAGTAGAAACTCGAGCCACTACACATGCATAATGTCTAAGTTTGCCAAATGTGACATGCAAAGCAAGCACATGCATGACCATTTGTACATTTGTAGTCTAGAAATGACACATGTAGAAATTGAGTGGATAAAGTTGCATGTCATTACATGCAAACTTATATGTGTCAATATTTTGGTAGTTACTACTCTTAGAAGTGGTAAAATGTGATTGGAGGCTAGTGCTACCTCGAGCTAGTACCATCACTATATATGTATGTGGGAACTTACTGGATTTTTTGTCATTGTTGAAAATGAAAAAGCCATCTATCTTGACTTTTGGGATTGATGAAGTTTTTCATCATGCATGTAGTTGTTAGACATAAAACAGTCAAATTTGGCCTAGTAGAAACTTGAGCCACTACACATGCATAATGTCTAAGTTTGCAAAATGTGACATGCAAAGCAAGCACATGCATGAACATTTGTACATTTGTAGTCTAGAAATGACACATGTAGAAATTGAGTGGATAAAGTTGCATGTCTCTACATGCAAACTTATATGTGTCAATATTTTGGCAGTTACTACTCTTAGAAGTGGTAAAATGTGATTGGAGGCTAGTGCTACCTCGAGCTAGTACCATCACTATATATGTATGTGGAATCTCCCACAAAATTTGATGATGAATCAAGCATAGATGCTATCTTCTTGTCAATTTGGATTATGTAATTATAAGCTTGAATTTCCATTCTCTCTCTAACCCGAGTAGAAGGTTTTTCCCAGACATTGAATTTATTTGTACTTTTCCCACACGTGTGAAAGCAATCATAGTTTGGTTATTAGCACTCTAGATTGTGATCTAGCCATAGAATCTAGAGATAGATTGTGATTTTCACTCTTCAATCGATCTATGTGCTAACACAAAGCTTAGTAAAGATCATTCACACATTTATGGTACATCCCACATGTGTAAACTTGCTGGATTTTTTGTCATTGTTGAGAATGAAAAAGCCATCTATCTTGACTTTTGGGGTTGATGAAGTTTTCCATCATGCATGTAGTTGTTAGACATAAAAAAGCCAAATTTGGCCTAGTAGAAACTCGAGTCACAACACATGCATAATGTCTAAGTTTGCCAAATTTGACATGCAAAGCAAACGAAGACTTGTATTGGCACATGCTTGAACATTTGTACATTTGTAGTCTATAAATGACACATGTAGAAAGTAGGTGGATAAAGTTGCATGTCTCTACATGCAAACTTATAGGTGTCAATATTTTGGCAGTTACTACTCTTAGAAGTGGTAAAATGTGATGGGAGGCTAGTGCTACCTCGAGCTAGTACCATCACTATATATGTATGTGGAATCTCTCACAAATTTGATGATGAATCAAGCATAGATGCTTTCTTCTTGTCAATTTGGATTTTGTAATTATAAGCTTGAATTGCCATTCTCTCTCTAACCTGAGTAAAAGGTTTTTTCCATACATTGAATTTATTTGTACTTTCCCAGACGTTTGAAAACAATCATAGTTTGGTTATTAGCATTCTAGATTGTGATCTAGCCATAGAATCTAGAGATAGATTGTGATTTTCACTCTTCAATTGATCTATGTGCTAACACAAAGCTTAGTAAAGATCATTCACACATTTATGGTACATCCCACACATGTGAACTTGTTGGATTTTTTGACATGGTATCAGAGCCATGGTTGTGGGTGTGGTCTAGGCGGGCGGTAGCTAAAAAGGGCTATGCCTTAAGGCGGAGTGTTAGAAAGTGTCAAGGCTATAGCCCTTGCACAACACCTAGGAACACAATTTGACAGGTAGCTTAGTGGTAGAGCACCCCACCGGAATGGGGGATGTCCTAGGCCCTAGCCGTCGACCACACACACCAAGTGTAAAAACTTTTCACAAAAATTACATATTTTTTGTCCAAAACTTCTATATTTCGTATTGAGAACTTCCAATTTTTATGCCAAAAAATGTTTGTTTTGTGACAAAAACTTTGTTGTTTCTTTAACATTTTCTAAAATTGATTCTAACTATGAACCTTAAGTGTTGTTCTGTAATACTTTTTCACAAAATGTATAAGTCCAAGACAAATCATTGTGTGTTTTTGAATGACTCTATTTGTGAGATAAATCATTCATCTAATGTGAATGTCTCTATTTGTGTATGATCTTTTGCACTATATAGATTTAGTCTAGAATTGTTGCTCTACATTTATTTTTCTACAAGACTCCTAGTGCACATGCCTAGTAGATGGAATTTTTTAGATTTTAGAATATTGATATAGTAATGAATTTCTTTATGACATGTAAGTTGAAGTGGCTATTTGATAAAGCACCCTTGTGTGCTTGGTCAAACAACATAGAAACATGTGCAACTTATCAAAGTCTTCTCAGGTGGAGCTTTGTAAAAAACAAAATTCAACAATTTTTACAAAGTTGTGGAGCTTGATAAAGCTTTGGAAATTCTGAGGGTCTTGACATTCTATCAAAAAAAATTATGGGCTTTTGATTTTTAGAATAGCTCTCACTAGAGCATGGCACAGGACATGCTACCAATTTAATGTTCCAAAGAAATATCACCATTCAAAATGATGACTTTAAAGTTTTGGTAGTACAGTGAAGTCATAAATTTTTTTCTATATATTGGATTTTTTTTTCTTGATACTATGAAGCCAAACCTATGTTATGTAGGGCCTACTTTGTCCATGTATTTTTGTTTAGAATCTCCAAATTGGCCTTCACCCATGCAATGCAATTATTGTCATTGCACAAGACAAGCAAGTATGCTCATATCTATCTAGTAGCCATAATGGATGTGACTTCTCCCATTGTGATGGACATTGATAATAATTGCACCTTCTTGGCATGGACAATGAGAAGAACTACATTGCATGGGTGGAGGCCAAACTAGGGTTTGTAGACTCCAACCACATATACAAGTCTACACCAATATATTGATGACGATAATTACTCACAAACCTTCCATGTCATTTTGTGACTAGTTGTTGGGGCAAGGTCATTTGGTGAGGGATGTCAACTGGTCACTTGTCTATAGTTGCGTGGTGGGTAATCAACATCACGAGAAGTCTCTGAGCTATTTTGTAAGGAGATAAGAAGCTTGTTTCTTCTTAGGGACACAAACTTGTCAAACTAAAACATGACATAAACAAAGAGGTTGATATATTTCAAGATTTCAAAATTCTTACGAACATTGATAAAACCTCAAAAAATTAGAATAGGCCATTAGATTGGCTTCAACTTTTTGAAGTTTTGTTACCCATACTCTGTTACCTGTATTGGTTCTTTCTCCTATCACACTAACATGCTAGAGAAAGCAACCCATCGTAAGATTACGTTTTATTGTCAAAGATGAAGTGAACCTATTACAAGATGTGCTACAACATTTTGAGGATGTCCAAGCAAATGCATGACTTAAAACAAGTTTGGTTTGTCAAAGTTCTAAAAAAATTTTCCAAAAGTCGTGGAGACTAATAAAGCATTTGACTTTCTTATGCAACATTAACATCCTTTGAAAACAAAACATTTCATTGGTAGTTTGATATGGCACACCAACATGCCAGGTCAAGATATTTGAAGCTTCCAATCAATGAAATAATAGGATTTTTAAGGATGGGATAAACATCTTTCAAATTCCAATCTCACTTATCTTGGAAATTTTACCATGTCTATAACAATAAAATAAATTATGGATGGTCTCATAGGGCAAACAACCAAATAATAAATGTTTTATCTTATTTTTTGTTGTAAGGTCTTATTAATATATATTACGTTTTGTATTGGTCACTTTTCTCTAGCACATTGAAACACTAGGCCAAATAGCCCCAAAAAATATCTATAAAAGAAAAATCACTATTTTGGCATGTCCCTCAATGTGCTAAGGCAAATAGCCCAACATGATAATTAAACTTTATTACAAGGAATAGTAAATATTTTTTTGTGGCATGTTTGTGCAAGCATGTGAATTAGGGCAATTAGTCGACCATACATTTTGATTTATTGTCTTAGACAAAATAAACTTTCTAATAATATGATAATACGTTTCCAAGATTTTGAGCAAAAGCATGACCTTTAACGAGTAGTTGAGATGTGAAAAGCTATTACCCCATTTCTAGCCAGGTTCATGACCTCTTTGATAAGAAAGTCTCACTTAGGATCAGAATGTATGACCTAACACACTAGCATGTTAGGACAAACTACCACTATAATATTTCATTATGAGTACATGTTCATTTCTCTTAAACATTTGTAATGCTTTATTGATCTCCTTGACTTTTGCAAAATCAAACTTGGACAAAGCTCATACTTTTTCTCAACAAGCAAAAGTTATGGTGAGTTATTCTAAGTAATCAAACAATGGATTACATAAACCAAGAGATTGAGCCTTGTTGGAGATTGATTGAAATTCCTTAAGAGACATGAGCACCTCAGTTATGTCATACATGAGACACCAAAAACTCCACAACTTTTGATTCCTTTTGAGTATTTCTTCAACTCATGAGCAAACAAAATATTGCCATCGAGCATTTCTTCAGCAAAAATATTCTCAAATAAAGAGAGAGTAGCATTTTGAACACCGACGCTAAAAAAATGAAAATTCAAAATAACACATCGATCTAGAGGATGGCATGCTAGGTATAAATATCTCCAAGATCCTAAACTAGATTGTTGAACCACAAAACAAAAATAAAGATCCAAGCCAATCTACCAAACCTAGATCAATGGATTTCTAGCTACAAAACTGATAATCTTTCACTATAAGAATCAATTTTTGGAGTAGTGAAAAGCCACAAAGAGGTGTTGGCAATGTGAGTCAGCCTGTAGGTGGCTGTGGATGGTCATGGAGCTATGGATCAGTGGTATTGATCAATAACAGGGAGGCAACAAGGAGTAAACCCTAGAAAAACGAGAAGAGAAGCTCATGGGCAGCTCACACATGGTAAGGACGAGCACTTAGCCTATTTGAGTGCATCATGGTAGGAATAGCTTGATTTGCGCATAGGAGGTCATGAGGCCATAGGATCAAGCTCAATCTAAATCAATGGTGGAGATCGTGAAAATCGTGGGTCATAGGTTTAAATTGGGTTGTGGGATGGCATTGAAGAGGGCCTTGAAAGGCTTGAAGGGCAATTTTTAACAATCTTCATTAGAAATTTTTATAATAAATTTTTGAAGAGACACGACGTGCCAAAAAGCCAATTCTTCTTTAAGAAATTTCATCTTAAGTTATAATTCATTTTTTCGCCTTCCTAGAACTTTCACTAAAAGGGATTTTTTTGGGGCCAAAGAGCTCCAATTTTGGCCAAATCTTTGGCAATAGCCAGCTGGTGGGTGAACTCTTTGATAGCCAAAGGGACAAAGAAGTGGTATTTTTTTTAAGGAGAAGCTCCATTGCATGCAAAATTTCTACCATTCCATAGCTCAGAGCTAGTAATGGTCAGTAACATCAAATTTAGTGTTTTTTGAAGCTCAAAAAGTCATTCAAAGCCAAATTCAATGATGGTAATGTCTGTGGCAAGTGGCTAGGCTTTATCTAGACAAGCTCTAGAGTGTGGCATTACATTTGTTTATCTAGACAAGCTCTAGAGTGTGGCTTTAAGACAAACTCTATCTAGACAAGCTCTAGAGTGTGGCCTTACATTTGTTTCATGTTAAAAAATGAAGTTTTGAGCATAAACGAGCTGTTTCTTGGTGCCATGTCTTATATCGGGGAAGCCATGCTTGGAGAGGCAAGTGAGCTTGATGGTGTATCCAATAATAGCATTTGAAAGTTCAACTTTAAAATACTCTCATGGAGAAAGAACTCTAAGAATTTATTACTGGTGAGGAAGCCTATCCCATGATTGAAGATGATGTAAAAGCATACAACAAAAAGGCGAGAAGGGCTCTCATCATCATCAATTTATATATGAAAGACCATGTAATTGCATGTATAGTCATGCTACTATCCCAAGACAAGCATGAGATGCACTAAGAAAATAGTACGAGACTAGAATCCGTCACACATTTTATTTCTGAAAAGCAAAATGACTAATAGCAAGATGGAGGCCAATGAGCATTTGAGGATCTATTTCACGCGCATAAAGACACTGTGAGATGAAGTCCATTCCATTGGAGAAGCCGTAGACATGGAGCTTGTTCAAGCTTGCCTAAATGGATTGAGAGAAGAATTTTGAATCTTTGTCAGTGGCATTGCAGCAAGGGAAAGATTGCTTGCATTTGAGAAATTGCATGGGATCATGTTGCAAGGTTTACAATGATGAGAGGTTTACAAGAGCCAAATCAAGGGGATGGTAATAGACAAAGGCAAGTAGAAGCAAAAGACAAAATGGAATAATAATGCTTTTGGTGATCAAGCATAATCTTCAGGCAAGAAGAAGAAAGGTAAATACTTTTATTGCCATAAGCCTAGAAATTAGGCTAAGGAGTGTTGAAAAAGGATGGCTGACATCAAACAAGACAAGCTGAAGGAGTTAGGCAATTTTCTTGAGGATAGAGATGGTGAGACCTCAAACACCTTCATCTTTGTATTATCATCTCAATGCAATGATGAATCTTGTTTGTATATAGATTCAGGGGTGAGATACATGACTAGCAGTCATAATTGGTTCCATCAACTAACCACTTTTTAAGGACGTAACAATGTTGCAATGGAAATACTTCTTAGTAAATCTATTTCCTATGTAGAACTTTCTTTTATAGCAGTTAATGAAGAGACTCTCTCCTCCAAATGGATGAGTTTAGCCAACCTTATCAAAAACTAGCCCCAAAATAGTTGGCCAAAATTGCCAAACCAAAGCTAAAAATGAATTTTTAATAACTAAGTAGCCAAAGACCCAACCTAAAAATAGTCAAGTGTACTGGTTTTACATGTGTGAACGAACTATGTACACTTTATTTGCATATTTGGCCTCATATAGACGCAAATTGCCAAACTAGGTAAAAATGACATTTTTCATAGTTAACCAGGGATTTTGTCTTCAAGATATGTGATGGTGACTAAGTTGATGAGCAGGGGGCCAGCAGCAAATTGGTGTCACTAATTTGATTTGATGGCTCAATTAGTTCTTGTACAACTAGCTCGTGCCAGCTATACAAGATTAGTTGCAAAAGCCAATTGGGACTCCACTATCATGTGGAGTAGGGTGGATGCAATCCGCTCCTTGCGAAGGTTTCTGGCATGGAGAAAATGGTTTAAAAAAGCGTTATGTCTTTGATCAGTAGGTGGTTGACAATAGTGTCAACGTATTCCATCATTGTACCAACAGATAATAGACTTTTCTGAAGGCCAGGAACATACAACACATTTTCAATTACCTTTACATGTCCATCAGGAAACTGAATAGGCATGAAACCAACTCCAAGAATTTGACACTCATTGTCATTCGCCTGCACAACTCTATCTCCATCGTTGGTAAGCTCTAGGATTTTGAACCACAACTTGTTGCTAGTCATGTGTCTTGTTGCTCTTGAGTCCATGTACCACTATGTGTGATCAATGAAATGTTGTGATGCTAAAGCTATCGTAAATGTCATGCTTCTTCTTGTTGCAATTTGCCCTTGTCCAATGTCCAGGCTTTTGGAAATAGAAATACTTGTCTTTCTTCTTCTTGCCAGATGAGGATCTCTTATCATCATCCTCTACATTTGATTTCTTGGGTTGCTTCTTGTATTTGTGCTTCCCTTTAGCTTGCATTGCTTGCTCTTCTTATGAGGGTTGTCGAAATGTCACCACTTCTCATCTCTACTCCTTCTGTGATAGGATACCGTGAAGATTCTTAAAAGTTGGTAGCCTCTCCCTTGAAGCAATGTCGTTTGGAAGTTTTCAGATAAGCCATTCATAGCAGTGTGGACAAGCTCAACATCCCTTATCTGTTCTCCAATAGTTGTCAACTGGTCTTGTAGCTACTTAATTTGTGTGAAATAGGCCTCTATCCCCTCATTTTTCCCCATGTGAATAGCTTTGAGTTTGATCTTGAAAAACATCATCCGAGAGGACTTCACTGTTTGAATTTGTGTTTTGATGCCTCCTAGCACCTCTTGCTATCACATATTTACTAATGTGGGCAATGACATGGTCATTGACCGACAAATATATCAATGATAAGGCCTTTTGTGCCCTTTTGTAAAATGCGTGAATGTCGGTTGGAGTTGTAGTTGGGCGCTGCTCTGACCTAGTGATGATGTCCCACAACTCCTTTTCCATGAAAATATTGTTCGTTTTCAATTTTCAAATGTTGTAATTGGATAACTCAATGCTTCTCCAAGCACAAATTCTTCTAATCTTGCCATTTCGCCAAAAATTACTCCTATGGCACCTTAATAAGGCCCAATGAAAAGATTACAGAGCAATTAGAAGTTTTGAAAATCAACATCAACGTATGACCAAACAGAGTTTCAGGCCCTCCCGTTGTTTAATTTGACCTACCACACCAAAATTAGTGAAATTTTGATAAATCGCTCCAATGTGGGATTGGTAGCTACCTTGCCCCTAAAATGGTATGGTTTTCCCCCCTTGATGCACTCTCTCCCCATAGTACAATGATCATTCTATCTGGGAGAAGTTGTACTTGCAAGGTACAATCCTTTTCTACTCTTAATTTGGAAGAATTTGGCTTTTGGATGGCCTCAAACTGAGCAAAAGTCCATAACTTATAGGCCTTTGAAAAAATTGAACAGATTCCGACACTTTGAGGTAAATCCACCCTTTAAATAAATTTACACTTCAGGGACCCTTTTAGTTTGAAAATTTTTTATGAAGTTGAAGGGACCTTTGCCCTTCGAGCTTTTTCACATGAAATGTGAAATAGAATCTTGCAAATCATAATGACCCATAGCAATCCAACACCCGAATGTCCATCGTCGATGCCTTTAGGCTAGATCTTGCAGTCCAAAACAAGATTGCGCACTGTTCTATAGCAGAATTAATTGTGGCATGTATGCCATGGCATTCTACCCAACAAACGTCTAGTGTGGAGAGCTATTTCAATGACTTCCATCAATTAATGAGCAAATATGGTTATTCGGTCGAGCAATTTAATATAATGCATTATATTTTAGGCTTGAAGCCTGAGATAAGAGCTTGTTTATCTAAGGATATATATCAAGAGACTTGGATAATGTCATTATTTGACATTAGATCCCATGTTCGTACCATAGAACATGAACTGAACCAGGGTCAACATGAAGCTATGATGTGCTCTTGCCTTGAGATTTGCAATCTAGCATTCTTGATCTAATCAAACATTTGTTTGGTGCAATCACACATCGTTTAGAGAGATTACGTGTGAAATTGGCACCTAGCTACACTCACGATAGCTCAAATTTAATTTCTATCAGTCGAGATAACTTGAATTTGATACCTACATGCGAGAAGGCTCAATTTTGAACATCATCACTCGACATGGCTCATTGAATGATCAAATCAACAAGCATTGAGTTTAGTGCACTCAGATTGCTGATTTTCATCTCTTATTGATGGAATTAATCCATGTCACACAAGATAGCTTCAATTTGATGTTTATCAATTGAGATAGGCTATAACTCAAATTTGGCCCCTTGAGATTGCTCCTTGCGTGATCAAATTAGAAGAATTTTGAGTTTAGGATAGTTAGATAGCTCACATTTCATGCCTATGACTAAAGCTAGTTGACATTTAATGCCTAGCATGCAATTTTGGTCATTATTGTTCTACAAGGCTAATTGATTGCTAAAATTAAATCAATTTCAAGTATAGTACATTCCAAATTTTTTGAGTCCAACATCTTATTGATGGAATTGACTCTTATCACATGAGATAAATGTATCACTCGAGGTAGCTCAATTTTGGACCTTAACACTCGAAATTGAAGGTCAAGAACATCTTGTATGAAGATTACACAAGGCTCTATATGGACTAAAACAGCCCCCTAAAACAGTCTTGTGAATGGAAGATAAAATGAGAGGGGTCTAAACCATTTCTATTCATTCATCCATTCATGTTCCTAAACTCTAAACTCTAAACACTAAACCCTAAATCCTACATTCTACCCCTAAACCTTGCATCTGTAAAAATTACAGCAAATAAGGATCCTAAAACACTTGAAATGATGAGGAAAACAATAGATTATGATTTCATAAGATTAGCACAAGTTGAACCATCAAAATCCATCAAAAACCTATGCTTGAACCTCACTAAATGGCCCAAATCCTTGAAGAAGGCTTCACACGTGTGAGAGTACGGCCTCCCACAGTCTGAGTACTGTACACCAGACCTACATTCAATCCTATAATCATTAGTAATCACAAGTACTCAAACAATTATGAACATAGAGAGCAATTGCACCATTATGAGAGAAAAAAACATGAAATTGCTTGATTGATTTTGATGAGATAACATCACCTATATATACATGGTCCATCACGGTTTTGGGCAGGTATGAGTAGCCCTAAACCTATCCCTAATGCTAATTTTGGTGGATCTTTCATCCCTACCAAGTTAGGGTTGGAATCTTGGAGATCCCTCAACAATGGAAAAATTACCAAAAATAGCTCCTATTTTTTCTCCCTTGTATCTAAGCATAATTTGGACTCATTCCAAAGGTTCTAACACTTAGGTCTACTTGAGAACATCCTTATGAATGGAATCCTATGCTATTTGGCACGTGTGACAAGCCACATCATGACCATCTAACTATTTACAAGTCATATGACCAAAACTAGTCAAGCTAGAATTGTGAATTTTTAACACTCCTCCTCACTGTCTAGCTTGGTTCAATCATTGCTTTACTAATCACTCCAAGTGATGATCTGAACTTCAAAAAAGGTGTCTTTTGAAGTGGTTTAGTAAGTAGATCAGCTACACATTCATTGCTTGGAACATGCTCCAAAGCAATCTCCTTGGCTTGCACCATTTCTCTCACAAAGTGATGGCATATCTCAATGTGCTTAGATCTTGCATGGAAGATTGGGTTAGATGCAAGGTGTTGGGCTGATATATTGTCATTGTAGATGATTGGTGCCTCCTCTGAATCCATGATCTTTAGTTCCACCAATAATCTCTTGATCCAAAGTACCTCCTTTGTAGTGGTTGTCAAAGCTTTGTACTCGGCCTCGGTTGAAGATAGAGATATAGTTTCTTGCTTTTTTGAAAGCCATGAAACCACACCTTCTCCTATGAAAGTTGAATAGGCACTTGTTGATTTCCTATCCCTCTTGTCCCCTGCAAAATCTGAATCACTAAATGCATGAAGGTTAATCACATCTCCTCTATATACACTATTTCCACTAATGATGATGTCATCTACATAAATGAGTAAAAGTACAATACCAACATCATCAAACTTAATGTAAAGAGTGGGATCATATTCACTTTGAACAAAAGAAAGTGAAATAAGATAGCAATGTAGTCTTGAATTCCAAGATCTCGAGGCTTGCTTCAAGCCATAGATGCTTCTTTGGAGATGGCATACTTTGTTCTCCATTCCATGCTTGATGAACCCTTGTGGCTGCTCCATATAGATATCCTCTTCCAAAAAACCATTCAAGAAAGCATTAGAGACATCCATTTGACATAGAATCCATCCAAAATGTGATGCAAGTGCAATGATTAGTCTTATTGTGACCATCTTGGCCACGGGTGCAAAAGTTTCCTCATAGTCTATCCCTCTCTCTTGAGCATAACCTTTTGCAACTAATCTTGCTTTATGTTTGTTAACACTCCCATTTGCATTCAACTTAAGCTTGAAGACCCACTTGCATCCTATTACATTCCTTTGAGGTCTCTCAACAAGCAACCAAGTTTCATTCTCAATCAAGGCATCATACTCATCCAACATAGCTTTATACCATTCTTTGGAGTTCAATGCATCTTCAACATTAGACGGTTCTTCAAAACTAGATAAAGCATAAGAAGTGGATGAGATACCCTCAACTTGTTGTCCTTTGCCTTGATATGTGAGCCTTGATGGCTCCACTTTTGCCCTTGAAGATCTCCTTGGTGTGATAGGTGGGTTTGGTGCTTGCTCCTCCTCAAAACCAAGATCTTGCTCCTCGGCCATCTTCTTCTTGATTGTTGGAGCACTTGAGCCTTCTTCAAGCATATGCATATGATGTTCATCAAAGATGACATCCCTTGAAACAACAAATTTGTTCAAGGATGGGAGATAGACTTTGTAGCCCTTGCTTGAGCTTGCATATCCAAGCATGATCCCTCTTGTGGAAGATGGATCCTCCTTGGTTCTTGTTTCCAATGGCACATGCACATAACATATACACCCAAAAACTTTCAAGTGATTAAGATTGGGTTTCTTTCCATACAACATCTCATAAGGAGTTTTGCCTTCAATTGCTTTGCAAGACACCCTATTCATCAAGTAGTTTGCACATACAAGAGACTCACCCCAAAAGGATTTGGGCAAACAAGCATCTAATCTTAAAGCCTTAGAACATTCACATAATGTTCTATTCCTTCTTTCAGCAACTCCATTTTGTTGAGGAGTGTAAGGACAAGAAGTCTCTTTCTTGATCCCTTCCTCCTCACAAAAGGCCTTGAACTCATTGGAGATGAATTCTCCACCATTGTCACTTCTAAGAATCTTGATGCTATGATTATGATGCTTTTCCACAAACAACTTGAACTTTACAAAAGTATCAAATACTTGAGACTTGAAGGAGAGTAAGAACACCCAACAATATCTTGAGCAGTCATTAATGAAGGTTAAAAACATGGATGAACCTCCATTAGATTTGGTGCTAGCAATGTGCACATCCGAGTGTATGAGTTCAAGAGGATGAGATGACTTTGTGATGGAGTTAGGAAACACCTTCTTATGTGCCTTGGATAAGGCACAAGCTTCACAAACCTTGTCTTCCTTCCCAATAGACCTTGGTAGGCCTAAAGCATACTCCTCCTTGATCATAGCCTCCATGGAACCCGAGTTGACATGTCCAAGTCTTTTGTGCCATAAAGTAAAGGTAGATATCTTGCTCTTCTCGGCCAACATGACAACATTAGTATCCACAAATGCATCCAGCTTATAAAGTTTGCCAAGTCTAGTGCCCTTAGCCACTATCTTACCCTTCTTCTTGATGAAACATTCATTTGAAGCAAATTCAACATTGAAACCATTGTCTACCATTTGGCCAACACTTAGTAGATTCTTTGTTATTGTAGGAATGTACAAAACACCTTCTATGTTGATCTTTTTGGAAGATCCTAAGCAAAGGGGAATGCTACCAACTCCTTCAATATTACAAGCTTCATCATTTGTTGTATAGATAGACTTTATAGGTCCATCATAAGATAAGAGAGAAGAGAAAAACTCCCTTTTACTAGTCATGTGTGAACTAGCATCCGAGTCAATCCATCAAGGATCTTCTCCTTTGAAGCTTGTTGAAGAAAATATGGACATCATGAGAGAGTCCTCATGTGAACTCTCCTCCTCCTCCTCTTTGCTCATGTTGGCTTGGCTTTGATCTTGCTTTCTCTTGAAGCATTCCGAGGCATAATGCCCCATCTTGCTACAATAGTAGCACTTCACCTTTGATTTGTCCTTCTTGACTTTGGTGGTTGATGGAGATGCCTTTGGGGGTCCTTCTTGATCCTCAAGCTTTGTAGACTTCTTGAATGTTGATCCTTTGCCTTTGGAATTGCCTTTGCCTTTGGTGAAGAGAGCTTGGTCATCTCCACCTTGGATGGAAAGCCTATCCATCCTCTCTTGCATTTGGCTCCTTCTTGATTCCTCGGCCATGAGTGTGCCTTGGAGTTCTTCAAGTATGGGTAGCTTACCCATAATTGCATATCCCTGAACCAAATTGTCAAATTCAACCAGATTGTAATTGACCCCAACAGACCCCATAACGCCACTGACCGCAATCACAACGCCCCCACCCTTGACCTATCACCCGCATTGATCCATAGCAACCGCCTCCCATCGTAAACCGTAAACCACACCAGATCGTAGATCGTAAACCGTAGGACCGTAAAAAAAAAATTTCAAAAACACCAAAAAACTTGGAAAATCCAAAACAATAAAAAAAAACACACCAGTATCCAATGGACCACCAAAACGACCCTGAAATCTCAGACGATTATCCATACGAGGCCAGGTCCCCTGTAGCTGAACAAATCAGACGCCATAGGTTCTACCGAATGCGTGCCAAACTCCAAGATCCATCCACAAACCCATTCAAGGGACAAGAACCTGATAGAGCTGAGTCTTCACATGCACAACCCCATTTTTCTAGTGCTGAGCCCTCACAGGTCAGAACCAACCCGCTACCCACGGAGCTCATTTTGAAAGACATACACCCAAGCTAAATCTACCAAAGTTTGACGGTAGTTCGGACCCTCAAAGATTTTTGCAAATCTTTGAGAATGCATGTGACGAGCGTTTCAAACGCCTCAAAAGTCAAGTACAGGAACAGCCCTCCGAACAGATGCTGATCATCTGGTTTTTAGTCGGCCTTCCAAGATGGATTAGACGCGAGCTTAAATCCAATGATGAATATATGAGCCTCAAATTAGCTATGTCTAATGCCATCAAGGAGAAGACGAAGGATCAGTTGTTGACGAATCCATGAAAAGACGAGCACCACGTGCTCCTCTCCATGAGTCAAAGCCGATCGAGGACACCTGAGATCAGCTTTGGAAATCCCAGTTGGAGTTGCTTAATAAGCAACTTCAGCTACAGATGGAGAAACTCACCAATGAGTTTCAAGCTACCCTGAAGTCTATCCAAAGCAGTATGCATGGTCAGTCAAACCCTGCACATGTACCTTATAGACGAAAAACAATATGGTGCCCACATTGTCGGGCTACGCATCCTGTTGATGCTTGTCCTTCATATCCGCCTATCCAAGCACATACAATCCAACAATATGAAGCACAACCATCACATTCTCGACATTCCTTGACTTATCACGAATATCCACCAGAAAGTCCAGAACCATTAGCCATACAAGATGGCTATGCCGTTATACAAGGGCCATTGCACACCAGATGTTTCATCTATAGTGAAACTGGCCACTTCACGGTTGATTGTCCAGTCAAGACCAAGTACCATGCTGAGTGTCCTGACTGTATCAGAAAACACAGTTTCAAAGACTGTCCGAAACAACCAACTACGATCCTACCTGCCCGTCACGTTAGTTATGAATCACAATAGGATCTTCCCGAACCACATGAGCACCATAGCAACCAACAGTTAAACCTGCTGCTCAATTGAGAAATTTCTAGCAAACTTCTACACTACCGCACAATACACCAGCTCCATCATTCACAAAGACAATGAGTCCTTGTCGAAAGAAAGTGAAACCGATATTTCGTTATCTGCTACAATGTCCAACCAAGAGCAACCTCCACATGGAATTGACAGTTTTTCTCCCCTTCCACAACCTCAAATCTACTTTGTCTTTCCATATGTTGATACAATTTCCAATGTGCCAATACATAATAGATCTAGGATTCGGAAATCCAGATCGAGATTCGGTTCTGAATCTCGTGCTCAGAGAGGTCCTTAGGAAAATAGTACCTCAACCAGACCTGCATCTCAAGCTATATCTTACAACATCTACTATCAACGATGGTAGATTCAAGTGTCACTACCTGCCTTGTTTTTGACAAGGGCTTCTGAGAGTTTTTCATTACTCCACAAGATCAATGCAACATGAAATTGTCTAGGTGAATTATGCATGTTGATGAATGACTTTTTGTTTGACAAGTGCTCTGTGTGCAAGTAGAATCTAACTCTAGACCTCAAACTACATGTGGTCGCTTCATATATCACTTGCACTCACCTCCACCAATTGGCTTTGTGTGAAAGGCTCATGCTTATTAATGTGGGGAGTAAATTTGAGATGATTTTTTGAAATTGCACACTTATTCCCATGTGTATGAGGCTAGCCCAAGAATAGCATACATCATTAGCTCCCTTGCAAAGAGATAAAGGAGAAAGCTATCTAGAATTGCAATGAGATGGAACTTCAAATGTTGTAATAAGAGCCTTATTAAGTGTGCCAAGTAAGTAAGTGCATAGGATAGCCATAACTTCCATGCTTCCACATGACAATGGTTGAGACATATGACCACACTCATTCATGTGTTGAAAGCTACCTCTCACACATCGCCTCCTTTTCTAAATGCTTTTGTACATAGATGGCAGACATAGTAGCAAATTGACAAAGGTGAGATCATCCCACTTGATTTGATATGAAGCCTCAACCTTCAAGGAGGTCCCTTTCAAAGTTTCAAGCTCACTTCTCCCCACGGTGATGCCTCAAAATGCAATCATCCAAAAATTGACCAAGCCACTTTATTTTATTAACTTGTCGATATTTTATTTTTGCAAAGGTGTCCTTTTGCACTAACAATACTAGGTTTATTTTATTAATTTGTCAATATTTTGTTTTGCAAAGGTATGCTTTTGCACTAACAACACTAGGTACAATGTATATATGCATTTAGACCTAGCTAATTTCAAGCTTGTAGTCTTTTCCTCACATTGGTTGACATTTTAATGCGAGTATTCTTGGATCCAAAAACTAGTCTTATCAAACTCGATTGTGGTGGGGGACAAACATGTAGCATGAATGACAAAAATTTTGTGCAACATAGCAACTCAATATCATTATAACATTCACAAATATACTAAATGTACAAATAGATAAGAGTTTATGCCATTGGGGGTGATTCATGGTGGCCTTGATTGATTAGGGCTAAATAGTCTCTAATAAAAAAGTGGCACACGATAGTCATACCTACTATTAAATATAAAAGTAACCCCAAGCATGACTTCTAGAATTTGGTGTAGATACAATGGGCCTCTTTGTAAAAAGTCTACTTGTTTTGGAAATTTTATATTAATACATTAACCTTACACATCAATCATAAGAGGGTGTGTTCCATCCTTCCTAGTAGGACTATCACCTATTTGAACTTTTTAGAGCTCCAAAGAATAAACCAATGAGTACGATTGCACTTTAGAAAATAATGAGTAGAGGTTTGGGGTTCCAAGTGACACAAGAGGCACTATTCTAGCCTTAGCCCAATAAATTCTCATCATGTGTGACTATGGTTTGCTAGGGCAAGCCTTGAACATACTAGTTCAACATAGTAAACAATGTATTACCCATGTTGCCACATGGATAATTCATAGTTATTACTTAGCCAATTAAACTTTCACCATGTGTGACTATGGTTTGCTAGGGCAAACCTTGAACATTGTAAGCAATGTGTTAGCCATGGTGCGACATTCCTTTTTATCATCCCATGGATAAAATTTTGCCCTAGCATAAGGTTGTACTAATGAATCTTAGAACCTCTTAGAATACATGTGTTGAAATGTTGTGAGCAAGTACCTCCCATGTGTGAACTATTGCCCGCAGTTCTCATGCTGGCTTATCAGCCATGCTAAGCACTAGCATCTGCACCGTGTGAACCAAGTGGTTGCGTGTGATTAGCACGAGGGACATCTATGACATCATCACACCTTCAAGGGCTACACATCTTTGCATGAGATTTGGTGACAACATCACAACTTTACGCTCATGGGCAACACATTTTCTCCCAAGATTGATTGTAGTGGGCCATAAGATGGCGCCAAATATCCATCATGCCTTCAAGCTGGTTCTCAATGGGTCACAATGCATCTTAATGGCAGACACAAAATGCAATCTTCTCCAATTGGATGTCACCCACGTGGAAAAAAAAAAAAAAAAGGCCACTTTTTATAAGGCTTAAGTGAAAGGTTGTTGGATAGGTGCCAAGATCCCAATCCTATCTAAAAATCCAAGGGTGGTGGTGGGCTAAAAATTGCAAACTTGCCATTTAATAATTAGGTCAAGGGGGGACCCACCACATGATAAAGAGAAATGAATCATGATTCCAAATCTCTCAAGATATCATGGTCCATGGACATGAGACATTTCTTTCTTCAATGTGTTCTTTGAACTTTCCCAAGACTCTGACAATCTTTATTTATGCTTCATTCCTCCTGTGCTGCAATCATGGTTTCTAATCAATTGGGTTCATTGCAGAATTGCAGCTTTTTTAATTCAATTCAGCTCAGCTCAGCTGGGGATGATTTGTGCCAGCAGGTGTAGATAGCTAGAGAGAGCCTAGCATTCATTCATCATTCTCTTTGCAAAGCAAAAGGACTTTAGAGCCTAGATTTATCATTCTCTTTGCAAAGCAATGGAATTTTCCAATAATTGATGAGACTGATTGATGCCCACGAAGGAGTTTATCATCTTGGTTGTTGATGGGCTGTGTGGATGCTCAAGTTCTTGAAAAATTAGGCTAGCAAGGCAGCATAAATAGTATGCTTGAGGATTAAGATCTTGAAAAACTGGGCACATGCACAAGAACAATCGTGGGAATAGACAGGGAGGGGGGAGGTGAGATTTGCAGGTGGCAATGTGGAAGCTCGGTGGTGCATGCCAAGGGGGAAAGGCGGATCCTTGCTGCCCAGCTGACAATGGGATTTTTGTGTGCACAGGGTGTGACAACAGTAAGATCCATGGCTGTTCACGACCCAACAACAACAACAACAAGAGCCAGAGCAACAAGAACAAGGTGGCATTTAGCCAGGAGCGTGTGTGGTGTGATGTGTGTGAGGAATCCCCAGCTGCTGTGATTTGCAAGGCAGATGCGGCCGCACTGTGTGTTGCTTGTGATGCAGAGATTCACTCTGCCAATACCCTTGCTCGCCGCCATGAGAGATTTCCTGTCACGCCATTTTACGAGGCACCAGCTCCTCATATTGGATCAGCACCCTTGTTTGCCCTTGTTCCTGGAGGCATTGCTCCACCAACGGAGGGCAGTTTTCTGGCCAAAGATGGGGAGGATGAGAATTCATTGTCAGAGGTGGCTTCATGGTTTCTGCCCACTACACAGCCACTTTCAGCCACCACAGGTATGGGTTCAAATATTAAAGAAGATGGGCTTCCCTTGCAGCTGTCGGAAAGAGAATGTAAGAGCAAAGACAAGGTTAAAGAGAAAAAACAGCTGCATAGGGCAGATTTTTTACTGGAGGCAGATCTGTACCATGACCTAGAGTTTGTTTCTGCATCTGAAATTTTACAAGGTGTTGCAGATAGTCTGGTGCCTGTCATCCATTCTCCCCAAGGGATTGATCAAATGACCTCTTTTGATTTCAAAAGATCTGGCTCATTCAAGGAGGAGGAGGAGAGGGTTCCAAAGGATCGGAGAGGTTTTGGCATGCCATTTTCGACATTCAATGTAAGACTTAAACTACTTGTAGCATGTGATTGATCACGTATTGTTCTTCGTAAAAGGTAAGCCTTTTGTTTCTTGTTGCACCATCACCAGCAAATAATCGTTTAGTTAGATAGATGCCCCCATAAAGGAACCTATAGGCTCTTGCTTTTTGCTGCTAGTTTTTGAAACTTTAATAACTGCGCATTTCAGAAAGGGCGTATTCTGGGGTGAAATGTAAAGTCAATTGCTTGAAAGCATCATCTGCCGTTAATCTCAAAATCACAATAGATGAACTTGGAGAGTCATTGGAAACAAAAGTTGACATTAATTTTATAACAAGCTACAAAATCTCACCAAACAATTTAATTCAATATTGTGGTTAATGCCACCAAGTTGCGATCTGTGGGGACTGAATCATGATTTGGGTGTGAATCGGATGGCCCGAATCGGATGTGCCTGATTCGAATTGGAAGGAATTGAGCTGTTTTCGAATCGGATGTGCCTGATCCGAATTGGAAGGAATTGAGCTGTTTTCTATTGGCCTGATTACACCTGTGGGGTAAATCTAAGCCCTTATCCCCCCCCCCCCATTGCATGTGAATAAGGCTTCCTGGGAGAGAGAGAAATAACAATATTGCTATCCATAGAAATAACATGCCCCAAATTTATTTGCAACAAAGTTTTTGAATCTATTAAGAGATAAGCATTCACATGAATGTAAGTTTTCTATGTCAAAATCACAGAAAACATCGTAGGGAAAATACCGATCACTTTTGACACTTGGTAGGTAAGTTCAACCGAACGTAATATCATGAAAGCGTTCATCTACAACAGCGAATGGTCTGAATAAAACATGAGCATAAAAAGTCTTCACATGGATTGCTTCAAAAACTCTATTGCGGTAACATAGATCTAAAAAAGATTATGAATAAAGGCTTTAAAAGATTCCAATCTTGCTTTGTCAAGACTAAGTGCAGTCTTGTATCTCTCTCTATGCATCTTGGTGGTGTAAATCCGACTATTCCTTGGTTGGGATAGTGCTGAAATCTTTACCTTTTATCCGATTTATAAGCTAACAAAGGTCTTTTTTTATGGTTTAGTCCACAGGATGGTTTCAGGAAGCTGCCTCTTTGGGTTATGAGGAGCCCCTGCTTCCACCTAACCATTTTTTTCAAACTATTATTTGCTGTATGAAAAAGGCCGTTGAGATGCATAAATTTATCATTAACACTGACAGGGCTACTTGTTCTTCTGCTGGACCTGAGGATAAGGTTCTTTGTCTGATTGATTTGCTTGGATTGAGTTTGTTAAGAAGAAACAACCATTGAGCCTTGTGAAAAATCTTTATAGTCGTCTTAATGATTTTGTTGAAAAGTTCAAAGAAGAAGAAAAGTTTTGCAATTCGCACATTAGAAAAGTGTTCATGTGCTTGAAAAATGAAAACGGTATTGCTCCTACTGTTACTATCCCTTCTGCTTCTGATGCTCTTTTATCTCCGCACCCTCTTTTCTTTACTAACGACCTTGATGAAGACAATGCCTCTTGAGATCTTCTCTGAAGACATTTGCGATATTGGTGTCCTTTCCTCTTATGATTTCTACCAATCCAAAAGTTGCCAAGTCCCTTTTGTTTCTGCTAGAGTCATTGAGTACAAATCCACTCTCACATCTTACAAACTCTGGAATCCCTGAATCATTGCTAGTGGTCAGCTGTAGACGTCCTGTCATTGAGATGCTGACTTCTCTCCTTTCTGTCCTTTCCCCATCCTGCACACCGATTAATCTCGGTAAAAATTCAGCTGTTTGATAGGTAGGTCGCTCTTTGTGCTACTTTGCCCTTCCTTTCCAGTAAACCGTCGTCTTTTTCCTGTCCCAGATGCAGATACTACGGAGTTTGGATTGTTGAGATTAAAATTGCCCGTTCTTTTGCTTGTGTTTTGAAAGTATTTATCTTGGAGAGTGGAAAAGCTTGGTCGTTTAAGGAGGCGCTCTATCTCTCGTACGTTTTCAGCATCGCCTAGGTATGATAGGAGTTTGGCAGAAGAATCTTTGGCAAGCTCAATAGAGGCATCAACCATGTATTGTCGAATGAAAAGAAAAGTAAGGTGTGCCTTAACCACATCTCTGGCGGGCTTATGTAGCCATAGAAAGAAAGCATTCATTTGGTTTTGGAGAGAAGCACCAGGGAAGAACTTGCCTAGGTTGTTCATCATATACCAAATGGCGTGGTCAAACCAGATAATGGACGAATTTTTTTTGCATTTATCACCACATCTAAATCTAAAGAAAGGTCGTTTCCAGTTTCAGATTCTTGCTTGGTGAAGGTTCATCCTATTGAAGCCAGTCTCAAAGTGTCCTCTGATTCTGGCCCAGGTTTGCTCAGAAGGGCAACGGGAAGGCTCAAATTTGTTCATGCGAATAATAGTATCAAAGGCTATAGGAGCTTCAAGAGAAGGATTTTTGTGTCAAGCAGCGGACTTACAAACTTCTATTTCTTTTTCAGTAAGAGGTGACATCAAGATCCGAAGGGCGAGTGCCATGCTGATCAGTTTTTGGGCATTGGTCCGTATCAGTTTATTTTGTTTATAGCAAAAGTATGAAAAGTTTTCACTGTATATATTGCTTATCGCTAAAAGAAATGGTGTGAACACGTGTGCCGGTGTCAGAGCAAATCCATGCTATTCTAACCCGGGTGACTTAAGAAACGTCACGCATATCCATGTTTTCCACTCGTATCTCACCATAATCTGATATGACAACTGAATGGGGAATAAATTTGCACAAGCCATGGTTGAATAGTGTAGCGACTCCATATCCAACCCGTGGTTTTTTAGGACCCATGTATCGGATAGGCTTCATTTTATTGGTGAGGTTCTCATGGTTTTTACAAGGTATTAGGGCAGATCCGTGCCATTCTAATGCTTTTGTAAGAACCGTTTATCTTACGCAAATCCATGCTGTCCAAGATAATTTGAGGAGAAACCTTGCTTCGGAACAGCGTGGGTGTCATGATACGCAGAAAATTTACATTACTTATGAAGTGATATAGTCGAACTGAGTAGAAACCAACTAAATTCTGTGTTTAGGATCGTTATTAATCGCCTAGAATGGAACCAATTTGTGAAGAGACACCTTACCTTTCGAGCATAGGTGATGCTTGCAAAATCTGAAAACTGTTCGGAAAGCTCATACCTGGATGATTGTAACAGTGATTTTTGTGAGGATGCCATGTTTAGTCCCTCGAGTGCTCTTGCCTTCCTTAGACTTAAACCGTTCATAACGTTATTGTCAGCCATTGTGAAACCAATAGTAAGTACGTTAAGGACTGCCTACTACTCATTGCTTATACAAATCTGAAGTGAATGGTTTAATGTGCATACCTGTGCAAACGCTTATAGCTTTATGGTTCAAAACCGAACCTAATCAAAAATGAAGATAGTAGTAATATTCGATGCTACAAAGATCGCAAGTTTTATCTGTTAGTGCTTAAACACAGTAGTATTCCCTTTGAAATAGCAATCATTCACAAGCATGATAACGAAACCGATTACAGCATGAGGTATACTAATCATAATCAGAACGTGCCAGTGTCTGAGTTGTATCTTTAGTATAATAGCATGATACTACAATAGCTTCGTCTCTGGAGTATGTATGTAACCTTTAGTTACTTATGGAACAACCACACATCCATGTTGTCCTTTGACGGATAGTAAAGTATACTGTAAACTTCTAGTAAGCTCGCTCGATGTCTCTTAATCTACAGGGTCCTATTCTTCCTCTCTGCAACACCGTTGTGCTGCGGTGTGTAGGCTGCAATGATGCCACGATCATTGCTCACTTGCCTATGTGTCAGGGTACTGCCAAGTGGCAACTGTCGACTGTGCATGGAGTTGGCCATGTGTCGAGATTTAGGAAGGGTCAAGGTTAAGGGGTGCTTGAGGATTGTGTATAAGTGAGCCTAGAGAGAGGCATTCCTCATCATAATCTATGCAGCAAAGCCTGGGAGGAGACGACGCAGCCAGCTCCACTGTGTTTATGTTTGACGCTATGTGCTTGCAGGGAATCAGAAAGGCTGGAAATTTGTGGCGATTAGTGCATGTTTGGACGGGTGTCGGTAGGAAGATCAGGGAGAGCCTGACACATTATCTGTACGATAATTAGTTTATAGTGTATAGAGATCACCGGCCTCTAAAATAGTTTTGCAATCAACACAATCTGAGGGGTCGTAAAGCTCTAAGCCTATGCAAAAATTAGATAATGAGACAAAATATGTCCAAGGTACCTTTAACAAGTTCATCTTGAAAGTGGTTATGACTTATGGTGCTTTATAGTACTGTATTTTACTTTTCAACTGTACTTTACCTTGTTGGATTATGAATAAGGGCTTTAAAAGATTTCAGTCTTGCTTTGTCAAGACTAAGTACAGTCTTGTATCTCTCTCTATGCATCCTGGTGGTGTAAATCTGACTATTCCTTGGTTGGAATAGTGCTGAAATCTTTACCTTTCATCCGATTCATAAGCTAACAAAGGTCTTTTTTTATGGTTTAGTCCACAGGATGGTTTCAGGAAGCTGCCTCTTTGGGTTTGGGGAGCCCCTGCTTCCACCTAACCATTTTTTTCAAACTATTATTTGCTGTATGAAAAAAGGCTGTTGAGATGCATAAATTTATCATTAACACTGATAGGGCTACTTGTTCTTCTGCTGGACCTGAGGATAAGGTTCTTTGTCTGATTGATTTGCTTGGATTGAGTTTGTTAAGTAGAAACAGCCATTGAGCCTTGTGAAAAATCTTTATAGTCGTCTTAATGATTTTGTTGAAAAGTTTGAAGAAGAAGAAAAGTTTTGCAATTCGGACATTAGAAAAGTGTTTATGTGCTTGGAAAATGAAAACGGTATTGCTCCTACTGTTACTACCCCTTCTGCTTCTGATGCTCCTTTATCTCCGCACCCTCTTGTCTTTACTAACGACCTTGATGAAGACAGTGCCTCTCAACTTGAGATCTTCTCTGAAGACATTTGCGATATTGGTGTCCTTTCCTCTTATGATTTCTGCCAATCCAAAATTTGCCAAGTCCCTTTTGTTTCTACTAGAGTCATTGAGTACAAATCCACTCTCACGTCTTACAATCTCTGGAGTCTTCCTTCCGTTAATTTCCTTACACCTATTCCTATCGACCTTTGGATTCTGATGACTCATCTGGCAGAAAAAGAAATACAAGTCTGCAAACTGGCCGCATTGCATAAGAATCCTTCACTTGAGATCCCTGTTTCTTTTGATACCAATATTCGCATAAACAAATTCGAACCCTCTCGATGCCCCTCTGAACAATCCTGGCCAGAACCAGAGGACACTTTGAGACTGGCTTCAATAGAATGAACGTACACCAAGCCAGAATCTGGAACTAGAAAAGACTTTTTAGATGCGGTGAAAAATGCAAAAATAGCTCTTCCATCATTTGGTTTGATCATGCTATCTGGTTCATTATAAATAACCTTGCAAAGTTTTTTCCTGGTGCTTCCCTCCAAAACCAGATGAATGCTTTTTTTCATGTGGCTAAATAAACCTACTAGGGATGTAGTGAAATCACATACTACTTTTCTCTTTATCCGCCAGTATATGACTGATGCTTCCATCGAACTTGCTAAAGACTCTTCCGCCAAACTGTTTGCCGAAAACATCCGAGAAATAGGGCGCCTTCTAAAACGTCCTAGCTTTTCTACCCTCCAAGACAAGTACTTCCAGAACTCGAACAAAAGGACAGGCTCTTTCAATCTTAACAATCTGAACTCAGTCATTCTGGATCAGGAACGAAAAAGAAAAAGCGATTTTCAGATTTTAAAGGGAAGGAAGGACAAAGCAGTGGCAACAAGGATGACTTACCAATCAAGAAATTGAATTTTTACAACTCCTAATCGATGTGCAGGACAAAGAAGGGACAGTTAGAAGGCAAATCAGCATTTCAGCAACCGGACGTCTCCAATTTTTCACTAGCGACACAGGGAGACTTTTTCTGCATTTATGTTACCATAATAGAGTTTTTGAGTTTATCCATGTGAAGCACTTTTATGCTCACGTTTTACGCAGACTTTTTGGTATTGTAGACGAACTCCTTCATGATATTACTTTCGGCTGGTCTTACCTACCAAGTGTTAAATGTGAATGGCATTTTCCTTATGATGTTTTTTGCCAATTTGATATAGATAACCTTCATTCCTGTCAATGTCACACTTTCAATCGTTTCAAAAAATTATCTCGAAAAAATTTGGCCATGTCGTGTGCACATATTGTAATTTTGTTAAGAGTTCTCTCTTACAAAAATCTTTAGAAAAAGGCCTAAACCATATAACTCTAAGGCAAGCTAATGTGAATGAAGTTGCTTTGGAACTCTACGACAGTTGGTTTAAACTTATGGGACTCCTACCTTCTTTAGCTTCTTTAGATGAAACTACAAAAAAGGAACATGCTACTTTTTGTAAAAATATCACATTACTCACTTAAATACAACTTTCCAACTCATAGAGCACCCTCAACATGACATCTATTTTATCACCAATTATGACAAATTTATTAAGAGTGTGTTTTGACACTATGTCATATATACTTGCAAACTTTCCAACTGATGTATGTCCATCTTCATGCTGATTAAGAGATTAAAACACCTCCATCATAAAACAATTATTTTTAATCTTTTTCCAAATCCTTCCTACACCAAAATCATCCATCATCTAGAAATCAAAGATTCATGATACCTTCTTCACATTGAAGGAAAATCTACCGCATGACAGACTTGAAGAAACCATAGAACTTTTCTTCAAATCAAACTAGACCTAGTAGAACTGATCTTTATTTGGTACCACCACACAAACAAACAACTATGACTTGGATGGTATCCAGGAATATACTTGACAACCACAACAAATATCTTTGTACTTGGATCGATACCAATACAAAGCGTTAGATTGCTTCCTGATAGCTTTGTCTTCTTAAACCGATATACAGTAGAATGACGACTTGCTTGTTGTGTCCATGCATAAAGTACATATTGATAAACCAACTCCCTCCTAGAAATGAACCTTTCTTCCCCACACAGCTTGTCACACTCGTCACTTGTAACAATTAACTTAGCATTTGCCACCATGATAAGAGACTGAAACAATGAAACATCTTTTGATCATCCTTTTGACTTGAATTCTGATTCACTTAGATATAAATCCTCAGTCTATATTTCCTTCACAACTCCTTAGAGATTGCACCTTTGTCGATTCCAACCTTGTCCAATCTCGGCCTTATATACTCAATATTCTTGGAGACGTGGATACCAGAAAATTCAACTTTGGCTACCTATGTTTTCTTGCAAGAGGACTCCCACCTGTAAACTTTTGCAGTTTTATTGCATTTTCTGTGTCTCATCATAAGAATTTTAAATGCCGACCTTGAGAAAAATGTCTTTTGAAGGAGTGAGAGTATATTAGAGACAGCCACTGGGCTTGCTGACGGTTCCTTGGGTCTGTCTCTAAGGAAGCGGATGGTGGACGGACGCGGACGCGCCAGGGGTGCCTCCCACCGCTTTTTTTTTTATAAATTTTTTTAGTGTTAGTTAAGGCTAAAAAAAAAATGGACGCGTCCTACCCCGCATCCGAGGGTCGGACGCATCTGGGTCCGGACGCCGGACGCGGACGCAGATTGCCCGTGTCCGGCCCGGACCCTTACATCTGGTCTGTCCTATTATATGGTAATAGACCATATGCTTTGGTGCCTAATGACCTATTATTATTCATTTAGCATCAATCACCCTTTTGCGGACATTTATATAAGACTTTGCTTTGGTATTTGGACCTCTTGACTCCTAGCTCGCAGGTTCCTTTGTATTCAGGCCACTAACCCTAACTCCTGGACCCTCTGACAGCTATAAGTAGGCGTGATGACTCATTAGTTTGGTGAATAATTGAGAGCTTAGTCTTATCATTTTGTGTAATTGTCATATTGTTATTGATTTGATTAGTGCATTTGCATTTTTTTCCAATAATCTTTACATGTTCTGCAAGTTTTTTCTAGTTGTATTGCATTGCTTTTAGTACTTGTGTTCTTTAGCTTGTACTTGTAAGTTTTATAATTTTATATATATTTTCCATGTCAAGCTGGTCTTTAGAGGGAAAAACAAAGCACATGTAATATTGTACTTCGAATTTAGACTCAAATTTGAAGTTTAAGATCAGCTCCAAGCTACTGATTATTGAGTTTAGCCTTTGGTATATAATAAGTAACACATGCAAATCAGAGATTTTAGTTTGAGTAAAAATACCTTAGAGCAGAATATGGCCAAGCTTTGCTTGAATGATACATCAGAAGCATAGACACAAGTTTATAATCTAAGATCAGCTCTAAGCTACGTAGAATTTGGTGATATCTTCATGTTTGTGGCATCTTCCACCTAATATCTTCATTTTGTAACATCTTCAGTATTGTCTTGCATTGCCTTCATTTCTCTACTGTCAACATGAATTTTTGTTGGTTCAGTAGAAATTAACTCAAATCAAACCCATAATGGATGAAGTACCTTTTGAAGTTGGAACCCACTTTGTTACTTTCATATTGTATTAGCATAGAGACCAAAAACCAGGGTTTGGAAAAGGTCTTACCCTTGGGGCCACTAGCTAGAAAAGTGGCCACCCAACTGAAGGGGATTCGAATAAAAAGCTCTAATCTAATTTTCCTCCATAACTTCGGGCTTTGGCTGACTATAAAAAAGCGTTGTGCTCCTGGTGTGAATAGTCAAATTTACAGAAGCTCCACCATATTTGGCTTGTTTAGGACACTGTACCCTAGACATTGGCTTGCTATAAAAAGGCGGTGTGCTCCTGGTGTGAATAGTAAATTTTACAGAAGCTCCACCATATTTGGCCGCACATTCAAACTGCTCACTGATGTCATTAACTACATGAAGGTGACTCCTGGATGCAATTGGAGTCTGGTCATATAAGGTGCTTGGGGAACCTATAGAGATTGATACAATTTTTTGGAATGTAAGACACTCTCTTAGAAGAATTCTTTGGCTGTTTATTAGACAATTAAATGGTTTGATTCAAGAGTAGAAACATATACTGGTTCTGATCGATGTGATGATTTTGTTTGAAAATATTGCTGTACAGATACCTCCCTCATCTTTGGATATGGGGGTCGTGCCGGATTTCTGCGTAAATGAAATTGCGCTTTCTCATGAGAGGTTGCAGGAATTTTCTGGCGTGCAGTCGTCTTCTATGCCTCACGCGAATTCTGTTGAGCCGATTGCTAGAGAGGCCAGAGTCTTAAGATATAAGGAGAAGAGGAAAAGTCGAAAATTTGAGAAGACTATTCGGTATGCATCCAGAAAGGCTTATGCAGAGATTAGACCAAGGATCAAAGGAAGATTTGCCAAGAGATTGGATAATGAAGCCGATCTAGCACCTACGGATGTCCCAGATTCTGCTATTTGTATAGTACCATCTTTGTAGACTCTTGACAAATGTTCTCACTGTGCACAAATAATGCGTCTGGCAGAACTAAATTGCTTTTTCAGGCCAAATATTCTCTCCAGTACTAGGAAAAAATCTCTCCATGATGAAGTTAATTTTGGCAAGTGATTAATGGCATTATGGGGAAGATTTTGTTTGTTAATCTCTGTTTAAGTCGCTGTTTCATCGGCTTGTTTTAGTTTCTGGATTATCCATATTGTTTGCAAGATACCTCTTCTTCAGATTAGGTGTCTGCAAGCAATTGTCAATAAGAGTTTGCTACTTGGATAGTATGTTGCCAAGGATAGAGTCCCAAGAATATGTGCTAGGCCAAGGATAGGGTCCCAACATATGTACAGCCAATCCTCAGCTTGACTTTCTGTCAAATTGTAAGCTTTCTCTTGGCCTAGCACATATTTGTGAAGTACAACTTGATGGTTTGGAGTGCAATTGTTAATTTAAACCATGATCTCCTTAGTTCTTCCAAACGTATCCTGTGAATAATGTGCAGAAGTGTACTAGGTGCTCATGAAATCACTTGATATTGAACTCAGTTTCTTAATCCTGGACAAGGTTATATAGAGGAGATTAGGCGAGGATCAACGGAAGATTGGCAAAGAGATAGGATAATGAAGCTGATCTCTAGCATCCACCTGTATAGATCTACTACTTGTATAGTATCCTCTTTGTAGACTCTTGACAAATGCTCTCACTGTGCACAAATAATGTGTCTGGCGGAACTAAATTACTTTTTCAGGGTCAAATCTACCCTCCAGTGCTAGGAAAAAAATCTCTCCATGATCAAGCTGATTTGGGCAAGTGCTAATTGGAATTGTGGGGAAATTTTTGTTTGCGAATCTTTGAAACGTTAAAACTGTGGTTTTCATCAGATTGTTTTTGTTTCTGGATTATCCATATTGTTTGCAATATACTTATTTGTGGGTTTATCAGGTACTGGTTGGCATGTAGTTTCTTCACATCAACTTTACTACTTCACAGGATCTATGGCTCAGCTTTGTAGTTTTAGCTTTCATCATGATTTGAGTTTGTTGTTTACCTCCAGACAATTTATAGAATAAATTCACAAAAGCTATTGTGGACTGATCTTTATGCAGTTAATCTGCAGGCCGCACCTACTCTTGGGTACAGATGGATTGAGTGCTGTAGAACTGACTCATTATAGTGTAGGCCCGACGCCAATGAGTTTTAGATCTTGTTTAGCTTTTTTCTAATCGAAAATTGTTTCACTTTATCTATGTTGTGACTCCCAGTTTTTTTTTCCGAATCCCATGTTGTATTCAGCTAGTCGATTGAGTCTCCTATGAATGGAGAGTGACAAAAGGCCTGGGAGAATTCACCTTGGTGAATGGACCGGACCAACGCCAATGGAATATGTTTATGTATAATGCAAGGACCTCGCTTGAGATTGACCGATTTTACACCATACATTTGCGTAAAAAAGATCATGCCACATACATATGCCTAGCTTTACTAACTTGCTTGCCCTGGCTTTCTCTCCCCGAGCCTGACCGTTACATGAATGCCACATATATATCATAAATTGTTCCCAGTCTCTTCAAAGGTCTGGCTTTTAGTGATGAGCAAAGCCATCTATCAGTGGACAATCCTTGTATTCTGTGCATGTCTTTTTAGCTGATTTCAAATAGCAAAATTGGGATCTAGGTCTTGGACCGAAATATTTATCTTGCTGATGAGCTTACGCACAAGTCAGGGATGCCTTGGGCACCCTTCAACGTTAGAGCAGTGCTTTGGCCCCACCTTAACCAGCACATTTTTCCTCTGTAGAGATTACTAAAGAATGGCCTACTTTCAATGAGGGCGTCGGAATGCGACGTCCATGTGGACAAACTTGGCCGGCCTCGACAGGGTTAGTATGCATGGGCATCGGCTTGCATTGTGTTTTATGGTCATCAGAATTAAAGACCCTGTTGTGATGTGTTTTTCAATGCCCATGTTGATTCAGAAAGGAATTAAGCGCTACGACAATTGCAAATCATGACAAGTGCTGTAGTGAAACGCTTTGATTTTCTTTCCAATTTGATTCTCAACTAGCTTCTTGAACTCAATGAATTAATTTATTACTTGTGATTTGTACTTATAGAGTAGATCTTAGAGAAAACATTAATGAGAGATATGAAATATACCATCGATAGATTGCGTTCCAGATAGCTCTCATAAATCTTGTACAATGAGAACCATTCATGATTGATTCTCATATGTGGCAAGGCTCTTGAATCTACATACCACTCATCACCTGAATTGCCTTGATTATTCGAACTTAAAACATAGGCGGCACTCTCACCAGTTCCGTAACCATCTTTGACACTTGATTGATGCCTCTATTTCTCTCTCTTATTTTTTGTTCAAATTGCTTATTCGTTAATTGGGCTTCCACATGCCCTGATTTTTTGCAACGAAAACATTCAACTCACCTTTGAATTTTTGAAGCTACTTGTAGTTTCGATTGGCATATGATGCCTTGCAATTTCGTAGTTGAAGCAATTTTCTTTCTTCCACTCTTGAGTAATGGCATTCTATTTTGAATTCGTATTAGGCCTACTCGGTTTCTCCCCCTGAATGTAGTCAGCCTTGCTACCAATACTTGATTGACTATGCCAGCTCCCTAATTCAATTACACTCCTCTCAATTCTTCTTGTAGAAGAATTCTTAATATCTCCTAGAATCAAGGAGTTGATAACATAATCATTAGAGTGGTTAAAATGTTGGTATGTCAATGGTAATCCATTCAAAGTAATGCTCACCATATATACAACATCAACTACATTTCTATTTTGATCATGAATTTTTTTTATTCTAGTGAGGTAGCTGGTCATGGCTTCACTCTCCAACATTATGATAGTATGAAATTTCAAAAATAGAGGCCTGGTTGACAATTTGTTAGCCAATTTTTTAGCATTCAAAATTGGGCTAAATTGTAATATTTTCTCACAATTATCTGTTGGATTTATTGCAAAACCATTATGTGATTGAGATCAAAATTGGCTTACATAGCCTTTCCTCATGGGGCCCTAGTTTGTTCAAAAGAACTACCAATGTTGCTTATAATAAAATAATGATAAGGTTGGTTGAGTAGTTTTATTCATTCACCATTGCCGATAATTAGTTATCCACAGCTTTTGATATCAACATAGAAAATAGTTGGGACATTGCATGGACATCCTTTGTTGAGCTAATTTGAAATTATGGGATACATTTTCCTAAAGAAATTGCAATTGAGTCGTGGAACAAAAGTGCCACCATCAAGGGTGAAGTATATAACCAGAAATACTTTATTGGCAAGTCCAATCCAAGCATAATGTGACAACTCACCATGTCAATAAGGAAAATGAAAGGCAAAGAGAGGACCGTCAAAGTAAAATGTTGAGCTACAAAGATTGAAAATGATTGGTAATAATTTGAAACGTCAACTCAATGTCAAAACCAATAGAAGAAATAAGTGTTGAGGATTTGGAGGGTTGGGAAATCTATAATAAAGAATAAAAAGAGTCAGGACAGTGGAACTCAAAATCAAATCATGTATCTGAAGGGTATCGGGCTTGGACAGTCAAAGAGAAATCCCAGCAAGTTGACTTTTCAATTTTAAGCAAGAAGAGAAAAAGAAAGTGGAAATGAGAAGTTTTTTCTTTAGAGGCCCGATGACCTTTAGAGAGTGGGACAAAAGTTTTCCAAGGAGAAAACTTTGCTTCCAAGTCCATTAGATAACAAAAGTTATAATCTCCTGGCACACTAGAGGAGTAGATATGTCACCCACATACTTTTCAAAGATAACGTTGTTAGGATTTTCTACCCTATAGCCATGTTCAGGAAAAAGGAAAGGTGAGGAGCGAATGCATTGAGAAAATAATAAGAGATTGGGAGTGAGGATGTCACATGGAGGAGCTCTTTTGTTGCCATGGGAGGAATGTGTGTAGTTGAGGCCAAGGGCCTTACTAGTTTCCTTGCAAATCTTTTCGATTTTGAGGGATGGATTTTTTACACATGCTATGTGACTTCATGTGATCGCTACCCTGCTGATTTTCAAGATGGCATTAAGTAGACTACACTTCTAATGTGATGTTACATGTGACCATTGCTCATTAGAGAGGATGAATACATGTAGCCAATGCACTTATGACGACTTGAAGCTCATTTGAGAGAGACACATACTCCTATCTCCCTAAGAATCTCATTGGACACATTCATCTTGATGCAATGAAGTGCCATTCGAGATCTCTTCTTAAATCTCACATTCTCTTGAAGGACTTTAGGCTCCTCCTCAATCCCCATCACTATGTCTATGAGATCTTGAAGTACTAGAATTCATTCCATCCTATCTTCCTTATCACTTTATTCAAGGCCTTCATGTTCACACAAATTCGCACCTTTTCATTTTTCTTTGGAACGACAACAATTGGTGAAATCCATTCAGTATGCTCAATTTGGTAGATGAAATCTACTTCCAATAACCTCTGTAACTCCTCCTTAATAAGATCTGTGACATTCGGATTACATCAATAAAACCTGGTCACTTTTGGAACTGCATCAGGTATCAAAGGAATGGTGTGCTCGATTTGTGAAGTAGGAATTCTTTTCAAATCCTTATATGTCCAAGCAAAACAATCTTGATACTTGACGAACAACTTTCTCGAAGCATTGAACTCGTCTTGTCGAAAGTTGTGCTCCAAGTTGAGCTATCTTCTCAACCTCTTCTAGCTCAGCAACGTCATAAGTTGCGCCCTTGCAGGTCCATCGTAAACTTCTTGTGTTTATGGCACTTGGTCTTCAGGTTCACGATGAGCTTTAGGTAACATAATCACAGCGTCATAACGTTTAAAATGATCTAGCATGTCGTGATAAACTTCATCTTCCTTCTCTTGTTCAAAGGGATTAACCTTTGATTTGCGTTTAGATTTCTTGGCCAAAGTCTTCCCAGAAGACGAGGACTTCTTTGAACTCTAACTTGATCAATCATCTTCAAGCTTCTCTTTTCCTTTATCCAATAAAGGCGGTACATCCCCATGCGCACTAATTTTTGGATCAACCGTCGAAACTGCTTCACGTGGTGGATTTTTCCATTTCAGAACCGTATTATAGTGTTGTTTAGCTTTTTTCCTTCGTCATTGGTCATGTACTCTTCCATTCCTTCAATATGACTACTTTTGGTGGTTTCATTGTTGGATCATCAAGAATATGCCAAACTCCAAACCTTTTTGGATCCATATGGCTTAAAATCTGCTCGTTAGTGAGTTTTGCATTCTCATTGTATGATAGAGCATGACTAACAGGGATAAGTTCTTCCAATTGGATCTGGGATTGGGTCTCTGATTTGTTATCTCGTTGACACATGTACCCTACCATACAATCAACAGTCGCAAGCGCTTGGTTTCAACCAACATTATCAGTTTGAGAATCGTAATGAACTCCCAAATATTTTTCCACTCGGTCACAAGTATGACCCGTTGTTAAAGAATCATCATCCCCTTTTTGAATTGTTGGCTTGATAGTCCAAGTCAAGGAATCAATTTTGACTGCTTGCTCACGATTTTCAAATGTAGTCTTTCTTGTTCCCCGGTTATGAATTACTTGTGCAACTCATAACCAAGGCCGTCCCAACAAAATCCTATAGACAGATGGTGCTTTCGGTAAGTCCATTACTACAAAAGTAATGACAAATTGAATACCCACAATTTTCACTAGTACTTCTTCCACTATGCCTTTAGGATGAACTGTAGTATGATCTACTAACTTGATTGCAAAATTTATAGGTTTCATCCTTGTAAGGCCCCATTTAGTGCATAGTTTTGTGGAAATAAGATTGACTCATTGACCTCCATCTATCACTGCTGCCTCATGATCAAATTGTTTATGTTGTATATGCAAAGTGATATTCCTTTGCTCACTCTCCCAGGCTGCCCCTACATTAAGTACTTCGTTTGAATCTTCAAATCCGACACAAAATAAGTGGTTCTTGCTGGAACTTTTGGTTCTGTCTTGGTCAATTTCTCGACTAATACTTCTTTAGCTTGAGGCAATATATGTTTTCACCAGATCCGACGGTTAGGCAGTCCACCTTATTTGCGACACTCACAGCAACTGGTTAGTCTTATTGAGCCTCTTTCCTGCTTTTCTTGGATTTAAGCCAAATCCATCCGGCTCCATCACAAAAGCAAAAGACAGCCAATACCAACACCTAAACCACGGTTATGTGAAGAACAAGAAGCCATGAGAAAAACCAGCATAGCCTCAAATTGAAACCATTGTTATCATAAAAGTGCTCTTAATAAAGTAATCGGCAACATATGTTATTCAAGAAAACTGAAACTTACTTCCAAAATACCAATTTGAAGTGCTTAAAAACTGAATCAATTGTATACCTGGCAGTGCTATACCACACAACCGATTCTCGGGAAGAGGAATTCGAATTTTCACCACTTGTTGCTTACTCCACTGATTCCTCAAAAAATGTTGAGATTCCGTATCACACAACGAAAAATTCTCACATAATTCGAGATTCCTTCTTGAGCACAAATCAATGACAAAACGTGCTTAGAACTGGCTCTGATACCAATATAATGTCCTAAACATAGGATACTATCCTAAGCATGCCAATACAAGCAACAAACAAGGGAACGGATGGTGGACAAACCAACTCAACCAAACCTAGATCGAACGCATGAACAGCATGAACAAATTTGGTGGAGTCAGTGCATGGTAGTCGGTTAGCTGGAGAAGGACAAAGAAAATAGGCTTGGGGTGCCACGCATAGGAATGTTGTCAAAGAGATATACATCTGGCTAGACAACATATTTGCTAGCATCTTTGTATTAGCCTTCTCTCATTTTGTCATGAAAAATGGCTCTTCCCTTCTGTGTGATGGCACATTGGCATTTGATGGTTGCAGTGTCTATTCTTGTGTATTAGGAACTCTTAGTCCTTTTTTTGAAGAAACAAAGTGTTTCTGTCACTGTTTGCAAGGAAAAAGACCCCTTTTTTCAAGTTATTTTCGACGAAAAATCATCGCCACGCGCTATTACGCCAATGCGGAACTGCTTAAAACTGACGCGTAAATGGCCCATTATGGCCAGTTGCACTTTTATTGAAACTCTGTCTATTTACTGATTTACGCTAGACTTAAATTTATTTAAGAGGCCTATGCCCCTAGTTCCCGGTTTTGTCGGGGCTAGGAGGTGCCAGATAGTTTTAAAAACCAATTAAATGGCAATTTTATTCACCGTAGGACACTTTGGTGATTTAAAACCAAATTTGGGACTCAGCCCTTAAGTTTGGGCCCAACTGTAAAAAAGCCCCTATTGGTGCTCATTCATGACGAGGTGCACCTCTTTGGGCCTCAGCCCTCTCTAGCATTAGAAGGGGCCAGCCTCTACCTAGCATTCATTCATTCATCTTCTTGGAGAGAGAGAGAGAGAGAGAGAGAGAGAGAGAGAGAGAGAGAGAGAGAAAAAAAAAAACTTGTGTGGAGAAGCTTGGAGAGAAAGGGAAGGAGTAGAAGTTGTTTTGCTTGGTGCCTCCCATCTATTCCACTTCCAATTTGTGCTCAATCCCATAGATACAAGGAGGAGGAAAGGAGAAGAGGCTGATCTGCCTGGTGCCTTCCACTCTAACTTCTTTGTTGGATCTTTGCTGCAAACTGCTCACTGCTATTGATTCGTTGGTTTGATCTTTAGCATTGTGTTTTCATCACTTTGTTTGTGGAATCAGATTTGGCATTATTTGTTTCTTGTTGTTCCTAATCTGGTGGTTGCAAGGCCTGGCATTGTGGGATTGCATCTTGTGTCCCTTTGCTGTCTCTAACCCTGTGGTTGCAGATTTTAGAATTGTGTACATTGCATTCTGTATCTCTTTGCTTGCAGCTAACATTGTGTTGCGGGCCTTTGATCAGTGGGACACTATACTGTCCCACTATACTGAATCATGAGCAGTGATCCTACTTGTGATAGATTATTGATTTGTTGCTTAGCATCCACCTCAGAATCTGCTTTATAAGAGACTGTCTAATTAAACATTGTGATCAGAGAATTTGGTAATGATTGCTTATCATACAGGTTGAGGTATTGTTGCCTTGTTCATTCTATTGCAGAAATCCATTAACCATTGTCGTGTAGACATTTCATTGCTTATTGTTCATGATCTAGAGACCAACTTACATTGATTGTTTGTTTTCATTTCAAACATTTGTCAGCAGCCATTCCTTTGACTACTTGACTTTTATCAGCCTTTACCCATCGTTGGCTCTGTAACTCATTTAGAAGCCTTCCATTGCTCCTCAAGAGGGGGTTTTCTCAGTGTGTTGCCTACCTATGCTATCTGTTGTCTGTGGGTTTGCCACAATACCCGCTCCCCTGCTGCCAACGGATCTACCTGCATCCCTTCTTCACCTATTCCTAAGCGGCCACTCCAAACCTGACCTGTGCATTTATCCTTGATCAGCGGCCATCTGATCCTTTGCCCATCTGTAACCTACGATCTACACTCTCCTTCCTTTCCATTCTCTGCCTGTGGCTTCCCTCACCGACGGCCTGCTCCCTTCTTCCTCATCTGCACTCAGCCTCTGCCTGCGTTGAAAAACGTGATTTGTTGCCCACTCCCCATTTTCTGGCACTCTTCTACCTGTGGTCTCCCTGCTACCAGCGACCCACACTCCTGCTTGCGATCCTCCCCTGCCCCGCTCATTGATCTGCGGCCCAGTTCGCGCCCTCTTGCCCATCGCTACCTTGTTGCTCCCCTTCTCTAATTTGCGCTCCCCCTTTCCTACAGACTACGGCCTACCCACTCTTCGTTGGTGCCCATCTACAATTCCTCCATCCGATCTGCGCATGGCCTGTAGAGGCTCGGCCTTTCGTTCCCTGCCTGGCGATTCCCTTCTCTACCTGTCCATGATCCTGACCCATGGTCTATCCCTGACTTGCAAATTTGTTTAAAACCCTGCCCAGTGGATCATGGGTTAGAGATTTAACCATGTCTATCTGCTAACCTTGCCTATCGGTGCTCTCCTTTTCTGTCTAGGTTTCATCTCTTTACCTATGTTTTTTTTGTGGGTTGGGCTTTCTACCAACGGCCCTTTTCTTGTCTATGGCCCGAATGCACTATTTTTAATTTTGCTTACGTGTGATCATATGGAATGATGGAGGAAGGCCATCTCAATGAATATCCACAAGTTTGATCCTAATTTAGGAAAATTGCAATAGCCTGGGAGCTAACCGTTTGTTGCAGGTTAAGCGCCCAACATTTACAAAGCTAATCTAGCTGCATACAGGTTTGGTATTTGTTTGGTGAGCTGAACGCCTGACAGAAGCCAGCTCAATTGTACTAAGGGAAACACTAGACTCACATTCATCTTATTATTGTTTTGATAACCATTGCTTACTACATTGTTGTCTAATCGCTGAACACGAATTGAACTTTGTAAATACTTGTTTCTATTATTAAGAATCTCTAACAAACAGGGTAAAAGCCTACTGATTGAGGGAAATTCCAATAGCCATTTTATAGCCCATTTAGCTTTCCAAAAGTCATGGCTTTCTATAGCGGAATGGTTCGTGATCTTGTCGATTGCCATTGAAAGTGCTTGTGATCATGAACGGCCTTATTCTTTGACTCCATGCCCAATGGAGCTTGAGCTGTAATTGTGGTATAGATCGACTTCCATTAGAATTCCCTTAGATTGGTAGCCTATTTGGGGGTCGTTTTATAATCCTTCAATTACCAAAGCTCTGCTAGCTCTCGACTCCCAACCTGACAAATATCTCGAAAATCTCGAAGACCTCGAAACTTGAAGACCTCGAAAATGAAATGTTCGCGACACAACAGGAGAAAGTCAAACGACGCGAAAGGAAAATCTTCGAGACATCCGAAAGTCGAATACTTTTGACACTTCGCACTCCAAAGGACCAGGTAGATCAAACAAGTACCATGAAGTACAGTTTCCTAATATGATATGATGATGTTAGTAGAAGAGCATTAGGACGTGCCTAATCCGCCGCTCTTGTAATCTATGATTAGTCTTAGATTGTTTAATCTATCTAATCAGAAATGTTACTCTGAATATATGCAGTTGCTAGATGCACTAATATAACAGACACAAATAGACAAAATACAAAATAGAAAAATCCGCCAGAGAGCGAGATATTGTAAGCAGGATCCACAGAGATCCAAGAAGTCCGCTAGTAAGCGAGACTCTGTTCGTGGGAGAACACCGCTTCTCTCACGCCAATGCGTTGTGTGGGTTTGTCACACAGTGCTTAAACTAAATTGATCAATAGATGATGTTGTAGCTGTTATGCACATATCATTCTAAATTGTCTGATCTCGATTGAATTATTGTCTGCTTATTATTCATGTATCTCATTCACTTGTTTCATCTATTCCGCACATCGGTTTAATCTTGTTGATGCTGAATTAACTTAAACATAGGTCAACAGTGTCTGTCTACATTCTGGAGGATTGTAAAATGATATAGCAAGCAGTGACCAGCAATCATATCCAAACTCCATCCGAATTTATTCACGTTTGGATTCACATCAATGGTATCAGAGCGTAAAATGATATAGCAAGCAGTGACCAGCAATCATATCCAAACTCCATCCGAATTTATTCACGTTTGGATTCACATCAATGGTATCAGAGCTCGATTCTCATCAGTAGCATTCAGAGCCTGATTCCCAACAGTGGTATCAGAGCCACGGCTTCGATATGTATAGTGTATTTTCATTTTGAGAAAGACAGTTGCTACGTGAGCTTGTGGAGAGTGTTTTCTATCTATGTCACTGTTGTGTAGCATGATCTATGTTCCTGTTTGAAGCAAATTCTAAGTTGAAATTGATCTCCTAAGCTTGGCTCATGCACTATAGATCACCTATTGATTGAAATCCAAGATCAATGACAAGATCATAGGCAAAAAGACCACTCTACATGCATTCATTCATTACCAAAAGGTAATTCACACATGTGGAAGACTTCATGAAATAAACTAAGTCCCAACAAGCTCCTCTGCTCGAGTAGAGAGAAAAAATACCATTTTTGGGCTCATCTAGAGAGAGAAGGCAATACAAGCAAAATTGGCAAATCTCCGAATTGACTCAAAAACTCATAGATCTCACAGATACGCAAATTACCAAGAAACCAAACTGGGTGGCTTCCTTCTTGATGTGCTCACAAAATCTTTCTCTTGAAATTTAAACTATTCTCTCACCCCAGCTAATGGTACCCGTGGCGGTCTGGTGACTCTGGTATCCAGGGATTGGAAGCTTACCTCACATTTCGCCCTTCATGGTGGCCGAGCCAATATTCGGACTATCTCTAAATGTGGGTTTGCCTTCAATATCTTCAATATTTATGTCCCCAATTCTCCTCACTCCCGTATAAGCCTCTGGAACAATATCCCTCCTCCAAATGCACTTTCCTCTGTGCTAGCTGGTGACTTTAATATGTATCTTCACCCTCTTGACGGACCTAAGCGTATCTCCTTTGCTAAAAACAAGCCTGGAATTACTCGACTGATGCTTTTAACTGTTCTGGCATTTTATCCCTTTGCAACTCCCCTCGGCTTCACATATGGAACAATGGTCGACACCCCCCCTCCCCTTTCTTCACTTCTGCCCAACTTGAAGTGTGGATTTTGCTAACTTGGTGCAAGGCTATGAAATCATGGGCAAGTTGCCCTCTTTTGAAGATATCCAAGGAGTCCTCATGGCCAAGGAGAGTAGTAGAACTCATATCAAGTCAAGGATGGAGAAGCTCTCCCTCAATGATGAAGCAAGCCCAAGAAGGATAAGTCAAGGACCAAGTGCTACTTTTGTAGCAAGATGGGGGCATTATGCCTCCGAGTGCTTTGAGAACACGTTACAGATCGATGCAATCGCCACAGCACTTTGAGACAAGAAACACATGATTGCTCCCAAACACCAATATTCACACTATGTATCTCAAGTGCAAAGAGAACTACCAAAATAGTAATTTAGGGGCTCGTAAAAGATCGGCACGTCATCTAGAAAGCTAGAAAGAGAAATTTGTTGACAAATATGGCAAGATCATATTTAAATTATCAGAGCATGAAACACACATTAATCAAAAACTTGGTCAAGGACTTAGATCTTTCAGATTGCCAATCTTCTTCGATATGTGAGAGTTGCATTGTTGGCAAACACACAAGATTGCCCTTTAAGTTGAGTGAAGAATTTCTAGAATTGATAGACTGTGATTTGTGTAATTCTAAGCAGACTCTTGCTTTATAAGGAACAAGACATTTCATTACACTTATTAATTGAAATAGCAATAATTAACGTGTAAAATGTCCTAGCCTTTAATGCCATATAATGTTCTTGTCAGTTTGAATAGTAACTGCAAGAGCATTATCTTTATTGGGAAATCTACATTAACTTAGCTTATGAAAGTATCTATGTCTCATCCCTAATGCCAATTTCTGACCATCTTTATCAAAGATGAGAAACCGATTTGAATAAAAAAACAATCTTGTGTCCCAAAGCAGCAATTCATGTTGTTGACGACAAGTCCTTTGTCAAATTTGAAACATGCAACATTCGAGCTATCAGCTTGGTGTCTCAATCTCTGAGTTGCAACTAAACAGTTCCTTTACCAGCAATCAAGTATGGACTGTTATCCCCAAGTTGTACGAACTTGTTTGAGATGCTCTAAGTTTAGTCAACAAACTAATCCCTGTGTTGCCCTGGAATGTAACTACCAAGATCCAAAATCTTGAGAATTTACATGCCTATAGATGAAAGCACTCTCTCAATTATCTTATTCTTCTAAATCAGCCTCAAGTGTATTGACTTCTTCTTCTTGGCTTCTAGATTTCTGCAATCCTTAATCATGTGTCCTGTCCTCTTACAATGAACTACTTGGAGTTGAAATTTACTTGACTTTGTTATTCTTTTGTTTGTTCTTTGAAAACAGTGCAATAGCCATATAAGATTTAAAGGAATCTCTCCCAATTTTGTCTTGTAATAACGTGGATATGACTCTCTAAATGTCAACTCTGGTTGTGTTGACACAATCATAGTCCAGTTTAAACTCTCTACTAGACTCAATAGCAAAGCCATGATGGCATCAAAATCATCCAGAGGAGAAGCCTATCCCAACTATTTGCTATAGTAATGACTAGAAATTATTCACATTTATGATCATAGACTCTGACTCATTCATCATCATGAAAAAAAAAAATCTCACCTCAAACTTGAAAAGTCCAATTAAAGTGTCTCAAACTTCCTTAGAGCTACTTCTTGTGCTAATGTGAAAAATCTAAAAATCTCTAAGGCTCAGTACAATAATGGCAAGAGCTTTGCCATCTTTTTGCATCTGTTTGGTAATAGCAGGTGGATCTACTTCTAGCTTTACCTTAATCCCAACATTACCTCAGCCCCAGTAACAACATCCCATAGATCTTTGGCCAACAACTTTTGGTATGTCTTTTAATTTTTTGTTTGCTCTAACGCTAGAAAAAAAATTGCCCGGTTGTCAATGGATGTTTGCTCTCAAAAATTAAACCAAGAAAATAGCCCAAATTTTTCCCACAAATTATTTCAATGTAGCCCAAACATCTTTGCCATTATTGCTCCCCCCAAAAGTGATGGTATTGTAGTCCAATTATTTTGGCAAAAACAAATAAATATGCAATCAAACTGCTTCTGTTTATTGAATTTCTGCCAAAAAGAAATTTGCTATAAATAAGCAATAGACATTCTTAACAGGGACTGATTACCAAAAACAATATTGTACCTTACTTGTACAGACTATCCTTCCTGTACAAATTTACAAGTACTGATATGATAGAAAAACACCAACAACATTGAAATTAATCAATAAACATATTATACACGTGAAAATAAACGTAATGAATGTTACACAGGTGCTGTACATCCCTCTATGTTGACTTTACAGACTACACGAACTGTTGAGTCAGCAGTACAACCTACAATTACATGAGCAAAAATACACTCAGATCCTGGTACAATCTTCTGTACGGAAACACCTGAAAACATAGCACCATTACTGCCAGAAAATTCTGCTCAATTCTTCTTCTACTGGTTCTCCTTTGTACTTTCTTGAAAGTACTCTCCTCCAAAGCAAATATTGTATGTGTCCTTCCTGTCCAGAAATCCTGCTCTAATATCATAATAAAGAAAACCACTTCGAATCTGTCCAAGTCCTGCAACTCTTTGATTTACAAACAATATGATATTGATAGAATGATTGATAGTCAAACATACTTGACTAAATACCATGCATCTTCGTTTATCAAGTATATAACTAGTGTGTGTAAGTAGTAGTAAGTACACACCTTCATCACTAAGCTTATCATTCACCATGCATAAGCAACATTAATGAAAGATGTGAGATGTAGAAAAAGACAAGAATGAATGAGAAGTTTGGCATTGCTATTTTTCACCAAAAATTCAGTAAAAAATTACAGGTTTGCACATATTATCTCCACAGAACATTATGTTGCAAGTGGGCCTCTGTGAAACAATGTTCAGAGTGGAAGCTTCTAGAAGGTGTGCCTGCTTTTTTTTTTTAAAAAGCCTCGCTGCAACTAATGTAATTATCACCTTATGAAAATAATGATGACTCTCCACCTTATAAGAATTATGAGCAGTAAGCCAGAGTGTTCATAACTTTTGTAAAACATATCACAGTTATCTTGTTTGTGTACCTCTAGAGCAGAGCCAAACAATTTTGGGAAAACGTGCAGCTTGCTGCTGTTAAAAAATCGATCAGTTTCTGAGGTATGCACAGGAAGACTTGTGATAACTCTGGTAAATAGATCAACGACTGGCTCAACTGTCGGATGCCACCCAAAGCAACAACTATGCAGCTTGACATACTGTTACCTGTAAATGCATCAGCCGCTTTGAGCATTTTCCCAAGAATGCAGAAATGATCACCTGTAAATGCATCAGCCACTGACACTAATCTACAATATCACATAGATGATCTGCTATATATACCTTTGAACGACTCACTTGAGGGTTTCTGCTGCTTCAAAAGCACGCAAAATAGGGTCGTGAAGATACTGTAGAGAGATCAAAATGGCTTCCTGCACGCAAAATCAAAAAATTTCATGCTTATATGATTAAGATTAACAAAGCAGGAAAATATAAACCAAACCTTACTAAATAGTGGAACTAAATATAAACAGACATAGTTACAAGATGCTTGCATCTCATGATTGAAGAAATAAATGTGTGAGCAAAGAAAATACGATGGTCCAGCATGCAATTACAGGTTAGTTGCAAACCATCATGGCAATCTCACACTTCTCATTTCTGTAGTATATGCATTCACAAAAAAAAAAATCTAAAAAACACAACAAAAACATAATAGACGCGTCCGACCCCGCGTCCGGGGGTCGGACGTGTCCGGGTCCGAACGCCAAACGCGGACACGGACGCGGGCAAAACGGCCCGGACCCTCATGTCTGATATATATATATCATAGTGCCCTGAGGTACCGCTGTTATGGTACCGCCGGTACCATAACAGTGGTACCGCCGGTACGGTACCGCCCTGGGATCCGCGGTACCAAGGCGGTACCATAATAAAAAAAAAATTCCATTAAATTTTTTTCCCGTGTTATTTTCGTAAAAAAAATAAAAAAAAATTGGTACCGCCGGCCGGTACAGTACCGCGGTACCAGTATGGTCCCGCGGTACCGGGATCCGCGGTACCCGGTACCGCGGGACCTATGATATATATATATATATCATAGTACCTCGTGGTACCGCTGGTATGGTACCGCCGGTACCATATCAGTGGTACCGCTGGTACGGTACCGCCCTGGGATCCGCGGTACCAGGGCGGTACCATTTTTAATATTTTTTATTTTTTAATATTTTTAATATTTAATTTTTGCATATTAACTACCAAAAAAAGGACAAAAAAAAAGTAAAAAAAGCGGTTGTAGGGTGTAAAAAAAGAAGGTACAGTACATGATGCAGGGGACTGTTGCAGTGGCACATGGGCACTACGAGTGAGCAGACCGAGGGGCCAATGGGAGACCATCACAGGGGGGTAGCATCACATGTACAGAGTACAGAGGCACATGGGCATTGTGGGTGAGCAGACCATGGGCCGCCCAATGGGAGACCAACACAGGGGGGAGCATCACATGGGGGCAGGTACAGAGGCACATGGAGGGATGATGGGGATCCACATGACCGATCAGGCTGTGGGGATAAATAGGCACTCACAATGCCATTGTGGTCAGCATTTTCAGAGGCTGTGAGAGAGCTAGTGATAGACAGTGAGAGAGCAAGCGAGAGCCGGTGACAGGCTATTTGAGAGCCAGGATGCTGTGAGAGGGTGTTCAAGGACCAGGGTGTTGTGAGCAGAAGGTCGATCGAGATGGCAGAGCGCATACCACCGAAGCCCGAGGGCGAAGCCAGGAGGAAGCTTGAGGAAGATATCCGAAGGCACAATGAGAGGCATCGGAAGCAAGAGGCAGATATTCGAGAGATGCTGCGACAAACTCGACAGAGAAATCCGGAACCGGAGCCACCCGCCCCCGCTGTGGGTCCTGTCCCCACTGCGAGCTGGATCTGGATGAGCAGATCGGAATGAATTTCACACGACGGCAGCTCATCATGGTCAGGGAAAGGGCAGCCAGACGTCGGGCTAACCAGGAGGCAGCTCGGGCTAACCGGGAGGCAGAGCAAGAGCGACAAAACAATGCACCAGACGAGGGCGAGGAGTCGGTGGAGGATCAGTGAGAGATGTTTAGAATAGATGAGGTCCAGCCGTATGTGGCGGACTGTTGCTATGTAGTTTTCGGCAGTTTATGGTGCAGCAAATAACTAGATGGCTGCTTAAGAAAATGACAGTATATGTGATGTTATCCTGATACAACGGTTGAATATATACATAGTTGTTTTTTGTGCAACGCGAGCCTGGTCATGTAAGATGCAATGTCTGTAATTTTTTTGAATGCAGATGTATTACATGTGTTTATGAAATTTCGTTTGGGGTGTAGGGGTGATTGTTGTGCTCATGATGTAGGTGCATATATGTGAAGCTAGCATTCACTTCAAACGAAATTAAATGAAAATAGGATTCAGACACGCACATAGAATTCTTCGACATAAAATAAAGCATCACATGTACAGAGCGACATGCGCACAATGTGCAGCAAATAATGTAGGCCAAACACTGTATATAATGTGAAAAATCATCTGAGTACAATGGTAGACCGTCAACTAGAGACAAACTACTGAAACTCATACAACAGAGTCACAATCATTGCTCTGGCTCTGACTCAGACGAATGCTCTAGAGACAACTCAGGGCCCCGAGCTGACTCTCGCAGCCGATATCTCTGCCTGTCTGGAACTGGCATGGGCTGTGTATCCGAGGGGGAAGACTCGTCATCCTCATCCTCCCAATCAGCCTCCGCATCAGCCCCCAAGCAGGCCAAACCAACAACACCTGCTCCAACTGGCTGTGATACTGCACCTCTACCTGTACCTGGAGCCCTGCGTGGTCGTCCTCTCCTCCCTGGCAATTTCTGTGCCTTGCCTTTCTTGTTCGGTGCACCCTTGGGCCTTCCTGGTCTCTTGCGGACAAGAGGAGCTGTCAATGCCTCGTCACCCCCATGCAAATCACCTGGCTGGCTGGGCTGGGCCCAAGCTGAGGCCGACTGGGATAGGGAAGCAAAAGAGGGAACTCCCTGTGCATCTGAGCGAGGAGGATGAGCTCGTGGAGTGTGTGCCCGTGGGGCTGCTGTAGGTGGAGGAACTGGCTGTGCAGGAGGCGAGTACAGTGACGATATGTACTGAAAGGGACGCTGTGGTGGCCGGTACTGGTACATCCTGGGTGCTGCTAAAGGAGGAGGATGTGACGTGGGTGCTGCCACTGGAGGAGCCATTGTGGATGTGGGCGCTGCAAGAGAAAACCTGGGCACAGATGGTGGCCTGCCATGGAGACCTGGTGCTGCAGAAGTGGACGACGATGGAGGGGCTGCAGGCCTAAATGGCATCGGTGGCACTGGAGGAGCTGTGCGACGCACGTACACCCTCTGAGGAGCTGGAGGAACTGTAGGCACCTCATGCGGCTGCTCTGGCTGGGACTCTGTGTATGGCATGCTGGCAAGAGATGATGGGGGCGCCCTGACACTCGGCATCTGCTGGGCCTCTGAATCCAATGTGGCAACCAAGTCGGCCAGCTCGAATACAAATGCTCTGGGCTCTGGGACTCCTCCTGTGCACCAGCCTCTAAATCATCCTGTGCACCGACTTGTGAATCATCCTGTGCACCAACCCCTGAATCAACCCAAGCCTCATCTCGTGCCTCATCATGTGCACCCTGTAGACCCTGCATGGCCTCCCAATCTGTGCAATGAAAGTCATTAGGTGCCTCCTCTGGTGTGCTGTCGTAGTAACGGCCATGACTCTGTGCTGCACGCATCCAAACATCTGCGGGACCGGCATCTAAACCACTCTGCCCTCTATCAAGAGCTTCCTCCATCATGTCGACATAGGTAGGTATGCCACTACCCCCCCTGTGTGCCCTGCTTGTCTGCCCGTATAACCTGTGCCATGTGTCCCATCTCTGCCACGTGATGCACCTGTGACCCCTGCTCGTGGCGCGTGCCCTGCACCTGTATAATCTGCCTCATCCCACTCTGGTCTGGCAAACACAACCCGAATGGGCTCATCCTCATCATGCTCATCCTCTGACACTGGCTCATCTGCCTCACACAATGGAGGCTCTCTGTGCTCAAGCCCAAGCTCTCTCTCTCTCATCTCGGCAAGCTCCCTCTCTCTCTCTGCCATCAACTGTGTGCCCAGGTCATCTGCAGGCATGGGATGGGTGCTGTCCGTAGGCAAGTCAACCTGGCGCTCCAAATCGGATATCTTCGTCTGCAGGTTTAAAATTTGCATGTCAGAGAGACAACTTTATCAAGAAATGAAACCAACATACCAGGAGTCAACCAGCATGCTATGAAAGATTAGCTTATCACCTACAATGCGCTCGTAATGGTCGGAAGCCTCCTGGCGAGACGTGCGTTGGTGCTACAGAACACCAACCGCTCCAACTGACTCACTGACAACCGGTTTCTTCTCCTCGTGTGAATGAGTGCCCATGTTCTCCAATTACGCTCACACACGGAGGCAGCACAGTCCTGTGGTGCGTGCATTGAAATACTTCAGCACATTGTGGCAGAGGTGGAACTTCAACGAAACACAAAAATGGAGGATAAAATGAGATGCATACCTGAGAAAGGACACGCAGTGCAAGACGCTGTATAGATGGGTACGTGCTACCGAACATGGTCCACCAGGTAATGGGTAGTTGCCTCCTCTCTGGATCCTGGGCAGCGGGGTGGCCGAATGTGCCCATGCCGAAACGAAATGCAACGAGCTCCTCCATGAGCCTGATAGGATCCAAACCTATGTGTAGACCCACCCTGTGAATGTACTGAAGCCAATCGGCCTCGAGCTCCCTGTCTGCGATCTGTGTCGGAGAGAGGAAGAGGGGATGCAGCATGTGTGCAACGCTGTGGATACTCCTGTGGAAGTAGTTCCACCGCGTCTCCCATGTGAACTTCAGCTCTGTCATCCTGCAGGTGAGGGGCATGTGGTTTAGGGCATTACGAAAAAGCTTAACATTGACAGAAAAACAAACTAGCAAGTACTGAAAAGATAAAGGTCAATTGCAACACTGTACCGCTTACCTCTCTGGCTGCAAGATGGGCAGCTGCAGGAACTGTCCAATCCGGTCCATGAGCTCATACACCAGTCCAAGTGACGACCCCTCGCTGTCAGCCATGCGGAGCACAATGTAGAGTGGTCGAAGCAGTCCTAACAATGTCTGTGCATCCCTCCAGAACTGGTCTCCCCTCACCGTGGAAGAAAAGTGCTCCCCATCCTCAGTGTGCGGAAATGTACTGGCACCGCAAAGATCACTGGCAACCAACTGTAGAAGCTGGGCCCTGCACCTGATCAAACGGTCGATGACCACCAAGTCGAATGCAAAGCGCATGGGGGCTGGCTTACGGAGGTCCAGATGGCTGAACACCCGGAACATGGCAAGAACACGCCTCTTTCTGGTGACAAAAGTCACCAGGAAGAGGGCCTCCTGGACGATGGCTCTAACCCAGGGAAGTGCTCCAATGTCCCCCATCAGAAGGTCTATGTTGTGGGCTGCACAGGGGGTATGAACAATATGAGGGAACTCGGCCTCTAGCAGTACACCCATCTGAATGCAGTTCGTGGCATTGTCCGTCACCACCGTGACGACATGCTGTGGGCCTATGGCTAGGATGGAAGACCTGATGACATCAAACATGAACTCTGCAAATATGACTCTCCCCCCCCTGCTGCAATCCACTGCCCTAAAAAACTGTGTGCCCATACAGCTGGAGACCAGTATGTTGAGGATTGGCCTCCTCCTGACATCAGTCCAGCCATCGGACATGATGCTGCAACCGTAAGTGGCCTAGTGCCGACGTAGAGGCTCCATCTCTCTAGACAAGGACTCGACCCTATCCCTCAGCATGTGTGTGCGGACAACCTCTGAACTAGGGACTCTCTAGCTAGGGCTGACAGACTGTGCAAGGCGGAAGGCCCTTCTAAAGGGCTCAGAATCGGTGATGGCAAAGGGCAGGTTCGGCTCATAATCAGACTGGCCACGGCCTGTGTGGCCTCTCTGTCCATGTGCGGCTGATGCGCGTCGCGAATGGTTTGCTACACGAGGGCTCTCCCTGGTGGGCAGCGGGTGGTGGACCTCCAGCACGGTGCACCAACCGTGACGGGAATGGACGATGACGCGACATGCTGGGCACTGGTGGATGCATCGGCTGTAGACGTGGAATGGGGAGAGTGGGATGCACTGGCAGGGATGGGTGCAGCAGCATAGGTGGGGTGCACTGGTGGAGGGGCAACATCTGGCATGGGGTACGAAAACTGCTGGCTGAGGAGGTCATCCGGATGGAAAGGGAAGTTGGGTGGTGGTGGAACCGCAGTGGCAACTAGCGGACGCGATGGGACGGGATCCACCGGAATCTGAGCAGATGGGGGTGCGTGAGGCAGAACTGTTTGAGGGGCAAAGGGACCAGAGGAAAATGCACTCCCTCTCCTCGTGCGTGCCAGCCAAGCAGGCAGCAACTCTGGGTTAGCCACATAAAGGAGCGGTGCAAAATCGGAGAATGCCCTCCGAAATGGTGTTCTCCCCTGCCACGAGCCGCGGCCCGTAGGTGTCTAGTAGTCGCTGCCTGTCGGGGACGGTCATGCTGCCACAAGGGGCAGCATTCAAGGTGGCACCATTTTTGGCGCGTGCACCGAGCAGATGGCCTTTAAGGCGAGTGAGGGATGCAGCAAACTCGACGAGACAGTATCGGCAGCGCACGATCTTCTGACCGGTCTTGTTGGCCTTGTCGGCAACCCGCCTGACAATGTCTACCTCGTCCCACAGACCGGAAAGGTCGGATTGCACCATTGCAGATGCAATGAGGGATGGATTGCTGGAAAAAAAACAGCAGGGTTCACTGTTGGAGAGACGCTGAAAATGGGCGAATGTAGGGCAAAGGAAATCAGATGCAAGGCAGGGCGTTGCGTGGGCGATGGGCGACGCAAGGAATCAAAGGCAGGCAGGAAAACCCAGCAGCGATGGCAGGGCGGAGAGGGCGCAAAAAAATTTCAGAGGAAATGCGAGGGGGGCGGGTAGGTTTAGGTAAAAAAAAAAAATTTAAAAATATTAAATAATAAAAATATTATTATATTGTGGTACCGCGGTACCAGTACGGTCCCACGGTACCGGGATCCGCGGTACCCAGTACCGTGGGACCTATGATATATATTTATATATATATATATATATCATAGATCCAGCGGTACCAGGATCCGCAAATCTCGGTACCGCAGATCCATATTGATTCGCGGTACCCAAAAAAAAAAAAAAAAAACTTTTGCGAAAATAACACAGGAAATTTTTTTTTTTTTATTATGGTGTCCTGGTACCGCGGATTTTTGGGTGGCACCATAACCGCGGTACCACCATTATCGTACCGCGGTACCATAATTGCGGTACCACGTGCCACTATGATATATATATATATATATATATATATATAATAATCTCGGGGATGAGTGTCCGGGCCGAATTGCCCGTGTCTGCGTCCGACGTCCGGACCCGTACGCGTCCGACCCCCAGACGCGGGGTCAGACGCGTCCAATTTTTTTTTTAAAAAAAAAAAAAACAGTCCTAGGTACGGACGCCATCTTTTTTTTAATTTAGATTAAAAAAGGACGTGTCCGACACGCCATATCTAAGGAAGCGGGATGGCGGACGCGGACGCGCGTCCGCGTCCGGATGCGGATGCGTCACGGGTGCGTCCGATTTTTTTTTTTTTTACATTTTTTTTTTAATATAAAAAAAAAATGGTGTCCGGACCCTCGAACGTGTCTGGAACCCCGTCGCATCTGTTTTTTTTTTTAATTTAAAAAAAGAAAAAATTGGACACGTCCGACCCCACGTCCGGGGGTCGGACGCATCTGGGTCCGGACGCCGGACGTGGACGCGGACAATCCGGCCCGAACCCTCATCCCTTTCAAACATGAGGGTCCGGGCCGAAATGCCCACGTCCGCGTCCACGTCCGGACCCGGACGCGTCCTATTCCTGGACGTGGGGTCGGACGCGTCCAATTTTGTTTTTAACTAAAAACTCGAAAAAAATAAAAAAAGACATTAAAAAGGACGTGTCTGTACCGCCGGACACACCCGTGGCTTCATATTTTTTTTTAATTTTTTAATCTGAAAAAAAAAATTAAAATTAAAAAGAAACAAAAACCGGACGCGTTCGGGGACGCGAACGCGCCGCGCCGTGCGCGTCCCGCTTTCTTAGATATATATATATAATATCAGACCTGAGGGTCCGAGCCGGAATGCCCGCGTCCACGTCCGCGTCCGCGTCCGGACTTGGACGCGGGGTCGGACGCGTCCAATTTTTTTTTTCTTTAACTAAAAAACCCAAATAAAAACTAAAAAAAATTTAAAAAGGACGTATCTGTACCTAAGGAAGCGGATGGCAAACGCGGACGCGCCAGGGGTGCGTCCGCGTCCGGACACATCCGATTTTTTTTTTTTTTAATTTAAAAAAAAAAATTGCATCCGGACCCCTGGACACGTGCGTCTGAGGGCGTCCGGACCCCCGAACTCATCTGGTTTTTTTTTTTCAAAAAAAGATATTAAAAAAAATTAGAAATTAAAAAAATACACGCGTCCGACCCTGCGTGCGGGGGTCGGACGCATCTGGGTCCGGACGCTGGACGCGGACGCGGGCAAAACGGCCCGGACCCTCATGTCTGGGACTCTGTACCGCCGAATGCACCCTTGGCTTCATATTTTATTTTTTTAGTCTGAAAAAAAATACTGAAATTTGTTAAAAAAAACAAAAAATCGGACGCGTTCGGGGACGCGGACGCCCCCCTGGCACGTCCGCGTCCGGATGCGCGTTCGCGTCCGGGTCCTGCTTCCTTAGATATATATATATATATCATAGAATTAATAAATTGTGGACGGTTCACCACGGTTTTGAGAACCGTACGGTTCTCATAATAATTTGGCCTGAACCGTGGTGAACCGTTTAATTAATAATTGATTAATTAATTTTTATTTTTAAGTTCATTTTTAATCAAATGAGGCCGAAACATTAATTAATCAATTAATTATGATGAACCGTACCACGGTTCATGAGCCGTGGTACGGTTCACCCCACGGTTCTGAGAACCGTGGGTACTATGACATATATATATACAACATGAAAAGCAATTAAATGTGGTCTCAAATAATTCATTTTAGGAAGCGGCATTTTCTGTTTTACTCCTAGCCTGAATTTGAAACTTGTTGAGATAAACCAGTGTTGTAGCAGATCGCAAACCGCTGCAACAGCAATCCAGCACAAGTGTTCTGAAACACCAGTGTTCTGGACAGCGGAACGCTCACTGGATCGCTACTTTTAAAATATTATTTTTAAGAAAACTAAAAGAAAAGCACTCAATAGCTTAAAAAAAAAAGTAAACAGCAGCATAAAAAAATTTACAGACTGCCTAAAGAATTCTACACAAACAGAAAACAGAAAAAAGCAGAGTGATGGGGCAAATAGTACTTTTTTTTTTTGAAATTTTTTGGGCCCGTTCCGGAACGCATTCTGGAATGAATTCCAGAACGCATTCCGTTCCGGAACGGGCAACTAAGGTTAGAGATGTTCTCTATGTTCCAGGACTCAAAAAGAACTTGATTTCAGTTCCTACACTCGAAAAGCAAGGCTTAATTGTTTAGTTTAGGGAACATAAGTGCCTTGTGAAAGATCTTTCCAAGTTCTATATAACTATTGCTTCCGGGATAGGAAGCAACGGTTTGTTTATATTGGATACCTATGAAAAGAGATCTTTCTCTTCATGTCTTGTGGCTACTACTTCTCATTCTTCGGAGTTAGCGGAGCTATGGCATGCGACGTATGGTCATCTCAATTTTAGAAGCTTAAAGTTGCTGAAAAAAAATTTACATGGTTGATGTTATTCCAAATCTTGAGTAGCCGCAAGGGCATGTGTGCGAAGGACGCATACTTGGAACGTTTCAAAGGAAACCTTTCCCACTTGATGGTTCGGTAAAGGCTGATAGAAAATCTCATTTGGTGCATAGTGATGTGGTAGGTCCAATGAGGACCAACTCTATTGGTGGATGTAAGTATATGTCCGTCACCTTTATTGACGATTTCTCTCGCTTTACATGGATTTACCCAATGAAAGTAAAACTTGAAGTTTTTTAACATTTTAAAAGTTTTCTTGCAATGGTTGAAAATCAATTTGGGCACTCTTTGAAGACATTACGTACTGATAGAGGAGGGGAGTATGTTTCTACTACGTTCGGTACTTTTCTTCAAAACAAGGGATTCAACATAACAAATCTCAAACACACATGGAGGAGATGGCTAGTCGCCCTCCTTAGAGACTCTCTTCTCTCCAGGAAGAATAGATCTATGCTTGCATACCCAAATAGTGAAGAAGATACATACATATATAGGTAGGACCCAAGTGCCAAACACCTAACTTCTTCTACAAGCAACATTAGGTCTAACCTAACTTCAACAACAAGCTCCTTAATAAAAAACCAGCAAGCCCCTACTGAGTCTGGGTCTTTTATTAACAAGGCCCATGGACCCACGAGTTTCGACATGAGGGCCCAAGTCTAATTTTAAATGGCCTGAATGAAAAAACCAATGGTTACAAAAATCTTGACCTATTGGGTCAAAGTAACCGAGAGGTTTTTTACTAACATAGCATATCCATTAACATAATCTAACAATTACGATTGACCAGGCCAGATGGGCGGGGCATGGGTATATTAGTTTGCAGCACCATTATGGATGCTGAGGTAGAGAGGCTGTGAGAGACGTACAGGCATGATGGGTCAGCCAACCAGCCACTGAGACCAGCACGGAGTTTTTTCTAACAAAGAGGGCCGAGCTCATTGGTCCAGCGTGCAGGGCCTGGCCATGTAGGGGATACAGGTGCAGGGCCTAGCCACAGGGGGGCATTAGTACCACCTACCCATGACAGTCACTCGGTGCCTGTTGCACGTGCAGGGGCACCTGGGCCTTCTACCACTCCATCAGAGCCCTCACAACTTCAGCATCCCCAATTGCTGGTGTCACACCCCAAGACGCAGGTCCTAGCACGGGTGGGGAGAGAGACACACCACTTGCCATGCCATCGGCAAATGCACCCCCAAATGCCCCATCTCATACCACCACAGGGCATGCTAGACCCCGACCGCCGACGAATGCATAGCAGAGACATGTCAAGCTGAGGGCACAGTAGACTACATTAGATGGAGGGTGGCAAAGGCAACAACACGAGGCTAGCACGAGTTTAGAGTTGTGGGACCGCAATTTTTTGAAATTGCATAGGTGTGCATGTTGGTCAACCGAGGAGCTTGACGAGTAGTGACTTCAAAAATGGTTCCAAAAGTGATTATGGAACTCGGAAAATTTGAGTTGCTAGCTCCCAGTGAGAAGAATTTCGATTCCTTTGGACATGTGGGTCAAAGCTGTAAACTCGATTTCAGTGCTTTACGGTAAGAGGTAGAAAGAATTTGGTTTTTTCTTCTCTGTGGACAATATGCACGTACAAAGTCCTTATCAACTTGACAATTACTTTAAGCCTAGCATTTTGAGAACTTAATACTGTTGTTTTTGTGTCAAGCTGTAACAATCGGTTAAAATTTTATGAAACCGATCTTGACAAAATAATGGTAGTGGTTTGGTTCTCTAGGCAAGTACCCAGTTAGTGGGGATTTTGGACCCCTGGTACTGTGCTTTTTATCGATTTAACTCTGGAGTAAGATTACTCCCAGTAAATTGAGTTAAATGGTATTTTGAAGATTCTTCCTTTTTGACTTCGGTGTTGCACCGATAGGTTATCCTAAAAGATTTTAATCTTTAGGATTGAGGAAACTAAAGCTTCTCAGATACTTGTTAAACCGAATAAGTGAAATAAGGTCGTGATTATTGAGAAGTAGCTCTATATTCGATTAAAACACGTATATCGAATATTGTAAAGAGTACTCGGATCCAAATATTATTGATTTCCATTAATTTCAGGCAACTTTAACAAAGTAAAGGAGCTGGTGTGGTCAAAAGGGAAGTAGCCTAACATTTACTTGTGTCAAGGGAATTTTCGGTGCCTTCATTAATGAAATTTTTTGGATGACCGGGAAAAATTCCAAGGGAGGAAGAAAATGAGACACCTGAATAGGTGAATGTGATAGTGTTGTGTAATTTGGATTGGTTAATAATCCCTGTATAGAAATTGCATAGCAATGGTTGCTTGAATTCATGAAGTTAAGGCAAAGGAGAATTCAATAGTTGGAGGTATCTTTCTAGAAAATGGTTGAAGATTGGACCCTATATTGGATATAGAATGGTCAGATAGTCTTTTTGATTTTCCGATGGTCGGATCTAAAAGCAAAGGGCTCTCTTGGAGAGAAAATGTTAGAAATAAATGACTATGCTGAAGTTAATCCATAGGTTACTTTGACCCAAAAGGTCGAGATTTGTGTAACCATGGGTATTTAGTTATTTAGGCCATCTTAAGTTTGTCTTAAGTTCAGTTGGACTCAATTTTGGTCATGTACTGACTCGTGGGTCCTTAGGGGTCTAATTTTGTTTAGGGGCACTATCTTGACTTTTGGGGGTGTCCTACATTTAGTAAGTGGTTAACTTTAGGGTTTGGTGGCATTTGGCCACATCCAGATAGAGTACTTAGATGCTCGTTGTGTATTCCATTTGTACAATTTGGCTAAGCATTGCTCTCCATTGCTCTTGTTGTTGTTTTCTCTCTCTCTCTCTCTCTTAGAGTTGGGCACCCAGCCTCTTCTCTCTTGTTTTCTGTGGAGATTGATTGATAACTAGATCTTGGTGACTTGACTCTTGCTATCCTACATGGTATCAGAGCTACCGGATCTGCAGCAAGCTTGTTTGTTGGCGCCCTACCAAAAGAGGAGCTTCTCTGCTTTTTGTTGTGAAATTTCAGCATCTTGCTGATCTTTCCAAGTGGAGTTTGGATCAGCTTTTTTGTCTCTTTTCAGGTTGAAGGAGGGTGGCCATCAGAGATCTTGGAGGAGCAATTTTTGGCACCCAAAAATCAGAATCTCAAATCTGATTTTTATGCAACTCAGTAGTGTTTGGAGGAGGGCGCCCAAAAATCTGCTACTCATTTTTGGTTATGGTGTCTCCTTATCTTGCTGTTTTTGTTTTCAGGTTTGCATTTGTGTAGGAGGGCACCCAAAATTAAGACAGCCATCTATCCATTATCTTTTGGGCACTTTGGTTGCAGATTGAAAGACATCTTGTGTAAGTGTCTTGTCAAGGGTCCTAAAATATCACTCTTGATTATTGTTTGGGGAACAATGCATGCTGGCTTATTCATTACGGATACCTATGAGCAACGAATCCCCTCTACATGTCTTGTTGCTTCTACATCACAATCATTGGAGTTGGCTGAATTGTGGCACGCAAGGTTTGGGCATCTCAACTTTGCAAGTTTGAAGAAGCTGAAGACATTCAATATGGTAGAAGACATTCCTACTATTGAGCAGCCGGAAGGGCATGTATGTGAGGGGTGCATACTTGGAAAGTTTCAAAGGAAACCTTTTCCAATTGATAGAACTATAAGGGTTCTTGATAAATTTGATTTGGTTCATAGTGATGTTTGTGGTCCAATGAGGACCGAATCCATTGGAAAGTGCATCTATTTTGTGACTTTTATTGATGACTTTTCCCGTTTTACATGGATCTATCCTATGAAGGCTAAATCGGAAGTTTTTCAACGTTTCAAAGATTTTCTAGCAATGGTGGAAAATTAGTTTGGGCATTCTTTGAAGACCCTACACACCAATCGAGGAGGGGAATACATTAAGAATACGTTCGGTGCATTCCTTCGAGAAAAGGGAATTCTACATCAAATGACAACTCCATGTACGCCTCAACAAAATGGTGTTGCCGAGCGAAAGAATCGCACACTTATGGAGATGGCCCGTTGCATGCTCAAAGCAAAGAGGCTACCTCACAAGTTTTGCCTAAAGCAATTATAACGGCAGCATACATAAGCAATCGTTGTCCTACTAAAGCATTGAAAGTATTAACTCCTTATGAAGTTTGGTATGGAAAGAAGCCTACAATCTCTTACTTCCACATTTTTGGTTGTACGGCTTATGCTTTTGTTCCAAATAAACTTCGTACAAAGCTTGAGGATGAAGGAGTTAAATGCATTTTTGTTGGCTATAGTAGTGAAAGCAAAGGCTATAGGCTGTTCAATTTGAGCACTAACAAGATTATTGTTAGTCGTGATGTGCATTTTGATGAAAAGAATTCATTGGATGTGGCCCCAACTCATATCTTGAAGGGGGACAGCCCACATAGTGTGAATGTTGAAGTTTTTCCAGATTTGGTACCATCTTCTATTGCTGGAGATAAGGGGCAGCAATCAACCAGTTTCGACCTGCCCAACACCTCATCATTGGAACGCCAAGTGCGGTGTCAGAGGATCTTGGACAGCAAATTGTAAGAAGAGACATGGTTGTTGGACAGCCCAAAACAGTCCCACGGTGGCTGTTGTCGACTTTGCGGGACATCAAAGTAAGTTCATTTTATGATGGAAAGACACGTGCCTCTACAAAATCAGTGGACTATGCTGATTCATATTTTGCTCTTACATCTCATGGAGATGTTGCAGAAGAACCTGTTTTTTATGAGCAGGCCAAGGGAGTAAAATGTTGGGAGGATGCGATGCAAGATGAGTATGACTCACTTATGAAGAACCAGATTTGGGTTCTTGTTGATCTTCCTCATGGGAAGAAGGCAATTGGTTCTAAATGGGTATACAAAATCAAGTATAAAGCAGATGGTACCATTGAAAGGTACAAGGCAAGGCTCGTTGCCAAAGGCTATGCTCAGCAAAAGGGGATTGATTATGAGGAGACTTTCTCTCCTACTGCTCGGATGACTACCGTGAGGGTAGTGACCTCTTTGGCTGCCCATTTTGGTTGGCGTTTGCGGCAACTTGACATAAAGACGACATTCCTCAATGGTGATCTCAATGAGGAAGTGTACCTTCAACGACCTGCTGGTTTTTTGGTTGAAGGCCAAGAAGATAAAGTTTGTCTTCTCAAAAAGGCACTTTATGGACTGAAGCAAGCTCCGAGGATGTGGTATCAAAAGATACATGCCTACTTTTGTGATCGAGGGTTTACTAATAGTCCTAGCGAATCTACTCTTTATGTCAAGCATACTTCAAATTATATCATCATTATTTTGCTTTATGTTGATGATATTATTATTACGGGAAGTAATGAGCAGGAGATTGATGCCGTAATACTTGATCTTGGTATGGTTTTTGAAACCTCAGATTTAGGCCTATTGCAATTTTATCTCGGTCTTGAATTTGTACAAGAAGGGACTGGAATTTTCATCTCTCAAGAACGCTACATTGGGCAGATTTGAAGCGGTTCAATATGAAAGATTGCAAGCCGGTTGCTACACCTATGGAGACAAGTCTGAAATTAAGTAGTCAAGGTGATAGTGAATCATTTGACACTACTTTATATTGTCAAGCTATTGGCTGTCTCATCTGTGGAGATTGATTGATAACTAGATCTTGGTGACTTGACTCTTGCTTTCCTACAAAAACTGGTGGTATGGGACATCAGTGATTTCAAAGAGGAAATTCTTGTGTGAGAATGATTTGTTAGTATTTACATTAATAGTTGAAACCATTGGTTAAACTTGTTTAAGGTATTTGGAGAGGTTATGAGATATAGATCCGGATCCCTAAATGGTATCTCATAAATTCCAAATCGGAAACCCTTAAAAGCTATTTCTCTTTTAATTTTAAACCTCTACTTTTTAGGAATTTCTTATATACGAGACAATTGGATTGAGATTCATATAATTCCTTCTAGTGTAGAACTAGGTTCTGGAGGACTGTTTATGTTATATAAAAACATGCTTCCATTTCAGGTTTGTGAATATAGCTCAGAATCAATTAATGTTTTAATTGATTATGTGGAATTTAGACTTCCTGAGCCCAAATGGTTATCTCTATCTGATAGTTGATTATTGAGAGTAATGTTTCTATCACTCGGGATAAGATATTTTATGATTTTAAGGAAAAAGTCCAGATTGTAATAGTATTTGATACTCATTACTGACTTTTTCAAATTTTTAGTATCTTATACATTGTCTCCTGGAAACTTTTTTATCGAAATTGTGAAATTTCTTTTAAAAGGGGGAGAAGAGAATGATAGGAATCAGACTTTCATGGGATCAACCAGTTGCATAGATTTCTTTTGTGAATCCAGTTTGTGTGCAATGGTGGAACTATCCAGAGGAATAGAAGAAATCTCTTGTGATTGTTTTGAATAATCTGGAACTAGAGTAATTTTGGGGGTTTTTGAGCTGTGAGATATTCATGAATATGGGAAGTAATGGTAAAGATTAAATTAGGTTCACTGATTGGCTACCAAGTACCATTTAGTTATGGATTGGATCAGTGGAATAAAGCTTTAATCTGAACCTTTTGTCCAAACATGTCTGCATAAGTCAGCCTAATCTTAGTTGGTGCACTAAGATCTGAAATAGGTTGATTGGTTGAAGGAATTTTGTGGATAAAAGTATGATGGTTGGAAAACTTGTGATGTGGGATTATTCACTTCAGAGATTTCCCAGATACGTTATTTACTCAAAGAGAAATAGAATCTTTTGTAGCTGAATTACAAGATTCTCAGTGAGTTATGTGAGTAACATATGCAGATTTTGGAGAAATCTGCCAGTTAATGATATATGTGTTTATGTACTGGGTCATAGTGAGATTATTCTCATATGTGCACGATTGATCTTGTTTGGCTCTACTATGTATTCCTGGTTACTAAGGTTATCTGGTGCACTTAACCTAGTTGTTGAACATAGACATGTGATCAAGTATTGGACAATTACTTGCAGAGTTAACAGATCTGTTCTGATAGATCTATTGGTTAACTAAAAATGATTTGGATAATGATCTAAATGTGGTGTTGTACATGTACAATTAAGAGCTGCACCTGGACATTTAAGATTTCTAAATCATGAGCAATTAACTTGAGCAGATGATTTACTCCTGTGAAAGTTAATTGGTAAAACGGACAGTGTGAAGAGCATTCACCAGAAACTGTTTGTTTTCTGTGTATTGCTTGTAAGACACATAATTTATGAGTCACTTGGATTCATTAGGGAATTGTGTGCATAGGATACTGAATTCTTGGATGAGTATTTCTCAATTTAGAAATAAACTTGATTCATTAGTGATAGTATCCCTGTGAGCTCAATTGGATACCGGATTCTAATGGTGCCAAGAATGGTAAAGTGAACTTTGGGAATTCAGCAGAACTTTGAAATCTCTAGATGTTGTTCTAGGAGATTGTATAAAGTTACTGAGAAATGACCCACTCCAGCTCATCGATGTATAGTCCAAAAAGGACTGGTGAAAGAGAGTATACCTGCTTAACCCCAATAGTACTCCGAATCTGCTCAGAAATGCCACTACTATGACGAAAGCAACCCAAAACCCTCTCATAGAGAGCCATGACAGCTAGAATAATATTTGTCTAGTAACCCAGGTCGCGGAGTCTTTGGATAAGTCGAGAGCGTGGGACAGAGTCAAAGGCTTTCTTGAAGTCCACAAAACAACAGTAAACATTTTTTTTCCTGTGCCTAGCTTCCACAGTGAGAGCTCGAAGTGTGAAGATATGATCATTAGTGGAGTAATGAGCGCAGAGAGAGAGAGAGAGAGAGAGAGAGAATTAGAATTATGCTTATTAACGTCTTTTGGTACCCAAAGGTACATAAGACAAAAGAGAATACAATCGTAGGGAGCATTGTCTGCATACAAACTTATCTACTAAAGAAAGAAAGAAAAACTAGTATATCTATCTCTCTATCTGTAAAAAGAAGTATCAAAGCTTGACCACCAACTTTTGAGGGTACAATGCAAGAGCTTAACCACCTGCTCTGCTAAGGAGACTAGCTACGAGCTGACTAAAACTAATGAGTGATGGTAGTAGTGGAGCGTGCTGCAGGCTGGCGGGAAGCACGTGAAGACCTGGTAATACTGGATCTAGTAGATGCATGTGATACTCTGTGTCTTCAGTCTTCGAACGGGAACTTCAAAATCCTCAACTGAAATATCCTCTCTGTCTCGCTTCTGGAAGAACTAGGTAATATGAGCCTGACTGTGATCCATATCCAAGTGCATAGGTAAAATTGAAGTTCGCAGAGTATACATCTCCCTCAACAGAAGACCTACACATCTGGAGTCTGGATACTCGAGGAAGGATCTCAACCTGAGAGGAGTATCTCTTTTTAAGCGATGGTATCGCCCTCTGAGCTCATAATATACTGGACAACGAAAGATGAAATGAAACTCATCCCCCACCTCTTGAAGAGAACAAAGCTGACATATCCTCTGTGATCTGGGAGTGTCCATGTATCTACCCATCTCGATAGCAAGCTGGTGAGAAGAGACTCGTAGCTGTCCCATACGGTATCTCAGACCAAATTACAGTGGTTGTGCAAGATATGCTAGAAGAATAGGAAGGCCCATAGCATCCAGCTGTAATAGATGTGTACCGTAAAATGCATCTTGACCCTATCAAGGGAGAGAGAGAGAGAGAGAGAGAGAGAGAGAGAGAGAGAGAGAGAGAGAGGGGGGGGGGGGGGGTCTTATCTCCAGTATGGTTCAATATGGATTTAGCCATGATTCGGTATGGTTCAATATGATTCAGTATGGTTCCTTGTGATTTCAATTCGGTTTGTTATCCTTTTCTGCTCCTATTTGTTCAAAGGAACCCTTTACACTATAAGATAGGTATCCAAGCACATATAGGCCTTACATTATATGGATGATCTCGAACATTTTAAATAACTACCACCTCTATCTCAATTTTCGAATAGCTCCACATAATCTAGATCAGGAAGGCATGGGAGACCAACATTGGGGTTCAAACCAGACAAACACACCCTATACATGCAGCAAAGAATCATGTTGAACATCCAAGACATCATCAAAAAACTGTATTCTTAATAAAGGTACAAAATAAGCAGCAAACTAGCACTATAAGAAACATGAATCTGCATATTCCGACTGTATACCATGTGTTTAAAGGGCTTTGCTTACAAAAAGTCATTAATTACAAGAATTGTTGCAGCTTTACCATTCTGACAGACTCAATGCTGGGCGCGCTCTAGAACATACCTCAGTGCGGATGGTTCTGGAGCCCTGATCAGGACAGGTATTGATGTATCGGTGGAAACAGCAAGCTACTTCATTCACCTACATGAAGAATGAGACAAAATTAAACTAGATGTGTTGTTGATTTGTGTGCCATCAATACATAGACCTAGATACACCTGACATGCAGAATGTGGTGTATTTAAGACAAAGTTACGGTTCAAGAATGCATCAGATACTGAAATTGCAATTGCGGTTCGTTAATTAGAGGTTTCGCAACAAATCATGTAAAATGCAAGTCCACAATTAAGAAGCATGCATTAGCGGCATGGCAGACTTAATCAAGCACTTCATTAACTCTTAAGGGCTCAAAATTTTCCTTTGAAAAGTTTTCCCTTTTGACAGCAAAGGATACAGGTAAAGGCAATGTATATCTTTGTTTCAGTTATACTACAAATAACCAAACCTAAAAAAATTTAATAGCAGATAAGAAGACGAGAATATTTTATATATTTAGCACCTCTACTGATCATATGTAGAATATCAAGCATTACTAAGATCAGGTACCTCAAAGTAAAGCATTTCAAAACTGAGAAGGTTCTCACAAATTGATCTTCTGAGTATCCTAGAAGTAGAACTTTGAAATGTGCATCAATTCTATCACTTTCAATTTGCCAGATTGTTGCCCATGTACAAACAAAAACGAAACAGAATCTTTAGGACCCTCAAAAGAAACTTGTTGGAATCATAACAAACCAGACTTTCTGATGTAAATAATGTGGCAACCTAGAAAATTAGAATCACAAAAGCTTGCATCAAATTACATTAATGGTCTCATCCAGATCCTTGCTTTCCTCCAGACCTGCTAGACCTCCAAATGCAACCAGTACATGCCTGCTGCATTTTGTACCAACTAAGAAGTCAGATGATTAACTGACTAATAAATCCCAAACATGCTTTGAAAATTAACTTTGCGCAAAACAATCTAATCACTAAAGTAATAAATCATCAACCTTCACGAGCCCAGAAAGGTAATGAAACATTCTAGTAAACCCCTGAATTTTTGTGCAGACCTACAAGCCGATATAACAAACCTAGTTCTGGTTTGTGCAGACCTATAAGCCAAGAAAACGAACCTAGTTCTGGGAATAATAAATTCAGAAGCTCTGATTTTTTCTCGATGCTCCGATGTACCACTGGTGTAATCATAACCACCCTGAATAATGTTGTATGACATGCCAATATAACGAACCTAGTTCTGCTTTGTGCAGACCTACAAGCCAAGAAAACGAACCTAGTTCTGGGAATAATAAATTCAGAAGCTCTGATTTTTTCTCCATGCTCCGATGTACCAATAGTGTAATCATAACCACCCTGAATAATATTGTATGACAAGTTAACTCGAGACTTGCACAGCCACTAGAAAGAGTCATATGTCTTAAGACCTACAGAACTGCTAACCAACATCAGAAAAGTCCAGTCAGCATTAGCCAGAAGGGATAGAAAAACGCACCGGGAAAGGGCAATCTTTAAAAACAGCATTTAAATGTGCTGCATGGCGAACTGAATAACCCCAATAGAGCCCTTCTTTTTCCCTGGGCACTGTACGTGTAACTGCATCAAGCACAACTCCTGATCCGGAAACAGTCATTCAGTCTGAAGGCACAATAATTAAATATATGCAAGTATGAAACATATGATGTAGAATGGAATAGTACACCAATATCACAAAAAGCATCATGAAGAATCAAACGAGATATTTTGAAGTTGGAAGTAAAATTAGGAAAGTCCGATATACTCATACCTTACAGAATTCAAGCTAAAGACTGGCCACTTCTATATCGATTCTAACAGCAAAATGTACAATCCAGGCAAGGAATATGTGGACTACTTCCAACCTTCCCAAAAAGGTTTCTTAAAGCCAAGATTTAAATTTCTAGTCAAAATTTCTACATAAGCAGTTTTACTATGATTGTTGCTGGCCACCTAAAATGCAAGGCTAAGCTGAACCTTTAAACGTACTGTCTATTTTTTCAGGTAGGTTGAGCACCATCATAGATTGATTCTGAATGCGGGAGCTTTCAGGTGGTTCGGATTCAGAAAACCTTAAAAGTGTATATAATACAGATGTCAAGTAACACTTATCGGGTAAAGTTTAAAATTTTTATTCCTTAAAACTTAAAAGTGTATATAATACAGATGTCAAGTAACACTTATCGGGTAAAGTTTTAAACGGTAATCCGTTTTAAACTTTAAAACGGATTACCGTTTTAAAGTTCAAAACTTAAAAGTGTATATAATACAGATGTCAAGTAACACTTATCGGGTAAAGTTTAAAATTTTTATTCCTTAAAACTTAAAATATAGAATTGGGAATCTTCAATGCTTATAATTCAATCATGATATCTATTATCATCAATCCATTATGCAACTATGTTTTTCGCGTCCGCTTCCAAGATGGGGTTTGGGACCCAAGGGATTGGGTCACTAACAATTTCCCTCACCACATGTAAGTACATCTTTTAATGACCTTGAGTGGCATATTGCAAAAGCCAAACTGCATTCTCCATGAACTTTTGCAGCATCTTCTTTGACACATTGATTTTTGGACGTCCTTTTAAATAGTTCCTAACATCTTCTACTTCTTCATTCTACAGCATTTTTTTGGCATACATCTTTTTGTGGCATCTTTCCCACATGTATCTTTTTGCAGCATCTTCAACATAATTAGTTTTGCAGCACCTTTTTCCACGCTTTATTTCTAGAAATTTTAGCACTTTGGCCAACGTTCAGAAAAATGTTCCTGTTGGCAGGGGAGAGTTATGGATATGTAATCAGGGTGTATTTAGTTGTATGGAGATTATCTTTTACATTTGGATCCTTGAAGCCCCACTCCTAATATTCAGGCCAAATTAAGCTTCATGAAGAAGCCCTGCTGTTGGGGGGCCCAACCTAACTAGAGAACTCTGATCTAAGATTATTGATAACCCTCAAACTGGACCCTATTTGGCAGCTTTAAATATTACAATTGGGAGCGTCTCTCAGGGGGCACTTAGAGGCAGGGAGGCCATGCAAGGTAGTGTATTGATAATTGCTGAGTTGTTCTTGATATCCTGATTGAAGATTGACAATTTACTGTTCTAGTGTTTTGCCAAGTGTATGATTGTATGTGATCCTGATCATAAACAGCCAGAACTTTACTGGCACAACTTCTATCTTAAAATCTACTTAGCTGATTATGGGATGAATTGAATCATTTTCTCTGGTAACTGAAAGGAACACTTCTTACAAAGAGATATAAAAATGACATTCATAAATTGTGGTTTCAATGATTATGCATAAAAAATTTCAAATGCAAACTATACCATTTTGATCCAAAACATCCCGAGAAGGGCCCATGGCTACAGTGACCCGAACGCCTGGCTGCTTAGAATGTCGTATCAAAACATCCTACAAGAAAATTTTGACAATTTAGTGCTCATGACTATAAGATATTACAGAGTGTATGCTGCAAATTGCAATATTTTTTATCTATGAGGTCAGCCAGTTCTTCATTTTCCAAAAAATTGAAGCATCTCTCGTGGGGCTAAAGAACATATTAATGAGTACATCTGTTTACAGGGAAAGAGCCTTCTAATGCACTTCCTTCATTTTAGGCTCATCACTAAGTATACAGATGACTTAATAAGTCATGAAGCACCTTATGTAGACCAACATCAACATAAGAACCCTCTCCTGATTCGACCTTCTTATCTACAGTCACACCTGCAATCAAAAAAGATTCAAATTATTTTAAGTCCACCCTCGTGAGATGAGATTTTTAAAAGACAAAAAAAAAGTGCTAATGGAATCTTATAACCTCGTAAAAAATTTAGATCATTTCAGTACATGTCAATCATTACCTTCTCTATAAGGTAGCCAACCGTGCTTGCGCAGGTGATGAGGAACATCCAAGGGTGGCAGTAAACCCTGCAATCCGAAAGTCCTTTCTGTTTATATCAACATTATTTAGGCAGAACTTTCATTGTTAAGTTAACTTCATTAAAAAAAACTAAAACTTCTCTGAGTTCATGGACATTGTTATCAGAAATTATTTTTCAGTTCATGCCAAAAGTTTTACCACAAAACGGAAACTTGGATGCATCGGAAAAAGTGTGCGTCTTAGATACTGGGGGACTTCAAGATACTGTAATATGCGAGCCAAGAATTGACCCCCAGTTTTCTCTTGAATTTCACACGCCCAACCAGTTCTATGGAAGTAAACTTCAGAATCAGTCCCGTCATCAAAGACAATAATCTGCTGCCCGCTCATGCAACCACCACATATACTTATAAGTACAGATCCAGCTTCAATTGAATACATGTTGTACAAAAATTGAGAACAGCCTGGAAAAAGGCATCCAACAAGCACATGCTGACATGGATGCCTTTTTCTGGTTTATTCTCAATTTTTGTACAACCTGTATCATCTCCAATATGCATACATTGACATACATAAAAGGAAAAAGGACCAGGAAACATGAGGATACTTCATCCACTCTGAAAATTGCAGTTGCTCGTGCTATCTGTCCTGCCAGCTGCAAAAACACCAGCAATCACGTAAATATCAGACTGGCACTAATTTGAAAAGTATCAGACCAACTGTTGTTCCTAAACATGATGTGACATTTTGAATCAACTCAAAATAGTGCATATGTTACTCAAACAAGTCTCTAGCTTAGTATTCTCTGATGTTTAGGCACAACATAAGCCTGACACTAAAATGAATCATACAACCAGTATTAAAGATAATTACTTGTCACACAAGAATACAGAAGTACTTCTCTGATCCTTGTACCTCATTGCAGTTGAGCTAAACCACTGCTTCAAAAAGCACCCAAGGTTACAAAATTCTCTCTAACTTAGTAGAAACTTATTTTACTTTTGATTCTAATTCAAAAAAATCGTAAAACTGTAAAATGAAAGCAACTTGATTGAATGCACTTTGGCTTTTGTCATTTTCAACTTTTGAGCAGTTGTGAAACACAAATTTGACTACTATTGCTAATAATTGCAAGAGTAACCCTAACATAGAGAGTATAACGCCCACGGAGATCAAAACCAAACTAGAGTACCAATAACCAAGAGTGCAGTAGACCAAACCTTCCCAACCAAACCTGGATCAAAATGGACCCAGCTCCCAAGCAATGGGGAGATAGGCAAAACCGATCAGTAGAAGCACTTCCCAATCCTACAGCATAACACGGTCGTGAGACTCTCAACGATTCACATAGACACTGGCAAGTATAGAGTATAAAACCCACCCTACCTGTCCATGCACGGAATCCACATGGAAGCCATCTATCTATCATGCCAACCTCCCATGCATGTCTACTGCATGTAGGAATCCCCTATTCCATAATAGCCAAGACTCATGCAAAAGCATATTGAATGCACTCTCACACCTAGCCATGAATCCAACACACATGCTAGTACTGCATGCAAGTGGTCATCCGACCCCATGGTCCTATTCGACTATTATCCGGGTTAGGTCCAATCCCGATGTCCAAGGCACCCCCTAACAGTCCAAACCTATTAGGGCCATGACACCAAGCTTCATACCTCAAGGAAAGAACTACTTCTAAATGAAAGAGCCAGCTTCTTGAACTATCCCGATGGATGTGAGGTAAACTAGCACGAATTCACTTTTACAGCTTAAAACTTACATAAAAATGAAATAAAGAGAATTTTTACGCCTGAACTACCTTAAGGCATATATTAAGGGTGTTTTCACACACAAGGGGGTGCAATAGCGATGATTAGTCATGCTTAAGAAAGTAGGTTATCCTAAGAGGCTTATTGAAGATCATCTACGAGCCTGCTGCCTAACATGTCAAGTATAATAGAAAGCCTCAATCCCAGGGAAGTAGCCTGAGGACCTCCGAACCGAGACATTCCACACATGAACACCTCAAGAAGCTCTATCTTGATTGATGTTAATTTACTTTTACTTGTTCATTATAGGCCAAAGTAAAATTTGGTCACTGGAATCTGGTTCTATGAAGTCCTTGGGATCTAGGGGCAGGCTCAAAGGACAAGATTTTTGGGATGCGTAATTCCCTCATATATACAAAGAGAAAAGGACGCCAGGTTTCTATGAAGAGCAAAGCTTGGAGGTGATTTGCCGAATTTTTATAGTGTGTCATCTTTCGCTGTGGACTAGAGAACTAAGACAAGACAGCAGCAAGATATATTTTATTCAAAGGCATCCTCGAGTAACTTCTAATGCGACCAAAGGGTTTATGCTCTAAGCATTCTTTACATCAAAGTGTTGTTGGGAGGAACGGAATCAAGAGTTCAATATGCACCGCTACTTCATAATGCAAAGGTACAAACCCGTGTAGCTTGCTCCAATGATTGAACGTTGTTGATGATGGAGCCAGCAACTGCTATGCTCAATGTGTGGCTTCCCCCCTTGTTGCTACCATTTCCACCATTGCCATCATATCGAGTGAAGGGCTTTGAATCTGCGGTAGGTGCAGGAATATGGCAAGACTGCACTGCTGAAGGGGCATGATGATCTTGGATGAGTCTATGGCAGCTGAGGGAGGCAAGGCCTTCTTCTTCAGCTTCATGTTTCTTCTTCTTGTGACTACTGACCAATGATGAGGGTGTATTATCAACCTTAACCTTCTTCTTCTTCTTCTTCTTGTTGATGCTACGTGTTTTCAAGCGCTGCTTTTCGGTCTCGCGCTCCAACTCTTTGCTTTCTCGCTTAGTTTTACGATCCATTGAAATGGAATTGTCGCATGAATAACAACAAATATAAAGGAACCCCTTTAGGTTTAAATCTTTGCCCTAGATCCCTCACCCAAACCTTAAATCACAAACTCCTTATATAAACCTTAAGTGCTTTGAGGCTGAAACCCTAAACCCTTGTTGGAGATTGAAAGTTGCTTTTAAAAAAAAATTCCGCCTTTTCTTCTTGCAAAGTCAATACTATGTGATGAGGTAGGTCAATGGAGTTCGGAAGAAAGTCAATGTTAAAGGATAAATTTTGAAGGTGGTCTCAAAGTTTGGGGTTTGGAGCATGGTGAAAGGCTAAACATGAAAGTACATGCTTAAATTTCGCAAACATTCGTACATGCAAAGTAGAAGAAGGCATTTGCATGCATGCACTATTTTGGCACACGTGCAAAAGCATGTGGCTGTTGCATGCTACATGCTATTTCACGCATGAAGCATCTTTTGCATTGCAAAATCTACGGATTCTCCTTCATCTTCTTCCTTGCATCTCTCCTTTTTACACATGCCTACGGCTGCCACCTCTTCTCCTCCTCCTCTTTCTTTTACTCCTTTTTTTTGGAGTTCCACTTTGTGAACTTTTTTGCTTTACTGTGGCATGTGGATTGTCTCGCCTAAGAGAAATATTGCTCTTAGGTGAGACAATCCAGGGGGACAAAGAAAGGCTCGATAGAGAAGGTCTGTGTTCGAAGCATCGGGTCTGATAAATGGCCCCTTTCCCTCGGTGCATAAACTACTCTTATCAGATTCAAATCAACTATATCGTGACAAGCGTCGCAACTAATTTTGCTTGATCCTTCCTTTGAAATTGTCAGAATCGATTCAAATTCAATACATAGACAAACACAAATTCTTTAGACGTTGGTTGTGGAAACGTTGAGATGTTCAAATGGATCTATACGACAGCTGAGAAGTGAAAAGTACTTAAAGCAGTAAATCAAATAAGCATAACATTCTATACTGACACGGTAACCGAACGTAATAAGATGATAAGATTGAGTTGTAGCATGTACATAAACGGTTGAATGATGAGCACAAAGCAATTGTGGAACTAATTGTGTACTCGAAGATGTGTTGGATTTATTTCCTCTAGTCACCTAAATCCCATTTTTAGTTTGCCTCCATTCATGCTGCATATTTACTTGCGTTTGTCGCGTAGTCTGCATATTCACATGCAAATTCTCACAGGCGATGAAAAGACAAAAAGCAAAGGCTGACGTCACACCCTCTTCATGCGCATGTAGTTGCGCTAACAAACTGGACGACGACTGCAGCCACCCACAATCTCCTACAGACAGCACATCTACCCTGTACTTTCTTCATCTGCACACTTGTAACATTATGTATATATTGAATACCATTTGCGTATTCATTAAGAAGTTAGTAAGCGAGAGAGAATGAGGAAGAGAAGCTTATCGGAGATAGACAAAAGTAGATGCTCTATGCATTGATTCTTTAATTTGTTAGCAATAAGGTTTCATTCCTTTACAGTTTGAATAAGGTTGGTAGGGCACGCGGCTTCGTCCGCTATTGTCTTGTTCTCTACCGCATTATTGACATGTATACTTGATATACTTAATCTGATACAGTTCTTTGTTCTGCGTTCAGATTTGTGTTAATATTGCTATGCTTATTATTCATTCTGTCTGATCTTTCTAGTTGCTCTTTCTGGTAACATACGACTAACATTTAGTCTTGTCTTTCGCAAAATGTTTTGCGACTAATTATCAGTCGAGCATTGTCTAGTTCTTTGCGAATCATTCGCGACACATAATTTGTCTAGCTATTCACGACAAATTATTCTTCTGGCGCTTCGTTTATTAATGTTTGGCTACGTAATCAAGAACGATTGTGATTTCCATCACTAACGTTCTGTTCGTTCTGATGTGCGTAGTCATGCTTTCGGAGAGAGTCGCATAGCTCGTTCCGCTGCACACGAACAATTTTTGTTCGAGTTCGTTTCTCGTTTGAGTTCATTTCTCGTTCGTGTTCATCTTACCCCTCTGAGCTAAAAAAAAAATTTGTTTCTAACATACAACACCTTTCTCAACTCTCGCTACTCTCTCTCTCTCCAACATGGTATCAGAGCTATTTTCATAGCTTGATAAGCTTCCACAGTACAAGACTCTACTAGCCAATAGAGTAATTGTTTTCTTGTTCTGTATTTCAGCATCAGATTTTCATACTTAAGTCACTGATAGTTTCTCCTAGCACTTAGACTAGTTCCTCCACATGGATTCCCAAGGGAAGGCCAGTCCTATCATGGACAAGCTTGATGGAGCCAATTACCATATGTGGAAATTTAAGATGAAAATTGTACTAATGGCTAAAGAATTGTATGACGTTGTTACAGGTGCATAAGGGAAACCCGATGCAGATGACGCAACAATCGCCAGATGGAAGCTGAAGGATGGAAAGGCTTTCGCGATGATCATCCTCAACATCACGAATACCCAGATCGGCCATGTATCCGAGGCTCAGACATCGAAAGAAGTCTGGAGCATCTTGAGCACACTATATGAAGTGCGAGATATAGCTTCCAAACTATATCTCAGAAAGAAATTCTACTCCCTCAAGATGATGAATGGTGATTCTTTGCAGTCATTGAAAATGACTTACTATCTAAGATAAGAAAGGCTCAGCAGGAAGATCCTCACTGTAAGAAAGTGGAACAAGAGGTGAGTCATGGCCATGTAGAGTCTCAAAAGGAGAGCTCTTCTACCTTGGTTTGCACTTATTTTAAGTATTCCATAGAAGATGGAATAGTGATGAGAAACGACAAGGCTCTTATTCCAACTTGTGAGGTGCTGCGAAAGAGGATCTTGCATCTCTGTCACGATAGCCCTAGTGCTGGTCATCCTAGTGTGGATAGGACCTATGAGTTGATACGACGTAACTTTTGGTGGTCGAGACTTAAGAAAGAAGTAAACCATTATGTGACACATTGTTTTAAGTGTCAAGTTAATAAGGCTGAAAGGATTAAAGTGCCTGGATTATTACGCCCGTTACCTATACCAGAAGGGAGATGGGAGAGTATTTCCATGGACTTTATTACATGTTTACCGCATACGCAGCAACAACATAATGCTATCCTAGTTGTGGTTGACAGACTCACGAAAATGGCTCATTTTATCCCAACTAGTAATAAGATTGATGCGCCTGGTACGGTTGATTTGTTTATACAGCATGTATTCAGACTTCGTGGATTACCTAGATCCATTGTCTCTGACAGGGATTCTAGTTTTATTGGCAATTTTTGGACTGCAATATTTGAGAAGTTAGAGGTGCAGTTGGGAATGAGTAGTTCTGATCATCCTGAAACAGATGGGCAGACTGAGAGAGTTAACCAAACCTTGGAAGACATGCTTAGGGCATATGTGAGTGAAAGGCAAACGCAATGGTAACGTTACCTACCATTGTTGGAGTTTGCCTATAATGATAAAAAGAATGCATCTATGAAGATGAATCCTTTCGAACTAAATTATGGTTTTAGACAAGCCAGTCCAGTTACTATAGGTATGTCTCATAAGACACCTAGTGCTATGGAACTCCTAACTCACATGCAACAGATGTTGGAGTTAGCTAAGGAAAATGTAAAAGCGGCGATGGATCAGGCAAAGACATATGTTGATCTCGATCGTACGCCAAGAGAGTTCGAGGAAGGAGATATGGTATTTCTCAAGATTCCAAAGGACTCGAAAACCCTTAAGATAGGGAAGTGTTATAAGTTGTCACCTAGATGTTGTGGACCTTGGAAAATTGTTAAAAAGAATAATAGCATTGCTTATGAATTGGATTTGCCTGTTGGTTGTAAGGTTCATCCTATTTTTCATGTTTCACGCTTAAAGAAGGTTTTACATGATGGTGATAACTTGTTGGTTGATGGCCTTGTATTGTTTTAGAAACATGGGGAGGTAATGCATGGACCAACGAGAGTATTGGACCGGAGGCATAGACGGTTGCGGAATCGTTTGCTCCGTGAGTACTTGGTTGCATGGCATGGACGACCTCTCAGTGATGCTACCTGGGAGACCACGCATGCATTGTATGCACAGTATCCAGACTTTGCCATCGAGGACGATGTCATATGAGGAGGGAAGGGATGTCACATGTACTTTGATTGAATCCCTTTGCCAAATGTATGGTAAATTGTAAATGGCTAAGTCACCGGCTTGTGGAGACAATTGTAAATTGCAATGTAAATATTTGTTATAGTGACTACATACAAGATGGCCAAGGGGGTACTGGGTCTCATGAGAGTCTGCTGGACTGACCTCCTAAAAAGTAGGAAGGGTTGATTGGTCAACATGACATGTCTCACATGCTCACTGGGACACTTGGTCTAGTGCATGAGTGACACTTGTCAGACGGTCAATGGACGGGTCAACAGGACGTGTGTCATATGCTCATTGGGAAACTTGGTCCAATGCATGAGTGACATGTGTCAAATTGTCCACCTACTAACTTGCCTATGTGTCAGGGTACTGCCAAGTGGCAAGTGTCGATTGTGCATGGAGTTTGCCATGTGTCGACGTCAGGATGTGTCAGGGTTAAGGGGTGCTTGAGGGGATATAGGGTGAGCCTTGTCGGACATTCATCATTATGATTATGGTATTCCTATGTAGCTATGGTTGGGAGGAGACTTGCAGCAGAGCTCTCATGTTTGCTTGTTGATCTAGGTACATTTGCTTGAGATTAATAAAGCGACGGATTTGCTGGGTAATTCTATGTATTTACTTATGGTTTGTGAGCTTGTGTGCAACAACAAGCAAGATCCTAACACTCGGAAAGAGACATGGATACTTCTACAAATTGAGTCATTGCTTTTCTGCCTCTAGTCAGGCTCTTAGTACTTCAATTCATTCAAATAAAGGTTTACTTTGGCATTATAGACTTGGTCATTTAAATCATGCTGCTGTACAATGAATGTCTAGACAATCTATTGTTCTTGATCTCGACTATCCTCGCGAAAGAGTCGAGTTACCTGTCTGTCAAGACTATCTAGTTTGTAAACAGACTAGGAAACCTTTTAAATCAAGCCATCAACACATTACTAGAGGATTGCTAGATGTTGTGCATTCAGATAAATGTGGCCCGTTGAAAAATCCTTCGTTGAAGGATGCCAAGTATTTTATAACCTTTATTGATGAATTTTCCAGAAGGACCATGGTGTATTTTATAAAGAAGAAATCAGAAGCCTTCAACTGCTTCAGAATCTTCAAGGAGCGTGCAGAGAAGGAGACTGGAAGGACGATCAAGGCCCTCAGGTCAGACAACGGTGGAGAATATATCTCTATCGAGTTTAAGGTGTATTGCCAAAGCCAAGGCATTGAGCAGCAATTCATCACTCCTTACAGTCCTCAGTCTAATGGCTTAGCCGAGAGGAAGAACCGTACTCTGGTCGAATATGCCAAATGTACGCTATCACATGCATCGTTGCCTAAGAGATTCTAGGCTGAAGCTGTCTCCACTGCAGCCTACGTCTAGAACAAATCTTCGACCAAGGCCCTCTCAAACAAGACACCCCACGAGGTGTGGACAGGCTCTAAGCCTTTTTTGAAGAACCTAAGAGTGTTTGGGTGCATTGTCTACGCACAGATTCCAAAAGACATGAGGAAAAAATTGGACTTCCAAGGTCTCAAGACGATCTTGATCAGATATACTTCATCTGATAATATTTATAAGTTGTACGATCAGCCCGAAGGATACGTTCTTGAAGGTATGAAAAATCATGTTTGTAAACTCCACAAAGCACTGTACGGCTTGAAACAGTCTGCCAGAGCTTGGTTTAAGAAAATCAACACATTCCTCATCAAACAAGGATTCAAACCAAGCACTGCTGATTGCAACGTCTATTCCAAGTCAATACAACAATCCTTCATTATCATCACCTTGTACATGGATGATACGTTGCTCTTCAGCAACACTACCAATATGGTCAAGGATTCGAAGCAAATGTTGTTGTCAGAGTTTGATATGACTGATCTAGGTGAAGCTCACTTATGTCTGGGAATTCAAATCCACAGAGACAGAGCAAATCGACTGATTTACACTCGCTACTCTCCCTCTCTCCGACAGATGTCTCTCTTACTCACTCTTTGTCTTGAACAATCTAAGGTGGAAGGAAGCCATTCTGGATTTGTTGGAAAGTTTGCATATATTAAGGCGACCCTAACCATAGTTGATAAGTGAGAGGGATTTAGCACCCTATGTGTGTAAGTCTAACCCGATGATCACATAGTTAATTGATTAGTTAGAAGTTAATAAAAGGACTTTATGCCTTTTTGTGGGACTTTTAATGTCGCAGTAGGGCCTAATAGTCAAGTCAGTAAATAAAAAGGGTTCCCACCAATTTTCAAAATAGTTCTCTCTAAAATTTAAATTCAAATAGCTAGGGAGGTAGAAATTGGCCAATAGGATTTGAGGCCAAAGTCCCAAAATCCACTATACATAGTGGTAAATTCGAATCATTTGTACATATTCTCTTCATTTCAATACAAGCAGGTTGGCCCTCTTATGGAATGTCCTTGCTCATCATCTTTCCTCCTCTAACTCTCATGCTTTCTTTGGATTTGCTAATTATTGGATTTGATGCTTATTGGGATTTATCATTCTTATGTTTTTTGTGAGAGAGAAGAGTAAGTCTCTATCATTGTTGTGGATCTAGTGTTAATGGGTTGATGCTTAGTGTTAATGATCTTAGTGTTAGATGTGGATTACATGCATTTGTTGTGTCATATACTTCTAGTACATCAGAGCTTATCAACGCATGAGAATATCCATTGTCAGCTTTGTAGGCCCAAAAGGAGCTACTAGCCTTAAGAATAAGGCGGTTCTCTCTTTAGGCCCTTGTAACTTTCTTTTTGCTAATTTCTAACTTTTGAATTTTTAGGTCTGTTCAGACGCATATAACTTCATTTTTTATTTATAATTTGATTCCGTATACTTTTAGAGCTTTGTTTTAGCTTTTATTTGTACCAATTTGCAAGCAATTTTGGGTAAGGGATGCAAAAGTTAATACAATTTTTCCAAAAATTGTCAAAATAGGTGATTACAAATTTGTTTGAAATTTTCAGATTTGATTTCAGTCTTTCATCCTTTACATCAGCTTTTAGATCATTGTCTTAGCTTTAATTTGATCCATACGGTAGGTCATTTGGATTTGTATTCAAAAAGTTATGACAAATCTTGATTTCTAGCTCTAGTTTCACTAGTTTTCTTTCTTAAAAATGTTCAGACTTGTTCTGTTGTAAATTTGACCTACAAATCATCTTCAATTATTGATCTAATTCTATATCCTTGTAGAGCTTGTTCTTAGATTTTCATAGGTACTGATTTTTTGTAATTTGGATCAATATTAAGAGAGTTGTGATTAAATTAGTGAAGCTGGGTCAGATGTGCTAGAATTCGAAAAATTTTCCTTTGTATTTCTTGGTGGGAGAGAAGCACTTCAAACTTTAAACTTTGAAGTTTCTTTTTGTTGTAAATGTTTTTCACTTTCTTCATTTTGAAAGGCTCATAACTCTTTTTACGTCATTTTTCAAAACAAAACAAAATTAAATTTAAAAATATAATAGTAATAATTTTTTTGGAATATCGCTTTCGAGCACGGGTGGACTATTCAAAAAGTTCGACTATCCTATTTGTGCTTGAAACCTATATCCCGGAAAAATAAAAAAATAAATTAGAATAAAAATAAAATAAAATAAAACTTATTTTTTCCCCCAATATTGATTTCAAGCGCGTTTGCTTTTGTGCACTTATTCTAATAGTCTATTTGTGCTTGAATTCGATATTAGGTGTACGAAACTTATAGATTCTCCATATCCACTTTCTGTTTCTATTTGACTTTGGAATTAATGTTGAAAAAGCAAAAGTGCTCAGTTTCACATTATCTACAAGTGAGGTTCTAGTTCTCTCAATTGCAAATGAGCCAAAAGATTCCAAAAGTAATTTCTCTTGCCTACTTATAGACAAGTCCCCTAACTTAACTAAACATAACTATCTTAAAGATACTTAGCCCTTGTTAAGTATTACTAGATGTATTTTGGGCCCTTGGCCTATTATCCTTATTAATTACTTTGGAGGGCCTAAAGAGAGAATCGCCTTATTCTTAAGGCTAATAGCTCTTTTTGGGCCTACAAAGCTGACAATGGATATTTTAATGCGTTGATAAGCTCTGATGTACTAGAAGTACATGACACTCTCCCTACTTAAACATTTTTGTCCTCAAAAATGAATATGCTTGTCTAATCAGCTTAATCGTCTCAGTTAAGTAGCTACGATTGAGGATGTATTGTCCAAAATTGTTCCATCATTATAGATCCAAAACTACTGAATGGAATCCATTTTATTAGCTTCAGAGGGCACCTTCGGGTTTTTCCGGCTTTTTCGCGTTTTTGCTACATTGGCTGACCGACGTCACCAACTTATTAACAACCCTAAAATAGTTGGACAACCAAATATCCCAAAGGCGGTTGGCGGTTACCAACTTTGTATATATGCAAAGACTGGCATAAATAGCATTAAAGGCTTGTAAGATATGTTTCCTCGACACTTGTAAATCTATATATATTAGCTGATTCAAGCTATGTAAGTGTGTTAATTGAGTTAATTGAAATACTTTTTCAATTAGAATTATTTGTAGCCAGTGTTATCACGCTTAGCAAACTGAAGTTATTACTTCAAGCTATTGTACTCACTGTTGATATTAATCAGAGTGCAATTTTGTCTCACTACTGCGTCGTTCATTTGCGCATTCTATATGAATTCTTCTACTTGAATAATTCTGTTGCTAACTATTGTGTTTCCGTTCCTACACGCCATGCTCAATCCTCGAGCTTCCGCTACCGCTCATGCCCACACGCGATTTTACGACATGGTATCAGAGTAGGCATTTCAATAATCTGCATTTCTCCTACGGATTATTAGTCTTGTTTCTATCAAGACGTCTTTCTAGCAAACGTGCAGCCAACAATATTCCGACAATTGTTGTTTCTACCAACGATCTCGTTCAACCAAAATGGATCCATCATCTAGTTCATCTCTCATTGACAAACTCGATGGAGATAACTACCATCTCTCGAAATTCAAGATGAAGGTTATACTTCTAGCCAAAGAACTGTGAGACATAGTTGATGACATAGAGCTCAAACCAGAAGGTGATGCAGTCGTCATCACCAAGTGGAGACTGAGAGATGACAAAGCATTTTCCATGATCACCCTCGACATCTTGGCATCTTAACTTCAACAATATTCAGCAAATGTCAGCTCAGAGTCTAGTACAAGATCTGCCAAAGTCAGCAAGCCAACTTCTCCATGGGAAAGTTGTATTATCAGCAAGCATGTTAGGAGTTCCTTCAATTCAGACTTCATACATCAAAGAGCTTGCTTGACCTTGTACACAACGACATTTGTGGCTCAATGCAGACTGCTTCCACAGGGGGAGCTCTCTATTTCCTAACCTTCATCGACTTCTCTCGAAGGACTGCAATCTACTATCTGAAGAACAAGTTTGAAGCATTCAAGTTCTTCATGTAGTTCAAGGCGTCTGCAGAGAACCAGATCCAGAGGAAGATCAAGGCGCTACGCACAGATGGAGGGGGCGAGTACATCTCCACAGAATTCAAGGAGTTCTGCAAGGCCAAGGAGATACTTCAACAATACACAACCAGCTACTCACCTCAGTCCAATGGCGTAGTTGAGCGGAAGAACCAAACACTCATCGAAAGTGCCAAGAGCATGATGGCCCATTCCTCTCTTCCAAAGAAATTGTGGGCAAAAGCTGTTACTATAGCCGCCTATTTACAAAATCGATCCATCACCAAAGCCCTGAATGGCAAGACACCTTATGAGGTGTGGATAGGATCAAAACCATCACTCAAATATATTTGAGTATTTGGATGCACCGCTTTTTCAACTTGATATGCAATCTATTAGCCACCACTTAGGCTTTTCTAATGATCCAAAAATTGGCCAAATCCAGTAGGTGAAATGAGAAATCTAAATTGAACAAGATTATACACTATATAGGGTTTTGATCTATAAAATATCCAATCTACATATGCAAGAAACTCGATTTTGGTGTAGAATCCAATCTAGCATGCTCTAGCATTGATATCTTCTTTATATCATTGATAGATGTGATTGCCTCCTTCATGACCTAAAATGCAAGCTTTGATACCATGTGAAAGATTTCAAATCAATCAAGATCTAAATCCATACAATGATCTTGGGTTAGAAAGACAACATATCACCAATCTCGCCAACGTAGAAAAATCAGCATCTACTCTAAGAAAGAGATGCAAACTCTAATAGATCTTGATCAAACATGAGCCAAAACATAAAATAATTGTGTTGTCCATATAATTACTATAAGTTACTATATTTTACACATGTGTATATGAAAATAACAACTAATAACCAAGCCATTGGAGGAATCACACCATTTGAAGCTCTATTTGGAGAGAAGCCCAATCTCAAGGATCTCAAAGTTTTTGGATCCACTTGCTATGTACACCAGTCCTCGGATACAAGGAAGAAGGATGATGCAACCTCCATCAAAGGCATCTTTGTGGGATATGGCAAGAATAGCAAATAATATAGAGTCTTCAATCCCATCACTAGCAAGGTGATAGTGAGTAGGGATGTTATTTTTTATGAAGGACATGCTTGTAATGCTACTAATCATCTTGCTGCCAAGGATCATGCTAGGATGGAGGAGGAGCTTCCAAGTGAAGAAGAACTTGAGGATCCACCTGAAGATGCAAGAACTCCAAGAACTTCAAGAAGATCTACAAGGGCAAGGACCGAGCCATTGAGGCTCACCTATGACGGTCAAGGTGATCAAAGGGAAGGCTCATCATCTTTCACATCTTACACCTTTCTTACTTCAATGTTAGATGAGCCAACACGATATGAAGATGCTTGTAAATCTAAGAGTTGGATGGATGCTATGCAAGTAGAGTATGATGCTCTCATTGAGAATCATATTTGGGACCTTGCAAATCTTCCTCAAGGAAAGAAACCACTTGATTGCAAGTGGGTGTTTAGATTGAAGTATAATCAAGATGGATCAATAAGTAAGCATAAAGCTAGGCTTGTAGCCATAGGTTTTTTTACAAACCAAAGGCATTGATTATGATGAGACTTTTGCTCCTGTGGCTAAGCTTGTTACTATCAGGTCGATCATTAGTCTTGCTACAACCTTCAATTGGGAGCTATTCCAACTTGATTTCACAAATGCATTCCGCAATGGTTATTGGAGGAAGAGATCTACATAAGACAACCCGAGGGCTTCATCAAGGCAAAGCATGAAGGAAAGGTGTGTTTCTTGAAGAAGAGCCTTTATGGGATCAAGCAAGCACCTAGAGCATGGTACTCTAGGCTAAACTCTTTTCTCATTTCCATCAATTTTGTAATGAGTGCTTATGATCCATCATTGTACTTGAGATTTCATGATGGCAAGATCATTATTCTTGTTTTGTATGTAGATGACATTATCTTGAGTGGTAATGATCTAGATGGAATCAGAGATGTAAAAATTGCTTCGACAAAAGAGTTTAAATTGGTAGATCTCGGCCTATTAAGCTTCATTCTAGGAATAGAGGTTATTAGAGGATGTGATTTTAGCTTTATTTGTCAATCTAAGTATGCTACATCCATCCTAGATAGATTTGGAATGAAGAATTGTAAAGGCATTGAGACACCAATGGAGCAACATGCAAAAGCATTTATTGATGGTGATGAAGCATCCTTTGAGGACATCACATTATAAAGAAGGCTTATAGACGCCTTGATTTATTCAACTATAATTAGACTTGATCTTAGTTATAGTGTTGGAAAGTTAAGCCAATTCATGCAAAGTCCTCTAGTTCCACATTGGAAGATGGCCAAAAGGGTTCTTAGATACATTTCATCTACTAAGAACTTTGTCATTTTGTATAGAGGGACTAATCTTGGCTTAAGAGACTATAGTGACTCGGATTTTGCAGGTGACAAATTGGATAGGAAATCAACAAGTGCTTTTGCCACCTTTCTATGTGATGGAGTAGTATCATGGCTTTCCAAAAAGCAAGACAAGGCTCCTCCTCATCTAGAAGTAAACTACGACACTTCACTGGACACAGGGGCAGACTAACTGGGCCGCCTCATCCACTTCCCGTATGAGTCACGATTAGTTCCATACCAATCTTCTATCTTGAGTTTTAAGCCTCTAACCATTAATTACGACTTTAATACCATGAGGGCCCCAACCCCTCACAATCAAGATTAATGTATGGATCAAGACAGGCCTACTGATCTCCTTACGAGATAATTATCGGAGATCAGTCCTGATGTCGACGAGAGAGAGAGAGAGAGAGAGAGAGAGAGAGAGAGAGAGAGAGAGAGAGAGAGAGAGAGAGAGAGAGAGAGAGAGAGAGAGAGAGAGAGAGAGAGAGAGATATGTGTCATGGCCAATTGAAGATTGAGATGATTGTGTAGCCAATTCATGATTGCCACGAAAGCCATAAGCCCTCTACCATTATTGTTTAGAAATGTTGATGGGTGGTTGTTGATGCTCTCAAGTAGCCACCATTGGTGGGTCTGCGACTATCATGGCGACCCCAATTGCCTATATGCTCATCTTGAAGTTTGATCCATAATTTTCACCAACTTCAGATCAATTTCTTGCACTAAGACTTGATGCACAACAAATTGTGGGGCCCTATAGAGATTTCATATGCTAGCAATGATTTAATCTTTGGATGTTAGTGGATAGGTGAGAGCATTCCATTTAGAATCCATGCCGCATAAGTTTTTTCAACAAATAAATGGGGAACACAGAAAGGGACCAAAAGGAGTCGCTTCAAGCAAATTCTCTTCAGTGGTATCAGAGCATATCACAAATTCTCATCAGTGGTATCAGAGCAGGTTATCCTATCATATTCTCACCGCAAGAGAGACATTTCGAGAAGACCCGAGCCAAAAACTGGTGGAGAAATATTCCAAGACGGGACGAGATAGGACTGTTTGGAGAGGAAAATGAGAAAAGAGTTAGGATTGTTTGATATGAAAGGGGCCCGCCCAGGTAAACAAAATCACCATATCCTCTCCACTTAATGCATATATTGCTCAACTTAGACTTTTTACACATCTGAGACTCTCCCTTTTCACATAACTTTACATGGCATTCTAGATGGCAATTTAGATTCGATCTAGGAGTTGATGAAATTGAAGAATTTTAATAGGGCAAAATAGTACCTAATGAATGCCACCTATAGGGGTTCATGAAATGTGGGAAGTTGAATACTTGATGGGTCAAAAGATGGACTAAGAGTGTGTGTGTGTGAGAGAGAGAGAGAGAGAGAGAGAGAGAGAGAGAGAGAGAGAGAGAGATTTTCCAAGCATCCCAAAAGGATCATGGATTGCTGCTAGTGATGAGTCATAAGGGAGTGGTTAGCTCAGTTGGTTACCTTGGCATCCCAGGTTCAAGCCCCATTTACAACCAAGAAGCATAAGGGAGTGGATGGAGATGGAAGAGGAGAGAATTCTTCATGGTAAGCGTGTAAACCTGCAGCAGCTGCATATGTGATTGTTGAAATATGCAGAGAATGAACATGAACTTAAGTGCCAATGCTGTATAGCAGAGATCATCATCAGGTGATGTGAATCAGACAACAATTTGGTTAGACAAAGAAAATATGCATGGACAAGACATACCCACAAGCCATTTACTGTAGAAGATGACAGAGAGAATGTATGGAAGGTTGAGAAGGATGATAACATGGACAAGGATCTGCAATATGGAAGTGCGATCCTGTCTGATTCCCCCAGGAATTGGAAACAAGTGCCTTTCCTTCTCCCTTCCTGCATGCCCAGAAGCTTAAAGATTCACATTTGAAAGCCCTCAAAAAGAATTCTGCATTTTCTTCTTCTTCCCAGTCTCACACCAGTCGCTTGTGACCTGATTCCCATGGATGGCTACTTGGACCACACTTCTAATCACAGTGGAGGCCACGGGAGCAATGTAGGAGGCTGCCATGAGCAGGGTTTGCACTGCAATATGGCAACCCAGGCCGCTTTCCTCTCAAATTTTTCTGCGACAATTGGCAATCGATGTGATGGCTTAAAGGCAGACTCTCAGGAAGTTGAAGCCGACATTATAAATTCTCATGGCTCATTAGAGCAGCAAGGAGTTTTACTTGAAAACGAGTTCATTGCTGCTGTGGATTGCGCCAATCAGAATGACCTCAGAGATGAAGAAACGCTCAACTGCTCGGTTTTCACAGCGGAAGTGGGTCGCAGAGGGAGAGGATCGCAGAATTTGGAAGATCCCCTGCTGGGTTCTAACGAGGAAACCCAAAAAAAATTATCCGTGGCTGTAAAGACCAGCAACAACAGCTCGACCTCGACCAAGGCGGTGAGTTCGGAAAAGGTAAAGACTGAGCTGGAGCTGGAAATGGAGCTTTTTGAAGCAGCGGAGAGGGAAGATAAGATGAGGCTGATTTCATCAAGTCGACTTGAGGAGCAAGGAGACTCAACTATTCCCAAGGGTGGTGTACCAGTTATTCAAGGGTTGAAGAATGAAAGAAAAAGAGGTTTAGACGATACAGCTGCAGATGTTTCTCAAGTGTTGCCAAGAAAACGTGGTAGGAGAGCACACCGAGTTTCACCCACAATGGAGGAAGACGACGTGTGCTTTGTATGTTTTGATGGTGGCGAACTGGTTCTCTGCGATAGAAGGTGAGAGCGTGTGGAAGGAGTTTTTTCCCTGAAATTTTAGTGTTATCTCAGTACAGTTTCCCTTTTTTACGTCAATTTTCCTGGCATGGCATGTAGCACACACTAGCCTTTCTGTCTCTATCTCATTACTTTATTAAGCTATTGGGATCAGGGAAAAAACCTTGGATTAACTTGTGAAAGACTAGTTCAACGAGCACTCATTGCTAGTGCTGATTTAATTTTAGATATCTGTAAGTGTAGGACAGCGATACAGTTTTGCTAGCTTTTGTGTAGGCTGATCATGCTGTGCTCCCTCACTGCAGGTCTTGTCCAAAAGCCTACCACTTGAGCTGTATTGGAAGGGATGCTGCTTTTTTCAAGAAGAAAGGATCATGGTTTTGTGGTATGTGTTGGCCATTTTGCTTGTGGTTCGGTTCGGTTAGATAGTTAACCTAACGTCTGCATGTTTTCTGAATGAAAAAATCATTGTAATTGTCGATTCTGCAGGTTGGCATTTCTGCTGTGGTTGTTGTAGGCCAGCCAATCTTCAGTGCTATACGTGCCCTAAAGCATATTGTATAGGCTGCAGCAAAGAAGCTGACTTTTTAACAGTCAGGAAAAGGAAGGGACTTTGTGACGATTGTTTGCCTATAGTTAAAATGATTGAAAGCAGTGGAACCGAGAATGCAGATGGAGTAAGTAATACTGGCATGATAATTGTCGCTCAGATTTTCTGTACTTATAGTTGGACGGGTTTACTTGAAGTCAATCATTTTTTGAGAACCCGATGTCTCAACTGTGTTCAATGTGAAGATGCTTTAATTAATACTTGAGGCGAATATTAGAAGACCTGCATTAGTTGCAGTTTTCAAGCCATATATTTGTATAAACAGTAAGGTTCTGGATGATTCTGACTCGGCTGTTCAGAATGCTTCACAGACGGAAAAGAAACAATAAATTCTCACCACTTTTGCAAGAACGGAACTTGAACTAACAAACTTAGTACCCCTGGATGACATCTCCTAAAATTTTTTCTTGCTAAGTAGCTATAGAAAAACTTGGTGGATTGTTTAGATTCGTATATCCAAGTCTTTTGGTAGAACTTCTCTGAAAGCCTTGCTTCTAGATGGATAACATGATGCATCCATATACTTTTTCAGATAACATCCGAAACTAACTTTAGATGGCAATGTTTACCTAGTAAGCACATAGATTACCATGCAATAAAAGAGTCGCCACAGTGCTTAAAGGTCAGATCTTGTACATTTTGTCACCTCACCATTGGGCCGCCTTGCCCGAGTGCTGGTGAAAACTTGAAGGAAACTAGCTATGGAAGCATCAAATACAAGGAAAGCTTAAGCACCACAAAAACCAAAGTTAGTGCAATTAAATTTCCCTCATGACAAATATATAACATAAGACCATGTAAGTGCCTAGCCACTAGGGGTTAAATAGGCATTGTATTTCAACAACCCCCTTAGTGGTTATTTTATTCAATGTAACACCTAAAGACTCTCTAACCAATGACTCGTGTGCATGCATGCCACTTGTCATTATCAGTGATATGTGCTTGGCATGGAGACTTCTACCTTGTAGGTATACAAGGGGAGGAGATCTCAATTACCACTCATTCTATCTGCCTAGGAGGATGGTAGTGCTCATGTTCAGCTTCCAGTGGCTGATTGTATTGATATCCAAGGTATGATTGCATTGCTTACCCAATACAATGGTTAAGTAGTCGAAGGGACTACTCATGTAAAGTAAAGGACTACTTACTCAGGACTACTAATGATTGAAGGGAAGGATCATTCGAATGTTTTTTTAGGGTTTGAGACAACTTGGACTATAGTTGGCACTTTTGCAGTTTGGGTTTGTGCCATAAAGCGTGTAAAGAAAATGTCATTTGGGCAAAAAGCAGGCATCAATCTTTATCAAATTAGATTGAGCAATAGCTCGTTGAAAGAGGATGAGAGCTTCTTGATGTTGTCACTGCATATCACATGCAGTAGTCAGAGATGAGATACGGCCTAAGGTGCTATCAGTAGGTGGTTAGTCGTCTAAACAATTTAGTGCATATTGTTCACGAAATCGGGGCACTTTTGCTAAGAACAATTGCATGCCTGGAGCCAGAGCAGTAGGTTGCACTTCTCATGCTAATGCCAGGGTATTCTATCTTATGATCAATGCTCTAGCCTATCCCTCCTCTCTACATATAATCATAGGTGGTGTGGAGAAGGGAGACACACTACGCTTTGTGCTTAGTTTAGTGCAAGTAAGAAAAGGGTGCACTAGAGGAAAGAGACTTTGTTGCTCTCTTGTGATTTTACGAGGAGATTTTCCCATCTCCAAGAGTGGATCAAATGATGACAAGGACTTTTTGTGCCTAACTTATGGAGGTGTGGTTGGTTACCTTGTTTCTTTTCTCTTATGTTATTTCCTTATGGGATATTTGTGCTACAGTGTTTGTAAGAGATACTGCAAGAGGGGACCTCTCCTCTCTATGCTTGAAGCTCTTGTGTTGCATGCAAGAATCTGTGTTTTTGAAGGCCTGATTTGAAGAATCCCTCTTTCCAAGGATTGAACCTTTCTTGGATGTGCCGATTGTACCATGTGCCTTGATTGTTCAGTGAGTTGAGCATTTGAAATGTTATTGCACCCTATATCTTCCAATTCTTGTCTCTTTCAAGCAATGCATGCCAATCTGGTCATGTAAATTAGTGTTTATGATGGATGTTTCCATATTGTATTCTTGCTTTGGAAGTGAGAGGCAGTTTGAGCTCTATGATGAGATCTCCTTCCACAGCTGTTTTGTGGTGGAGGGTGAGTTTTAGTTACCAGGATCCGTGCATGGGATATAGGACCCAACTATAATCTGATTTACATTTGTTCCTTTGACTTTGATATCTTTACACTTCACGATTGTACTACGTTGGACAATGGAGCATGAGTCTTGTTGCGTGTGGATATCCTTCCTTTGTGTTGGTAACTTCACATGCTTGATGGAACATCATGTAACTGTTTGCTAGCTTGATAAGTATGGCATAGTCGTATCTCCGTCCTTATTCTGACATGATGTCGCTCGAGGTTGATCATATAATCATGGATGTGCATTGTGTATGAATGGTTGTGCGCCTTGGGTGGTCTTGCATGTGTTGATCATTGTGCGTACAATTTGCACGGATATATGGTGGGGTGGTTAAGGGTTAAATGAGTCTTTTTCAATGTGATATCTGCAAAAATAATTCCTGGTACTTCATAATAATCCTTGGTTGGATTGTTACAACACACCTTGTGCACTTTCCATTGAACTTCAAAGCCTTGGTGTTCGTCAAGATAAATTTTGTAAGCAATGTTAACATCCATTTGGTAGAAATATCTACCAAAGTAAGCGACTAAGGTCAATTTAGCCTTGATAGTGGTTATCTTTGCAACTAGGACAAATGTGTCTCCACAAGCAATTTCTTCTTTTTGTGCATCTCCTTTAGCAGGCAATCTTGCTTATGTTTGTCAATAAGAACCATCATTCTATCTATCCATTATAAAACCAAATAGTTTTTTTCCTTTGTTCAATTAATTATAATGTTATTTTTTTCATTTGCAGTCATACTCCTTATGCATGGCATCCTTCTAGACAGTCACCTTAGGCTTTTGACCATAGAATTAATGAACCGGCCACGGTTCCTGTAGTTAATTAATTGATTAATTGATCAATTAAATGTGTCACCTTAGGAACCGTGTTGAACCGTGGACGGTTCATTAAGGAGTGTTTGGAAGTTCACACCTTTAGTGGGTTTTCAAAAGCATATTGGAACGCCAATGCTTAAAAAGTGCTTGTTACAAGTGTCTAAAATTGCTGAGTTATTTCATAATTGCTCATTTCAAAACGCGTTTAATTTCCCAGCGTGACCTAAATTGTTTTCAAATTTCGAAATTCTTTGCTTTATTTTTTTTAGGTAATTATTTCAACTAGCGGAAAATAGGGATTTACATACATAGGGCTTAATCTGTATCTAATGTATATTATATAGTAAAGCTTAATCATATATGTAATATTTAGGTAAATAGTTTAACGTACCTAAAGTAGAGTTAAAAAAAAAACCATGTTTCGTTGGAATGGAATGGTACGTTATCTATGCTTTTTTAGTACATCCTTTGCCTTTCATAGCAGAGCATACTCCATGTTATCATGTCGTAGAGTGCTTATAAAATTTTCCTGTGTAATAGTAGCCCATTACGCTGTGCAAAAGTTATGACACTAGGTGGATGTTTTCAAACTCTCAAACAGATTTGAACATTTACTCATAACAGAATAGCAGTCACTTGTGGTCACTATATAGGATACACCCATTGGATGAAATCAAACTAATATTTTTGTAGCCATACGTATGTCCAACTACTATAAATCTCTCGTCTCTATAGCTCATTTTAGATTTCAAGTTCTAAGTACAGTTTTGGCAGCTGTTTAAGATCTGACTTCGGATGTATCATTTGATTCAGGTGAACGTTGATTTTGATGATCCGGACACTTATGAATGTCTTTTCAAGGAGTATTGGAAAGATTTGAAGTCAAAGTTTTCCCTGAGATTGCCCAATATTCGTCGGGATGGAAAGACTTTAGCGAACACTGGTGAACTTGTGGAGGAAGACAATTTTGACATGGATGAACTATCGGAAACTGAAATGTCAAGTGGTGAGTCAGATGAAGAAGTAGAAATGTTTGATGTCAAGGAAGCTGGAGGAGATAAAAATAATGAAAGTGAAAGTGTTGCTTCTAGGTTAGTGGATGAGGAGCAGGTGGATGGTTGGCCAATGGAAAGCCATGAGACTAATGATGTTGATGCTCTAGGAAAAGATACAGAACGGTTGCTGCCTCACGAATTTGATGGGTGGGCATCAAAAGGCTTGTTAGAATTTTTAGTTTTCATGAATTGTGATCCAAAAATCTCAATTTCAAGGTTTCAAGTTAACAAATTATTATGGAGCTACATAAAAAGTAACAAATTGCAAAATCGGCGAAAGAGAACAATAATTGAGTGTGATGAAAGGCTTCAGAAGCTGTTTGGAAAAAAGTCTATGCATCAGTACGAAATGATGAAAGATATACATCTCCATTTTCCTCCAAAGGGATCATCTGCCAAAAGTACTGCGTCTAGAAGACGAGCTTCTAATGCTCGAGTTGTTGAAAAAGATTTGCAAAGGGATGTTCAACCCACAGTTAATGGTATCCAGGAAAGGTCAGACACTAATTCTTACAAAGATACACCAAAGTCAAAAAGAGAAGATGAGGCAAGTGAAGTTAGTAAGGTAGATAGCAATGAATATGCTGCTATAATCCCTCAAAATATAAGCCTCATTTACCTGAGAAGAACATTATTGGAGGATTTACTTGATGATCCAGAGTTTGAAACTAAGGTGATTGGCACATTTGTGAGAATCCGCGTACCTGGCACGAGCGGCAAACCGGAAATGTGCTACAGGCTTGCCCAGGTGGCAGGTACATTTGCTGACCTTGTAGATTTCCAAGACCATTTTATAAGGTTGAGGTTTCTCATGATCATTCCTTTACTTCATATCATGTATGCTCCAATAGTTGGAGCTAAAAACTTTGGGATGCCGAAGATTTGAAGTTGAAGGTGATAGTGTTTATGGTCTTCCTGTTTGTGCAGGTATAAAAGTACAGAGTCAAAAGTACAAGACAGGGAAGAAAACAACGAATGTAGTACTGGAGATTATGAACTTACATAAAAAGGAGGACCTGACCATTGATCTTGTATCAAATCAAGATTTCACTGTGGTGAGTTTTTCTTCAAGCCTTGCCCATAATTCTGCCAATATTTCCAATTTATTTTTTGTATTTGTTAATAATTCATAAAGTTCTATGTAGAACTTATTAATGTCTAGGGGCCAGGGAAAAATAGCATGTGGACTTTGCTTTACTTTTAATCAATGTCATCATTGGTGTTCAGTTGTTTTTAGCAAGGGGTGGATATCATTCCTCTTTATGTAGACTTTGTTGTCTTTTATTGCTCTCTGTCTATTGAAAGTTCTGTTTGCTATTCATGATGATGATCTTTGTGGATGGAATTTTAGTGCTGGTTTTGGCTGGCTTCTCAGTCACTGTTTATAATTCCAAGAGATTTTGGAATCTTTGAGAAACGAGATCACAGATTATATGTGCTTCTTTGAACAACTTTATCTTTTGTGTTCTTGTTATCTCAAACTGTCTGCTACAATTTTGCTGTTGTATTTGCTTTTGCAATCAACCTTTCCAACAAACCTTAGGCAATCAGGTTGTTGAAGATATGAATTTCTTAGGCCTTTTTGTCAGTTTAACAGTAATTAGGCATGCGCGGTAAGAAGCTACATGCATTCTGAATTATTGTGCTCATTTACTAACTATTGATGGTCTGGTATTGGTCATGCAACAATGTCTCTCTAGATCCTCGGCTGGTATTATCAAAAAAGGTTCCCAATTGTCTTTCTTTGACACCCTTTTGTTTTCCTCTTTTCTCACCTTGCTTCACATCTTTTTTCTCTTTTGCCTTCCTCTTCTTCTCAGGGCCTCCACCCTTCATCCTCATTTTCTTCCATGCAGTCCATGTTTTGCAACAATTTCAATATATTTCATATTGTTAGAACCATCATTGATATAAGCTTGATTGGCACAAATTTCTCCCTCATTTGGCTCTTTTTAGGACCATTAAGGAATAACAAGGTCTACGTTTCTGTAGCATATGAAACGGATCTGTTTTCAGTGTCATAAGGAAAACGGGGAGACTACGTATAAAGTCCTCAACCAAGGATCCTACTCTAAGCATGCCAAACAAGTAACCACAAAGGGAACGGATGGTGGACAAACCAACCCAACCAATCCTAGATCGAACGGATCTAGCCCCCAAGCTATGGATCAATCTCAAAGAGGAATGAGGCATCCCACCAATAGCATACGGAAATTAGTCTCACAATCAAGGATACACTAGTGAGAGCCCAATAGGTATACTTATACCCTCCAAGGCCCATGGACCACTAGTAGTCACTGTGACACCTCACTGGACACCTCTGTAGCCTATCTGGGCCACGTCATCCAGTTCCTTAATGATTCAGTGATAGACCCACATAAATCCACCATCATGAGTTTAGGCCTACAACCATTAATTATGACCTTATACACATAAGGGCCCCAATTCCCTTATAGTCACAATTAACTTACGGGTTGTCGGTCTACTGATCCCTAGCGTGGACACGCTACCCGAGATTAGTCGTGGGCATGACACTACGGAACACAATTCTTATGTAGTTTTGTTTCAAGACTTATTAGCAATCAAAGGAAGCAAAAATTAGAGTTTTTCAGAGAACATACTACAAGTTGGTCCTACCCAAACCCCCTCATCAGCCCCAGGATGGGATTACGGCGTTTTTTCAATACAAGAACTATCTATTCTTTAGGCAACAGTGAAATGGTTAGAAGCACACGTCTTGACATTGCAAGCGAAAGTGGATGGACAAGAACAACAAATAGCTCGCATCCTTAAATATTGTGACTCCGTAGAGGTGCCACATATCCAACAGATGGATCTGCTGACATTGGCTGATCTCAAGAACCAAGTAAGCAGGTTGAGTAACACCAAACAAATGTAAAATCATGGGCTGATGTTCATAAAGGTCAAAGTAAAATCACTCCCGTTTCTTCTGTATCAGCTACATTGACCGAAAAATGACTGCGAGAATAGAGGGCTCTAAATGTTTGTGTGTGCGGAATTCCTGATTCACAAGACCCTATTGGTGAAGCCAAGAAGTTCTTGACGGATATAGTTCAACATCACGACACCGGCCTTGACGAGGCTTGGCGTATCAAGAAGGATGAAGAAACGTTGGTTATATGTTTCTCATGAACAGAACATAGGAGGGATGTACTCCGCCAACGAGCGAAGACCTAACTTTTGTACAAGTAGAACAACATAAAAATGCTCGGCAAGAGGCTAAAGACATAGGGAAACGTCTTATTTACAGATACGTGATCTTGAGATTTGTTGAGAATAGAGTAAAAGAGTTAGAGAAATGACAAGAAGTTCAATTGATCTATAAATGGTCATAGGACCATATATTCCTGAATTTACCCTCTCTTCATAGGTTTAAACATTATTTTTTAGATGATAATTTTAGTTGACGGCATTGATCTGTCTTGGTGCAACTAACGTGAACGTAATGATTTTGGTCTTATATGCCTTTTGGCTTGGAAAAGACGTTAATGAAGCATGGTTGTTGCCTTTGGAAGGGGAGGCTTTATGTCAATTCATGGCATGCATAATATCAAGCAATGATTGCTACAGATGACTAGATGGCCATTAGGACATTGTACAATCAAAAGTGGTGGAGAAGTTGTGGTTCATCCCAACTGGAAATGGGACTTGTGTCTAAAAGAGGGCAAGTGTGTGATCATTCATGAAGAGCAAAATTTTCTGTTGAAGCTGATATCGACACGTCCTCTGATATACAGAAATTAAGCAAGCTCACAACATTTATTAGTCGAAATCATTTGGGGAAAGATCAACAAGTTTGAGCCGCTATGTTCATTATGTTCTTCAATTGAGATGCCCCCATTATGAGCATATTAGACCCAGATTTTTTGGCGGCCATGATTAGAATTTGAACCTTTATGATATTTCGGCCTGCAAAAAAATCAGCTGTATTAATAAAGACATTTTAAGCTTTAGAAAGCAAGTGTTACAAAGCTCAGGGGAGAGGTGAGACTACTGTGTACTTCTTAAGCATTCTTTTAATGTATAAGTGAGAGAAAAATACTATTCTAGCCAGTTGGCTGAAATTCTTGAGAGCTAAACAAAAATGGATTGCTAGATGGCAGCTACATCTATTGCTGCACCAAAAATTCTTATACTTTGTTCCCATAGATCCTCTAGAGTCTTCCACCGACATAGTAAACATTATGTTACTATTTTATTTCTAATTTCATATCTCTCTCTCCACCACCATCACTCTCCCCTCTCCCCTCTCCCCTCCACGATATCTCCTCTCCTCTCTTCGCTGCCCCTCATCACTAACTCCATCATCTTCCTCACCTCCATCGCTGTCCCCTCACCTCCCTCACCATCTCCCTTACCTTCACCGCTGTCCCCACACTCATCTTCTTTGCAGCCCTCATCTTCCTCACCCCATCACTAACTCCATCATCTTCTTCACCTCCATCGCTGTCCCCTCACCTCCCCCACCATCTTCCTCACCTCCATCGCTGTCCCCACATTCATCTTCCTTGCTGCCCTCATATCTACCCACAAATCCATTACTGCCCACATGCATCCTCTTCCATTCTTCACTGCCCACAGCTCTTTGTCCATCGCTGCCCACAGCTCTCTAGTTATCGCTGCCCACAGCATCTGCTGAAGCATGGCTGAGTGGCAATCGGTGAGTGGAAACGGGAAAAAACCCCTCCTCCTTCCTTTGTCTTCTCAGCCACCCCTACTGTGGCCCCAAACCCTTTTACTTAACCTTCCCCCCCTTTGTCGCTACTCTCCACTCCTACAGCCTCTAACCCCTCTTCCACGCCCTACCTCTTCTACTCTTTCATCTTCCTCTCCCCCCTTCACCCCTTTCTCCTCCAAATCCTCAAGACCATCTTCATCCCGTTCGTCTACGTCTCTTTCTGATGCACTTTCATCTAGACTCCCTCACTTCATTGAGTCTCTCCAATAGACCAATGAATCCATGCTTGCCTTAATCAAGCAACAAGCATTCCAAATCTCCACTTTGGAGAATACGGTTATGGCCCTCTAGGGCAAAGTCAGCTTTCTTGAGGCTGATGTTACTTACCTCAAGAGCGAATTGGAGTCAGATGAAGAGAAAGAAGAAGTCGGCAATGCAGATTCAGAAGACCTGGCGAAGCAACTTCAGGAGCGGGTTCTCTCCTTGGAGCAGCAGTTTCAGCAATCGAAAAGCTCTTGGGCCGATGTGCTCAAAGGATCCAAGCATATTCAAGAACATCAAAAGAGGGATTTCAAGGCCCTCAACGTCAAAATTAGAGAGTCTCTTTTGCGGGTAAGGACATCGTGGCTGAGGCAAATGCTTTCATTCAATCCACCTTCGGTCTCAAAGAGGATGTCGTATCTGCAGCTTGGGTGGGTAAGCTCCAACCCACCACAATGTTTCTGCGTTTCAAGGATGCTTTGCTTCGTCAAAAAGTTCTATGTAAAAGAGGCTGTCTAAAAGGATCTACCACCTTTATGGATGAAGACTTAACGCCTATTCAATGGGCTAAGAGGAAGAAAATTATCGCAGATGCTAAGGCCAACGGTTTGCGGGCTCTCTTTCGAGACGGACGCCCAGTCTTACTTAAAATTGCGGAACTTAAAAATTCAGATTTTCCTCCCTCTCCTACGTGAGAGATGTTTGAGCTATAGTCTTTCTATTCGCTCTCCTGCGTGAGAGATGTGCTTTTTTTTATAGCGAATTAAGCTTAAATTGTGTTTAATTTGTTTTTTCAGTTTGATGGCACTGTTCAGTCTGAGTTCCACTTTCTATGATGTACTCCTTTTGTCTTATATGCCTTATGGCATGGAAAAGACGTTAACGAAATTTCTTCTTCTTCTTCTTCTCTCTCTCTCTCTCTCTCTCTCTCTCTCTCAGTTGAGCATCCAGGAGTGCTTATCTCATCGCTGACAGAGACAGGATAGTATTGATTCTGAGAGAGAGGCTGAGATTCTAGGTGCTTCCATACAGAGACGGCAAAGACAGTGTAGACGTCCAGAGAGACAGCCAGCCCACAGGCCACAGCCTACAGCTTCTCGGCACTAGAGACGATACCGACAGTCCACTCAAAGACAGAGGCCCGCAGTTCGTTCAGTGGCAATGTCATAACATACTTTGCACCATTATTTTACAGGCGGAGGGACATCTATTGTACCATGATGATAGACTATGTTTGTGCCAGTCACTAGTTCTTGTTTTGCAGTTATTGTTTCTTTTAGGTGGTAGAGCTTTTAAGCTCCCATTGTGCATACTTGACATGTACCTTTTTATTAGTCCTATGTAACCTAGGGTATTTCAAGGACATTAATAAATATCTCTCTCTCTCTCTCTCTCTCTCTCACACACACACACACACACACACACACACACACACACACACACATGCACGCACCCTCACTCACACACTCATTGAAAGCTCTTCTTACAAAAAAAGAAGTTTCCCTTCTCGAGCAAAGAGACCTGTCCTAGAAAAAAAGGAGTTTCACCTGCACAAAAGTGATTTTCTCCTTTTTTGACAAATAAAGTGAGTAAAACTAAGAAGAAGAAGAGCTAGAAGATAGGGATCCAAGGCCAAGCTGGGCAGACCTTGCAGTTTCTACCTTGTATGCCAGTCATTGTAGGATAGCAGTAGCATCGAAGTGCTTTAGAGGCAGATTGATCAAATAATTACTTACAAGAAGAGGAAGTTTAGTATGATTTTGATAGGCTGATCCATGAGCACTATTGCAGCAGCACTGTTAACTGCGCAATGCAGGTCAAAATTCAAAGAAGATCAAAGAATTTAAATCGATAGACTCTATTCAAATACAAGTTTATGATAATAAGAACAAGGAATCAATAGCAAAGTAACCTGAATTGAGTTAGCTGTGCAGAACAGACATGTAATTGCCACACAAGCCAGAATGAGGATCAGAACACTCAGGGCAGGCACAGACGAAAAGTAATCAGAAAATCAAGGTGAAATCTATAAATCCAGATTAGAATCAATGCTTAAAATAAGGATGAGTAAGGCTCTGAAGAGTTGGCCAAATCTCTGATGTCAAACAGTCAAGTAACCACAACCTGCAGCTTAAAAATTACAAAAACAATTACTGAATTGAACTGTCAACAATCAAATTAGCATTATAAGATACAACAGACAAATGGAGAAGCATGAGAACGAGATATAAAAAACTAAACCTGCATAATAAATGCCAATGGTGATCTATTTGAATCTAGCTCTTTTATGTGATGGTGGACACATGAAGCAATGGATCTCCCTATTCTCAAGAGGGAGAAAGGAGTACAATCAAATTATGAAGCTCAATCTTAGATATCTTTTGTTTGATGAGTTTCAACCTCATATAACTAGCTATTTAAATCCAAATCTTCCAACCACCCTTGTCTTTCCAAACTAGTATAGTTAAGCCTTGATGACCCCTAAGTCCTTTATCTGACTTACTGAAACTTTTGCTCTCACTGAAGAAGTGCTATCTGTATCTGAGATACTGCATGTGACATTTTGGCTCGATAGCCTTGTTATGACAGTCAAGCGTCATCTTTCTCTACATAATTTATTCTTCTGATATGCAGGGATGTTTCTGAGTTGTACAAAAGTCATTTCATGTTGTTGAATCAGAAGTTTATGACCTTCCACCTTCTGTGCCTCACTAGCATTTCTTACATCAATATTTACAGGAGGAATGCCACCGACTGTGCCAAAGTGTGAAATGCCATTTCATCAGAGCTCTCAGAGTGGTAAATTTTTTGATACACATTTGAAGTTTTTTCTTTTTCTCTTATATGCATTTTCAATTTTGTAGTTCAGCTCACTCCCACATAGTTTTAAGCTGAGCTTGTCTGCATCTTTACTTTGGCTTCTTGATATGTGAATCTGGTGGCATCAGTATCCTGAAGTCACCCAACATTAACATTTGGAAGAGTTGTTTTTCAGGGTGAGATTGAACAAAAGGCTTTGTCAATACGAGAGGCAAAACTAAATGATGTGAGTTGTATCTGGTGTTATGGGGACCCTCTGGTGTTTGTGTTATGAGTTTTACAAGTCAGTTAAATCTTTTTCCTGATTTCAATCAGGTAGTGCTGCAACGTATGCTGGCTTGCATAGCTGTTATGTGTGTTCTGTGACGTTGCTATATTTGAGATCTTATCACGTAAGCCTTTTTACTGTGCTGTGCTGTTTGAGCAGTGGTTCGAGACAGAAGTCCTACGTCTAATTGCCCTGAGGGATGGTGCTAACGAGAAGGGGCGCAAAAAAGAATATCCTTTTTTTCCTAAACAAGTTTTTATTGACTTTTATATTCTTTCTTGTGTTTACATGGATTGCAGTGAGAAAGCTTCAATAGCTACTCAAAAGGAAATTAACCTTTAAGAATGTGGCCAGCAGGAGTGCAAAGCTTGTAGGATTGAGATTTTGATCTGATTTTTTAATTGACTCAAATTTTGAAGCTCTTTTCAATTGGAACATAGCAGTACAGCTGATGTTTATCGCAGTTTGCTTGAAAATTCATATTGCTGAAGGTACAGAAAATTGAAATTCTCTCATCTTTATCCGCAAGGAGTTTTTAACATGATGTTTGAGATTCGGAATGTCGTTTCTACAATGGTCATAGAGAAGACCAGCTTTTTTGTGATTGACGAACTGTTTACTTGGCATTGGTCACAAGATCTAGAATGCACTCGTAGGTCATTCTTGTTTTTATTTACCGGGTCAGGTAGGACAGTGACTCTGAATATCAGTTTTATGGATGCCATTCTGATAGTTTTGTCTTATGCATACCTAATGACCAATCACTTGGGCAAAAGCCCCATGAGGTGCTGGAAATTCTTTTGCTTGGATTGTAAACAAGAGCCAGTTACGAATCGCATGTTCTTCTAATTCATCATTTTTGGACGATGAGGGTTCTCACAGCAATAGCATCAATTACTCCCCAAAGACTGAGACTGTTAACAAATCATTAGTTTCTTAGCTGGAATGCAGTAGTGAACTGTTTCTCTTGTTGCAGTTTGCAAACATCGAACATACTATAAAGCTATAATGCTGACATAGTTGACATCTCCTTTCAATGCTCTAAATATAAAAGGCTGATTATTTTTTGGACAGAATCGGCTTTGCAAATTCTTTTCTGGGGTTCCTTGAAAAGCAAGGATATGTTTCAGAAAGTGAATTCTATCTTCTGTAGCATTGTGTCATAATGTTCATCTGTTCACGTTTTGTTATCATGGTTGACGGAATCAATATACTCCTGGAAAGGAAAAGCTTAAACAGGCCACAACCTTTGAAGATACTAAACAAGAAGACAAAAGGCTGCATTCCATATTGCTGACTTGGATTTGATGTTTGCTTTGTCAAGTATTTGAACCCTAAGCAGAGAAAATGACGCCAAGATTTCTAAATGGATGCAGTTTTCTACTTTACAAGCCTCAAAGTCTTGATGCCTTTTACATAGCTCTTATCCGTGTTTCATCTTCAGCTGCACAATAGAGTGGTCACAAAATATGTCCCATTTTGCAAGATCAAAATTTTAACCAGGAAACCAGTTGTCTTCTCTTTCCTTGCTATAGCACCTCCATGAGAGCCTACCTCCATGGGTTCAGGAAGAATGTAGAAATACCAGAATGATAGAATTGGCTTCTGCTTCTTTAAAATGATGAATTTGTATTTCTTACCTGCAAGTGCTTGGATTACGCAACCTTTCAATGAGCATTTATAGGGTGACGCTTCTGTCAATATTTTCTTGGCCGGTTTGCCGATCAAGTTTTAAGAGCAAAGTTCAAACACTTTGCCATGTATACTTTGTTTTCCTTGACAATAGTTTTGTGGTTCACGCTCAGAGAGTGCATTGAAAAGCTACAAAAATTCAGTGATGCGGACTTCCGAGCTAAAGAGTTAAGGAGTCTTCCTGTGGTGATTGCAGACCCACATATGAATCCTGATTATGAATCAGACGGCAATGAGGAGGAACTTAACAATGATAGAGGTGGTTTATTCAAATTTACTCAAGGAAGTAACGTGATCAAAGCTGTTTGCTGTGCTAAATTCTTACACTCATGCTGTTTTTCCCAAATGTGCAGGAGAGCTATCCATGAGCAGAGAAAGATGGTTGGGGCCAGGAGATGTGGAAACAACTAGCAGGCTTAGTATAAAGGAGAAAGATCCAGCAGTCCACAGCTCAGATAGATGGAATGTGGATGGCACTGTTCCAAACAAATGCGAATGGGATGCTCTGAAGTTCCAATCTACAGGATGGGAATCATGGAAGGCTAGGGATCAAAGTATTGGATACAGTGGCAAAGAGCCCCCCAATGATAGGCAAATTCTAAGTTCTTACAAAGTTGAGCCTTCTCAATGGAAAGATGGAAAAATTGATGGGGCATGGAGACCACCTAGTGAGCAAGAACAGGGGCCTGCTTTGGATGATCAAAGAAGAATTGAAGGCTCACAAGCAAATTGGAACAATGATCAAGAAGGCTGGAAAGGCAATGAAACATGTTTGAAAGGAGCCAACCTGCTTCAGACTTTTGGAGGTTATGAGAAAATGGAAAACTCAGGCTGGAATATCAATAATGCAGTGGCTGGTTGTTTGGCTCCTACAATCCAAGGGTGGGCAGTGGAGCATTCATTGACTCCATCATCTATCCCCCCTCCACCTAACTCTTGCTTTCCTGCTCGTGTGCCTGCCCTTGTAAATATACCTATTTTAGAAATAAAGGAAGAAAAACTTTGGCATTATCAGGATCCTTCAGGAGCAATACAAGGTCCTTTCTCAATGGAACAACTCAAGAAGTGGAACTTGACAGGACTGTTTCCCCTTGATTTGAGGATTTGGAAGTCTAATGAGCAACGTGAAGAGTCTATACTTTTAACTGATGCACTAGCAGGACATTTTACTGTGAATCAATCTCATGGGGAAGCTCAGGCTGGTATACATGGTACCTCCACTCCATCATATAAATCAGATTTGAAAGGAGCTGCAACAAGCTTCAGAATTGATAAAAGGGACGCAACCAATGGTCCAGTTGTGACAAGATACGTAGATGGGAGGGACACAGCCAATGGTCCAGGCGTGACAAGATACGTAGATGGGAGGCGAGAAAATTCCAGCTTTAGGATGGCTGAATTTGGGATGGAAGCAGGAATGAGCAATGGTCGGGGCAGAGGCGCTGCTCCTAATAATTGGGCAGCAAATCCAAGACCAAGTTGGGGTATCATGCGTGGTCAAGGATTGCAAAGTTTTGCACGTAATCAAGGATTCAGAAGGGGAGCTGGTAGAACCAATTTTGTTAATGACTCTGGTTATTACTCTTCAGGTGTTGGCTGGAGTCAGCAAACTGAACCTGCAAGGGGTTCCCAAAAAGTTATTCCTTGTCGTTTTCATCAAAAGGGATTTTGTCGAAAAGGTGATATGTGCCTATTTCGGCATGATTAAGTTGTGATTTTGGAATTTGATGAAGGTCCATAAAAGCTAGTTTAGCATTTAAGGACTATAAAGTTAAGCTCCAAAAGTACAAGAGAAGTCTAACTTGCTTCTCCCATAAAAAGTTTGGTTGCACTCCATTCCAGAAAAACAACCTTGTTGAGTACGATAGCAAAAGGAGTTACTTGCCAATGGAAACACTAAACACTTTGCTTTTTGCAATTGTGTCAAGTTACATCAATCAGTATCCTCAATGTTTTAACTCGTTAAGAAGGCACTTAGAGGAAACCGGTCATTGGTTTTTCCAGTTCATGAGCTAACTGTTGTTTAGATTTGAGAGTCCATCCAAGCATTTGGTACAACCTTCACATTCCAAAATGCTTCCTTCTAGGGGTGAACCAAGTACCGCACATCACATGCTAATAGTGGCCAATCAAATTTTTTTTGCCTTGCATGAACAAGAAAGATCTCCAGAAAACAGCGCCAAAAATTCATGCTCAAACCTCCAACGACAAATAGAAAAAATCAAATGCTGCACTAAGTTACTTGTGGAACCATGCATACACTCTGGGAATAGCCAACCAAATACCTCCACTTTTACTTTGACCTTGTATTTCTCCTACTTCGGCACTGTGGGTATCAACAATCTTGCTATGCGACCTTTGCGGCTTTGCCTCCTGGTTATTTCAATTCTGACTTCTTGACATTTTAACTCTTGTGCATCTTGGTCTCCAAGGGGGCTTGAACTTGCTACATTGCGGCAATGACCTATATGAATTATAGATCGGTCTATTCGAAGCCAGATGTATACACTGTAAGTACGGAAAGGGTAGTTCTCTTCTTTTGTCAAATTTTGAGAGGCAAACAAGGCCAAAATTTTAATCAAAGACAATAGATATATTTAGAAAGTAATTTAGTTTCCTTCCGACACTTTCCTTTCTATTTCTAAAAAGTCTAAGGGATAGATCCAAAATGGGTTTTCAGGAGTTCTCGTCTGTGTTTTATCAATAAAGAGCTCAATACTAGGGTTATTGATGAAGCAGATATCATCAATGTATCTGAAAGAGTGTCGAAAGTCATTTATGAAAGAGGTGAGGCCCAATTTTCTATTTATAAATTGTGTTTCAAAGAAGGATAAATACCAATTACACCAAGTAGGTGAACAACCCATAAGAATACCACGTACTTGTCTCTAGGTTTTGTTCCCTAGTCTGACAATACAATTATCAATCAAAAGATCATTCCATTGATAGAGTAGATTTATATCAAGAGTGTGCCATTCTTGTGATTGTTTTTTATCCCATGACCATTTGAAAACTTCGCGTAAGTGATTCCATTTATAATAAATAAGATCATGTCTAAAATGTTTAAAGGCATATGTTGTTGCCTTTTTCATAACAATTTTTAGTTTTTAAAGGACCATCTAAAGGTATATTCTTGTAACATTTTGAGATATCTGCAACCCATATATTGGTAATCAGAGACGGTAGATTTAGATGGAAATCCATAGATGACTCACATTGCTAGTGCAAAATCGTATCAGCTCTTAGGATACTCTTGTATGTATTCGCCTTAAGGCCTGCACCTTCCATGAGGAATGGTGACAGCATACCAAGAGCTCTTGTGAGAAATTTGACAAGCAGCAATCGTGAGCATTGGTAATCCATCTAAATGAGTTTTTGTAGGCTTTAAAGGTGCAGAGAAGGTAAGGTAAAGAATTATTTTCCAAGAAGATTTCTGGTAAAGAATAAGCAATTTTGTCCATTATGTATGACAGAGAATCCTCGACAAAGTTAGATTGATCATTGAGAAAAGAAGTAAAATCTAGACTGTTGAGTCTTCTTATGGCCAATTTTCTTGCAAAGAGTTTACACATAAAACATGGGTTATGTTGTGTTTTATCGATACCATTAACGTATAGATAGTTGGTAAGCCATTGCAGTTCGTCCTTGGCAATCCTATTCTTAGAAAGCATTTCAGTATTTTCACGAAGCCATTCACCCTTTCTAATATAACTCAATGTGATATTTTTACAAAAAGTAGCATGTTCATTTTTTGTAGTTTCATCTAAAGAAGCTAGAAAAGGTAGGAATCCCATAAGTTTAAACCAACTGTTGTAGAGTTCCAAAGCAACTTCATTCACATTAGCTTGCCTTAGAGTTATATGGTTAGGCCTTTTTCTAAAGATTTTCGTAAGAGAGAACTTTTAACAAAATTACAATCTGTGTACACGACATGGCCAAATTTTTTTGAGATAAATTTTTGAAACGATTGACAAGAATGAAGGTTATCTATATCAAATTGGCAAAAAACATCATAAGGAGAATGCCATTCACATTTAACACTTGGTAGTAAGAAGCCGAAAAAAATATCATGAAGGAGTTCGTCTACAATACCAAAAAGTCTGCGTAAAACGTGAGCATAAAAGTGCTTCACATGGATAAACTCAAAAACTCTATTATGGTAACATAAATGCAGAAAAAGTCTCCCTGTGTCGCTACTAGTGAAAAATTGGAGACGTCCAGTTGCTGGAATGCTGATTTGCCTTCTAACTGTCCCTTCTTCATCCTGCACATCGATTAGGATCTGTAAAAATTTAATTTCTTGATTGGTAAGTCATCCTTGTTGCCAATGCTTTGTCCTTCCTTCCCTTTAAAATCTGAAAATCGTTTTTTCTTTTTCGTTCCTGATCCAGAAATGACTGAGTTCGGATTGTTAAGATTGAAAGAGCCTGTCCTTTTGCTCAAGTTTTGGAAGTACTTGTCTTGGAGGGTAGAAAAGCTAGGACGTTTTAGAAGACGCTCTATTTTTCGGATGTTTTCGACATCTCCCAAGGGTGCAAACAGTTAGGCGGAAGAGTCTTTAGCAAGTTCGATGGAAGCATCAGTCATATACTAGCGGATAAAGAGAAAAGTAGTATGTGATTTCACTACATCCTTAGTAGGTTTATTTAGCCACATGAAAAAAGCATTCATCTGGTTTTGGAGGGAAGCACCAGGAAAAAATTTGGCAAGGTTATTTATAATGAACCAGATAGCATGATCAAACCAAATGATGGAAGAGCTATTTTTGCATTTTTCACCGCATCTACATTTGAAAAAAAGTCTTTCGTAGTTCTAGATTCTGGCCTGGTGTAGGTTCATTCTATTGAAGCCAGTCTCAAAGTGTCCTCTAGTTTTGGCCCATGATTGTTCAGAGGGGCATCGAGAGGGTTCGAATTTGTTTATGCGAATATTGGTATCAAAGGAAACATGGGTCTCAAGTAAAGGATTCTTATGCAGTGCGGCCAATTTGCAGACTTGCATTTCTTTTTTTGTCAGATGAGTCATCAGAATCCAAAGGTCAATAGGAATAGGTGCAAGGAAATTAACGGAAGGAAGACTCCAGAGTTTGTAAGACGTGAGAGTGGATTTGTACTCAATGACTCTAGCAGAAACAAAAGGGACTTGGCAACTTTTGGATTGGCAGAAATCATAAGAGGAAAGGACACCAATATCGCAAATGTCTTCAGAAAAGATCTCAAGAGGCACTGTCTTCATCAAGGTCGTTAGTAAAGACAAGAGGGTGCGGAGATAAAGGAGCATCAGAAGCAGAAGGGGTAGTAACAGTAGGAGCAATACCGTTTTCATTTTTCAAGCACATGAACACTTTTCTAATGTGCGAATTGCAAGACTTTTCTTCTTCTTCAAACTTTTCAACAAAATCATTAGGACGACTATAAAGATTTGTCACAAGGCTAAATGGCTGTTTCTTCTTAACAAACTCAATCCAAGCAAATCAATCAGACAAAGAATCTTATCCGCAGGTCCAACAGAAGAACAAGTAGCCCTATCAGTGTTAATGATAAATTTATGCATCTCAACGGCCTTTTTCATACAGCAAATAATAGTTTGAACAAAATGGTTAGGTGGAAGCAGGGGCTCCCCATAACCCAAAGAGGCAGCTTCCTGAAACCTTCCTGTGGACTAAACCATAAAAAAAGGACCTTTGTTAGCTTATGAATCGGATAAAAGGTAAAGATTTCAGCACTATCCCAACCAAGGAATAGTCGGATTTACACTACCAAGATGCATAGAGAGAGATTCAAGATTGCACTTAGTCTTGACAAAGCAAGACTGAAAAGATACAAACCCTAAGCATACTGCCACAAGAAAGCAATCTACACACTAGTAGCAACACTAGAGCATAAGCAAAGCAAGAGAGATCTTTCCCTCCCAATGGGCGCCCTACTACTCTCATATAGATGGCCCATGGACCCCTCCAGTGCACTATGGAGTTCCATGCTCATCCAATGAGAGAGAGAAGCCTAGGAGAGTTAAAGAATTTCCAAGAGCCTCCATAGGCTTATGGAAGGTCAAGAGACTCCTTCCATAACCTATGACTTTTTAAATGCCCTTCTAGTGAGAGTTAAGAACTCATTGGACCCATTGGAAGTGTGCCCTCTCGCTAGGTTCCATGCCCAAGTTGTGCATGTATACTTTGGTCCTAGACCAATTAAGTGATATGGTTCAAGGTTGAGGCCCAAGGTTTAGAAAAATAGTCATCCAATGACTTCGCAAGGAAATCAGCTGCGACTTGCACCTGTAGGTTTTTGATGCCAACACTAATTGGTGGTCAAGATTGAAAACCATACATAAGCATGAAAGGGCTGAATCCAGTCACTGAATGTTTTGCACTGTTATATGCAAATTCCACCAGTGGAAGGTACTGTTTTCAATCAGACCGATGGCCCACATATGCTCAAAGCATATCCTCCATCGTCTGATTGGTCCTTTCTGTTTGACCGTCTGATTCCGGATGATTTGTAGAACTCATACTTAAAGTTGTTTCCAACTTTTCAAATACTGCTTGCCAAAAATTCCCAGTGAATTTTGGGTCACGGTCATTGACAATATCGCAAGGCAGCCTGTATAGTCAAAAAAGCTTCTCAACAAATAGTTGAGCTAGTTCTGAAGCTTTAACAGTAGTTTTCGTTGGGATAAATTGAGCAAACTTCGTAAGTCTGTCAACAATGACCCAAACCGAAGCGTGGCCCTTCCTTGTGTGTGGAAGCCCGACCACAAAATCCATAGATATACTTTCCCATTTTTCGGTAGGAATATCTAAAGGATGTAATAGGCCACTAGTTTTTAGCCTCTCTGCCTTATTTAACTGGCACTTAGTACATTTAAGTACATAGGCCTCTACCTGACTTTTCATCTTAGGCCACCAAAATTGTCTTCGAACTAAGTCAAGTGTTCTTTGTATGCAAGATTTGGGCCCTTACAGTGTCATTCTCCGGTATACACACCTTTCCTTTACGAAACAAAATCCTGTTTCGAATTAAAAAATCCATTCCAGTCTTTCCCTGATTCAAGGAATCTTGCAAACCTGAATCGACCCCCAAAAGTATTTGTTGCCAATACTTTCCAAAAAAGGGATCGGACTCATATAGTCCTTGAAGAGACTGAAACAACCTCGGTTCTATCACAGTAAAGCACAACTAATTAGTAACTGGTAACCGACTCAAAGCATCCGCTAGAGTATTTTGACTTCCTTTACAATAACGTATAGAAAAGTCAAAGATTTGCATCAGCTCAACCCATCTAGCTTGCCTCTTCTTTAAATCGGTAGCGTCACATAAATATTGAGGAGTCTGATAATCCATCAAAATTTCAAACCTATTTTGGTAAAGTACCCAGCACCACCAAGATAGTCTATTAGATCATCCATCCGCGGCAGTGGATATCTATTCTTAACGGTTACCTTGTTCAATTTCTTATAGTCAACACAAAACCTTATAGTCCCATCCTTCTTGGCAACCAGAACCATTGGTGATGCCCAAGGAGACTTACTAGGTTGTACCCACCCCTTTTTCAGGTAATCATGTAAATGCATGCTTACCTCAACCTCTTCCGATGCACTCATCCTATAAGGACGCCGTGCGATTGGAATTGCTCCAGGTATTAGGTCAATTTTATGATCAACTATCCTTTATGGTGGTAAACCTACAGGAAGGTCTAAAAAAACATCATTGAATTCTTGTCTAAGTTCATTATAGGCTTCAAATTTTGTAGTGTTCTCACTGGGTATATTCATGACATTTATGTTAAGTTCTTCATCATTGCAGCAAATGATATTATTATAAAAACATAAATAAATTTTAAAATCAGAATTCTTCATAATAGAATTAAGTTCGTGTTTAGAATAAGAGTTAACATTTTAGTGTCAACACTTAAACTAGCCTTGATCTTAATTAAAGAATTCTCATGCATAAAAGATAAAGATTTCTCAGCAAAATCAATTTTCAATGACTTGTTCTTATCAAAATGCCATTGTTGCCCAAGAGCAATATCTATATTAGCTAATGCAACAACATGGAATTCTAGTTTTTCATAATAATCCTGAATGTGCAATTCTACATTAGGAACAATAAAATCCATCAAATCGGAATTACTTCCCGATGCCATTGTCACACGGTATTTTTTCTCACTTTTTCTAGTAGGAAGATTTAGTGTCTGCACTAAATTTACATTAATAAAGCTATGAGTGGATCCCGTGTCAAAAAGAACATTAACAACTTGATCATTAACTTTACCTTTAATGCAAATAAGGTCATTAGTAGGTCCAAAAACTAAAGAACTAAGGAAACAAACATCCATCTCATTACTTCGAGATAGATTACCTGAGGTTGAGGCTTGTTTTTTGATGCAATCATGTGCAAGGTGACCCTTCCCATTGCAGTTGAAGCTTGGTGTGCATTCAATCGGATACCGATTGACAAACAGTTTGAAGCAGTGGATTCCTTGCAGTAACGCAACCTCAGAGCAAGAAAATTTGCATGTTAAAGAACTCTATAAAGGCTGCTAGGTGTCAAGAAGAGTACAAAAATCCTAGCCAAGGGTTTTGCACTGTGAAATTGCGCTTTTCTCTTCGTAGAAGGTTTTTGGACTAGAAATGGGCTATAGAAACCATATTTCACTAGAATCAGAACTTTTAGTGCCTGAATTCAATGGATTTACAGGGATTTGGACCTGATTACACTTATTTGTGAATTTCTCTCACAAATTTTGGTCAAAATTGGTCAAACAATGAGGTTTTTTGATGTTTTTTGGACTAAATTTGGGGTAGATCTCAAAATTTTCAGCCAAGACTTTCTATGAACGTTTTTAGAGATGTAATAAAGCTATTCCAGAGCTGTCATGAAGTCTGGTTAGGTTTGACTACCATTAAGTAGCTCAAAACACCAAAAATTAGTGTATTTTTGATGATTTTTGAGGGGCTCTGAACCTATTGGCTCTTGTTACAAGCTTAAAGATATTTGTATTTCCTCTGATTTGAGCCATCATGCATCCAATTCGGATAGATGTGCATTAGACACCAACATATTGAAGTTTTGCTTGTTGAAGGAGGCCAAAAATGCATTTTTTGCTTGATCTGAGCTTATGATTTGCTTGCTGGACCTATAAAAAGCTTCTATGCCTCTCTAATGACCTTAGTAGAGTGTTTGTAATCTCTGATCCAAGGCTTATTGGGTTGGGATGCAAATTTTGATGATTCCTCCTTCCAAAAGTGCGCCCTCCTACTTGTTTTTTTTTTTTTTTTTTTTTTTTGCATTTACAGCTCGCACATGTGAGGCCTAGGTGGCAAGGTGACATGGCAAGTGCCTTGTAGACCCACTCTCCCTCCGTACTGTGTTTTATAGCGACCAATTTGGTGTCCTGTAGAGAAAGTTATGGCCGACTGAAGTTTGGCAATTTTTGAGCTAAAATTTGTAAAATTTTGGAATTGTTCTGATGCATGCATGCTTGTAATATAGTTTAGTGCATGTCTGTTGATGGAAATGTATGGTTAGACCTGTATGCATGCTTGGATGCATGTTGAATGCGTAATCAGTGATTTGATCAGTAGAATTCTTGCATGTAGTTATTTTTGGCAATTATAGATCAAAAAGCAGATTTCCTAGTAAATAGGCTATTTACAGAATTTTTTTTTTTTCGTTTTTTTTTTTCGAAAAAGTCAGTGTATGTTAAGTTAGATGCATGCCGGATGTTTTGAGATGATTTCGATTTGTGATAGTGCCTGTGATTATGCAAAATCGATCTTCTTAATTGATTTTCACAGTTAGTCCATTTCGAACGGATTTTGAAAATCCTAGTTTTTCGTAAATTTTAGGGTTTGGTCATAAAAGTTGTTGTTGTTTAATTTGATCTGATATTGATTTTGCAAAAATTTACAAATATGAGTAAAAGACCTTGTTGAATAATATCAACCAGTTATGAAGGTTTTTAACGTTTCACTTAGTGGTTGATGAGAAGATCTCGACGAATTAAAGCAAATTTTGTATTTCAGAAAATCAATATGGCAGATGATAATGCAAATGCAACTCTTGATGGTCAAATGCCAATGCCTACATATCTGCAAATTTGCCAGTCATCAAGCCAAGCGCTTAATGAGATAAACAACATGAAAACTTTACATGATCAACAAATGGAAGTGCTGTTAAATCAAGTGAGAACCTTATCCACTCTGAATTTGGGCTTTCAGCATGAATCTTTTTCGGGGGAGAAGAAAGAGAAAAAACTTGAAGTTGTAGATGACTGTTTAACCAAGTGGACCGGTTATTTTAATCTACACGAAATTCTTGAAGAAAAAAAGACTGAGAGTGTCATTTTGTTCTTCCATGAGAAAGCTTCGTCGTGGTGGTGTGATCTGCAACCTACCACATGGGACAAGTTTATAAAGGTGTTCAGAAAGTCATTTGTGGTTGTGGATGACTCAGATCTCTACCAAAGATTTGTGAATTGCAAAATGGGTACTTGGACTTTGGACTCGTACTTGCAGGATTTTATGGATTTATGGAATAAAGTTCCCTCATTCGATGCAAAACTGGCACTGTGGCGGTTTATCTTAGGCCTGCCTGCAAATTATCAGAATGAGTGTAAGCGTAACGTGCTTCAAACTTTTGATGACATCGTACGAGTCGCAAAAGTGTATGATTGCGTTGTGGTGGCATCCAGAAAGCAGTTACAGGCTAATCCATCTGGATCATCTAGAACAAGCTAGAAAAAGAGGAAGAAAAAAATTTGTGGTAGTAAGAAATCTAAGTATTTCGACGAACTAGATCAAGCTGCATCTGAGTTTAGACAAAAGAAGAAATTGTCCCGAAAAAAGGCAAGAAGGACCAATGCGTGTTTCCATTGCGGCCAGCGTGGACATGTTATGAAATTTTGCCCTGAGCGAAAGAAAGGCACAACTCAAGTGATTGAGATGCCAGGTAAAGAGAATCTTAAGCTGGAAATAAATAAAATTAATTGTGAGTGTGATTGTTCTTTCAATACTACTTCATTCTTGCCAACTGATTTATGTTGTGTCGTCAATGTAGCATAGAGGTCCGTCACTGGGAGCGGCAACCTCGCCTTGACCTACATAGCAAGAAGAGAGAGGGAGAGGAGAGAGAGGAGAAAGAGATTGGAGAGAGGGAGAGAGAGAATGCCTAGGTTGAGAAAGGCTTTGGGGGCTCGAGCGCCTACCCAAAGCTATTCTATCCCAACGTAGGGAGAGAGAGAGAGAGAGAGAGAGAGAGAGAGAGAGAGAGAGAGAGAGAGAGAGAGAGAGAGAGAGAGAGAGAGAGAGAGAGAGAGAGAGAGAGAGAGAGAGAGAGAGAGAGAGAGAGAGAGAGAGAGAGAGAGAGAGAGAGAGAGAGATGGAGATGGAAAAACCAAGAGAGTTTTCTTAGAATGAGAATGGAAGATGATACAATACAAAGGAAAAATGCTCTCTAATAGATTTTAGAGGTGAGCCTCCTTCACTCTCATTATTGGCATGACGTAGAGTATCAATAGTAATGACTTGCATGGTTTTGCCTTCAAGTTGCTCTGTTGACGCTAGTCTCCTTTGTAATTCAGCACTAATAATTCTTTGTAGTGATTGCGCCAAGAGACTTGGTAAAATCTGTTGGACTTCGTCGGATGCCAATTTTTTGACTTCCTCAGTTACCATTGGCATGATGGATTCTACCATCTCTGTCTTCTGTGATGGTTTTACTTGTTTGTCCGAGGGTATTTTCGCGTACTTTGGGACTTTTGTCAGATTGTCCTCTTCGTCACTCGTTTCATAACCCGGTGGCACTAAGATTTTTCTTTTGTAGTACGTTCGAGGTGGAAGGGTTACCCCAGGTGCATGTCGATCTACATAGGCCAAATGCCTCTTGGCTATTTGTGAATTTCTCATCGGACAATCTCGGCATGGATGATTAACTTTGCATTGTGAACACGAGGGATCAAATATTGACGGATCCCCTCAGTGTGGACATTCAGCACGACGGTGTTTTCCTTCACATCCATAGCACCTAACTGAGTGCAGTATGCCATCACCTCTAAGTTGATAGGCATACACCGGTAACAGATTCCCCTTAGGATCTTCCACAAAATAGACTAGTAGGCTGTTATGGTCCTCCATTGAATGCGGTGACATGCAAGAGGATATAACCAAAACTTCTACCTTGCCACTGTTTGTTGAAGAAACTCGTGATTTAGATGGATCAATCTGACATCCATCCTTCTGGTGAGCTCCTTGTTGGCTTGATTCTGCTTCTGACCGTTGAACTACTGGATCTTGCTGTCGACAAGCCTGTTGCTCTGCATTTTGTCCTTTTAACAAGCGCGGATTCTTGATTGGACACCTGGTACTTGGATGATTCCCAAAGCAGAAGGTACATTCATCCTTTTCAAGAAACTTAATAGAGTGAGCATAAGCTTGATGACAACTTGAACTGCAAGACTCTTGGTCTTCCGCTGCACCTGATCTGCTTGACCTTGCTGCACTTTGTTGCCTTGCATGGGGTTCCATTCTTGTTGGATCATTGCTCGTTGTCGACCTTTGTTCCTCTGATTCCCCATATGGATAGGGAAAATCCTTCTTCTCGAGTGAGATTTCCATCAAGGCAACATTCTTACAAAGCCGTGCAAGCGACGCATAGGATGTTAACTCTTCCATACCAAATCTGATCCTTTTGGACAGTCCGACATAGTATTTTGCCATGATGATCTGTTGGAGAATCGGAAGATCACAATCCTTCACTAGATGATAGATCCGATAGGTGTAGTCTCGGATTGTTTCATCAGGGAACTTTCTTAATTTCGGTAATCCTACAAGGGCGGTCTCCATAGTTCAGCACTAGAATGTCGCAAAGTAGCTGGTTGGTGAATTGCTTCAAGGTTTGCTCAATGACTCTGGTGTTCCATCCCCCCTCCCCCCCCCTCTTTTTTTTTCCTATTCTTTGTGAAAGATGGAGGAGAAGAAGAAGAGAAGAGAATCGGTAAATGGTGGATCAGTATGGATGAGAATAAAAATAGAAATGAATTTATCTAACAGAGATGGAGATAGAAGATGGAATAGAGATGAGACAGAAGAATGATGGATGGATAGTGGTTGATGTGGAGGGAACTGATCGGCTTGATTTGAGGTTCATTCACTTGATTCAACCCATGGATGTTGGATCTTGATGGATAATGTGACTGCAACCGAGATTTGACAAGATCTGATCAGTTTCAGTTGGCTAATAGTGCGATTTTAGTCCTTTTCTTGATTTTTTTTTCTTTTTCTTTGAGATTTCTTCAGATCTGAGTGAATCTAACCTTCAACCTTCCTATAGTAGCTATATCTGGACCATTTCTAGACAATGTGAGTTCTGCAAGGATTCTTGATGGACAAATTTGTCAGAATATAGAAAAAACTCAGTTTTTTGGCACTTTTTGGCACTTTTTCTTAGATATTTTAAAATCTAACCATTGGATCTTCACAAAAATTTTACAGTAGACAGATCTAGCTTAGATCTTTCTAACAAAGTCTTTGTGAAGGTTACTTCCCAGCATATCTCAAAAAATTATGGAAAAAGTGCATTCTTTTGGGTTTTTTTTTGCAAAATTTTAAGATTTTTTGAGAAAAAACCTTGTAGACTAGTATTCACTTGTATCTCAGTTAGATTCAGCTGCTCACCGAGCTGCAAGAGTTACTTCCCAAGGAAAATCAAAAAATCTTGAAAAAAGTGTATTTTTTTACAAAATTTTAAGATTTTCTGGGAACAAACCCTTGCAGACTGGTATGCACTTGTACCTCAGTTAGATTCAGCTGATAAGCAAGTTGAAAGAGTTACTTCCCAAGAAAACTCAAAACATCTTAAAAATGTGCATTCTTTTGGGAATCTTTTGGCAAAATTTTAAGATCCTCTTTGAAAAAACCCTTGCAGACTGGTATGCACTTGTATCTAAGTCATATTCAGCTTCTCACCAAGCTGCAAGAGCTACTTCCCAAGGAAACTCAGAAAATCTTGAAAAAAGTGCATTTTTTGGGGTTTTTTTGCAAAATTTTAAGATTTTCTGGGAACAAACCCTTCCAGACTGGTATGCACTTGTATCTCAGTAAGGTTCAGCTGTTCACCAAGATACAAGAGTTACTTTCTAGGGAAACTTAAAAAATCTTGAAAAAAGTGCATTTTTTGGGGTTTTTTTTTGCAAAACTTTAGGATTTTCTGGGAACAAACCCTTGCAGACTGGTATCTTAGTCAGATTCAGCTGCTCACCACGCTACAAGAGTTACTTCACTAGGAAACTCAAAAAATCTTGAAAAAACTGCATTTTTTTGGGGTTGCTTGGCCAAATTTTGAGATTTTCTGGAACTAATCTTTGCAGGTTGGTATGTGCTTGTATATGAGTCAGATCCACTTGCTTACCAAGCTGCGAGAGTTATTTCTTAGGGAAACTAAAAAATTTACTGTCTGAGAAGGTTCTAGGCCACTTTTTGCTCTTGGGAACTTTCATAGGGGCACTTTTTTTGCGATCTAGCTCTCGTAGACTTCTCTGTCTTAGTGAGATGGAACTTTTAGAGAGCTCTATGAAGGTTAATTCGCAAGGAAGCTCAAAAATTTGTTGTTTGAAAAGGTTCTAGGCCATTTTTTGCTCTTGGGAACCTTCACAGGGGCACTTTTTTTGGGATCTAACTCTCGCAGACTTCTGAGTCCTTGTCTCAGTGAGATGGAACTTCAGAGAGCTCTACGAATGTTAGTTTTGAGTTTTGAATTTTTTTTTGATTTTTACAAAGGATTTTTGAATTTGTCTTGGGTTTTTCTCTGTTTTTTCAAAATCTGATGGGAACTAACCCTCGCAGGCTTCTATACAGGTCTGGGACAGTACTCTGGAGCTGCTGCCAGTCATGCGAAGGTTCATGTCCACTGTTTTTTGAGAAATCAAAATATGAGATTTTGTCTCTCTTTTTTCTTCCAAAAACAGATTTTGAGCTTTTTTTTTTTTTTTTTTTTTTCTTCTGATTTTTATGGATTTTATGGATTAATGAAGGGGTTGGGTGTTTGGATCTGATCCTCCCACCCCACAATCTCTCCCTACAGTGCAAACAAACAAAAAAATCACAAAAAACGACAAAAACTAACACTACTCACACTATTCTACTCCTAAAAACTGATTTTTTGGTAAAAAAAAAAGAGAAGAAAGAGAAGAGGAGAGGGAGAGAAAAGAGAGAAGAAGAGAGTGCGAGAAAAACTATGCGGCAAAGCGAGTGTGTGGCGCTCTCCGACAACGACGCCACTGTTGTGTCGTCGATGTAGCATAGGGGTCCGTCGCTGGGAGCAGCAACCTCGCCTTTATTTGCATAGCAAGAAGAGAGAGGGAGAGGAGAGAGAGGAGAAAGAGAGTGGAGAGAGGGAGAGAGAGAATGCCTAGGTTGAGAAAGGCTTTGGGGGCTCGAGCGCCTACCCAAAGCTATTCTATCCCAACGTAGGGAGGGAGAGAGAGAGAGAGAGAGAGAGAGAGAGAGAGAGAGAGAGAGAGAGAGAGAGAGAGAGAGAGAGAGAGAGAGAGAGAGAGAGAGAGAGAGAGAGAGAGAGAGAGAGAGAGAGAGAGAGAGAGAGAGAGAGAGAGAGAGAGAGAGAGAGAGAGAGAGAGAGAGAGAGAGAGAGAGAGAGAGAGAGAGAGAGAGAGAGAGAGAGAGATGGAGAAACCAAGAGAGTTTTCTTAGAATGAGAATGGAAGATGATACAATACAAAGGAAATGGCTCTCTCTTATAGATTTTAGATGCACATATGGAGTCCTTGTACAATAGGATGGTATCTCAAGCTGGATGGGGCCAATGTAAATACTGATGTGGAGATTGTTGATGCACAAGTAAGTATATTCAAGATCTATTATTGATCGTATGCAGTTAAATGTTCTTTCAAAAGAATGTTAAACTAATAATGATACTTTTAGGATTTTAGTTAGCTCAACAAGATGATGAATATAGTTGTGGTTGGATGAATGATTTTTTCAGAATGGAACATAATTTTTTCAGAATGGTACATAATGCAGCCCACGACTCCTGATATACAAGAGGTAAATATATTAGTGAATACATTTATGTTTTGATCATGTAACGTTAAAGTTAAAGTTTGTTCGTTAATCAATTATCTCAATGCTTTGGGCTTTGCAGTACAAACACATAATTGTCTCAATGAATGAGATATATGAGTTCCGACAACAAATGTTGGTAAATTATCTCATGCAAAATTTTATCCAGCTACAACAATGGGAGGACAATCGCATGGAATTTGTATATATTGATATTGTCATTGTTAGATTTGTCGTGATATCGGTAAGGTATTCTAATGATATGCTAAAAGATGAGCTATCGCATGTAGTAAGTTTGAGCAGAAACTTGGTGGTCTTTTTTTTTTTTTTTTTGTTTTCTCTCTCTATTTTCAAATTCTACTAAATTGTGATTTTTGTTTTTTCATCCTCCAAAAATTAGAATGTTTCTTAAGCCTACGCATGTACGAGAAAGTTCTTGTGATATTTTAAATGAGCTTGTTAGCTTTTCCATGAAGCGATACCTTAGGCTATTGTAATTTTTATGATGCATTAAAAGATAACTTAGAAGGTTGTCTATTTTAGCTTGTCACAAAATAATAACTTGAGTTTGATCTAATTAAAACCATTCCACTTTTTAAGTAGAAAAAAAGACTCACTCCCTTATGTGTACGAGTCAATGAAATGCTAGTTGATCACAATGGCAATGTTATGTTCAAACTTCCTCCTTCCCAACTATTTTCATTGGATGGATTGAACAATACAATCGATTATCCTAATTGAATCCACTATTCAACAACAGGCAAGCAAGATTTTAGAGGTATGGTTAGAGTGTTTAGTGTGGAGGGCTTCCAATGTATTCAAGACATGTATATTTTTTCTCATTTGGTGTGAGAAATGAAAAACATTTTATTCATGTTTAGATATCAAATTGTGTTTTGTGGATATACTAGCTAATAATTATGGCTCTTCAAAATACCAATATTGCAACTCAGTGCCAAAAAAATGTTGTGTGTCAAAAGCCAAAACTGTACTATTGCATTTTTGACAAGATAAATACACTAAATACAAGGTGAGATATCCACATTTTTGTTTATAGATCTATTTGTACATGTGTGTGATATCATAAAAACTAACTTATAATCAAGAAGTTGTGTTAATCACATTTTATTTGTGATGGGTATGCATACCGAAGTATAGTGAAAAACACAAGGGAGTACTTTTTGGCAAAGCAAGTTATTTCCTGTGACACATCTCTTTTGTTCCATTTAAAAGAAAATAGATTATTGGTTGTCACACATCCTATTTCTAAGCCATAAAAGGCCATAGTACTTGTGTTTCATCGATCATAATTGGTAATTCTCCTAGCAAGATATATATGAATGCTAAGGCATAAGAGAAAGAATGCTCACAATCTTGAAAAATGCATCGTAAGCCTCCAAGAGCATTCACTATCTTTTCACAGAAGTGGCCTTATAGCCAGCCACAAGACATGCACCCCTCAACCATCATGGAGACATTGAGATCACCATATAAGGGCATGCTTTTTTGCCACTCTAATGACACATATTGTGTCAAAAAACATGGCCTTATGATCACCCAAAATGACAGCCCACCATTAGAGAAAATTTGGCCTTGAAAAAGGCCCTATAAGTTTCGCCATGTAGGATGATAAATTTTTGGCAATGTAAAATACAAAATAAAATCTTTTCCTGCTCGCACTCCTGCCCACACAATATTCGATGGTTAAGTATTCTGTATATAGTATAGTCCGAACAACAACTCAGATTGAGACGATTACAATGGCATTGGAAATCCCTCGACAAGAGCTCTCCAATGACACCCAACGTGACCCAGTTCCAAGCTATGGTTGAAAAGATATATGTTAAAGGATGGTAGAGGAATTAGTTTTTGTGACTTTCTGCATAAAATAATGTTTTCACATAAACGAGGTGTTTTCCTCACAATAACAAACATATTTGACAGAATAAATTTTATACAAATGACTAAAAAACATTTAATGTTCTCAATCTAGAAATATCTTTATTTAGTCTCATTGCTAAGTTCAATTTTTTTTTTTTAATTGTACATAAGATGTTGACCACAATGCACAATAAGTTTTTTGATATGAGCAACTAGGAATAATAAATGAACCAATTATTATAATTCTTCCTTGATCTTTTGTTAGTATTATGATTTCATTTCTTAAAATTGTTAAAATTAGTAATCATTATTATGGGATATAGAAATAGATGAAGATTACTTATGTATTGGAGAATGGTCATTTTTAGTGACATTTGCAGTTGGTTCAATGGTCGTAAAATTATTGCGAGGCCATTAACACTAGTCATTGTGACAAGATACACCAATAGCTGAAGATATTTTATATATTGGGGAATGGTGCTTTTAGTAACCTTTGTACCTAGTAAAATGGCAGCAAAATTATGGCAGGGCCATTAGGCCCTGCCACAATTGAACGACTGTTGAATTGCATTGCAGTAAAGGTCACTTAAAAGATCTTTCCTAAGCGTAAAAGATGGTAGGTTTCTTTTTACACTGAAATGTCTTTACGAGTCTCATTTATGCATCTTTCTAAGTCATATTATTGCTTTGCAACCCTTTCATGAGCCGAAAGCACTGTTAAAAAAAATCTATTTGTATTAAGAACCATTAAGGCTTAGATGCCACAATTTGTAAGGCATCTATACTATAAACAAAAAGTCATGCATCTTATAAAATTTCAAGACATAGTTATTATAAATAATAAACATGATATTTTCAAACTTGTCATTTATATATTTTTTTTGGCAGTGCTTTACGACACGAAAGAACCCCTGCCTCAATTCTTTCCCCCTATATAGTGTTATTGTAATGTTTTTTTAGGATCTAAATTTTCATAATATGCCAAACAGTAGGTGAGGTCATTTTCAGATTTCATATAGATTTCATTATATGCCAAGATAGTAGGTGCCATCCTAGGTCACCTTACAACGAGACAGGCCCTCGAACGAGGGCCTTCCCCCACATATAATGTTCTTGTGAAAATTTTTTTTGGACTCAAAATATCATAACATGCCAAAAAGTATGTGAGGTCATTTTTAGGTTTCGTAAAATTTTTATCATTTGCCAAGAAAGTGGGTGAGTTTATTTTCAATTTCTATGGTATGCCATACAAAATTTTACAACCATCTTATGTTCACGCATTTTAGCGAACATGGATTCCAAACATAATCTCGGGAGGAAATAAGATCTTTTCATGATTCAATGTTTTCAAACAATAAGAAGCAATTTTCCAAGCAAATGCTTTACATCATCATCACATCAATTCACCTCGTAACAAAGAGTTTTATTTACATTTTCTCAATGAGGATGCCCTGTCACATGGACTGATTTGTGTTCCTCCACGCATGGGCCACATGCTGCATAATTCCATGGTGAATGAGTTACATGTGAATATGCCTTCAGTGTGGGGTGGGGACCAAGGTCTTCAGCCTTGCAAGAGCCCTTGCTTGATGGCAGGGTCGAAGGCCCTCGAGCCTTCTCCAACATTATGCGTAAGTGCGAATATATATATATATATATATATATATATATATATATATATATGTGTGTATTATGGTTTCATATGTTTTATTTTAATTTTTGCATAATGATTAATTTTGATTTTTTTTTATTGAATTTCTTTACAATTTTCTTTTAGTATTTTCCGTCGGCATAATATGTATGCGGATAGCCAATGCCATGTTGGCACATGGCACATGACACTTGCAAATTTTGCTAAAATATGCACATGCTACATGACAACCCGCATCATTGGCTGTCCACATGCACATTCCGCTTGAATTCCCATTTACTATGTGCCAATCTTGATTCATTGTCCACATGAGATCTCTAGTCAAAAGGCTGACAAAAAATCTTGATTCATTATCCACATGAGAGCTCTAATCAAAAGGTTGACAAAAAATCATGCTTCTGAAGTTACCTGAATTTTTTTCTTCTGCAGATGCTTCCAAATCACAAAGAAACACTGAGCACCTGGGCATTGGCATTTAGTGGCCAAAAGCAGAGAGCATAGAGCATGTTCACCTACCCCAAAAGACTTGTCCCACACTTGGATTAAATGGGTCCTAGATTGCCATGGAAGTGCTTAACGCCTGTTTCCACCCACCATTAGCAATATTTAAGTATGCTACCTGTTAGCTTAACTGAGATAACTGAGGCCCTACCAGCTGTTAACTTTAGCCGTTGCCAGTAAGCCAACGGTTATTACATAACGGGTGTAGTGCATTAGCAGTGCTCAGATAGTGAGACCTGAGGAGGCCACTTAGCTTAATGGTTGGCTGCAGGAGTGCACATTTTCAACGATCTGCAGAATGTCAGAGAATGATGTTGCTAATATGGACATCAACGCAGCTATGGACGCAACCACATACTCTCATTAGGTAGTGCACTGCCAGATGCACCTGTAGTGCATTTGGGGAATGCTTAAGGAGTGCACTCTAGGGGCACCCGTAGTGTTGGCCCCACTCCATCCAAGGGTGATGGATGGAGTTAAGGGAGAAAAAATCTCTCTTTCCCCTTGGATGGTGTGGGACCTGTGAAGCAGAGGCATTGAAGGTGCCTCTAAGGTGCACTCTCTAATGAGAGCCGTGCATCACACCGTCCAAGGGGAGAGAATTTTTTTTCTTTCTCTTAACCCCATTCATCACCATTGGATGGACTCGGCCGACACTCCTTAAGTAGAACTGAGGTGAAACATTGGTGGGGCCCAAGCATAGTTAACCGCGACGGAAGATGCAAAAGGTAGGTGAGCCCGCAAGTGCCCGTCAAAGTTAACAAAGTCTGAGTAAAAGAGGCAATACTTAAGTGTTAGTAATGGGTTGGTGGGAAGAGGCCCTTAGAAAGAATCTTCTGAATTCTAATTGGTCAGAGGGACACGTGGCAATTAGGAGTTGGTGTGGGCCGAAGCGGGCCCAGTGTGCCCAATAATACACGGGCGTGCGCTCTGACTGAAGAGAATAGACCTACAAGGAGCTCTTGCTATTCTCTTTCGTTCTCGTCAGAATTGCGAGCAAAGGATCGTATCAGAATTGCAGCAGCGCCGATCTCTTCATTTTCGGCTCTCCGGACGAGCATCTGCCACTGTTAGCCAAATGTAAAGCAGCTGTTAGGCATGCAGCAGCAGCAGCGGGGAATGAATCAATCGCCTTGAGACGTTTTTCGCAGGTTTTTTCCGCAAATGCATTCATTTCTGCACAATTTTGCTGATAGATCTTCTCTTGGATCGTGATTCTGGTGCCGCTGCGCTTTTCGGCTTTCTGGATTTGCATTTAGGTTCTGTGTTCGCACAAGGATCTGTTAATTGCCTTCTGTGATCCAAGGGCAGGCTAGTGGCTTGTAGTTTTAGGGCGATTGGCGAATTTCGGGAGAAAGAATGGCTACAGGAACTGCAAGAGCACGGGCAGATTATGATTATCTTATCAAGTTGTTGCTCATAGGTGACAGCGGTAAGCGCATCATTTTGCCCTCATTGGTTTAGGGCTTGACTTGTTTCCAATACTTAAGTTTGCAAAAGTGTGTCAATTCACATCACCTGGTGTGGAAAGATCTAAGCCGACTATCATTCAAGTAAATTTAGTCAGTGTCCGGAACTCCTGATTCAAAGTCATAGCAACGTTCTGAAATCCATAATCCCGAATACATTTATTCTGGTAGAACTGCTCAACCATTTAAGAATTATTGGAGATTGCAGAGCAGATCTATGTTGCGAATTGTACTTGAAAATCTGCATTACCCCATGCTTTTCATCACCTTATCTCCCCACCGCTGAGACTTTTCTTTGAAATGAACAACAACACCTGCAGTCTATGTTACCTTAACAGTTTTCTGTTACTTTTCAGAACCTGCAAGCTATAAAAGCTTGAAGGCTAGTACTTTCATAGAAAGGAATGCATTGGTGCTCGTATCCAGGTCCTGCCCATTCAGTGGTGTTCAAATTTAGCCCTATTCTATCTTTCTCCTTTCTAGGAGGTGACTTATCTTTAAAGCTGTAATTCTTGTTCTCAGGTGTTGGAAAAAGTTGTCTTCTCCTCCGCTTCTCTGACGATTCTTTCACAACAAGCTTTATCACGACTATAGGGTATGCCTTAAGATACTGTTTGTCTGTGAATCGCAAATTCTTCAGGAATTTGAGGCATTGCTTGCATATGCTCTAATTACAATTTGTACCATGCAGGATTGACTTTAAGATCAGGACTGTAGAACTTGATGGTAAACGCATTAAACTTCAAATATGGGATACAGCAGGTCAAGAACGATTTCGTACTATCACGACAGGTATGTAAATTCCTAACCTAAAAGTACGTTGTGGTTATTAGTTAGTTTCAAGTCACCTGGTGCCTGTTGGTTTGGAGCTCCAGCGGGAAGTGCCTCAATCTACTATCTTACAAAGGGTTCACCTTGAGCTGTGTTTGTAAGGTATCTCTATGCGGCTTGCTTTAACATCAAAATGATTGTGATTTGATTCTAGCTTTTCACTTTATTTTGCAGCTTATTACCGTGGAGCAATGGGCATCCTTTTAGTTTATGACGTCACTGATGAATCCTCATTTAACAGTATCCATCTTCTTTTAGAAGGGGCTTATTTAATTTTGTTAACTAGAGCTTTTGTAGAAAATGTGAAGCAAAGATACCTAAGTTCAATGCCGTAACTTACTGCATCAATATGGTCAATAACTTCATAACACATAGTGAGATTAGAGAGCATTTTATCTCCATAAACTTGCATCAAGTGTCACACTGCATGGGTTATATATAATATGGACAGCCATGACCTTAACTGGTCAAGATATTCGTAACTGGATCCGGAACATTGAACAACATGCTTCTGACAGTGTCAACAAGATCTTAATTGGAAACAAGGCTGACATGGATGAGAGCAAAAGGGTAGGACTACTTTCTCTCAATTGCATATGGTTTCAACAACCTTGCTGCTTGATTTATTGCGTTGCTTCTTTATTTTATTCAATAAGTAACGCACCAACCCAAAAAAGCTCTTATTACTCAAAACTCTTACATGTTCCTGAAGATTTTGCCACGTGTTGTTAAAACTGTCAGCTTTTATTCCTCCTTTGTAGCACAATCCCAAGCAAGGTCTAGAATTGTGCGCGATTGCAAGTCATGAATTTTTTTTGCCAATATTTAGTTTTCTTATGAAAATGCTAGTTAGCATTCAGTTGTTGGCTGGTTGTTTAGATGAGTCAGCTTGAATGGCAGCACATATAGTTTGTTGTTGTGCTAAAGTGTCAACATTATTCAGCTCAAGACAAGTGCAAACATTTGGTGTAGGAAATTCAACCAGCAGTATTTGTTGAGCTGTTTTTATACAATCATATTGTAATCAAAATCAACCTTGATTGCAGGCCGTTCCAACTGCTCGGGGGCAAGCCTTGGCTGATGAATTTGGCATCAAATTTTTTGAAACAGTAGGCCTTTTCTTTCCTTTTTTGATTGTTTAGTACGACCTTTCATTTATATTTCATGATTTTGTTAACTAAAATGTTGTGGATGTTTGCGATATTGTCAATGGCATATAGAATACTATATTGCTTTGTCATGTCCCACATGTAACTAGCACATGAGCTTAATAATTGCAATGCTAAATATAGCCTTGGTGCTAAATTATAATAGATTAAGTCAATAGGATAGTTAAGATGGCTTGAACAATTGCGCTATATTTATAAATAGCAGGAGTTAGTAAGGCCCAGTTTAGCCTAATAAAACCCCAAACTTAGAGGCACAAAGGACCACCGTAAATAGCTGAGGTTGTTTTAAACATGGGGGTATTTTACATTTGTCAAATTTTTAATTCCACTTGTTTTTGAGAGCTTCTTCTTGAGAGCTATGGCTTTAGCCAATGGATGGTTCATGTGCCAACAATCACACGAGACCTTGATCATGCTCTAGTTTTAGGCTCGATCTATTGAATGATCAATCAATGGCTATTCTTACCTTACTTTGGCTAATTTGGTGAACGTTTTTTTTAATTTGCCTAGTTTCCCGTTCTTTTGATAGTTTCTTGACTTCTTGCTTTCACGATGCTAATTTGATGATTAAGAATGGATTGAATGTTGGATGCTATGATGGCTCTAGACAATTTTGTTCTTAGAGCACTAGATCCTTTCCCTATCAAATTCGGTGGAGATTTGTTGTTTATTGAAGTTCCTTTCCATTTGTTTCTTTGTTTTTCATTTTTCATAATACTCTCTTTTTAATTTTTGACATATGAATCTTTATTTTTTTATGTGATTTCTTATTTTAGATAAGTAGCCCTTTTGCTTAGCTTATGAGAGGTACTAATTTATGCTATTAGCATGGCTGGTCAGTTTATGGCTAAGCCTAAGCAGGTTCACTGGAGAGCTGTATTTTCTATGGGAGACAGGATGTTTTGTAATTACAGGGATATGTGGATGCTAATTGGGCTGGACAGTGGAGATGCAGAAGACCGAAGATGTACTACAAATTGTGTCTTTAGTCTTGGTTCTGGTAGTATATCTTGGAGTTCAAAGAAGCAGCATATTGCATTATTGTCTATAGAGGCAAAGTATTGAGCTACTACAAGTGAAGCAATTTGGTTATGAAGGACTCTACAGGATCTTCATATGGTACATGATACACCTACAATACTTCAGTGTGATAATCAGAGTTCTATAAAACTGGCGAAGAATCCAGTTTTTCACAATAGGACAAAGCACAATAAAGACAACGGAACACAGTTTCTTTTAGGAAAAAACTTTTAATTGTTGGAATTTTTTGTAATAGTTTTGCTAAAGATGCTTAGAAACATCATAGTCAATAGTTGTTGAATGACGAGCAAAATATCCTATCTGCACTAGTCGAGAGGTCCTTAGGGAGAACTTCCAAGAAGTTGCCAATTAGGGTTATCTGGTCCCAAGAGGGTTTATAATTTGTCCCATACAACTTGGCCATTGGCCTGTAAGTTGTAGATGTGGACACAATAGTTTTGTCCATCTCCAGCGTTATAAATTGAGTGGTAATGTCAGCACCGTGAGGTTCACAAAATGGAAGGCATAAGCTCATGATATATAAATAGAACCTAAGCACAAGAGCTTGCCATGGATGATAAATTTGAGTAAACAAGATGGAATGAACCATGAATGGAAGATGTCAATTTTCCGAGAGACTACTAGTATGGAAATGAATATCCATATTGGTATTACATGTTTCTTCAAGAATAATAGTAAAACATTATTGTTATTATAGTTTAGGGTTTTTTTTTGACAATTCCAAGCAAAAGTGCCACGAAAAAAAAATCTATATTTCTTTTTTACGTTATGGAAAACCCTAATTTTAAATTCTAGAACGTGTTTTGGAATGTGGATTGCAACTTTGGCTTGTGGTAATAGATTTTTCTCCAAATGTCAAGAAGTAGGGTGGGTGTGTGCCCAACAATTCACTTAGAAGTTGTGTTGTAATATTGATTCATTGAGATTGGGCCATCTTGACTTAGATAAAGCGTAAACAAATGATCAAGGATATCAAATGATATGAACGTACAAGCCATTTTGGGTTTCAGATTTTCTCATAATTGAGTAAGTATTTCACCACCACCTTTTAGGGGTTTGATTGCCTTAAGAAGAGCTCCCTTGTGGCAGATGTGATTGCTTGTGGATACTTGTTAAACAACTCCAACCGAATACCTATGCTTTTGTGTAACTTGAGTTTGATGCCCTTGCTCTCTAGAGATATTTGCTCATATTTACGAACATTTTCTTGTACGTAGAAAGTGCACTTAACCTAAAGGTATCATGTGCTCCCAAACATCCAAGATTAATAGCAATTTTATTGATAATTGTAACTCAAAAGTGAAGTATATGGAGAGATGCTAGAATTCCTCATAGCTAGCACTTTTGACAAGTTCTTGAATTGTTACTAACATGAAAAGTTGGGATATTCATACCTTAGCATAGAACCTTCTAGTGCATTTACTTGCATGGGGAATAATAATAAGGATGACACATGCCATAGGTCTATGTGTCCTTCAACTTCAACCAACTTACCTGGGTTTGACCACTTCCATATTGATAGGCATGAATCTCACCTTGAGCCCTTGGAGTTTTAATAATAGGAGATATTAGTGATAATTCCTTTTATGCTGAGCTACTTAATATTTGACTTTATCTAATATGTAATACCCAAGTACACATGCTATACATAAAGTGTAATGTAAATACATGTCATTGGGGTACACAATAATACAAAATTGACACTACATGCTTATACATATACCACTCTCCTTGAGTTTATTCGTCTTCTTGCAAGAGATTGTTCGTTTCTGTTGTATAAATACTACCAGTTTAGGTTTTGACTTGGAAACAATAAGGATATTGTGTAATGAAGTGCCAATCTTTGAGTGCTTTCTTTGCAAGTTTGTTGTAACAACGTATTCATACTTCATGGTGAATATCTTCAAAATGATCTCACCTAGTTTACAATTTACAAAGAATCCACCACATTAGATTGGTGGTTTGTATTATGAAAGGGGCAGTTCATGTGGTATCTTCTTTGATATCCTTGTTGAAATTAGAGCTGTGATATCGGTTGAGTTGAGATTGGGTGGGGTCGTTAAGTAGCTCTTAGATGCTTCAACTATTAACTCAGTTGCACCACAAGCAATTCTCCATCTGATTTCATTGCATGGATGATTCAGAGCGCGAAAACAAACTTAAATGTGGAGAATGTGTTCTTCACTATTGCAAGGGATATCAAGCAACGGTTGTCAGAGGCAGATTCCAAGCCAGAGGTTCTCTCTCTCTTTTCTTGTGTGCCCTCTCCTTGTTCCATTTTTGGGAGTAATATGTATTTGATGACTGTTTCATTAGTTATCATTTGTTCCATGTTATTGCTTTGGATGCCAAAGGACACAAATACTAATGAAAAAAAAACCTTGTAGTGCCCTCAAAGATAAAGCTTCCAAGAGCATCTAATTGCTGTCAGAAAAGGAGAATTCATAGCCACTAATTGTAATCATAGAAGGGTTGGAATAATCTAAAAAAAGTTCTTCCGCATTAATCTTGTGAACACTACTTTTGTGTTAGGATGAATGGTTTAGGTGAATTGTCGAAGCATGAATTCTTTGAAATATAAGTAGTGCTGGTTGGCTAAAATTTTTGTTTTTTAATACTATACTTGTTCTAATACGGATCTTTTAATTTCTTTTGTTGCATGTATGCTTTTGATAAGCTTTACTTAATGACATCGCGAACTTCTCAAATTAAATTTGTGAATTTGAATGTATTCTAATCTCACAAATAGGTATCAAATTTGAGTCCTTTGACAAGATTGAACTAGTGTTAATAACAATTAAGCTTCATACGAAGGTTAACTTGAAAGGTTGAACAATTGCTTATTTAATTTAGTGGTTCTCTATGTTTTGTGTTGTTATACACAAATTCAATAATTGGAAGGTACTTTTCCCAATCCGACTGTCTTTTGGGAACATATGCACGAAGCATATCTTCCACAGACTGGTCCTTTTTGTCTGACCATCCGATTCAGGATGATCGGCAGACCCTAGACTTAATGTGGTCTCCAATTTCTCAAAGACCGCTTGTCAGAATTTACTTAGAATCCCGATCACTAACAATGTCATTCGGCAAACCAAACAACCTGAACAACTTTTCCACGAAAAGCTGAACAAGTTCAAAAGCTTTGACAGTCTGCTTGGTTGGAATGAATTGCGCCATTTTGGTTAGCCTGTCAACTATAACCTAAATAGCATCATTTTGCTTCCCCGTCTGAAGTAGCCCAACCACAAAATCCATGGAAATACTTTCCCACTTTCTTTCTGGAATTTTCAAAGGAAGTAACAAGCCAGCTGCCTAAAGTCTTTCAGCTTTATTAACCTGGCATTGCCCGCACTTGCGAACATATGCCTCCACTTGAACTTTTAGATTTGGCCAATAAAAGTTCTTTTTTATTAGGTCAAGTGTCCTTTGCGAGTCAGGGTGCCCCGCACACGGGCTGTCATGACATTCATGCAGGATTTGGGCCCTAATATCATCATTCTCTGGCACACAAACTTTTCCATTTCGGAAAAGTAACCCATTCTTTATGGAATAGTCTCTTAATATCTTGTCTTGAGGAGAAATCTTGGAATCCTGCATTCCAAGTTCACCACTAGATCTAGAAGTGCCTGCCAGGACGTCTAGCCAAATACGACCGAAGTACCTATCGGTCTTACACAAATCTCTTAAGGACAGATATAACTCAAATTGGATCTCAGAAAAGCTTAATTGATTAACCTCTCGAATCCGGCTTAAGGCATCCGCGACACTATTTGAGGTATCCTTCAGGTACTCAATGTCATAATCAAATTCTTGGAGCATTTCTGACCATCTTGTTGTACAACCTCTAAGGTCAACCGCATCGTCAATATACTTAAATGCTTGATGGTCTGTGACTATGGTAAATTGGGAGCCATATAAATAATGTCTCCACATTTTCAAAGCATGAATTACTACAAAAAGCTCCTTATTGTAGGTGGAATACCGCCTTTGAGTAGGATAGGTGGCAAGTGAATCCCCCAGAGTTAGGCCATCCAACTAAGTCATTAACAATGGCCAATTCATGGGCATCTTCAAACTGAAGGAAGTTCTTATCGTAGGTAGTAACCCGTCCAAGATCATCAGCGAAGTCCTGGTGATACCCATATCTACTGAATCAATAGACTGTATACGAAATTGATCAGAAACACCAAGGTTGCAACCTACACCACCACATTGCTCAATAACTCTCTCATGCTCATCGACTATACATTAAACGTAGTGGGTGGGAGGGAACAATCTGGCTTCACCACACCCCAATGGATCTCCATATCTGCTTTGAAATGTTGATGTCACTCCAAAAACAACCAAGAAATCTCTCATAAAGTACCATCGCTGTTAGAAGCATATCAGTGGAGAAAAACAAGATCACGTAGGAGTCGCATTGACTCCAATGAGCTATGATGATATGGGAACTGACAAAGTGGGGAATTAAGAGCTTCTTGATACATCGTAGTGGAGTAATCAAAGAGGTATTTGGGTGCGCGAGTAATGTAAGGAAGAGATGGAGATTGTGAGATCAGGATAGAGATTAGATGAAACGAAAGAAATGAGTGACTAGAAAGGGTGGTGGGAAGGAATTGGAAATCAGATATAATTTGAAAAGAGGATAGTGATAGCATGAGGTCGTCGACAACGCTATGGCTGCCACCATGAGGATGAATCCGGCCAACAAGTTAAGCCATCATAACTGGCTAGCTGATGGGCTTCGCCTAGCTGCAATAGATACTCACCATAGCTAGTGATAGGTCGCAACCTTAGAAGAGGGTTCGGAACGTAATTTACGTTCCGGAACGAACTGGGTTGGAACGTTTTTTTAAAGAAAAAAAAAACCAGGTATCAAGCTAGCCGTGATTTTCCTTCTTCCCGATCTTCCTTCTTGATAATATATTGAGAGACACTTTATAATGCATTGAGAGACGCTACAGATCAGAAATCGATTTGAAATCATTGTTTTGAAATCGATGATGTGTAAATTTAAACAAAATCGATTTTAACAAACACGTTGATCCTAGAATCGCTATCTTCTCTGACTGCCGCTCACGGTTTTCCTAGAATCGCTATCTGCCACGTTACATATATGCGAGCTATAGAATCGCTGTCTGAGCCACGCTATGTATCTTGATTCTGTTCCTTTATCTGATTACTACGTTTCTCCGCAGAATCCCAGCAAAATCCGTATATTGACACCTGCCTCGATGCTCAGTCCTAAACTGTGATGAAACACAGATTTTTTTTGCATTAAGTTGTGCGTATTGTCTCTGTATTTAGTTGCCCGTTGTCTATTAAGTCTCAGGATATGGTTTTTTTTTTCTCTGTAAAGAAACGTATTTATTTTTTATTTTTTTTGGGAGTCACGTTCCGGAACGCTTTCCGTTTCGGAACGGGCAACTAAGGTCCCAACATATCGATGGAAGTCTTGGTAACTTTGATGTCATTGCAATTGCAATCTTGTGTGTCTCCATGAAGAAAAATCTGAACCCTCCCTGTAAGGAAGTCCATAAGATTCCCAACAGTAGATGATGAGTGTACACCATCATGATGCCATACCATGAGTGTAGGTGGGGTGTGAGAGAGAGAGAGAGAGAGAGAGAGAGAGAGAGAGAGAGAGAGAGAGAGAGAGAGAGAGAGAGAGAGAGAGAGTTTGTACCATAATTATCCGCAATTGCATAAGGGGGTTTTATGAGAATTACCTTCATTCTCATTTGATCCTTCGTATCTTTGCGGTAAACCATATGATCTACATCATGTTACTCGCAGACTTCCTCAATATATCCTGGTTGATTTGTAGGCTTGTACTGGTCTTCATTACTATATTGGCACTGATGTCAGGCCTTATATCCATGACCATCGTTCCAATATGTTGCTTTGTATGGTATGGGTCATAGTCACTTTTGGTCAAATTCCTGATCATCATCTTGAAATCGATTGTGGCCATCCCTATCATCTGACTCTTTGTCCATCTGATAAATGTCATCGTGATCCTCATACTAAACACACGGATTTCCATATCATTGTCCTCATGTTCAAGTTGATGCTTGTACTGCTCTTTGTAATCAGAATCCATCTTTGTTGGTCCATGGCAATGCTAGATGCCTTGTGGGTTACGGGTCCACAACACGCTTTTATGGTTATACAGACAATAGCTTGATGGTGGAAACATGATTATTAGAATCAAGACAAAGAATAATCCACCACTTTTGCTAGTGCAGCTAATCAATGCATTACTGGAGTCCTCAATGTTCAATCAGTTTCCAACTTGAAGTGACTATTTACCCCATTTTGATTCCATTTATGGCATTATGAGCGTTTATGGGTTTGGAGGATATGCACGACAATACCATTCGAACAAGACCTAGTTTGACTTGACTTGCAGTTAATTTGATCACTTTTCCCCCTCAATGTTCAATCAGTTTCCAACTTGAAGTGACTATTTGCCCCATTTTGATTCCATTTATGGCATTATGAGCGTTTATGGGTTTGGAGGATATGCACGACAATACCATTCGAACAAGACTTAGTTTGACTGGACTTGCAGTTAATTTGATCACTTTTCCCCCTTAAATTCTGTTATGGCAATTATTATGCAACGATTAATCCCTGGTATTTGTAGCTAGATTGCTTGGATGCACACTTTTACTATACATAACATTCTACTGTGGTCATTGTTGGTCTCAGAGGCTGTCAATGAAGGCTCTCTCTCTCTCTCTCTCTCTCTCTCTCTCTCTCTCTCTCTCTCTCTCTCTCTCTCTCTCTCTCCCCCCACCGTAAACCCCCCCCCCCTTTGAAAGAGCTAACATATGTTATGAGAGGATCCAGGAATTATTTCAACGCAGCCTAAGGATATGAGCACACTTGAAAGGTTTATTGTTAAAGCTCACAGGCACAGAAAGGCTGTCCTTCACAGTATTCCTTGAACTATTTGTTAGCTAGATTGCTTAGATACACTTTTCTATCACACAACAATCTACTGTGGTCATTGTACAAATTGATATGGTCCCATGGACCATTGGTCTCAGAGGAATGTAATGAAGGTTCTCTCTCTCTCTCTCTCTCTCTCTCTCTCTCTCTCTCATGGACCTACTTTTTCGAATTTGTCACTCACTCACTAATTTCGTATTGATCCAGCCCCCAACTATTAAGATCAACAAACCAGATCCAGCAAGTACAAACACGGCAAACCAGAAATCAGTTTGCTGCAGCACATGAAGACATTTCTTCTCAACTAATTCTGGCATGGTTCATTTTTTATGATAGTCCATTGGAGTACCATGGGGGATTCTGGTTGCAGTGTGATGCAATGGACGAGCTTTCATGTGATTTAAGCATATAATTATGTTTGTCACATTGGGTGACGATTTTCACTTTTTGAAAACACCCCATGTTATATTCTGTGAAGTTTTTCTTCCCTGGAAATCTCCTTTTGATCTGTAGATGCCATTCTTTCTCTGTGGTAAATTGATGACATAGCTGCATTCGATTTGAAATTTGTTTTTGTTTCCACTTTTACAAGTGACCGAGTCTAGATGCTATTTGGTAGTCCAAGTTATATTCTTTAAGTGGGAATTTATCTTGACCAGCAAATTTATCCTGCTTAACACTTGAAGACAGTCTACGTAGTGAAAATTGTACAGTTGTCTTATAGCTGCAATTAATAGAAATAAAACATGAATAAAGAACACAAATGAACCATGTTAGGAGCTCTGGAAACATGAATTAATTGACTACAACTGTATCAAGTTGCTATATTTGAGCCAACTGTCACGGAACAAGCAGCCAGGCCAAGCTTTTGCCAGAGGAATTTTGCTAAGAAGCCCTTCCCATCTTTGCATGAGTTTGCATTGGTATATTCGTGGAGCAGTGATATGCAAATCTTGCTTCTTTTCCATGGTGAGTACAGATCTCTAAGAGGAGATGTACTCAAGACTGCTGTGAAGGTGAACCTTCTGCAAGAGATTTCCGGATATTCCAGACCTGGGTCTGAAGTCTTGCTGCAATATTTTCAAAGCATTGATCATTCATGAAGAGTCCATGAAAATAAGCTACCAAGAGGATGGTTTTATGCTCAGATTACCTTATAACGTGATCAAAGCACATTCATAATCGAAACTCCTAGTTAAATATCTTGATTCAAAACGAAATTTCAAGTGACTTGGTTCCTCTCTATGGACAGCTGGATTCAGTATTCGAAGTTAGAACCACAATTCCGTAGGTTTTTAAGAAATTCCATGCAAAGTTCAGGTAAAGGCGTTCCAAAGTACTTGTTTTCTAAAAGTGAGTTTTAGCATGTGTTGAATAAACTTATCTGATATTGCAATTCTTGTGCTTGACTGTTGTCTAAGCTTTTTTTCTTCTATTGACAACTTAAAATATGTATAAAGATTTATGGATGTCCATAGCATCTGTTTTTCTGAAGCATTAATAAAGGACCAAAACAATCCAGAATACAAAATTGTAGCTACTAATAAAAGAGAAATAAAAATTGCAGCTACTGCAGAATACTAAATACACGCTGGCCCCATTGTAGTCTTCTCTTTAAATGCTGTTGATTACAGTAACCTGCATAATTTGACCTGGATTAATCTATATATATGTATATGCATATTTCATAACCATTTTTTTCATCAAAATAATGGAAAGGCTATTTTTGGTTATAAATTTATAATGGTTATTTCTTTAACTACCATGTTTCTGGTGGTGTGAGTCGTGACTCCAACACTTGTAGGTACCAAAAGTTGTTTAAACCGTATTTTTAGCTTAGGAGAGCAAAATATCAATATTCCAAGAAAATTTAAAAAAAAATTATGCATGAGGTTACAGCCTGAACCCTACACACTTAGATACTAGCACACAAGATCTTACATGATGCATTTCTGTTTTTATCAAAGAAAGTCAGCTGCTCCATACTATTACATATGGACAAAATTTACAAAGAGACCTAGGTGGGCTACATCGTAACTAGTAACAATGCATAAAAAGCAAAATCAAGAGAGCATTCTCCATTTGATCTTGCTTTGAAGGCTTGATAGTACGCATTACATCTTTTAAGAGCTGTTATAAGTTGTTGCTAGGGAGGTAGAGAGAAAAAAGCATATATGCTTCTTGGTGGTGGGTGAAGGATGTTAACTCGACAAAATTAGGATGCAAAAGACCGTCACTCTCTACTCCACGGAAGCTGAGTAATTTGGTGCTACACAAACAATTGAAGAGACAATTTTTCCTTAGATTGCTACTTTTTAGCTTTAACTCTGTTCAATATCTATCTAATATCTTGTATTGTGACAACATTAGTTGCATAAATCTATTCTTGAATGCTAGATATCATTCAAATACAAACTAGACACAAATCCAATTTTATTTTCTCAGTAAGAATGTTCAAGGAAAGGAAATTGAGCTAATTTGTTGTGTAACATATGTAATGATTGATGAATTCTTCACAAAACTTGTATAAAAATAGAAACATTTCAAAAATTTAAGAGGTTGAATTTTCAAGTGTGCTTGCAGCTAAACTAAGGGGGAGTGTTGAAGTCTAATTCCACCTTATAGCTTTCCTTCAAAGCCATATACAAGAACCTATAGCTTTACATGTAAACTTGATATGAGATTTCAAATTTTGTAGGCGTATATTGAATTTTGAGTAGGATGCTTGCAGAAATATGCGAGATTTTGCTATAGGCAAGGTCTATGTTTTCATAGATGATCTTGAATAGAGGCCATCAAAGATGAGGCAAATATCTTTTTGATGTCGATCTTGAATCATCAAGATCAAGCAACATGAGTACGATTTGTACATACAATAAACAATGGTCATATTATAGATTTCTATGAGACCTTGCACAACTCCAGAGGCTATTGTAGCGCTCACACAAGTTTTGCGATCCACGCACCCTTGCCCTCAGAAATCTCTTTGTTGTCTCTTGCATTCAATTAATTGAGAATAGTCCTTGACTTGTAAGTCAAATGTTTTTGTACTATTTTAGGTAGGGTAATAGACTATTTTTGCTAAGTTATAAATGTGTACATTTATAGCATGTAAAAAATAGTCCATTGATTTCTTTATTGCATTTATTGGTTTGATTTCTTTCCTTAAGTGGTTAGTATCATTTTTTGTGAAAGGATATTTCTACAAAAATATTAGTATCTCTATGTCAACCGTCGCTCAACCTTCCGAAACCTTTCAAGTATAGTATTTTACCATTAGTGAATTAGACAAAGGTTAGTTAAATTAGATTTTTTCAAGTGAAGGTTATTCATGAAAAAAATATCATCTTGAACCCTCATCAAGTTGAAAAAAATCTATGTTGTTTCATATGAACCTTTGCTGAGCCTACCAAACACTTGCTATAGTAGGATCTACCTCCAATCAAGTCAAGTTGACGTGATTAGTTTTGCCAAATTTGTCAAAAATGGCCATTTTAGTGATTTTTTAACAAACAATAACAAGAAAGGACCCTCGCCGTGAGTTAACCCTCGCCTTAGTAACCTTTGCCATTGCCATTATTAAGTTAACCCTCGCCTACATAACCTTTGCCAATGTCATTATTAAGTTCTGATCATCTTGATATAGCTACTAACAAGTCTGTGAAAGTTTCTGAGTTGTGTCGACATTACTATCCAAGTTTTTGCCATTTTAAGAGTATTGATTTACTTGTTCCAACTCTGATTTCAGAAATCACCTCCTGATATCATCATCAATTTGAATCATATCAAATAGGACTTTTAGAATCACTCTTTGAACAGTCTAAATCTATATCTATTGAAAAGCTAGAAGTCTACTGAGTATAAGGAATTTTCATCATCTGAAGATTTTTATCTCAAGAAATAGACCAAGGAGATAGAAATTATGGTATTCCAGCAACCCATCTTATTATTAGACGAACATCTCGTTTGGAGGTACCAAAGTATAATGGACTTACAAATTCCATTAGATTTCTCAAAATACATATAGAAGCTTGTGAAATCTATGGTGAAGTTACCAAGAGGATAAGCTCAAATTATTTCCAATGGCACTTATGGGAGCTGCACAAGATTGGTATTTCAATCAAACTCTAGAAGAATGTGTTGATTGGAAAGTCGTCAAAGCAGCCTTCATCATGCGTTTCAAGCTAAAGAAGTTTTTTGAAGATTCGTTCATGTTGTTGAGCAAGATCAATGTGGGAAAGAAGGAGATGGTTCGAAATTATATCGAACTTATCAAACATCTTAGATCTGAATATGATCTAGATCTAATTATTGATGTGACCATGATCATGTGGTTTTTTAGCAGAATTGCCAAAGAGTATCAAGTGTGAGCTCAAACGTCAAAAACAGTATATGAATGATGCAGTAGGAGAAGAAGATGAGGAGTCGGATGATGAACCACATATTGGAATGTTATCTTATACAACAGCGTAGACTACCACAACTTCTACAACTATTGCTTCTATTAATATCAATGCAACTATGAAAATGATGATGGATGAGTTCGAGAAGCTTGGCCAAAAACAACAAACATAGATGGAGAAAGCACAAGCTCAATTTTGATGCTAAGCTGAAAGCATTAGAAGATCATTATTCCAAAGTGATAAATCTTGTATCACGTCTATTCTAATGGGAAAAATATTTGGTGCACCATCTATGCTGGGAATCATACAATGAACGAGTGGTCCAACAATAAGCAACAAATGACAGACACATATTGTCATTTACCGGCCATGAAACAATTTTTTGTTCAAGTTAATCCCAAGACTATCCAGCAATGCTATCATAAGTATGGATATCATAAAGGTCAAAAGTGGAATGGACGAGATGGTAAAGTCCATGGACTTAAGTTTCCAGAACCATTAGCTTTGCCTTCTTCACAAGGACAACAAGGACCTCAAACCAACATGATTGAGCCAAAAAATTTAACAAGTTAGGATCATTGGAATGTTTCTCATGATCAAGATTTTGGTGTACCTGAGCAATATGCAATCTATGCTACTACACAACAACAATAGTCTAGAAAATGGGCAAGAGCACCACTAGGATGTTTTGGGTGTGGAAAAAATCATCGCATAGCAGAATGTCCAAACAAAGGAAAATTCATGCCATTTTATCTTGAATGTGGATATGGACATTGCTATAAAGGCTGTCCAACCAGACCAAAAGTACCACCTACAACTGCTCTGGTGAACATGATTTCCATTAAACCAAGGCAATGACCAATGTCAAGATGAGAAAACAAACCAGTTGCACCAGTTATGGTTGTCACAAAAGCGCAAAAGCAAAAAGATGTTGCTCTTGATCCCCCACCCGTGGAATCCATACCAATCAATGATCAGCCTTCCACATTTGAGGTCTATCCAAACCTGTAGTAAAAAAAGAAGAAATATCATAATATGAGGTAGTTGACAAAAGACCTTCAAGTGGAAGAAACATTAGAGAATGCTAGAATTGCTGCCATGAATCTACCTCTCAGTTGTTCCAATGAATCTACTTGATCTGTTGCAAAGATCACATCGAAGAACTGATATAAATATTGAGTTACATCAACGCGAATAATTGTTCGAGATGATGGAACTAGAGGTCCCACAAACATAGCTTATTGTCCATATTCTTTCAAGTAAGATGGATATAACTCTGGGTGAGTTCTTTTGGTTGGTGCCTCATGCTAAAGAAGTATTATCAAAATGATTGATCAAGACAGAATCAACTATCCAATGTGAGTCGTTTTATTGTATTGGTTTTAAAGAGTCAAATGAGATTCTCAATATAGGGGTAGCGTTGGAAAGTGAGCAATGCAATATCACTCTGCCAATTCAACATAAACATTTTGATCGAGAGGCAACCGTGACAGATGGAAGATCTAGAGTCAATCTGATATCTTCCAAATTGTATGCAAATGGGGAATTACGAAGTTGAAATCTACAAACTTTGCAATCAAGTTGGCAGATCAGGCCAAAAGATATAGTGGAAGATATATTAGTCAAAATATAGATGTACAATTCATCAATACTTTCATGGTAATTGTCATGCCCACGACTAATATTGGATTAATTATCCCATTAGAGGTCAGTAGGCCTACCTCGCCTCTTAAGTTAATTATGATCATGAGGGGCTTGGGGCCCTCATGTATATATGGTTATAATCAATGGTTGGAGGTCTAAACTCTAGATGGTAGATTTGTATGGGTTTATCAATGAGTCATAGGGGAACTAGATGATGTGGCCTAGTTAGGCTATAGAGGTGTCACAATGTACTACTAGTGATGCATGGGCCTTGGAGGGTATAAGGATACCCATTGGGCTCTCACTAGTGTATGCTCAATTGAGATGTTAGTAGCTACATACCGCTAGAGTGACTCCTCTATCCCTTGTAAGTGATTGATCTATAGCTTGGGGTGTTATGTCCACGTCTTGAACATAGGATTCAATATAGTCCTAGACTTGGATACCCGGTGTTCTAGTGAATCAAGCTTATTAGTTATGCCATGTCATACTGGACGCGACCCGCAATTAATTAATAACCTTGTGAGGCCCAGACACACTAATTGGAGTTAGTACAAGGTTTGGGACCGTAGAATTCCATGAATTGGGCTTGTAGAAGTTAAAAAAAGACCAAAACATAGCTTATTTTTGTGGTTTTTGGGGGATGGATTGCTCCCAATCCGTAAGGAGATCATATTGGAAATTTTTACAGCATGATTAGCATTCCTTTTTACCTTCCCATCAAGCTATCAGACCTATAAATTGATGGCCAATGGCTTATGCTTCATCTCCATCAAGTTTGAAGCTATTTTGACTTCTACAAACCAAGAAATCTTTGTTCTCAGTCTATACTGCTTCTTAGGATTCTTTTTGCCTTAGAGTGATGAATGGGTGCCAGGCTATAACGGATTTATAAAATATTTGAATGTCTAGGTGTGGGCCCAATTTCAAAACACCACATTAAATCTGATTCTAAATTGATCCTAGGTCAATAAGTAATCCTCAACGAGATATTACTATTAACCAGTGACTAATTGTCTCTTTACAATTCTCATCAATATGCATACGTTTACCAACTAGTTTATGCATGTTTATAAACTCAGTCCAAGGAAAGGCTTTGTAGATACACATGATTAAAAGTTTGTACAAAAGAATTTATGATCCCACAAAGATTCACTACATAGCATATTTCTATAGATTTCACACAATCTGTAAGTGATACTTTTTTAATTGATAATCATGTAACTCAGTTAACTCTAAGAGAGAATATTTCTCAAAGAGTGCCATTTCGTAACCAATATCTCAACCGGAGATTTTTTTCAAAAGAATATATTGTTAGAGTGAATTTTCATTCCTTGCATTAACTTAGAAATCATACTAAAATCAAGTTGAACCCAAACATCAAGGAATATAAACCAAGTTTCAACAAACTTTTTCTTGTAATAGAATTTTCTAGTTCTGATACAAATTGATCGGATTCGTAATCAGCAACTTTCCTACTACAAGAACATTTTCTAATTTTTCTTTTCTTACATCTAGCTATATTTTAAACACAATCCTTAGAAGATTCCAATACAGTCAAAAACATCCTATCCATCATGATTCCAAAAATAGGTCCTCAATCTACACATATTACGGATTCCTCTGGAAATCTATGCAATAGATGTTTCACATAGATAACTTCCTATCCACCTACTTCTCCCCCTTTTAGGCGTCATATCCATTGAGATGTGGCCTAGGAGTTTGCAAAGAAAATCTAGAAAATCAAGAAAAATTGTATCTACATGTGTCCGAACACATTAGATAAATGACTTATCCAAATATTTTCTTTGGTGGCTAAGGTTGACGGGTAATAATAATCACATTCCCAAGGAATCACATGAAATCAAGATAATTTGAATAAAGAAATTCATTAATATACTCTTAAAATAAAGAAATGGCTTTTAGGGATTTCGATTTTCTAACTTTCAGATATCCATAAGGGGTCATGACCAATACCTCAAATTTCAACAAAATACCCTCATGTGACCTATAGTATATGACATCATTTTGGATTTACTACTGCACAATGGGCAACTTGATCCAGTTAGTTTTAGATCTCCCCTCTAGAATTGCCTGCGGTTTATACCACATGTTCTTCTTCTAAGAAAAACTATCCACTTCCCAATTAATCGTCCAAAAATCAAAATTTGGAACAACTCATATGACTACTAAGTTTAGAAAATCGGTACTATATGAAAATCTTGAATACTAGAACTAAACAATTGAGAAATTGTATAGTTATCGAGATTTGGTTTGATGGTGATTCTTGAAAACATGAAGGTAGCCTGAAAAGGAACTTCCCTAACTTTAAGTTTTGAGGTCAAAACTTGAATAAGGGAGAAAGAATGTCATGTCTGCGACTGATCTCGGTTTGGTTGTCCCATTAGAGATCAGTAGGCCTACCTTGACCCGTCAGTTAATTATGATTATGAGGGCTTTGGGGCCCTCAAGTGTATATGGTCAAAATTAAAGGTTGGAGGCCTAAACTCATGGTGGTGGATTTTTATGGGTCTATCAATGAGTCATAGGGAAACTAGATGACGTGACCTAGTTAGGTTGCAGAGTATTTCACGACAAATTATTTGTCTGATAATTCAATGCATTAATGTTTGGCTACATAATCACTGTAGTACTAATACTATAAGATCAAACGTGATTTCTATCACTATTGTTTTGTTCAAAATTGATAGGCGTAGTCATGCATAGAGAAAGAGAAGATAGTTTATTTTGCTGCACATGATAAGTTTTCTTTCTTGTCGTTCGAATTATTTTCATTCGAGTTCGTTTCTTTTCGAGTTTCGACCTATCTTTCACACACCTCTTTCTGACACTCATCAAATCTTGCATTACAAGGATTGATTTCATTCTTAATTTCCATATAGAATAGTTTGATTTGTTCAATCTATCACTAGAATCCAAAAGTTAAGCATTCATTGATGCCATCTTCCTCTAAAAAAGAGATTGAATCTATAAGAATGGATACACAATAGAAAGGATGCAAGAATTAGATATCCAACTATATATGGACCTAAGAATGATCAACAAATGAATTCTCAACAAGATACTATTGGATCTTGAGCTTAACCAATTCTATTGAAAAAAAACAAAATGAAACTAGCTTGCTTGATGTAGAAAAATGATCAAAAAATGACTCCTGCTTGATCTAAACTTCACAAGGATTATAAAGATCCAATCAACCTGAGAAAAGAAGATCTAATTGCACATAAATGACACTCTAAATCACTCTTATAAGATCAGGTTGATACTTTATATAAGAATCAAAACAATCTACTTTCCAAGCACAAGCTACCAAGATCACAATTTTGACAAAAAATGATCTTAATGATGAGTAAATGCAAAATGCTTTGAGCTGAACCTAAATCACTCTTAGGAGGTCTCTCACACACCAAAGAAAAGCCTAGATCAACTCCAAAAGCATCAATCCTTGTATTTCTCAAATGCTTGAATGCTACTCCTCAAGATTGACTCCAAAACTCAATATGAGAAAGCAAGTAAAACTTGCTAATTTGATCTTGTAGATAAGAAATGATTAGAACTTGGTTCTAGAAGCCTAAACACCTTCAAATCAGATCCTACAATAACTCAATTTGATCAATAATGGAGATACTAATCATAGATAATCATAAAGAATCAATCAATGCCTTGAATTGATCAAAATCTATGATGCTAGTAAATCAAATTGCAAGAATTTAGCTCATTTCATTGCAAGGCTTTGATACCATGTTGAAAATGCAGCAAATAAACTCTAATAAAACTTGAGTATAATTTAGCTAAATTTGTGGTATGTGAGTTCATTTGATTGAGACTACTTTTTTTAGATTTGCAGTTATTTCAATGTGAAGCCAACACCATAAGTTATGGTAATCAAAGCTACATATAAATCGTTAAGAATCCTACATTTCATGCACTTGCTGAGCATATTGAAACTCATTATCACTTTGTGCATGAGAAGGTGTTGTCATGTCTCACATGTATTTAGCCCATGTGCTTAAGAACAAGTATTGCTAAGTATAGCCATGGTGGTAAGTTAGAATAAGATCAAATTAATAGAATAGTTAATATGAAGGCTTGTACAACCATGCTATATTTGTAAATAGTGGACCTTGTAATACTGCTTGTAAGGCCCAATTTAGCCAAATAATGTCCCAAAATCATATGAGAGGACCTATAAATAGCTATTGTTGTGTTAAATTTACAGGCTATTCTACATGTGTCTATTCTACATTTATACGAGAGGACCTATAAATAGCTATTGTTGTGTTAAATTTACAGGCTATTCTACGTGTGTCTACATTGGGCTATTCTACATTTATCTATTTTGAAGCTTTCATGTAATTTGGAAATTCTCTTTGAGACCTTTTATAGTGTGCTTGATTCATGTGCCTACATCACATAAGAGCTTAGTCATGCTCTAAGTTAAGACTTGATGTATTGAATGATCATTAATGATGGAGATTTTTATTTTACTTTGTTTGATTTGGTAAATATTTCTTTGATTCTGGTTTTTAACGTGCTAATTTGATATTTATGAATGATTTTAAGATGCTATAATTGACAAATGGAGTTTTTGGTATCAGAGCATTAGATCCTTTCTCCATTAAATTTGGCGGTATTTTTGTTGTTTCTTGAATTTTCTTTCCACGAGTTTCCTATAATTTTCATTTTCGAGAATGGTTCAATTTTTGACCATTTAGCTCTTGTCGTAGCTTCTAGGTAGCACTAATATCTGTTTTACTTGGAGCTATAATGACAAAGTTATGGCACTTTCAATGAAACTACTCCAAATTTAGTTAGCTATCATTTTTGTTGTTTGTTTGTTTTCCATTTTGCCTGTACTTTTGGCCAAAACTTCCTTATTATGATTTTATGGTATAGTAGATTAGTTTTAGCTTGAATTTGAGCCAATTTTGCTATGATTCAATCAAGATTTGACAAAGCTATGATGAGTTTTGAACTATCTTGATTCAAAATTTTTGGGAGAAAAGACTTTCAAATTGAAGTTCTTTTTCAAAGGCAAAATTATCTCAGAATTTTCATTTTGAAGTCAAAATAAAAAAACAAAAATTGCTGCATGTGCGAGTCATTTTCTATGCCTACACGTTTGAACCTTTAATTTTTTTTTTTTGTTCGCACTTGAAAGGCAATGTGAGCCTCTATAGCCCCTTGACCCTTAACCACATCGTCTTTCATTATTCTTTTAAAGCCCCACGATGTTTTCCATTTATAAACAAAAAATGATCGCTAAAGGACTCGTTGAAATTTGCCAACATTTGTTTATTTGCAGTTTTTTTGTTTCATGAGCACACCAAAGCATCAAAAGAGTAACCACTAACAAAAATTACCGACAAGTTTCAAAATTTTTGATGGTACTTCTTATATTTTATGAACAAATATTTAATAGATCTAAAGATTATCACATATAAATCATACATTTTCTGAAGGTCCATTATCTAAGTTCATTTATTTCCAATTTTTATTATCAACTTTTGGACTTTTATGTCTTGTTATTCATTTTAACTCAGATTTTAGTGCGCTTAGTTCAACATTTACAATAGTGTACAACTATTTGTACTTTCATAATCATTACCCTATTTAAGACATGACCCCCTTTCTAAATTATGGATTTTTTTTATCTACCGGTTACAACCTGACTGTCAATCAATATTAAATAAGACTCGAAGTGAAAAACTATTTCTCTGATTTTGTGGACCATTTGAGATCATTCGAAGAATTGAAGAATTGACATATGAAGTAAATCTACCAATCATTGCAAAAATGCATAATGTATTCCATGTTAGTTTGTTGAAGAAGCATATTGGCAACATTGGCCGAGGTAACACCTTCAAATGAAGAAGGGCAATTGGTAGTAGAGGGTATTGCGATAAAGAGCTATGTAATGAAAAACAAATTACAACAATATCAATACATAGGAAGATTATTCTTATATGAGGAGGTGGCATGAGATATTGGAAATTGCCAAAGGACTTATTGAGCATGACACTTTGAGAAAGAGTCACATGGTCTTCACTTGAGGACCAACATGCTTAAGTAGGGGTAGTGTTTTGTCTCACATGTTATTAGCCCATGTGCTTAACAAGTATTGCTAAGTATAACAATGGTGCGGAGTTAGAATTAGATTAATAGATTAGCTAAGAGAAAGGCTTGAACAACCACACTATATTTGGAAATAACAAGACTTGTAGTAATGATTGTAAGGCTCAAATTGGACAAATAAGGTCCCAAACTCATATTAGAGCCACAGAAGACTACTCTAAATAGCGAAGTCATACTAAATTTGTAGGCTATTTTACATTTCTCTATTATGAATTTTCTACATAATTTGGAGCTTCTCTTCGAGAGCTTTTATGGTGTTCTTGGTTCATGTGCCTACTATCATATGAGAGCTTGATCTAATGCTCAAGGAAACTAGCAAAGTATAGAAATGGAACCGAAAAGTTTTCTCAAAATCCGGTATTATAAAATATTCAATGAATTTTTATACAAGCACATAAACCCTTTTATGAGTAAAAGTCTTAAAAAAACTGAGAAGTTCTATAAAATGTAGGTTTATTGAGGACAACTCAAAAGAGGTTTCTCGAACAATGGCTTGATCATGCTCTAGTTAAGGCTTGATGTGTTGAATGATAATTAATAATGGAGATTTCTAATTTGGTGAAAATTTTTCTAATTTATTTTGTTTCTTGAGTTTTTGCTAGTTTTATTGATTTCTTGTTTTCACCATGCTAATTTGATGTTTATGAAAGATTATAATGCTAAGATGCTATGATTGGCACATGACAGGTTCACTAGAGTCACTTTATTTTTTAACGATTGACTAGGTGGCAAAATTTTCACTAAGTTGGCAAATGTTAGCTTATTCTTGAGAATCATTTCATGCAAGAAATTTACTTTTACAATTCCTTATTTTTGATTGGTTATGGGAAATTGTGGATTGAAAGTAGCTTTTGGAAAAGTTTAAGAGGACCAAAATATTGTTTCGGTTCCTAATTTCACATTTCTTGATTTCCAATATAACAAGTAGTTCAATGGTATAACACATCTCAATTAGATATCCTTGATATTGTTTCATCCAAAAAGAATCAAGGTAATGAGATATTACCGTTTATGATGAATAGAAAGTTTTTTTTTGGGTACAAATTTGCTTTTTTGTTGGTGACTTTTCGATAGATTGAGTTGAGCTTTGATTTTATTTTATAGACTTTGCAAATCTAGGTTCTTCTAACTAATTTTGCTTACCTTTCTTTATTGTTTGGAAAACTTCCATCACTACACCATGAATGTTGTATGTTATAGTATTTTTTGATTTGCATGTTTTTATAGAAGTATTGATTTTGGCCTTTACTATATACATACATATATATATATATCTAGAATGCAGTCCGTATTGAAAGCTATCATACGTCATGTGAATCTAGAGATGTAAGGTTGTTGAAGGATGTGACTTGAGTATTCAAGAAAATCAGTAGAACTTCCAAGTGTGAGCTAACTAACAAATGCCACATGAGTAACCAAGTAGTGGTTTTGCGCTTAGTAATCAAACAAATAATGTTAGCTAAAGTGCTTGGGCATATTAAAATTCCAAGAACACAATTTGAATTTGTTTTTTATTCCTTTGCACATATATTCAAATCTTATAATGGGCCACTTCAACAAGCAAAATAGTGCAAACAACATAACATTCTAGATCTTTTTATATTACGCTCTTCATTTGTAAATCTTTTGTGAGTTTATTGCCATGACTTCCAAGCCTAGTTGCATCGTGCTAGATGCAAGCGGATGATCAAGTGACAAGGGATGCCATGACTATCTTTTATTTCTTTTAACTTACCTACACCTAGATTTAAAGAGTCATACTACCCCATGTTTATTGTTTATGCTCTTCATACTTTCTCCTCAAATAGTACCTGATTGTCTCCAATTCCAAAGCTTTGCGCCCCCTTTTTTTGAGCTCAAAGGTGATTTGGCCTTAAAACAAACTAGGCTTCTATAATAGTGTCTTTGGTGTCTCACACATGATGTGGTGTTATAATGTGCTTTGGTTGGGCTTACACACTTGGGTTGGATTCTTTGCACGTGTATGGGTGGATACTAGTACCAAATGTTTCTAAAGAGTGGAGTTAGATGAAGGGGGCTAAGGGTGGTTTCACATGGAAGAGTCCACGGCCATTTCAAAATTTGCACTTATTTCCTAATTTGAAAGCATTGGTCCTTCCATGTCATTGCGTGTGAAAGGCCCTTTCATTTGGAGGGCAAAGCATTTATTGTCTAAATTCAAATTAGATAAGGAACTCTACGTTTTTTTTTATTGAGAGGAGAACAAGGGCCCCCACTTAACCCTTTAATACTCCAAGAGGCCCAAGGTACTCCCCTGGTATGTTGAGTTACCCAGGTTGGCACCTTTCAATGCCACCTAGGGGCAGCTCTCTCTCACCCCTTGTGAAATGGGGTGGGGTGAATGCATTTTGGAGTGGCTCCAACAATCCAAGTAAAGGTTTTCGGCCTTTTGTACTTACCCCCCACTCCATGTGAAACCACCCTAAGTGTACTAAGCCCACTCATTGTTCCTAGTTCAAAAGGTCCCACGACGATTTTGCATGTGACCAAAGCATTTGAAGCAAAATTTCATTTGGATAGGGTAGATTGGGCATTACTTGGCCCTCAACATACAAATCCACCATTGCCGCTAAGGCTTTCACATGGGGCCAAAGCATTCAACGAATTTTTTTCATTTGAATAAAGTAGGTTGGGTGGGCAAAGGAGCCACCATTGGCCTAGGGCAAAGCATAGATGCATATCCTCCCTGATGACAATCATTAATGCCACTCAGGATGCCACAAACATTCCCACATGGAGGTTTAAAGCGTGCTCATCCACAATGAGATCCGAGATGATGCCGATGAGCATGAATGTTCTGTGAAAGATTCAACTAGTTTGATCATATTTGCTATATTTCCATATTTGGCATATTGAGGCCAAAACTTGTTTTAGACTTAGAGATTGACTTTTCAAAGTATTTGAATAAACACTTTTTGAAAGTGTGAGAAAGTTTGGAGGCAAGTTTTAGGAGATTCAAATTTGAATAGTTGGGTACATTGAAATTAGACCCAAAAATAGTAGGTTTAGCATTTTGGAGGGAAAGCCAAGTGGCCAAATAGGGTTTGGACCTGCTACAAATGGATGTAACTCGTGGAGAGAGTGATCTTCTCTCTTCTCAATCTCATTTCGTGCTTATACATGGTTCTCTTGGGTTCTACTATCCATTGGTGCACTATATTGGTGATTGCATGCAATTTTATGTGTAGGACCTTTGAGATGAGCCTGGCAGTTCAAGGATGAGTAGTTCTGTGACGAGCATGGACATTCAAGGATGAGCAAAGTCAAAAATCCCATGTGGACAAAATATCAATCCATGTTGATTTCTAGAGGAGCCTCCATGGAGCTGCTCATCTAGGATGAGCAATGAGCACGTGGCTTGCATCATAGAGGCAAACTCCCTGTGCCAAGTGTCATGTGAGATGTGAGGGAGTCCATACCATGAATCAATGAGAGAATTTGGGATTCTCTACCTAAACCACCTTGAGATGTAAAAAAAAACATACCAACATCTTTAAGACAACTTATTCCTTGATAGTAATGGATACGTTGTGACTATTTTGCTTCGTTTTTCAGCATCTTTAAAAGCAAAATGTGTATCTCATCTTTTCAAAATCCTTGTGTTGAGCTTTCCAGCCTGCGCTTGTCAGCCGTACGACTACCGTGTGACACTTTTACACTGTTCAAACAAAGTCAAACTAGATATTACACTTCAAAATATACACGTGAAAAAAGTCAAAGTATCCATTACGCAATGGAGTGTGGCGGGCAGAGGACATTTTGCCCAGTAAGGATTTTCAAAAAATTTTATGCTGAGCTCCACTGAAAATCCATACCGGGCAGAATGTTCTCTTGCAGGCACTTTTCATAATAAGATCACAATATGGTGAAGTGAAGAAGAGTGAGATTTTCTTAGGCTTAGGATTCATTTTTGAGAACACCTTCACAAGCTTGTGCTTGAGTGTAATGTATATCTATCTTCTTTGCATAGTCTCATGCCATTTTGTTTCTATGTTTGGATTGCCAATGCAATATTTCAAATGTTCAGGTTGATCAGATATCTCAAATGCAATATAACAAATGTTCAGGTTGATCAGATCTTTCAAATGCAATATTTCAAATGTTCAGGTTGATCAGATCTTTCAAATGCAATATTTCAAATGTTCAGGTTGATCAGATATCTCAAATGCAATATAACAAATGTTCAGGTCAGATCTTTCAAATGCAATATTACAAATGTTCAGGTTGATCAGATCTCTCAAATGCAATATTGCAAATGTTCAGGTTGATCAGATCTCTCAAATGCAATATTACAATATTTGATCTTTCAATCCTTTCATATGTCGTAAATTTTCAGTGTAGTCGGATGGAGCTTTAGATCCATTGTGAAAGCAGAGTATCCGTTGTGAAAACAGTCTCTGTGATCGCGCGGGTTGATAATATCAAAAATCTTTGTGAAAGCAGAGTTACCTTAAGATATGTGAGATGCAATCTGAGTTCAAATCGAAAGATCTATAGCAGAATAAATGTCAGCTTCTTTACAGGTAATTTTATGATCAGTATGTTCCAGAAAAGCTAATACACTGCAGAAAACACAAAGTAATCTGTACAAATCTTGATTCGGAGTGGCCTGCAGAGACTGACCAAGTAGGAATAGGAACTCGAACCAGTTGAGCTGGATGTTGGAGTAACCTGTAGATAGAAACTATTCAGGTAGTTTGAAGCTATGGACATGTGGAAGAGTTTCTGAGATTGCCTATTGAAAGTTGAACAGATTAGAAACTGCAGGTATTGATAAATGATGGTTTTGGCAACACTAAGTTCGATTGGGATGGAATCCATGGCAAGAAAGTTGACGAGCGTAGGTTGTCCAAAGTTCAGTTTCAGTTACTTGTCCGCAGAAGCGGCGTCTGACTACATAGTTGTAACAAAAGACATAAAGTGAGATGACAAAGAGACCTATCTTAGACCAGTAAGTGCACAATCCGACGAGTTTGTGGCTGTCAGAATATGAATAGCCGAAAGAAGAATCGCAAAGCTGCAAGAACTGTGAAATGATAGTTATTTACGATATTTATTTACAAATTATAAAGCGAATTCAAACTCAAGCTAGAAGCACGTTCATAGATATTTGGAGCGGATGCCAGTTAAATGATTGTGAAGAAATATGCCTCCCGTGTAGTTAACATCAGAACGAAATTGAACAAACAACGCAATTGGCGAAAGCTTTGATAACATTATGATGATACCCCGTGTCTCATGTAGAAAGATGTTCAGAGATTACCATATGAGAGTTTCTTATCCAAAAAGCGTGTAGTACATTCAACATACAGAAAATATGCGAATTAAGAACTGCGACAGACTAAAACGTAGGAATTAGGATATAGTGGATCAAGTGTAGGCGTGACGGCTAATAAGATTTGCTCCACGAGAGTTGCTCCGCTCGTTGTGAAGATCAGAAGTATTTAGTGAGATATTGTGAAACATAGCCTCAAGCTTTCATTCAATCTATCATTGGTGGCAATTCTTCATTTGGAGACTACGGTAAGGTGTACAAGAAGGATTGTACTTATCTCACAAGGAGGTTGAAGCTGTTGGGAACTCTTTTTTGAGGAAGTCATAGACATGAAAAAGCCTATTGCTGAAGAAGCTTTGAGATGCTTGTGTTTTTAAGGACGCTAAGCAATTGCTGCAGGACTGCCATTACGGAAGTAGGGCTATTGGTTGGTATGTGCTTCCGTTGGCCCCTTCTTGATTTCTTTGCATTTTCCTTTATTTTTGCCAAAGCTGTTCGTTAAGGGAATGACTTCTAAGCATGATTGCTAACCTCATATAGGTTTAAGGTTTTTCTTGATCTTGCAAGGAGCTACTCAGACCAGAACGCAAGATCCAACAAATGAACCTTACCTAAACAAAGTTGGAAGACAACAAGATCACTTCTGGTTCTGAAATATGTGAGTCTATATCACCACATTCCATATGGGTTAATGATTTTTAGCAGACGAGATCAATTTACAGCAGTGTGCATTGTAGAGAGAAACTTAGGTTGCACATATTGGTCACAGGTGCAGCATTAGGATAGAAACATCCACAAACCTCTAAAAACCTATGTACATGTATACCATAAAGATAAAATCCAGGGTTGGAACAACTTGGCTGGATTTCTTTAGTAGGTCTCCTATAGTTTGTGGGAGTTTTCTTCAAGCGTAGCATTTTTGTTCTGACACAGCTTATTTTCATAGTTTTCAGCAGGTAGCAAGATATTTTACTTTTATTCATACGATAGTAAACAAAAATTTAGATGTTAAGGGCCAGACTGTGAAGGGTTGGAACTTGCTGTTAAGTCAGATGAGAAGTCTGTACTGTAGCACTTTCTAAAGGCCAAGTAAATGTACGAGTGACTATAGAAGGAAGAGTAAGTACTATGCAAGTTGTTTAGGTGTTATGAATTGCGTAAGACGAAGTTGGAGTTTCGCCAGTCGGTATTACGAAGAGGAGCCTGTAAGATAGTATTTAAAGTTGTTAAATCTGAAGTGGATGAGTACATCAACAACCTTGCAACGCCATTGATGCATGTTCCACACAGGTTTTCAAGACTGTTGTTGTGCTACGATCACTTATAGTTAGTCAAGAATGACGTCCAAGGGAGTTACAAATAATACACATGGAGAGCAATGCAAAGGCATTAATGGACAACAAGTTCATGAACATATGTAATATTCAACTCTCAATAGTGTGAACTGCAAGAACGGAGTTGCATGGAGGCATATGTGTATCTTCCCCTACAAAAGTAGAGCATCTCATAGTACTCTGTAGCACTGCAGATTGGTGACGTGATGGTATGCTGTGACCTGACATGTCAGTACCGATACCATTACATGTAAGTCATGACTAGAATAAAACATGACAACGATGTTGTATGCGTCCCCCAAGCGTATGGAAACACTCGTTTTGAAGGCCATACAAAATTCTCAACATTCTGTATGGAACTTTTTATTTATATAATTTGACAATGAAACCTAAAAAAGGTTAAATGTTTTGAGCATACAGATCGAGCTTAGTTCCATACAAAGCGTTTCATCGAATAAATCTGAATGGATATGTGTGTGTTCTAATGAAAATGGATACCATACCAGCATAAAACCTTGACTCGGTTCAAAATTAAAAAAGAACAATTTGCTCATGTAGCTAGTTATCATGCTAATCAATAGACTGGAAAGGTGAGATAACAGTAGCAGTGAGTGGTTAGAAACATGCAAGGTAGATGTATAGCTCATGAATTCCACAGAAATAGCAAGAGTCAGCTCAAAGTGTACATGAGAGCCAAAGTCAACCATGAAAACCAAATATGGAATGTAGAAGCAACAATAACTAGCTCGATAATCACAATTAGAGAGGAAGAGGACAACACTGAATAGGCTATAGCCATATACTTCAATGATTGACAATTATTAAGAAGGGATAATGAGGAGAGAGGTTTACCCAAACAGCCCAAAATGAGTTGGGGTTTTGTAGATAATGGAGAACTAACAAATACGACGCCAACCTTGCAAAATGCATGTAAAAAACGACAAGGCGTGTCAAGGCCAAACAATTCTGTATAGGAGCACGATGAACTTGACAGAAATGCATCTTGGTCTCCAAGGGGGGGTTGAACCTGGGCTCAAAGGAACTTTGGATGCCAAGCTAACCAACTGAGCCAACCCTTGGATCCAATGAACTTGAAAGAAATGACATTTCTGGCAATAAGGCACTCAAGTGTAGTATCTGTAATTGGAATTTTGCTACAATCAAATTTTGGCAAGCTATCAACTAGGAAATGTTTGATTTGAAGCTTACCTATGCACAAAGATGCTTTTCCCATGACCTAAAATTTCACCAACAAATTACCACCTTTTGATGAAACAAACAAACATAAATGTTTACAATTGTCTAATTTGCCATGGGCTTTTTTAGCTTGAAATTTTAGTTGTGGCATCCACAATAATTAGCACAAATAGAATGTTTTGCATTTGCACGTAAAGGCGCTGACTAATGAAATCCTAGAAGAGCTCAGGTCCCAAAATTTGTTCGTGTAGCATGTATATTCTCTCTTTCTTAGCTTAGCAAACCAACTCTAATCAAACAAATTGTCTATATGGTTGCAACTACCAATGTGTTGCATACTACTAGTGTAATTTGACAAAAGTATCCCCGATTTTACAAAAAATAGAATCACATTGTGGATCACCAGTGTCTCACAATTGCATCCCATCCGAGATCCAAGTATGAGAACTCAATTAGCAAGCTACAAAGTAGCAAAATGTTCAAATGATGTGGGCCTGTATATCATAAAGACATGCAATTTCTACATAGTCTTTTTTGTTGATGACCTGTTTAATGTTAGCCGCCTATAGATCAAACACACAACATAATGCATGGCTTTTGTGTAGCACATAGCTACCTTGGCACGTGCTGGACTTTAATTTTGCAAACAAGACTCCAGCTACAATGGAAAATCAATGAAGTGAATAGCGAGAGCTTTCGAGATACATTGTCCATCACTCTATTAACTTACAATAGTCCTTCAAGCAAGGAGTTGAATGCATGAAGCAAAGTTGGTTGTTTAGATCGGGATGATCTATATTGTGACCCCCTATTGAAGAAGAGTCATCTGCAAATTTCATTACCGATGGACGAGGGAATCCCAACTGGGCCTGGAAGGAAATAAATTCCTCATCAGATGGCAAACTTAGTCCATGATCACGAACATTTGCCAAAGCCATTGACGAACATTCCTAACCAGTAAGAATACCTTCTTCATCATCATAGTCAATGCCCAACACCAAGTCTTCGGTTTCAAAATCAACAATGTCAGAGAACTCAGAAATGGTTCTTGACAATAGACAAAGAACCTCATCCTCTCGATAATTGGAAAAAACACATAGATCTACAATTGTAATATATACATCTTCGATTATATAATATTTCGGCAAATCAAAAAAGCATTTGGACTGTACATCAGCATTTTTTTCTCAATATTGGCCCCTTGAGGTGCCGGCTCAACATTTGGTATCAGATTTGACTAGTCTGTAGGTGAGGCTAGCCTTTCGTCAAGACCCTGGGTAGGGGACATTGACTCGGAGAGCTGAGTGGTTTGTTGGCAATGCTAGCTTTTTGTCAAGACCTTCAAATAGGAGACATTGGCGTTGAAAGTTGTTATGCATTGTGCTATTGGGAAAGTGTAACCATGAGTAGACTCAATATCGAGCTAGTTAATAGATAATGGCTAGTGAGCCATGCTGTCCAAAGGGGTTTAAGCAAGGTTAGACCTTCAAGGTTGGGAGGCCATCACAGTGTGCTACTTGAAAGGGTGTGAGTTATTTGGCTGTGGGGCTGTTGTGGCTGTACAATCGTCTGTACGAAGGTTGATGAGGCAATGTGCTGCCTAGTTAGGTGGAACCATGGTTCAAACCTTGGCAGTGTAGATTGGATATTGGTTTTTTAATCGTTTGTATAAGAGACCGACAAGTCAATGTGCTGCCAAATTAGTGTCAGGGCAGCTACTCATTTGAGTGTTATGGGATACTTGGGTGTTGCAGGAACAGGCCTTGGAATTGAGTAGCGTGTAGGCAGGTCCTCTTCTCTTGCTGCAGGCCTTGGTGCTCAGGACAAAGATGTGATTGATCAATTGAGGCAAACCAAGAAAACCTAGTTCACCTTGGAAGATTCAACATGTTGAGCCTGTTGTGGTTATTTTAAGTGGCCAATAGTCTTGGCATGAACATAAATTCAAGAGATTTGAAAGCTAGTCTTCAATCAAGGGCAATCAAGGTGCCAGAAAAGTAAAGGAGCTGGTGCTTTGAAAGGCAAAGTGTTGTATTGGCATCTTATTGTGCAAGGGGGCTAACACCAATCCTTTTCTCCAAGTGCAACTTTGCTCAAAATAAATATGCAACTCATGAATATGTATGCTATGTAGTATGTGCCTTAAAGCCATGGGAGCATCACCTATGAATTTCTTATGGAAATGCGATTTTTATTCATTGTTTAGGACTTGTTATATGAGATAAGAAGGGCTCAATAGGCTGATCTGATGTAAGAAAGTGTGGCAAAAGGTAAGTTATGATCATGTTCATTACCTTCTCTAGAAGGGAGATGGGAAAGTATTTCGATGGACTTTACTGCACTCTTGCCTTGTTCGTAGCAACAACATGATGCTCTTTTGCTTGTGGTTGACAGACTCACAAAAATGGCTCTTTTATCTTAACTTATAAAAAGGTAGGTAAACTTGCTATAGTTGATTTTTTCATTCAACATGTATTTAGACTTCATGGTTTGCTTAAGCAATGGCTTTGGTGATGTCATTTTTGATAGGTTAGAGGTGCAATTGGGAATGAATACTGTTATTATCCTGAAATGGTGGAATAATTCAAAGAGTTAACCAAACTTTCAAAGACCTGCTTAGGGCATATTTTAGTGCTGAGCAAGCAAATGAGAGTGATAGATGGTTGCCAGTGTTCGAGTTTGCATATAGCGATAAAAGGAATGTATGTACAAAAAATCAGTTCTTTCAAGATTAAGCATGGATTTAGGATAGTTACCGGTTACAATAGGCATGCCTCAGATTGTTGTCATTGCTGTTTAATTTCTAACTTAGTGAATGAAACGCTTGAGCTAGCAAAGGAAAATGTGAGTGCAATGGATCGGGCTAAGATGTATGTTGATAAGAATCGCACACCAAGGGAGTTCGAGGATGGGGACACGATGCCTCTCCAAATTTTTAGGACTCGACTTCTCTAAAGACATGAATTATTACAAGTTATCTCCTTGTTATTGTGGATTCTAAAAATTGTCAAGAAGATAAGTGGTTTTGCTTTTAAATTAGTGTTACCTTAGAATTGTGTACTGCATCATGTTTTTCATGTTACATCTTAAAGAGGGTTTTACATGATGGAGACAATCTTGTATGGTCTAGCAAGAATTTTGGACGAGACATAGATGATTGCTTCATTGTTTGCTTTATCATTACTTAGTTGCATGGCACAACGGACCTCTTAGTGATGCTACCTGGGAGACTGCGCATAGCTTGCATGCACAATACCCACAATATGCTATCGAGAATGTTTTTCTTTGAGGAGGAGATGTCATATTCTTCTATATCCTTGTCCCTATATAAAAATATGAAAGGTATGTTATTTTAAGAAAAATTATTGCAAATATGCAAACATAACCAAGATGTGAAATCTTTAATTATATGGAAATAGCCTAGAACACCTATGATTGTAATTCTATCAACATGAAGATACGTCAAGATTTTCTTTTGTACATTTATAAGAAAACCAATGTATCGAGCTAACTTAACACAATGTTGAATGCTCCAAAACACACTAATTTGTTATAGGTCATTCAAAAATATGTAGTGAAAAAAGTAGGTTTCTATGGTATTTTGAATAAAGTCTATACAATGCTCAAAAGTGGTTCATAAAAATCACAAGGGGTTTGGACTGTAGCATTGACTAGTAGTCTATAATATATATCAAATGTCAAAACTTGAAAGTTAAATTTAAAAAATGGAAGAAAAAGACTTGTGTTGATCAAAAATGAATTTTGCAAATTGAAGGTTCAAATCTGGAATTTTTTGACTAAGTACTGATCGTGGTCCTTTCCTTCCATAGTAAGTAATAAGCTCTTTTTTTAAATTTATGTTATTGTGTCACTAGCCTAGAGAATCAATTCCATTATTATTATTAGTATTTTCATTTTTTTAAAGTTTTCCATTTTATTCAATGTAGTTATTTTGATACCTTTGTTTAAAGAAACTGGAAACATGCTTTCAAAGTTTAGACTCTTTGACTTTGTGAACAAATCTTGTTCTACCTAGAGTTATAACCATTGGACATAGAGTGAAATCAGCTTGATCATCACACATCATGATTGATGGTTTGGATGTGAGGCGAAGACACAAGAATTTGTGTTGGATGCAGTTGATGATCCTAAGAACCCATGTTGGGTACATATAATTAACCGTAAAATTCACTAATGACAGACTATTCGTCAAAAATTTGGGCCTAGGTCATAATTATGGTCCGTGATACCCATATTGCATGTATTCACAAAAAAGTGTTTTTTTTGGCGAATGGTAATTCATCGATGCAACTATGAATATGTATAACTGTAAAAAATTTCTTTTATTTCTTGTCTTTTCTCTACATGACAAATTTTTGCTTCTTTGAGTGAGTTTTATCATCTGCCAATTATTTTCTGGAATTTGATTGGAACTTTGAGCAATATCCTTTTGTAATGATTCTGGAAATCAACACTATTTTGGCCAACCTAACCCATACATGAACTCATATGGCATCCATTTCCAAATTCTAATGCACATCATCTACTGCCCAAGTCACTAATAACTTATAAGACACCCCCAAATGATCATCATCACATCAATCATTGAAAGCTAAGTATAAATGGCCAAACTAAAATTTCTAAAAAGTAGAATAAAAAGGCTTGTTGTTTCCACTCCCAATCTCTATGCTCAGTTGTCATATTAGTTAATTTGTTGATAAAAACTTGAGTCAAGGACTCTGTAATTGGCAGATACTTGAGTCAAAAACTCTGTAATCTTATGTACTTGCTAATAAAGGTTCTCCTTAAGATTGCATAAGAGATCTCTTATTGAAAACTGCTCTTTTGATTAAGCTGTTTCCTTAAGTTTGTTGTTCTATATACCTATACTTCCATAAAGAGCTAGCAACAAGATTCACTAATGTCAAATAAGCACCCTTTTTAATTCTAAAGCATACTGGCAACCGCCGTGCTCAATTTTGTGATCAATCATGAACTGACAAAGTGAAAAAAGAGAATAAAATCATTCACCAGTCGAATGTTCTGATTGCATAAGCTTTGGTCTAGTGTGCTGGAGTCTACCATTCATCGCTAGAGAAGTGGCGAAACACAGTCCGTTCATAATACAAAACTACAAATTGGAAATTTTTCTATGAAAAATTTAATTTCCTACATTTCCAAACACATATAGACCTACATTTCCAATCATGCAATTTTATAGCACATTGCATCATCTCTAGTTCACTCTATATATTTCGAATGCTGATTTTGGTTGGAACTTGGAACTTAGAAGAATGGTAGACTTTTCCATAAGAAAAGCTGATGAAGATTGAAATCAATTTGAGGCTTTATCTTTTTTCAGCACATGCTGTTCAAAAGAATTGTCTGAATACATGCGGTCAAATCAGTATCAATGCAATGTATTTTTGGAATATTAAAAAACTGTGGAGAGCCATTCTTCATCTTAAGTCGCTTCTCATGATAAACTTTCTGTTTGGTATAAAATGCAGATCTAGCTCTTTTTGACGAAAGCTGTCAAGCATCAAAGGAAGGTGATCACTTTCAGCTCATGAAGCAATACTTCTTAATTATCAGTTAAGCATTTAGGTTTAGGTTTCTCTGATAGGTGGTAGCCTTTTTGAGTCATGGATTTGTCTATTCACCATGCAATCTATGAGATCTATTCTGGGTGCATAGAGACTGATTCCTATTCTAGGGTGTGTAAGACAAACTCATAATTCGATTGTAAAACTTTTTAAGCTGATCTGCTGTTATACAAGGGCATGGTAGGATGTAGACCTTACATGCATGCTAGCCAACAAATTCTTTATATCAAATCATATAAAGTCTAAAATAAAAAGCCTCTAAAAAAAATATTTAGTGCCAGCTACGAAAAATATTTGGCTCCATATATGTAAGCACTTTTGAAATATTCCAAAATCTTCTCCACATTATGGATAGCAGCAACTCACCGCAGTTAGATAGCTTTTTATGTCTGCCTGATTGTTTTGGGTCTGCATTGTGACTTGCTATTACGTTGATGATTTTGAGCATGGATTGGAACAAAAATTCTGTTTAAAGACAAGGGAGTTTGCTATTGACAAGAAAAAGATTTGCTCTTGTCAACCTGAATCTCTAATCAGCAAATTCAGTCACTTGTTAACATGGATTGTTAATGCCACCACATAATGTGGAACCCTGTCATAGAAATGTGTACATGCATAAAAATCTACAGATTTCTTCGACTATCCAACTAGCTAGCTTTACATGTGTGATGTGTCTTTCAATTTGGTCACCTCAAGTTCATTATAGCTCAGCTACAAAGTATGAATTTCTTTTAGCCAAGCCTTCCATTGGACTAACCGACTCTTCAACTATGTTTCAATTCCAAGCACAAACCTAACATGTCTTTTTAGCAGTAAACCTTGGTTGCCAAAATTCATTCAAGCCAATCATGAACTCTTTAGCAATGGATTTCAAAGAAGTGAGGAGCTGTATGTTGTCAAATTTGAACATTAGCATATGTGAATATCTCGATGATGTAACAGTATTATCACTTAAAGTGACAATTCTTTATCCTTTACAGGAATTGGTAAATTCATGGTGCCAAGGGTGGAAAACATTGTGCTCCAACAGATTGACTGTAGGATTGGTGCATACTTTGCTCAATTGGTAGAAAGTAGCTGATGCTTTGGAAAAAACCTGTGATGGGCGACATTACTGGTGCCCAAATGCTCGAATGCAGACCAAAAGGAATGAGTTCTGAATTGAATCGTTAATTAAAAAATGATGGACATTCTCTATCGCAAGCACGAATCGCCGCAACTAATAGGAGGAATTCCCCCTTAAATTTATCATTGCCTTTCCAGTTAAAAAATATTCCTAGTGTGACTCGTCTTTTCCATCTGATGGAACTTTTTTCCTAGTAACTACCCTTTTGCTTGCAGGAAAATGTAGTCTTGCTGCTAATGGTCTGGGGGCACGTTGACGCCTCTCAAACCCACGTACACATACGTAGCCTGTAGCAAACTTTCAAAACAGATATTAGAAACTTCTTGTGAATAGGTGATAGACTATATCAAGACAGTATGTGGTTATGGCTAATGTTTAAAATCAGCTAGCTATCTAATTTTCATATGCCAAAACTGGAGAGCTTGCTAGGAAACGTATGCAGGATACTTTTCTGGCTGTCTCTGACTGTTTTTGAATCGGTCTTGTTTGGCCATTCGGTTGTGCTTAACCTTCAGTTTTATACCTGAAATATGTACTTGTTTGCAGCAGACAAGGGATATTCGCAGAAGAGTAGGATTCACTTGCTCTTAAAATTTTTTAAACAAGATATGTGATTGACACTGTGCTAGTTTTAGACATGCAATCAGGGCAATGATTGGGCCAAAAGTAGCTAGAAAATGCACCCGATAAAATCTGGTTCAGGACTGTGAGAAAAAGTATTTACAAATCTTGATGAATGAGGTGAAAGGAGCTCCAAATATGGTTAATCAGCCCCCAAAATTAACATTTTTCTTGTTCAAAATCTTGAGAAAGTGTATTAACAAATTTTCAAGCTGAAAGAAACATGCTTGTTCCATTCTAATAGAAGAAGGTGAATGTGGCAGTACAAGGGGAAGGGCTACACGTTTTATTTCCTTGTGCTCTTCACTCACAGTTTTAAATTGATAAGTAGCAATGGGTACCAATGTGAGAGAGAGAAAGAAAGAAAAGAAGCTTCATCAATGTGTTTTCCATTCCAAAAGGCATCTAAGACGAAAAACAGTACATGTCAAGTGTGTAATATTAGTGGGAGTGTACGAAACGTCTCCGAAACAGTAAAGAAAAGAAAAAATGCATATAGATCTAAAGTGATAAAGCGAGAGAGAGAGAGAGAGAGAGAGAGAGAGAGAGAGAGAGAGAGAGAGAGAGAGAGAGAGAGAGAGAGAGAGAGAGAGAGAGAGAGAGCACCTTTCCAAAAACAAGCTTTAATCTCCTCTGTTGTGAGACCTGGTTCAAGCACACAATATGATTGATATCATGATGTGACAATGTAAAAGCATGTACAGAACCAGGAACTGAAACTACAATCAGGCCATATTGGTTAGGAAAGTCCTTGAATTCATCGTTACCATAAATTTTTGTCAAGTCACATTTAATACTTGATGATGATTACGATTGGTACTGTGTGATATTCTAATTTCCAATCTTTTTCCCAAGGAATGAGGACTAGTTGTAGTGAACTTTGAAGTATGTAGCAACAAAAGAACTGCATTCTTGCTACGACTTTGCAAGACCAATTCATGTCTTCTCTGGCTATGCCAACTAGCTTTCATGAAGCAACCGATTAAGCACCTTCTCCTAGCTCAAACGCTGTTCATATCAGAAACTGGGAATCTGTCATATGTCAGCCTTCTTCCTGCAGGCACTAGTGCTGCTATGCCTCCCACTCTCATTATGATGAACCTTATCATTCAAATCTGCTTGAGAATGGTATGCTAGAGAAGGGCCAGTTTTGAATGAAACATCTTAACAGGTGGGACCAGTGATGTGCTGACACTTCAACAAATTTATCAATGACCAAATTTCTCACAACTAGCTGAAAGGTCTATTTTAATGTGCAGTTGGCTTTCCATGACAAAAGTTTTTCCCAAAAAAATCAGAATGGAGATCACATGAGGAAAAACAGGTTTTGCTGGAGCAGTGTTTACTGCAGTAATGCATTTTGATCTTTGGCCTTTTTTCAGCAACTAATTTTGACTTGATTTCATTCTCTTTCCAACTTCTTTTGAGTTGTAATGTCTTCGGAAATCTAGAGAGAGAGAAAGAAAGAAAGCTTCATTATTGTCTTTTAAATGCCAACAGGCATATAAGACAAATAAGTACATCTCAAGTGTGTAGAAATAAGGGAGGATATAAAATGTCTCTGAAATAACAGATAAAAGACTAAGACTAGCACTAAATCTACTCTGAAAACAACGAGTAAAGCAACATATGATGAAGCTCTCAGGTGAGACAAGTAAGGTAGGCTGTGATGAGAGAACTCGATGATAATGACATAGGCGGAACTGTCGCAGTAGAGCTGGATCTGGATCTCTGACGTCGACCCCGACAAGAACCTTGAACATGAGTGTGAGTAACTCTGACAGGATGACAAGATGTACAATGTCGCTGATGTCGATGACGATTATGATTGACTGAATCCTCATCAGACTTTGACTCTAAGCGACGTCTCCTCGAAGTCGTCTGTAATCTGAGGCTGAAGTCTAGACGCAGTAGACTGGAGCAAATTCCTCTGAAGCAGGAACATCTTATGAAGCATAACATAAGGGCGACACATCTAGGATCCTCATAGGAGACGAGAGAGTGTAAAGAGAGTGAATCTTTGAAAAGGCAGTAGAATCTACCACGAATCTCATAGTATGTTGGAGATTTGAAAATAAAATGCTCCTCAGACTCAACCTCTCCCAAAGAACACATATGGCATATCCTGTCAGTGTGATGTGAGAAATGCGGGGCCATCCAATCTCGATAGCCAATTGTCCCAAAGTGAATTGCATACAATGAGATAAACCACAATCCAGATAATGTGGTAGGAGGGGACGACATGATGGATCTAGTTCCAGAAAATAAAAACGATAAAATCAGGCTTAATGCCCAATTGACTCTGCATGTACAATGGACATACGAACGATAGATAGATCGCCTGATTTACTCATGAGAACCTGACGGACAGCCTAAAGTAGATATATTAAATCTGCCAAGAACATGATCAGCCTGAGAAAACTATGAGAGATGAAAACCCTGACTATGGAGTTGCATCGAAGAAGTGACTGCTAAATGAGAATATTTGTTTGGAGGAGAAGCAACAAACCACTCTGGATATATATAATAAGCTAGAAGAGGGCATCAACCAATAAGGAAGAAATAACAAACTCCGCAACGATAATGTAATGTGGAAGTAAGGGCTTAGCTTGAATCGTACAAGAAAGCTTTGTAACCTGAAGCCTGGAAATGCTAGCCTACTCAGTGTCGGAAAGGAGTGTGCACCAAACCTCAGTAGTATATAAATCAGTAGGAGTGACCAAAGTGTCGAAAAGATGACACTTACTAAGCATCATGAATAAATCGCCTCAAGCAAAATCTCTCAAGTTGTACCGGGGAAGCCAGGGAAGCACAACCCTTCACACGACGAGTCGAAATGTCTCCATAATCAAACTCAAAAATAAACTAGATTAGTTTAGCTTGATCAAGGAAACTAGTCTTTGATCACTTAAATGAAACCCTAATGAACTTTGAATGCAATCTTTGTGTAACTGAAATGATTCAATGATACACTAATTAGTACAATGAGCAATGCATATAAGAGATGCACGATTAATGAAACCTCAAATGTATTGATGAGATCCTGGTAGCTCTGAGATAGCCATTGCTATATGTTGGTGTATTGTTGTCATCCAATACGGTTCAAATGATTTCATAATAGAGATGTTCGATAAAGAATCACTAAATGACCCAAAATTGGACCGCACTCCTCTTGAAACTCTTGGCAAACTAGGGAACTGAATTGCTCTTGAAAACGCCTTCAATTTGATACCCATATTAGCACGTTAAAAAAAAAAGAATTTGCGTTCCGAGAAATCTTAATGGGAAATTCCGGATCACATTTCAGGACATGGGCTGCATCTATGGTATGTGGTATTAGTGGATTATATCAAACTTCTCTGAAACAATAACAAAAAAAACATATCTAACTATTATAATTTGAGTTGAATTGAGTGAGATATGCAAAAATATAGCTGCTACTAAATGTCAAAAAGGAGACATAGCACTATCATTTGAGCTGAATTGAGTGAGATATGCAGAAATATAGCTGCCACTAAATGTCAAAAAGGAGATATAGCACTATCATCCTGTCTTGCTGACACTCTAGAAGCATGTGATATGAGTAGCAACTGAGGTAAATCTGGTCGTTGTTGATGTCATCTAAGAGGTTGAGTTGTCTCTTCTCACAACAGGTCGGATAACTCTAATTGCAACATGGCTTTGAATGATGGTCTTCTCCTAGAAAAGAAAGAGGTGATCTGGAGCTGAGAACTAGAATGACTTTCCTGAGTTGTCTGACAAGGATCCATCGTAGTAAGAACGTCTCTCATACTGTAAGTGCAACACATCAAAGATCCTCGTATGCTATGAGCAATTATAGTGTAGTGGGCATGTTGCATAACAAGCAGTAGCATCTCTCTCTAATCTCGTAGTAGACAAGGTACCTGAAAATAAAATGCTCCCTAGACTCCACCTCACTCAAGGAGCATAGTTGACAAATTCTCTCCACTCTCGGAATACCCTAGAACCATCTAGTCTCAATTGCCAATTGATGTGATGATAATATGAACTCGAGACAGTGAGATAGTTTGAATCCAAATACTATGGCAAAACTTGGAGCCCTGGTAGATCTAGCTCCAAGACATGACCCTGATAGTAGTCGGAATTGACCCCCAACTAGCCTCGCCAAGTGCGATCAAAATATGCTCTATATAGAAACCATATGATGTACTGATGAGTACATGAAGGCAGATGCCTGAGAAAGCCTTTGAATATAAGTGATAAGTTAGAAAACGATGCCAAGCTGTAGAGGTGGAGCAACAAACTCAACAAGGATAATCTCATGTGGAATAGAGGGCTTAGCTTGAATCATGCGAAATAACATGGCTAGTTTGTGATCTAGAGATACTAGCCTAGTCCTATGAGGAAAGACCAGTGCACCATGCCTCTTTTGAATATTAAGCTCTAGGGGTGTCAATGGTATCAAAAAGTATGCACTTAATCAAGGCATCCTGAATGAACTTTTGAAAACAACACCTCTCTGAACAAGGGAAGCATGGCCCTTCCCAAGTCCAGCAGTAGCTGCCTGTCTCATGCTAAATATAGGACCAATGAAGAAATAAAGAGTACTCCCAAGTAAGTGTAAGAAGAAACCAACTCCAAAGGCTGTCCCTCGAAAATAAGCATGTGACGCTGCATGAAAGCCCTAGAAGTATTGAAGATAACCTTGGCCCCTCTTTTGCATATAAAGCTATGGGTGTCAATGGTATCAAAAAGTTTGAATGTAATCGAGGCATCTTGAATGAACTTGTGAAAACAAAACCTCTCTGAACAAGGGAAGCATCGCCCTTCCCAAGTCCAGCAGTAGCTGCCTGTCTCATGCCAAATATAGGACCAATAAAGAGTACTCGCAAGTAAGTGTAAGAAGAAACCAGCTCCAAAGGCTGTCCCTTGAGAATAAGCTTGTGACGTTGCATGAAAGCCCTAGAAGTATTGAAGACCATAACCTTGTCTTCGCAATGTTCACCTCCAAGTCCCATCTGGTGCAAAAGGCCTTGCAACAGGTACTCACTGTACGAGGTAATAGGTCCCAAGCTATCATCGCACAGTTCCACACTTTGATTTGAAGGTGGTGTGGATGGGGTGCCGGGATGCTCCCCAACTCAGGGGCCTCAACTCCCTAGCATTGGGAACTCCTGGGAGCACTATTAGTATAGCATGCCCATCCATTGCTCACGAGCATCCTGGAAGGCTTCACACCTTTCCTCAACTTGAGTATATGTAAGATCATCATCCATGTAAATGGTAGTACCCCACAATTTGGCTCTGCTCCACCACTGGTAGTGAACTGTGACACCTTACTAGACACACTGGGCCACCTCATCCACTTCTCCTATGAGTCATTGTTAGTTCCATACTAATCTACCATCTTGATTTTTAGGCCTCTAACCATTAATTATGACTTTAATACCTGGAGGGCCCCAACTCCTCATAATCATAATTGATTTACGAGTCAAGATAGGCCTATTGATCTCCTTATGAGATATTTAATCCGAGATCAGTCCATGCGTGGGCATGACATTCTTCCCCCTTATTCATGTTCTTTCTTAAAGTTGGGTAAGTTCTTTCTTTCCTCATGTTCCCAAGAGTCGTCACATCTGTATGACCTTTCCATCGAACTAGATGCTCAGTAACAAAAAAAAAAAAAAAAAAAACAAGTGCCTTGGGTGCCGTGAAACTAAAGTTTCACGGCACCTACAGAACCCGTGTTGTGGTACGACGCTTGGAACTTTGCTACTGGCCAATTGTAATGCTTGCCGGTACACATTAGTTTTGAATCCTTCGAGATTCGAAGTATATCCAAAGCCCTTCTTGAAAATCTCGAGGTGATCTTTTCAGTGTAGCATAATGTCTGTCCTTATTTTGGGCACAATAGCATTTCTTGCATATCGTGCAGGAAATCTAATTGCTGGTTCCTTTGATATCCAGCACTTCAAAGTCGAATTCTTGCATGAGTTTTGCCCATCGGGCCTTACGACCTCTTAGAGCAGTTTGATTGCAAAAGTACTTCAAAGCTTGACGATCCTTCTCACAATGAACTTATTACCATATAGGTAATGTCTTCATAATTTCAGAGCATGGACCATTGCAAAAAGCTCTTTATCCTGAGTAGCATACTTGACGTGTCGAATACTTTTTTATTCTCAAAAGCAACGGGTTAACCCTCTCGTAAGAGAACTCCTTCAATAGTTGTATCACTCGCGTCGGTGTTAATGACGAAAGGGATATTTGGATCTGCTATTCTCAACATGGGAGCCGAGATGATTAGAAGCTTGAGTTTTTGAAAACTCTCATCTATTTCTTATTCCATTTTATCAGAGGGCTACGCCTACCTTTCGGACTTTCTACCCCCTTTTAAAATATTGTTAAGGGTAGCGGCAATTTTTGAATATTCTTCAACAAACTTTCTGAAGAACACCGTGAAACCCAAAAATGACTTGAGTTCACGTGCAGTTTCTAGAATTGGCCATTCAACTATCATCCTTACCTTCTCTTCGTCAATTTTGATCCCCTGAGCGGTGATCTTTTGACCAAGGTAAAGAAGTTCCTTTCTAGAGAATTCACACTTAGATTCCTTAACGAAAAGCTTCTTTTGTCTTAAGATCCTTAAGACAATACAAAGCTCTTTTAGTGTTTTAGTATAGACCAAAATGACATCTAGAAACACTGTACAAACTTTTCCAAGAAAGGACAAAATAAATTGTTCATCATTTGTTGGAAAGTAGTCGGAGCATTCGTCAAACCAAAAGGTAAGACTAGGAACTCGTAATGGCCAAATTGTGTCCTAAAATCAGTTTTAGATATATCATCCGGATGTAATGTGATCTGATGATATCCCATTTGAAGATCGATTTTTGTGAAGAATTTTGCTCCACTTAACTGATCTATGAGATCATTCGTTTTAGACCCTTGTAGTTGACACATAAACGGAATCTCCCGTCCTTCTTATCCTTAAGGAGAACGAGTGCTCCCCATGATGATTTACTAGGTCTAATAGGTCCCATTCAGAGGTATTCCTCTATTTGCCTAGCCACCTCCCCCTCTTCCTTTTGAATGCACCTATATAAAAGTTGAAAAATGGGGTGGCTACTAGGCATCGATTTTATCCTATGGTCTATTAACCGGGCGGGTGGTAAATCATCTAGTAATTGCTTAGGAAAAAAATCACAAAATTTTTGTTTTAAATCTTGCATTAATGATGAGAAATTTCGGTGTTACAATTGAAAAACACATTCACATCAGACTGATGAACAAAATCACAATGCAAACTAGATTGTAAAACAAGATGAAACAACTTGTAATCGGAATTACTGACTTTTCCCATTAGCTCGGCCGAAGAAATCAGCGGCGATGGGAGTACATCAGTCTCTCCAAAAACAGAGACATTTTCACCATTTACATCTTTAAATATCAATGATTGATTCTTGAAATCAATATCCAAAGAATTTGATTTATTATAAAACCACTCATATCTAGTACGATCGAGATTCATGACATGAAACTTTAATCACTCGACATAACCCTGCCTCTGAAACTCCAAATCGCGGACTTATACATCCCATATCTCCGTGTCCGACCCCGAGGCTAAGTGGACGATTTACTGCACAAGCTGAGATAATGTACAAAATCACAAGCACACGCACAATTTACTACTAAGTCAATTTGAAGTTTAGTTGCGAGTAACTCCATCGTCATGAGGCTCAATGATTTCTATTTCTTTTCAGGGCACCATTTCGCTCGATGCCCAAGTTTATTAAGAAACAGAGATTTTCCTTGACTGCCAACTTGTGCACTTTGTCTTTGATTAATGGTTTCTTGTTCTTTTTCTTTTGGTGAGTTGCGGCATCCAATTCATCAAAATATGTTTTTCTTTTGTTTTTAGGCTTTTCATTTTTTGATTTCGGGGCAACTTGACTATGTATTCTTTTTCGCGAAGCGACCATTGTACTATCATAAGCTTTTGCCATGCGGATAGCATCCTCCAAAATGAAGTACATTTCGCTTACACTCATTCTGATAGTCGACAGGAAATCCAAACCCAAATTGCCATTGAGCCAACTTACGATCAAAGAGTGATACCTTGGCCAAAATATCGGTGAATTCTTGGACATGAGTGTCCAATTCACGATTGCCCTTCCAACAGTTGATAAAACGAATGTACCTCTCCGAGCCATCAACGACAACGAAGGCCTTCCGAAATTCCTCAAGGAATTTGGCCCAGGTTGCCAGTTTTGAAGGAAGTTCCCTCCACCAGGAGGAAGCCTTACCTTCTAGAAATAAGAGAATTGATGAAATTCGTTACTTCTCTAGGACATTGTGCAAGCTAAAATAGCTTGTCCATTGATTAATCCAACCCTTGAAAACATATCAACTCTTGTCTCTGCATGAACCTTTGGAAATATTGAAGACCATAATTTTGGTCTTTGAAATCTTCACTTACAATCCCCATCTAGCACAAATCGTATGTAGACTGTCAAGATGTCTTTGAAGCCCCACACTTCCACCTATGCTGCCCCAAACATCCAAAACAGAGGTTCTCAACTTCTTGGGGAATGTGTAATAAAGCCTCTTGGTACTTGTCTGCATAATCTTGCGCGCTCAAATTACCTGCTTCAAATAAGTCCATTGTTGCATGGCTCTATTGTTTTCATCCATAGGCACCCAATTTTGCGTAAACATTTATTGGAGCGCCTCCCATGTGGTTGGAACTAGGTCATCCTTTTCCTCCTTCCTCCACCTCCTTTGTGCTGGCTCTTGCAAACGATATGTGGCTTCAGCAATCATCTGAGTTTCATCATCTTGCCACACATTTGGAATGCTTTCTCCCAATTTTGCAACCAATATAGATATTGCTTCCAGTGAACTTCGAAGGTTGTATTTCCTTGATAGTGGGCTTAGTTGCACGAATCGCGGTTCGAACCATGAACCACGGTTCAAATCGTTCGAACCATTCGGAGCCGGTTCGAACTGAAAAAATAAACTTTTTGAATTTATTTTTTTCGGGGTTCAAACCGTTTTCCAATTCATGCCAGCCTGGCCGGTTCGAATCGGTTTGAACCAGTCGAATCGGCCCAATTCGAATTGGCCGATCGGCCAGTTTGAATCGGCTGGTGACCTTGATAGTAGGTAGCTTCCTCTTTCTAAACCCAACTTAGCTTCAAAGCCTGTTGACAATGTCCTTTCTGCTTCCATAGCCGTACCACTGAGTCTCTTAGGAACACTAGCCCCTTTCCTTTGAGTTGCTCCAAAATCAGCTTAAGAGTGGCTTTGATAGCATCCACCTTGGAACATACTGCATCTAACCTCGGTGAATCTTGACCGGTGTTGCTTGCGGATGACATAGCAGAAGAATGGGTAGTAGAAACAAAGCAATGCACAAAAACTATGCAAAATCAAACCACTAAAGTCTTTGAAACAAAGCAAGAACAAGCTCTCAGCACCTCATGACACATGTCACGTTGACCGATCCACCCTCTCTACTTTTTAGGAGGTCAGTCCAGCAGACTCTCATGGGAACCAATATCTCCTTGGCCATCTCAAAATTAGTCACTCAAGCCGAACTTAACCATTTACAATATGATAATTACAATTTACAATAGGCAAAGGGATTCAAAGTACATTAGTTCAAGGATAAATTAACTTTTTGTTTGTTCGTACATGTCTGCATCGAACGAAACACAAGTCTTTGCTGACAACTTAATCAGTCAGAATTCATTCGAGCTACTCTAATAACATTTCACTTGTAGAACGCTTTTCATTCGGTTTGATAGAGGAAGATTGTTGTTTGGAATTCATTATCATCACACACCTACACCAAAAGTAATACTGGTTACTTATAAAATGTCTGTTGACAACAAGATTAACACTCGATTCCATTTCATTCAAAATAAGTCAGTACTGTACCAATTTAACAACTTTTAAGTGCTATCTCCTTGGGGAACGACATAAATACTACACAAATATAGCAATTCTATATCTACAAGTGCTTTCCACTAGGATCTTCCAGCTACCTATCTTGCTGTTAACAAAATTTATGAGAATGATGACTCCTACAATTTGTTAGTTTAGCCAAGGAAGAACAAAGTTGTAGATGGGCTAGATGCTACTCAAGTTGAAATATGATAGTACGTGTATACTCTTCTTCTTCAACTACTCTACCTAACTACTCTTCTTCTTCTTCTAGTAGGTGCTACCAACATATGCACTTGAATTGGCTCAATCCCACGGTCCAATACTTGGGTGGTTGAATAGGGAATACTTTATTTTTGTGCCGCCTTTGTATCATAGTTAAAGATAAAGGTGAGATCCAAGTTTATCTACCAAGGGTTCTATTTCCTTATAAATATAGGACTTGCCTCCAATAGTGTAGCAACTAGTTGTTGAAGGGTCGAATCACCTTGGATTGGTTTGATATTCGGAAGGTAATTAAATACTCACTTAAAACCATGCCTTTTAACCATGTGCACACTTGACTTTCACAATCACATTCTATTTCCACCTTTTTTGACTAATAAAGGAGTTCAACAACCCAAAGGTTACGCAACATCATAATAGGGCCACAACATGAAGTTGGGAGGGCAGGCCTTTATTTTCTCTCCTTTTATCATACTATCGCAAGGCTAAACACGATGCCCAGGTTTGTATTGTCTTTCATTCTACTCCACCAAGTAGTAAATGTGGCTCTACACGATCACACGTGATCAAAGTACATCATGATGCCTTTGACCACATGATGTGATCATAGAATTTATGAACTGTGGACGGTTCACCACGATTCTGAGAACCGTACAATGAACCGTATGGTTCTCAAAATTTTTTAGCTGGAACTGTGGTGAACCGTATAATTAATTAATTTTTTTTGGTTTCCCACCCCCAAAAATAGCCCAAAAAAATGCCAAAAAATTAAGGAGTGGGTACAGATTAGTACAGTAGCATACAATAGCAAACAAAGTACAGTAGCCAAAAAAATACCCGAAATCTGTGAAATGAGGACCAAAAATGCCTTGGGAGGGGTTTTGGGGGGCAATGGGTAATCAATGAATTAATTAACTAATTAATTAAATAGAGGAACCGTACCACGGTTCATGAACTGTGGTACGGATCATCCCACGGTTCTGAGAACCGTGGGTTCTATGGATGTGATATTATTACTCTGCATATATTGCAACATCCATATTCATTGTACTCTTCTAGTTGTGGAGGGTACTGATTGACACATTCATTGCTTCATTTTCCTCAAATCTTATCAGAGTTTTAGAACACATGTGACATGGCTAATCTTCAAGGCAATTATTCTCACTTAAACAAATCATTCTTATTTTCGTACGTCTATCTACTTCTTCGGGGTAGAGAGAAAGACAGAAGAAAGAAAGAGTTTATTAATGTCTATCAAGTGCCCGTGGGCACAAAAGACAAAATACAATACATACAAAGTAGGAGCAATGTCCATATGAGGACTTATTTCTAGAAACTATCTCTCTACCAGAGAGAGAGAGAGAGAGAGAGAGAGAGAGAGAGAGAGAGAGAGAGAGAGAGAGATTCACCTCGAAAAATTGATGGGATTGAAGTCCCAAAATACACAAATTTACGTTGTAATTTCCAAAGCAAAGACCGTGGGACCTCAATGGGGTTTAAACTGCTTTCATGATCAGCAAAAACCTGCGAGCAACTTCCATGTGAGCATCACTTAAATGCAACTAAGTTCTCATTGTTGTTTGACATTTACTAGGAATGCCTGTTTAAGTTGCATGCTATATAGAAGAGCCTTAGACAAAGAAGTGAACTGCTCACATTTGTGATTAAGAATGCTTGTTTTAGTTGTATGAAAGTATCTAGAGGAAGTTGCTCAAAGTAATGCATATATACCTGTTCCACACATTTTGGTAGTGTGCATTCCCTTCCATTATGTACAGAATTAAAAGAAAATATTTTCAAATTTTTGACAGCGTTCCTTACATAAGGAACGGAAAAATCATTTTTATATTTGATTTTTTACTTTGGAAGTGAAAAAAAAAAGACTTTCTGGGTGAAATTTTTTAGAAAAAAATCATACTACTCGTTGTTTTATATGTGTTCATTTATCCTTCTAATCTAAGGAATGAAGACAGTATAATCTTAAGGAGTATCCAATAACCTCTCATCTTTATTCCCAAGTACACAATCAAGCTATATAGTATATACTTGCTTTCTACTTTTTTTGATAATTTTGGAGAGTAGCTATTTTGCAGCACATGACTGATCATATAAGTGGACTTTCTTGAGGTCATTGGATAGCATTGCCATTGCTTATAAAACTACCCTAGTTATTTCTGCAGACCTGTTATCATTGAAAGAGTGTTCGTTTGATGCTGACAGCTAATTTTCTGATCTTTACTTCAAACAATGTTCTAAAATTATTATCCTATTTTTCAGCAATATATTGCTCAGAAATAGCTTTCTGCATTGTTCCTGTTCTTTTTCCTTCACAGAGGCTTTGTTTCTCAAATGATCTTGATAATATCCCATAAAATAATGAGATTAGATTGATCGAGGTAGGTCAGAACTAGCTTGCTAGGCCATTATTGTAAAAGCTGATATAGGAGGCGTCCTGATCAAGCTTATTCAAATGTCAAAGACCATCTGAGAGAAAGCAAATGGCAGCATTGTTTTAAGTTCTATCCTATACAAAACATATTGGTCTTGAAAAGAATGCAATGACAAAAGAAATGAAGACATGCAACAAAGATATATGTTGAGTTTTCTGAAAAGGTCTGTATAGACTTCTCGTAAAATCCATCTTTATTACATACCCCATTGTCATTTTAGATCAGCTTTTTAAACAAGAAGAAGGAATCATATCGAACCAGCACCAATAACCTCCCTGTCTGCAGCTCATATTTATCCGTTAGATATGTTTTTGACTGGTGACTGTGAAGTGAGTAATGGCAACATTTTCATTGAGGCATAGTGCAACTATAGGAGCTGTACAATGGAAACAAATTTGTACCCTATCAAATTCTAAAGAAACAACTTGCTCCCCCCCTGAGTAACTCTTTCAGCAATAGATCAAAGAGAAGCATGAAAACATAGTATCTGAATAACAAAGGCTCAGGCTTACCAATAGGTCTCACAGCAAAAGCACAGCTTTCGTGAAAATTCAGAAAGGATAATATGCTCCTGCTTCTTATAGTTTGCAGCTAGTAGCACTGATATTGGCTAAGCCATTTGTAGCTTCACTCATAAGTTTGCCTTTTACCTTGAGAATTAGACTGCTGCTAACTCCCACCAATGTTGTAATGCTTAATTATCGGACATCGGGAAATACTTGTTCTAAATTACAGGTGAGATGATTGCTCTGAACCTTTCTTTTGAGTGGTTCTTGGAGCACTATCTAGTCATTGATAAGTGACGTTTGGATAAATCACAAGCACATTGCCATTATATTTCTGTTTTTAATGTTTGGCCTCCAAGAGCTATGCAGATCATTCTGAATATGGAATTATTGATATCAATACTTCAAGTTACCACTAATAAAAGGCCAAATTTAGTGAGAGTTACAGTATTAGCCTTTTAGCTTGAAGCCACACATTAATTAGATGTAGAGCTGAGACCACCCTTCTTCAAACTCATGTCATAGATATGCATTATCCCTAGAACTTTTGTATTTGATTTATCACGGACTGCAAGTTTTACTGTAAAGTATATCTTTCAGATGTCTACAGGATGTAAAAGCCAAGTCCTTGAGTTCTATTCCCATCAATAATAGTAGGTCTCTCACAGTTACAGAATCTCAAGCCAGGTTTCAAGAATCATGCAAGAACAATATCACAACACGGTAAGTTATCTACATCACGTCCCAGGAGTTTGTGTGAGGGGCAGCATAACAGTGCCAGGGTTTAGGCTTTGCTCACTGATTTTTTTTATGTGATTTGAAGCAGGAGGGTGGCAATTCAGGAATGAAAAACCATTGAAGTACATATCCTGAATCTTCCAAAGTGATGATATCACTGCTCTATATTCTAGAGAGATAACATGCATGCCTTTTAATGTGATTGATTGCAAGTAGATGGGGGGTAAATACCTCGTTAACTTGAAAATAAGTTCCATTCAGTGGAAAAGTCCCTCGCATTGCTGTCCTGCATGGCACCTGAAATATGATTTTTTGTATTTGCAATCAGCTATGGAGTTGTTTTGGAGGGAAAAATAGCAGTCTTCTAGAGCTCCCAGAATAGTTGAAATTCAAATTTCCGAACCCTTCGATTTGTTGGTGCATATAAACTACTCAGTGATGAGTATTTGAAAATAGGAACGGAATGATTTATGTATTTGTGTGTGTCTATCTATATAGTATATATCTTAGAAACCCGTTCCGACCCTTTTGGGCCGGAACATACTGTACGTTCCATACAGTATGTTACAGTACCTTCCGAAAGGTACTGGGTCGGAATGTTTTTTTTTTTTTTTTTATATAAATTAAAAAAAAACAGGACAAGCGAAATGATACTGCATCAGTTCAGATTTTCAGCCGTTGATATGATTCAGATCTCAAGGGTTTTATGTATTCCTGGTTAGTATCATCTCCTGAATGTATTCGTTACTCGTAAAAACCTACAAGTGAATCTCTCTGTATTTTGATAAAATCTATTTATTGCAAAACTGTCTATTTTCAGCCCATTACAGAGTGTAATGCCCGTGGTTCAACAGTAGCATAAATTTTAAAGTGAATGAAAAGCACCCACAAGCCAAAACAGTGAGTTTTCTGGCAAGAACGTATTTTCCTGGAATGGGTTTACATCAGGAGAGCCCCTGCCCTCATGACTTTCCTTTATCTGGAACAACTCCTGATCATTTCGCTTGATGACCACGTCTAGTGTAGATCATGCACGACACTTCAGCAAGTCCTTGCTTGCACGATGGTGAGACACTTGAATACTTACCATAATCTGCTGAAACCGGGGTCGGAACAGACCCTTTGTTAAAACTTTACGTTTTTTCTTTTATTTATATATATGTTATATATATATATATATATATAATATATTAAATATACATATATACATATCTCTCTAAGGAAGCGGATGGTGGATGCGGACGTGCGTGTGTTCGGGGGTGGACGCGTCCGGCATTTTCCAAAAAAAAAATTTCAAAAAAAAAAAAAAAATACAGGCCCCTCCCCTCACTGTCCCACATCCCCAAAACGAAATAACTTCCCCCTAGCCCCCCCCCCCCCCCCCCCCCCCCCCCCGCCCCCCCCGGAATTAATTATCAGAGGGTGTCTGGCACCCACCTGCCCCCTCCTGTTAAAAAAAAGGAAAAAGGAACCCAAAAAAATTTTGCAACAAACCTAACCATTGCCCATGCCTCCCATAACTGAGATACCACAAAATCGGGCATGAAAGAGCAAACAAAATATATTTTTTGAGTCCAGAGAACATTGTCTCGTGCTCTAGCTATCTCTGTCTCTCTAACGGATCTATATTATATTATTATATAAATACAGGTCAACGATGTGCTCCCTGGATGAACTTCAACAACTTACTAATTACTTATGCTCCACAGTGTCATTCAACACAGGGAAGTACAAGACCTACACAGTACTATGGCCTATATGATGAGATAGGTTTAGGGTTTTGGGATGAACTCCAACAACAACACTGAAACGAAACAAGAATTCTGTCACTACTGCAGCAGAACAACATAGGATGATCGGATCGCAGGATGAGATTTTTTGAGAGCATAAGGTCCTTGTGCTTTTGACCAATTCTGAATGCTCGGGAAATTGCATGTCGTGCCACAGCAGGAATCCTTCAAATTTACTTTCCTCATACGACAAACCAATCTAAGGACATGCCGGAAAACATAGGTCAACATTTCTGAGCGTTTTGAGGTGCTTGTGTGGTGTGCATTCTCCATTCCATAGCTTGATGAAAACAACTGCAACAAAACTGCTGCTCACAATCAAGAAGTGAATAGGACACCAGAAGAGTGAATGGTCACCAGAACTGTGTCATTCAGTATAGAGATGCACAAGACCGACACAGTAGTATGTCTGATATCAGCATCCCAGGAAGGACCAATTGTGACTCCACTTCGAGAATTGCATAAGAACATGCAAACAAAAAGGAAGGGGTCTTTGCAGAGTCTAGCTCCGATCCGAACGGATTCAAGCGCTCTCTCTCTCTCTCTCTCTCTCTCTCTCTCTCTCTCTCTCTCTCTCTCTCTCTCTCTCTCTCTCTCTCTCTCTCATTTTCAGCTCATTGCACAAATTAAATATGTTAAACTACAAAGATCGCGTTTCAAAAAACCAGGCGCATGTTGCCCAAAAAAGCATATTGTATATTAATTTAAGAGACGTATCCAAAAAACATTATGCATCCCGCCACATACGGCTGGGTCTGTTTGTAAACTACTATCTGACTATATGCCGCCTCATTTACTCCCAAAAATTACATAGAAACAGTCCTCCACATACGGCTGGACCTTTATTTGGGCTCTACATTACTAGGGTGCCGAAGAGCCCACAGACTCGTCGTCCTGGTCAAGTGCATTATTTTGTCGCTCTGCCTCCTGGCTGGCCCAGCAACGAAGGACCCTTTCCCGGACCATGGCCAGCTGTTCTGCGGTGAAGTTAATTCCAATCCGCTGTGTTTCCTTGCCCTCGCCAGTGGGGGTAGGGGGAGCAGGTCCGAGAGTCGCAGGGCACGTGGCTGCAGCTCCGGTAGTCGCTGGCGCTCGTGAATTCTGCTTCTTGCTTCCGATGTTGTTCGTTGTGCTGGCGGACATCTTCTAGGAGCTTCTCTGTATGCACACAAAGAAGACCGTCAAGCTAGATCCCACGATGGAAATAAACTGTGAAAAACAAAAAAGAAGCCTATATTGCAACAGGTACAGGGCAAACACTCACGTCAGTTGGTGTGCACCCTGCCATCTCCCACTGGATTCTTCTACCCTTTCTTTCTTTCTCTCTCTCTCTCTCTCTCTCTCTCTCTCTCTCTGTCTCTATCTCTCTCTCTGTGTCCCTCCCTCCCTATACCCTAAACCCTAAACCATATGTCTCTCTCTCAAACTCTCTCTCTCTCTCTCTCTCTACTCTTTCTTCCTCTTCTCCCTCTTTCACCCTTTCATCTTCATCCCCCCCATTGTCTCCGTCTCTTTCAGCTGAATTTTTATCTGGTGGTTTCCCCCGTATCATTGATTCTCTTCATGAGGACAATGCATCCTTGCTTGTGATCATCAAGAAACAAGCATTCCAAATCTCCACTCTGGAGAACACGAGCAAAGTCGGTATTCTTGAGGTTGATGTTACTTACCTCAAGAATGAATTGGAATCAGATGAAAAAGAAGAAGAAGGAAGCGGCAATGCAGATTCAGAAGACAAAACAAAGCAGCTGCAAGAATGGGTTCACTCCTTGGAGCAGCAACTTCAGCAATCGAAGAGTTCTTGGGCCGACGTGCTCAAGGGTTCTAAGCAGGTTATTTCTGAATCTATTCAAGAACATCAAAAACGAGATCTCAAAGCCCGCAATGTCAGGGTTAGGGGAACTTCTTTTGTGGGTAAGGACCTCGTGGCTGAGGCAAATGCTTTCATTCATTCCACCTTTGGTCTCAAAGAGGATGTCATATTTGCTACTTGGGTGGGTGAGCTCCAACCCACCACAGTGTTTCTGCGATTCAAGGATGCTTTGCTTCGTCAAAAGGTTTTGTGTAAAAGAGGCTGCCTGAAGGGGTCTACTATTCTTATGGATGAAGACTTGATGCCCATTCAATGGACTAAGAGATAGAAAATTATCGCAGATGCTAAGGCCAATGGTTTCTGAACTCTCTTTTGAGACGGACGCCCAACCTTGGTTAAAATTGCAGAACTTAAAATTTCAGATTCTTCTCCCTCTCCTACGTGAGAGATGTTTTGAGCTACGTCCATTTATTTCCTCTCCTGCGTGAGAGATGAGTTTTCTTTACATAGCGATTTACGTTTTACGTTTTAGTTTTAGTCTAAGTTTTCGGTTGACGGCACTGCCCCGTCCGAGTTCCATTTACTCAGTTGTACTACCTCTTCAGTCTTATATGCCTTTTGGCATGGAAAAGACATTAATAAAGCTTTCCTTCACCGGTCCATTCACAGAGTGGCCCACAAATTGCATCCGCTGTTTCAGAGCGAGTGGCAGTACGACGATGAAGAGCTGCGTGCGGACTGGTTCTCATACATCCGCCTCCTCAGCAGCGACACTGGTATCTGCAGCAGATTCGAGGAGCGGAGGCTTGGTTACAGGTAAACTCTTGCTCTGTCGTTTGCTTTCGTTCACTCAATTTCCTTGCGCGGGCTCAAGTGTACTCACGCACATTGCTGCTCAATTTCAGGCACTGTTTGGGGCTGTTCGGCGAGGACCTTGCACGTGTCCGAGAGAACAGGCTCTTGCCTGTATCATGGTGGGAGAGCTACGGCGCTGGACAGCCAGACTTGAGGACGCTCGCTATCCGAGTCCTTTCACAGGTATGTTTCCGCATTGTCTCTACAAGGTCGGTACTCACTCGAGTGGTTGCCAATTAATGCAGGATTGTTCTGCTTGCGTGTGCGAGCGGAACTCTGGTCAGCGTTCAGCCTTGTTCACACGAACAGGCGGAACCGTCTGACGACTGAGCGATGCAATGACTTGGTGTACTGCAACACCAACACCAGGGTGGTTCGACGCATCACGGACAACATGAGAGCAGGAGGCGTAGGCTCCCTACTGTTGCAGGTATATGTCTATGCTCTATCGTTTGCTTTCGTATTAGTTTAAGATATTCAGTTTAATGCCCTCACGGTTGCTTCGACTATTCTCACGAATGATTGACTTGTGCAGGTCAATCTCGATGATTGCCTAGTTGCAGCGGCCGATCATGAGGCAGAGCCAGAGGTTGATCCAGACGATGCCGCTCGGCGTGCTCTGCGGGGTGATCCCGAGGATGATGCTGACACCGAGGAGATCACCCCCCTCCCTGTTGACATTCCATTGCCCTCCTCTGATGATGAGCCCACATATGATTCTTTCGAGACAGTCGACCTTGCAGGGGATGGTTGTTGCGCCGGCGCCTCAAAGGGCGCTGGGACTTGAGCGGTTTCCCCAACACGCGCTCAAGTCTAACATTCATCCATCATGCACTTACGTAAAAGCCAACTCAGAAACGTAACAAGCTTAACCATTCAGACTTAAGAAAACTGGAATCCCAACCAACCCGAAAGCCAACTCAGAATCCGTCCCCAAAAGGTAACCAAAGGCAAAGACAAGCCACACATGAAACCCAAGGCATAGTGGTCGCCAAACTGACCAATTGGCATAGCGGCAAGCCACACGTCGGTGACGTGGACCCTTAGGCGCCGGCGACGCAAAAAGATTGTGGTAAGGGTCCTTCCACTTGGACCAGTCCCGGAGGCGAAACCGAAATGGTAATCATCCCCAAGGATCAACTTTATTAGATTTGCAAGAGGTTACATTCATACATAGACTGACCGGTCTCGGGGCCACCAACACGTGCTGGGCATTGTGCCTGGCTCGTGCTGGTAGAGGGAGCTGAGACCTGGCGACTGGATTCCTGGCGCTAGTTGAGCTGCCCAAGTTTCTGTCTGTCGGACTCCCCCTATAGTTCTGCTGTGATTCGGCGCACCCCCTCTGTCCTGAAATATAGTGCTTTTTGGTAAAGCACGCTTTTTAGGACTTAGTTTTTATTTTGCTGATTAAGCCTAGCAAGCTTGGCAGAATCAGTCTGGCTCCCGAACATGGGTCCTGGGAGCCGTCCCGGCGGCAGAATCAACTTGCTTCCTGACTAGGCCATGACTCGAGCTCCAGAGCTAGCTCATGACTTGTGACTACTTGACTAGCTCACCACAGGTCGGAGGCTCAGTCCCTGACGTTCTAACTTGCTCTGGGACCTTAGGGAGCGTCACCCCTTAGAGTCTTACAGGCCACGCTGGGTGCACCTGAGTCAGCTTTACATTAATGGTCCACGTGCCCCACCCAATACTCCCGCTTCACGCCCCTCAGAGTTTGTGAGGGAGACAGAGGCTGCCGCCCAGAGACAGATCACGCAGAGACGACTCAGAGCTTCACAGGCAATCGGTTCTTCTCAAAGACCTCCTCGAACATGTTTCACTGCATTTGCATCCCAGACAGTGAATGCTATTTTTTATTTATTTGCTGAAAATCCAAAAAGAATAGTTAAAACATCAGAATTTTAATTTCAGACAACCTAAAAGATTTTACAGTGTGAGAGAACAAAAAGAAGCGTAAAAAATTCTGATCTTTTTTATTCACTTTCCGGAAACCCTAACCCTTAATCCTGGAATGCGGTTTGGAATGGGATGTGCAATTATGATTTCGGAATGGAACTTGACCATTTTGAAGTCAAGTTTGTCCAATATTCACCTGTACCCACTTGCTCCCAATGTTTGTGTATGTTTGAGTCTAGCCACACACCTTTGTAAGAATATTTCTCATTTTGCCACTATAGTTTATCCCTTTGCCACAACTTCTTTGTTCCGTTATTACTTTTCCTTGGACTCTTGAATGCTACTAGCCTGATCAAATCAAGACTTGTTTGACTACAGTTCATGTTCTTTGTCTTTGAAATTTAGTCATTGTTGAGACCAATGCCAGTTCTGTTGGTGGAGTTAGTACCAATTTTATTTTAGGAGCAAAGATATTATTGCCTCAAATTCAAGAAGTTTTGTTCATAAGAGATCCACTATGGCTCATGGAAAATAAGAAAAATGGTGTTTTTATTTTATGATCATCTGCCTTTATGGTAGTTGTTGACTTGGGGTTTAGGTCAATTTTAGTTTAAGTTCTATAAAATTTTGATTTTGACATAAAGTGCTCTCTCTCAGCAAATGGTATTTTTACTAAAGTGTTCTCTCTCATTTACCTATGTATGTTTTTGTACTCTCATTGTGACACCTGCCTTGTTTGACCTGTTTCCCAATGCTTATCCACAATGTTTTGATTTGCGAAATTTGTATGGCCACCATCTCATACTCGTATAGTATATTCCCTCATTCATGGCTTCAAACATCATCATGGTCTTCACATTCCTAGACAAATCTGAGTACAACTATTGGTTGTGTCCACTTCAAGTATTGGCTTTTCCCCATCTATAAATTCACTTTCATTGGCTTGGTTTGAAAAATATTCATCTCGTCATGTATGTTTTGTGCCACAAACAAATAACGAAGACGCAAGACACAAACACTCACACAAAAAGGGTCCATATCTTATTGACAATGGACAACATTTATGTGGATTTTAACGTGGGTTTGTCATATAACACAGAGAGGACAGGATACTTGCTTGGTCATTGTTGACAAGCTCTCTAAGCAGACACATTCTATTCAATGATGTCGCAACACAAATAGTTTCTCCCATTGACACATAAAATGCCACATGCTACAACATGTATCTGTAGATCCTTTCCTTACCTTGAGGTCTAGAGGTTGATTCCACTTAGGCACACATCAACATAAAGATTAAAGAAATGTGAAACACTAGCTACAATACTGTCTAGTTTATTCTAGGAGGTGTGTCAATATAAGATCTTGTGCCTTGAACACTCTTTTAAAATATGGTCCCCTAAACCCTAAACCCTAAACCCTAAACCCTCCCAAAACTAGACGGAAGCTAACTTGGCCCTAGTGTCAAAACATTTAGCCATCTTGTGATTTCTTGTAGATAGAGTCACCATAGTGATAAGGATATATGTGTCAGTTTAAGACTCTGAGCACTTTCTAGTGCTATGACCTTGTCCGCTAGATTCACAACTATGAACCAAGTTCACTAGAAAAAGTGACATTGATACATTATATGAGCATGACTTTAACATCCTTACAAAGTAAATTAGGGGGTACAGTTGAGAATCCTTTCAAATTGTGGTAGATCAACTCTGTTAATGTGATAACAGAATTTGTTGGCTTGGATGTGGTAGGCATAGCACCATAACAAAAAACTTACATTCAACTGTGCAATTCGGAAATCATCAAAGTCACATAATTATAGCTGTCTCTTTGAAGTGGATAATCACCATTGTTTCTCACTAGAAAACTTCCTTTCAAATTATGGCATATACTGTGAAAAATGCAAGCTCGTTAGTGCTCAATTATGCCATCCATTGAATTAGGCCATGTCACAAATTTGCTGCTTGAGCATTGAGTTTGGTGATTGACGCCTTCTGATGCAATATCAATATATAATTTTACGTATCAGCTGAAACAGAATCAGAGCTAAATACGAAAGAAATTTGATTCAATGTACCAATAGATAGTCCAGGCCTTGAATGCATGCACAACATGCTATCATTTTGTATTCCTTGCATTGAATTGATTAAAGTCTAGACAATGGCCATCTGTTATGACTGTACCCTGAAAAGCCTTTTTAGGGAATGGTTGGAAGAGTGCAGAAGGTTAAGCTCTGTTTACCAGCAATGTCCCCTTCACAGTCTCTCAAAACAAGCTGATTTTTTTTTTCTGGAAGAGTGCAGAAGGTTAAGCTCTGTTTACCAGCAATGTCCCCTTCACAGTTTCGTCACTTGCAGCAGCTGAATGACAACCTACGGTGCAAGAGTTGACCTCAGGATAGTGGTCGAGTCCGGGAGGTGATTCTAATGATTCACCTGCACAATCAGAAGAAATCGTAAATCAGGAGTTAAGTATTATAAAATCAGAAAATAGAAGTTTTTCTTTTGTCCTGAGACTGATATAGACATCCCTAAAAAATCAGGGGGTCCTGGACCTGATTCTACAGAATCACTTGCACAATTAAAATAAATGTCACATCAAGATTTAAGAAACTTAAAATCTAAAAGAAGTTTTGTCTTGAGACTGATGTGGACATACTTACAGAAGCAGGGAGTTTCATAACATCGTCAGTCAACAGTGGTTATCATGCAGATTGTAATGCTAGGAGGTCTAGATGCATTTTTTCTCTAAAGCTTACATGTAACCATTACCACAACTTCAGGTTCTCATCAATTGGCCCAATTCTGCTTGACATCTGAAAAGAGAAATAACAGTTGCCTTTATCTCTGGGCAGGAGCAAGGACTTTTCAGAAGAAAGGCATCAATCATGCTCATCCAAGCAGAGTTTTTCATAGATATTTGCTCCTACTATATTCTTGTCATTTTAGTCAGATGGCATTTATCTAACCTCTGCCTTAGGAATTTTATTTGAAAAGGTCTTTGGCAATTTTGTTATAAATTTTCTCACGAAACTATGTAAGTTTATGCATGAGGATGCATCTTAGCACACTTCGAGGATGCCTACTTTTCTGCTTGTTTACCATAGTGACATTGTCTTGGAACTCAGAAGGAAGTTTCTCATCACTATAGGGCTTGAACAAAGACCATAGCAACTTTCCATCACCAACTAGGTCTGAACTTATAATGCCAGTATGTGCAGCTGACCTTTCTTGTGAAGCTTAATAAAAAAGAACGAACTTGCATCGCCATCCACACGGGATCAAAACATACTGCGCTCCATTGCAAAAAAGGCATTAAGCTAGATTTCATGCTTATTTAGTAGCTCAGAGATGACATTTCATGACTACAATAGCCTTCTAAAATAGGCCATTAGACATAATCCGTGTATGTGTCAATTTCTAAACTATGACAGGTGTAACCTGTTCTGTACATGTTAGTTGTTACAAGTATTCTGATGACATCATTTGATCTTATTCAGAATTATGAAGGTTTACCTGCTTTTCTTTAGCAATTATGACTGACATTTGGGCGTCAAGGGGTGTGCTTTGATGCCATTGCAATAGACCCCACTTGGCAACTGAGCTCTCCAATCAGCTCAGATTTCCACTTATTCAGAATCAGAAGAATTGGCTTTCAGGAGTTTCGGAATCAAGCCCAACGATTCTGCATGTGATTTTGAATGATATATATACTGATTTTTTATGAATTGGCCTAAACCTTCATCCGATTTGAATTATATGAGCTGGTTGCAAAGGAATTGTGGTTCTAATCTCATTTAATCACAGAATTGGGAAATAATGCAACTATTTTTCAAGATACTGATTAGGAGTGATGATGCGTTATTTCCCTGTTCTCCGACTCCTTTATTCATATCTTATTTCATGTTTCCAGTTTCCCAAGCCATATACATTTCCAGAGTGTGAAATATTTTTCAAAACTATAAATGATACAAATGCCCACATGACATACTTTAAATTCCAGTTTACCTGCTATGTGTTGAGCATGGCTCGAGGGTGATAGTACGTTTGGCGTGTAGTCCAGATTGTTTTCTTGATTGAGCATATTTAGCTATAGATTTTGAAATTTTCACAATCATGGAGAGCGATGCTTCTGCTTTTTCTGGAGAATCAGAGGCATAATTACATCTGATAAATTGTTATGCTACTTGGGGCCTTAGTAACTTCCACTTGAACCCTTAAACTCATTTGAACCACGTTGGACCTTTAATCACTGGGTGAGTGTTTCATTTAACTGGTAACCTTCTGGTAGGGTGTGGAGACTCCTGGATACCACATGAGGTCCTTCTTTTGGTAGCTTTTAGTTTAAGATTTGTGAACATCTTTGTGAGAGAAGTCAGCAGAGAGAGTTTCTTTGTGGAGGTTTTGTGTTGATTTTTTCTCATTTACAAGTGGCTAATATTGTATTATGCTATTCAGTTATTTTGTGGATGTGTTCTTGATTCTCATACTTGACTATAGTTCCCTTGATATCTATTATTCAGATATTGGAGGTGTATTACATAGCCACAATGATACACAATGATAATATCAGCAATATAACTATTGGTTAGAAGTACTCAGTTCAATTCATGCTGCAGTTTCTCAAAATTCATTCCAGAATCTCTCTGAACTGCAATTGTACAAACTTGAGCAACTGACATTCTGAAAAATTCTTATATTTGTTTCGTCAACTGTGTATTGTATTGCAAACTCATCATCGGATCATCCAGAGCATAAGCTTATCGAGGATTCACTATAAGAAAGGCGTGCATCATAGAAATTGGAGAGTTTGACACTTAGGACATGGTGACTTAGGCATTAGGTTGCACCTCACCCTTCTGTTAGACTCCTTCAGTTGGATACACCATAAATTTACCAGTCGAAAGAGGATAACAGCTGGAACGTGCTATATGCTCTAAAGCCAAGACCATCAACATGTCAAAAGATAAATGTTAACCTGGGCTCCAAATTGCAAGGAGGTAGAAGCATGGGTCATCAGCTTCTCTGGCGTCCATCTGCATGATGAGAAAAGGGCTGTTATTTGGAATCTTAAAGTGCAGTGTATGATAAAAATCAACCAGCAAACTTTGCACTCTGAAGAAGTAGTCTCATAGTCCAGCAACAAATTGAAGCATTCAGTCCTTAAATATGAATCGATAACCTATGATTACATATGTACACCTAAAGCTCTCTTTAGGAATTTTTTGATGCTCCTGAGACCAAATTATGGTGGAGCCATCTAGCAGAGAATAGATAGCTTATAAAAGATATACGAGAGCAAACTGTCAATGTTCACCACGGAAAGGATTCAATTCTGCAATTTTTTGAGATTTGGCCCTGTGTGGTAGCCAAGTTTTTAAATTGAAAGATTAAGGAATATGCAGACTCCACTGTTCAATCTCATGGTGTATGTTAGTAGTATTTTGATAAACCTATCTATGGTCTAGTATGCTCACAGGGTGATTATGGTGGATTGATTGAAAAGCATGCTAATGCTTAGTGTTGCCGGTTATGGAGCACGGAGCATTTTGATGTGCTTTGCTTTCTGCTTTCAGAATTACTTAATGTGAAAGGCAAGTTTAATTTGGTGAAAAACAACAAACATCCTGTGATGGTCTGATCATGTTGTCAATCGCACATTACTTCAGGAACCCATCATAGACACATTCTATACAAGTCTTTGCCAAACTAAACTCATTAGCACTAGCATGACCTTTGATTGCTTACACAAATATCACCTGATTGATTATGTTAATGGATGTATCAGTTGAATGCTGGTCAAGTACCTGATTCTATTGCACAACCATCTCTATAAGTGTTGCAAACAATCTCCACAAATATATTGTTAAAAATGGAGCAGATCAGCTGATGAAAAAACTGCTGACGTTGTGATCCATGTTCATGAAAGTTTTGCTACTTTAAATTTCAAATTTTGCATGGTTCCTGTTAACGAGCAGAAGGGCATCCGTTAACTGATAAAATAAACTGCAACTTTGATTCTTCCTGGTAAGGGGTTCTCTGTGTGCTATAGGCCCAATAATTTCCTATCGATACGTGGTAGATTGTGTATAATCTAAAGTTACACTTGCTACAGTTTTACATTCTGGGCTAGCTGTGTCCCAAACATAGAAAATAACGTTCTTGCCTACCTCATTTCCAGAGTTCTGCACACCTTTCATGACGTCTTTGAAAAAGTGATAATTTTCTCTAGGTCAGAATGCACTTTCCACCCATTTGCTTGATACATTTACGAGATTTGAGGTAAGCAGTGTACATCAGGTCATTTAAGTGTGCTGGGAGAAATCTAGAACATATGCAAGTATGGATGTAGAAATAAAAGCACTATGATGCTGCAACCTGCTCCAATAAGTGTCCCCCAACCTTACTCAATTTTGAGTTCTCCATTCTTGGGGAAGGTATGTTTTCAATCCTTCACAAGGCAGAGTGAAAGTAGGTTGGTATAATGTGGTTTATGCATAATAGAACCTTATGAAGGCAAGCTTTCTTGACTCCTAATTCGTTTGTTTGTTGAGGATACAACTCTGGAAGTGGGGAACAAAGTTGACTTTTATGAAAGCCATTTTATCAGACTATAGCATGAGTGTCTGTTGTGTTTTCCTATTTTTGAGATTAACTGTGTGTAAATTTTACAATAAACCCTTAAAGAAAGATGCTCACCTGTGCAAGAAGTTCATGGTTATCAGGAAGTTCGTACCTGCACACAAGGTACATTAGTTTATGGTCAAAGACTAGTCCAGAAGCTTCATAATCAATTATCATACCATGGAAATTTTTTGAAGTTAAGCCAGTCAAGCAACAGAATGAATAAGTTTGCCCTACTTTGCCATGCTATACACCGAACACTTTGTCAGAAAAACCAAAAGAATGTTTCACTCACAGCATGTTACTTCTTCACCTTATCAGACCTTTTCCCAAAAAAGAGGTTACTCTGCAAACATGTGCTGCAAAATTTCCAAAACTTGACAAGCACAACTTGTCCAGAATTTTTTTGACATACATAAAACATTTTCATGAAGATTGCACGATAACCACAGGAGGTTATGATTTTTAAACACCGCAGTCTGTCACATGCGGCAAGGGAATACGTTGACAGATATTGTCTAAGATCAGCTATAGCCTATAGGTATGTATGCATGCTAAGAAATTTCTGCAGAGATAAAAACTGAGGGGTTCAGACCTGTTATTGATATCTGCTTATGAGGAAGAGGCTACAAGCTATTATTTAATGCAACAAGGCTCAGGTATTCAAGCAAGTGCACCTTTTGCTCTCAAAGATCTACCTTGTGCTTCCTATAATTTGAATGTTAGCTTTTATTAACTTGCTCTGCTGGTCAACTCATCTCCATGAAATATGCTACTGAAACACAGCAGCTATGTGCTAGCTAAATTTAAAGATAACAGAAAAGAACACCTTTCTTCTTATCTGAGAGATTATCCAACTTACATGACCTGAAGGTAGGTACAGGAAAGAGAAAGAACAATAACATACCTTTCATTTTGAAAAGAAAAGTTTCATGTTCTCGAGGCCCATGGATGCCTTTGTGATGAGCGAATGGAGTGGAAACGGAAACAAAAACCGCCCCCAAGAAAATGGGAAAACCATGTTATTATACATTTCAGAATAAGAACCTGGACGTTGGATTTTGTTATCACAGTTTGTGAAAACAGAATAAGGGAGTATCTAATGGTAAATTGGTTGTGAAGTTTCTGATCGAAGAGGCTTAGAATATTATTTAGATTATTGGTTATGGAAGTGACTTTTTAAGCTGCAACAAGTGATATTTCCATATGTGCAAGAAATGTGAGCACGGAATGTTGGTAATGAGTATGGTGGGTCTCACATTGATTTGACTGGAGTTTTGGATTTAAACTATGTAAGTGATGATGTTTGCATATCCAAGATTGCATGTTCCACAGTGCCGGCTGTCACATTTATGGGAAGGTGTCCCTATGAGGATTCTGGACGAGGGAGGGATGTGACACTTTGAAAAATTGCAGGGAATGCATCCCTTTTTGCCATGATGGATGCGATAAATCCTTTTTGGGATGTATAGACATTTACAGACTTGATACAGGGCTGATTGACAGAGACTTTTCAAGACTAACTTGGCAACTTAAAATTGTAATAAAGGTTACATCTTACAGCTATGGATATGTACTCATGCTGAGATTCAGTGAAGTTTTATCAGTCCGAGTTAAATATTACAAAAAAAAAAATTTCACTGATCATCGATTTAATATCAAAAAAATAAAAAACATTAACAACATTTCTTAAGCGATTGTCATAAGTGCTTCAAGGTCTGCTGGAGGCATGATATCAGGAGTCAATGTGTTGAGTTTATTCCCAAACCCAATAACCCACCAACTGTACTTGCAACACACCGATTTCTAGCTGTCTATGATATATCTACAATCTAAGACTACAAGGATCACTGATCCTGCTAGTATTTGACACTACGAGCGAAGATTATGCGATCTTTCTGCATCTCTCATAATCATATACAAGAGAACCATCTATCTTCCTGATTAAGACATGTTATCGCGGTTATGAACTCCATTAGTACAAGAGATAGATTCATAACATTTATCTTAAGTGATACATAACACACAATTGAGTAGAAGCAATATCAATAAGAATCTAATAAAGCTAGTGTACTGTCTACTACCATTGAATCCATATAAACAATTTCAAGTGTCTAGTTGATATTGATTATTAATGAAAGGAGCATACCTTGCTATTTGGGTTTCATTTTTTCACAGAACATATGGTGTATCAAGGTATAATGAACACAATGTTTGCTAGCTGTGGCAATAACTTGGAGTGTAGATTCTGGCTGCTTACACATAATGGACAGTGCGAAGCCGGCCAACGTTCTTCAGCTTTGGTACTGGTATTGTTGCACGATCTGGAGACATAAGAATTAATGCCTTTGATGTTGACGTTCCGACTTGCTGTAAATGTAGATTGTCCTCCCTAATATATCTGGCAAGCTCTATTGCTGATTCTTCAGAGCTAACAATGTAATTAATGTCTGAACTTGGAGTGGCAGGCTGCTCAGTTGAAGTACTCCAGTTTTCCATGCAATAAGGCTCTGGACTTGCTGGCTCCTCAATAATAGGTTCACAAATTTTCCTGAAATTTTGTAATGCATGAAGGATTTGCACAGAAAGTGTATTTGATTGATTTTCAGGAGATCTCTCATCATCTGGTGCAGGTAAAGCAAGTATAGGCATGGTTTCCCTGATTACTCTATCCTCTGGAGCCAGTAGAGATAGTCTAGCACAGCCTTTCCAATCTTTCTGCTCTGCTGCCGGTAAAGCAAATCTAGCACTTTCCTCTTTGCTTTCCTTCTGCTCTGGTGCTGGTAAAGCTAATTTAGCGCTGTTCTACAGCAATTCAAATTAGATTTGATTGAGATAAGAAACTAATTTGCAATAATGATTTGCAGTTATATAAAAGCAGGCTAGCTCCACACATCAATCAAATGATTGTATTGGAGTCCAGTTTGAATTGCAGAGCTCTTAACACGAACAAAAACAAAAATAGGAAAGTCCAAGGAACAATAAACAAAAGTCTAAAAGTAAAAGCCTAAGCTGCTTTTCATATTTGGGTTTGTTGTTATTACATCTTGATAAGTATGATTCCATGCAGCATCCTTGGCTAGGAAACAATCTTTCAAAACAGTACATGTAGAAAGCTTAATTGAAATGATAAAATACAGTCATTCAAGTCATAAATAAGAAGAAACTACCATGTTTGACTCTGACCGTGCCAACACTTACGCACTATGGAATTAGCCCTTAAACTCACAAAGGAGTGAATTTTTGTTGTTTGGTGTAACTTTGAGGACAGTCCTTGTCTTTATTGCTTCCTTTTATGTGCCTTTTTTTGGCTTTACAGAAAATGGTAACACAATTTATATCTTTCAAGGACGAGCCTAATAATCATTGCACCATCATGATTGCCAGCATCCTGATTGTAAACATTTATCATTATTGTATAGTCCAACCTTGATGGAATTGCTTTGGGGGCAAGTTGAGGAAGCCAATGAGAAACTCTATGTATTTAAGAAAGGCCTCTGAATTAGTCCTACAATATGATCCAAACACCAATTTGAGATAGTTGGTATGTATTACTTGAGATTGCCCAAGTACTAAGTAGTAATGATGCCTTATTCACAAATAAGATTGAGTTTTACAAAAGAGGCTTTTCTGTTCAGTTTGTGAGCTCTTGTGAATTAGGATTGACAATTGTACTTTTGGACTTGAATCCTAGAGTAGGTAAATTTCTATATACAGAGTAAATGATTATCTTTCCATAATTGACCATACTAACGTGTTACGTGTATACATATTATATGGTCCAACTTGCAACATTTTTCAAATTTATAGCCCCCTTGCTGCAGCTTTGCAACTAGAAAGGCTTTAAGGTGAACCCCAAAAAGTTCGAAGTGACAAATTTTACGCCCACTGTACTTTATGTAGTCATGGGTCAAATTTCTTAAGCCAACAGGCGATACATGACTCACATGCTATAACCTAGGTCAAAGAGAGCAATTTCATGCATAGCCAAATAATTTTCGAACTTCTTGAGATTTAAAACTCTAAGGGCTGAATAGGTCCTCCTATTTGCTTGAAATAAATTGAAATAGTAGCACGCGACAATTAGATGGCGTAGCCACTAAGGAAGACTTATTATTCCATGAACATTTGCATAGTCCATGTATACTTGTACAATAGAAGCCGTTCCGTACATATAGAACGTGATTAAAAAATAATCAACTTCTAAGAAAGTAGACCTTAATACCCAATTTGCAGTTGCTGTTTCTTAAAGAACATGTTTTTTGGCCTTTGATGAACCAACACCACCTCTTAGAGCTTTTCATCAACGAGAGCCGTTAAGGCCTGCAAGGGCCCCAAATCCTTGCCAGTTTCTATACGAAGAAACACTAAGGCACAACATTAGTGGCTATAGTCGACATGTTCTATGGCCTATACTTGCCATTTGGCATTGTAGACATAGAGCTCTTGAGAAATTTTATCTCCACTATGATTGCATGTCACACCAGCTATCGCTCTCTCTCCACCGTGTTACTTCACACGACTCATCTCAAGACAACTGTCACTAGAGTGAAGGATGACTTGCGACTTATAGGAGGGGCTTGGGAGGAGGACAATTGCTCCATCCTGGCTGACAAGTGGACCAATGTTCGAGGACACCAACCATCAACATCCAAGTGTCATATTGCATGGACACTCATCTCTTTAGAGATGTTGACGTTCATACGAAACTCAAACTAAGAGTGTCGAGTTTACATTCAAAACATTTGTGATGATACCCACAATGTTGGTGAAGATTATCACTGACAATGCCACTGATTGTAAGAGTATAGTATAGACCCAATTTCCCATGTTATTTGGACACCTTGTTCGACACGCTACCTATGTCTACTCAGCATGACACATCTTGACACCTGAGAGGTATGTTTTCTTCTTCTTTTACAATATTGTTAGCGTTTATGCCACATTCCTATACGTTCATGGTTTTTGACTAGATAGCATTGGTGCAAGTGTTTGCTTAATGTTAACAAGATGGATCATATATATGACATCTGGCTAGCATAGTTACCAAAAAATGGCATATTTTATTAAATATTGCATTGTTTGTCCGTCTTCAAGGAGTCCAATGGCCAAACGACATTAAAAAAACGTTTTTGGCCTCGAATACGACTGCAAATGCTGTATTTAGCCATTTTCTAGCCATCTTTGCTTGTTATCGGGCCATTTTAAAAAAAAGAGCAAAAAATTCAAGTTTTAGGCCATCTTTGGGCTGTTTTTTGGTTTATGTTCTAGCTTTGGGGTTATAAATTTGATAATGTTGAAGTGGCACGATGACGCGGCATGGTCAACCATTTTTGGGACGCCATATTGAAAACGTTTTATATTTTGGTAACTATGGGTTATGGCTATTGTTGCATGTATTGGAAGGGAATGCATTTCAGAATCTTGTTCCAGGACGAGCATAGAAAAAGAAATTTAAATGTGTTTAAAACAAGAAATTTAATAGGATTTTGAAGCAAAAGTACATCCTCCATTCATACAAATATACTAATGGACATATATATGCTTTGCTCATACATATTAAAGAGAAACAACAATGGCGTTTGGGGCACGAAATTGGGAAATCTAGGCAAACTGCAGTCATAATCTTTGAATCCCTTGAAAATTGAGTCTCATTGCTTACACAACAAAAGAGGTTTTTTAAAATTGATCAAACTATTAAAAATTGTTCATTGTTTGAATGTATCCAAATTGCATATGCCTGGAGTGTAAAATCAACACCAAATGAATAGTTGGGTTGAAGATTGGTGCAAACATATCCTTCCAACAAAACTAGTATGAAGCAATAGTTTATCAACATAGTGCTCATTTTTTAAATTTCAGATAAGTGTTGTTGGATCCACGAGGCCAAAAGTACAATACTTTTGAAATTGTTTTAGCACGTTTTGACCAATACATTCCGACCCATTTTGGTCGGAACATGTTTCTGAGGTTGCAACATTGGAACAAATACATTACCCCATCAACTTTGTTGCATGTTTGCTTCCACCCACCCTCTATGTCTATTCTCTAGCTAGGAGGAGGATGCTGAGTGGCAGTGTGGATGGTTTCAATATGTTGGGATTGCTAGCGGCAACAAGGAGTAGCAATACAACATGCAACGTGAGAGGAACATATTCGGTTTTTTTTGCTAGAAGTAGGTCATGGATTTGGGGAAGAGGTGACATCATTTTCATGGTGGTTCATTTGCATTGTGTCACTTGACACTTTAGTCTTCTTGTCGGACTGCTCAACAATTGCCTGAGTTCCACAATGCGAGAGGTTGGTGTTTTGAAACACCAACTAGAAGTTGGCCATTCATCTGTGTAGCCTATAGGTTGAGTCCATCGAGGTGAACCCTGATAAACGTGTTTTGCTATTCAATCCAACAATGGTGCCACCCGAGCCTACTTAAACACCAAGCAATGAGTAGATCATGGCTAGTTTCTATCGGGTTTTGCACTAGTATTTCTTGCGAGAGAGGCATGGCGCCAAAGCTGCTACAGGTCCACCATCCTACATAGGAGGCAACAACTCCACCCCCACTGTAGTAGATGTCCAAGTAATCTACTAGGAGGTGCGATTTATTTTGGCAGTTTTTGTTGCTTATCATTTGCTATCTTGCATTGACATTGCATACGATTTTGCTACTCCACATGGCCAGTTGCTGATAATGCCAAGGATTGCAATTTGTTGGTGAATGAACAAGCAATGAAATGCCACATATCCAATCATTTACAAATCAAAGGTTGCTCAACTAAAGCTATCAAAATTTCCAAGTTCATTAAAGTGACATTTACAATAAAAGTTACGAACATTTGTTAGGACCTTAACATTGAGATCTTAATAACCGGGACCCCTCTTGGTCATTGTTACATAGTCCATTAAGTTGAGATCTTAATAAGTCTAAGCCATCTAGGCCATAGGCTTCAGCGGTAAGGTGCAAGATGTCGTCAATCCTCATCCTATTCAACTAGTTTCTTAGAAAGGTTCCCTTAAGAAGCCTTAAAATGCTATAATAAAGATAAATCATAGGCATTCTAGAATTGGTAATTTTGATGTTCTTAAGTTCTTGTAGGAGACTTGGATAATAGTTCCTTTTTAGGTTGTCATCCACTTTATGATCTGCTTATGGTTGATTGTACAAAGACATTAGTTGGAGTAATTGGTTGTCATCTTCTTTATGATCTGCTTATGGTTGATTGTACAAAGACATTATTGATGTCTCCACTATTACTTACCCAATACTCTACATGCTATATTGTTCTTAACTTTGTGTTCAACCATCTTTCTAGCACAAAGGAGTTGAGTGTCAATTCTATGGTGTTTTCATTTTAATCTATGTAGGGCACTTGATTTTTGTTCACTTTAGTTTTTCAGGGAGGATAACTTAATTTATTTTTGCTTGAGAGTTCTCCTATTTATCCATTTGCATTTTAGAAATCCTTGTTGCTAGGCACTTGAGTATACAAATTTTTCATTTGAAGGACTAAACTGTAGGTGCTAGAGACTCCACTCTTACAAGTTTTTGATACGAGTTCAAACTTTTGAGATTTTAGGTAGATTTGTGCGGAGATTTATATCTCAATGATCTTCCTACAATGGCAAGACAACCTAGTTGCACTTTACAATTGTCGATTCAGATGTCTAGCACTCCAAATTTAAATTTCCATTTTCTTCCAAATTTTGGCAACTTAATTTTTTTGTACTTGATTTCTCACTTTTGTTTGCAGGTTTGGAGCTTTTGGAGCGTTCATGGTCTTCTTGGGTTGTTATCTTTTCTCTACTAGAGCACTTTGATTTCACTTTAAAGCTTAGTTGCAGCGGATCGCGATCCGCTGCAAAAACGTTTCGGTTCGTGCGATCCGGAACGTCAGCGATCCGCGACCCGGATCGCAAATTTTTTTATTTTATTTTTGGTTGTGGAAAAAGGAGTAATGGCCAATTTTTTTTTTTTTTTGAGTTTAATACTAACTAAACCGTAATTGAATGGTGGACATGCTTTTCAAATTTCTAAAAGATATCAGAAATTAGTTTTGAAATGGTGTTCTGATGCCAATGGTTTGCAGATCTATTGATTCCGTTATCTGTTAGAAAACGATAGAAAGAGTTAGAAGGAGCCTTCCTTAGACTGGCAGGAATTGTATACTTCTTGTGGAATAGTTGAAACCATCTACTGATGTCCAAATTTCTAAAACCATTTGAAAATGCAGCCAGTTTTCTTAAACCATCTACTGATGTCCAGTTTTATAATGAATGTAGCCTGCAGCCATCTGAAACCAAGCAACAGATCTGCATAACAATTGCTTCTTTGATATCCTTTCACAAGATACCCATATTGGCAACTATCCCCAAAAAAAAAAAAAATTGCGTTCTAGGAAACCCTAATGGGAAATCTCGGATCGCGTTCCTGAACGCATTCCGGATCGCGTTCTGGAACGCGGATTGCAACTTTGCTTTTAAAGCTCCTCATTCTGATGTCTAAACGTATACCTATTTATTTCTTAAGTTTTCACCAAATTTTGGTACTTCATCTATTTTGTAAGTTGCACCGTAGAAGCGAACCGACTGGACTAAGGTTTAAGAGGATTGTTTTTGGAGATGATTTCTGGTGAAAGGTGGTTGAGGTCCTGCAACCAGTGTACCATGTGCTACACAGTTGTTCATTTGCTTCACCCTATGTGGGCTACTGGAGGCATATGGACAAACGTCGAGCTAGTGGACGACTGGATTACATACATGCAAAATGTGCATCCCCCCAGTAGGGCTATCCACCCCTCTTGTGAAAGGTGGTTCATTTAACACTTACCAACCAAATGTGAAAGGGGGGTGGTCCATGCCTGGCAACTCACTTACCAAGATTCAAAAAATGGGTGACAAGTGAAAGGGCCAAGCAAAGGTACTTGCCCCTGATGTGAAACCACCCTAAATACAGACATGACTACATTAGAATATTGGAGAGTGTTGGCAATATTATTATCATGGCCAACGTTGTCCCATAAACAAATTTCGTAGGTCCCATTTTTAAAAATTTAAACCTATTTACCCTTCTAGATAGCTGCAATTAGGGCCTGAGATCTTACAGCCTGCATGGGCCTTTGTGCCTTGGCGATTAGCCCTGATTTATAGTTTATAAACAGGGATTGTAATACTTGTTTGATAGATTATGATTTGGATACTCTTGAATTCCTTGTAGGAGACTCTTTAACTCTTCCTTGCAGGGATCAGCTAGCTATTCCAGCCATTGATGTTCATAGATTGTTCTTTGTAGGAGGTTGTTGTGTGCGCTATTTGTGCATTGTATGATGCCAAATTTTATCATTGAGTTCAAAACATGACATTAGAGCACTTTCTGGGGCGAGTCGAAACCTTACCTATCAGTGATCAACCTCCATAGCCCTTATTCTCCAACAATTGACAGGGTGGATCCATCTCCATCAATGATGCACCCTCTGGTTTATGCCTCTTCATTAGCTACTCACATTCTCTTTAGCAGCAGTATTATTTCAATCTCCTCCTACCAGTGATTCACCCTCCAGTTCTTCCCGGCATTTGATCTTGGGGAGCTCTTCTATCAGTGATGCACTGCTAGTTCCTCATATCCATCAGCAATTGGCTTCCAGGAGGAGATTTCTACATCGATCTCCAGGGATTGAGTTTTGTATTGGCTACCTTATGTCACAAGGGAAGTTGTCTTTGACGTATTAACACCAACATTAGCTATCATCCTCTTCTTTCCGTGATCTACTTGTGGACTTGGCAAGTGATCCACCTCCAATGACTACTGTCAGATTTTTTTCATCAACAATTCATCAACGAGCTATTTCTCGTATCAATCATTGATGCTTTGGGAGGAATATATCATTTAGTAGCATCTTGAGCTATAGTGATCAACCCGTGTAGATCATTCAACGGTTATCATCACATTCGTAGCAGCAAAATACTATGCCCCCAGGGCATGCATATTACATCACCTACAACTATCCAGGTTCTATTGCTATTCCTATCACTGATGATCCACGTACATTAGTTCCCGCTGCAGTTGTGCTTCCTATTGCAGTTGCATAATCCATCAAATTCCGTTTTTTCGTAGTTCAATATTTAATTCAAGCTTTTATTTGCCGGTTTATATTATGCACATTTTGTCATTTGACAATGAAAGTGCACTACTCATGCTTTGTGTTACAAAGTATCTAGATTTTCAAGTGGGATTGAAATATCTTGTTTCGAGTGGCTCAGTGGAAGTGTTTCCAAAACTGTGCTTGGAGTATTTGGTGTTCCAAATGACTGGTTTGTTGAGGAAGAAGCAAATGTTTGTCAAACTTCATGCTCTTTGATAAAAGAGGATGTACGACTCTTTTAAGGGATGCTGGTCTGAAATTGTGGGGCTTGGATTGAGCTTGGTGCTGCAATTAATATGTCACTTTGACAATTATATGAGACTGATAATTAAAATGTCAACATAAAAGAAAGGTGCAAATCATAGAGGTAAGAATGCAAACCTGGCAACAGCACTTGAAAAGTGCTTACAATCCCCCTTCATCGGGCATGCATTGCAGTTGGGCCTACTTTTGGTACAAAAGACCTGGAAAAAAGCAATATTGAGATTGTCTTAGTAAAATGTTCAAAAGCTGAAGTTTGAGATTCTATAAGAACTGACATCCTTGAATTCATAAGATGAACAGAACAGTTGTTATTGTTGTGCATGAATGGGCATATTTACCTTGTTAATCGTCCATATCTCTTATCATTGGTTTCAATCAAAGTTGGGAAATCCTACTGGCAGACTCATACTTCATTCTACAAGCTTATGCTTAGCGGAAATATCATAGATCAAAGAAGCCGATGACACAAACCTGACTCAGCTCTTTTTCTTCGATGCTTGAAGACTATAAATTGTGACGATGCCTCTATCAAAAGATCAACTTTGAGGCCGCAATTACTTCTAAACCTCTCCCCTGGAACCCCCCCCCCCCACCTCTCTCTCTCACATATCCCGTCCCATGACAGATGTCGTGAACAAAGGCGTGATCAGAGGCAGCGTTTACCACTGCGATGAAGAGCTGCTCAAAGACCTCGGAGCCGACAACCCCCTCCATCTGCAATGTCAGGGCCATCTATTCTTTCTTAATTCAGTAGAGTTCCAGCTCTAGCAGGACCTGCTATTTGACTTTCTTATATTTATATCTCATTGTATTCTATCATGGTATCATTCACAGTATCATTTTAGTTACACAGAGAGTTCATTTAGTTCATTTAGAGCTCATTTAGATGATAAGAAACTAGTTCATTTGATCGAGCTACTCTAACTTATTTTGAGTTTGATTTTGGAGACATATTTATGCTCCTACATAGACTATCACACTTGAGATGTACTATTTGGCCATATATGCTGTTTAGTGGTCATGGACAATAAAGCTCTCTCTCTCTCTGTCTCTCTCTCTCTCACAGCCGCGATGGTTCTTCTGACCAGCGATCAGCGCTGCTGCCTTGCAGATCTGAAGCGATGCTTCCTCCATCGCTGAGATGTTACGACTTCCATCGCTGCATCAGCACCTGCCTCCATCACTAAGACACTGCCAGATCCAGCCTGATTCAGGTCTTCACGCAGTATCATTGGGCGTTGCTGCAAAGAATCATGGCTAAAAGTAAGAAGGGTGGTGTACGGCTACTTTCGCTAAGATCTAGCATATTGAAAATCAGGTGGAGCAACATCATATTGCTGTCATGTCCTGGGCACATGTACTTAAAGGTTCGAATACTACTATTCCTGCACCTCAGCCGTCTCAGCTGTCTTTGAGAGCATAAAGCTCTTAATGTTCGGGTTAGAAGTATTACGAATTTCCAGGCTGTTGTTAGCGAAGCTAAGAAGTTTTTGGAAGAGACTTTTCAGCGCTGCTTGGCGGCCTAAAAAAGATCATTATACTCTTGTTATACGGTTCACCTTAGTGTCTCACCATCGTGGAGTGTTGGGACAAAGATCTAAGCCTACGGAATACTAAAATTTACTTGGATGAAGACCTTACTTTCATCCAAGTGCAAGAGCGGAAAAGGCAAGACAAGAAGCTATAAGAAGCTATAGGAACTGGGAAGCGACTTATCTATTGTGATGGCATAATCAGATTCGTAGATCGTAAATCTACTGCTATTAATGAGAGTTTAAATTTTGAGATAGAATCAGAGTTAGAGAAATGAAGTGATGTCTGTTGAACTTGTAAATGGTCTTTTCACCATATAATCCTAGCCATAAATTTCTCTTTTTAGTTAGGTAATTTGTTTTTAGTTGTTGTTGACGACATTGATCCGTCTGAGTTCTATCTCTTTATGATGTACTGTTTGGTCTTATATGCCTTAGGGCATGGAAAAGACGTTAATGAATCTCTCTCTTTCTCTCTCTCTCCCTCCTCCCTTCGCCCTCTTCCATGCCACCTCGGAAGGCAGCTTCTCGCTCCCCCCTGCCACGCAGGCAACGTCTGCCTGCGTGGCAGATCTGCAGCTTGCCATGCAGGCAGCGTGTTGTAAAGCTACCTTTACAAGCTTTACTTCCGGCGCCACTGGCGCCAGCAGCGCCCCTGCTGCTCTCGGCACCAACGGCGCCGGCGCCACTGTGACCAGAATCCAGCCGGCGCCAAGTTCCTATGGTTGAAAATCTTTGATCGGTTCTAGCGAAGTTCAGAGAGCTCAGATCGATGTGCAATCACCTCACACTATCTAGGCATGATTAAAGGAAGCCTAAGGATCAATAAAATCTAGAGACAGAAACTGACTTTCTAGAGAGAGAAAAACGTGCTTTACCAGCCTGGGTAGAGTGCTTGGTATGAGGGGGGGTTGCCGGATCCCACCAATACTATAGGGGAGTGCGGGTTGCGACTCAGGGCGAGCTCCAACCAAGTCTCAGCCTCCCTTGCTGGAATGTTGTCCTGGCACTTGCCTTGGCATGCCAGCTCCCCGGAGACTAGGGTCGGTCACACACTTGAAATGTAACCTTCTCAGATTTATCAATAAAGAGGGATTTTCCTCAAACTGACTCTGATTACCTTCTGGGTTTCAGTGTTCGGTGGTAAAAGCGCCAATTGTAAGGCCGCTTCAAAATTTTTAAGTTGGCACATTGCTGAGGGTCGTATCCCGGGACGCCAGCGGTATGCCGTCGGGACCATTCGGTCTGTGGCGCCAGCGGTATGCTGTCGGGACCATTTGGTCCAGGAACTGGTTGTCTCCATATCTGTCGCGGCTTGTGGTTCTGAGTGTTCCTTGCATGAACGTGAATGGGTTAAGCTCTTGGGGAACGGGCCCTAACCTGTCGGCTGAGTTGGATGGCTTGCTTGGATGGAAGTTACTTGTTTATGGCTGTCCAGTCTGGCGTGGCGCCAGGTTGGCTTCTAGCGCTCGTGACGAAGCTTTCAGTTGGTTAAGTCTGATGTAAGTCAGACCGCTTGCCTGGAATGGATGTTACTCGTTTGTAACGAAGCTTCGAGTTGGTTAAGTTTGATGTATGTCGAGCGGCTTGCTTGGAGGGAAGTCACCCACATCGGGACCCCCGATCTGGCATGGCGCCAGGTTGGATCTCAATGTTGGTTTTCGGAACTTCAAGTTGGTTAAGTCTGCTTGTATGTCAAGTGGGTTTGGATGGCAAGAGTTCAAGGCTGGGAAGCTAAGTCGTGGTTCCCGGCTCCCTTTGGGATGCCTGCGCTACATGTGGATTTCGACGAGAGACTAGATCTGCCAGTGGCCGTGGTTCAAGAGGGGTTGCATGCTTATACAAGGAGTATCTCCATTCGAGTCTTGACTTCATCAGACATGACGAGCAGGCCCACTATATATGAACTCACATTGTGGTCCAGGATATTGGTTTGGATAGAGATCTTTTTATTGCAGCATGTTATTTCCCACCAAAGTCTTCATCTTTTGTTGAGGGTATTGGATCCCCATATCAGGAACTCTCACCGGATATTATCAGATTTGTAGAGCGGGGGCATACTCTCCTCATTGGAGATTTTAATGCCTGGACATCTTTGCGACAGACAGAGTTCTTTGACACCAAGGATCAGCTTCGTGTTCACAGCGATACGCTTGGAGTTTCCAGGACTTCCGATGACAGTTTGGGACCTACTACCCCATATGGTGAACACTTATTATAGTTTGGAGAGGCACATGAGCTAGCCATTTATAATGGCTTATCCTGTTGGCCACATTCGGACAGATATACATGCCATCCCCACAATGGCGGACATAGTGTCGTTGGCTATCGCATGGGGTCACCATCCTTCGTATCCACCATTGTCTCTGATTTCCACGTTTCCCCCACCACCCTTTCTGATCACTCCCACCTTCCGCCCACTCATCCATCTTCACTACCTACGCTTACTCGAGCACCCAAATACACATTTGACCCCATTTACATGCCAATGTATCGGCACTCCCTGGCTTCGCTTCTACACTCATTTCCCCATGATAATCCAGTTGACACCCAAGCCGCTTTTCTCACCACCTCCCTCCACACTGCCGCTTCACTAACCTTTCCCACCAAGCCCCATCCCAGCACAACCCGACATACATCTTGATCACTGCACCCTCCCTGGGATGATGCCAAGTGCCGTTCTCTTCATCATTTAGTCACATAGTTCCACCTATATAGATAGAGGCAGCTCTTCAGCTCATCACCTATATTCAGAGGGTGCAGGCATTCCCAGAGATGGACAGACGATACACACAGCTTGCACTATCCTCCTCAAATTATCTCCATGATCAGGGCTACATGTGAGCCAACCAAACGTGTTAGATGCCATTCCCACATGTCCCGGCATCATTAGAAACTTAAAACTGATATTCATTCAGACTTTCCAATTTTCACTGAAATTGCTTATATCCCTTGAATATTTGAGAGTTTTTTTTTGTTTCATGTAAAATGATCCATCCATTACCAAAGGTTTCAAAGTACAGAGGATAGACTTGGTTCTGTCACGCACAGCATTCTATAGGCATATGTGCTTTGGCAGTAATAGAAGTCTGTTTCCATGATCAGCTACACCACTGCAAGATAAGACCCGAGACTTGGCATGAAAAGCATGTTCTTTGACTTCTGCTAAGATATAAAATAATGATTCTGTGGCTTATCATACCCGACATCAAGTGCTATCAGTATCTTCTTGTTCCAGGTGTTTTCTGTCCTTTGACTTTATCGCTGCTGCTAATGTGTGGTAACTGCAGCATTTTCCATCTGTTTGCAGTTAATATGTTGTACCTGCTGGTAGTTGCAGTACACTCTAATTATCTACCTTGCCATTTCCCTTCTCCTCTAAGCAACTGTTGCTAACCAAAAATCTTGCTGGTGAAAAGGGCAACCTTCTCACAACTTTTTCTGCACCATATGTCGCTGATATAAGAGGACTAGATGGTGCATGCAAGTGTCCTTTGATAAGCTTGTAGTACACTGCTGTGATTGGAACAAGTAATACTAGGGCTCCTTTCACTAAAAAGAAAGCAATCCGGGAGGAGCAGAGGATCTTGCACCTTGAACCTGCAGCCTGCAGGTCATAGAAGCATTGGTCTGGAAGATTGCTGCCAGAATCCTATCTAAGAAACCTTGAACCACTTCTCATCACTCAGTAAAGTCTGAGTTCTGAAAGCTTGAATGCTTGATATGCTGTACACTTACAAGTCACGTAACAGTTTTTTTCTAGGCGTATTGAAACAAATCATTTCTTCCTTTCTTGAGTGAGGGTTAATTTGATCCATGCTTTACCATAATGAGAAATATATGTTTTGCAAGACATGTTGACGAAAAACACTTTTGTCTGACTGAACAAATTACAGCACTACCAATGCAATCCAAAGTTCTGACTTTATTGATATATTTCATACCACTTCATCAATTATTTTCTAATGCTTCATATAACGGGATTCCTCCTTGCACTCTCATGTAAGTCAAAGAAGATTGGCATGTTCAACTGTATTACCTTTCCAAAAGTTATCATCTGATAGTGCAGCTCATACCTGTCAAGATAATAAAAAGAATGCTGAATTAGAGCTCCGTTTTCCAGCATTGATGGGAAAACATGAGAGCCCAATCTATTGTAAGGAAAGCAGATATTGAAGATATTACTAAACCATGTACCATATGTAGGCTCAACCACAAAGAGTATACACTAATCAAAGGCAAGAAAGCATAGCATTGAAAGAGCATCTTTAGAGTCGTATTGAAGTTCCAAGGTTGTGTGTCAAGTAGATGTACAAAGTACGTTGGTCGAGAGTACAAAGCCGGGGCCACAAATACTTTTGTATTGTCGCTTGAACAGGATACCTGCCATCCTCCATGCAACAACCAAACAGATCACACTTAAAACATCTAAGTTTTTCTTGTGTAGAAACATGAATATATACGGTAGAATTGCACATTTAAAAGGATCACTATCTGATAGGTATATCCTCATTACACTCTTAAACGAATCTGATAAATGACTTACAAGTCTAGGAGGTGTATTTGAAGCTCCTCCGGAAGAGGTTCAATTGGCACCCAGCCCAGTCTCACACAGATGCGTCCAACATTTGTATCAACCTGACCCAAATGAAAGGTCTAAGAATCAGCTGATGTTATTTGCACTTCTTCTAGTTAAAAACCTACAACTACAAACATACAATCAAGGCACTGTAAGAAATAATTTGTTGCTCTATTCATCCATGTTACTTCCTAAACAGCCAGAAGAGTTTGCTAGGTGACCTCTGTTAGGCAATTTGCCGGCAAGAGATGTGATAATATTTTTCAAAGTGGAAAGAAGAATTAGGGCAATAATCCTAATCAAGTACTTGGTCACTTGTTGGCAACATTAAGAACTCCAAGGGTGGAAAAAGCTTACTGGAAATGCAAGATGTTGGAGCGTTAAAAGACGAATGCACTCCACGCTTTTAAGCCCCAATCCCCGGACACTCAGCAAGAAGTTTCTGCAGTTAAAGCGAATTTTCACTGTTATAGAGCATGAATTTTCTTGTCTAATAGTGGAAAGTGCCACTGAAACAACTAACTAGAAAGCATCATTTCTTTGTAATCCCCCCCAAAAAAATCTCATACTTGGCATCTTCAACTGGAACTTTTCGAAGCCATTCAAGGTCGATTTTTCCATGATCTGTTTGTAGCCTCTCAAGAAAAGCCTGAAATGCAGTTGCACCAATGAGTATAAATTTGTCCACAATAGCAAGCACAGATAAGCTCAGCAAGAACTGACTTTTGGACCTTGAGCTAGCCATTGTACTTGCTTATATTCTAAGCAAAGAGGCTCAATTCAAGCATGCAATCAGTGTGAATTTACAAAAAGCGGTTGCTCAATGACAACAAGCAAGAATTCTTCACAAGGAAATCTACTTGAACTGTTCCGTTTGTGTTGCATGATCTCAGCCATGAATTTATAATAGCTCTAAGAAGATATAAAAATTATACACAGTAGAGCTTATGTAAAAAAAATCAGCACCCTGAATATGATATGATCCTGGTGAATAGCCTGATTGAAGCCCGAGTAAGATTTCACATCCAATATCAGACATTCCAACAACTGAAGAGTTAGAGATTTGCTTCCTCATTTATAAAATTAAAGAGCTCTGGTTGATCCTACCCTTACCATATGCACACCTTAAATATAATGCTAAAGAAGATAGTTTAGGCTTTGGATCTAGCTCCCTGTAAATAATGATAATTAGTGAAGTTACTCAAATGTTCCTGAGTAAAACTGCAATAATGTGCAGATGCAAATGATGGTCTATCTCAAAGCTTTAAATGCGCAAGAGTGACTGCTATAGCTTGTCGTATATTTATGCACCAGACCTCGCTCAAAACCGTACGCGCCGCCGGTGTCAATCACTGTATGATGGCACTGTACAGAACCTAAGGTTTGAGAGGACACATGAGTAAACTCAGAAGTAAAATTTACCTTCATTCAAAATGACTTTGGGCAAGAGAATATATACCCTTGCTGAAACCGAATTGTTAAAACAACCTCTGTATCATATTAAGTGGTAGTTTTGCAATTAGAAATCCCTGAAATCACTTACTTTGATTCTTCCAGCAAGAATGTTATTCATTCCTCGTTCCTTTATGACATCTGCTACATCCTTTACATCAGCAAGCCGTACAGCTTCCCAGTCAACAGCATCCTGTACTGAAGCATCAATGTTTGTAGACTCTTCACTGCTGTCACCACAGTGACTTTCACATCTCCGTCGGAGTGATTCCCAGTCAAAAATCTTCTTGCTACCTCCTTGGCTTTCTTCCAACTTTGCCCTTTCGATTCCACTAAGCTTAGCTGAAGGAAGCTGTTCTACAACTTCAATTGCAGCACCATTCTCATTTGTTGCTAAAGTTTTACAGCTCGTGGCTTGTAAGTGGCTATAGCTTGAAGCATTTTGCTCCTCAGAAGTAGCCAATCCTTGACTACAGGGTCCTTCTTGAATTGCTAGAGACAGATTGTCTGGAGTAGTTGAACTTTCGTTCTCCTTCATGAGAGTAACATCACATGCAGACTGTTCCAGATATGAATTTTCAGCTTCAACACTTCCACAAATAGAATCATGCACATATTCTTGATTTGGACAACTAAAACTTTCACAACTTCCTAGATATCCACTTTGATCACTATTAAACCGTTTTTCTTCTGGGAGTTGATTTTCAAAATGACCTGAAACTGAGGTGATACTTCCTATGTTGTGTGTGTCTTGAAAAATTCCTTCCTTATTGGTCATCTCTATGTTAAAGCCACTACAATTCATCTCAGAGAAATGAATGCAGGAGTCTGACATATGCTTGACTTGTTGCGTACAAACTTCTCTTTCTGGGACTGATCTTTCAAGTGATTCCAACTGTGGGGAAGAACCTGTTATGCATGATGCATTGTCTTCCACTGCTGGCCAAGAGCTTCTTAACTCCTTGAAAAGTCGTCGACGTACTCTTCCGCTGGTTATATCTGTACGGCAATTGTAAGAGTTTGACTTTATACTGCTCTCCAATGGTGTAGAAGAAAAATCTTCTCTTTCCCGATGAAGGCTGTTATTTTTCTCTTTATTGCAAGAATATGACACTGACCTGCAGTTTTGAACTGATTGTAATGCAGTTGGATTTATTTGACCTTTTGCATTACATGGTTTGTCATTCGGAGAAAATTCCCTTACTATACTCTCTGAACTTTCTGGAGTACGTCTGTAATCTACCTCCTTCGTGGATGAGTGCCAACCTTCTATTTCATATATAGGTGGAGAACAAGGAGAACATTCACTTTTTCCATGAGGTATCATGTTCAGACAGTCTACAGCAATTACGCTTGTTTCTTGACTCCCACATTCACCAGACAAGTCTCTGTCACTTAAATGGTAGCTCGTAGCACCGTGCTGAGCATAATCTTGGTATGTACTCACTTCTGCATCATTTACAGCAGAATCCTCCTTATTGATAGGAAATTTAGCTGCCACTGCCATAAATGCTGAACTGCATAGGATGAGGATAGCACCGAAAGTTTACGTGAGTCCTCCAGTAAGTGATGAGCTTTCCTCTCCTTGAGGCCAGGAGTACAATTCCAATCTACCACACAAATGAGAAAAAAGAAAAAAAAGAAAAAAGTTTATGTGGATACACTATTTTGCATCAAGAAAAGCTATATGTGCTTCCATGGAAAGGAGTTGTCTTTTGCAGATAGCTAAAAAGCATTTCTTTACACATAGCTACTATTGAAGAGGTTTTAACCATCAGGTCACTAGCAAGACTGAAAAAGATACATCCTCCTACTGCCATGCTTGCAATCTAGCATGAAATTCTAACTTAGATATGTAGTCGATAAAGCACAATTTTATTTAGAATATCGTTCTCTCATGATACAAGTTCCAGCTGCGATTATTGTAACAGCTATTCTTCTTAGTGATGGAAATTGATTGCAGGTGGTCCCTCCAACTTCATGATTTTGAGAACTTAAAAAATAATTTGTTTTATCATTTGCTCCAACCACTTGAGATCCAAGAAATGTTCTAAGGGCATATTCCAGGGAAGAAAATACAAGAGCATAACAGCGAATAGCATAGATGTGCTGAATAGCAAGAAGCAAGAGTGGCTATAGGCACAGGTCGGAGCACTGGGCTATCAGAGAAGTTACACTACAGGACCATGAGATAGCAGCAAAAGGACTATGAGAAGTTGGAGTAATGTCTGAGTTTGTGTGAGATTGTAGGAGCATCAGTACAGTTCACAAGAGGCAAAAAGAATCGAGGAAAGTAGCTGCACATTGGGATGAGATTGAAAGGTTCAGGGAGGCAGGAAGCTCAAAGACTTGAATAGAGGCCTATTGCTACCAATATGCTGAGCTTAAGAAATAGTAACAGAGTATTTTCAAATCAGGAAAGATAATAGAGTAGCTGTTGTTGTTTGAGCTGGTTTGCTGGAGCATGTCTTCATGAAATGGCAATAGGTATCACTAGATAGGTAAAGGAGAAAGTGGCAGGATAAAGATGAGAGGCCATCAGGAAGATAAAAAACTTTCTTGATGATAGACATGGGTAATTTAAGATTTGATTACAGTTAGACCCACCCTAAAGTCCGAATTATTGTATTTGGCCCCAACTGAGCTTCATGGAATGAGACCTACAGGTGGGCACCCAACATAACTGGAAACCCTTAATTGAGGTTAGAAATGCCTCAAACTGTGTCCTTATTTTATAGCTTTTGAAGGCAAGAGTTGTGAGTTTACTTCAACGAGAACTCGAAGAAGCAATGTCCTTTCTAGGAAGGCCCACAAGGCAGTTATAAACTAAAGCATTTGATCTTGATACATTTGTAAGAGAACCATTATCATATGGCAGATGCTATTCTGTAATTCTATTAGTGCATGAGTTTCTGTTGATATGTTCATAACAAAGCTACTAGAAAAATTTCTTGGGCAAAGGAGTGCCTTTTTGGAAAATCTAAAACACAGAGGGTGCCAGTAAAGTTGATGACAGTCTAAGTTTCCTAAAGACAATATTCACCAATGGTTCCAGTTTTCAAAGATCCAGATCAACAGGGGGAAGTAAAACCATAAGCTGATAAAAATAGGTTCTTCGATCCCAGCTTGAGAAACTCCTGACTACTTTTCATTCTGAGAGCACATCCAGCTGTTGGGTCATTGAAAGTTTAGGGTGACTTTTCAATCTAGGAGCCTGGGAGTAGGCTAGGCAGTAGAAATTTAGATTTTGGATTTTTGTCTTCATCATCTGTTTGTGAAAAAGTCATTGAAGATTCGAATTTCTAATAATGTATTTCACTTCCAGAAAGGTCTATTTTGGTGTGTTGGGTACTATCTAGATATAATATCAAGATATTCTTGGGGAGTGAGAGGAGACATGCAGTTTTCATTTGATATATTTGTCTAAGTTACAACTAGCTGGTTTATGTTAGTTCTTCTCATCTTTAGTGTTGCAGTTTACCCACCAGCTATTCATTTTATTTAGGTTTTTAACAAGCTGAAGTGATGAAATGTAAGTTGTCCTTATTATTTTATGAGAAATTAGGGGCTTTTTTTACTGGCCTTGCTCAGCAGAGTCAGAGGGACACACAACTAGCTACAGATCATTTCCTTCTTTTTGAGATGTCGGCCTTCCACAGATCTGGAGACTTTGTCAAAAAAAAAGGTAGACATTCCAGCTCTGCTTTGCCGACGAGCCTTCATCATGACTAACTCTGCCATTCACCTCCACTCAAGTGACAAAAACTCAATAGGTTTGTCTGATTACAAACGTACGGAATCTCGTTTGGACATATACTTGTGCTTGTCACTTACACCTCCTCTTGGTTACTGACAAAGTGAGTGGGGTTTTAGATGAAGTTATTGGTCTAAGACTTTGTAGCTAGACCCCATAAGGTTGAAGATTGCACATCTCCTTTGTTTTGTTGGGAACTATCCTTTACATAACATTGACATATCATTTCTAAAGTGATTTAGAAAATCGCTTGCTATTTCCACTGTCTACAGCTCCTACAAAGTATTGGGGCATATTTTGCTGAAGAAGAAGAAGCATCTAATGCAAAATTAAGGCTTTGGATCTTGAAGACTATGAGTTGTTTTCGGCATCGACATCTTCTTGTGGCTTCTCAAAGGAACCTAGGCGGGAGTGGCTGTCTAATTTTCAAAAATTAGATGATGGATCAAATGTGAAGTTGGGAGACAGCTACGCATATGATATAAAGGGAGTTGGAAAAGTACAAGTTCAACTACCTTCATGGAAAATTGGAGACATAAAGGACGTGCTTTATGTACCATGAATCAAGAAAAACTTACTCTCAGTATCAGCTATTGCGAAGCAACACATGGTGGTGCAGTTTGATCAAGAGTGGTGTCTCATCAAGAGAAAAGATAATGAAGTAGTGGTTGAGGACATACTTGTAGGCCGGTTGTACAAACTTTAGGCTTAGGTGGTGGATCATCAAGCGAGTATTGTGGATATTGTGGATATAGCAACAAATTCTCCTCTATGCTATTGTGATGTACCTTGAGAAGAAATTGACGAAGTGGAATATTTTAATCTTGGTGTTCTATTCTAATCTTTTGTGTGATAATGTTACACGATATAAGTTCCTAAGTGCTAGAATTTTGCTGCACACAACGTGCTTCAATTAACTTGCAATAGGTTGCATTTCCCAATATGAGGTGGTTCCTCCCTAAGACTATGTAAGCATGCTAAGCCTTGAGGGGAGATATATTTTTGACAAAGGACTTCAAAGAGGATCATTGATTGTGGTGCAAGCCAGAAACTAACGTGCCATGCAAAGTCCTCCTGATGTGTGGGCATCTTTGGTATTGTATAGATATGTTTACTGCATGGAGTCAGGCTCAGAGGTGTCTGAATTCTCTGGATTGAGAGTAGCTCTTGGAGGGAGGTAAGAGTTGGGTGTTGAATCTGTCAAGAACCTTCCTGTTGTTTAAGAAGCTGGATCATGGAGCTAGTTTGTAGCAGTAATGCACATCAACATAGACAATAGTCATCTTGCAAGTTTGGAACCAAACTTGGTGGGGTTTGACATGATCCCTACGGGAGGAGGAGGTGTGGACTTTGTTATGGTAGACGTATGTTGTGCAGAGGGCATATATTTGTAACGAGAGAACAATGTAAGGATTGTACATAAGAAACGTGGGGATGATTGAAGTTGGAGCTAGCGACCAGAGAATAAATAGACCAAGGAGAGAGGAGATGGCAAGACGTTGAGAAGGAAAGAGACAAAGTTTAAGGAAGAATAGCTAGAGATGCCAAGTGGAGGACAGGGTAAAAACATGTAAGCAGATTCTCATGAATTAATCAGGCTGAAAAATTGGATGAACATTCAATCGGAGCTTTCATACGTTACTTTGTTCGAATCATAGGATTGGTGAACCGTTAATTGATTAATATTTTCTTTTTTTTTTACTTCCCACCCCCAAAAAACAGCCCCAAAAAAAGCCAAAAAAAACCCGAATTGTTTAGGGAATTTAATTCTTTCTTTTGGGGGGAGTGTCCTCCCCACCATGACATTTAATTAATTAATTAATTAATTAATGGCTTTTTTTTTACTTCCCACCCCCAAAAACAGCCCAAAAAAAGGCCAAAGAGAGAGAGAGAGAGAGAGAGAGAGAGAGAGAGAGGTGTAAACCCTAAAAAGAGACCTCTTGGGATGAAATAAACATGTTTTTTGAACTGAAAAAAGCAACTAGAACCAAAACCTTATTTTTTACTCTCTAGACACACATATTCTCTCTCTAGCCTACCCTATTCTCTCTCATCAATCGGAGCAGAAATGGCCGAAGATCCAAAGCTCCCTCTCTCTCAATCTCTAGCACAAAAACAATGAAATGAGGGCCAAAAATCCGTTGGGAGGGGTTTTGGGGGGAAAAGGGGAAAAAATAAAATTAATTAAATAATTAATTACATGAACCGTGTCACGGTTCTTGGAACCGTGGGTTCTATGGTTCGAATATTATGCTCTTATAGATCTTACTTCTTTTCTCCCAATAGGAGCCTCGCATTGGCCGCAGCTATATCAGCATAGTAGAGCATGTGTCGGGCAAGCCTACCTTTCACATACCTGAAAATATTTGCATTGCAACAAGTGCTACACTATTTGAGAATGTATCATCTTCCTTAAATGATCTTAGAATTTTTTTGATGGCGTTATACCTAGATGCGAAAAGCTTGTGAGGGCATACTGATATATACAAAGGGAATCACTTTCCACAATCTGAACATAATGGAAATTGACACATATCTAGTGTGGTTACCTATTATTATAGGTTTGGTAAGAATTATAGGAAGGAAAGATGTAAATAAGTTTCTCTATATGTGGTGTTTCCGTGTTAGAAGAAAAAACATTACCCTGTTATTAGGAGCATACCTTGAAAGATGATCAGACACGTTCTGGGTCAAAAAGGCCCCCACAACAGAATCTACAACAGAACCTTTCCACTGAGAAAATCTGCGATCACCTGCAAGAAAACCATGCCTTTTCAAACCATGCAACGAGATACCATGTCACATCAAAATCAACAAACACATACTAACAATTCCCTTAACTTCATCTAAAAAGAAGTAAACAAATGAGTTTATGTGCCCAAGCCTCTTCGTGACCGATGTGGAATTGTATCACAATTATCCTTATGGGGTAATGTTGTACTCTATGTCTGCTTGTACAAGTCAGGTTTAGTGCTTACTTATATAGTCTAGCATTTTGCTGTTAGAGCAATATGGAGCTCATAAATCCAATATGAGAAAGGTTAGCAAACCTTTATGCAGTAGCCAAGGGAATAAGAATAGCAATACCCCCCACCAATTTCAATCAAAATTTCAGCTTAGAACCAATTATGGACAGACAAGTGAAAAATCAAAAGACAAACACCTTACAGACTCTAGTGATTTCTAGCCATAATGTCTGTTGAGCTCCTTATACTAATGTGTGCATGTACGCCAAGGTTTTCAGGGGTTTCCTACTTTTTTGAAGTCCATAGAAAATTTCCATATCCTCAATCGTTACTACTCCATTCTCAATCCAGTCGTACATTTTCTTGCTACATTCCTACATCTAGAGAGCTGGAAGATAGCAAGCAATAGATAATCTTGTAAAAGGGATGACGAAGGAGTGAGCAAGGAAATCATAAATTTCTGTGTGCATAGTCCTCACTTGATTAGAGACATGCACTGTTCAGTTCTTACCTGTAAACCAAAGCCCTGAACATAATAAAGATGCTATTCAAAATGTAGGGAAATTAAGGATTAAAGCGATTCACTTTCATTACATGCATATAACTAGAAGTCCCCTGAAAATAAAATTACACAGGTTAATCAGGATTCAGGATCAAAAAGCGACCAATGCTCCCAACTATGAGTAAGAGGATGAGCACTTGATTAATCCCCAGAAATTGAAAGGATTCTAAATGATCAACTCTATGCTTCCTACACGAGGCTTGCACCACAAGATGACAACTCTTCCACAAAGCTAGAGAGAAACTTTCCAGTTATGATTAAGGGAGTTGAAACTATTGCTCTTGGCTTTGTTGGCTGTAGTTGCAGAAAAAGCTGCCCTTCATGCCGTACTGTGGGTTAACAGTTGATTTTTCCATTTGGGGATGTCTCTTGTGAAACTAATTATTTGGAAGTAATCAGAAGCCTTTGCTATTTGGCAGCCCTTGTTAAAAGTCCTTGGATACAGGACTTTGACAGATACTGACAGAATTATACTCTTAAGCACCAAGTTATTCCTATCATGATAGCATTATGAATGTTCTGCTCTGCAGACAAAATGCATGCAAACAATTTGTGTATTTCGACTGTCTATATCCATGTGCATCTTTCTACTTGCCTGATGATTAACCCAGATGGCACATCAAGAAGAAAGATGGATGGCTAGGAGGATGTTCACATTGATTTTTCTTCAGATAAAGATTATAATTGTACACTACTTCTGCAGGGTGTCCAATTCAAAGGCACGATGAGTACACAGGCTACTACATAACACCTCCTTTTGCCAAACTTTACAAGCCTCAGAGTTTTCAGAAATGTTATGTATGACACTTTTGATACATAGCTCACAATTGTACATGAAACTATAGAGCCATGCCAAGAGTATACTAAGTCGATTGACCATAAAGTTGTGTGTATTTTGATTCATGGAGAAAATTCAGTACAGGGTAAAGTAATTTTCTGACAGCAGAAGAAATGGCTGCTTTTTGTCAGTACTTACTGTTATGTGATTTATCTCCATCCACTGCTATCTCTCATTTTCTAATCACATAAATCTAAACAGCAGACATTCCACATCAGGAATGCAAACAGTTTACTGTATCTAGATTTAGAGAAATATCTGTTTGTCAGCACTTACTGTTATGTGATTTCTCTCCATCCACTGCTATCTCTCATTTTTTAATCACATAAATCTAAGCAGCCGAAATTCCACATCAGGAATGCAGACAGTTTGCTGTATCTAGATCTAGAGAAATGATCAAAGTTTGAACTTCATATCTACACTGACTTAACAAAATCCAAATTCATAACTCCCTTGATTCTACTAAGAAACAAACTAGGAAAAGAACCAATGGCCAATGAAATACCTACCAGCTTCTTGAATATCTGAGGAGAAGGCTCAAAGGATGATTGCCAAGAAAATGGCACAAAAAGGGAATGCTGGAAGTCTAACAAACAAAGTGATTCTTTCTGTAAAGAATGATGCAAAATTTCATGAGAAGCTGCCATACCTTGAACAGTATGCATTTTGGATATAAATAGATCCACCTTTTTTTTCATTCCAGTTCTCTGCTCTACCCATTTGCCATCTGTCTCTTTCTGGCTCTCTGCATCATGTTTGTTTGTGATCTCCTTACCCATGAGCAACTTCCACATTCTGTTACTTTCCATGTCCAACATAACCTTTGGCCTTAATTTCTTTCTCCGGAGTGGATTGAAAGGTCCTTCATAAGGCACCATATCAGTACCAGGGTCGCTGTATTGTACAATCTCAAGACATGGTTTTGCTTCATCCAATTGTAACAATTGGAAGCAAGCAGTGAGGTTCTCAATGACATTATTTGAAGTGCCAGAGCTGGATAAATGTGTCAAAGGAAGTTCAGAAATGAATGTTTTTGAACCGGACTGATATGATTGAAAATGACGCCATACTTCAATTTCATGAGGGTTTTGTGTCAAATTCATGTTGGTGAAGGAACGAGATGAGCTTGACAGATCTTTCTGGCCCTTTTTTTTTTGATGATTTTTAACCTTTGGAATCTGCAAGCTCCCTGCTATGGGCGGGAATGGACTTGAAGTGTTGATAGCATGGATGCGAGAATTTAAATCAATTGGTGTATTGGGCTCCTGATAACTTACATTGACAGGCACATTATCCATCACTTTTCTTTTAACACCTGTGCGGATGATATTTGAATTACTCTCATCTGCCTGTGCCACACAATCTCTTGCCATCCGGTGATCATTTAGGGGCCCATCCTGGCTGTGAGATATTCTCATGTTGAAAGCCAAGCCACTTTTGTGGTAAGCACTGGCTTGATTTGCCCCTAGGACATCCAAAGAAAACTTTGAAGCTCCCTGAACCTTCCTTTTGGACTGTGATGATTTTCTTTGGTTTTCACCATCCTCCCTTCTCTTCCTTCTAACACTTTTTACAGTCGAGTTGGCAGGTGGTAGATTCACGTTATTGGGTAACTCTTGGCCTCTTGATGCTGCTGCCTGTAAATTGCTTTTGCATCTCAAAGAGATATTGAGAGGTAAATTTTCTTTCAAAAGTAATAGATTTGTCCCCATGTCCAAAATCCCATCGGTGCTTGAGATCTGCTTTGTCTCTGCAGTCTGTGGTTGTGTTAATACAGTGTTGCAAGGCATACTTCTAGCTTGCTCATTCACTGTGTTCAGCAGCGCGTCACATGAAAAAAAGCTATTTCTAGGACTTTGAGAATTTAGCCCACACTGATCAAGATAATCCTTCAGAGGGTTCATGCAGCTGACGTAAAAACCTGCATTTTCCAGGTTTTGTGATTTAGCTTTTAAATTGGAGGTTTTACCATTTGATTTCTTTGAAGATGGTGCGGGACGAGGCGGCTTCTCTCTAGCAACTCTAGGACGATGCTTCTTGGGCTTTGCTTTCATGCCTTTGTTAGGAACTTTGTTCAAATCAAATAAGGCCTCTCTCTTACTTTCTCTATGTTTCCTAAGGTTCTCAGTTTTTGGATCAACTGATGCTGATGTATGTAGAATAGCAGGAGTTCCATACTGAGAATGAAGTTCGCCATTTGTATATAAGCTCACCTGCTGTACAGGTTGTGCTCCTGACTGGTAGAGAGGTACTGGGAATGACTGAGTAAATTTCCAGCTTGATACAAGTCTTTCGGATGGGGTTTCCTTCCAATTGCGAATCTGGCATGTACCTGGAGAATGTGGATTATTTCTTATTTGTTCAGTCCAAGGATCACATCTTGCCATTTGAGCAGCATATCCAGATGGGTGATCCATCAACCAATTTGCAACTTCTGAACAATCATGTCTGGAAAAATCCATTGCTGATGATACTTGTTTACAAAAAAGCTGTTCATTTGAAAAAACACCGTTTACATCATTTGTGATCGAATTCTGCTTCGTATAGCCACCGATTCCTGTACTCTCTAAAGCTGCACTTGGAACAGGAAGATTAGCTTTTTGGTGAAAGGAATCACTAGTTTGCAGGATAGCTTGAGGACAAATCCCAGAAGCTGCTATTCTTGATCGACACAAGGGGTCCCATCCTGCTGGTGATCTTTCTTCTGATGCCTGACAATTGTTGCCTTTTTGTACCAATTTACGAGTGGCTGGGTACAGCAGCCTATAAGCAGATTCAGAAATTTGATTAGAAGTCAAATTTTCACAATTTACAATTTCTCTGTTTGGCAGAGCACTACCATTTTGAAGAGCCTCAGGATTGGCAAGCGATTGAGGCTTTTTAGCAGCAGAGCTATTCGTGAGTAGGACAGCAGACAACCCTTCATCTCTGCCCATACAAAGGTCAACAAAAAGCTTCGGATTTTCCATGGTACAGCCTGCAGATAGCTCTGTATCAGGTATAGGTGCATGAATTTCGTCAGGATAAAACAATGTCTCTCCATGCATTTTGAGTTCCTGGAAAAAACTGAATGGTGTATCTGGACCACTATATCCATCACCTGGCAAGACCGAACTTCCCTGTGCAAAGACAATCGTTCCTTGAGTGGGCATTGCCCTGTTTAGAGCGTTACCTACTTCACCAGGGCAGCAATATATACGTCTTCCATCCTCAAAAGTCCTGAACCGTTTGGATTGAGGTGCAGCATCTGCAGGCACATGGGGCATAATAGCACATGAAAAGTTCTCTCCAGTATTAACAGCGTCTGTCTCTCGGTGTAGAGAACTCTTCCCCAGAATTTGAGCCGCAGGAAACCAGGCACATTTTAGACGTTTTCTCACAGAATGAGACCTTGATTTACGTGGCACGGCTGAAGCAGCTAAATTGTCAAACTTACTTTCAGAATGGATAATATGGGTGTTGACCTTGCAGCTTCTTTGTTTCCTCTTGTCAACTGATTGATTAATGGATCTGTTAACCGTTCCAAGGTCTGAGTGCAGACGAGTCGCTAGATGATTCTCATTTCTGGGCGGAAAGCTGTGAAGTCTAGAATTTACTGATCGGACCTGAAATGTCTCATGACTCTCAACATCAATGATGTCATTTCTCTGAATTTGTGAGTGCAGTTCAGGTCTGTGATGTCCCACCACAGGAACAAGGTCGGATTTTAACGTTCCACCAGCTATGAACCATCTTTTTCTCTGCCCTCTACTTTGTAAGCGCTCTGAACAGCGTTGACGGTTAGGCTTCGTCCTGTCATAAAGTGTTTTATCCACCTGCTGTAGCTCCAAGTAAGAGAATGAAAGCAAACTTATCACAATGCAAACCCCTCCCCCCCCCCCCCCCCCCCGAAAAAAAAAAAAAACTAAATTATTGCATTGATAAAACCTAGGATGTCCTAATATTTCACAAGCTGCAAGTCAAGAGAGCGTTATCATCAGAAAGATGTAGGGATTGATAGGATTGCAATACATTCAGTGGAAAATACTGTTTTACAGCATAGAGAATCTTGGCTGAAAGCTAGTTTCAAGATATAAGTTCCGCATGCACAGATATCTTTCCAGAGCTTAGACAGCCTTGAACTCTATATATCTTTGCCTGTGCGTGTACACACTTTTGAAACTTTTTTCTAGCCAGTATCCACCAAAACAAGAGGGACAAGACTTTCTATTCTACCTTTTACCGAACGACAGACTACTTTGTATGACCCAAGTAAATCAAGTAGCTCTGGAATTAGTCTAGTTGGCCGAGGATTTTTCACACCTTTTTCTGCTTCAATTTTCCGTGAAAGGAAAAACGTGCAGCTACTTCTTGTCAAATTTTGCAACCTTCCGCTTCAACATTCCTGAAGAACAAAATTCTGGCTCTGGGGATGCTTGAAAACTAGGCCGCAGAGAGAGAGAGAGAGAGAGAGAGAGAGAGAGAGAGAGAGAGAGAGAGAGAGAGAGAGAGGGGTGTTTTCCAAGTAGTGACTGAGGTTAGAAGGGTGTGGAAGAAGCTTAGTTTGAACGGCACACCTTAAAGTTGTCCATCTTATTGTTATCCGTCATAGAGAGAAAGATGAGGGGTCACAAGGAATCAAGTTTGGAACAAAAAGAGTTGAGGGTAAGGTGGTAATTGCAAAATGCTGTGGTCCAGCTCGTGAAGAGCTTCAGCCGTTATAAAATTTGTTTTTAAGTAGCTGGATCTAGAGGCCTTCGTTCCCTTGGAATCGGGATCAGTCTTTTGTGGTTCTGTAGCATCCTCTTTCGATGCAAGATCATATCTTTATAGGATCAAAGGCTCAAGACATCAACTTTTCAAAGATTGGTCCGCAAATTGGAAGCCGTTGCAGACATCTTGAATTAGGAACACGTGAAGGAGGTGGCCAATTTGGTTTAACTGTACTTCGTTGGTTTTTCTGGGAGAAACGAGCTCCAATATTTGGACATTTAAAAAGATCATCCTTTCCAGTGATGTTTGTGGAAGTAAGCCAAAATCAGCTTGTTTTAAGTACATATTTTTTATTTTGGGAGTGAAGAAGGAAAAAATGGAGTACGGAGACTACACGATTTCCAAAGAAAGCGTCAAAATATCAAAGAGCAGTTGATGTCTTGCAATCTAGAATTTGAGATGGGCTGAAAAATGTGCAGCATTACTATGCCGCTGCAGGGAGTCAAGCAAAGGAAGAATTCTCGTGTGAATCCATCACAGAAAGAGGGCGGGGCGAGGGCGATTCAGCATGTCCAAGGACCAGAGCATAATCCTCTAGGGGTTGCAAGGGAAATGGGGGAAGAGACTGCAGTAACCAGACGGCAAGACCCCATTGCCGCTGGTCATCTACGGAGAGGTCATTTCCTCCGTAAGCAAAAGGAAGAGTGAAGAAGGGTTGGAGAGAGTGAGATTCTGCGTCTGCGAGAGAGAGAGAGAGAGAGAGAGAGAAAAAGAAAGAAGGTTAAAAAGAGACTTGCTGGTGTACGTACATGATGTTGGGCCAGGGCCATGGAGGCAGAGGCAGTCTTCTCGGCAAAAGTGCAGAAAATGACGCATGCACGCAGCTCCCGAGCGGGCTGCTTAGGATGCTATGCAGCGGCCAGCCCAGCCGCGATGGCGGGCCCACTCCCAATCACCACCACCACCACCACCACCACCTCCATCTCCACCTGCTCCCCTCCCTCCCTCTCGGCTTGTCGTGTACGATCACCACTGCTCCTCCATATTCTAACAATTCCAACAATTACACACATGCATAAGAAAGTCGCCGACGCCTCCTCCGCAGATCTCCACGCTCTCCGCCTGTCTCGCACACAAAATCAAAAATCATACCCAGGTGGATGGATCACACACGACAGTACGAGCAACCACCATCTCCTCCTCCGCCTCTTCCGCCACCACCCACATTTTGTGCATGGCATGGGAATTGGCCCAATTGGACATTCGCCCTTGCCTGTCTCCCCGTGGTCCAGGCTCCCTCGGCAGCCTGTGCCCGGCCGCAGCAGCCAGTCCGCCGCCACCACTTTACACAACCGCAACTGCTGCGTCCGGATGTGGATGGAATGGGATGGATGGCCTCAGATGGGCGATGCCGCGATGGCTACTGATCCACCTCTCGCATCTACCAACTTTCGAACCGTGCTTCTCTGCTGCCTGCCTCCTGCCCACCTGCCCAGCCTACCTAACACCACGCCCCCCCGGTACCTTCGCCTTAGCACCAGGATGCAGCACCTGCCATGCCAATAATCCACCCAGCATCCAAGTCCTCTCTTTTCTCTTCTAATAACTCAACTCTTTCCGTTCCTTGGCTTCATAATATCATATCACAACAAACTAATAACTGTTCTCTTTCAAACTCTTGGATTCTTATATTGATTCCACAGGAAGTTAGAAATTCTAACGTGTTATCAGGTATGTGGTATGTTGTGTTATCTGCCTTCTAAGCTCTCTTCCTCCTCTAACTGCTACTGCTACGGTGCTGCGGTACTTTATAGTAGTTAAGTTACTTTCATTTCATGCTATTCTCAATTATCTTATCTTCATCCAAAGCCTACTTGGTACTTAGTCCTGTAGCTGCTAAGTTCCTTCATATTATCTTCATGCTATTTTTTAAATCTTATCTTCTTCCAAAGCATGAAAGTTGAGACTCCAGAGTCTTGTGTTGTCACTACACAAGAATGTGAGCGGTAGTATCTGGTTTTAAGCTAGGACCACGACCAGGACTAGCACCATCTCCTGTTGCTGCAGGAGACCTGCCTGCAGCCTACCTGCCTGAAAATGGCCTACTATGCTACGATACCTGCCTCCAGCTGCCCTCTACTCACTTTAGATGCCTTTTGTCCTGGTTTTGTTGTGGAATGGACACAATCAGCATTGAGCAAGCAACCAAGTAGGGAGGACATTGGAGCCCCTGACAGATGTCAATGGATCACGTATAATGATTTATTATCATTATTATTTTTGCTCCTCATGAGCATGAGTCATCTCATGGCCCATGGCTATTCTCATCCTTTTTTTTTTCTCAAGGTGCTCCAGCCTCCAGGGCCCAGGCTCCTCATCTTGGAACCTGAGATCGATGGACGGTGGACCATTATCCCGAATCCGTCCATCATCCATGCTTCTGTGCACTGCAGTGACGTAGCCCGTAGGTGACGTAGCCTGTAGGTAACGAGTAACTTTCAAGTTCCCAGGCACTTGAGTGACGAGTCCTTGAACCTGAATGCGTAAGCGAGTGTAGACTGCAGAACAACTTTAGGGGCACCTGAGAATCTCTTAAAATTCATCCTCAAATCCTCACCAGGACCTCATGACATTAGTCATGCTACTAGCTATATGAAAGTCTTGTGATGCTATGTTAAGCCTAGTTTGTCATGTGATATGCTATGTTAAGCCTCTATATGAATGCTCTCTTGTAGAGTAGCACTGTGCCCATGAGCTTATTCTGTTGTAAAGCTGACTTGGGTGCACCCAGCGTGCCCTGTAAGACTCAAAGGGGTGACACTCCCTAAGGTCCCAGAGCAAGTTAGAATGTCAAGGACTGAGCCTCCGACCTGTGGTGAGCCAGTCAAGTAGTCACAAAGTCATGAGCTAGCTCTGGAGCTCGAGTCATGGCCTAGTCAGGAAAGCAGGTTGATTCGGCCGCCGGGACGGCTCCCGGGACCCATGTCCGGGAGCCAGACTGATTCTGCCAGGCTTGCCAGGCTTAATCAGCAAAATAAAAACTAAGTCCTAAAAAGCGCGCTTTACCAGAAAGCACTATGTTTCAAACCAGAGGGGGTGCGCCGAATCACAGCAGAACTATAGGGGGAGTCCGGCAGACAGAAACTTGGGCAGCTCAACCAGCGCCAGGAATCCAGTCGCCAGGTCTCAGCTCCCTCTACCAGCACGAGCCACGCACAATGCCCAGCACGTGTTGGTGGCCCCGAGACCGGTCAGTCTATGTATGAATGTAACCTCTTCCAAATCTAATAAAGTTGATCCTTGGGGATGATTACCATTTCGGTTTCGCCTCCGGGACTGGTCCAAGTGGAAGGACCCTTACTACAACCTTTTTGCGTCGCTGGCGCCTAAGGGTCCCTGTCATCGACATGGGGCTTGTCGCTATGCCAATTGGTCAGTTTGGCGACCACTATGCCTTGGGTTTCATGTGTGGCTTGTCTTTGCCTTTGGTTACCTTTTGGGGACGGATTCTGAGTTGGCTTTCGGGTTGGTTGGGATTCCAGTTTTCTTAAGTCTGAATGGTTAAGCTTGTTACGTTTCTGAGTTGGCTTTTATGTAAGTGCATGATGGATGAATGTTAGACTTAAGCGCGTGTTGGGATACCGCTCAAGTCCCAGCGCCCTTTGAGGCGCCGGCGCAACATGTGGTATCAGAGCCGACTAGCCGGTCAGCTACGCAAGTCTCACAGGGATGGCCACGTTTTTGGGATTTGTCAGGACAACCGTTGCGCAAGGTGCTGCCCACAGTGTAAGCACGGGTGCATCCACGGTCGGGGTGGTCGGCAGATCGGGGGACTTGATGAGTCAAAGTGCTGCCCTCGAGTTGTAAGCACGGTCAGTTCTCGCGGTTCGGGCCTGGCGTTGTCTGCACGTAGGACGGATGAGGCAAAGTGCTGCCTAGGTAGGTGAAAGCACGGTCTGTACCTTGTGGGGTGCGGGGCGACATATTCGAACTGTACGGGTTAACCATTGATACAGAGATGCTGCTCGAATTCGGGTGTAAAGCACGGGTGGTTAGCTGCCGGTGCGGGATAGCTGCCGATCGTTTAGCTATAAGGGCTATCGACCAAAAAGTGGTGGGGCGTGACTGAGGCAATGTGCTGCTTAATGGTGAAAGCACGGATGGTTGGATGGATGTTTCCCCGTGGGCTAATTCTGTGATAGATTTGTGTGGGCGCGGCTAGACAAAGGTCCTACGTCCGGTCTCAGGGGGGGTTTGTGGCTTGAGAGGGATCCTCTATGTTTGCTTTGGTTGGTATGTTCCGTTTGTCGTGTGCTTGCTTGGACACAAGTGACCTGGTTCCTACTTGGCTCTCAGGTGATGTGGGCGTGCTAAGTTTGAGGAAGGGATATTTTCATTGAAGCTGATTTAATAAAGAAGAAAAGAGAGCTGTGGGGCCCGGCTGACAGAAGGGAGAGCTTCAAATATAAAAAGGATTGAGGCGATAATCTGTTGGAAGTACACCTCTGACTATAATGGAGGACCATCTTGAAGAGTTACGAGCACTGACGGACGGAGAAGAGATGACTCGAGAATACAACTCTCGCATGCATCGAGATGGCACCAGATCCAAGTCGAGAAAGAACGAGCGTATGCACTCCACAGTGGCGCCCCTCCATGAAGAGATGGGTGGCCCTTCTGAACCTACACCAAGAGATGAACCCTTGCCAGAGGCACAACAAGACCTCTTTGAAGTGAAGATGCGGCAATACTTATCAAGCGCAATGACGGCTATGCTTAGCGAGGTGAAGAAGGATAGAGAAACCGAAAGGAAAGAATGGCAAACATCCTTGCGAGCCATGAATCTTACTCAAATTAACCTTGCTAGAGAAATGAGAGACGGGCTAACACAGCTCGAAGCCAGGTTTGAAGAGTTGGAAGCAATTAGGGAGAATGCAGTGGCGCCTCCTCCACAGATACCAAGAGAACCACGAGCGCGAACCACGGAGGGCCCAAGAAAGACTGCCAAAGTGAAAGCACCACCTACTTTCAAAGGAGAGCGTGACATTCGAGTTGTGAAAGATTGGTTGTTTCACATGGACCATTACTTCCGTCTAATGAACACTCCTGAGGAAGAAAGAACTGACTTGGCATTAGCATATTTTGAGGGCTACACTACAAATTGGTACCGGATGGCAGGAATGCATTTTCAAACATGGGACGCATTCAAAGCCGCGTTACGAGAGGAGTTCATACCGAAGGATTCACACATGAGATTGAGGACAGAATTATCGGGGCTCAAACAGAAAGGGTCATTGCGAGAGTACCTCAATAGATTCAGACAAAGTGTATGGGTTATTGAAGATATGTCTGAGGCGGACAAAACTCATTACCTATTGTCTGGAATGCAATCCTGGACCCGACGTGCGATAGACAGCTACATGCCCCATGATTTCAATTCAACTATTCGAGCGGCTGAAATGGTTTGTGATTATGAGAGCACATTGGCACCAGCTGCTCCCGCAACCTCAACAAGAGTATTTAGTGGATCCAGACCGAGTCCGAGCTTTTTTTCAAGGGGGGACTCAGCTCCAAATGGCAACCAAGCCTCGAGTAGCGTGAATAAATTCCCAACAAAAACAAGGTTTGGCAACCAAGGCAACAATGGAGGGAACATGTTCCAGAGAAGAAACAATGTTGGACCTTCAGCTAGTCACATCAACAGCTCACCAACAGTGGGCAGTTCCATGCGTTGCTTCAACTGTCATCAGCAAGGTCACTCTTGGAGATCATGCCCCAAACCATTGAATAAGCAAATCATGGCTGCCATTGAAGGATTTGATAGGATGGAGAGAGAGGCATTTGATCAAGAAGATGGTGAACAAGATGATGAAGAGGACCCAGAAACGGATTTGACGGAGTCTGACCTGAATGCCTTGCAACAGATAGGGGCACTTGCGGCTTATCGTGAACATCTTATGGCGACTCCTGCGAGAGGATCCAAGTTATTGTACCTGAAAGGCTGTATTCAAGGCAGGATCATTTACTTCATGGTAGACCTGGGGGCGTCACATAACTACTTGTCAGAAAAACTGACAGGAGAATTGGACATCCAATGTGAAGAAAATGTGATTCCTATTTGTGTGGAGACCGCGAAAGGTACAATGACCACTTGTAGATTGGCAACCAACTTACCAATCTCTCTGGGAGCCTGGAAGAATCGACTAACGTTCACAATCTTGAAGATGGATGCCTTCGACGCTATTTTGGGATTAAGCTGGTTTAACGAACATGTGGTGGCCTTCTTGGCAAAAGGGGTTAACCTTGTGTTATTATATAATGGCAGGAGACCTTGTGTCGTCAGAGCTGTGCCAGGGGACCAACTAGAAAAGAACGACACAAATGAACCTGAGCCAACCATTCCTCCCAATCTCATTCACCTATTTAACGAAGGACAACCAACAGTGACAGACCAGCTGACACGGGAACAAATGGAGCCAAAATTGCCTATAGTCTCTACATCAAAGGTGAATTCAAGTGCCGATGCAGAGCTCAAGGAGCTCACCTTGTGTGACCAAGCGAAAACTCACTTTTTTAATGAAAGACATCCAACAGTGACAAACCAGCTGACGCGAGGTCAAATGGAGCCAACATTGCCTGCAGTTTCTACGTCAAAGGTGAATCTAAGTGCCGATGCAGAGCTCAAGGAGCTCAACCTGGACGACCAAACGAAATATCTAGAGTCCTAGGGGACTCATCCAGATGTGCGACAACAACGACATATCTGAGGCTTAAGGGAGCCGTGAGTACCTTTTTCTTTCATGCTAATAAAGTAAGCCGCATTTCTCATTGAGGAGTGAGCTTCAGTTTGATGTCTAAGTGCAGCAGCTTCACACAGGTTTTACGTAAGTGAACTAGATCCACACTTTTCCTGTGCTGGGTGTAAAACACAATATCATTACTCTACTTTACAGTTGGTTTCCTTTGGCCGGTGAATCAAGCCCGTGCCCTTGTATATGTGACTAAAGTCTGGCCAGTGAATTAAGCCCGTGCCATGAGTCTTAGGTTCTAGTTTGGCCCTGATGAGGACATCAGCTTTCTCAAACGAGGGGAGGATGTTGTAAAGTTGACTTGGGTGCACCCAGCGTGCCTTGTAAGACTCAAAGGGGTGACACTCCCTAAGGTCCCAGAGCAAGTTAGAATGTCAAGGACTGAGCCTCCGACCTGTGGTGAGCCAGTCAAGTAGTCACAAAGTCATGAGCTAGCTCTGGAGCTCGAGTCATGGCCTAGTCAGGAAAGCAGGTTGATTCGGCCGCCGGGACGGCTCCCGGGACCCATGTCCGGGAGCCAAACTGATTCTGCCAGGCTTGCCAGGCTTAATCAGCAAAATAAAAACTAAGTCCTAAAAAGCGTGCTTTACCAGAAAGCACTATGTTTCAAACCAGAGGGGGTGCGCCGAATCACAGCAGAACTATAGGGGGAGTCCGGCAGACAGAAACTTGGGCAGCTCAACCAGCGCCAGGAATCCAGTCGCCAGGTCTCAGCTCCCTCTACCAGCACGAGCCAGGCACAATGCCCAGCACGTGTTGGTGGCCCCGAGACCGGTCAGTCTATGTATGAATGTAACCTCTTCCAAATCTAATAAAGTTGATCCTTGGGGATGATTACCATTTCGGTTTCGCCTCCGGGACTGGTCCAAGTGGAAGGACCCTTACTACAACCTTTTTGCGTCGCTGGCGCCTAAGGGTCCCTGTCATCGACATGGGGCTTGCCGCTATGCCAATTGGTCAGTTTGGCGACCACTATGCCTTGGGTTTCATGTGTGGCTTGTCTTTGCCTTTGGTTACCTTTTGGGGACGGATTCTGAGTTGGCTTTCGGGTTGGTTGGGATTCCAGTTTTCTTAAGTCTGAATGGTTAAGCTTGTTATGTTTCTGAGTTGGCTTTTATGTAAGTGCATGATGGATGAATGTTAGACTTAAGCGCGTGTTGGGGAAACCGCTCAAGTCCCAGCGCCCTTTGAGGCACCGGCGCAACATCATCGAGAAGGTAGACCACTTAAAAACCCTTGGATAGTAAACTACAATCACCTCTTTAGTTGGTCTCACATATTTTCAGTGGCACGAAGTCATTGAACATTGTTGCATACGAAATAGGTAATATTTTGTGCAAATGAAAATTGTTTGGCATATTCCTTAGATTTGTTAAAATTTACCTTTTTTTGTACGTTTTTAAAACGATGGGGCACACAGGAAAACCTAAAAAAAGAGTGATAAAAAAATAGGTTGCAAAGCTACTACAAATTTAACCAAAAAGATGAAATCTCATTAGAAAACGTGCTTTGCAAAATTCAATAATATTTGCACAAAAAGAATATTCTAGTACGAGCACGTCTTTATAGCTTGTCCGAAATTCAATAATATTTGTAGAACTAACTATTTAGATATGAACATACTTTAAAAGACACCTCCATATTTTTTTTTATTATCAAATATTAAATTGAAATACTATGAAAATTGGACTTACTTTAATATTCTTGTAAGACATATTCACGAATTCATCATCGGTATAAGTTGATAAAAACATAGTTTCAAGCAAAGAATATTCTAGTTGTAAAAACGTATGTATTTTGTTGGTCCATAATGTGTTAATAATTCTCATTGTTTTTCTAAAATTCTGGGTTTGTGACAAGAAAACTCATAATGGGGAAGAAAAATAGACAAGAAAAATGGGCCATGAACTTGAATTTGATCCTAGGGGTCAGGGTTCATAATTTTTTTTTTGATATTATTTTATGACCCCTCAATTCAATCCCAAGGATTACTTGGATGGCTCACGACCCATTTTTTTTTACTTATTTTCCATCTTGTCATAAACCCATTTTTTTTTAGCACCTTTTATATCATTTCGTCCAAATGTACAACACAAATTGACAAAGTTTCAAAAGCGTAATCATTTTGACACCAAGTGTTGAATGGCAATATTGCTTGCCAATAACTATAAATTTCACATGACTTCATTATATTTGGCAACATTATAGCGAAAACTTACATGTTTTTGGTCCAAAACTTTTATATTTTGTATTGAGAGCTTCCAACTTTTATGCCTTTAAATGTCTATTTTGTGACAAAAACTTTGTTATTTCTTTAGACATTTTCTAAAATTGATTTTAAGTATGATTGGACTCCTACACAAAATGTATAAGGAGATACTGATATTATGGAACTTTTATAAGTGAATATATGAGTTTATGGGGTTCTTTACACTGTAGACATGACATTATACTCTCAATGCCAATCGAAGTTCTATATAACATTGAATTATCTTATGTTTGCATTTCGTATGTTAAATTACGATATCCTAAATTAAATACACCAAAAAGTTTGAAGTTCAATCCGTTCTTGTTTGTTTGAAATGTGTGCTATTTGTTTTCAAAGTTTTGTTCATGAAATGGCTAATAAAATTATAATCTCAATTTTGTAAGTTATTGAAATTTAAAATCTAAAATGTAATGTGCTTATTCTAAAAAAGATCTGTATTTTGGTTGGAATTTTATTAAGAGTCTCAAAATTTGACTCAATTTTCTAAAATCATTAAAAAATCAAGTTTTTTGAGAGAATCTTCAAATAGGCAATTTGCAACATTACCTATTCAATATGCAACAATGTTAGTGCTTGTAATTTTTTTTCAATAGAAATTCACAAGGTTTTTTATGAAATTGATAAAAGAGTAGAATAAAACCTTAAAACTTAAATTTATAACTAAATTGGCTATTTTACAACATTACAAAACTTACAAATCTAAAATTGAAATGATAAAATGTGTATTTCAACAATTGGCCTATTTGTATTTGTTAGCTTTTTACAAGCATTGGTGCCATGGACAAGCCCAATCTAATTCAAGGGTGATAGAGGCATGTTAGAACTTGGATGAGGGACATATCAATATGTAATTACAATGTAAATTGAAGAGTACCCTTTCCTTAAGGAGAGGATAGTTGAAATCTTGTTCTTCAAATGCCAATTTTTTTTCAAAAGTTTTTCATTTCCTAATTTTAGCCAGCCACTTTAAAGCTTGAAGTCGCCAATAAGTTTAACTTTTTTTATTTAAACATTTGTTGCACTTTAGGTCGAGGAGTAGAAGTTTGAGTGTTGACGTGTTTAAGCCTCAAGCTTGAATCTCGACAACACGTCATATATTACATTGAAATTTATTGGATGCAACCCAACTTCTAAGGATTCCAAGAAATTTTTTTACAAGGTAGGTGTTTTATATTGCGTTCAATTTGATCGAATGCAAAACAAAATGTCCTTCAACCTTGATGGACAAATTAGAAAGAAAGAATATCATTTGAAGGGCAAATTGGCTCGAATTAGCAATCTACTCATCAATATGCACCATAGGGGACTCTTGTTGCTTGCATGACCAAGGCCTCATCGTCCTTGGATGAAGGCACAACCAGTATTGACATGTAATAGCGATTGAAAATAAGATGCTACCAAAGTTGTGGAGGCACTGAGTTGAGTGGATTGTTGAATTATGGATATACCAACTTCTATAATTAGAGCCTATTAATAATAATAGTTATTATCAATTGCAATCAAATTATAGTCAAGCTTTGGTTGTGATGTTGTAAGTTGTAACTCATCTTTGTTTACTTTGGTGAAGTAAAATGTTTTCTTCTCTTCTTTTCTTGAAGTTAACATTCTGGCTTTTACATGTTAACATGACAATTTGATACGAACTTATATGAGTCTCTCTCTCTCTCTCTCTCTCTCTCTCTCTCTCTCTCTCTCTCTCTCTCTCTCTCTCTCTCTCTCTCTCTCTCTCTCTCTCTCTCTCTCTCTCTCTCTCTCTCTCTCTCTCTCTCTCTCTCTCTCTCTCTCTCTCTCTCTCTCTCTCTCTCTCTCTCTCTCTCTCTCTCTCTCTCTCTCTCTCTCTCTCTCTCTCTCTCTCCAATTTCTTTAGAAAAAAAGGCCTTACATGTCTCTTCAAGTAATATTGATGAAGGGAGCAACAATCCATCTCTTTCAAATAGAACTTATTTTTGAATTTTCATATTCTCCACATGACATGAATTGTGATTGTAAGTCACAATCTAGAAATAAACCCCTGATTATTCACTTTTAGAAAAATTGTGCTCATATTAGCCATGTCCATGCTTCCTTATATACAACTAAACACATTTCCACAAAGATGAAGGGGATTTATAATAAAAATGCTCCATTGTAACATCTTATCTTCAACATAGTTACCAATAGACATTGAATAAATATTCTCCAAGTCCATAGCTCTTACTATATTTAGGATTTTGTGAACCCAAATTGCCTAGTATCCAAATATTGAATAGCATGAAACTTAGGCACTCAATCCTTTTTTTATTTACAAATAATGCGCATTAAGCATAGTTAAAAGCACTTAATCTTTTACATGTATTGCATTCTTCTTTTTTAAAAACAAAAATACTAAACCAGGTGGAGGTCATCCAGATTGATAGATTCCACCAAATCTATCAGAAAGAAATTGATATATTCTCAATAACCTTACCTTTGCAAAACTCCATTTGAACCATAGGTTTTGTCCTGGTCTGATGAATACTGAAATTTCATCATGGCACAAGAGAAATCCATTTTGACCTTGACTTGGGTCGATGGGACAAATTGGAGTACATTTTGAACTTGGCTTGGCTTGACATGTCGAAGCGAATCAAAGTCTACTACGAACTTGGCTTGGGTCAATAGGTCGAACCAGATTGAAGTCTATTTCGTTATTTTGTTCCAACATCTATTTCATCCATGTAATGAACTTAGTTCAACCATGAACATGACATCGTCTGTAGAAATGAATGAGATTTCTTCACAGATTTGCGACAGTATTGACAATGATCCTTACATTGATATTTAAACATGTTATGTCAAATATTGGCTATTTGTACACTACTCAACAAGTCTGAGTCAGTACTTGATCTTCTAGCTACAAAATTGAATAAGCAATTGCTTGTAACTCTATATAAATACATGTATAGAATCAGAGCACATAAGTTTGGCTAAGATAGAAGACAGGTAGAATTGTAACAGTGTTAGTGCAAAAACTTTGGTCTCTCAGGATTGTTTTATTGATATGAGAAGTCTATGCAATACATGTATCAATCTATTTTCACTATCTATGATTCTTTGTGAAAGTACTATACTTTATGACCATAAATGGATCTACAAGAGATCCACAAAGTGATTGGATGCTTGCTTTACAACCTATCAAAAAACTAGACACAAAAAAGTTGATCTAGATTGGCAATTTGACAATCAACAAGCAAGAACAATCAATAGCATTGATCAATCACTAAAACAAACTTGGCACGTGTGTAATATAGGCTGTAGTATGGCCTGCAAGTTGAGAAACAAGTACAAATTGATTTGGTTGCATTTGGATCACAAAAACTCAATGTACAATGTAGCTTGAGATTGCCAATGAGCTCCAAAAATAATCTATCTTCTCACCGTGAGAGCTTGGAATACATAGAAAAAGTGGCTTCCTTTGTGAATTTAGGTGGATTTCCAGCATGTAATAAGGAAGTTAACTTGGCTCCTTTTCCCTAATTTGCAACCCTAGCCTAATTCCTAGAGTCATGCCTAGTAGGTGACTAGTTGGTAAATTTTTGACCTTAAACTTAGGTGTGGGTCCTATAATCTAGGAATCACTACCAAAATGACATGACCAACTCTTTAGACTTGTTCTAACCTACCCTAGGATAGGTTACCCACATGGCACCATGGACTCACACGTGTGGGACCCACTTATGTACATTTTACATGATTCTACATGGTTTTTTATCAAGCTGGATTTGCCAATTTTTGGCAATTCTTCACAATCCTCAAATTTTGCTTGATCTATTTACAAATCTCTTGCTAGATGAATGAATGCTTTTAGTGTTGAAGTGTGGCTCTGATACCACTCTTGTGGAAGCAGGCACTGATATCACTCTATGGGCGGAAATAGATATCAGCACTAATACCACTTCTATTGGGAGAAAAACAGATTGTTATAACCAGGATCGCGGATTACTTGGAAAATGGAGTTACGAGCAGTTCTTTGTGTGTGAAATTAGATTATCAGTGTAGGAGTCATAGACAACCGTGAAAGAAAGATTGCAAAAACAATCAGGCGTCTAAGACAACCATGCAATCCTCTAATACTGATAACCTGATATCAAGATAATGTGAAATCAATTTAGGCGTCATAGACAACCATACAATTCTCTGATAATGGTGTTTGTGTAAAAGGGAGTGAGAGTTATCATTCAACAAGAATGTAATGAAGTAGAACAATAGCGAATCTGTATAATGAAAGGTTGTAAAAACAACAATTAGACCACAATACAATTGCGCTGATAAGCGCGTGATCCTACTAGCAGATTCAAGACAATTGCTAAGGTTCTAAAATAGTTCTCTCTCTCTCTCTCTCTCTCTCTCTCTCTCTCTCTCTCTCTCTCTCTCTCTCTCTCTCTCTCTCTCTCTCTCTCTCTCTCTCTCTCTCTCTCTCTCTCTCTCTCTCTCTCTCTCTCTCTCTCTCTCTCTCTCTCTCTCTCTCTCTCTCTCTCTCTCTCTCTCTCTCTCTCTCTCTCTATGATCACCAACTCTGAGGAGTCATCTACTGATAAAAGGCGTTCTCCACTATCTGACGTTACGTATCATCATCCTCTCATCTCCATCATCTGTCTTCCTCGCTCAATTACATGTATATATACATATCAGCTGAAGAATCTTGTACTAGCTTAACTTTACAATTACAAGATTGATTAACAACTGTAAAACCGATCAGTGGATCAGTTCGTTGATGGAGCATGAAGGCTTTCTGGTCTGATAGCGACAATCTGTGTATTTTTGGCAGACTGGAAATGCGACGCTCCTTGGCCTTTTGGTCGTTGCCTTTACTTGAGGGCAGCCTTCGGGATTTACAACTTCGGCGCTTGGAAAACACCTTCGGAATTTGTAGGACACTGTCTTTACCTATAGGACACCTTCGGCTTTTTGTAGAGCAAGTGTTGCATTTTTCGCCTTTCAGAAAACTCGTGTAAAAACATAATGTTGGGTTTTTCACCTTTTTCGCCCGTGTAAAAACCTGTGTAAAACTGCAGTGTCGAGTTTTTTGCATTTTTTGGGTGTGCAAAAATGCGAGTAAAAAACAGACTGTAGCAACAATTAGTTCAAAAATGCAGACTATTTAAGAATCAATTCATTTTCTGCAAGTTACATTTGAGAGAGGAAAAATTAGAGAACGAAGGAGGGCTGTTGGGATGATAGGAGTTAGATTAAATTCCAACACTCCCCCTTAAGCTAACTGCTATGAATCTGTTTTGCAATTGAGATTTAACATGCCTACTAAAGTAGAATGCTTATCTCTAGATATTGGCTTTGTCAAAATATTAGCCAACATATTGTCTGTATGACAGTAACTTAGTACAACATCTTTACTCTGAACTTTCTCTCTAAGAAAATGGAATTGAACTTCTATATGCTTAGTACTATTATGAGTTTGTGGGTCATAGATAGAGTTATGCAGCTCTGATTGTTGCACTAGAGTATTGTTGGACTGATATGTGGGAATTGTAGATTCTGCAATAGCCTTCTTAGCCTGATTATCTCCTTTACTGATGATGTAGCTACAACATATTCAGATTCTGTGGAGGACAGAGAAATGCATTTTTGCTTTCTGCTTCTCCTTGGTGAATGACTGGGATCGTAGCATCTTGTGGCTGAACAATCATGGGTTTGGGCCCATCAATAGTAAGCAGAGCTATTGGGACAAACTCCTTTGTCTGAATAGTCGTAGGTCGTTGCCTAATGATGGATGGTGGAGGTGTTGTGGCATACTCTTGCATCGGCTGCTTTTGCTTAAAATCGTGATACTTGTCTTTAAGAAATACAACATCACGGCTGACTGAGATGACCTGAATCAACATCATAGATGTGATATGCTTTATGCGTCGTTGAGTAGTCGATGAAGATGTTCTTATAGCTTACTAGGTCCAGTTTCTTCCTCAGATCAGATGGCACATGTGCATAGCAGAGACATCCGAAAACACGTAGATATTTCAAGCTTGGTTTGTATCCATAGTAGGCTTCAAATGGTATCTTGGAATCAACCGCTTTAGTGCTGGAGTAGTTCTGCAGATAGCAGGCCGTAGAGATTACTTTTGTCCAGAATGTTTGAGGTAAATGGGCATTGGCTGTCATGGATCGTGCAACTTCTAATAGTGTGCGGTTCTTCCGCTCAACTAGTCTGTTTTGTTGAGGAGTGTAGCTTGTAGTAAACTGATGGTGCACGCCACATGACGACAGATAGTCCTTCATCTCATTTGATAGGTACTCTCCCCCTGAATCAGACCGTAGGGCCTTGATTTTCTGACCAGTCTAATTCTCAGCATATTGCTTGAATTTCTTGAAGCAATTGATTGCTTCTAACTTGTTCTTAATGAACATTACACTAGTAAAATGGGAGTAGTCATCAATGAATGTAATAAAATATACAACCTTACCCAAGGAAGGTATGCTCATGGGACCACATAAGTCATTGTGTATTAGTGACAGAATGGACTTGGCTCTTCTGGCCTGTCCTCTTGAAAATCTGGTTCTAGGTTGTTTGCCTAGTAGGCAACTTTCACAGACAGATTGATTAGCCATAGTAATAGCATTTATATTCATGTCCTTGACCATTTTGTTATGATGCATATACAAGATTGAACGCATGTTTAGATGTCCTAATCTCTGATGCCATAAATTAGCATCTGAACAATTCACAAAAAGTGCAATCGATTATGTAGCTATGAGTGTAGAGAAGAGGTCCTTGCATGGTGTCATGTGCTGAGAGGCACCTGAATCGAGATACCACTGATGGGCATCTCTGTTGGTGGGTTGATCTTTTACCATCAGCGCTCTCTCATCTTCTTGTGAATCTCTGACTGTGTCAGAGTTGCCTTGTTGCTGTTGCTGCATCTTCTTCTTGGCTTCATTATGCTTGAGGACGCGATAGTCTTTGATATCATGGTTGGTTCTTTTGCAGTACCTGCAAAATAGCTTGGTCTTGGACGATAATTGGTTGTGATGTTGTTGTTGTTAAAATGGAAAAATAATCCATCTTGACTTTAGGCTTGTTACAAATATTGTACCATGCAAGTATGTTGTTCATAAATGCAAATGCCAAGTTTGGCCTAAATAGAACTCGAGCTACATGGATAGGTCATATCTAGAATGATGAGTACAACTTGCATATAGATTGTAGACATAGAATTAGCAAAATTATGCTAGTAGAAACTCGTGGCAATTCACATGCATTAATTGTAAGTGATCCATAGTAACATGCAAGGCATGCACAAAGTGTAATGGACACATGCATGATAATTTGTACATTTCTAGTTAGAACTAAGACACTTGGAAAAAGTTGGTAGAGATTCATGCATGAGATGTGACAAATGTCACATAGACTCTAGTTTTCACTTTAGATGTCATTAGATGATGGATGGATGTGGTTCTACCTTGAGCTACCTCAAACTCCATAAATATGTGTAGCTCTCCTCATAATTTTTGATGAAGAACCAAAGCTTTGTAGCTATCTCTTGCCATTTTGAATCCACACAAATTTTGCTTGTTATATCTCTATATTTCTCTCTCTAACTCGTGTTGAGGCTAATGCTAATACAATGATATCTTGTACTTTTGCTCATTAATGATTCATTGCTTTCATTCTCTGATGCTTAGCATGCTAGATTGTGGTTAAGCCATAACTTCTGTACTAGATCTTGCTAATCAATCTAGAAAGCTTAATTAGATCTATCATACTTGTGGATCTTCCCCACATGCGTTCTGGAAATTTTGTCATGGTATCAGAGCCAAATTGAGCTTTTCATGCTAACATCTCTGATTGTACAAGAAATTGAGAGCTAAATCAAGCAAAAAAAGCAGTTTTGCACTTTTTCTCACCTTTCTTTGATGTGTCTTTGGATCAAATCGGATTGGTTTTGAATTTTCAAACCTGAAAAGTGGTAGTACGAAATTATGGAATTTCGCACATGTGAAAATCAGAGATTTTCAGTCCCTTCTATCTCCTTGCTTGTAGATCCAAATATAGTGGTGTTATAGCTTGATGAAAAGCTTATGATGTGTACTTTCCGTAAAAATTGAAAGCAAATCAATCTGATATGTCTATCAAGAGTTATAAGCTCTTGAAGAGGATAGGGATAGGTCCAAAATCTGAGTGACAGCATACTTGATTCAACCTTGCTTTGTTCTGAATCCATTGCTTTGAGCATCCTACACAAGAAACTGAAGATCAAGACTAAGTTTGAAGTAATTGAACACCCTTTGAGCCTTCTGAGAGTCAATAGTGTTTTCTTTTGAAGCATTTCACACTTGCCAAAAGTAGGATTCAAACTTGCCAAAGTGTCTGAATCCACTTTGTGTGTCTGATCTAGATAATCTTGTCTTGTGGAATATTTGAGATGTATCTCAAATACAGTTGCAAGTGTTTCACATAGGAAGGTAGAACATCCTTGAAAATACCTATAGTGAAAGAGAGCAACAACTTTAAGTCTGATTGGAACAAGCTCAAACATATTGCAGTCCAATAACTAAGAAGTCTTCATCTAAATGGCACCTCTGGGAGGATATCTTCTAGAAGCAAATGAAAGACTAAATACTTCTAATTACTCAATTTGGAAGTTCAGAATGGAGTCTATTTTAATACTCCAGGATATTATGGATATTGTGCTTGGTGTGAGGAGGAGCCTCAAGCACAAGCTGGAATTCCTAAGTATAGGAAGAGAGCTAGAATGGCTCTACATTTCATTAAGATGAATGTCTCTAATGAAATTTTGAGAGAGATAGGATCTTGCACCACAGCTGAAGATGCTTGGGATGCACTTAAGTCCATCTATGAAGCAAAGAATACTTCTAGAATATGCTGAATTTCACACGTGTGGATTGATTCAATGAAGCAAGATAGCATTTCAAGCAAAGGAAGAGAAGCATATATGAATGTGTTGTAGTAGATACAACATGAAATATGCCCCTCCTTCCCATGTAAGGTGAGCCATAAAGACTCGGCCATGCATCTTGAAGATCTTCTTGAAATCATATGAAGAAGAAACTCTCCCTCACACATTGGCCCCATCATAACTTGAATACCTTCAAAAAGGATAACTTGTGATGCTTCTTGAGAAGCCTTGATCTCGACCACTTCCAAGATTGAATCTTCATGCAATATGACATCTCTATTCACCATCACATTTGAAATAGAGAGTGTAAAGACACTAAAGGCCTCCTTGATGGATGAGTATCCAATCATGATCCATGAGCTTGGATCATCCTTCCTTCTTGTTTCAAAGGGAATATATGCAAAGCAAGCACTACCAAGTTCACTAAGGTGATCAACCTTAGGCTTCATCTTGAATAAAACTTCATATGGTGCTATTCCTTCAAGAGCTCCAATACTCCTCAAAGCTTTGATCTTCAATGAGAATTTCTTCTCAACATATGCTTTGAATAATAAGGAATAATCATACACCATAATACTTGAAGAGAGAAGATATGTGCATCTTGTGTAATCCTCCTCCTTTGAAATATTGGAAATATAAGAAACATCAAGAGAGTTTGCACTCTCACTTGGATCCAATTTGTAGATGCCTTCAAATCTTGATCCATATGCAAGGATCTCACCATCCTTCTTAATCACACAATTGTCAATATTGAAATTGACATCAAAGCCACTATCAAGAAGTTGGCCAACACTTAAGATGTTCTTTGTAAGCTTTGGGACAAAAAGAACATTGTTGAGAAAGAGATCTTTAGAAGATGCAAGCTTCAAGGGAATAATCCCTACTCCTTCAATATTGCACTCATGCTTACTTGCAAAGTATATGGTCTTCTTGACTCCATCATAAGGCATAATAGATGAAAAAAAGTGCTTGGAGCCACACATATGTGAAGATGCTCCACTATCAATATACCATGAGTCATCCTTGTTGAAGGTGGAAGAGGAGAAGCTTGATGCCATAAGAGAGCCTTCTCCATCACTTGCAATATAGTCTTCTTTCTCATTGATCTAAGGAGGAGTTGTGGCATAGAAGGTTGGGAGATCCTAACTTTAAATCTATGTCTTTTATGGTCAAGAAAGTGAAGGCTATTGGTCTTCCAAAATCTCTTTCCAAAGATTTCAAGCCTTGTGAGGCTTGTGCTATTGCAAAATCACACAAAAAGCCATATCAGAAGTCTTTTATCAAGACTACTCATCCTTTGGAGCTTATACACTCGGATGTACATTTTTCTTCTTCTAAAAGTATTGGTGGTGCAACATGTTTTGTCACCTTTATTGATGACTTTATTAGATATACTTGGTTGTATCTACTTTCTTAAAAGGCTATGGTATTTGATCACTTCCTAATCTTTAAAGCTTATGTTGAGAAACAATTTTCTTTCAAAGTTAAAGCTTTAAGATGTGATGGAGGAGGTGAATACATCTCCAACAAGTTTCATGAATACTGTGAAGGTGAAGGAATAAAGAGAGAGTTTTCTTGTGCTTATTCTCCATCTCAAAATGGAGTTGCTGAGAGGAAAAACGGATCTTTATGTGAATGTGCTAAAGCAATTAGAGTTGAAGCTTCTTTGCCTATTGAATATTGGGGTGAAGCTATAAATTGTGCAAACTATTTGTGCAACAAATTACCTCACAATGCACTTGCTAGAAAATCACCTATTGAAGTCTTGTTTAAGAAGAAACCTAAGGTAGATCACCTTAGAGTTTTTGGTTGTGCTTGCTTTGTTCATGTGCCCTTGGAAACAAGGAAAAGAGATTATCCTAATTCTATTAAAGGGAGCATGGTTGGATATGCATCCAACAAGAAAGCTTACAGAATCTATGTTCCCTCTACCTCAACTACAATTGAGAGTAGGGATGTTATATTCCATGAGGATCAAAAATACATTCTTGAGGAGGCCGAGTTCAAAGATTCTCACAAAGATACTCCAATAATCACCCTTGAAGACTATCATGGAGAGATGGGGCCAAGAATTGAGGAGGAGTCACCTCAAATCTTTTCACCAAGGATATCTCAAAGAGAAAGATCCGAGCCTAGGAGGCTTACTTATGAAGATAGAGGCAAGCAAGTGGAAATCAGCTCCACTAATTGTGCTTATTTTATTTCACATGAGGAGCCAAAGGATGTATATGATGCACTCAATTTGAAGGAATGGTACATTTCCATGAAGGAGGAATATGATGCTTTGATGGCCGACAAGACATGGGAGCTTGTGGATCTTCCATCCAACAAGCATACCATTAGTTGCAAGTGGGTTTTTCGAGTCAAGTATAATCAAGATGGCACAATCAACAAGTACAAGGCTAGACTTTGTGCTAAAGGTTTTGCTCAAGTTTGTGGACTTGATTATGAGGAGGCTTTTGCACCAATTGCAAAGATGGTATCAATTAGAATCATAATTTCTATTGCTTGTTTTTTCAATTGGCAAGTTCTTCAACTAGATGTCTCTAATGCATTTTTAAATGGATATCTAGAAGAAGAGACTTATATGGATCAGCCTATTGGGTTCATCCATGACAAAGACAAAGTTTGCTTGCTCTTCAAAAGTTTGTATGGACTAAAGCAAGCTCCAAGGTCATGGTATTCTCGACTTAACACCTTTCTTGAGTCACTAGGATTTAATCTTAGTAACTATGATTCTTCCTTGTATGTCAAGTTTTTTGATAAAGATATTGTCATACTTCTTATTTATGTTGATGATATCATTCTAACAGGAAGTAGTATCAAGCTAGCTGAGAAAACCAAGATTGCACTTGGAAAAGAGTTCAAGATGCAAGATCTTGGAAAAAATCACTACATACTAGGATTAGAGATTGACTTTCTTAAAGTAAAGCTTTTGTATGTCAATCCAAGTATGCTCTTTCAATGTTAAACTTAGTTCAATATGTTAGATTGTAAGAGTATAGAAACTCCTATGGAGCAAAATCTAAAAGACCCTAACAAAGGTGATGAAAGATCCTAGGAGTCTTATAGGCTCCTTAATTTGGCTGACAATAACTAGACCTGACATAAGCTTTAGTGTTCATAAGTTGAGCCAGGCTATGCAAAATCCTACAATTTATCATTGGAAAATGGCCAAGAGAGTGTTTAGATATATATCTTCAACTTTTGATTATGGTTTATTGTATAAAAGTGAAGAAATTTCTATTGTTGGTTATTCTGACTCGAATTTTGCAAGTAATAGAGCAGATCGAAAATCTACAAGTGCTTATGTCATATATCTTGGAGGAAACTTGATATCTTGGCTTTCCAAAAAGCAAGATATTGTATCACTCTCATCATGTGAAGCTGAGTATAAGTCACTCACTATAACAACAAAGGAAGTGCTTTAAATCAAGAGGTTACTAGTGGAGCTAAAGATAATCATGGAAGAAGATCTACCTAAGATCATGTGTGACAACATCTCAGCCCCAAGCCCTTGCCAACAACCCGCTAATCCATGCAAGGACAAACATATCGAAGTTGCACATCACTTCGTGAGAGAGAAGCTCATTGGAGGGGAAATCTACTTGGAGCACATCGACACATCATCTTGTATTGCTGATATGCTCACCAAACCTTTGAGCAAGAGTTCCTTCATCAAGCATAGAGCCAATCTTGGAATAATACCAAGATCCATGTTCAAGTCAATATAGATTGTTTTTAGCAGGAGTATTGAAATGGAAAAATAATCCATCTTGACTTCAGGCTTGCTACAAATATTGTACCATGCAAGTATGTTGTTCATAAATGCAAATGCCAAGTTTGGCCTAGATAGAACTCTATCTACATGGATATGTCATATCTAGAATGATGAGTACAACTTGCATATAGATTGTAGACATAGAAGCAAAATTATGCTAGTAGAAACTCATGGCAATTCACATGCATTAATTGTAAGTGATCCATAGTGACATGCAAGGCATGCACAAAGTGTAATGGACACATGCATGATGATTTGTACATTTCTAGTTAGAACTAGGACACTTGGAAAAAGTTGGTAGAGATTCATGCATGAGATGTGACAAATGTCACATAGACTCTAGTTTTCACTTTAGATGTCATTAGATGATGGATGGATGTGGTTCTACCTCGAGCTAAAGCAAATTGGAAGGAGCCAGCAATTATGCAGTTTGGAAATTCAAACTGAAGAGCATTTTGATGGAAAAGGAGCTATGGGAGATTGTGATTGGCGACGAGACAAAACCAGTGATAGAAGAAGATCAGCGGACATTTGACAGGAGAAAACGAAAAGCACAAAATGTCATCAACTTATCAGTTAGAGATGCAATTATTCCCTACATTTCAGATTCAGAAGGACCAAAAGAAACATGGGATACGTTGAAGGCATTGTTTGAGACTACAAACACATCTTGAGTGCTATTCCTGAAGATGAAGCTGCACACATTGCGGATGGATGATGGTGCAACTATTGCTGATCACCTACTGAAGATCAAAGAGATTCGTGACCAATTAGTAGCAGTTGGAGAGCGAGTACAGGATTGTGAGATCGTGCAGTTGACATTGATTAGTTTGAGTGAGTCACATCAGATGTTTGTGACAAGCATAGTCACACGGGAAAATATTCCAACCTATGAAGAGTTAGGTGGATTGCTTTTGCAGGAAGAGCAACGTCAAGAGAACTTGAGTCATCGCAACAAGGGATTTGATCAAGCTCTTGCAGTAAGAGGATGTGGTGGTAGATTTGGTCATGGAAGACACCAATCAAGAGGTGGAAACTCAAATCGTGGATCATTCCAACAATTTCAAGAACAATCTAATGATGGCCCGAATCGAGAAAATTGGAATCAAGGCCAAGGTCAAGGACGCGACTATTTCAGGCAAAATAAACCTAGAAATTGTAGGTATTGCAACAAACTTAGCCACTAGGAGCGTGAATGCTTCAAGAAACAGAAGGAGATGGCACAAAGAAAAGACAAAGGGCAAGTAGAAAATTATGCTGATCAACATCAATTTGATGATTATTATTATGAAGACAATTATACTGATCAACATCAATACGATGATGATCAATATGAAGATGATACAGGTGAGAGCTCAAAATTGTTCATTACAGCATTAATGACAAGTGATGAAACCAAGGATATCTGGTATATTGATAGTGATGCATCCAAACACATGACTTCAAGGAAAGAGTGTTTTCAGAACTCAAGAAAACTCACAATGGTGATGAAGTTGGACAAGCTGATGGCAAATTGCTATCTGTTAAAGGAGTTGGAGTGGTACCAGTGAAGTTAGCCAACGGAAACATAAAGCGGATAAGAAATGTGCAATATGTACTTGGTTTAGCTAACAGTCTACTATCTGTTGGGACGATGGCTGATCAACAACTCAAGGTTGATTTTGACAGCGACAAATGTCTTGTCAAAGGCATCAAGAATCACTACAAAGTGATTGCTACAGGAGCTAGAGTCAACGGGAATCGACTCTACAAATTGAATGCGAGATCTTTTACTCAAGCTATGGTACAGCATTGTTATAGTCGAAGTGACCTTTGGCATCAAAGGTTTGGTCATATTAGTGCTCAAAGCTTGCAAATCCTTAAAAGAGGTAATCTAGTTGTTGGATTGTCTAATAACTCTTTTGAAGGAAAAATTTGTGAGGGTTACATTTTGGAAAAACAGCATAGAGAGAGAGAGAGAGAGAGAGAGAGAGAGAGAGAGAGAGAGAGAGAGAGAGAGAGAGAGAGAGAGAGAGAGAGAGAGAGAGAGAGAGAGAGAGAGAGAGAGAGAGAGAGAGAGAGAGAGAGAGAGAGAGAGAGAGAGAGAGAGAGAGAGATATTTCCCAAAGATGGAACAAGAAGAGCCAATGGCATTCTTGATCTTGTTCATAGTGATCTGTATGGACCAATACAAACTAGTTCCATTAGTGGTTGTTACTATTTCATCACATTCATTGATTCTACAGTAGACATATCTGGATTTATTTCATAAGCAAGAAATCTGATGCTTTTGCCAAGTTTAGAGAGTTCAAGGCTCTAGTTGAAAAACAAATAGGTGGTTATATTAAGACTCTTATATCAGATGGTGGCGGTGAGTATTTTTCAACCGAGTTTATAATTTTTTGCAAGGATCAGGATATCAAGAGACAAACTACGGCACCCTATTCACCACAACAGAATGGAGGTAACGGAAAAACAGATCCATTGTGGAGATGGCTAGGGCAATGCTTAAGAGCAAGGGTTTGCCAAATACTTTTTGGGCAGAAGCATGCAACACAGCTACTCATATCTTGAATCGGTGTCCTACGAAGTCCGTGGAGGGTAAGACACCTTATGAAACTTTTACTGGAAAGAAACCTAATGTTTCTTATTTATGAGTATTTGGTGTTCGTTCTATCATTGCAATTTTTGCTTTCTATGGTTGGAAAATCCAACAAATGGATGTCAAATCTACTTTTCTTAATGGAGTATTGAATGAAGAGGTATATTTAGAGCAACCTCAAGGGTTTGTTGAGCTAGGGAGAGATCATTTGGTTTGTAAACTCAACAAAGCCATATATGGATTGAAGCAAGCACCACGAGCATGGTACTCTTGCATTGATGAACACTTCAAGCGAAGGGGAATGATAAAGAGTGATGTTGATCCTAATCTTTACATTCTTAGGAAGAACTCGCATATAGTGTTCATTGTTCTCTATGTCGATGATTTGATTATTATAGGAAGTAATATGGGCTTAATTGATGAAATCAAATCATACCTTTCCAATATCTTTGACATGAGCGATTTAGGGTTGATGCATTATTGTCTTGGTATTGAAGTTTGGCAAAAGGAAGACAATGGTATTCTTACGTAAAGCAAGTATGCACGGGATCTATTATATAAGTTCAATATGCAGGATTGCAAGTCACTAAGTACTCCAATGGAGGCCAATACCAAACTTTCTGCATTTGATGAAGTCAAGAAAGTTGATGCATACTTATACAGGCAGTTAGTGGGTAGTTTAATCTATTTGACACACACACGTCCTGACATTGCCTATGTTGTTGTTGTGGTAAGTCAATTTATGCAAGAACCTAGTCAGACTCATTGGAAAGCTGCTAAACGTATTTTGAGATATGTTTGAGGCACGCTAAATTTTGGCTTGAAGTATGATCAGTCTGAAGCCCTAATGTTGGTAGGTTATACAGATGTTGATTGGGCAGGAAATATTGATGATAGATGATCTATCAGTGCTCATACATTTAGCTATAATACAGCTGCTATTTCTTGGAGCAACAAGAAGCAACCCACAGTAGCCTTATCTTCGACGGAAGCTGAGTATCGTGCACTTAGCAATGCTACACAAGAGGTAATATGGCTACAAAGACTACTTACTGATTTGGGACAGTCACAGGTGGATGCTACAACTGTATATTGCAACAACAAAAGCTGTATCCATCTTGCCAGAAACCCAATTCTACATGCTCGAACAAAACACACCAAATCATCACTTTGTTCGAGAGAAAATAATTGATGGCACCATTGATCTAGTTTTTTGTAAATTTGAAGATCAAGCGACTGATATTTTTACTAAGTCTTTAGGTAAATGTAAATTTGAGAACCTTCGTAGTCTCTTAGGCATAGAAGAATGTAATTTTGTCATTGAGGGAGAGTGTTAGAAATCAATGATAAACTTCATTGTAGTTATCGTTCTCGATGTACTTTATTATTGACAGCTATTACCAGTTGTAACTAGCTGTAGGCTAGTCTAGTAGTCTACTCCTAAGTTTTCTCTCTCTCTCTCTCTATATCAGGGTTCAGGGTTTATATGTACATTTTATATTCAGTGTGAAGTTAGAGTGATTGAGTGATATTGTGTGTTCTTCTTCCGCCTCCCTACTTGGTGATTGCTTATGGTGAATGCTTGATGTTGCATATCTGATTCTTGACAGGATCTTTCACCGCCTCTTAAAGGATCCCTTACAAGATGTTCCACAAATGTGTCTATATACATGTAGCACACTTCAAAAACTATACATCATGCCAAGCCATGGATTTCCAAGGCATTTTGTGCACTTGAAGATAGATCAATTAAGCTATTATTTGCATACATAATGTTGCCAAACACAACTTGCCTTGTTTGATCCATATGATTGAGCCTTGATGGCTCCATATTGATACTCATGGTTCTTCTTGGAGTCATCGGATCTTGAGCTTGCTCCTCCACTTGACTTGACTCCAAACCATCAATGAATTGAATAAGGTGTTGATCCAAAGGTGCTTCTTCAAGTTTACAAATCTTCCACTCTTGAAAGATCACATTTCCACCATTGACAACTTCTTTGGTGGAAAACATGTAGATTCTACAATCTCTACTTGAAGAGCAAAACACTACCATTATTCCTATCATTGAAGTGGGACAATATTTGGTCCTTACATTGGAATGATCATGCACAAAGCATGTGGACACAAAGATTTCCAAAAAAAATGATGTTTCATCTTTTATGACTCTATTCAAACTATTACAAAAATAGTTACCCAATGATATTGCTTTATCAACAACAAATGTAGATCTCAAAGCATCCCATTCCATTTTCTTGTCATACAAAGTAATAAACACCATGAATCTTAAAGATAAGAAACAAGTCACCTCATGTCTACTAATACTATCCAAAAGTATTCAAATATAGTAGACTCTCCAATGCTCACCACCCTTGCAAGATGCACAGTTGAATGGAAAATTTGCATGCAATTTGATGACTCGGCCTTTGTCATTGAGGACCTCCTTGGAACTCTCATGTTTTGAGGCTGATCCTCAAGATCTTCCTCCTTTTCATGCTCCTCATCAATGCTAGCAAGATCACACTTTGCCAAGATCTCCACTTGAGTGATCTCCTCCTTTGCCAAGCTCACATCCTCAAAAGCAATATAAGCTTCCAATTTAAACAATCTTCCATGTTTAAATCCTTTTGCAATGCAAACATCATTCTTCAAAATGGAACAAACTCCATGCTTAAAGTGGACAGCCAATCCACTTTCCAAAAGTTTACCAACACATAGCATATTCTTGGTGATTGATGGGACATAAAGGACATTTTCTAGATCCGTACTTATTGAGGATTCTAGATACAAAGAGATGGTACCAACAACATCTATCCTACACTCTTCATCACTTGCAGTAAAGAAAAACTTTTTAGCATATTGAATGAGTGTAAGGTTGAGATAAAGTCCTTTTCATGAGTCATGTGGCCCCACTATCAATCCACCAAGTGTCTCTTGAATTGCTATTGCTTGTTGGTGAGGATGTAGATGCCATCAAGAATACATCTGCTTCATCCTCCTCCTCCTCATGTGCAAGGTTTCCTTGTTTGTCATCCTCATGCTTGCCTTGGTGTGGAGCATCCTACACTCTTCAGTCACTAATACACCGTGAAGTTTTTTTGTAGTTGGCAAAGTGTCTTGGATGGCAAAACTTTGGACCAAATTTGTGAAATCATCTCCTAGACCATTAAGGATGACTTGGACAAGCTCCCCATCATGAATCTTCTCTCCAGTGGAAGCCAACTCCCTATTTAGAGACTTGATTCTAAGCACATAGTCTTGTGCACTCTCCTCACTTCTTGTCATGCTTTGCAAGATTTGGTTTCTAAGCATGAGGACTCTCGAAGTGTTGCCTGATTCATAGATTGATTTCAAAGAATCCCAAGCCTCTTTAGCACTAGTACAAGATACTTCTCTCAAAAGATCATTATTTACATTCATCTTCACACAATGTAGTACTAGTCTAGATCTTTTCTTGTATCTAATCAACTCCTGTGCACCTAGAGGTTCATCTTCATCTTCAATGAAGAAGTAATAAAGGTCTTGGAGCACCATTAGTGACTCCATCCTAACCTTCCAAATATCATAATTTGTAGAATTCAATCTCTCACTAGCTTCTAGAAGGTATGCTCCAATAGATCCCATCTTACTAGTGATTTCTACAAACAAGAAATGGATTTGATTGACTCTAGAAGCTCACAAAGGTCTCTCTTGTAGCGTTTCACTCAAATTAGATTTCTAATCCAACAAATGGACTTATAATCTCAGTTCTAGCACTCCCTCACAAATATGGAATGAAGATTAGATGATGTGAAATCTACTTACAATCAAACCTTGCCAGCTATTTTTGGACAAAAAATTGACTCAATCTCCCTCACTCTTCTTGATGTACTTTCAAGACCTGTAAATCACTTTATAAGGACTAGATTTCAGCCTAGATTAATTAGATCACATGAATCAAATTCAAGTCTAATTAATGGCACTCAAACCTAGTGGCTTTTTCTAAGATTAGCACCAAAAATCTCATCAAGAACTCACAAATTGAATTTTTATGGATCAAATGAATATCATGCAATAAATGCAAGTTCAGAGGTGCCCACTCATGTGGACAGTATAGATTTGGATCCCTACCAAGTTTGGAATCAAATCCCCTCACCAAAATCAAGATTCTAGCTCGCCCTCTCAATACTAGTTTTTAGCACTAACACTTGCTAAAAATGGATTTGCTTTTGATCAATGGGTTATGCTCTTGTACTTGGCTCTGATAACATGTGAAAGTACTGTACTCTAGGACCATAAATGGATCTACAAAATATCCACAAGAGTGATTGGATGTTTGCTTTACAACCTATCAATAAACTAGCTGAGAAACAAGTACAAATTGATTTGGTTGCATTTGGATCACAAAAACTCAATGTACAATGTGGAGTAGCTCGAGATTGCCAATGAGCTCCAAAAATAATCTATCTTCTCACTATGGGTGCTTGAAACCCCCCAACTTTCACTTGAGGCAATTTTGATGGCCAAGATCATTCTAATGCCATCCTATGGCTAAGAATGATTACTCTCTTCACAAGTTACCTACTAAATGTCTCCACTCAGCCTTATCTCATACATAGAGCAGCAAAGGCTAGTGCTAATATAAAGGTGGCATATTCCCTCACTACCACCATTCTCCTTCCTCTCTTCCTTGGCAATACAAGCTTGAGAGTACGTCGCCCATCTACAAGCATATCGGGAACGATTCGGCACATACTTGGTAAGAGGTTTCGTGCCATTTCCTTCATGAATCATGGAAGCTTTATGTATGAGCATTTGTTCAATGAATTTTTGCACACAATGTATGCTAATATAGTATGTTGTTTCCAGATTCACTGCCGCTTTTGAAGCACAACCCACAGCAAGAAATGATAGGCGGCTTTTTGGCAATGCCTTGAAATGCTTTATTAGCATGAACATTTGCAATTTGATATATGTTTTTTTTGGGCGTTGAGACAACACGGACATCGCACTCCAAATAAGATTTAGGCACAAATGTGCACACATTTATGGTTTTGATTAGTTGCAATGTCCATTTAACACATATAAAAGGGCATAGATAGTGATGCATTGCTTATCTTTCACCCAGCTGTTGTATGAGCTTGGCAAGCTTGTAAGCAGTTGCATCATTGCGTCTTAATCATCTATGACAGATCCAACAATGGCCATTTGCCTTAGCAGGTTCTTGAATTGATTGATGTGATTCTACAGGGAATCAAATAAGTGTTTACAATAGAAACTTATCACTTCTTGTTGTAGTCTACCATCGTTGGTTGGACAGAGGTTATGATAACCCTTTGATCTGATTATTTCATTCATTTTCTCTAACAAATGTGACATGATTCTTACACTCCCTCAGACAAGTTTTTTGAATATGAATGGTAACAAAGCATTGGAGAATTGATGAATGAGTATAGGAGGGTGTATTATGGCCTATCCAATGAGAAAAGCTTGTAGTTGAAAGTGAGAGTTAAAACACACTACCAAGGGTGGAGATGGGTGTCACAAATTAGTCCATGAACATGGTTGCCCATTACATCTTAGTAGTGAATTTACTAGCATATAAGGATTCTAAAGAGATACTAAGAAGGAAAAATAAATAACTATATTGTTTCATACAATTTTAAGGAGATTTTATGGCTTGTGAGACCACTTTTTGTGTTTTCTATTTCAAGATGGCTCTTTGGTCCTTTTGAAATTAAGATATAAATCTACCTACTTATGGATTCTAATGTTGCTCCTTGAAATGGACTATTACCAAATGTGATGATAAACAAAGACTTAGAAGGAGAGACACAAGCTAGAAGCATGATAGGGGCAAGACCTCAATATTCTCCTTCAAACTTGAAGCAATAACGACCACTTGATAATGTTGAAATGGAAAAACGAGAGGCATCCACCGACAAGGATGCTAAGAAATCACACATCAAAACATCATTGACAAACAAATATCATAAGTGAAGTGTTCAATAATGAAACATGCATGATACGACCTAGTACCAACCCGTAAAAGTTTGTGAATCTTATCAATCGCATTCCAAACATGAAAATCAATAAACAAGAGAAGAGAATATAGAGAATATTGAAAGCTCATTGAACATTTTTTTAATTTCACACTCTCTATTTCACTCTCAATTTTCTCTCAAATTAATTTTTAGAGGAAATCTTAAGCTTGCATTTCTAAAATAAGCTCAAAAGATATAAAATACAATGAAAATGGGCTTTATAAAGTTAGGCCCTTTTTGGACTATGTCGCACATTTTTATGGGCCATTTTGCTTTCCAACTCAGAGAGTCTAAGATAACTTGAACTTTCTTTATTTTTGGCAAACAAACTTTACAAAAACTAAACCTATGCTAAGATTTCTTTGAGTGTGCTTATGGGCATTGCATTAACTTGAACTTACACGATACAGAATTGGTGCTTCAAGGTGCAATTAGTACTGTGGAAATTAATTTATGTTTTTGGCGAATCTTATGGCACAATAGAATAAAATACATTGTCCATCTTTAATCCTCAAAATTTAAAATTGTAAGTAGGTAGTGGATGATGCTTCTACTAATGATGAATACCTTTGATAAGAATATCCCAACATGCAACTTAAAATCGACTTGGGTGCAACAAGTATGTCATGATGGATGGGTGACCTCCCAAAGTCCCAAAGCAAAACTTGATAAATAAGAGTCAGCTTGGACTTATGCTGAGCCCATCATGATTCAAAAGCTAGCTTTGGAGCCTGATTTTGGATCTAGATAGTACAAGAACTCATGCCTAGGAGCCGGATTGAAATTTCTAGGCATTATAGTTCCAGACAACACTATGTTTCAAGACATAGGGAGTTGTGTAATGGATGTAGAATTAAAGGGGGATATGTGGAATGAAATAGAATTATAGGGGGGTCCCATAGATGGAAACTTGGTAGCCCAGGTCTCACCAGGTCTCCACTGCCCTTACAGGCCTCGTGCTTAGCTTGTGTCGGCGGCCCCAAGTCTAGTCAGTCCAAAATGAATGTGATTGCAATGGAGATGATTACCATTTGGGTTTCACCCCTATGAGAGGTCCAAGTGGAAGAAACCTTACTAAAAATTTCTCGCATGACTAGTACTTGAGGGTCTAGCCAATCGTCACTAGGTTCGCCATAATGCCACAAGTTTGTTCTTGACAATAATTGTCCTTTCAAATTTTATGAATTTTTTTTTAGCTTATGGATGGATTTCAAGTTGGTTTTTGGTTTGTTTGGGATCTCTTGTGAAAAATATTATTAAAATCCAGTCTTTTTTTCTTAGGGGTATATATTTTAGAATGATTCTTATATTTTCTGAGTTGTCTATTGGACATACACTCCAGTGTTCTTTAATGTTTAAGTCTGGTTTTGGATTCTAGTGAATTATGATTGACAAATCGTAAGAGTCTAAATATTTGTGATTGACAGATCATAAATATATACTTAATTATTATCAGTGGATAGTGAGGAAAGAGCTCTTGGTCCTATAATGGCTATGATGATTCAAAGATCATTCTAAAACTTATTCAGACTCTCTGTCTGAATCTAATCAATGTAATAATATATACTATGTCTGTTGATTCATTATAATATCCCGAAACAACAAAAAAGTTCATTTATCTATGATGATCCATCATTCATCTCCGATGATTGATCGCTTTGCTTTGCTTTGCTTTGTTTACTGCATAATTCAAATTACAAAGTCTATAATGCCAAAGTAATTTTTTATTGATGTGAACAGAAGTATTCAGAGCTTGATTGGTAATAGAATAACAGTAACTCAGTTTATGCAAGTATCCATGTCTCTTTCTGAGTGCAAGAATTGTGTTCTTCCTATCAATAACTATCCACTGATCATATTTGAATTCTACTTTATGTTCTACATCTGTAATTCTACTAGTAAATAGCAGATTTGTAGACAAATTGGATACATAAAGGACTTTTGATAGTAGCTTGATTTGATCACTTGGGAAGTCCAATCTTATAGTGCCTTCACCTTTGATAGCATGTGTGCTATTGTCGTTCGAGGTGAACATAAATCTGGTACCGTAAGACATATAGGATTGAAAGAATCAATTTGATTGGTCATTGTTGAGTAGCTCCGGAATCAAAAACCCAAGAGTTATCATCTGATGCCTTTTGATGGTTGGTCATGAATGCATCTTTGTCCACTTTTTTACTAGAAGCATGTAATGTTTCTATAGCTGCATTCACTTGTTGATTCGATTGCTTTTTCCTATTGCTCTTAGCCTTCAATATCCTGCAATCTTGAATGTCATGGTTGGTGCACTTGTAGTATTTGTAGAATATCTTCTTCTTTGTCTGTGGATTCGATGACTGCCCTTGACTATGTGTCAACTTGTTGTCATTGTCAAACTAGTTACGTAGTGTAGTAACTAGCTAGTATAGGTGACTAGCTTTATTTAGACTGACACCACGTTAGCAAGAGACAATTAACAGTTTTTCAATTCGAGTTAGAGGGAGCAAGGGTTTGAATGTTCGATTCAAACTGAACATTCGAACACCTATCGATAGTTGGTAGACTTGATACCCCTTTGATAGCTTGACTACCTTCAATAGTTTGATTGAGGCGTAGGTACTTGTCTCCGATTCTCCTGTATTTCTGTAGATTGTGTGACAATGCTTGTAAATATGCAATAACATGAATGAATCAAGATTATCAATGGGATTTAGAAAGAGAAAGAATAAATCCAACAGTTTCTTCATGAATTATTGGCCACCAATCCCCAATGCATATTTTTTACCACATTCTTACATGATGTTTTAATGATACCATCATTTGATCTATTTTTTGAATGCAAGTCTATGAGTTACAATGAAACATGAATTGAACTAAACTTACTACATACACAAGGCACACAATTTCTATTGGAATTATGTTGTCATAGACGTCATTCCTATTATGGGATTTTTCGCACTTTAATGCTATTTCTAATTGTCTTTTTTTTCTATACAAATCTTAATTATTTAAATATCTGGACAACCATTATAAGAGTTGTTATCCATTGTGAAGAATTGCCAAAAATTGGCAAATCTAGCTTGATCAAAAACCATGTAGAATAGTGTAAATTGTGTACACAAGTGGGTCCCACACATGTGAGGCCATGATGCCACATGGGAAACTCATCCTAATGTAGGTTAGGTCAAGTCAAGAGAGTTGGTCATGTCTATTTGGTGGTCATCCCTACTTTATAGGACCTACACCTAAGTTTAAGGTGAAAATTTGACCAACTAGCTGTGAAAAATACAGATCCTAAGTGGATCTAAACTCCAAGATCATTGGCTTGAATGCTTGCACTCCAAACTACATAAGCTAGGAATTGGCAACACATTCTATGCTACCTAGAATGCAAAGAACTTGATCAAAAAGCATTTATCACAAATGAAAACTTCCATAAACATCAAGTGCGGCCCAAAATAGCATTATACAGTCCATAATACATCAGCCTATCACTTTTGGAAAGCACCTAAGATCATACACAATAGCTTGAAGACAATACACACAACAATGCTCTCAATGGAGGAAGAAACAATGACAATGATCTATTGATCTCAATGAAGCATACAAAAGGTTTCTCCAACCTGTTCTCCACGAATTTCAGCCTAATATAGGTGAGAGAGATGACTCTCTCTCCTCTCTCTAGAACTTAGGACCCAATTTTAGGACACCAGTAACCTAAAATAGCCAATTTTGGCCTATATGTCCAAATAACATGATTTTAGTGTCATTTAGAAGGTCCCGAAGTTTGAGACTTCTTCAACATGAAATATATACTAGAATAAAAGTATCTAGGTCTCTTTCACACGTGTGAAAGGTTAGATCCAAAACTATGTACAAAAATTGCCAATTTAGGCCTCAAACTAGCTAGGAAATGTTGACAATTTTCACACTCCCTCTTCAACTTAACTTGCTAGTTTTACAACACTACTTTGCTCCAACCTAAGAATGATCTCCATCATGATGATAGATCTCTTTTCAAGTGTTCTAATATGTACAATATGAAGTACAACATAATTGATATAGATAATAGTGCCCATATAGGATGCTTCACTATTTCTTACATCAATTTTACATAGAATGGTGAACAAGATACATGTAAAAGAACATAGAATAACAATGAAAGGATTCCTCCATGTATCCACCTTTGAGTTCTCTGTAAAACAGCAGCAAACAAGTTATAAGTGAAAGTAACCAACAGGTGTTTGCATGCCTCGTCCACATTCCACTATGCCCATAGTGAATGCACCATGTATCTCCATGAATGAACCTCCATCACCACCTTGCCTTTGTAGATTTCCAATCCACGAAAGCCCTTGAGTGAATGAATGCCAAAATGATGTGTTCTCTGTTCCATTTGAATGAGCAAAACCTGAACTTGAAATACTTGAAGTATCTCCACAAGATTTGCATATAACGCTTGATCCTACATTGTCAACAATTTGCCAATTTGCCAACACTAGGATGCTAGATCTTGAACTTTGCTCAAAAGTAAACATATTGATCACTTCCATATCTTTTGAGATTTGAATGAATGCATGTACTTGATCATAAAAACCAGCAATGATAACTATTCCATCTCCAAGATCCAAAAGATGCAAAACTGTGGAACTAGTTTCATTGAATTTTGACAATTCCAACACATTGACATGACAATGTTCATACATGAGATTAAACAAGTAAGGTAGAGTAAAAGGACACTTCCTTGCTGCTCCAAGAACCTTACTTGAACCTTCAAGGACCTGTAAAAACAGATCCAAGATGCTTTGCCCATGTGGCTCCCCTTTCATGCTTTTGACTAGCTTCCAATTGCTACTTGCCTCTTGGTGTTGATGAAGCAATTCAAGATCAACATCTTGATCTTCCAATAAAACATCAAGGACTTTGCATTTATAAACATCTTCAGATCTGAACCTCTGAAGATACTCCCTCTCAAACACATGATTAACATCCCACAAGATCTCATCATTGCTTGATTTCAACCTTTCACTATAGTTAGTGAAAACAATGTCACCATCATAAACCAAAAGATAGATTTCTACACTTCTATCCAACATGAAGTAGAGTAGATGAAGTTGAGTATCAAACCTAATAAAACCAGCCCATTTGAGCTCAAACCAAACCTCAACGAGATCTTCCTTGCCTTGAAGAAATTGCCACTTGAGTTGCTCCATGTAAATATCTTCTTCAAGATCACCATTCAAGAAGGCATTAGTAACATCCATTTGCCACATATCCCAATCATAAAGAGTTGCAAGAGAGATTAGGATTCGAATAGTTACCATCTTTGCCACGGGTGCAAAGGTCTCATCATAGTCAATACCATATTCTTGAGCATACCCCTTTGCCACCAACCTTGCCTTGTACTTGTTGATTGATCCATCTTGATTTGTCTTGATCTTGAAGATCCACTTACAACCAATTGCCTTCTTGTCCTTTGGAAGCTTTACCAACCTCCATGTGTTGCTTTTGATGAGTGCTTGATGCTCATGATCCATGGCTTGGATCCATTCCTTCTTTTGAATTGCTTCACCTACACAAGTTGGTTCATCAAAAGAGGTAAGAAAAGCAAAGTTAGAGTTGTCCACCACTTGCTTTCCTTTTTCATCATAGGTTAGCCTTGATGGCTTAGCCCTTTGCCTTTGAGTCTTCCTTGAAGTTTGCTTTGGAGTGGCATCTCCATCTTCATCCAAGACATCTTGCACATCATGATGATTAGTAGGCACATCAACATCAACATCAACAACATTGGAAACATTCTCTTCATGAAAGATGACATCCCTACTTATGACAACTTTCTTTGTAGAAGGAATGTACACTTTGTAAGCCTTGCTTACTTCACTATAGCCAACAAACACACCCTTCTTTGATGAAGGATCTTCTTTAGTTCTATCATCAAGTGTGATATTGACAAAACATGTACATCCAAAGATCCTACAATGCTTGACACTCGGCCTTCTACCATAAAGAACCTCATGAGGAGTTTTACCATCCAAGGAAGCACTTGTCCATCTATTACATAGATAGTTAGCACATGCTAAAGCTTCCCCCCAAAAAGACTTAGCAAGATTAGCATGTAGTCTCATTGCCTTGGCACATTCACAAAGGGTTCTATTCTTCCTCTCGGCCACTCCATTCTATTGTGGAGTCCTAGGACTAGACATCTCCCTCTTAATCCCATGTGCTATACAAAAGTCTTTGAACCTATTTGAGGTGTATTCCCCTCCATTATCAGATCTTAAGCATTTGATCTTTGTATTGAATTGGTTTTCCATTTCATTCTTGAACTTGACAAATGCAGCAAACACTTCATCCTTACTTTTAAGAAGATAGATCCAAGTATACCTACTAAAGTCATCAATGAAAGTTGCATACATCTTTGCCCCACCATTGCTAGTTGTACTAGAAGAATGAATATCAGAATGCACAAGTTGAAAAGCTTCTTTAGATCTAGAAGTAGATCTAGAATAAGCAAGTCTATGAGATTTGGACAAGGCACAATGTTCACAAACACTATTGTTTGCAACAAGACTTTTAGGGAGACCAAGAACAAGCTCTTTCTTTGCCATTACCTCCAAAGATTTGAAGTTGGGATGGCCCAACCTCTTGTGCCAAACTTCTTGGTTTGTCAATTGCTCCCTAGCCATACATCCTTCATGATTAGAGATCACACATGCATCAAGCTTGAAAAGTTTACCATGCCTCCTACCTTGAGCAATCAAGGATCCACATTTACTTATCAAACATGCATCTCCAATGAACTCCACATCAAGTCCTTTGTCAATCATTTGACTTACACTAAGCAAATTCTTAGTGATTGAAGGAATGTACAAAACATTTTCAAGATTTGCTTTCCTATTTGTTGAAAGGGAAATAGGAATAGTGCCTATGCCTTTGATGTCACATTGACCATCATTTGCAGTGTAGATGATGTTACCTTCTCCCTCATAAGACAATAAGGATGTAAAGTATTCCTTATGTCTTGTCATGTGAGATGAGGCTCCACTATCAATCCACCAAGGATCATTATCATCTATGTTGGCTAACAAACTTGAAGTCATAACAAGTGATTCACATGTGTTATGTTCTTCCTCATCTATTGTAAGATTTCCTTGCCTCTCTCCTTGCTCTCTTTTCTTCTTATAACATTCATTTGCAAAATGACCTTTTATCCCACAATAAAAGCACTTGAACTTTGACTTATTGTTCTTAGTAGAAGAGGAAGAGGAAGAGGAAGAGTGATCATCATGATCAAAGTTACCACCTTTGGACCATTTCCCTTTGCCTTTACCTTTGCCCTTGAATTTGCCTTTTGTGAAGAAAGCCTCTTCACCTCCACCTTGCAAGGATGCACCATCAAGCTTTGATTGCAACCTATGTTCTTCAGCCAATAAGATTTCTTGCAAGTCAACCACACTTGGCAAGACTCTTTGAATGGCAAAACTTTGCACAAGGTTAGCATGTTCATTTAGCAAACCATTCAACATAACTTGGACTATTTCACCATCTTTTATGTTCTCATCAATGCATGCTAAATCATCACTTAGGGACTTAACTCTCAAGATAAATGCATGAGCACTTTCACCCTCTCTTTGCCTACTAGAAAATATTTGTCTCCTTAGGGTCAATACCCTAGATGTGGACTTTGATTCAAAGAGCTTCTTTAAGGCATTCCATGCCTCACTTGCACTTTGACACTTTCCAACTTCCTTGAGAAGTTCATTTGTAACATTCATTTTAATGATATGAAGAGCCCTTTTGGCCTTCTTATCAAACCTTTGTTGCTCTTGAAGTGTGAGAGGTCTCTCTTCAATTTCTGCAACTATGTCCATGAGTTCATTCAACTCAAGTAAGGACTCCATCCTCACTTTCCAAGTAGAGTAGTTTGATGAACTCAACCTTTCACTAGACTCTAGCATGATCCCACCATTGGAAGCCATGATTATAATGTTTCTTCAACTTTTAGGTTTTGTCCTAAAGCACTTAGCACTCACTTTTCTCTCAACAAATGATAGATAAAGAGATCTATGAAGATTTAGGACCCTAAAACACTTCTATCTTGAACCTAGATGGTTTCCAAGCATAGAAAGGAAGATTGAAACACATGCAACACTTTGCACACACTAAGAATGGATTACAAAATCAAACCAACCTGAACACACTCTTGCTTAAGCTCTCAAACTTTCCAGCAAGTGACCAAATCAAGTTATGGTGTGAAGAGTTACTTGCATTCTTAGAAAATACCCAAAACTAGGATGCCAAGATTACCTAGTAATGAACAAACTTGATCAACATATGATCAACACACTAAGATATTGATTCAACCTGTAAAACCACATGTAAACCACACTTCTAAAAGTTTATAAACTCCAGCAAGTGATAAATACAAGATTTAGAGGTGAATGAATGAGCACACTTAGTGAATCACAAGACTAGCTTCACTATCTTGTCAAATCTTGGTGTTTAGATGTAGATCTAAGATCACTTCACATGAGAATGTTCCTCAACCTGTTAAGAACCTGAAAACACACTTGCATAATGGTTAACACCTTCCAGCAAATGCTCCAATCAAATTACATAAGGAGAGTTACTTACATGCTCAACAAAGTACACCAAAATATATGCCAAAATTGATGACAATCTTTACAATATGCTCTTCACAATGGAGCTTACAATATGTTCACCCAAAAAAGGGGATCTTTCATCCAAATGGGAGCTTTGCTCAGCCTTTAGGAGAATTACAACTCACTCAAAAGAGCATTTGTCATCCACTTAAGGAGAAGTTTCATCCACTTAAGGAGAGTGTTCATCCAAGAATGGAGATTGTCAACAATAGGATTGAAAAGAACATTGTTAGTATTGAATATGCACAAGCCTCACAATCACAAATGATTAGGTGTTATGATCTGATCCAAAATAGTTTCTTTTCAGCCTCTGATCTTCAATAGACCTGAAATATGCTTTTGATCCACAAGTTCAACTCACAAAACAAAGGTTAGTAAGATTTGATCAACAAAGCAATGCAAAATCATGCTAGAACTTGATCAAACATCCAAATATCACCAAAAATGGAATACTTACTGTAAATAGAAGCCAACCAGCTCTGATACCATGTGAAAAATACAGATCCTAAGTGGATCTAAACTCCAAGATCATTGGCTTGAATGCTTGCACTCCAAACTACATAAGCTAGGAATTGGCAACACATTCTATGCTACCTAGAATGCAAAGAACTTGATCAAAAAGCATTTATCACAAATGGAAACTTCCATAAACATCAAGTGCGGCCCAAAATAGCATTATACAGTCCATAATACATCAGCCTATCACTTTTGGAAAGCACCTAAGATCATACACAATAGCTTGAAGACAATACACACAACAATGCTCTCAATGGAGGAAGAAACAATGACAATGATCTATTGATCTCAATGAAGCATACTAAAGGTTTCTCCAACCTGTTCTCCACGAATTTCAGCCTAATATAGGTGAGAGAGATGACTCTCTCTCCTCTCTCTAGAACTTAGGACCCAATTTTAGGACACCAGTAACCTAAAATAGCCAATTTTGGCCTATATGTCCAAATAACATGATTTTAGTGTCATTTAGAAGGTCCCGAAGTTTGAGACTTCTTCAACATGAAATATATACTAGAATAAAAGTATCTAGGTCTATTTCACACGTGTGAAAGGTTAGATCCAAAACTATGTACAAAAATTGCCAATTTAGGCCTCAAACTAGCTAGGAAATGTTGACAATTTTCACACTAGCTACCTACCAAGCATAACTCTAGGAAATAGACTAGGGTTTCATTTTAGGTCAAGGAGAGTGAGTTAACTTCCTTATTACATGCTGGAAATCCACCTAACTTCAAGAAGGAAGTCGAATTTGCTATGTATTCCCTCTCTCCATAGTGAGAAGATAGAAAATTTTTGGAGCTCATTGGCAATCTCAAGCTAGTTCACCATGTACATTGAGTTTTTGTGATCCAAATGAAACCAAATCAATTTCTACTTGTTTCTCATGTTGAAGGCCGTACTACAGACTTTAGTACACACGTGTGGGCTCGTATTTCAATGTTGATCAATGCTTTTGATTGTTAATGCTTGTTGTTTGTCAAACTGCCAATCTAGATCAACTTTTTTGTGTCTAGTTTTTTGATAGATTGTTAAGCAAGCATCCAATCACTCTTGTGGATCTTTTGTAGATCCATTTATGGTCCTAAAGTACAGTACTTTCACATCCATGCAAATCAACTGCAATTTAGCCAACACCAATTTCTTTATGTGATTTGAAATTAATGTTGGCTAAATTGTGTTTGTTGCTCAGTAAATTGCATTATAGAATATTTAGAAATGAATCTACCATTACTAAGTTGGCTGAGTTTGAGAGCAGTATGCATCAAAACTATTAAAAAAAAATAATATAATATTTTCTTACAAATATACCTTTTTTAAGTGTATTATATGAGGAATGTGATTGTGTTTTCTTAGCAAGCCTATTAGTTTGAGATAGTAACCACCATGGAGTCTATTGGTAGTGGATGTTCATTGAGTTTGGAGAAGTTGCACACACTTTGTTGTTTTTCTATTGGCAATGAAACTAGAGTACGATGGCACTACTTTGCTTGGAACCCACACATGTTAAGTTCAATATTTTGAACAATGATGGAGGCTTTTGAAGATGGGTGAATAATGAGACATGGCTTGAGCATATAGTTGTGACAACACGTTATTTTGGACAAATTTCGTAATATGGGTCTTTGAAACTCAATGGAGTTTTTCAATTGCCTAAAACAAAGATTTGGACATAGAGGATGTGAAATAATGAATATTCTTTTACATTGAGCATGATATGGATGCAACAAAGGAGGCAACTTTGTAACCACATGTAAAGGGAAGTACCAAATGACTAGTCTGGAGGTAACATTATAAAAACATGTATAATTGTTGTTTCTTGGTTCCAAGCTTGTTATATTAATAATTATGTTGGTGGTAAATTTGATTTGAACACACCTTCATATTGTCTCAAGTATGTGCCCAAGGCATCAATCTCAAAGATTTGAGTAAAATGTCCACATGCTTCAAGTCTTGGAAAAAGAAAACTACTAAAAAAGAGTGTATATATGTTCTAAGAAAATGTTTGGCATTTCAAAGTGAAATTTTAAAGACAACTCATCAAGATATATAGAACTTGCACATGAACTAGTGTAAAGCCCATTTCCATGCTGACACAAGAAATCAAGGGAGATAAGTTGTGGACCACCTATTGCACATTATAGGGAAAATAGTGTGAAATTTGCCCCCATTCCATTGTTGGACAAAGAAGGTGTAGGCAGAGAGTGTGAAATTAGTTTACCAATGACGACATGACATATGCAAGGACCGTGTCAAGGAAGATAACAAGAAGCATGACTATACATGGAAGCATGATAGATAACATGAGGCCCATTATGTAAGAGGCATGTAGAAAAGATTATAGGCATGTTCGAATGAAGAAGTGCCTATTGGTTGATGAGGCAATTTGAGTCTCACATTGGCAATTAGAAATAAAGACTTGAAAGTGGTGATGCCTCAAAAGGTTGAAGTCACATTGTGAATAGAACCATGTTGGTGGAGGAATTCCAATGTTGGATTACACAAATTGTTGGCTTGATTCATTAAGAAGGAAGGCCATTTAGGCACGTGCAAAAGGCTTTGCCATAGCTACTTCATATAAGTGTCACAAAATGAGATTAACAATAGTTAAAAAAGACAACTTTTTTCTGTCTATAGTGACATTAACCTTGAGCATTTATGTTGCTAACTTGGTTCTTCATACTAGTATTTTCTTGGTTCACTAGATTGTTTTAAAACTACAATGCAACTTCTAGGTAGCTATAACACTTTGATGATCAATCTATTTTTGACTATACATTGGGTATGCGTGTAATGAAGAACCAAAATCTTATATATATGTCTTTGTTCCAATAATGCACATGGATGATTTGTTTCTTCAATATGTGTAATTGACCTAATATTTATGCATACAATCATAATTTGGGGCTAACTTCACTTGATGTCGTCAAATAGGTCTACAATATTCTTGGAATGTGAGCAAGTTTGTGAGCTAGCATGGCATACCTACAATATGTCACATCTCAAAGGCATGCATGCTCATAATCATAGATATTTTACAGGCAATGGAGTTGAATGAAAACTTTCATGCCTTGGAATATGAGTTTACTTGAATTACTCAAACACCTTTTTTTTTTGGAGATATTATAAACTAGAATCTATAGTTCATGTCAACTTCAAGGTGGGCAAATCGATGTCAAGATAGAGAGAATCCTGGATAGGCTATATAGATTCTACACAAATGCTTTATGTTTCATTATTTTGAATAATATTTAATAAAGTAAAACTTAAGATCTTTATGGACTTTGCTAGATATTTTTATTCGCAAAAGCAATACCATGTTTGTAGATAATGTACTTATGAATTTCAATGATTTGCAGCTATATGTATGTGCCAATAATATTTCATCATACGGACACAAAGCTCGACAAAGCTATACCTTGTTAATCTAGGAAAATTGACACAATCTTTGGGTTGAGTTTTTTCAAATACGGTATCCTAATAACTGTGCCATTCATGACTTGTAACCTCTATATACCTCTCATTATTCTTACCTATCAAATATGTGATATTCAATGCTCTTTTCTCCATTTTTTCTTGGAAGTGTTCTCGATCAATTTGTGTGCATTTAGTGTTTATGTCAGCATTCCCTATTCTTTTATGTGAACAAGTCCTCATTACATCCTTGAATAATATGAACAATATGTGTATTGTTGATTAGTGTGGTAATGAGAATAGAATTTGCATTTAACTACCATTTTTTTTACATGTATGTCGTTATGTACATGACAATTACTTCTCTCCATTAAAAACCAATAAGGTTATATTGTTTCGTATTATTGAATTTTATTTCCACACTGTGTGGCATGCAAATTGTTTCTTAGAAGATATTTGGACCAGGTAAATTTTCATTACTTTGATAAGTCCAATTTTGGATATTTGATCAAGTAACTAGATTTCAAAGCCTTACCTAGCCCATTTTCTTGTAGTGTATATGGTGTAACAATTTACATTATGATTCAACAAAAATTGATCTCAAATTTTAGGATTTTCTTATGAGCTACAAAATCAAGCTAAATCATCCTCATAGGATGATAAAGTACCAAGATCTCAAAAACCATGGAAACTTGTACATGTATATGTTTAGAGTACAAAAAATGTACTCTATCATTAATTTTCATGACTAATAATAATGAGACAAACGTTAGCATGACACACAAAAAAGATTGGCTATACTTGCGGTACATATACTATAGTGGAAACAAATGATGTGACAAAAGAAAGAAATAGGATATGGTGTGAGTGCCAGAAATATTTCCTACATAGCTTGGGATATGGTTCCATAAATTGTTATCTGAGTATTAACTCTTTGTAGATTTGCAAAAGTAAAGTTTAGCTTGCAGTACTTGTATACTATAGCAAAAATAAATGGTGTGACAAAAAAGAAGAATTTACACTTCCCTCAATGCAAGAGCCATTTATTACCGCAAATTTGGGGCTTTGTACTAAGGTCTCATATATTGTTGCCCTAGTTAAAGTGTTCATAGACCTTAGAAGATGATATGCTCATATGTAAGGCCTTTGAAGAGATTTTCAGGACTTGTAATGTCATAAGGATTTTCCTTCATGGGGTGACTCAAATCAAGGTAGATCAATTGCAATATATTGTCTCCCATGGTTGTGAAATGTGATTGTCCCAAGAAAATTTTCACTTTCAAAGGTCTTGTAGAGCTTTGTCTAAGAGAAATTTATGTACGTTTAAAGTGAAGGTGTATGTAGAAGGTCCACACAAAAAAAAAAACTTGTAGAGAGAGAGAGAGAGAAAGGACTAAGGTCTTTACAAGTTGTGAGGATTTTTGGAAGTTCTTATCATGTAGTTAAATCAATAGTTGCTAAAATGCACCAAGAAATTGACATGTGGATAAGTAGAATCATATTCCTACAGTTAATTTGGGAAGTAAAAGTACTGACATTTGTATCTTCATACAACAACTATAGATTCACATGTTGGGAAGAACAATCCCTTTGGAAGAGTGTAAGTGAGTTTTTGGGAATAGTCTTGTACACAAGTGATTTTCACTTGAAACTAGAAGTTCTTTGGAAGAGTTTAAAAGAAAATTTTAAGGATAACAACTTTGTGTTTCAAACCAATAATGTTGTAGATTACCAGAAACAAAATTTTGTTAAAATTTGGCATTATTGTGGTCATTATAGAAAACGTATAAATTTCTTGTACATCTTTAAAAAAATCTTTCACAAAATTCCGTTACTTTTAATAACAATTACTACTTTTTTGTTTTTATGGATCATTTTATGAAAAGAATAATTTTTTGTTGGAAAGAGAGATAAAATAAAAATAGCTACCAACACCTAGAATTTACATACATGAATAAAACTACAGTAATAAAAAAATAAGTAACGGTATAAAACCTACTACTACAAGGTACAACTTTTTAATATAATTGGTAATTGTTAGTGTGAAAATTTGTCAAAAACCTATCTTGGTTATTTTATGATTTTATGTTTGTGAGTACATTTCACATGTGTGGAGCATGTTCCCACATGTATAAAATAGTTAGAAATAGTTTATAATGTTGACTTTAGGGGTATCATAAAGATTGCTAGTCAAGCATCTTGGTGTCACTAGGTGATAGGGCCAATTTGGCTTTAGAGGTCAAATGGTCAATTACACATGTTTTGTCATGATTAGGCCAAAATTCGATTGTGACGTAACTCAATCTAGTTAGGTTGCTTACACATGTCAATTTTAGGTTTGATGAGTGATGCACCCTATGTGGTGGCAAAAGTCAAAGGGTCCAATCATAAGAGAAAGATGTGTTGGAAGGGTCCAATCAAAAGTGAGGGATGTTGCATCAAACATCCAATAGGATTAGAGAGGCTATGTTTAAGGGGTCCAATAGGAATTAAGCTTGGATCTCCACGAGTTTCTATATGTACTTTCATTCTCTTCATTAATGTATGAAAGATCTACGAGTTTTTTGAGTCAATTTGGAGATTTGCCAATTTTGCCTGTATTGCCTTCTCTTTCTAGATGAGCTCAAAGGTGGTATTTTCTCTCTCTACTTGAGGAGAGGAGCTTGTTAAGGCTTAGTTTATTTCATGAAGTCTTCCACATGTGTGAAATGCCTTTGGTATTGAATGAATGCCAATAGGTGATCTATAGTGCATGAGCCAAGCTTAGGAGATCGATTTCACACATTAGGGCATTCCCACATGTGTGAATTTTCACAGTTACTGTGTTTCGTATTTCTGCCAATGACATCAACTGAATAAGTTCTTCTTTTCTTTTAGAATAGAAAATTATTATTATTATTATTATGTCTAAGAGTGAAATCTTAGAATGGTGATCCATCACAACCTTTAACATAAATAGTATCATGATTAATTTCCTCTTGTTTATTATAGAATGTTCATATATATGGAAGTGAGAAATTGTTGGGAATGGTGGAATGAACATGTTCATGTGCATTAGAGCTCTTAAATAACTAGGCAAGTGGTGGTAAGAAAATTGATTTGCAAGTCACACATTAAATGGTTTTCTAAAAAATGAGAGATATTTTTTTGATAAGTATTTTCATGCTACTTCATGACACTTTTCAGATGCAGTTAAAAAAAAATCTTCTATTGTACTTAATGTGATAATATTGAAATGTTTTATATGTGTAATAGAGGAAAAATTGATCTAGCAAATAATATTTAATATCTAAATCAATGTTATTGATGAGAAGAAAATATAAAATTCCCAAAGAAAGTATAAAAAAGATCAAATGATGATACAAACTTCACTAAACATAATATACAAAACATATATGGCATATTAATGAAAAGTATACATAGAATATTTGTTTATAATTCATTCTACAAAAAATTAAACATCTAAAATCTTTTCATTTGTTTCATTCATTTGCGCCTCTCAACAATATCCTCTCAACCATATCATCAACATTATCTACTTTTATGTCTTCACATTGAAGCTCCACAAAATCTCCAAAGTCATCTTATAAGGAGGCCGTGGATTTGAGAAAGCCACTTGAACATTTTTATAATGTTGTGAAAAAATTTCTTTGACATGTGAAACTTTAGCAATTAGAACCATGAATGGATTCATTCAATGCATAAGAAAAATTGTTTGCATCAGTATTTTCATTTCTATCAATTTACAAATCTAGAAATGATACGATCTTGATATGTGAACAAGAGCAATCTAAAATAAAGCGTAAATTAATTAAAGAGAGTTCACACTTGTGAACCATAGCCTGCTAAACGGACTGAGGATTGAGAATAGACCACAAATGGTAATCAATGCATTGTACTTGAAGAAATGTCTACATAAGAACAATTTCTTGTGACAGATTCAACAAGTTTAATCATATTTGCTATATTTCCATATTTGGCAAATTGAGGCCAACATTGTTTTAGACTTAGAGTTTGACTTTTCAAATTTCATTTAAATAAACACTTTTTGAAAGTGTGGGAAAGTTAGAAGGTGAATTTGAGTAGATTCAAATTTGAATGTTAGGTACTTTGAATCTAGACACAAAAATAGTAGGGTTAGCATTTTGGAGGGAAACCCAAGTGGCCAAATAGGGGGACCTGCTATAAAAGGAGAAAACTCGTGGAGAGACACATATTCTCTCTTCTCTATCTCATTTCATGCTTATACATGGTTCTCTTGGGTTCTACTATCCACTGGTGCACTATACTTGTGATTGCAGGCAATTCTATGTGTAGAATGATCTATATTTGTTATTTTTGTCTCCACATGTGTGATATACAGTAGCTTGCTGGTTTTGTATGGAAAACAACAGTACTTTATCATTTGATTCATGTTTGATGAAGTTATATTAGAGTTTGCATCTTGTTTTGTGTGTAGATGCTGATTTTTCTACATTGGTGAGATTGGTAGAGTATCTTCTTTTGTAACCCAAGATTTTTTTAGGTCATTGCAACATGGCTACAAGTGGTGGATTCATGATGGAGAGCAATGATAGGCTTACCTCAATCAACTATTCTACTTGGAAATGGAGTCCTTATTGGAGATGAATGAGTTGATGGAGATTGTTGCAGGTGTGGAGGAGGGGCCTCAAGCACCTCAAGATCAAGTGAGGTATGACAAGTGAGCAAAGAAGGCTCTACACATTATCAAGATGAATGTTACCAATGAGCTTCTCAAGGAAGTTGGTAAGTGTAATTCATCTAAGGATGCTTGGGATTCATTGAAGAAGCTTTATGAATCCAAGTCTACTTCCAGAGTGTTGACTCTAAGAAGGCAAATCTTTTCTTGTTTGAAAAAGAATAAAGAAAGTCCAAGTACTTTTGTTCTGAGGATGAAAGCATTGAATGATGAGTTGTCTTGCATTGATGAAAGCATTAAGGAAGGAGAGCTTGTTTATCAATTTCGAACAAAACAAAAGTGATAAAAATCACGTTCGATCTTATAGTAACTAACTTTGAGATCATTAGTACTACAGTGATTACATAGCCAAATATTAAATCATTGACTCATCAGACAAATAATCAGATGTGAAAAACTACAAAAATGCATACATTCTGAGATGAAGCTGAATGCAATAAGAAGATAGTATTGATTCAGTATGAAAATGAAACAGATGTAAATGAGTACAACAAGTTGCGGATCAAAGTCGCGTACTCAGAAGCTATCTCTGAGTCACTAAATATAAGTCTGAATTAAGCACAACTACTGATAAGCAATAAGCGCAATAGCAATCTCTAATCAACTCTAAATAAGTGAGCTAGAAGGCTCAGGAGTGTCCAAGCTTGCAAGATTGAGAGAGAACGCTAATATTCAATACTTGATGATTGATCTTCATGCTTTAATCTTGAAATATAGAAATATGAGCAGCTATTTATACTAAGCTTTAGGTCATCAAATGCATCATCCAGTTGGCAGAGGGTGTAGATTATTTCATTGTTGTTTATCACCTCTGCTATTGCAGTTTAATTAGGCAGAGGGTGCAGATTATTTCTAAATAGATAGATTATTATCGTTATTGCCCTTTTTTCCATCAGTAGATGATGTTGAACAATTAGTCATGTTATTATAGATCCATATCATAATCTTGATTGCAAGCACATACTATTTCCAAATATGAATGATTGGCCTTGTTAATTTTTTTAGTAGGTTGGTTTTCCATAGAATCCATCACATTTCCTAGATGATAAGGTATTTGTTAGATTTATCATTTCTCCCTAAATATGTAAGCTAATCTAGTTTTATTCATGCAATCCTTATGATTTGAAGTCTTTTGACTTCATCATTTTTTCAAATCATTGCCCGTAAACAGCTTGTAAGAAACCCATAAGACTTCCTACTACGAGTCATGATGATCGCTACAAAATCCCTGAAAAGAACTCTTAAAGAGTCTGCATCGTAACTTGTAACTCGTAAGGAAGGTTGTTACAAGGGCACTACAATGCTGCCTAAAACAACTCATAAGGAAAGCTGTTACGATGCAATATGAATAGGAAACAAAGACCTACGAGCAATTACATAAGACATTGTCTCTAACAAAGGTCCTACTAGCAGTTTTGGCAAACAATGATGTGCAACCACCATGAGGCTCGCGATTGACATTATGGAATAATCCATATTGTACAGATATAAATAAGGCATATAGATGTTGAAATACACATACGTCAATAGATTGAATGTCGTGTACACTCTCTTGCCATTTTAATCAAGCTATTTCCAAGAGATATTACCTAGTGTCATTACACATTTATGTTATGTCTGATTTTCTTTGCATATACATGATTCATAGATTGAGTGTAATTAACTGATGTTGAATGTGTAATTAACTGATGTTGAATGGTAAATGAATGTTTATGATATGCTCTTAATTATTCATGCTTTCGCAAATTAATAAATTCATGTATATTTGTGAAATCGATTGTATAGGTCCTTATGATTTCAAAGTTCGGATCAAGTAGAGCTCACAAACTATCATAAGCTTGAATTTGGATGAAGTCACGCCTACTTGGAGGTATGTGGCATGGATTATATCATAGCGAATGCGGTATAGATCTTGTGGGCATTACGGGATGATGTGGATTCAACATTATAGTTTTAAGCTGACAGGGATGCAGATGGTTAGTCAAGGAGTGATAGTTGATACTTTAGTGAGTACTTAGGTGAGTTGCATGATTATGCACAAATTAGTGATCTCCATGTTGGCATCACATGTTGTTGGTTTTATCCATCATTCTTTGGTAAGTAGGATGCAGCTTTTGGTTAGATCCAGTTTGAGTCTAGTTGCACTACAGGTGGACAGATTCTTGGGGAGCTATACTTGGTGATCATATGGTACAAGGTACAAGTTTCTAATGGAGCTATCCTACTTGATATGTTATGGATCATGGATGAGCTGATCATCACGATAGTGGATCTAGTTTGCATTTGGCTTGTTTTAGATGACATGGTGGCAGTGTTAGTAACATAGGTTTTTTTGGTGGGAAGCCTATATACTGGTCAAATCAAAGTTGGAAACATTAAGCATTAGGAAAGTTGAATTTGCATGGGATGTAAAATGGCAAACCATCATCAGTATCTCAAGGAGATGGGTGAGCTATCCAGATTTAGCCTATGGTGAGGTTTGTGTACACTCATTCGTTGAGTCCTTGGTAGACTCTTGTGTTGGAGGATGTGGAATGGATGGGGATCACGTTTAGGATTTACTGGACATGATGTCAGGGCAAAGCGGCTTGGAGTAGTGCTTTGTTTGGGAGATACATCATGGATGAGACTTGGATTGCTCATTGGATCGAGATGGTTGATCTTGGATATGTATGGCGACATCTATTGGATATGATTGGACATGAGGGCATCTTGGTTAAAGATGCAAGCTATTATCAAGGATCTGATTTGGAGACCAGTGGTGTAGTAGTGGATCTACAGGTGGCACAGGTGTTGGTACTATAGGATACCACTTTTGGATAGGCCTTGGACATTTATTTGATGCTTTATGATTCATGTTGAAAGCATGAGTGTGGGTGTGCTTGCATGTTATCATGTCACGGGTCTAGATCAGAGTCAGAGTTGCATGTGTTTATGCATTTGCTACGTCAGAAACAAAGTAATCATTTGATGTGCTCAATGGCTTGTCGTTATGTCTACTATTTGTCTATCTAGTGAGTGTATAGTCTTATGGTGGCAATAAGATTCCCTCAGTTTGAGCCTCAATCGCTCATTTATGTCAGCTTTATAGGTCTGTGCTTGTAAGTATCTAATAGGATGTCAACCTAGCTAGATGAAGGATGTAAGTCTCATGGTGGCAGTGGGATTTCTTCAATTTGCGCCATGTTTCTCATGTGGTCCACTTATGTTGAAGTTGGAATGGGAACAAGTCAATTGGTCGAGAGTGTGATAGACTCTCTGTGTGAGCATTGTGTTGTACATGATACTTTGTGTGTCAAACCTAGTGGTTTGTTGGTGTGCTTGAGTGTAACTCAAGTACAAAGTAGAAAGACATGCATAAAATCTTTTGAATACTCCAAATATTGCTACGATTTGTATTTTCTTACTCTTGTCACATTTGAACCTAAGGGAGAAAGTTAGAAATCAGGTCTGATCTTATTCAATTGTGCAAGCTCTAAATGTGATACTATAATTATTGTACAACCAATTAGTTTACTATTTCAGTAGTGATCGGGACATGACCAACTATCAACATATCAGTCAAACACTTGTCCCATAGTCGGCTACTTGGGTTAGTCTAGTAGAGGTAGAAAATTAGATGTATAGTCTTATTCATAGTACTTGTTATACTCGAGGGCATGTCTTGAGTTTGTTAGTCGAATTTGGCCATATTGGGTGGTAGGCCAAGTTTAGGATACATGTCAATGAAATGCAAGTGTTAAGTTCTTATATGTATAGTTTCTTTTGTAATATATTTAACTTTTGTTGTGCCATCTATGAGAGCTTGTGAGGTGTGTAGCTATGGTGATTGTGTGTGTGTGATCTACATACCTCACTACATCTTCAGAAAGGTAACTTTTACAAAATATCAAATCCATCCACATTGGTTATACTTTTTTAGATAATATCTACAAGCTTTATGATCCCGATACCTCAAAGATATTCTTCAGCAGGGATGTCATCTATGGCCTATCATAGCACCGTTGTACAGTCCTTTGTTGCTCGTGTGCCTCCTAGGACTGGTCGACAGTGTGGCCTAAAGTAATTTTGGTTGAGAGAGATTAGAAAACTATAGAAATCAACTAAATTGTTGATTCCAAAAGCTCCTTCAGTTGATCTGTGAGGAATGTCACCATTTCCCTACGACAACAAGTTAGATTAACCGCCACTGCCATGCAAGCCTTGCAAGGTGCTGCAGAGGATTATCTAGCCCAATTTTTTGAGGATTCTTTTATCTTGGTTGTGCATGGTAAGCATATAATCATCATGCCCAAGGATTTCATAATTCTCAAACAACTTAGTGAGCATTATTCAAATCTACATCTGGATAATGCCAATACCTCCAAGGATCTACCTCAAGACAAAATTCATCTCCCCGCCACTTCCAAGAGGAAAAGAAAGAAGCCTCGGGCTATCAAATCAGGATCTCGTAGGCCAACTACTTTTGTTTCTCCTAGGGTTATTCTTGCAAAGCATCCCCAAATTGTTTTGTCCACTACCTCAAATTCTTTTGACTCTGAATCAAAATTCACTCACTTTCTCCTCCTCTTTATTGGGAAGAAGAAATACAACAATGTGAGACAATGGATTAAAGATTTGCAAGAAGAGAAGGCCTTGGAAGCTGCTAAAGTTGTAGTCGAAGTTCATTCTTCACCTGTGCCGCCATCATATTTACGTAATCCACAAACAGATGTCAATACTCAGTTGCACCAAGAACCTTTCAAGATGGCCGAACCTGAAGTGTCGCAAACAAAACTGGTCGTGAATATTCTATCTAGCAATGTGTATATTACATTGGGAGAATTTCTTAAGTTGGTACCTCAAGCGAAAGAATCGTTAGCAGAAATATTGACTCACAATTTTTTAATGGGTCCCCTACCACTTTTTGAATTTCAAATACTTAGGGTATAAATTGGCCAATAGGATTTGAGGCCAAAGCCCTGAAATCCACTATATATAGTTGTAGTTTCGAATTATTGTAAACACTTTGTCTTCATTTCAATACAAGTAGGTTGGTCCTCTTATGTGTTAGAAAGTGTCAAGGAAGGCTATAGCCCTTGCACAACACTCTTGGAACACAAAGGACGGGTAGCTCAGTGGTAGAGCACCCCACAGGAATGGGTGAGGTCCTAGGTTCAATCTCTAGCCCGACCACACACACCAAGTGTAAAAACTTTTTCACATGGTATCAAAGCCATGGTTGTGGGTGTGGTCTAGGCGGGCGGTAGCTAAAAGGGCTACGCCTTGAGGGGGAGTGTTAGAAAGTGTCAAGGCTATAACCCTTGCACAACACTCTTGGAACACAAAGGATGGGTAGCTCAGTGGTAGAGCACCCCACCGGAATGGGGGAGGTCCTAGGTTCAATCCCTAGCCCGACCACACACACCAAGTGTGAAAACTTTTTCACATTATGGAATGGATATGGAATGTCCTTGCTCTTCATCTTTCCTCCTTGATCTCTTGTGTTTCTTTGTATTCCCTATAAAAATTGGATGTGATTGTTGTTGGAGTTGATCATTGTTATGATTTTTGAGAGAGAGAGAGAGAGAGAGAGAGAGAGAGAGAGAGAGAGAGAGAGAGAGAGAGAGAGAGAGAGAGAGAGAGAGAGAGAGAGAGAGAGAGAGAGAGAGAGAGAGAAGAGTAAGTCTCTATCATTGTTGTGGATCTAGTATTAATGGATGTAGTATTAATTGCTAGTGTTAATGGATCTTAGTGTTAGATGTGGATCATATGCATTTGCTGGATTATGAACTATGTTATCGCTCTCATGGGAATGAATCTTTGCATGACAACTAGTTAATCTTGTTCATCTCCTTGATGCTCAAACATGAAATAACCCAAGAGGAGCTTGATAAGATTATGGGTAAATCTATAGATATTGTTTTCAAATTCCTTCAAGCCCCTTTGCATTAATCTTTTTGTTAGAATTCCATATGATCCTAGACAAAAAAAAAATTATTTTGATCATTATAATAAAAGTGAGTTTTATTTAGCCAAAAAGATAGATCTACTCGGCAATTATTTTGATTTTTTTTTCTTCTAGATAGTCATAAAGGCTTCTGATTGAGTCCAAAAGTTTGTGAAGAGCTGAAGAATAAATCTGTTGAAATATCGGATACAATTGTTAAAGCTAGTCAAAAAAAATTGCAACACAACATCAGTCTCAATTTCCTTCGAGACATTATTTTCATGAGCTCTATCTCTATGACTGCCATGAAGCAAAGGAGGCCAATTTTAAGATGACTGTATACTTTATTGAGTACACTCTAATGGACAAAATTTATTGGATTCTATATGAAAAAAAGTATGTCTTTTTAGCTGAGCATTGAATGTCTTTTATTTTGATGTTCATATTTCTTTCTGTATCGATTCTAGTTCTATTTTTAATGTTGCAACCGTCATTGGAGCTTGAAGATTCTTTCGGTGAAAGTAAATAAGAAAGGAATATCAAATTTTCTATGTGTAAAAATGAATTCAACTAAAAATACACATAGAGAATTTGATTCTTTGCTTCCTATAGCCATTCGGCAAATGCCAACAACAACCACATCTATTGGCGAAATAAAAATAAAAATCTATTTAGGTAAACATTATTGCTAATTCAGATCTTTTTTGAATTTTTGTATTTTTAATCTTTTTGTGCATAAAATATTTGTCATAATGTTAATAGTTTTCTTTCAATATTTGTAGTATGTACAACAGAAGGATTGTTTCAATTATGTGTGGTTCATGTTGTACAATACAAAACAATTTTTTCAGTGGTACAATCTACACATAGATGTTGATATTGTTAAGAAAATATTTTTCTCTCTAATTTGACATTAACAAAGTGATTCATTTGATGATTTTTTTTTTTTTCATTTTAATTCCAATTTCTTTAATATCGTTTTTAGTAGTTTGTTAGGAATAGTAAAAGTTTTGTTCCAGAAACTGAGAGCCCCAAAGGTGACAAAAAAGAAAGCTGCTCCTGCTCTAACAACTTTCAAGCTGCTTAGGATGCAAACATTATATATACGATCAACGGGATATAGAAATCCTTTCCAATTAAGAGGAATGAGAGATAACAAGAAAGAAGACTGTACTCTATCAACCTCCTAGTACTGAAATAGCACAAGAGCAAGCAATTTTACGAGATGCTTCTCTTAACATAGAACAAAATATATAAAAATTTTCTTAAAGAAATTTAATTTTATAGGATTTCAAGTATACATAAACATGTATATATTACCATCAAAATATAGATACAATCTTACATGTAGGCAACCCATTTTGTGGATTTTCATTGACATGAATATGGATTGTTACAATCAAGCCGTGTTTTTAGAATAGTACTATTTTGCAATTTCTACACCGACAAGAAATAAGGATCTTGTTCTAAATTTAATAATAATGATGGACTTGTATTTTTTTTATAATAAATTTTAGTGTTACTCCACTATTTGGATAGTTTCACCTATATCTATATATTTTATCTCAAGCTCATGTCTTTTAGGTACTTGCAAAAAATTGACACAAAATATGTTACATTTAGAAAAGATATTATATGACTATTTTATAAATGAGCTATTCAAGAAGAATAAAATGTTTAAGCTACTTACCAGTTTTCCATTGGAAATGAATATGAAGTATGTGGATCATATTGTAGGAGCAACAGTTCCTGCATGATATAATTCAGGCTCCAATCTTCCTCCATCTCAATACAAGTCATAAGTCCATCATTGTGAATTATGTCAATATTCTTTCGCTTAGAGTGTCCACTTCTTCAAGGTCTTGACCAAGTGGCACCCATTTGCTTTTAATCATCTTTGGTAATAGAAGCAAAGGCTCAACATTTGTTTTTCTATTTTATAATGAAAGTATATGGAAGACATTTTGATTCTGCATTCTAAATCCCCATCTGGTTTTTTATCCTAGCCTTCATCCATAAGCTCAGATAATAAACTATTCGATAAATTTTTACATACAAACATAGTTGGGGTTTTGTGTTTAATCGAACTATTTTCAAGCTTGTAATTATTTACATTGGTAGCAACACCATATCTCGAAACAATATGGCTTAGCATTATGCCATGCGTGACTAGGAATTGGCATTTGGCCAAGTTTATTGTATGAACACTTTTTCCAAGTAGGATAAATGCTCGGCCCGAGGGAACACACGAGTCGTTCATAAAGATTTCAAGAAATTTCCAAAAGAAATCCTTGAAAGCATAGGTCATCACTCGTTGGAAGGTGCTAGGAGTATTGCACAATCCAAATGGCATTAGTTTGTAAGCACATATTCTCCACTCAGTGGAGAACGCAATCTTGTGCTAATCTTCTAGAGCAATTTCAATCTGATTATAGCCACTAAATCTTTACATATGGTAGTTACTTCCATCCAGTTTGTCAATCATTGACACTATTACTAGAAGAATCCATGTGTCAGTAATTAACCTTTTCTGATACTGTGGAGGTATTAGACAATAACAAAAGCAATGTTGACCTGCTCTTGTACCATGTTGGAAAGAGAAAAAGTTGATGAATTAAAATTCAACTTAAGGAATTCACATGACTTTTGAAAAATTCAGATACTCGATTTCTTATTTAGATAGATGAAACTACATATTGGTTTTGTATCAAAATAAATTTTTTGCAAATTCGTTTGCACTAATAATGTAATCAAACTTATTAATTTATTCAAGTGTCATAGACAACCATGGTAGTTTTGATAGTTAGTTGGTTAAATCAAATAGTTAGTTAGCAGCTTTGAATATGAATAGATAAAGCTATAGATCATATAGAGTTGACTCTTGAAGATGTTCTAAACAACTAGTAGAGCTAGTATCAGGAACTGCTATCAAAGATTATGCAGAAGAGAGAGAGAGAGAGAGAGAGAGAGAGAGAGAGAGAGAGAGAGAGAGAGAGAGAGAGAGAGAGAGAGAGAGAGAGAGAGAGAGAGAGAGAGAGAGAGAGAGAGAGAGAGAGAGAGAGAGAGAGAGAGAGAGAGAGCCATGGTAGTTTTGATAGTTAGTTGGTTAAATCGAATAGTTAGCTAGCAGCTTTGAATATGAATAGATAAAACTATAGATCATATAGAGTTGACTCTTGAAGATGTTCTAAACAACTAGTAGAGCTAGTATCAGGAACTGATATCAAAGATTATGCAGAATAGAGAGAGAGAGAGAGAGAGAGAGAGAGAGAGAGAGAGAGAGAGAGAGAGAGAGAGAGAGAGAGAGAGAGAGAGAGAGAGAGAGAGAGAGAGAGAGAGAGAGAGAGAGAGAGAGAGAGAGAGAGTGAGTGACAAGCAACATTCATGCATTGTAGTATTCTAGAATGAACTTTGAAAGGTATTATCATTCAAAATAATAGACTATTGTATGCAAGAATAACAGACTTCATGTCCATTTGATGGATTTTCCAACCAAAAAATGTAGCTAATGCGATCACCAAGCATAAGGCAGTCCACTTAACCACAAGAGCAAATGTCTCATCAAAGTCAACACCTTTACTTTTCTCATAGCCCTTGACCACCAAGCATGCCTTGTGTTTCGTAATTGATCCATCAACACCCCAAACTCAAATTCTTATATCTAGTGTAACTTCACCAAATAAAATATAGAAGTCCTTGGTTGATGGCCCAATCATGAATCTCAAATATAATAACCTTGAGCACAAAACTCTCTTCATTACACTCTAGATGATGATCACACTTTCTTCGTATAAGGTTGCATTTTTTAATGTGAGTTTGGTTAAAGTTTATAGCACTAGACACCAATGAAATAGAAAGCTAGAATATGGTATTTGATTCATTGGTGGATGACACATCTACAACTTCAACTACCGCTTTATAAAATACTCATACACCAAATAACTTCAACCACCTCTTATGAAATACTCACACACTGAATGCTAATCCATGCTTTGACAAGATAGTAAAGAATTTTTATTTTGGTTTCAAATTTATTACCACATTTATCAATAGTATCTAGGTAGGTTTTTAGATTACTAACTCAATATAATTGACCTTCATTAAGTGACAATTGCAAAACCTATAGCACTAACACAATTCTTCCAATTATTGACTATTCTTACTATGATAAAGACTTAAAGCGTGGTTTGCAATATGTGATTAAAATAGTTGGACAAATCCTTTCTCCACCAGTTGTGCAATTGGTGTTAAAAAAGGAAAATTCAGCGAACAACTGATCTTTTTCACAAGTCTTATACTAGTAAACTTGAATTCCTATAATCGTTTAGCAATGATGTTAGAATATCGTTATCACAAAAAGATATGTTGGCCTCCAATATATTCTTCAAAAGGTAAATATGACTAGATACTTAACAATGTGATCAAACACATTAAAATGGCAACTCAAATACTATCATGGAATTTGTAATGAGATTTGTATGTTTTGACATCGTTGCAATCCAAGGCTATATAAATAAGGCCTAAGCATTCATAAATTTGTAGTTCTAGAAATCATTAAGGAATATTTTGTATTCCATTGAAATCTTAAATATGACACAATACCTTCTAGATGCTTTATTGCTATTGTAAAAAGGAAAGGTGTATAATTGTGATAAAGTAACAGACTATAGTCATTGCAAATAAAAGTACATTGGACAATATGGTCTAGTTTATGCCAAAGTATGCGTAATACTATAGGTCATGTTAACTAGAACTCGATAATGTAAGGTTAGTATTGTTTGTATTTGAATAATGGTAAACTTGCTGAAACTAACATACGTAAGGTTGCATATTAAGGCACTGCCTAAAATTCAAACGCCCATGGATTGAGGCCAACTTGACCAAAATTTTCTAATTGCTTATTTCTTGGATTTTGCAACATGCTTTGTTTTGTTTTAACATGTAGAAAGCTTTCAATTTCTTGATTAGCACTATCTCATCTTCTTCATTAGAGAGACAATTCCTATAATAGTTGCAAAGTAGTTTGTTGTGTAATCGGTATTGTTGATGTGGCATTAAGATTTGTTGATTCTTTTCATGTCATTAATACTTTTTTTATTGCAATGGTATTTGATAGCAATATTAGCTTTAAATATGTACACTTATTGATTTGTACATCCACATATAAGATGTTATCTATATTGGTGAACAAAGCTACAAGGTACCTCTATTTAGCAAAATTGAAAGTTGAGACTACACCTTGGTCCTTCAATGACAAACACTAATTTTTTTTAAAGATGAAGATCAAACATTATGTTATTTATTGCTTTTGCTTGTCACAAAAAACTATTGCTATTGCCTTTTATGTTAATTTTTGTTGCCTCAAACTAGTTCTCGAGCCTTTTTTATTTACATATATAATCAATCAATTGGTTGTAAGTCCATTGTCTACATTAATTGATTTTATTGTGTTTGCTATCTAGCAAACATTTACTTATCGAAATATCAACTTCAATATAATAAATCTAACTTTAGGAATTGTTAGAATTTGTACCTTATCCTATTTTTTATGAGGACCTAACAAGTACATACAAGGAATTCGAAACAATCTGCAAATATACAAAGGATTACAGAACAATGCATAAATACACTTGTCACAATTATGGCTATTTTCGAGCCGTGCGACTGTTTACGACTAATAACCTTACAACTTATGGCCTTATGCTTATTTACGAGATTTTATGTCTGCTTATAGCTTATGCTTGATTATGGGCTTTTATGATTGTTTATGGCCTTATGCTTGCTTACAACTTTTACGATTACAAACTTACACTTGCTTATGGCTTTATGACTACTTATGGGCCTTTATGTCTACTTACAATCTTACTCTATATGACTACTTACAAGCTTACATTGTACGACTGCTTACGAGGTTTTATGCCTTCTTACAGGCTTACAGGTTTATGATTGCTTACAGGGCCCTACGAATTCAGGTTTATTCAACAATCATAATTTGATGCTTGTATAACGTAGTGTAAGTACTTGGTATGTCAAGTACCATCTTTAATATCAAGTACTTAACCTGGTGGCTATCATAATCTTTACGTACTTGTCAAACCAATAATAGCGCTCTCAATCTATACAAGAATCATAGCACTGAAAAATAGTTCAAGTTGAAGTTTCCGAATGATCTAGTGCTCATATCCGAGCATTTAGATCAATCAAACACGTATAAACTATAACAATCTCAGTGCCGGCTATTTGGTCAATAATCTTGGGCATCTCAATATTGTCAGGCTCACACAAATCAATGTGTTAGATCTTCTAAGGTGGGTGACATTGTACATGAAACTATCACTTGATTGTACAAGCAATCTTCCTAGACAATTTTCAAGACAAGAGCACACAAGCATTGTCTTCTGCTCTTGATTTTTCTGATTTGTACATGCTACTTATTGAATTGATCATATAGTTTTATCGCATTCAGTAGAATGTTAGAATGATCAAATTGTGAAGAATTGCCAAAAATTGGCAAATCTAGCTTGATCAAAAACCATGTAGAATAGTGTAAATTGTGTACACAAGTGGGTCCCACACATGTGAGGCCATGATGCCACATGGGAAACGCATCCTAATGTAGGTTAGGTCAAGTCAAGAGACTTGGTCATGTCTATTTGGTGGTCATCCCTACTTTATAGGACCTACACCTAAGTTTAAGGTGAAAATTTGACCAACTAGCTACCTACCAAGCATAACTCTAGGAAATAGACTAGGGTTTCATTTTAGGTCAAGGAGAGTGAGTTAACTTCCTTATTACATGCTGGAAATCCACCTAACTTCAAGAAGGAAGTCGAATTTGCTATGTATTCCCTCTCTCCATAGTGAGAAGATAGAAAATTTTTGGAGCTCATTGGCAATCTCAAGCTAGTTCACTATGTACATTGAGTTTTTGTGATCCAAATGAAACCAAATCAATTTCTGCTTGTTTCTCAGGTTGAAGTCCGTACTACAGCCTGTAGTACACACGTGTGGGCTCGGATTTCAATGTTTATCAATGCTTTTGATTGTTAATGCTTGTTGTTTCTCAAATTGCCAATCTAGATCAACTTTTTTGTGTCTAGTTTTTTGATAGATTTTTAAGCAAGCATCCAATCACTCTTGTGGATCTTTAGTAGATCCATTTATGGTCCTAAAGTATAGTACTTTCACATGGTATCAGAGCCAAGTACAAGAGCATAAGCCATTGATCTAATGCAAATCCATTTTTAGCAAGTTTTGGTGCTAAAAACTAGTATTGAGAGGGCAAGCTAGAATCTTGATTTTGGTGAGGAGATTTGATCCTAGGGGTCCAAATCCGTACTGTCCACATGTGTGGGCACCTCTGAACCTGCATTTAATGCATGGTATTCATTTGATCCAAAAAAATTCAATTTGTGAGCTATTGTGTAATTTTTGGCGGAGATCCTAGGATAATCTACCAAGATCATTTGCCATTGATTAGATTTGAATTTGTTTCATGGAATCTAATTAATCTAGGCTGATTTCAAGTCCTATTAAGGTTAAAAACAGGTCTTGAAAGTACACCAAGAAGGAAGAAAGAGATTAAGCCATTTTTTTGTCCAAAAATAGCCAAAATTGGCAAGATTTGATTGTAAGTAGATTTCACATCATCTTATCTTCATTCCAACTTTGTGAGGGAGTGCTAGAACTGAGATTATAAGTCCATTTGTTGGATTAGAAATCTAATTTGAGTGAAAAACTACAAGAGAGAGACCTTAGTGAGTTTCTAGAGATAATCAAATCCATTTCTTGGCAAGATTTGTTTGAAAGTAGTTTTCACTTCATCTTATCTTCATTCCAGCTTTGTGAGGGAGTGATAGAACTGTGATTATAAGTCCATTTGTTGGATAAGAAATCAAATTTGAGTGAAACACTGCAAGTGTGAGACCTTTGTGAGTTTCAAGTCAATCAAATCTATTTCTTGTTTGTAGAAGTCACTAGTAAGATGGGATCTGCTGGAGCATACCTTCTAGAAGCTAGTGAGAGGTTGAATTCTACAAATTATGCTATTTGGAAGGTTAGAATGGAGTCACTCTTGGTGCTCCAAGACCTTTATGAGTTCTTGATTGAAGATGAAGATGAACCTCTAGGTGCACAGGAGTTAGCTAGATACAAGAAGAGATCTAGGCTTGCACTTCATTGTGTGAAGATGAATGTGAGCAATGATTTGTTGAGAGAAGTATCAGCTTGTACTAATGCTAAAGAGGCTTGGGAGTCTTTAAAATCAATCTATGAGTCTAGCAACACTTCTAGAGTTCTTATGCTTAGAAATCAAATTTTGCAAAGCATGAGGAGAAGTGAGGAGAGTGCACAGGATTATGTACTCAGAATCAAGTCTCTAAATAGGGAGTTGGCTTCCATTGGAGAGAAGATTCATGATGAAGAGCTTGTACAAATTGTCCTTAATGGTCTAGGAGATGACTTTGCAAATTTGGTCCAAAGTTTTGCCATCCAAGACACTTTGCCAACTATAGAAAAACTTCACAGTGTATTAGTGGCTGAAGAGTGTAGGATGCTCCATGCAAAATCTAGGATGAGTTCCTTGTCGTTGCAGGATGGTGATGAGAAAGCCAATTTCTCATTCAAGGGCAAAAAGAAGACCAATGGAAAGAAGAAGCATCTAAAGGAGGCCAAAGAAGAGGATGATGCATCAAGCTCAAAGGACAAGTCAAAGCAAAAATGCTTCTTTTGTGGAAAGAAGGGGCATTATGCATCTGAATGCTACAAGAGGCTAAGAGCACAAGTGGAGGAGGACAAACAAGGAAACCTTGCAAAGGAGGAGGAGGAGGATGAAGTAGATGTATTCTTGATGGCATCTACATCCTCACCAACAAGCAATAGCAATTCAAGAGACAATTGGTGGATCGACAGTGGGGCTAGCTCCCACATGTCTTGTGAAAAGGACTTTTTCTCAACCTTACACTCATTCAATGATGATAAAAAGTTTGTCTTTACTGCAAATGATGAAGAGTGTAGGATAGATGGTGTTGGCACCATATCTTTGTGTCTAGAATCCTCAAAATGCATGGATCTAGAAAATGTCCTTTATGTACCATCAATCACCAAGAATATGCTTAGTGTTGGTCTACTCTTAGAAAGTGGTTTGGATGTCCACTTTAAGCATGGTGTTTGCTTCATCTTGAAGAATGATGTTTGCATTGCAAAGGGATTTAAACATGGAAGATTGTTTAAGTTGGAAGCTAGTGTTGCTTTTGAAAGAATGAGCTTGGCGAAGGAGGAGATCACTCAAGAGGAGATCTTGGCAAAGTGTGATCTTGCTTGCATTGAGGAGGAGCATCAAAAGGAGGAAGATCTTGAGGATCAGCCTCAAAGCATGAGATTTCCAAGGGAGTCCTCAATGACAATGGCCGAGTCATCAAATTGCATGCAAATTGTCCATTCAAGTGTGCATCTTGCAAGGGTGGTGAGCATTGGAGAGTCTACTATCTTTGAATACTTTTTGGAAAGTATTAGTAGACATGAGGTGACTTGTTTCTTACCTTTAAGATCCATGTTGTTTATTACTTTGTATGACAAGACAATGAAATGGGATGCTTTGAAATCTACATTTGTTGTTGATAAAGCAATTTCATTGGATAACTATTTTTGTAATAGTTTGAATAGAGTCATAAAACATGAAACATCATTTGCTTTGGAAATCTTTCTGTCCACATGCTTTGTGCATGATCATTCCAATGTAAGGACCAGAGATTATCCTATTTCAATGATAGGAATAATGGTAGTGTTTTGCTCTTCAAGTAGAGATTGTAGAATCTACTTATTTTCAACCAAAGAATTTGTCAATGGTGGAAATGTGATCTTTCAAGAGTGGAAGATTTGTAAACTTGAAGAAGCACCTTTGGATCAACACATTATTCAATTCATTGATGTTTTGGAGTCAAGTCAAGTGGAGGATCAAGCTCAAGACCCGAGGACTCCAAGAAGAATCTTGAGTATCAAGATGGAGCCATCTAGGCTCAATCATATGGATCAAGCAAGACAAGTTGTCTTTGGCAACATTATTTATGCACTTAATATTTTCATTGATGTATCTTCAAGTGCACAAAATGCCTTGGAATCCATGGCTTGGCATGATGTTTAGTTTTGAAGTGTGATACATGTATATAGACACATTTATGGAACATCTTGTAAGGGATCCTCTAAGAGGTGGTGAAAGATCCTTCATGGACATCATTCTCTATTGGAGTCTCAAAAGTTCCTTCTTTGTAGCTGGATTTTTTAGACACTTCTAAAAGCTTTCATTGATCTATCAAGAGAGTTGTAAATAGATCAAGCTAAATTTGAGGAGGAGTGTGAAGAATTGCCAAAAATTGGCAAATCTAGCTTGATCAAAAACCATGTAGAATAGTGTAAATTGTGTACACAAGTGGGTCCCACACATGTGAGGCCATGATGCTAGGTCAAGTCAAGAGAGTTGGTCATGTCTATTTGGTGGTCATCCCTACTTTATAGGACCTACACCTAAGTTTAAGGTGAAAATTTGACCAACTAGCTACCTACCAAGCATAACTCTAGGAAATAGACTAGGGTTTCATTTTAGGTCAAGGAGATGATTTAACTTCCTTATTACATGCTGGAAATCCACCTAACTTCAAGAAGGAAGTCGAATTTGCTATGTATTCCCTCTCTCCATAGTGAGAAGATAGAAAAATTTTGGAGCTCATTGGCAATCTCAAGCTAGTTCACTATGTACATTGAGTTTTTGTGATCCAAATGAAACCAAATCAATTTCTACTTGTTTCTCAGGTTGAAGGCCGTACTACAGCCTGTAGTACACACGTGTGGGCTCTGATTTCAATGTTTATCAATGCTTTTGATTGTTAATGCTTGTTGTTTGTCAAATTGCCAATCTAGATCAACTTTTTTGTGTCTAGTTTTTTGATAGATTGTTAAGCAAGCATCCAATCACTCTTGTGGATCTTTTGTAGATCCATTTATGGTCCTAAAGTACAGTACTTTCACACAAATGCTTCTCCATAGTCTAATTAGATTCTCTTATAGTTTTGTCTGAACTATCTAATACTTTGATATAGCAATGTTTTACGCTGTTATGTTTGTCTACAAAATCAATCTAATAGATTTTGATGATTGCAAAGTTAGAATCACTTAGAACTCAAACATGGCAATAGTCACGATAGTTCTGTTCAAATTTGATAGGTGTAGTCATGCATTAGGAGAAGGATTATTCCGCAAAGCTCGATAGTACGTCTATCAAATGCAACAATTTCTCTATCGAGCATACTTTTCCTCTTCCAACATGGTATCAAAGCAGTATTTTCTAGTATCAGATCATTTTTATGGATTTTCGATTAAATCATTGTATGGTAATAGTGACATTATCATATACTATTTTTCATTATTGAGTCATCAAATTATCAACAAACTAACTTCCATATGGATTCACAGTAGACAAGCTAAACGGATCCAATTAACATTTGTGAAAATTTAAGATGAAGACCTTGCTAATTGCTAATGAGCTATGGGATGTTGAAACAGAAATTGAATTGAAGCTTGAAGATGATACAACTGACTCCACATAAAAATCAAAGGATGGTAAATCTTTGCACTAATCATTTTAATGTTTTAGATACCTAGATTGGCCATGTATTTGCATGTATCTGAAGCTCAAACTTTGAAAGAAGTATGGGAAACCTAGAGCGCACTATATGATGTGAGGGACGTAACTTCTAAGTGGCATCCTAAAAGAAAATTCTTCTCACTCACAAGATGTCTAATAGTGATTCGCTTCAGAATCATGTTAACCAGTTTAAGAACCTGTTGCAGTAGATGGCAGTTGTCGGATCGACTATCGACGACAACTATCGACGATTAAGATGCAATTATGACATTGATATCAAGTCTGTCACCTATATACAAAAATCGGGTGATGATCATAACGACAGACTCAGATTTAACTTTATCAAGAGTAATCAATGTGTTGCTATAGGATAGAAGAAATGTAGACAACTCTTTGAATTTAGTATTGCATGCTCTATATGTAAAAAAGGCATTAAACGTCAAAAGAAAGACATGAAATAATGTGTATCAAATCAAAAGGCAACACATATTCAAGAGCAATTATCGAATCCACGTCCGAAGAAGAAGAAATTATGTAAGTATTGCAAACTCACTAATCATGAGATTTAAGATTGTAGGATATTGAAAGTGAAGAATGCCAACGACAAGCAATCAGATCAATAGGCAAATGCAGTTGCATTTACATCTCAATGCCATGTTCAAGACATGGATGCAAGGGCGTTTATGATTGAAGAACAGATAGGGCAAGTCGATAATGCTTGGTTTCTAAATTCTTGAGTCACTCAACATATGACCAATCCTATACGCCTTACAATACAAAGAGATGTTCATCTTGGTGATGATAGTACACACACTATCGAAGGTAAAGGCACTATAAAATTGAAACTCTAACATGATCAATTCAAGTTACTATCAAATTTTTTGTATATACCTAAACTATCAGCAAATCTATTATCAGTAAGTAGAATTATTGATTTAGGTCACTGGGTAGAATTTGAGTCTAATCAATGCCAAATTGTCGATAGGACGAATTAGAAGGTCCTTGCACTCAAAAGAGGCTTGGATTCATTGTTATTCTGACACAAGTCAAGCCTTGAATACTTTTGTTCTAGTCAATAAGCACTATAGATTAGGTCACTTGAATCATATATCTGTACCGAACATGTTAACAATCCTTAGTACTTGATCTCAATTATCTAGACAAGAAGATCAAGTGAACCCCCATATCTATCATAGCTACATTCTTGGAAAGCAGACTAGGATTCCATTTAGATTGAGTCATAAGCGTGCAACAAAAGAATTCTAGATGTCGTTCATTCATATATATGTGGCCCAATGCAAAATTTTGTCTGCTTTTCACACGTGTGAGCATAGCCAAAAGCATGTGATTGATCTTCTAAGGAGTGTGTGATTGCACATGAAACTACCTCTTGATTGTAGCTACCAGTCTATCTTGACAATCTGCAAGGCAAGAGCACACTTCCACACAAAAGCTTTAAAAAGCTATCATTCACATATTAAAAAGTCACTTGATGAAAAACTAAGTACAAAAATAGGTTGCTCTAGGGTAAAGTCGATCAGCTTCGTGTTGTCTGATTCGAGCGAATCAATAGTATGTATAAAGGAGATCTCACTACCATATAGCCATAGCTCGTGTTATTACATGTGGTAATGCTCACAAATGATTGGATCCCATTGATTGTCTTTCTACATCATGATTGGACTCCTAGATTTGTTGGAGTTTAATCTAACTCTTACTCATCCCAACAGCCCTCCTTCCTTCTCTAAATTTTACTCTCTCAAATGTAACCTGTAGAAAATGAACTGTCGCTACAATCTGGTTTTTACTCGCATTTTTCGCACAGCCGAGAAATGCAAAAAACCCGACACTGTGTTTTTAAACTGAGTTTTCTAACAAGCAACAATGCAAGTTTTATACAAAATTCTACACAAGCAAAAATTGAAGAAAAACCCGACACTGCATATAGGGCGACACTTGCCCTACAATAGGCTGAAGTTGTCCTACAAATCAAAGGCGATGTCCTACGAACATCGAAGGTGTCTTTCGACCAGAAAGCCTTCACGCTCCATCAACGAACTGATCCACTGATCAATTTAACAACTGTTCTCAATCTTGTAATTGTAAAGTTAAGTTAGTACAAGATTTTTCCAACTGATATATATACATGTGATTGAGCAATTGTATACAGAGAGAGGATCATGATACGTAAGGTCAGATAGCAGAGATAGTCTTTTATCAGTAGCTGACTCCTCAGAGTTAGTGAGAGAGAGAGAGAGAGAGAGAGAGAGAGAGAGAGAGAGAGAGAGAGAGAGAGAGAGAGAGAGAGAGAGAGAGAGAGAGAGAGAGAGAGAGAGAGAGAGAGAGAGCTATTTTAGAACCTTAGCAATTGTCTTGAATCTGTTAGTAGGATCACGCACTTATCAGCACAATTGTATTGTGGTCTGATCGTTGTATTTACAACTTCAATATACAGATTCGCTATTGTTCTATACCTTCGCATTCTTGTTGAATAATAACTCTCGCTCCTCTCACACAAACATTATTAAGAAGAGAATTGTATGGCTATCTCTGACACATGAATTAACTCTACATTCTCTTCATATCAGGTTATCAGTATTAGAACATTGCATGGCTGTCTCAGATGCCTAATTCCTTTTGCAATCTCTCTTTCACAACACTCTATGACTCCTACATTGATAATCTGATTTCACACACAAATAACTGCTCATAACTCCATTCTCCAAGTAATCCATGGTCCTGGTTATAACAATTTCCTTGTTTTTCTTCAGATAGAAGTGGTATCAGCTCTGATATCTATTTTTGCCCATAGAGTGATATCAGTGCCTGCTCCCACATGAGTGATATCAGAGCCAAGGTTCATTGGATTACTAGAGTCCAGGATTTATTCTAGCTCTATAGAGCTATTCTTTCTGTTTGTGTTTCATCTCTTGCTACTCGATCGCTATGGAAGGTTCAACTTTAAAGACCCAGTTGATCAACAAATTCAACGGAGATGACTTCCACATGTGGAAGTTCAAGATGAGGATGATCCTGATCGAGAAAGAGCTATGGGGGTACGTAAATGGCTCAATACCCAAGCCGATAGAACCTGAATTGCTTCAAGCATGGGAAGCAAAGGATGGCAAAGCACTTGCCATTGTATCCATGAATCTGAAAGACACTCAGATTGCTCATGTGTCAAACATCACCATTTCCAAAGAAGCGTGGGATATCCGTACAAGCATCTACGAGACCTCAGATGTGTCCACTCATCTCTTCTTGAGAAAGAAGATGCTGACACTCAGAATGAGCGAAGGCACCTCAGTAAGCAACCATCTGAACGAGTTCAAACAATTGCTAAACCAACTGGCTATAGTAGGATCACCTGTATCAAAAGAAGACTCTACCATGTCTCTTCTTGCCAGTCTTCCATCCTCCTATGACAATTTAGTGTTGCTTCTTAGCAACACTCCTACGCTATCTCTACAAAAATTCATAGCAAGTCTGTTGCAGGAAGAAGTAAGGAGGAAAAGTTTGTCCACGTCAACGAGTACCAAATCCATGGCACTCTACTCAACCAAGCAGCAGTCCAAGAAGAAGAAAGGCTTCAAGGACAAGAAGACAAAGGCAAAACAGCCAGCAGTTTCGCAACCACAACAGCAACAGCACGGCTAATCATCATCCAAGACCAGGCTATTTTGCAAGTACTGCAAAAGAACCAACCATGATATCAAGGACTGTTGCGTCCTCAGGCATAATGAAGCCAAGAAGAAGATGCAGCGCCAACAACAAGGCAACTCTGACACAATCAGAGATTCACAAGAACATGAGAGAGCGTCGATGGTACAAGATCCACCCAATAGAGATGCCCATCAATGGTATCTCGATTCAGGTGCCTCTCAGCACATGACGCCATGCAAAGACCTCTTCCCTACACTCATAGCTACAGAATCAAAGTACATCTTCTTTGGTGACTCCAGTTCACATCAAGTCGAAGGCCAAGGCTCTATTCGACTACAATTCTCTGATGGCATCACAAGGCAACATAATGGTGTACTTTATGTATCCAAATTAACAAAGAACTTATTGTCTATTAGAAAGATCACTGATAAAGGCTATAGAGCTTTGTTTATAGCTAGGCGATGTACTATTTTAGATGAGAATTCAAAGGAAATTCTCTCTGCTTACAGAGAAGGAAATTTGTACATACTGAGTCACGATGTTGCACTTTCTGTGAATTGTTCAGATGCTAATTTATGGCATCAGAGATTAGGACATCTAAACATGCGTTCAATCTTGTATATGCATCATAACAAAATGGTCAAGGACATGAATATAAACGCTATTACTATGGCTAATCAATTTGTCTGTGAAAGTTGCTTACTAGGCAAACAACCTAGAACCAGATTTTCAAGAGGACAGGCCAGAAGAGCCAAGTCCATTCTGTCACTAATACACAGTGACTTATGTGGTCCCATGAGCATACCTTCCTTGGGTAAGGTTGTATATTTTATTACATTCATTGATGACTACTCCCATTTTACCAGTGTAATGTTCATTAAGAACAAGTTAGAAGCAATCAATTGCTTCAAGAAATTCAAGCAATATGCTAAGAATCAGACTGGTCAGAAAATCAAGGCCCTACGGTCTGATTCAGGGGGAGAGTACCTATCAAATGAGATGAAGGACTAACTGTCGTCATGTGGCGTGCACCATCAGTTTACTACAAGCTACACTCCTCAACAAAATGGAGTAGCTCAGCAGAAAAACCGCACATTGTTGGAAGTTGCACAATCCATGACAGCCAATGCCCATTTATCTCAAACATTCTGGGCAGAAGCAATCTCTACGGCCTGCTATCTGCAGAACTACTCCAGCACTAAAGCAGTTGATTCCAAGACATCGTTTGAAGCCTATTGCAGATACAAACAAGCTTGCATTAGGGGAGTTTTGAGCTCCAAAAAGACCCTTTAAGAATTCGTGCAAGATGTTTTTTATATTATTGAAATATTATAACACTAATACTTTTGACTTGCAAAAACTTCTTAATCATTTCTCAAAATAATGTCATGTAACATATCATTGGAAAGCCCTTGTTGAGCGCTTTTCAATGCACCAAACACCGCTAAATTTGGACTTACCACAAAGTTATGCCATTTTTAGTGTGGAATCAAAATGTGGACTCAAAAAGTTACGTTACGTAGATTTCAAATTTGAGTGTTTTGATTGGTCCATGTGTAAGAAAAAATAAAGAAAAAAATATAAAAAGAGTCTTTACAAAGGGTCTTTTTTGGATTTAGAACTCCTCTAATGAAACATCTACATGTTTTTTAATGTCTCTGCTATGCACAAGTGCCATTTGATCTGAGGAAGAAGCTAGACCCAGTAAGCTGTAAGAACATCTTCATCGGCTACTCAACGTCACATAAAGCATATCGCATCTATGATGGTGATTCAGGTCACATCTCAATCAGCCGTGATGTTGTCTTTCAAGTATCACGATTTCAAGCAGAAGCAACCGATGCAAGAGTATGCCACAGCAGCTCCACCATCCATCATTAGGCAACGACCTACAACTGTTTAGACACAGGAGTTTTCCCAAGAGCTCCGCTTACCATCAATGGGCCCAGACCCACGATTGTTCAGCCACAAGATGCTCTGCTAAAGGATTTTCACAGAAGTATGGGATTGACACTGGTAGTCAAACATACATCAATCCGCTTGTTATTTACTTCTTGCTCCGCAGACTGCAATGTATATCTCAAGCGTAAAGAGTCAAGCTATGTCATAATAGCATTATACGTTCATGATTCTTTAATTATCAGCAATTCAAATCAGTTATCACAGGAAACCAAATCTCTGCTTTCATCATAGTTTGAGATGACTGATTTAGGCCCAGTCCATTACCTTCTTGGTTTGGAGATCAGCAGAGATGGCATAGGCAGAAGGATAGTTATAAGCCAAACTCCCTAGAGCACTTTACGACATGAAGTAATCTGCTAGGACTTGGTTTTCAAAGGATTAACACTTCTTTTTATCGAACATGGTTATAACTTAAGCACTTCATATTTTAATGTCTACTTTAAATTAGTGCAGCATTCTTCTTTTATTAATACCTTGTATGTGGACAACACACTACTATTCAATGACAGTGTCGAAAAGACGCGAAACAAATGTTGTCCTCAGAATTCGACAGGACAGATATGGACGAAGCTCATTACTATCTCGGTATTCAAATCTGCAAAGACAGAGAGCAAAGGATGATTTACATCACTCAAAAAATGTACATTTATAATATGCTAATCAGATATAATCTGATGAATTGCAAGTTAGCTCACTCACCAATGGACATTTCCTATCTAGAAAAACAAGAGAATTCTCCATGTAATTCTTAGGCATAAATAGGATGTGGACAAATTAGGCAAAATGGAAGATGGAAATAGAAGGCTAACATTTATTAGATGGGAAATGGTTTGCTATTTGATAGATTTCCATCATCAATTTAGGAAGTGTTACATTTTTTCTGGTTTGCATACTTCTTAGGGATATTTCATAGGGGGGGTGCAATAGTGACATCAAGTCACACTTGACCCCTTCATAGCCCCCATCTCTTTTTGTATTTCTTCATCTAGATTTCACATGCAAATATGCATAGTGGGCCTTAGTTCCCTCTCCTCTATCTTGTAGCAACTTGCATGATGTTTTCCTGCCTAAAAAATTCAAATTTGAACGTCTTCTAAAAAAATAAGAGGCCCAACTATAGTAGAGATGATGCTAGGGGTAGTGCTTGGCATGTTCACTTAACCCAAGTCAGCATTCTTTATGCCAAGTCATCTTCCACACATGGGAGCCCTGACTTTCCTATGTGAAACAGGGTAATTGCCTTCCTATTTTTTCTTTCCAATGAATGGTGAGTTTTTTGACAGATAGACATGCCCTAGGCATGTGTCTGAAAACACCCTTAGTTATGTTTGTTTCAGTCTAGAAAAATGAAAGAATCATCCTCTTGTTTCCTTACATAGGAACTTATAAAAAGCTCATTGAATATCAATCATAGTAGGGGTTCTCAACAATTTGAAAAAGTAAAAATGTATGGTGACACACTTAGTGGGAAAGCATAGAGTAATGCTTTTAATAGTTGTCCCATGTATCTACTAACATATTTGGTTGGAAAAGGGGTGCCCACTTGGGCATCAACTACATGACTTGACAAGTTTGCTTTATTACACACTTTATGCCACATTGTGTACTTAGCCTGACGAATGAGCATTCTTTTTTAAATTGAAATGAACATTTAATGCTCTTTTTAACAAGAGAGCATTAATTGAAACATTTGTCTTTTGTTGAGATCTCTCTCTCTCTCTCTCTCTCTCTCTCTCTCTCTCTCTCTCTCTCTCTCTCTCTCTCTCTCTCCACACACACACATGAATCAATGGCCTTGCCCACTAAGCTTTTGTTGGCCCATCATGATGTGCCTTCTATTCTCAAAGGTGCAATATGAGAAATTTATTTTTCTTGCCCATGGCCAAGAAAGGAAAACCAACTACTTCTCCTTGAAAACTCTTTTTTGTTGGGAAGCTAATTGGCACAACCAAGAATGGAAGTGTGTTAATGTGGCCAATGAATGTGTGTATGAGTGGACGTGCATCGCACATACGTAAAACATGGGATCAACGTATTCCTCAACGTGATTGAGGGTGCAAGCAAGCCCCACTCTCACTCGTGCAGGGCCCTACCGTACTCCAACGATCGAGGAACCTCCATCATGCTAGATACATCAAGATCCATGATGAGATGGATCAAGCTTCTTGAGGGTGGCTTTGCTACTGCACCTAGTCACGTCCAGGAATATGCAGATCCTGAAAGATGCAGCCTTATCAACATTTAATTGCATATGTTATATATATATATATATATATATATATATATATATATATATTAGGTGCCACATGGCACTTCACTTGGGAGGCTGCCTTCATCTGCATCTCCTCAGCTTTGTTTAAATATTGTTTATTAGAAAAGACGAAGAAGGCCTTGGGCTGATCATGTCACGTGGGTATCTATTCCGTTGACAGGATTACTAAAATCACAAATCCCGACCTACATCACACTACCTACTTCAACTCTCCCCCACAACACGCACCCACACACTCACTCACTCACTTTGGGCTGAATGAGTGAGTGAGTGAGTGAGTACACTCTAGTCCTATTGGGTAAGTTGGGGAAGCCTGAAGAATCATAATAATTCATGGGCTGAATGCTCATGGAGCACGTTCTTGGAAAGAGAGGTGAGCAACGGGAGTAGAGATGCGTGTTCATCTCACCTCAATCCTGTCGGTTTTGTCAGCGTACTCCTGGTTGAGGGACAATGCATCACTCTCTTTGTGTGTGTGTGTGTGTGTGTGTGTATTTGTTTGTGTTTATGTGCGGCATGCGCAGCTAGAGATCTCTTTTCATGTGCATCTCTATGATGTCCGTCGTCACGTCTCCCATTATCCAAACTCTTATTGATCAACTCCAGAGTCCACGTTGCTTGCTTGCCATCTAAGATTTGCACTTGTGTGTACCTAGGGTGACCGGTCGACCTTTTTGAGTTTCGTTCTTTGCGTAAGTAAACTATTTAACAACTATATATGATCATTCAAAATTTCAAAACCATACGGCACATTACAAATTTCTTAAAACACACATATTCTCTCTCTCTCTCTCTCTCTCTCTCTCTCTCTCTCTCTCTCTCATTTTTGTTTGTGGTCCAACTAAATGATCTGTATGATATATTTAAAAAAGGATCATGATATATTATCACAATATTTTGCAAAACATCTTATCCTCAAATCATCAAAGAGCAAAACTATTGTATATCAAATTTGTCACTAGAATGGTGATTAAAACATTATCATTGAGTCTCAACTCTCTTTATGATAGTTCTAAGAAATTCCTTTAGACTACTAATGATATGAGTACTCCTACTCACCTCAACAAAATGGGGTGGTCGAGTACAAAAGCCTTGAGCTTGTATGCTTCTCTTTCCATATCATTTTGGGATGAAGCCATTTATTGTGCTATTTACTTATGTAATAGATTTTCTAGTAATGTCTTTGATGGAAAAATACCAATGAGTTGTTACTCAAGGAACAACCAAATTTAGCTCATTTGAGGATCTTTGGATCCATTTGCTTTGTGCAAGTTCCTCTGAATGTTAGAACCAAAGAAGATCCCAATTCGAATAAAGGGATTCTTGTTGAATATTGCTCATCAAGTAAAGCTTAAAGAATGTATGTACTTTCTACTAAAAAAATTGTGATTATTAGAGATGTAATCTTTCATGAAGGGAAAACATCAAGCTTGATGGTGAATCTAATAGGATCTTATCTGTGTGCAGTTAAGCTACATAGCAACGTAAGCATCAGAACAAACCAAACTAAAGAGTATGCAAACTTTAAGCGATTCTCAGGCTACTAAAAGAGGTGTGTGTATGTATCATTCTCAAAACAACTAGTCATTATATACATGAAGTCCTTTCCTTTGAGGCTATCCTGCATGGCAAGGCTGTCGTCTACGGGACCAAGTCCCGGCATGTGTCATTACGAGGCACGTGCATGGTATACTGCACCCAATGTTAAAACGAGTGTACAATAAAAATAATAGAAAATATGGTACCGACACAACATACTTAAGCTTTCAATTCTAACACTCTCCCTGAAGCTTAAGTCTCATAAACAAAAAGCTTATCTCTTTTGCCCATTAAACTTGTCCTTACTCAAAGGTTTCGTAAGGACATCAACTATCTAATTTACTCTACTATAGTGTACTATTTTAAGTTCACTACTAAGCACACATTCACATACAAAGTGATATTTAATTTCTATGTGCTTAGTTCTAGCATGATAAATAGGATTCTTCACAAGTTGTATGCCGCTCTGGCTAACGCAAAATATGATAATCTCGGAATCCTGCTAAAGTCAAATCTCTGCAAGCAACTACCTTAACCAAATAGCTTCATGTACAGCACTCCACAAAGCTTTATATTATGCTTCTATCGTAGGTAGAGCTACTGTATTTTGCTTCTTACTCGACCATGAAAAACAACCATTATGAATGTGAAACACATACCCTGATGTGGAGCATCTATCATCCATGTTTCTGTCCCAATCCGCATCAACATAGCCTTCAAGTTTCACAAGGTTAGTGTTACGGGAGTAGAATAAGTCAAACTTTGATGTATCTTTCACGTACCTAAGAATACGCTTAGCGACTTTCAATGCGACTGCTTTGGTGCATGCATGAATTGACTCACTAGAGCCACTACATAGCAAATGTCTGGTAGGTAAGGCTTCCCACTAATGAGCGATAGTCAGCTGCATATAGGGAATTGCTATCATCATACTTTGAAAGCTTTACGCCAACTTCAAATAGGAGTAGATGATACCTTATTATCTTCCATGCAAAATCTCTTGAGTAGTTCAACAACATACTTTCTTTGAGTGAGCGCAATTCCTTGATTGCTTTGCCAAACTTCCAAAATATGTCACATCAAATAATCTACATAGAGTTGATTTGGCTTCCTTCACCAAGCTATCATTACTACTAGTAATGATCAAATCATCCACATAAAGTGCAGCCAAAAGTATAGAATCATCCCTGACAAGTGTGTACAGATTGCAATCTAATGCAGTCCGTATAAACTTATAAAGTACTCATCACTATGTCCATACCATGCATGAGGAGTCCGCTTCAAACCATACAAAGCTTTATGCAATTTGCATGTCTTGGTCTCCTCTCCTTGGATCACAAAGATTTCTAGTTGTGCCATATATATTTCTTCATCCAAAGTCTCGTTAAGGAATGCAGACTTAACATCCATCTAATGGGATTTTTCAACCAAACTTAGTTGCTAGGGAAAAAAACAATCTCAAAGTAGCCATTTCGATATAGGTGCGAAAGTCTCCTCATAATCTATTCCCTTACTTTGAGCATAACCTTTAACAACTAATCTTGCTTTATACTTAGCAATAGATCCATTCGCATGATATTTGATCCTATACACCCATTTACTTCCAATAGGCTTCTTACCTACAAGAAGATCTACAAGCTTCCAAGTTTGTGTTTTCTAATGGACTCTGTCTTGTCCTCCATTGCCATTTTCCAGACTTTGCTCTCCCTTGCTTATTCAAATGTAGTGGTTTCATAGGAATTTCTAATTTCCGTTACAAGAGCATAGTTCAGCTGGAATCTATTTGGAGGTCTTTGGCTCCTCATAGATCTCTCCTGCTTGGCTTGTAGATGGGATTTCTTTGGCACCTTCTTGCACCAGCTTTTCATACCACTTTGGCACTTTATGTTGGGGTGACATGCTTCTTGGGGAGTACGTATCCCAAGGAACATCGTCTTTTCTCTTATCACTAGCCAACTGATTGTTTGTTCAAGCGTGGATACTCATCGTGCTTTGGTGCTTCATCCATCATAACTTCTTGATTTGATGGAGCATCCTATCTTGCAGCTTCTTCACTCTCTTCAGTTCACCATCCAAGTTCTCAAGTTTGGGCAAAAGATCGTAAGTTTACTCCTTAGGTGTTTGAGTTACATCATTATCATAAAAATAATGGTGAGAGCTCTCCTCGCCTTTTTGTTGTATGCTTTCACTTCGACTTCTATCATTGGGTAGGCTTCCTCACCAATAATGACCTCTGAAAGTTCCTTCTCCATGAGAATATTTTTAAGCTTGAACTTCTAGATGCTATAATTGAAAATGTCATCAAGCTTAGTTGCCTCTCCAAGCATGGCTTCTCCCATAATGGACATGGCTTCAAAAAACCACTTGTTTGAGATCAAAAATTCATTTTTCAATGCAAAACAAATGCAACGCCATACTCTAGACCTTGTCTGGATGAATTTTATGGACCTTCCACAAGATCCACCAGCACCATATATGGCTTTGATCGGCCTTTCGATCTTCAAAAAATGAGAAGTTTAGTGGTTTTGGTCATTATCAGCCCCGAACTATAGAATGGTGAAGATTCCACGTGAAATGAAGCTTCTCCCTGAGAAAAGACACTTTTCTATCTGCTTTAATGTCGGGGAGTTCACCAATTAGTTGCTGCCAAAATTTTGGTCAAAATTGGAGCTTGTTTTACCTCCAAAAACCTCCTTTAGTGAGCCTAATTGGGAGAGAGTAGGAAATGAACTAAAACTTTGCTTTGACAATTAGGGTTGGGCTTACTTGATCTCTCTCTCTCTCTCTCTCTCTCTCTCTCTCTCTCTCTCTCTCTCTCTCTCTCTCTCTCTCTCTCTCTCTCTCTCTCTCTCTCTCTCTCTCTCTCTCTCTCTCTCTCTCTCTCTCTCTCTCTCTCTCTCTCTCTCTCTCTCTCTCTCTCTCTCTCTCTCTCTCTCCTCTCTCTCTCTCTCTCTCTCTCTCTCTCTCTCTCTCTCTCTCTCTCTCCCCTTTTCAGGCGTATCTATGCTAGTTTACTCGTTCTTCGTTCCTTGCCTCGTCCTCATCCTCCCTCCCTCCCTTATTCAAATATATTCTTAGAGTTCTTTTATCGATGAGGTATTTGACCTATTGGAATGGTGGTGTTGTCTCCCCTCTGGAATCTCTCTAGTTTTCGAAAGCGACTACGCTTAACTCCAAGCCTCTTGTCTTGATCCAAAAAAGACTCTGTCTAAGTCTCACTCGAAAAGGATTGGTCGCCTGGGATTATATCATGAATTTTATTTATTCTCTCAGTCTCTCTCGCCTTAGGACAAAGCTTGGTCTTTCTGAACGTGAAGCTAAGTTCATGTCCTTTGCTTTTACCCATGGTGGCCTTGGAACCGTCTTCACCTCCCTCTCTGTTGATTACGATAAGAAATGGATTTTTTTTAAGGCCTTGGATAAGAAAGATAAGATCTCTTGCTTCTTTTTAAGGAGGCTGAGAATATTTCTCACTTGTAAGCCTTCGGTTCATTTTCCTTGTACTTTGTATAAAGTCTCTAATCAACGATTAGCTTTTCGAGAGAAAAAAGACTACCAATAAAGTGCTCAAAAGCTAAGTGTATCTCCATGGGAAAAGTAAATGACAATATTGACGTGTCCCCGTTGAATTTAAGGTGAAGCTATATACTAAAATATGCTAGACCAAATGTCAAGATTTTCTCTTAATAAGCAAGTAGTCTCAAGATCATCACCCACTCATGATGAAACATCGAGACCTATTTACTCTATCTAAGACCAAGAGTTAGGAATAGAGATTGTTAGCAATATGGCTTGATGATGACCATATGACTTTGCAGGTTTCTAATAAATGGCAAACATTAAATGACTAATTGGGCTATGTGGTTCAATTAACAAATAACAACAAATGAACTTAAGGTCCATGTCGATGTCCTTGTACACAATATAGAGCCTATGAACAATATGATTATCGTTGAAATGGATATTATTGCTAGAAAAACAAAAAAGAGAGGATTTATTAGTTTTATGAATGCTTGATCGTTGCCTCATTCACATTGCTCAATAACAAATGATGTTCTTGGGAGTATTCATGAACATTTTTGATGAGTTCACTTGGATTTGGCAAGTAGTTTAAACACATTCTAATATAAATCGAAAGTGATATTAGTTCCAACTATCATAACATTGACTGTTTATTATATTAAAGCATCTATTTACAATATCAAAAATTCATGGAAAAAATCCTTTCCAACTACAAGCTTTATTTACTTTTTGTAAATTTATTGTTGAGTACATGAAAATCCCCGAGGTTGCTCTCTTTTTTAACTCAAAAGTATAGAGGATTGATTGCCTTAGTTGATACATCACTTCCAAATGGAAAAAGAAAGGAAAAACAAAAAGCACAAACATGCCACAACCTTCACCAAGATGTGCAAGTCTTCAACTCGTCTAAGAAGCTCTTTTGCAAAAGTTATATCAAGAAGTGTTTTGAAAGTTTAGCTTTCACATGAAGTGTTGCACTTCTATTACATTTTTGTTTTACTAGTGATTCTTGGTTTGACCTTCAATTGTATTGTTTTCATATGATGTGTTACACTTATCTTCTACATAATTTCCTTAATAGTGATTCTTAGATTGCCTTTCAAGTGTATTTAAGGGCATCAATTCTTGATTTGACCTTCAAGTGTATTGAAGGGCACTACATCATGTATAGCTTTCATAAAGATGTGTTATAATTATCTTGAACATAGTTTTCTTAAGAATGATCCTTAGAGTGCCTTTCAAGTGTATTGAAGAGTATAGCATAGCATCATGTATTGCATTCTTCACCATCAAACTTGGCCTAGTAGTGACATACCACATGTTACAAGGTCACAACTTGGCTATATTGGTATCACAAAAATATCCATAACTTCCTTTCTCTTTCAATCAATGTGAGGCTTTTCATGTTCTTATTATTGTCAATAAATGGATAGGCCTAAGAAGTAACAACTCATCTCAGGAGTTTGTCCACTATTAAAAATTCTTGCACTCAATTAAAAACAAATAGACTTATTTCAAATTTCTTAAATATAAGATATCACTTAAATTAGGAGCCCAAAAACCAGTTTTTGAAAACCCCAAGATCTAATTTGACATGGATTCAAGATACATTATAGAAACACCAAAGAATTGGACATGTGATTCGCCACCCAATTGAAGAGTTGATCCCACTTTGAGGTAGGGAAATTAAACAAAAAGGGCTACTCTACTCAAAATTCACATTTTTTAGCCCCATTCATGCTCAATTTGGTCAAGCCCTTAGGCTCCATATGACTAAAATGTGTAGACAAATGCCCAAGCACACTTTTATCCACCCTCAACCCTAGCCATATTTTCTAGAGTGGTTATGGGAATACTAACTCCCCATGCAACATGTATTAAAACTAATCTCATTCTTTCTTTCTTTTTCTCTAAAGCTTAACCCTAGACTAAGAACTTTATACAAAAGTACATCAGACTTGAAACGAGCCGGCTGCTTGTATGTCGAGTGGGTTCGGATGGCAAGTGTTGAAAGCCGGGAAGCTAAGTCGTGGTTCTCGGCTCCCTTTGGATGCATGCGCTACATGTGGTATCAGAGCCAACTGGCCGGTTAGCTATGCGGATCTCACGGAATTGGCCATTGTTTGGAATTTCATCAGGACAACTGTTGGTGCAAGGTGTTGCCCACAGTGTAAGCATGGGTGCGTCCACAATCAGGGTGGTCGGCAGAACGGGGGACTTGATGCGACAAGGTGCTGCCCTCGAGGTGTAAGCACAGTCAGTTCACGTGGTTGCAGACTAGCGTCATTTGCATGTAGGACAAATCAGGCAAAGTGCTTCCTAGGTAGGTGAAATCACGGTTTGTGCCGAGTAGAGAATATGTTCACCTCTTTAAATAAAAGTAGGGGAGAGATGATATAATCACCATTTTCGAATTTCCTACAATTTCTATCTAACAAGATGTTCCAAAGAGAGACAACTCTAATACATTGCCAATAACAATCAATAAAGGAGTCAGCAAAAATAATATCATTAAGCAACAGGTCAAGGTGATTGAATCTTTTAAATCTAACAAGGAAACGTGCATTAAAGAGGTTAGCCAGATATCTCTGTAGAGAAGTGCTAGAAAAGAAAAGTTGAATCACATCCTCATCTAGAGTTTTGCATTTAGAGCAGACATGTGAGACATTGTGTCTATATTTTGCATGGACGGGAGGGGAGTGTGGGAAAAGGTTTCGACACAATCTTTTCTCAATCATCTCTAGGGGTTTAGAGTTAATTGTCATAATCCTGGAGAACCAAAGAGGTTCAAGGGGAGAAATGGAATTGCCACCAACCCCTCTTCGTCCAAAGTTCCAATCCTCAATACCCCAAATGTTTGTGTTTTAAAGCATTATATTCTACCTCAATTAAGAATGGAAAGTCAAGAAGACATGTGTTTTAGGCACAAAAGAAAATATATATTTCTATAGATAGAATCATCTCAAATTTTCAAATTTTGATATTCAATTTTGCATGTGCATGTACATACTATTAGTATGGAGTCAATGTCATATAATAGGCCCTAAATGCAATTGTATAAGGTTGTGACAACATTGATCAGCCAAATGCTTGATCTAGACATCTTTTGTACTACCTTTTCAAATAAAAGATGATAAATAATACAAAGGATTCCATTGTTTTCACTCTCATTTCCGAAGCTAGAATGTTTTGAGTGCAAGTCAGCATTTTTTTAGTTGGTAAAATAAAAGAAAGTTGTTAGCCAATTTGCAATCTCTAAAGATGTTGGCCAAAATCACTAACACTTCATCAAGAACATTGCAAGTAAGCATTTTATAGCTAGTAAAACAAGGAACTTGTTAACCAAGTTGCAATCTCTAAAGATGTTGGCAAAAATCACAAAAACTCCATCACTTGCTCTTTAAGAGCTCTATTTTGGTGCATCTAAACAAGATATGCTAAGAATGAACCCAATCATTCAAAGGAGGTCCTATCGTAGGGGGAAATTGATCGTACATTTTCTAACCATGGTGATGTCCCAAAAAAAGAACCAATGTAGAGTTTTGTATAATATGTTCATACAAGCATTGAGCACATGGTTCTAAACTCTTTTTGACATCAACTAGCATGCGTCTAGAAAGAATCCTCGACATCTTTTCAACCTTTATAAGCCTTTAACAATCATGTGCTAGTATGCATCTCAATAATATCCCTTTAGCCACACCACAAAAAGAGGATGCATTTTATAATCCACTTCAACCAACGAATCATATATTGCCACATGGACCTCAATAAATCCTAGACATTGTCAATGTTCTCATGTTGATATATATATATACATATATATGTATATATATATAATATCATACATGAGGGTCCGGGCCATTTTGCCCACGTCCGCGTCCGCATCTGGCGTCCGGACCCGGACGCGTCCGAACCCTGGACGCGGGGTCGGACGCGTCTATTTTTTAATTTTTTATTTTTTTTAAAATTTTTTTTTTTAAAAAAAAAACAAAAAAAACAGATGCATCCGGGGTCTGGACGCAATTTTTTTTTTTAAAAAAAACTTTAAAAAAAAAAATCAGACGCGTCCGCGTCCGCCATCCGCTTCCTTAGATAGATAGATATATATATATATATATATATATATATATATATATCATTCAAACAACTTTTTGTACTTGGCTCATTTACGTTCATGCATGGCTTCATAGCATCTAACATTGTTTGTACCTGGCCACATCTTCTAACAGTAATTAACTAGTCTAGTTTTCCTTCTTGCATGACTGAAACTCTACATCTTAGAGAGCTTGCAAGCTAAAGAGACTCTTACATTTGTAGAAACTAATTGACGGACATACATAATGCAAGTCCAGTTTTGGGTAAAGCTTCTATTTAAATCATTTAAGCAACAAGAAACAGCTTATCAAGATATGAACACAAGCATAATCTTAGGACTCAATGAACGGTGCATATTATAATTTTACTATAGATATTCATATGCATGAACGCCATTAACTGTTTGCTCAATCTTACGTACCATACTTCCCTACCTGGATACCTACCTCCATATCACCATTAATTCACAAACAAGTATTTGCTTCATTCGGGCTAAGAATTTCAATCCTCTCTACACATGAACTATGGTTTCTTTGCAGATTTTGTTTTTCAAGAAATTTGAATATATTATCATTGCTAAATGTTTCAAAAAAGCCCTCTTTTTTCCGTGATTAATATAAAGATATAGAGTTTGAGGATCATGAATCAATCTTATGTTAGAGGCCTAACGAGCTTGCTATATCACGTTTCAGGTGATATCACAAAAAGAGTATCAACGAAACAAGGTACTACTACATAGAGAATCAACCAGTCAAATTACAATATAATCAGCTACACAATGTGTTTACAGCACAATTCACTCTTGATACAAAGAAAATTTCAGGGTGTAAACGAACAGACACAAACTTACTCATTGTGAAACAGTTTAATTTCAGGAAATGTGTACGATACATAGATCTTCATAAATAGCCCAGAAAATTGATAATAGGAATTTCGTATGGTGACAAGTACTATTGAATATGATTTGTTGCTTATACAAATAAATTTTAGCGTACAATATCAAAGCAATATGAATGCAACATGTAGTCTCTACAGTCACAATACTCCACCATTCAGAACATCAGGTGTCTAAAACCATGAAAAGATCAATCTTAATATGAGTATCCTTCCATTGCACAACAATGCACCAACACATATGACCAATGCACCAAAGTGTATGACTCGGTGAACTGCTACGATGAACCTTCCCTAGATACTAACTCCTTCGCTCTTTCATGACTTCCAAAACTTCACTCTACTAGATTATCTTGTTGCTGTTTCATAATCCCTGCTTTCAACAATGTCTGTTAAACATCCAAGATCCTGATCTCATCGTTATTTTCAACTGCGATTTTCCAATCATCTTTCCACCCACCAGCCTTGTCACTGTTATCCCTCATCCTTCCAAAGTTTTAGCTACAAAATATCATGTAAGACTTTTAATGCTAAAATGGAGCAATTGGCATCAGCAATAGCAATGGGAAATCAAAATAAAGGTGTGGGACAACAATCTCTATAATAAGCACAATAATCTTTGGAGAGAGAGAGGTTGCATCCTTCCAATGAGAACACGGCTGCTACATTCTAGCCAACTACAAGAAATTGAGCAACACGCATAACTTTGTATAGTTCCTCACCCCATGCAACGTCGTACTACTCCAGCACAACCCTTCTTATACAATGTATTCTTCAGAAGTGGGAAGTATTGAGCACTAAGAACCAGATTTTTTTGGTATAGGTTAATAGATACATGAAAATTGCCAGGTAGATGAACAGACAACCAAATCCTTAACCAGTGGGTCCATGAGAGAAAAAATAAATGATCATCAATCGTACAATCTATATACACTCACAGCCCGTTCCCTGGTATTTGACCAAGATAACTGATCAGCTAATAAATGTCAATCACTTGGCTTAATGAGGGTTTAGCATCAATTCCTGCAACAAAAGTAAGCACAGCACCACTCGTCCAGTGATTGTAGATCATATACAAAAGTTGTTAATGATCAAGGTAAAAGCATTACTTTTTCACCTAGTAAGAAATGCCTAAATCTTTGAGCCGCATAAATCATGGGAAGTGTCATGCTCAGTCGTAGAAAAATTAACCTCTTTGAAAGTCAGAGTCTTATTGCATAATTTGTTTGATGCACATATCCTCCTCATCCCCAGGCTGTGCAAGAACACATCCTGCCACATATTCAAAAGCATCAGCAGGAACATAAAACAGTTTTTCCCTACTCGACGGAGCCACCATAGGTACATTAGAGATTGGTACAATCAACATAGGTACATTAGAGATTGGTACAATCAACTCATCGAACACCACCTTCCTCTCATCTGTAATTTCAAACACATCATTCTTTTGAAGTAGATCATATTGAATTTTGGTTTTATCAGCATAGCCAGAAATAAATCAACAATGATAATGTGCCATGCCCAAGAAAGCTCACATGTTTTTGACATTAATCGGAAACATCATCTTCTTAATGATATTCACTTTTCTTTATCAATGCAATTACCAGGTCTAGAAGTCACTTGTCCCGGTAAAATCCCCTTCTCAACGAGAAAGGTGGATTAAGACAACTTTAAACTGATCCCTAATTGAATATACCTCTGAAAATACTTTTAAATGCCCTTTTTGATACCATACAGTGAAATATAATCCTAATATACCTTCATAAATTTATCTTGATAGTGTTTGAATATATCATGGTTCTCAGGCTTGGGAACATGCATCTTCTAAAACATTATTTTGGAAACAGAGTACCTTTCCAAACACATTAGTGATGAGGATCTATGGCAAATAGTTATTTCTTACAATCAAGTATCTGGTTGACAAGACTTTGCCATAGCATCATACTTTCCAATATATAGACATAGGGTAAAATTGGCATGATAGCTTAGCAATAGAGCTGTTCATAACAATTGCAGACTGCAGTCATGTCCTCCAATAACATTAAACGATGTATGGTGAGATTGTTACTGTTCCTGTTGGATTTATTGCCATAGAAGTGTTCTCATGCGATGGGGGATAGAGTATCCAAGGATTTAGTTCAACAATTTGTAGGGAAGTAGCTCATTGCTGGTTACTGATTCAGACGGTAGGTATGACGAAGAATACACTTGCAAATCTTTACAGAATAGAACATTGAATTGATATCTTGGAACTTGAAAATCGAACTGCCTTTAAGACTGTTCATTGATGTAAGTAGTAATATCGGTTAGAGTTAGTACCTCTTTTTGGAGCAATACATGGCTGCACTAATACTTGGGTGGATTACTATGAGTGGATTTTACCTTCCTCACTCCCTCCCCTCCCCCCTTGTCTCTTCAGAAGGTCTTGGAAGATACTAAGTTTGCTCTGGCTGAAAATCTCTGCTTTCAGCAAAAAGAATCAGAAACTTGGAAGTTACCCTGACTATGCTTGAGCCAAGTCTGGATGTTGCCACAGTTTTATTGAGCCAAGTCTGGATGTTGCCACACTTTTCCTCCACACTTGGCTCTTCTACACATAAGATTTGAAATTTTGACAAGGGCTCAAGTCATAGTTAAGAAACTGCACCAACATAGAAACAAAAACAGTTTTATGGCACAAGCATTTGTGAAATCTGAATTTTGCAATTCACATCAACCAAGACCAGGAATTATTTGGGTGGAGCTATTTGCTCTTTGCAGGATTCGGAACTTATAAAATCACAGTTCCAAGGCAATACGCCCTAGCACTTTAAAGACATGCAAATATTATGCCAAAGCAAAGAAATGCCTTGTAGAAAGGACATTAATTTAAGTTAATGAATTAAAGGGTCAAGGCTGCATGAGTTCCTGATGTTGAGATAAACGTATCTTGGGCAAATTTTGAAATCAACTGGCACGAGGAAATAAGTTAGTACTAAATTCCCCTCATCCCTTATCAGCTTGGGGAGATATACAATAACAAGAATCTGTGAGGTGAAGCCAACAGGAGGGTCCGCTGTTTCAAATTAGATATGCACGAAATTTCTGAGTGTCATGTCAAACCAAGAGGATGCTTGACACTGGAACAAAGGCTAGTCTTCCATTTCTAGGAAGTACAAATTTATTATCTCGTCCACAAAATCATGGAAAAGAAATGGACATTGGATGAATTAATTCTGGAAACAACAACAATGACTCCAAAGAGAAATATTGACAACATAAGTGCTCACTAATTGAATCTCAATTTCTCACATCGATGACACTAGAAACGTCTCCTCTTCAACACCTGACATTAAGGACTCCACTGTAGATAAACTAAATAAAGATGTATCTTAAATTGACAAATTTGGAATATATATGTAGACCATTTAGTGTTGAAAAACGAATTTCTAAAAAGGCTTCTAAGCAAGCTTCCCACGAGAGAATTGCAGAAAATTTGGCTCCTGACGATGTTTTCTCGAACAGTATATTCAGAAGTTCGAATATATGTGTGTGTGTGTGTGTGTATGTGTGTCTCTTAGTTGCCCGTTCCGGAGCGGAACGAGTTCCGTTCCGGAACTGGACCAAAAAATATTCTAAAAAAATACGTATATTTTTTTACAAAGGAAAAAACCGCGATACTGTAATATTGCGTAACATCACTCTTCCTGCCGTTTCTCTACTGCACCTCAATTCTGTGCTTTCTGTCTACAAATTTGAAGCTTTCATTTTGCTTTGCTCAATTCTAAGGTATGGTCTGTTTAGGTAGTCAATAATCCCTCGGGAAAGGAGATCAATGCCCTGGAGCAGCACATTACAAACCTCTTATCCCCTATTTCACACCAAGTAGCTTTTTTCTGATGCTCCTTATCAGAATATGAAATTTTCTTTTGTTATCAGGTTATTCTCAAACGTTCCGATTCTGAACTCTTTGGAAACTACGTGCATCTCTTACCTTTCTTGTTTATCTACCATATTTGTTTATACATCTTCCACTCACACGTGAACTGTTGATATCATTATTAAATAGCACTGTACAATTTCCACATGTCCATCCATGTTACTCATTGTTGAAACATCTTGCATTGTTCCACATACGTGTCTCGTTCACCTTGTACACTCATCTTTAAAACTTTATTTTACAGCCACTTTTTCAGTTTTCAATCTTTGGTTCTACTATACTTTTATGTGCTATGTCTTCCCGTTTAGTTTCTTGGGTGTCTATCATTGTTCATGCACTTGCCATTTTTTGGCTTCTACATGTTCCTCCGCTTTTATCTTAGCCCTCGCTTGACTCCCCACCCATCGCTGATGCTGCTGCTATTCCACACAATGGTGATGTCGCAGATGTGGCAGCATTGCCTGCTGATTTGGCAGCCTCTGCCCACACACCCTGGTCTCGATCTGCTACCTCCTCTCTTCCTGGTCCTTTCTTGATTCTCGAGATCTATACCCCTACCAAATCCTTTAAACAGTACATTCTCTCCTACATTGAACAGGTCACACAAGAATCCAACTCTCTACGGAAAGAAATGGGACAGCAAGGAACCATTCAATCTATGTACACCGAAAGGGAAGCCATGCTAGGCCGGATTACTTCTTTGGAGGCAGCAATAAGCAAGCAAGGAGAACCTACAAGGATGCAAGTGTTGGAAGAGAAGATTGAGCAACACAAAGTTGAGACTAAGACGTGGGCCTCCCTCTTCAAAGATGGCAATACGGAAGGTACACCCTCCTTTAATAGTGTCATTTCAGCTACAATATCTGAAGAGAAGATGCGAGAGTACAAATCCATGAATATTAGGGTCCGAGGGATTGAAGACACTAACGATTCAATGACCGAAGCAACCAGTTTTCTTTCAAGGACGCTTTCCAACCACTCTGAGGGATTGGAAAGAGCTTGGAGAACTAAGAGAGACCCTTCTACACTCATTGTTCTTTTCACAAATTTGGAAGAACGACGGGCAGCCTCAAACTATGGGTCAAGCTTAGAGGTACACTTATATTGGATGATGATCTCACCCCATGCAGGTTGCGGATCGGAAGAAAGCATTTAGTGAGGCAAAAGCTTTGGGAAAGAGGGTGATATATCGGGATGGTAAGGCTCAGTACATTGATCTTCTGAAATTTGAGATATACGGATTCGGGTCCCCTGGACTTAGGAGCGGTTTGGGGGCCCTTTCTAAAGCATCGCGGTTGAGCTTGTGGAACTGCAATGGCATTCACTCGTCAACTACAACAGGGGATTTTAGAGATTTTTGTGCTAGAGGCAATATCTTGCTACTCACATAGACACATGAGAGTCCTACAAGGGGCATACCAGCTATAGAGAGTTTTTGTTGCCACTCAGCATACCATAGAGTGGCGAGAACATTGACAGACTGAGGTATCTCATCATTCTTCTTGATAGTGCAAGTATCAACATTGAATTTTACATCAAGCCCATTATCAAGCAATTGGCCAACACTAATAAGATTCTTGGTAAGCTTAGGTACATAAAAAACTCTAGAGAGAGAAAGAACTTTAGAGGATGCAAGCTTCAAGGGAATGTTCCCTATGCCTTCAATAGGACATTCAAAATCATTTGCAGTGTATATTGATTTCTTCACTCCATCATAAGGTGCAATAGAAGAGAAAGAGTCCTTGGAGCTACACATATGTGAAGAGGCTCACTAGTAATGCTAAGTTTGTGCATGAAACAAAGTAGAAAAGCTTACTAATATCAAATACCTCAAAAACAAGTTTCGTACTTATATAATCCCAATATGGTAGCATATTTGCAGCACACTTACGGCTTCTTATTCCACTGACCACTACACATTTCATGTCTCAACATTTTTCAAAGACCTGATCAATAATTGGAAAACAAAAAAAGGGAAGCCATGGTCTAATGATGAAAAAAAAACTATAGTAATGTCACATGTTACAAGTTGGAACCAAGTGAAAGATTGACCACTTCAAATTATTCAATTTGGAAAATGAGGATGGAGTCCATCTTGATCCTTCAAGACGTGATGGACATAGTTCTTGGCCTTGAAGAAGAACCACAAGTTCTTCAAGAGGTTCAAAAATACAAAAAGAGAGCTAGGATGGCTCTCCACTACATTAAGATGAATGTCTCTAATGAGATATTGAGGGAGATAGGTACTTGTACAACAGCCAAAGAAGCTTGGGATTGTCTCAAGACTATCTATGAGGCTAAGAATACCTCTAGGCTTCTCACTCTTAGGAATCAAATCTTTCAAAGTAGCCAAAAGAGTGATGAGAGTGCATCTAGTTATGTTTTGAGAGTAAAAGATATTCATAGAGAGCTTGCTTGTATTGGTGATTCCATCAATCAAAATGAGCTAGTTCAAGTCATTCTCAATGGCTTGAGAAGTGAATTTGATAATCTTGTCCAATCCTATGCCATTAAGGAGGAGCTACCAAGTTTGGAGGCTCTCCAAAGTGTGCTAATTTCAGAAGAATCAAGACAAGAGTATAAGCTCTTGAGGATGGACAAGCTTTCTCTCACTCATAATGATGGCAAAGCTCTTTTTGCCAAGGATAAGCACAAAGAGAGGAGCAAGAACCAACATCAACAATCCTCAAGCAAGGACAAAGTCAGATCCAAAGACAAAGATGAGGAGGAAGATGATTCCTCTAATGCTTCATCATCCAAGCTCAAGAAGAAGAAGAAGATCAAGTGCTTTTATTGTGGCAAGAAAGGTCATTATGCCACCAATTGCTTCAAAAAGAAGAATCAACTCAAGCAAGCCAATATTACCAATGAGAAGGCGTGCCCGTTATCTTTGGATCAGATTGGATCGTAGTTTGATTGGTCTAGATAGTAACATATTTATGGCCATTTGCTATTTCCCACCGAATACATCAGTTTTCGATATCTCGTCAGACATTATAAGATATGAGGCCGAGGATATATTCTTTTAGCCGGAGACTTCAATGCTAGGACTAGATCCAGGCAAACGAAGTTCCATAGAGCAGAGGATGATCCACAGTAGATACATGCCCTAGACTGAGATGATTTAGGCCTCATGCGACGATCGACACATACAGAGGGTCTAGTTACAGCATATGGGGAGCAGATGCTTCAGTTGGGCGTAGCTCATGGACTTGCCATTTATAATGGCCTATTACAGTAGCCAGGCTCAGGTGATTATACTTGTTTCCCACATAGTGGAGGACACAGTGTTGTCCATTATTTCATAGGATCATCGTCCCTCCATCTCATCCTTCTCTGTTCACAACACCACCCTCTATGATTACTCATACCCTTTGCTTTCTGTCAGCCATCTCCTTACCACACACACTCGGCCTTAGTGTCATGGCCCTAACAGGTTTTTGGACCGTTAGGGGGTGCCTGGACATTGGGCCCGGACCTAGCCTGAATAATAGTGGAATAGGACCATGGGGTCAAGTGACCTTCTACATGCAGTATTTTCATGTGTGGTGCATTCTAGTATGGGATAGAGTGTACATGCACTGTGCTTTTGCATGGGTCTTAGCTATTATGGGTTAGGGGTACCTACATGCAGTGGACATGGATGGGAGATTGACATGGTCTGTTGACGTGCTTCCATGTGGACTTGGTGAATGGGCAGGTGGGGTAGGCTCTACGCTCTATATATACCCTCACCCGTATCTATGAGGATCATGGAGAGTCTTGCGGCCGTTATGCTATCAAACTGTGAAGCGCTTCTCTTGGAAATGGGAACAAAACCTCCTTGAAAAAATGGGAATGAGAACGAGAATGCCACGCCAATATAGTAACATATAATAAAAACATATATATACACACATCAAATAGAATTTTGAATATTGAAATTACCATAATAAATACAAAACAAAGGATGAGTATCATATTTATGCAATGGTACTACCATATAAACAAATCATATGTCAAATTCTTCTAGATTTATTTTGTTTCCTCCTCCATTTATCTTCTTTTAGGTCTCTGCAGGAACTATGACCAAGGAACATGTACCCCATAACGATTCCAATGCTTTCTCCTTCAAGTATCATCTTTCTAGGCCCAATCCCAGAGGATCGGAACAACTAGTTTGCAGGGACAGCCGCTAGTTCGGAGGGCGTGGAAAGTATATGATGCCAAGATCCGATTTCAGCTGAATGTGTTTGACATCAATGTCTAGTCATTGCGCGAAGTACTATTGAAGGTTCAGCTATCAGTGTATTTTTTTTCGTTTTGTATCACATACACGTCTAGGGTTTTCCTCATTTAGTTGCTTTATTGTCGACCATGCCGATAGAGAGATTTAGCTTGTGGTAGGAGGTAGAGTTGATTGACACCGACGTGAGCCGTTATGGCAGCTCGGGTGCTAGGCGCTCGCGATGTCACTTTTGCAGCATAGAGTTTCTAGCACTTTGACCAAAAAAGGGCTCATCTCCTCGGCACTGCTGATGGCCAATCGATTGACATCTGCATATGCCAATCCGTAGGAGATGTAGATCGACAACGTTTCAACCTTTGTTGCTCCTGGAGCCTCTACAACATCAGGACCTCATGCAGCATTTGTAGCGGCGGCGGCGGCAGGGCCCACCACTCGGGTAACAGGCACACCACTTGGGAGCATTCGACCATGACCTAGACCACCACAACCCACATATATTGCCGCACCTTTTACACGACCATTTTCCTCTCCCCGCCGTCTAGCCGAGCATCCACCTCTACTGCCACTCCGCCCTCTAGCCGAATATCCACCTCTACCACACCCCCGGCAATGCCATCTACCAGTGGTAGTGTTGCACATGAACCCACCGAACCACACCACCCTTCCACTACCCCATCCACTGGCCCTTCTACAGACAACCCTTCCGTTGAAGATGATGTTACCGAGCACCCCACCACCGACTTTGATGTCCATGATCAACCTCGACCCCAGCCCACCCCCGCCATGCACACTGCATGCTCCTTTCCGACAGCCGTTGAGGCCTCCTAGGACCAGGCCACAAACATTGGCTCAGTCGATGAGGAGGGCCAACTTCAATGCTGCAGATATGGTCGTCACGAATATGTTTTATGGCCTTGACCTTCCTTTCGCCATTGCTGACACCACCCTGTTTATAAAGGCCATGGCTAGTGTTGCAGCTTGTGATGCTAGTTACAGGACCCCCAGCAAAGAGATACTGCGCACCACACACTTGAGGGCGGCCCGTGACAGAGTGTCAGGTCAGCTTGACAGGTTGAGGGGAGCATGGTAGGAGTTTGGATGCTCTATTATGCAGATGGATGGACTGATGTTCGGTCCAGGCCGGTCATCAACATTCTCATCTCCTGTTGTATGGGCACCATGTTTTTCAAAGAAACGTACCCTAGTGTATATATACATTTTTCAAAAAATTTAATCAGGGGTAAATCTATATTTGTATCAAGGTTGCAGTCCGCGTTCCGGAACGCAATCCGGGATTTCCCATTAGGGTTTCCCGGAACGCAATTTTTTTTTTTTGTATAGTTGCCAATATGGGTATCATGTGAAAGGATATCAAAAAAGCAATTGTTATGCAGATCTGTTGCTTGGTTTCAGATGGCTGCGGGCTAGATTCATTAGAAATCTGGACATCAATAGATGGTTTAAGAAAACTGGCTACATTTTCATATGGTTGCAGAAATTTGAACTATGTAGTTTGCCGACTGTTTCGGGTGCGAAACACCAAAAAATGTGTGTTCACTCAGGGAGTTGGAAGGCCAAATCATGAAGAGGCCTTACCGTCGGGGCCGGGGTCTACCGGCAGCCCCCGGACCCCGCCGTTGGTGGGCGTTGCCCCCCAAACCCCCTATTTCAGCTATTCCAAAAGAAGTATACAATTCCCGCCAATCTAAGGAAGGCTCCTTCTAACTCTTTCTATCATTTTCTAACAGAAAACGGAATCAGTAGATCTGCAAACCATTGGCATCAGAACACCATTCAAAACTGATTTAGTTAGTATTAAACTCAAAAAAAAAAATTAGCCATTACTCCTTTTTCCACCAAAAAAAAAAAAGAAAAAAAAAATTTTGCGATCCGGGTCACGGATCGCTGACGTTCCGGATCGCACGATCAGGAACATTTTTGCAGCGGATCGCGATCCGCTGCAGCACAGATTTGTATGTATATTTGTAAGGGTTTTTTTTTGTTGAAATAGTGCATACAAGGGTCAAATTTTCGTGTATAGTAGCATACATTTATACAGAAAATTAAAAAACTTGATAGGTAAATTTTTCGCCAAGTACTAGCATAAATTTCTACAGAAATTTTGAAAACTTGATAGATAATTCGACAGACACGAAACATAAACGAAATACAAAAACTGTAATAACCGATGATATCAAAACAACAATAAATGGTACACAGGCTCGTAAAATGTGAAGCACTGTGCCTCAATATGTCTGCTATTCATGAGCACATGTATCTGTCACTAGTGTATGCACATAAACAACCTAGTCTGAGAGCTCATCGGTGGCATGTAAAACTGAGCCCTCTCTAGTGCTGTCAAACGAGGCCACCTGCTCTCTAGGTCTTGCTCGAACCTTACCGCTGATGGGTGGCCTGCCTCTCCCTCGCCGTGTCCCGGCACTGGTACCAGAGCCTCTCGGTCGGCCGCTACGTCTCTGACCCAAAGTGGGCGGAGTAGGTGTGCTGCCGCATGAATAGGCCGATGGAACTTAGTCCATCGACGAAGCCAAATGTCTCGTATATGCTTGATCTTACAATGTTCAAAACAAGATTTCAACAACAAAGCATGAAGGTATAGGAATCAACTTTAAAACCCCTAATACATAGTGAAAATGAACATCAGATAATCATATGACAAATTAGCATAGGAAAAAAAAACTTACCTGTCCCCTGAGAGGATCAGCTGCTGAAGGACATCTGCAATGCGGTCCATAAACTCATATATGAGGCCCATGGTACTGCTCTCTCGATCTACCAGTCTGCGAACATCATAGATAGGTCGCAACACCTGTACAAGCTCCTCTGTCTGCTGCCACAACTTCTCGCCAAAGACAATCGAGGAAAAATACACCCCCTGCTCGGATCGGCTCTGCGGCCACTCTATAAACTCAGAGCTGGCAACCATCCTCTGCAACTCTGGACAACAAAGCAATAACTGATCCAAGACCAAGAGATGGTAAGCAAAGCGGGTACTGGCGGGATTCCTGAGGTCCAAGCGGCTGTGTGTGGAACATGGCTAGGGCTTGTTTCTTCCTTGTGACATTTGTCACAAGGGATAGATGAGACCCAATCTAGGGGGGAAATCTCGTGGAACATAAGGTCTATGGAATGTGCCACGCAAGGGGTCGAGACAATGTGGGGTTAAGTTGCAGTCACTAATCTCCCCATCATGATGCAATTCGCTGCATTGTCTGTGACCACCTGCACGACGTTGGCAGGGCCAACATCCTCTATGGCATTTCGGATCTGGTCATATATGAACTCTGCAATAGTAGTCGCACCCCCACGAGAGGCGTCTACAGGGAACGGGCATCTATGGTTCCCAATTCCAATCAATATATCTCTATTATATATCTCCAATTCTTTAAGCTTAGCTACTATTTCCCTACCTCAAAAGTCTCGTAACCTTTTAGAAAAACTAGGCTTCTACAGAGGTAGGATCCATAAGCAAGCACTTCGGTAATCTTCTTTTGAAGACAGGAGTTGTGTAATTTGATCTTTCAAATCTGATTTTCAATCCTTCTAGCTTTATTTGTTTGGTAGTATATTAACCTTATAGACATTACTTGAGCTCCAAAAGGGGGCTTTATGCATAAATCAAGTGCTCTTGACAAAGAGAACAACTAACCAGACCTCTCAAATGGGTGTGACATGACAGGGGGTAGTCCTGAAAATACATATTGTTGTTTTCTAGTTGTTGCAGTAGCTAACAGACCACATTGAACTAGAAAGTTGCTTCTTTCTGAGTTTCAATCGGACTCACATTCATTTCTTGGACATCTTCATGTTAGAGTCCTCGAGTATGCTTCCTTGTTAAGGGAGCCAAAGTTTCTCGTCATACCTTGCTTCCGAAGTACTTGCTAGATTTTGTCAAGTTCCACTGCAAATGTAGCTATTGGTAGGACTGATTGTACCTGTCACGCATCGATTCGCTCCCAAGGGAATAGTGTTTCTCTTGCGAGGTTAGCTTGCAAGCACAACCCTCCTAACTACCCACACCTAGATTAACCACACAAGTAAACACAAATAGACAAGGGAGGTCTCTTACACCTACCCCGCTCTCTCCTCTCCAAAGACACAAGAACATAGCAAAAGCAACTAATTAGAAATCATATGTAGAAGCAAACCACAAGAAAAGAGAGAGAAGAGAGAGTCAAATGCAAGGACGTTCAGATTAGCAAATGAGCATTATCTCCTCATGTATGAACATGGAAAATGGGTATAAGAGGTGCCACTTAGTAAGCTTAGCGAACAGTACTTTAGTGGCGGGACCCACTAAGTACCCAACACTGATGTATTTATTTACCAACGTATTCATGAAGACGGTGGACTAGAAGCATTACCTTTTTAGTATGTATGTTTTGATTATAGTTTGCATCTCTTCCACATGTATAATGAGACAGCCTTGTAAGGCAGGCATTAGCTTGCCAAGGGATGAACCCAATATCATTCTTAAGATACCTGTTGGAATATTAACCAAATCCGAGTAGCCATAAAAAATGATTTTGAAACATTGTGTGACTAGGAATCTCAACACTTAAATGGCCTGTCATTCTCCAGCTTGTGAGAAAATGTAGGTTTCAAATCTTTCATGTAGAGATTAAGAAATGCAGAAATGGACATGTAGAAATTAATGATCAACTATGCCTTTTGTCTCTATCTATGACATTTTATATCTACTGAGCACCATTCATCTTATATTGAGGCCTTTTAGGCCAACTTTCCTTCACAATGGCAGCATCATACCATACTTATGCTAAGTCCTTGTTTAAAAGTGACAAAATTCCAAAAAAAAAGAGGGACACATGGCGCCAAAATATTTTGGAATCGAGAAGCACAGCAATACAATCCAATAGAGGATTAGGAAGTCAAGTTTTGGGTGCAAACTTCAAAGCATTAAATAGGAAGTTGAACTTTAGAATGACTTATTGTATAAAACCATTGAGTTTACTTGTAATTTGTTTTCCCTTCAACATATGAAACCTAATAGTATGAATAGACCTTAATTCTACAATAACAGTTCTATAAATCAAAAAATGATCTGAGACAACAATCCAAGTTGAGTGCTCGCATTGTGGAACATGCTCGCGGAACGCCGAGGGTTCAGAACGATGTTCCAATGCAACTTCATACAAGATGCGTAATGTTTTACAAATTGTAAGAGTAAGTACCATTCAATGAAACCAAAGATGGCTTCTTACTAGGAGCCTAGGCAAGAGTTGATCCCTTTCTAGTCAACAGTTTCATCCCAAATAGGGTGCTGAAAGTACTCATCTCATTCTGTGAATTTAAATAGGAAGCACATACCTGACTGCAGGTCAAGAGCTTCACAATATTGTCAATCATGCAAAGCGCATCAGATGATAACAATGACCCTGAACACTTTTCTTCCATTTCTGCATATTGACCAACAGTAATCACCAGTAGTCACCACACGAGCACGAGCCATCCTTAGCAAAATGATGAAAGCGTTTTCCATCTCTCACAATAATGTCTCTTCCTGTCACCTTACAAATGAATTTTGTTGCAATGTGACAGTCAGGACAAACCCTCAGATTCTTGATGATGCGCAAAGGTGATCCTGGAGGAGTGCTTATAAGCCCGTAGCAAATGGCCAGCCTCTCACTATGAGTGTTAAGCAAAAATTCTTTTTCCTCTTCGCTTTCAACATTATGCAGCACCTGCTTAGTGTCAGGTACATAACCTGCCTTTTTTATCTCTGCAGTCAATCTATCCAATTCAGCATATATTTCCCTTGATTGGGGGTGTGACCTGTCTCGAACAACAAATTCTTGCATCTTACTTCTAACCTCAACTGAGCTAATGCCTGGCTGTTTTCTAATACCCTTGTCTGCCATCACTTTTCTCACTCTGGCTTTAGCATCCCACTTGCCAGCAGCAGCATAAATATTAGAAAGCATAATATATGGTGCAGAATTTTGTGGATCCAACTGAAGAAGTTGCTCTGCTGCACGTTTTCCTCTATCCACATCCCCATGCACTCTACAGGCTCCAAGCAATGCCATCCACATTGCTTTGTCATCTTTGTATGGAGTCTTGGCAATAAGGTCTTCCGCCTCATCCAAACGTCCTTTCTGGCCTAGAAGATTGACCATTGACCCATACTGTTGCACGCTTTGTTGCATGCCCTCGTCAACACTCGTGGAATTGAAATAATCACAACCTTCTTCTAATGGGCCCACATGACTGCATGCACTGAGAACACTTGCTAAAGTACTCTCATTGGGTTTCTTGCCTTCCTGCTGCATCTGCGCAAATAGCTGAAGAGCAATATTGCCTCGTCCCTGCTGAGCATATGCTGCAATCAATGTACCCCATGTGGCCACATCTCGATTGAGCATTTTATCAAAAGTTTCTTTTGCTTCTTGCAAACTTCCACACTTAACAAACATGTTCACCATAACATTGCCGACTTCAACATCCAAGTCAACTTCATAGTCACCAAGGCGGGTACTGATCAGTTTGGCATCTGAAAGGACTTGCAATTTAGCACACACATCAAAGACCCTCAACAGAGTGGTTCTGTTTGGCCTTCCGCCTTCCAGCTGCATCTGCTTGAATAGCAAAAGAGCTTCTTTATTAAGACCATGCTGGCTATAGATCTCCATCATGGTATTCCAGGTATTTGAATCTCGCTGTGACATTTTGTCAAACATTTGGCGTGCATCCGCTGGAGTCCCACATCTACCATACATATCCATAAGTGCATTTCCCACAATAACATCAGATTCTGTGCCCTTGTCAAAAGCACAAGCCTGTATGAACTTGCCATCTTCTAAGGATGTGGCTGTAGTACAAGCACTAAGAAGGTTGACAAAAGTGAACCTATCTGGTTTCAAATCTTCCTGTTGCATCTCATCAAAGAGTTCTAGAGCAACCTTCTGATTCCCCTCCCGAGCATAAGTAGCTATTATTGCATTCCAAGCAGCAACATCTCGTTGTGGAAGTTTCTCAAATATTTTACGAGCCTCCTCTTGACTACCGCAACCTCCATACATACTGGTGAGAGCAGTGCCCACTACAACATCTAACTCTAAGCCTTTCTCACGAACTAAAGTATGAATATTTCTGCCCTCCACCAGCTCCGCCGCACTGATGCAAGCACCAAGAATACTCACAAAGGTCAGCTTGTCATATTGCATACCTTCATCTGGCATCTGACGAAAAAGTTCAAAAGCCATTGATGTCTCCCCAGTCTGAGCACATGTTGAAATCATGGCATTCCATGTTGCAACATTCTGTTCAGGCATGGTGTCAAAAACCTGAAGGGCACTTTGAAGATCCTCACATTTCCCATACATAGAGATGAGAGCATTATTTACAGAAGGGTCTGATTGATATTCATTTTGAATAATGTGTGAATGAATCATTTTTCCTTTTGCTAAATGAGACATATTCACAACTGTATCAAGCAGATACAAGAATGTGTCTTTGTTTGGTTTAATCCCTTCTTTTTGCATTGAATCATAAAGGTGAAAAGCCTTCTTTCTATCGCCCTGATTGGTATAAGCGGAAATCATAGCATTCCATGCAATGACATCCCTGGCAGACAATTTGTCAAAAATTCTTCGTGCTTCATCCAAATTTGAACACTTCCCATACATGCTGATTAGAGCAGAATTAACAAGAACATCACGTTCCAACTCGCTTCCAAAGATTGACGTATGAATCCGCTTGCTATCTACTAAAAACATGGGATTAGCACATGCATTAAACATGTGCACAAAGGTATGCTTGTTACCTTTGATACCTTCACGCTGCATTCTGGCAAACATTTCAAGAGCTTTCTGGCCGTTTCCCTGATGAGCAAAAGCCCCAAGCAAAAGATTCCAAGAAGACAACTCCTTCCGGGACATCTTTTCAAACAGTACTTGAGCCTCATCGACACACTCACACCTGATATACATACCCATGAGAGCATTGATCACCTCTGCGTCCAAAGATAAACCTTTGTCAACGGTTAGGGCATGAATCTGCTTGCCCTCAGCAAGTGCACAAGGGCTGGCAAAAGCTTGAAGAATGCTTACCATAGTGGAGTTGTTTGGTACTATGCCTTGTTGCTGCATTTCGTTAAACAGTTGCATGGCTTTTTTCTGTTGCCCATTGTCTCCATATGCTGCTATAATCGCATTCCAAGCTTCAACATCTTTCTCAGCTAGCCTTTCAAAGATCTCTTGGGCAGCATCCAAGCTCCTACACCTACCATACATCTGAATAAGAGCACTCCCGACTTGAACATCTGAATCTAATCCATTCTGAACCATCAGAGCATGAATAAGCTTGCCTTGTGCTAAAGATGCAGGATCGGTACATGCGTTAAGAACAACTAATAGCGTGTTTTTGCTTGGCGTAACACCCTCCCACTGCATTTGGCTAAAAGCTTCAAACGCAGCTCCCTCTCTACCATTTTGGATTAATCCCCTAATCATTGCAGTCCATGACTCCGCATTCCTATCTGATGTCTTGTCCAGCACCATCTGTGCATTCTCCAGGCTTCCACACTTGCCATACATCTCTATGAGAGCAGTCCCAACATCAACATCACGTTCCAACTCACTGTATGCAATGCCTCGATGTATTCTCATGCCCTCCTCGAGGGTTTCAGATCTACAGCATGCCCTAATACGGCTCAGCAATGTTGGCATATCAAGCTTGGAATAATCCTGCCTCATCTGCCCAGGAAAGGGCTCCACTGGTAGCCGCTTGTGATGAGCATATGTCGTCCCTTCCTTGGGGTTCCATGAAACCACTTCCCTTTGTGCAATGCTGCCATAACTTCTTCTCGGCAACTCTAGGGTTTTAGCCTCGGCATCCTTAGCCTTACTCAAAACACTAACAGTATGAAATTTGTGCGCCTCGCATCCTCTTGCTCCTCTTCCACTTCCTCTGATGAGCAGGTATGCATGAATGGCCTTCCCTTCCGGCAGTGCTCTCAAGCCGCGGAACTCCCGCCATAGAAGAGCACAGTAAGTTGGGTAGTAGCCCATAGCGACCACAATATATTCAACAACAAATCCTTCCTTCACCTTCACCTTCTCACCAACATCATCACATACATCGCATCACCAATTCAACAGTAACAAACAACCAAATGCCAAGACGAGCTGCTTCAATTCTGCACAACAAACCTCCTCCCGCTGCTGCTGCTGCTTGGCGCGATGGATAGATGGAAGCGTAAGTGGTCGCTTTCTCCCTTCGTCGGAGCTCCTGCCGATCGCTTCTGCTCCCGCTGCTTCCTCCCTCCCTTGCCTCTCTGACACACCGGCCGAGCGTCTGGGCGAGAGAAAGGTAAAACCCTAAACCCTCCATAAAGTTTGAAATCTGACGTTCAGGGTTGACTGTCATAAGCTTTTTAGATGACGGCTTGAGTGAAGTTGATGCCTCTCTTATGTTTTTGGTTCTCATTTTGCATGCCAAAAAATATCTCCTTGAATATTCAGAATACACTTATTGGAAAATTAAAAAGATCCATTCATTTTGGGCCCTGCCTTGGGGTCTGGTAATGGTGTCAAACAGGTTGTTGAGTCCGTTGCAATGTGTATGGGTAAAGTTGTTGATTGCCACCGGAAAGGTGCAGGCTTGAATCGACCACTGTGTGAAGGAGCCCAGCTTCGAAAATGGCTTGGCCAGGTTGTATGTATGTTGTATATAACAACCACTAGTTGCTTAATAATGTATGCAAAGAAAAAAAAGGACCTCCACAATGAGCTATAACAAAAATCATGTTTGACTTCTTCTCTTTTAATGCTTGCTATTCATATGTTTTAATTTTGTGAACATGTATATATTCTATCTTTGTATCTCTAACTCCTCGCTCTCTCTTTCTCCTTGCTCACTTAGGTCTTTTGCTTTTTATTCTTGCTTTTTGTACCTCACGGCTCTATCCTCAAATGATTTGAGGATCGTCGTCCTCTAGATAGGAAAGCTCGTGGAGTGTCGGTGAAACTAAGGAGAAAGAATAAGGTCGTGGTGAAAATAAAATTCAACGGACTATCACAAAAGCCAACATCGCAAGACCTAAAAGTAATTTGGAACTTCAAAAACCTTGAGTCATTATTTTGACTCTATCCCCCCAAACGCGAGCACCAATTTGACAAATACCACTACCCACCTACAAATTCTATGGACTCTAAATATGCACATTTGCATAGATTACTATCTTTTGAGCAATCACTAACTATATCTCCCAAATGCCAAGGATTGCAAAGAGCAAAATTTTGCAGCACTTGAGCAAGATTCAATCACACGATCCCTTCAAAGACTTCCGAGACTCGATGTTCGAAATAATCCACAAGACGAATTTGCAAGAAGCAATTGATTTAGAGGAGCTCCTGAAGTGTTATTTATATATCCTCCATGTTGGTAGATTCTCTACCAATATCAGGGTTAATCGACTGTCGGTTGATCTAAGTTTTCTGTTGTTCTTAAACGTAACTAGACTTGTAACTTAATGACCCGACCATGGCATCTTGTTGTGTAAGACCATGAGTTGAGGACAAATTAGTTAGTTACTTGAGAGACATTCGAATGTGACATGTTAGTGCGGAGTTGAGAAAACCACATTCAGTTATGCCTAGTTGTAGAAAGCGACATCCACGAAACTAAATGGCGGGCAAAAAAAGCCAGGAAGAGGGAAGATAGAAAAGTGAAACCAATGAAGAGAAGAGCACCTTTGTTGTTGATAGTTGAGGATGGGAGAGAGGTCACGGAGGATTGAGTAGTGTGGAGAGAGCGTAGAGCTGGAGATTTATCAAGATCCATATCAGGCGATCCAGAGAAGGATAGTCGATTGGTTGTATTGATGAGCAGAGTTGATGACGTGATGTGTATTGATGCATAGAATTGTAAGAATTACTGTCATTGGAATGAGAACCTTTGGAATACTTCTTATCAGGGATTGTGCACCATTTGTTGTTTATATTTGTGATGAGTGTTTGTGAAGTTCCTAGAATATTCAAGGAGTGTTGCAAGTGAGATCTGTTGTATAAACTTAAGATTATAGTACTAAAACTATAGATCTGTTGTTTGCAATTGTAGTAATACGTTGATGAATGTCAAGTAGGTAGAACTTATATGAGTTACTCGTGATGACAGGCTAGAGTTACAAAGTTGGATGCTTAGAATGAGTTGTGAATCATGATTGCTATGTTCCATGTTTTATGTTGAAGTGAGGAGTGTTAGGATTAGCTATTCTTTCAGTTGATTGACTTTGAGTGAATGAAAGATCGATTTGGAAATGTAGATTCTAAGTAGTAGCTTGTGAGTGGATAGAGTGTTCGGTTAATCCCGAATATTTATTAACCGGTTGTATAAAATTATAGCTCTGTATTCAACAGTTGACGGGATACGGAGTGGGAGTGTATTTATGCCAACATTTGTAGGCAAGTAGTATTATCATACTACTTCATACTTACTATGGATACTGACAATTTAGAAGAACGATATCTCCCTGATCCGCACCTTCTAAATGAACAACCTGAATCAAGTCAGCGGCCAAGACCACATTTAAGATCTGTCATACATGATTCAAGAAATAGAGGTAATCAATATGCAAGAAGATATGATGATGGACCTATTAGATTATCTCCTAGACAAAGATCACATGCATTTGAACGAAGGACTCCCAGATTGGATCTACCCAAATTTGATGGTAGAATGGACCCTCATCGGTTTATCCAAATCTTTGAGAATGCCTGTGAAGTTTATGGAGATTCTTCACATGAAAGCATGGCTCAACTCTTCTCTATGACCTTGCTAGGTGGCGCTCGAGATTGGTTTTTTAATCTCGACTGAGATGAACGTAATGAATGGGAAGTCTTGGAATAAGCTTTCATAAAACAACTCAAACCTGATAGATTATCAGATAGTCCTTTTGTGCAAATAAGCCAAACCAAAATGAGAGAAAAAGAAAAAGTAGGGGATTATATTGAACAAATTAAATGTCTTCGCGATCAATGTCAAGAATGATTGACTAAAAGAATGTTAATCACTTGGTTCATAGTCGGTCTTCCAAAAAGAATTCGACGTGAGCTTAAACATGTTGATGATTATCGTCAACTGAAGCAAGCCATGTTAGATGTGATAAGGGAAGAAGTCAGATGATGAGGATCATCATTTCAATAACCACCAAGAAAATACAAAAACACGAAGAAGTGAACATCCTGTTGAGAAGATTACCGAACAACAAATATCTGACAGATCGTGCACTATCGATATGCAAGATGAATTCGAAAGAATTACAAAAATCCGTAAAAATCAATTAGATGAGATTTAGAAAGCCTTAAAAGATCTTCAAACCCAGAATACATACCCCAGACGAGAAGGTGTATGGTGTTCTATTTGTAGAGGAAATCGCACGGATAATGAATGTCCAAATAAGGGCCCAACACACAATCCATCTCGATGTGTGTTCTGTAACAGATCAGATCATGAATCTTTCAAGTGCCCCTATAATCCGGTTAAACAACAGAGACCACCAAATCAATCACAACAGCCACAAGAAGTAGCTGCTACCTCACAAGCTCAAAAGAAAGTACAAGTCCTCCAAAGAACGAATGGTGATAATAATCAGTTTTTACCTAGGAATAAGAACCGCGCTCATGTTAATTACATTGATGAGGAAGCCTCTTGCTCTCATGATTCTTTGCACTACTCAGAGGAGGCTCCCATTCTTGATTCTTATGTAGATCCATAAACATCTACCCAATGTGGCTATGTTGTCACAACCGCTAGCAAACTTAATGGATGTTGGGTCTCTGGGCAACAAGGCCACAGGTTCTTTACTTGTGAATTAAAAAGAGCCTACCAAGCATTCTGTGAAAATTGTGGATGAACTCATTGTTATAAAGATTGTCCCACACAAGAGAAAGAGACACCTCCTGCTATACACATCCAAGAACAAGCAATTAGAGTGATGACAAGAGCCCAATTACAACACAAAAACATGAATGACACTAGATCTAAGAGTAAGAACAATGAAGAGAACAATTCTTCTGCCACTTCAATGTCACCCGGATCTTATCCTAATCCTATAGTCGAGCAGGAAAGGTATAAGCAAGTTCAAGATGAGCTGCTTTGAGAATACGAAAAAGAACCTATCCATTACCTGAGGAAACTAAACAAAAACATGTGCCACGACCCTCAAGAATAGAGATCATATTTGACCTTCTGCAATCTCAACCATTTTGACATTATTTGAACCTTTACGCAAGATTATAACCCGAGCGCTACAACAGTCTGATGAGGACGTTGAAATACTTCATCAACCAGAGACTCCAAGGTAGACCCAACGAGTTGATGCTACTCTGTTTCAAATAGGAAAGACAAGGGGCTGCATCACCTTACCTATGAGCCATAAAGATCATGCTATTGTACCAGCTATCATCGATAGCGAGTCAGGATAAATATCATTTCGGTGTCACTTGCTAAAGCAATGGGGCGTTGGCCCTATTGTTCCACTGAAATATACGCTGAATTTAGCTGATCAAACTTCAACTGAATCATATGGACACATCAACGTCGTATCCATTAAGATTGATGGTCTTAAGTTTACAGTTGATTGCGTAGTATTAGATCTCCCACAAGAAAATTTTGCCTACAAGTTTTTGTTAGGCCTACATGGTTAACAAATGCTGAAGCAATCCAAGATTGGAAGAAACAATGCATTATCTTTGGAAATAGAGATCAACGAATATCAGTAAATCACTCCACGGGTAAAACCAAACCAGTACAAGAGGAAGAGGAATGTTCCTCTACCACATATGAAGAAACCCATATTTTTTCAACAATCCGAGTGCATTATGCACAATCTACCGATATCATTAACTGGGGACACGTATTAGCGACCATTGATTGTGTAGATGCTAATTGATGCAGCAAGGAAGTATTGTCTGATTTTGAGAGTCCAATAACGATCACATCTAGAAACATAGATTAGCCAATTATGAATGCTTTTTATGTTTCTTACATTGATGCAGAGCTCATTCAGATAGAATCGCTTCCAAGTCTGTCGGTTAATGCACCCATAGCAATTACGGATGAAGGCATCATGCTAATGATGATTGATGAAGATCCAACTGATAAGCAAATATTTCACTATCTAGATCCACAGTCATCCTACCTTATGAGAATACCGAAAGAAATTAAGCCATCGTCGCCTTTTGCACATGTGGATGAATCCACTCTGACATATGTAGTGCAGCCTAGTCGATTTAACCGATCATCATCTACATGATAAGATATATGAGTGGGACAATCCACGAGATGAAATCATTAGCCCAACCGCATACCTAAACTCCTCAATCTAAGGTTATTAATAATCTCCAGATTGCCAATTCACAGAATAAACCATTCCCTATCCTCTACTCAAGATTAACTGAGAAACAAAATCAAATCCGTCGAAAAATGAAACAATCGATTGCTCCTCGAAATGAGCAACACGCAGCAGACTTAACCAATGTTGTTCTTGTTCAAGGCGACCTCCCAGTAGAGCCCCATCCTTAACCGAAAAGATCCCTGTACATAGAAAAATTCTTGGGCTCGACATTCCCAAAAAATTCTCAAATTATTCGTTGGGTGATGTTCCCATTGTGTTACCTCAACCAAAACGTGAACAAACCAATGAATCCTCTTCATTTTATGGGCTAGCTAAGACTGTTCCACTAAATTTAAAAGATCCAGATGAAACCGATGATAGATTTGTCCATATAGGAGCCCATATTGATAGACTCCAGCGTAGAAACTTAGAAAAGCTCTTACAAAAATACCGTGATGTCTTTGGGTGGAACTATAAAGAGATGAAAGGTTTACCACCTGACATAGCAGTACACTCCATACTGTTAGAAGGTGATGCAAAGCTAGTCCAAGCAAAACCTTACCACTGTAATCCACTTTACAGAGAGAAAATCAAAGAAGATATACAAAGATTACTGGCTACAGGTTTCATTAAAGAAATAGAGCATACAACATGGTTATCCCCCTAGTGGTGGTTCCCAAGAAGAATGGTAAGTTATGGATATGTGTGGACCTAAAATAACTGAATGAAGTCACAAAGAAGAACCACTTTCCTTTACCATTAACCGATGCTATATTAGAAGAGATGGCAGGAGCCGAGGCAATGAGTTTTTTGGATGGCTTCAGTGGTTATTTTCTTACTCGATTAGATTTGAAAGACATTGATAAGACTACATTTGCCACAAAGTTTGGTACATGTGCATATCAAGTAATGTCATTCGAACTCTGTAATGCTCCATCAACATGTCAAAGAGTAATGTAGTTTGCGTTTAAAGATTTACTGCATAAGATTTTAGAAATCTATCTGGATGATATCGGTGTTAAATCTAAAGCTTGTGATCATCTTGATTGTCTTGAAAAAGTTTTAATCCAATGCAAGAGATATGGAATCTCGTTGAATCCAGAGAAATGTCAAATTTGGGTAACACATGGTGCTGTCTTAGGACATATCATATCCAAAGATGGTATATCCATGGATCTAGCTAAAGTGAAACTTATTCAAGATGTGCCACTATCGGCCACGGTAAAAGAGATTATATCTTCGTAGGCCATTGTAATTATTATCATATATTTATTCTTGATTTTGTAAGAAAAGCTAGATTAATTCATGAAGTCATTACGAATCCAAAATGGACCAAAGAAAGAATACAAGCAGTTGAGGATTTGAAGCAGACACTTGTCACTGCACCCATTCTCCGAGCACCGAACTATCAACAAAAATTCCATGTTCATACAGACGCTAGTAAGTATGCTATTGGAGTCATCCTAACGCAGCCAAGAGAATTTGGGAAAGACTATCCGATTCATTTCCTCAACCAACAGTTAGTCCCTACTGAAGTAAATTATTCTACAACCGAAAGAGAGGCGTTAGAAATTATATACATTGTCCAGAAATTACGTCATTATTTATTTAAGAAATCAATTCAAGTTTTATACTGATCGCCAAGCATTATTATTTATGTTGAATAAATCGTGCAACACTGGTCATATAGCTAGATGGTTACTTATCCTTTTAGAATTTGACTTCAAGATTATTGTTAAAAAAAGTGAGCAACATTTTCTCGCTAATCATTTATCCAGGATAGCATCGGCTAATAGAGTCACAAAGCCTATCAATGACAAACTACCGGATGCGTACCTATTCCAAATTGACGATACTGCTAGATGGGCTGAAGAAATAGTCTCATTTCTATCAACCGGAGTACTGGACCCAACTATGTCTAAAGTTGATAAGCGTAAACTGATATTGAAATCTAGGCCTTACCTTTTAATTACTGGACAATTGTATAAAAAAGGTGTAGATGGAATAATCAGGAGGTGTGGTACCGAAGATGAAGTCGAACAAATAATTTTTCTGACACATGAAGATGAAGGAGGAGGGCACTTCTCGTTTGACAGTACCGCTAAGAAAGTTTTATTAGTCGATACCTGGTGGCCGACATTATTTAAAGATACTTACGCACAAAAAAAACCCTGTGATGTTTGCCAATGAATAAACACTTCCGAATGTTGTCATGTGCTGCATGTAATTAGCCCATGAGCTTACTAATGAATTGCCAAATATGGCCATGGACCTAAAGTAGACTAGAATTAGTCATTAGGATAGTTAATAAGGTGGCTCAAACAACCTCACTATATTTGCAAATAGCGGACTTGTAATAATGGTTGTAAGGCCCAAATTAGCCAAATAAGGCCCCAAACTTATAGTAGAGGCAAAATGACCACTATAAATAGCTGAGGTCGTGCTAAATTTGGAGGCTATTGTTCATTTTGTAATTTTGAGTTTTAAGAGATCTTGGAGCTTCTCTTGGAGAGCTTTCTTGATGAAGAAAGTAGTTCATGTGCCTAAAATCACATGAGAGCTATGATCATGCTCTAGAATTAGGCCCATGTCCTGTGAATGATCAATAATCATGAATAATGATATTTTACTTTGCCTATTTTGGTGAAGTTTTTCTACTTTTGTCTAGTTTCTTGATTTCTTGAGTATTTTCTTGATTTCTTGCATTTCCATTATAATTTGATGTTAATGAATGGATGAGATATTTAAATGCTAAAATTGGCACATGACAATTTTGGTATGAGAGCATTAGATCCTTTCCCCATCAGATTTGGTGGTTTGTGTTAAGTTTGGTAGAGTTTCTTGTTCTAGTTTTCTTGTTTTTTCAATTTCCAGCAAGTATTGATTCAATTTTTGACCAATTAGATTTCATTTCTTGTTTAGTTTCTTGTTTTACATCAGTAGATCTCTCTTTTAGCTTTTTGGAGGTCTGAGATTTTGTGATTTGGAGCTATAATGACCAAGTTATGGCCATTTTAGTGTTTTCTTTCCAATTTTAGCTACTTGTAGTTTTTGCAGTCTGTTTTCTCCATTTTTAGATGAATTTTTGGCCAAAATTTTAGATTGTAATTGTATAGGATTGTAGATATCACTCTTAGCTTGAATTTGAGCCAATTTGCAGCCAATTTAGTTGAAAATTGAGAGACATATGACATTTCTTGTGTGGGAGGTCAAATTTTAGCTTTGGTAGGAAATTTGGGAGAGAAGCACTTCAACCTTTCATTCTTGAAGTTCTATTTCTCTGTAGATTTTTTTTCAGTTCTTTCATTTTGAAGTTTTGTTTAAAAAAATATTAAATAAAAAAAAATCTAACCCTAACCCTACCTTTGCACCGCCCTAAAACAGCCCTAACCCTACCCCATTTCAGGTTGCAAAATGGTCAAGAATATCCGCAGCTGCAGTTTTCTCTAGCAATTTCATTACATGCTAGAAGTTCGCACTCCCTGGACCTATCATCACCAAGCATTCCTTCAAATTTGTCATATCATATCCATTTGGAAGGGCCGAAGCAAGGGATTTTTTCCACTCTATATTTCCTCCTCAATTTCTCCATTTGTGTCATCTTGCTCATCGTGTACTGAATGAAAATCTATTATCACGGTTTCAACGAAAGAAGTATCAGTCATGCGCCGCAGGATGAAGCATCATTGCTTCCTTTGCTACTTCATTCAAATCAGTAGTAGCGATACACTAGCTATCTGCAGTGAAAGTGTCAGTGACTGCCTCCTTGATAGCTTGCACAGAATGAGAAATTTGTTGAAGCATTTGTTAGTGAAGATTCAAGCATAATTGATATACATTTGGATTTCAATAGCATAGACTTCAAGAAGCTGAGTGCCCTTCTTTTGATCATCAGAACCATCTTCTTTTGATCATCAGTGCAAAGATAAGAAAAGAAATTAGTTGACGCAGAGAGTATCTGAACATATCAGATCGCTTGGGCCTTAGAGATTTTGCCAGCATTGGATCAGATGCAATGCCAGACAAGCATCGCAGATGAAGTAGAGGAGCAGCAAGCTATGGCGCTGCAAGAGCCTCTTTCATTCGAAATTGAAACTAGAGATTTAAACCAGATTCAGAATATCCCTCCAAAAGCATGATCCACCGAATCCTACACTAGCATCTAGAAAGCGAGATTCAAACACCATATCTCTTCGGTTGAGTTTCTCTCTCCTTTTCAGTTGAGTTTCTCTCTCCTATGCCTCACTTTGGATTCGGTTGAGATCAGTTACTCATGCCTTTCCTCCGTCAATCGAGATTTCACAGATTCCATTCCCCCTTTTATAAGTTCTTATATACATTGAATTTTTGAATTCTTTGAACTCTCATAACTTCTCCGTGTGACCCCGGATTTCAGTGCCGTAAAAAAAAAACTTCATCAGCTCAATAAGACTGACAGTGATCAATTCTGTGATCTTGAAGAAGTCAAAAGACAACATCAACGTGGTGCAAACAACATTTTGACCATAATGAAGATGATAATGTTGATTATGAGGCCTATGAAAGTGAAGAAATTGACAAAAATGAAGGGTGCTCCCTCTATGCCCCTACCATTATGATTGGTCCTTCTCTGATGGGTACATCATTTGCTGATGTAAATGATTTTAAGGAGGGAGTGGAGTGACAATTTCCAGTCCCTATGTCACTCTGGCAAGTGGAGCGACAATTTCCAGTCCCTATACCAATTTTGTGGGAAGTCTAACGCCATCAACTCACCAACAGTGGGTCAGTATTCATGGTCAAATAATAGTGTAGACCCTACTATCAGTAAAGTGACCGATGGAACAAAGGAGATATTAGGTACACTTTTAACTACCATACAAGATAGTACCGAACAAACGAAACAAACATGGCAACAATTACAAGAAATGTCAGAGTGAAGATGGAAAGAAATTTACAACAAGATGATCGTTCTTTTTTACTCTATCTTACAATTGGCTGGTATTCCACAATAGCCAATTGATATTCAAACTACTAATCCTGAAATGGGTACCATTGTTTATTTCTATGAAACAACGTTTCCTGTAGTCCAAGGACGAACTTCCAAGCTAAAGGCAGATATCGATCAAGATGTTTTGAGCAAACAAGATCATGAATCTTCTGATGAAGCTGATGATTTCAAGGATGAAAGCAAAATTCTTAATATCGATCTACCTTTCACGGAGACAAATCAATATCAGCAAAGCACCAATGGACAAGTGGATGAAGACCAACTTGAGAATCTAGACCAAGTCTTGTCCGACAGTTGTAATGATCAGGACCAAGATCAAAATAAGGAGGTATACTATGAGTCGAGCGAACTTCTACAACTGCAGTTAAATCATGGAGTACAATTCGATTGCCGAGAATTATGCTCTACTCCACAAATCAGTGGTTATGACCATATTGTTGATAATGATCTATATGGAATTATTCCTGAACATGGATCAAGCGAGCGATATAACACTTATGCAAAATTCAAATACCAATACAACAATGAGCTTTTTGATGATGAAATTGGTATCAACATTGCTTCAATGAAGTCAATAATAAGAGCATCCAAAAATCTGAAGCAAATTTGCACCGAGTTACCAACGAATGAATCTAATGTGATATTGATGGAAGGAGTTGGTGCTAAATCCTTGAATATTCTTGCGTTAGAGGATGCCATCAATCCTATCAACAAGGAAAATATATTAACTTTGAAATTGAATTCAAAACCGTCAAATTCCTTGTGTACAGATGACCAAAAAGATCCCTACACTGCATGGGATTTGATGAATCCGAATGTGGGATGCATGGCTCTAATAATTGCTCTGGAGTTAAAAATGGACACCACTATCCTACATCAAGGAGAAATGCATAAGGCTATAACACTGGATGTACGGACAAAAAAAGACGCATCTGGAATTGGATAGCCCATCCAATCAGGGAAGATACTGAGGAAGAAGACTTTCGAATGTCTATTGCTCGGATTCTGTCAACCCATGCAGAACTAATGCCACTTGAGGCTTTTCTGTGTTTCATCAATCTCTTTTTCAGTGACCGCCTGTCAACAAGGGTTAGTTCACTGGATAGGCACCTAACTATGCATAGATGCTACTTTTAGTCAGTTCCCTACTTTTTGTCTATCTCTACCTCCCCTAACACTACTCACACTAACTCTACTCCCCTAACTAACTTCATCATGATTGTTGGTGAAGAGAAAGGATAGAATAGAAGAGGAAGAAGAAGGAGAAGAAAGAAAGAGAGAGAGATGAGATGGAGGTTAGCTCAAATGCTCAATTTCATTGCTTATGGAAAAACCTTAACTAGCATAAACAAAAAGCATGGAAAATGGAAATAACAAGCAAACCACAACAATAGCATAAGCAAGAGTGATTAGCAAATGAGAATGCTTGAGCTCTCCAAATGATAGAGTCTCCTCTTCTTTATTAAGGATCGAAATAGAGTACAAATGGTGTCTTTTATAAAATGGGGAAGGCCCTTGCCCCAAAATCCTATTGGCTGATATTTGCATTGATCATATCCATTCATCTTGGACCCAACTTGATCCAAGGGTCCACAAAAAGTACATTGAAATTCACAAGATTCATGTGAGTCCCAATTTGGACCCAACTCTAAAAAGTAATCTCTAAGTTTTAAAATGACTTTGGGCCTCTAGTTTTATTTTAGTTCAAAGGCCCAAGTCTATTTTATTTTATTTACAACTTAAGCTTGCGTGCTCATTGGGCCATGGGCTTATGCGCGTAGAATGCCATGCCCTCGCAACACATTTTATTAGTTGATTTTATTTATTTACAATTCGTTGGGAATACCCCCAACAGGACCCACGGCCTGAAGTAGTGCCGGTCCCTCGGCACTCTGCCGGTTCAATAAAGAGTCTTCTTGGCCCGCCTTTGTTGGATCAGGTAGCCCGTGACGTCTTCCATAAAGTTGAGGCGGTCCAATTTCTTCAAGTCCTTGGGCGTGTGAAGGGACTTGAGGACTCATGTCAGCTAGTCTTGGTCGACCCACGCATGGAATCTGCGTGTCCAGGATCGCCAAGAAGGGCAGCTCGGTAATACACACGAGCGATTGGTAGTTGATCTTCAACTTTGTCAGAAGCTAGCGCCTTATTAGGATCAAAAAATATGGGGGGGAGAAAATTGTCCCATTTAGTTTCAATCCCCATTAAATGTTCTAAGTCTCGGCGTAAGTGGCTGCCACGTGGACTGTTGGATCAGGGCAGTTGAAGTAGTTATTGGCGAATATGGTGAGAGCCCTTCTGGCATCTACATCCATATTCCAACCGTACTCTGATGGAATGATTGGCCAATTGAAATTTTGAATTGTGATCTTGTCCAAAGGGGTGCCGCATTCCGCCCATTTGGATCGTCATGTGCATGGCAGGAAGTGCGCATTCACCCGTAGTTGTTGCGGACTTGTCACATAGGCCCTGATGGCTGCATGGTCTCTTTCAAATAGCTGCTAACACCACTCTGGTTGTGGTTGGAGGGCAGGTAATGCTTGCAACTCCTTGCCCTTTATTGTCTGAGCTGAAAAAGATATTTGCTAGCCGCCTCTAGATGACTCGTGGGAATACTTTGCTAGGAATTCGTTTATTTTCTTCTCCATGGACTTTGGTCTTCGGAAGGCCCGGCTGGTAGATATGGTGTGCGAACCTCTAGATGATGTTGCATGTCATTCCTCTTGGCTTTGGCTGGTACTTGCGCCTTGGCCTTGGTCTCGCATCTCAGCACCCGTATCTGTTGGTCCTTGGTCTTGGCCTTCGAACTCTTGATCTTGACTAAACCCCCCTATTGCTTGCTGGCTTTGGTCCTGGCTCGTATTGGCATGTGCAGCGTCAAAAGCGGGTGGCAGTGGAATCACCACGGGGGTGGGCTGGGTCTTCTTTTCCATGTACTGTTGGCAAGCCTTGAGGGCTTTCTTGGCTTGGGCGAGCTCGTGAGTTGCGCTTGCCCGATATTTATCGAGCTCTGCCTAGTAGTTGTTTAATGTTTGGCTGTATACCTGCACCTGACGCCTAAAGAGATAGCGGCCTTGAGTTTGGTGCAGGTTGAGCTAACCATGTGAGCTTTTCACTTTGTAGGACTTTGACTTCTGCCCCCAAGCACGTATTCTCTGCTTCGCAAATTTGTAGTTGCACCTGGAGTGGAGCAAGCCATTGGGACGCTTCGGATTGAAGCTCCCGCACCTTCGTGGAGGCCTTTGTCAGCGCTTTAGAGAGGCTTTGGATGTATTGATTAAGGACATCCTCCTTATGCTGCAGCTTGGCAATCTCCCGGTGCCCTTCTTGTTCATGTTGTTGAGCTAGAATTAGCTCGTGCTGCAGCTTTATGAGTTCTGCTCGCAGTTGTGTGTTGCTTGTTGCCAGGTGTAGTACCCTGCTTTCCAAAATAGCCTTGGCTGCTACCGCCTCCAGGATGTATTTTCCCAAAGTCTGATATGCTGTCGTTAAGTCAGTTGGAGCAGCCGGTACACTGGCACTGATAGGGGCTTGTTTGGTATCAGCCCCGACGACTTGTGGAACTCCGTCGTCATCGTCTTCAATCAGGTTCTCGTTGGATCTGATGTCATCTGGGGCAGTGGGATCAGCCCAATCTGGCGATGGTATAAAGATTTGGCGATGTTTGAACAAATGCATCATCAGGCAACGGTTGGTTGCCCTTGACAACCTTTAGTGGCAAAACAGGTGGGGTTTGATAAGCAACAGTGGAAACGGGGGTAAGAACGGTTTGTCCAAATGAGAGGATGGGTGGAACAGAGGGGAACTGGAGTGTGGTGTGGAGCACGGAAGGTGAGGATGGAGCAGAAATGGTCTGGCGTGAGGGTGAAAAGTTGATGACTTGCATCCATGCCAGAGTGTCTGGAGACAACTAAGAATCAGAGGGATTAAACGTGAGGGGAGCAACGGTGGCGGCAGGAGTGATGGAGGATGCGATGGTGATGGAAGGAGTAGTGGATAATGGAACAGAAATGGGAGCGGTATCAATAGAGAAAATGGGGATGGCAACAAAAATAGTTGTGGATGGAACAAAAAGAGGGGTAGTGACAACAGAGATCGGAGTGGAGGGTTGCACGGAAGAAGAAGTGGCAGCGGTTAATGGAGTGGTTAATGCGGTGGTGGTGGTGCGTTGTCGGGTAGTAGCTAGAGATGAAGATGAAGAGGCAGCGCCACACATTTGTTTGCTAGCCCTTGTGTCAGTAACTGTAGGTTGGGAGGAGGTGGATGCTTGAGATGGTGGATAGAGGTTAGTGTGCGGCATGAAGGAAGACAAAAGGGTTGAGCGGTGGAAGCCGCGCACTTTCACCTCGAGAAGTGCGTAGGCAAAACTACACAACAGAGGGCCTGCTGCAATACGCTCACAATTATTGGGTTTGATGGAGATGGTTAGTTCTCGAATGATGAAGCTATGCCAGTCGCATGGCACAACTGAGGGGCCAGAGAATGCCAGAAAGGATTCCACTATCTGACTTAGCAACTTGGACTGGATTCTGTCCTTGTGAAATGTTCAAACAACCAGAAAGTTGTTCAACAGATGCGCAGCTGCTTGAATGACGGGTTCCGTGATAGCATCTATCAAGTAACCATTGTTAGTCTGGAATGGAATTTCAAGTAACCATCATTAGTCTGGATTGGGATTTTTGGTGCAGTTTGGATGACGAAAGATTTGATCAAGGTTTCTGCCTGACGATGGGAGATGGGCTGACGGTCACCGGACATAATGCCAACGGTGACCATCGAGTTCGCGTTAATCCTGACCTTGTATGTGGTACCTTGGTACAGGAAGTGGAAGCGTGTCTTCAACGCATCCCAGGTGGCGTAACGTGGGGACGAGGCCTATGTTAATCTCAGAAAGGAAAAGCGCCGAAAAAAATTCCATTGCCTCAAGAAGTGGGCCAGCTGTCGGAAGCCATGGTTGAATTAGAGCGTTAGAGTGTAAGGGCCAAATCTGTGTGGCTGAGGGGATTTCACGCTGGATCACCTGCTTGGTGCCAGAGTCTTCAGAGGATGAGGAGGCCATGTTAGCAGTGATGGTTAAAGGGCAAAAAAGTAGGAAAAACGGTGGAAAAGGTAGAAAGGTGTGGAAACGACAAAAAACTATGAATAACGAGTGTTAGATGGCGAGAACTATAGTTCAGTGCGCAGATCTGTGTTCAGTATGAGCAGATGATGAGCATGCTACACATTATCTTATTGGATGATTCTGCTTGCCCATTACCACGAGGATAATAAGGCGTATTGGTTCTATGGATCACGAAGAATTCCTCCAACAAGACCTTGATGGTCTCATTGAAGAAATGACTTCCGCAATCGTTGACTAGCTCCACCGGGCATCCGAAGCGCACAATGATATTTTCATAAAGGAACTTGGCAGTGGTCCTAGCATCAACTACTCTGACTGCCTTGGCTTCGACCCACTCGGTGAGATAGTCCGTGGCTACAATTATGTATCGAGCCTGGGAACTCCTTGCTTCAGGGTGAATTGGACCGATGTAATCCAATCCCCACTTTTCGAATGGTGCTTGGGCTAAGACCAGGTGTAGTAGGTCATAATTCAATCTCGTTGGTCTCCTCGCCCTTTGGCACACATCGCACTTTCTCAAGTATTCCTCCATATCCTTATGAATCATTGGCCACCAACATCCTGATTGCAGGATCTTGCGAACCCATGCCTTCATGTGAAAGTGAAATGATTTGGGTGGCCTCATGAGGGAGAATACATCGTCGAAGAATCATGTCTGGACCTCTTCAATACAACTGGCCGACAATCAACTGATAAGGTCTAGCTTTCAAGATACGAGGACGAGGCAGCAATAGTAGATGGAGGATCATGTGTCAAGTTGATCTCCACTACTTTGTATGAAAAGTGGGGTTTACAAGGGTTGAAGCCAGCAAGATTCACCATCAGGATCAATCATGTGTGAAACCAAAAGGTGTAGTTGTTGATATCCCTGTAAAAATAGCAGGCATGCAGTTTGTGATCACTTTTGTAGTCATGGATATACCTGAACCTCCAACTGCATACCATGTGTTACTAGGAAGACCATGGTTGCGGACTACGCAAGTAGTACACAATTGGGGTACTGGGAAACTCACCTTCGAGAATAGAGAGCAGGCTGTAAAGGTTGATCCAACCACATGGGCAGTGAAACCTATTGCACCCAAAGTTGATGACGGATCATCCACGACAGATCACACGATTGATTGCCCAAGGCCAGCCAAGGGAGGTCATTATGATTCAAAAACGGATGTCGTGAGATGGACGAATGCATTAGCAACTATTGACTGTCGGGCATGTCAATATGAATCAGATCCTGAACCCAGTACATCTTCACCCAAGTGCTACACTATGGACACACAAATCACATTTGGGGTGAATATGATAAACGTAGCATGGTTGTCAGCGGAACCTATTGAGAACCCAGTGGATGATGATTTAGTCCCTTGGCAACATGCTCTAACTTATAATAAGGAGATTGAGCTGACTGACGAGTAGGTCCTACAGCACATGGACCCAGATCGTTACAAAATCAAGAAAGTACCAGCTCAACCACCGCAAAAGTCTGCTATGGCAAAAGTCTCAAGGATCGATCCAACCAAGGCACCTACAAATAAGAAGAATTAGTTGTAGCAATGCTACAACTAGGTGATCCGATGGAGTGATCTACCCAAAGAGGTGATAACTATAGTGGATGTTGATATTCGCAACCATGAGGCAAATGTCACTACAGTTCCGATGAAAGACAACAAGGATGAATCCACCAAAATGACAAAAAAGAGCAAAAAGAAGGTGTTGGATTCCTTGAAGTCAATCAAGATGGACTCAGATACAACGTCATCTTCTACACAGATGATAGAAAACCAAAAGATGACCAGTCGGGCTAAGATCAATATGCTGAAAGAGGAATCTTAATGAGCTCCAGTTCACGAGATGCTTGAAACTTTCAAAAATTATACCTTGGACGACGTGGTAATTATGATGTCTCAAGCCCAATGAGAACCTGATCAAAGTCAGGCACCAGCGGAGCAAGTATTTGAGGGACCTGCGCGAACACAGCCGATGAACCTTGCTGAGCCAGGTGAAGAAGAAATGATAGTGCATGACTACGATCCTTGTTGGTGGAGTATAAAGACTGTTTTTCCTAGAGTTACAGTGATCTGAAGGGCATTCCACCAGCAATAGTCCAACACACCATACCCTTTGGTGGATGGAGTAGTCTCCAAGGTAAGCCGTTACTACCGCTGCAACCCAAATTATACAGAGCTGATTAAGCAAGAGTTGTAGAAGCTGATGGATGCAGATTTCATTTATGAAATCGAGCACACGAAATGGGTATCGCCGATAGTTATAGTACCCAAGAAGAACGGCAAAATGCGGATTTGTGTGAATCTGAAGGTGCTAAATGCAGTCACCAGAAAGGATCATTTTTCTTTACCATTTACGAAAAGTGTCCTCGACAAAGTAGCTGGTGCCGAAGCCTACATTTTTCTAGATGGCTTCAGCGGCTACAACCAGATGAAGATAGCCCCCCAAGACCAGCACAAGACAGCAATTTGGAGAAAGTGCTACAAAAATGTCACAACTTCCAGATCTTCTTGAATCCAGAAAAATGTCAATTTTGAGTGACACATGGCTTGATTGTCAGCCATATAGTGTCAAGACACGGGATCGCCACAGACCTATCAAAGATTAGGATCATTGTTGATCTACCACCACCGGGGACGATCCACGAAGTCTACATCTTCATGGGTCATGCTAACTATTATAGGATCTTCATTCTTGATTTGCGGAGTTAGCCCAACCAATTTACAAACTCACAACGGATCCACATTGGAATGAGAAAGCCCTAAAGGCTCTCCAAAAGCTTAAGGATGCATTGGTTTCAACACCAACCTTACGTCCAATTGGTCCATTGAGTTTCATGTGCATACGGACGCATCGAAGTATGCAGTTGGAGCAGTCTTAACCCAGCAAGGTGAACACAAAAAGGATTTTCCAATCCGATTTGCAAGATGACAGCTCAGTAATACAGAAATGAATTATTCAACCACAGAGCGGGAAGCACTGGCAATGATCTATGCGGTTAAAATTTTTGACACTACCTGATGGCCACACATTTCGCTTTTTATACGAACCATCAACTCTTGCTCTATCTCGTTAACAAAACTTGCAACACCGGGAGAATCACCAGATGGCTACTTCTGTTGTTGGAGTTTGATTTTCGGATAGTTTGTAAGGGAAAACAACACTACATGGCACATCATGTGTCGCGAATCAAGGGAGGGGAGGTTGCAACCCAACTCAACGATGAGCTGACCAATGCTACCTTATTTTACGTGGACACAATACCAGAATGGGCTGCCGACATTGTTGAATATCTAATGCGGGGCCAACCAGACAAGTCACTACCAAAGGGAGATCAGTGTTTGATTGGCAAAGTGATGTTGTGTTCCTCACTTTCCCATGCTGCCCCGATGTGGAGGACGTTACCTGTTTCTTCATAGCCCATACAATGTATGGGCTCAGGAGCTATTGGCTCCTCTTTCGTTTGGCCCATTCAACTAGAAGGCTTTTCGCTTGTGGTGAAATCCGCAGTAGTTCCCCGAGTGGTAAACTAGCACGACTTGCCAGTAAAAGTGTGAGCCTTTTAGTGCATGGTTCTTCAAGGTGGTTCATGTTGGTGCAACCGATCATTCTGATCAGTGCGTAGTGATGAGCCCACTTGCGGTTCCCGTTCGTCGCCAACTGGAGTTTCCATGGGATTGTCCCTTTCCTGCTCTTTTTCCTCCGCTTGTGCCTTCTATACCTAGTGCCGTATTTTCTGGTACTGTCTTCTTTCTTCCCTCACATTCTTATATGGCGCTGAAGTTGAGGGTTGGTTGTCAGTGACCGAGGGTGGTGGTGAGGGAGCCACTTCCTTCCTCTTCTGTGCTCGCGTGACGGCTAACACAGGAGCGTGGAATTGTTGTCTTTCCGATGGCATCCCTGCTGGAACTGCTGATTGTTGTATCGCAATGAAGTTGAGAGGTGCACTGGTTCCAAGTCTCAATGGACAATCCTTGAAACAGCGTCCATAACCGCATTCTCGACAAAAGGATGTATATTGTACCTTGTAGGGACATTTTGCAATTCTGTGTCCTTCGCCACATCCGTAGCAGCCGTAGTTCCTCCCGCCTTGACGCTGAGTTTGAGCTACATAGGTTGCAACATATTCATTTATAATAGGATCCATAAATGGTTCATCTGATTCGTACCATTGTTGCTGCTCAAGTTGAGGTGGTACTTGCATCTCTGGTTCCGCTGCTATCAAGTTTACATGGGCCACTTGTTGATTGGCTTGCCCTGGTGGTGCAGGTAAGGCCATACGCTATTGTTGATTCGGTGCGCCGTACCTCGGTACCGCGTTTGGTGCCCCTTGATGATATGGATAAGAAGTTTGATTAGAACTTCTCTTCTGTTGAACAATCCGAGGGTTAAACAAACAAAATGACGTATCGTGCGATGTTGCATTGCATAGATGGCAGAATCTATGTGTCAGTCTCAGATTTTGCTTTAGGATTGGACACTCGTTTGCTATATGATTTTGGGTGCACACTAAAGACCATACATTCTCCTGTCATGGATATTGTAGTTGGTTTGGTTTCGATTGATGTGGCGTTATTGCTACAGCTCTCTATAAGGCTTTTAGTTTCTGGTCAAACTGCGCCGTAAGTTGCTCCATCTGCTGTTTGTGTAATTTTGTCATTTTTTCCAACAGTAGTTTTGTGGATAGAGCGGATGCGTTTGATGATGACGATGCTAACGAGGGAGTCGCAGTGTGGGTGGATGGATATTCGTCGTCGGATCCCTCATCCTCTTCCTTGATGGCATCTTCCATAGCTTCTTATAGAGTAGCGTACTGCTCCCATCGTTTCAGTTCTCTTCTGATGCTTCGTGGTAGTCTGGCTAGGAACCACAGGATCACCGCATGATCGAGAGTTAGGACTGCACTGCACTCGGATCGTAGATGTTTGACCGTTCAATATAGTCCTTGATCCTTTCTCGTTTTCCCATTTTGACTTTACTCAATAGGAGAAATGGGTCTTCCAAGAACTTTCTTGGTTTAAAGCGCGTAATGAGAGCCGCCTTAACCGCTTCCCATGTGGATTTTTCTTCCTCTGACAGGTTGAAAAACCAATCCTGAGCCACTGCCAATAAGGACATGGGAAACATCATCAGCTTTTCTGCAGGTGTCCGTTCGTCGTAGATTTCACAAGCTTGCTCGTAGATCTGGAGGAATTGGATAGGATCTGATGATCCGTCGTATTTTGGTATTTCCATCTATGGTGCTCTCTAGACTGCTTGCAAGGGAGCAACAGGTATGGGTTGGCCCATTCGATCCATTGGTGCTGGTTCCGGTTTTTCCTCTTGTTGCACAGCTGCTGATCTGGGATGGTGTGGTGCTTGATTTGCTATCCTTCGTGCTATTGATCATCCCGATCTCAGATTCATCCGATGGTGGGTTCCAAAGTGGTTGGATCTTCCTCGTACAGTGAAATGCAGTCTGGATCTTTAAGAATCTGATCAATCTGATCGGCCGAAAGTGAAATTTAGGCCTTGTACAGTGGTTTTTCCTTGATAACTTCTTACTCCTTGCACTGATTGACTTGGGATTTTGACAGTAGTTGGATCTGATGCAGATTTTTCCAATGATCTAGTCTGCAAGGGTTCTCTTGTGCGAGGGTTGGTTGTGCAAGGTCTCCTTAGCTATTTTTGCAGATAAAAAACTTGATATCTCTCAGATCTTTGGGAAGTAGCTCTCTCAAGGGTCACAATAGTTGGATCTAGGTAAGATCTCACTATGGAAATCTCTGCGAGAGTTAAGTCTTGCACTAAGTGAAAATTTCAATGTATGCGAGGGTCCAGAACCACTATTTTGGTTTGATCTTCACCAGATCTCAATACTAACTCTCGCAGTCTTCATCATTGATAAAAATTAACATTTTGAATTGATTGAGAGGGTCTGCTAGAGTTCTTACTAGAAGGATTTGCTGGATCTTTAATTTTTAGTGATTTTTTGGCACTTAAATCCAATTTTATGCTCACTAGAGTCGAACTAACTCTCGCAGGCTTTTCTGTGTCCTTGTCTCACTGAGATGGAACTTCAGAATCTTCTACGAGAGTTCTTGCCCACTGGAACTGAAATTTTTGGTGTCTACGAGGGTTCTCTAGTACTTTCCCATCTTTTTTTCACTGGGAACTCTTGCACAGGCACTCAGACATAAAACTAACTCTCACAAGCTTCTCTGTGTCCTGGTCTCACTGAGATGGAACTTCAAAGAGGTCTGCGAGAGTTTTGGTGAAGATTTCAATTTTTTTTGGATTTTTTCAAGGGTTTTTTTTGAGATTTTTATGATTTTTCTCTGATTTTTGCAATATGCTTGGAACTAACTCTCGCAGGCTTCTATGCAGGTCTGGGACAGTACCTTGGAGTTGCTGCCAGTCATGCAAGGATTAGTTCACACTGGTTTTGGAGATATAAAAATTTGATGGGATTTTAGGCTTGTTTTCTCTCCAAAATGCAGATTGGTGTGTTTTTTTTTGAGTTTTTGGCTGGTTGGTTTGGGTTTCAAGCCCTTAGTGGCTGTTCAGGGCCTCTTCTACCCTCTCACACCTCCTATGCTAGCTGTGAACAGTCCAAACACAAAAAAATACAGAAAACTATCTCTAAACTCCCAAAAATCTACCTAAAACTATACTAAAAAGCAAGAAAATAGTTAAAATGCAACTACACTAGTTAGTGGAAACCTATCCCTGGAAACGGCGCCACTGTAGGGTCTTCGTTCCTACGTTGTAATAGCCCTCCCGCCTGTCAACAAGTTAGTTCACTGGATAGGCACCTAACTATGCATAGATGCTACTTTTAGTTAGTTCCCTACTTTTTGTCTATCTTAATTTCCCCTAACACTACTCACACTAACTCTACTCCCCTAACTAACTTCATCATGATTGTTGGTGAAGAGAAAGGATAGAATAGAAGAGGAAGAAGAAGGAGAAGAAAGAAAGAGAGAGAGATGAGATGGAGGTTAGCTCAAATGCTCATTTTTATTGCTTATGGAAAAGCCTTAACTAGCATAAACAAAAAGCATGGAAAATGGAAATAACAAGCAAACCACAACAATAGCATAAGCAAGAGTGATTAGCAAATGAGAATGCTTGAGCTCTCAAAATGATAGAGTCTCCTCCTCTCTATTAAGCATCGAAATAGAGTACAAATGGTGTCTTTTGTAAAATGGGGAAGGCCCTTGCCCCAAAATGCTATTGGCTAATATTTGCATTGATCCTATCCATTCATCTTGGACCCAACTTGATCCAAGGGTCCACAAAAAGTACATTGAAATTCACAAGATTCATGTGAGTCCCAATTTGAACCCAACTCTAAAAAGTAATCTCTAAGTTTAAAAATGACTTTAGGCCTCTAGTTTTATTTTAATTCAAAGGCCCAAGTCTATTTTATTTTATGTACGACTTAAGCTTGCGTGCTCATTGGGCCATGGGCTTATGCGCGCAGGATGCCATGCCCTCGCAACACATTTTATTAGTCAATTTTATTTGGGAATACCCCCAACACTTATCAAATCTATGGGATCAGTTGTAGATCAAAGGTTCTTTATGAAGAATTCTCGTTGCAACCTTGTTCTACAATAATAAGCTGAGGCAGCAAAATCTGATGAACGGTAGATGGCAATAATACAAGAAAAGATGTTTCTTATTCAAGGTGGCCAAATATGATTCGACTACTGCCAAAGGATTCATGAAGCATGGCACTCAACAAAGAGCTATATGGTCTTCATTTTTTAGGGCAAAAATGCTTAAACCAGGGGGAGTGTCATGCGCTGCATGTAATTAGCCCATGACCTTACTAATGAATTGCCAAATATTGCCATGGAGCTAAAGTAGACTAGAATTAGTCATTAGGATAGTTAATAAGACGGCTCGAACAACCTCGCTATATTTGCAAATAACGGACTTGTAATAATGGTTATAAGGCCCAAATTAGCCAAATAAGGCCCCAAACTTATAGTAGAGGCACAAATGACCACTATAAATAGCTGAGGTCGTGCTAAATTTGGAGGCTATTGTTCATTTTGTGATTTTGAGTTTTAAGAGATCTTGGAGCTTCTCTTTGAGAGCTTTCTTGATGGAGAAAGTGGCTCATGTGCCTAAAATCACATGAGAGCTATGATCATTGTCATGCCCATGATTGGTAGCGTGTCCACGCTAGGGACCGGTCGACCAACAACCCGTAAGTTAATTGTGACTATAAGGGAATTGGGGCCCTTATGTGTACATGGTCATAATTATTGGTTGTAGGCCTAAACACTTGATGGTGGATTGCTATGGGTCTATTAGTGAGTCATTGGGGAACTGGATGACATGGCCCAGATAGGCTGCAGAGGTGTCCAGTGAGGTGTCACAGTGCACTACTAGTGGTGCATGGGCCTTGGAGGGTATAAGTATACCTACTGGTCTCTCACTAGTGTATGCTTGATAGCATAACCGGTGGCAGGATGCTGCTGGTGTGATGTCTCATTCCTCTCTGAGTGATTGATCCATAGCTTGGGGGCTAGATCCGTCGATCTAGCCCCCATCAGGTTCTCCTGTATTGCTTGTAATTGGCATGCTTAGAATAGGATCCTTGGATTGAGGATTTCATATTGGTATTAGAGCCGGTCTAAGCAAGAATTGCCATTGAAAGTTCTGAGTGGAAATCTCAACGTTTTCTCGAGAATCGACGGAGTAAGTAACAAACGGTGGAATTGTGGGATTTTCTTCCCGTTGGAAATATTTTTCGACTTGCAATTGATTGTGTGGTATGTGCACTACCAGGTTGACAATCGGTTCATTTTTATGCTTTTCGAATTGGTTTCTTGGAAGGAATTTCGTATGAATTCTGTTGTTGCCGATTACTCTGTGGTTAGTATCTTTGTGAAAGCAACAAGTTACTTTATTGGTTCGTTGGATTTTTCTCTATAGTCTCTTATTCTTCTTATGAATGATTACTGTATTTTAAATGCTGCCTATTGCCTGTTTGAAAGCCGGTTTGGTTTTAAAACGGTGGGAATAGGCTGGAATAGAAGCAAAAATACTCTAATCTGTTGGTTGTTGAGTGTTGGTGATGATCGACAGGTTTGCATGTCTGCTTACTGTGGAATCAAAGGCTTATGCTTCATTTTCCAGCAACCTAACAGTTTTTTTTTGCAGGGTTAAGTGCCTGTAAAGCCATTCTTGAGGATGGTTGGGTTCTGATTAAATGACTATTTTGGAAAGTAGTTGTTAGTGCCTGCAAAAACAAGGGATTCTGGAAAATTTTGGCAACATAACTGCCGTTTTTCATGCACAGTGAAGCAAAACCCTGCAAAATCTTGTATTTAAACCATTGCTTTTGCTGGAAACAAGTAATACATATAAAACTAATTGTAAATCGCTGCAAAGGCAGTGATAATATGCAAAGAATAGCAGATGGGTAGTGTTTTTTACTTCCTGCATGTTAAAAGCTAAAGAACTGTTAGTATGATTCAGAAATGTAAAAAAACAAAAGCTAGGAGCCACTGGAAATTCGCCCTCTTCCAAACCCTGATACCTGCAAATGCAAAACATGGATGGGCGCTCGCTTCTCTCTCTCTCTCTCTCTCTCTCTCTCTCTCTCTCTCTCTCACACACACACACACACACACACACACACACACACACACACACACACACACACACACACACACACACACGCGCGCGCGCGCACGCGTGCGCGGGCGAATACCCTATTGGTGCTCTCTGTTTGGGAGTTTTTGGATTCCAGAGTATCGCACGGGGAGGCCGTGGGAATGTGCCCGAGGAGGGGAGATTAGTTGAAAGGGGGGGGGGGAGGTTTCGTGTCCCTGAACTTAAAGTTTACAATTAGTAAACTTAAAGTTTGTATGCATGTTGGTTGGTAGGGGGTAAAGGGCGGGGGGGGGGGGGGGGGGGGGGGGGGGGGGGGGGGGGGGGGGGCTCGTGAGGTTTTTTGTTTTTCATTCTTTTAGATATTCCATGGGCTATATATAGTCATTTCAAACTATGTTTTTTATGGAATGTAGTCAAGGTACTTGTAAAATCTCAATGGCTTAAAAATTCATGTGAATTAGATTTCGATGCATGGAGTGGTTTTTTTCGCAAATTTGTTGCACAAATCCATTTTGCATAATCATTGGTATACATTCTATAAGCACGGTATTGTCCATTAAAAAACTACGTCTTTTTGGACATTGCTCTATTAGAAAATTATACCCCTAATGAGTTCAACCGAACGTAAAATTTTTTGGTTTTTATTTGCAAATGGTGGAAATGAAATTCTTGTAAGGGGTGGCAAATGAAAATTCGCTCGGCATCACTCGACTGTGTTGACCTCCTAAAATATTAAACACATGGTTGCAAAGTTTTGACCATAATGTGTGGGAATTTCATTTAGGCAATAAACAGAAAAAATTCAATGCAAAATCTATTCGATAATTAGCCATTGTGATATACAGCTTGGGCTAACAACCGAAAAATTTTTCGGCGATTGAAAGCCCCAAAGTTGTTCATGACTGGATAAATCGTTGGCCAAGCTACTTTAGCTTGCACAACGTCCCAGAATAAAAAAGTGAATTTCGTCAGTTTTTTACTTTGGATAAGGCCTCCTCGTGGTGGAGGACGCAACCCATAGAACTGTGATTGGGCTGAATTCTTGGAGGAATTCCGTAAGGCTTTTTTCACAATTGCCGAGTTATATTCGCTTTAATTAACTGCTGTGGGCAACCAAGAACGTGAATTCTTGGATTTTTTTTGGCCAAGGTGTTGTTTTTTTCAAACTTGTACACGGCCAGAAACGGCCCATAAGCCTAGGATGGAAAAACTAAAATGGAACGAAAAAGTTGTTTCTTGATGTGCTTAAAGTCGTAGGCGTACCAACACTATTTGTTGTTAAGAACAGGAAAAATCTAGTTCATTCTTCCCCATTTCTAAGTCTGTCACTGTAAACCTTACGGTGACCGTAAAGATTATGAACATGGGGGAAGGAATGTTTTGATTTAGTTGAAGTTGGAATTTTCTAATAAGTTCCCGAGAACTTCGTACACTTGTATTATTTTTTCTGACACTTTGATCAGGAAGTGGAGGGCCTTCATGGAGGAAGAATCTGTGGTATGGGTCACAGGCAATTCCAAAATGAAGATCTGAAACTAACTGGATCAGTTGACCATAGTATGGCCATAAGTCTCAGTGATGCCAAATACTATCGGTCATAAAACGGGTGTTTTGTCGGAAATTTGAGATATTGGTCATGACCCCTTTTTTTGGATATCTCAAATTTACAAAACCGAAAGCCCGACATGCTATTTCTTTATAAAGGATATATTGGTGAATTTCTGAACACATTATTAACCCAATTTTTTTGTGATTCCTTGGAAGGTAATTTTGATTACTCGTTGACCATGGACGATGTCACAGAAAGGTTAATGAAATTATTTTCCTAAAAATTGTTTTCCTTGCTAAAATCTTTAAAAAATCCTTTTCTGATATGGGTCAATTCTCGAGTTGGTAACGAAGAAGATCTTTGGTTAAGTCATCGTGTTGAGACATTATTAGTATTAGATGCAACACTTCTTTGACTTTTTCGATTTTCTTGGATCTTTTCTTTGAAACTTCTCCTGGGTAAATCTTGAATGATATGCGCCCCTTGGAAACTCGTGCAGTTTCCTCTTAAAAAGGTGGAGAAGTAAGAAGAACAGAAAGTTATCAACGAGAAGCATCTGTTAGAGAATCCAGGTGGAATCTGTTATGGATGATGGACCTCTTTTAGGAATCAGAAACAATATTATGTTTTGGATATTACAGAAATCCTCTATGGATTATAGTAGATATCTGGTTTAAAGATTTATGAGGGGAAATTTTAGAAAGTATTCTTGCGGTAGAAAAGTGGCTGATAATAAGTCCGATTGATTTGTGTCAGAACTTGGAAATTCTATTGCAAGATAGGAGTTTGTTGAAAACTGTTCCTTGCTGGAAGCAATCAACTTGATCTTAGTATGTATTGAGATCCGTGGGTTGATGCAAGGGAAGAAATTTATGCTAACAATATATTCTTTTGAGTTAATCTCCGATCGAGATTTTTTGGTCGTGAAATAGCACTCTTTGAGAAATATTATCTCTTAGAGGATAACCAAGTTATAGGATTCTCGGTTATGAAAGCGTTGTGTACAGATCGGGAGTTATCTGTAGAGATATGCTATGTAGTGAATCTTGGTGGGATCATTAAAACCTTTTGTACAAACTTCTAATCCTGTGGATCTACAAAGTATTCCGTGAACCAAGTTTATTTGCATGCATAAACTAGTTGGTACATAGGCATATTGATGAGAATTGTGTTTGAGACAATTTCTCGCTGGGTTATAGTAATTTCTCATTGAGAATTGCTTATTAACCTAGTATTGATTTAGAATCAAATTAGATGTGGTATTTTGGTACCACACCTAGACATTTAAATATGTTCTAAATCCGATACAACTAACCAGGTCAGAAGCGCTACTTCTGAGTTAGTTGTTGGAAATCAACAATATAATCTTAATTATGGATATTATTGTTGAGATGTATTGCTTATAAGTCACATCATCTATGAGTCATTTTGGATTCGTTTACAGATGTGTGTGCATAGAATACACGTAAACTTTTGGGACTTATCTTTTCCCGTTCGGAAAGGATGGAATGCTATCCCGAAAGACTCAGGTGAGTTGGATAATTGTTTGCCAAAAGTTAGAACTTCACGTAATGAGGTTCCGGTAAATCTTAAGTTATTCTAGATTAGAACTTAAGAGGAAAATCTACACATATTCTAGATTGGACCCTAATTTTGGAATGACAATTTGTGCCATGTCTAAAATAAGGGCATTTTTTAGATTACAATCCTTTTATTGGCACCGTGTGTGAGTTGGGAAAATCTGGAACTTTCTAAATGGAAAGGACTTTCAGGAACATCTCATGTGTCTTTTAAGAATTGTAATCCACTCTTATGATTGGTATGGTCTTGGGAATATGGAGAGTTGGGATTGGTAAATCATAACTCAGAGTCTAGGAAATACCTAATCCATAGGAGAGGATAGTATTCATACCCTGAATGAATAAACAAGTTAGTGGAATTTTGGTATAACTGATCACCTTATCAAATCGACTATGTTTATTCGGGTATAGACCAAGAAGTTATAGAGTGTTTGTTTAGGCTTTACGGATTACCAAAGTGACATTATGAACATTCGCGTTTCGAAGTTCATTCGTCGCTTTTGGTTGGCCGTATTTGCTAAACTAGAGATGACTCTAAGTTTAAAGATTTTTTGATCATTGTTTGTTGCCTATGTGAGGGTATCACGTTTGTTTATTGAATATATGACAAGAATCCGATGAATTATAATTGACGAATCATAGTTCAAATTCTAGTTATACTTGATTGGTTACAGAATGATTACCTACATGATCAGGAAATCAGATAAGATATGTATTCATATTTTCATAGCAATCTCCTTGAAGAGGTAATCACCTTGATGGAGATTGGGTTATAGTAAGCATTTGGCTACCGGTTATAGCCCGTGCATGCTTACATATAGTTTTAAACCTATATCACCCATTGCGGTAGAGACTGGGGCATTCAAAGTTTAGAAAGTAGCAGATTTCCTACATGATATGCAGGAAATGCTACGGATTGCACGTGAGAATGTCTAGTGTGCCCAGGGTGGGGACCGACATTATGCAAGCCTGAAAAGATCATTGAGAGACTTCCAAGTGGGGGGTTGGGTATTTTTTGAGAATCTCGATGGATTCAAGTGTAATGCGTACCAGCTAGCATTACTAATCGTCCCCTAGATATAGAGGACCGTTTAAGATCTTGAAGAAAGATCTTGGAAACAAGAACTAAACGATTGAGAAATTGTATAGCTACCGGGCATCTGGTTCGATGGAAGGGATATACGGACGATGACGATTCCTGGGAATAGGAAGGAAGATTAAGGAGGAAATTTTCCAGTTTTAAGTTTTGAGAACAGAACTTGAATCAGGGGGGAAGAATGTCATGCCCATGACTAGTCTTGGGTAGCGTGTCCACGCTAGGGACCGGTAGACCAACAGCCCGTAAGTTAATTGTGACTATAAGGGAATTGGGGCCCTTATGTGTACATGGTCATAATTAATGGTTGTAGGCCTAAACACTTGATGGTGGATTGGTATAGGTCTATCAGTGAGTCATTGGGAAACTGGATGACGTGGCCTAGATAGGCTGCAGAGGTGTCCAATGAGGTGTCACAGTGCACTACTACTGGTGCATGGGCCTTGGAGGGTATAAGTATACTCTCACTAGTGTATGCTTGATAGCATAACCGGTGGCAGGATGTGGCTGGTGTGATGCCTCATTCCTCTCTGAGTGATTGATCCATAGCTTGGGGGCTAGATCCATTTGATCTAGGTTTTTGGGTTGGTTTGTCCACCATTAGGTTCCCTTGTGTTGCTTGTGATTGGCATGCTTAGAATAGGATCCTTGGATTGAGGATTTTATAATCATGCTCTAGAATCAGGCCCCTATCTTGTGAATGATCAATAATCATTAATAATGATACCTTACTTTGTCTAATTTGGTGAAGTTTTGCTACTTTTAGCTATCTTCTTAATTTTTGACGAGTTTTCTTGATTTCTTGCATTTCCATTGTAATTTGATGTTCATGAATGGATTAGATGTTTTAATGCTAAGGTTGGCACATGACAAATGTGCTGATTTTATGCCTCTAACTTGCAATAGCCCAAGGATAAGCATTTCATAAATGAGGAATTGATTTTATAGGGCCGATTGGCCCAGCCGTGTGAGGTACTCAATCCAGATACATCTTAGTAGCCACTGACTACGCTACGAATTGGGTAGAAACTAGAGCGACAAAGCAAGCTACTGCCAAAGTTACGACCAAGTTTTTATATGAAAATATCATCATCCGATTTGGCTGTCCGATAGAGTTAATGAGAGACATAGGGACTCATTTCCTCAATGACATTGTACATAACCTTCTGACCCATTATTTTGTGAAGCATCGCAAAAGCACACCATACAATCCTCGATGTAATGGGTTAGCAAATTCCTCAAACAAGATCGTCTGTTGCATTCTAACCAAAATAGTTGAAGCTAGCCAAAACGATTGGAAAACAAAATTATATTCAGCCATTTGGGCCTTCAGAACGACACCGCGTAGATCCACCAAGATGACACCCTTTCGGTAATGTCGGTTGAATTTATCATTCCATCTTTACGAGTTGCATATTCCAAGCAACTTGGTGAAGAAGCAACCATCAAGCAGCGATTCCTTAACCTTCACAAACTTTGTGAAACTCGATTATTAAGCTATCATGCACAGCTTGTAAATAAACGTAGACATAAAGTCTGACATGATAATCATATTCGATTGAAGGAATTAGCCGGATGAGATCAGGTTCTACTCTATAGAATTCGAAAGATTAAACCAGACAAGCTTAAATTCCAAAGCCGAGGACCTTATGTGATCACCCACATTTATACCAATGGATCTGTGCAACTGGAGACATTAGATGGTATCCCATTAGACAAATTAATTAATGGATCTCGACTGCGTAAATGCTATACTCCGTGAAACTCAGATTTTTTTTTTTTTTACATATGTATATATTCTTCAGAACACTACTTGTTCTTGGTTTTACGTAAGCAATTCATATCTATGATTTTCCAAGAATCAGTCTACTTACACCCCTTCTAGGCAAAAATAAATTAACGCACACACCTTTTTTTTCCAATTTTTTTACGTCCTGAACAATTCTTCAAATTTCAATACACATTCTTGCACCATCGCTCAACAAATTTCACACTGATCTACTCACTATTCCTACTGACTATTTTCTTTCTTTACCCACTTGTCTTTCTAGCATGTTTTGTCGGGGGGAGAGACAAGAAGAAATCCTTGTGTTTCAAGAACCAACTCCAGATGCAAATTCCTACAACAGACGCGACTAATGAGAAATACTACATCAACCGGGATTAGTATGAACTGCATCAATCGAGATAATTATGAATTGTATCATTGAGATCAATATGAACTGCATCAACTAAAACATTCAGCGATCGGATTCGGCCCTTTCATGCTTATGTATGGTTTTCAACCTCGATCACCAATTAGTGTTGGCATGAAAAACCTACGGGTGGAAGCCGCAGCTGATTTCCTTGCGGATATGCAAGAAATGTTACAACAGGCTAAAGATAACATAAGAAGTGCCCAAGACAGGGCAAGGCAATATGCTGATCTATCTCAAAAGCACAAAGTATTCATGGTTGTATGAAAATATTAAATATTCTTTTACAGAGAACACGATGCGAGTTCGAATAAATCAAACTAATATCAGTGTCTTCAATCGCGATTTTATCTGAACTATGTACTAATAGAATAATATTTATTCTGATTGGATATGCGTGCAGAAATAATATGTAGAAGTAAGATACTATATGCGGAAGTATGAGACAACTCAAGACCATTTAGACAATAAGAAACTATTGATCAAAAACAAATTTTTATAACTCTGAATCTGATTCATCAATATACATCTCTTGTTGTCTTATCTCGCTGTTGTGTCTCTGATTGAGTTAGTTTCAACGAGTAGTGCATATGTATTTATATTGCTACAGGACAGGTCTGGCCTTCCAATACTGTAACAGTAGAAATCTAACCATTTACGATAGTTGATATTCAAGTAGATGCTATGTTTTCAGGGTCGAATAAATTTTGTTTGCGAATATTTCGCGACAATTTGTCTCTTTGTTTCAGCTTCGTGTTTCGCGAATTCTTTTGCACTAAATCTTATATACAAAGTGAGATCATACTCACTAGGAGTAAATCCAATAGAGATAAGGAAAGTATTGAGCCTTGTGTTCCAAGTTCTAGAAGCTTGTTTCAAACCATACAAGTTCCTCTTGAGATGGCACACCTTGTCTTACATACCTCCTCGGGATGCTCCATGAATATGTACAATTCAAAAAAGCATTTGACACATCCATTTGAAACAATAACCAATCAAAGTGAGAAGCAAGAGCAATGATTAGTCTTAAAAGGTCTCATCATAATCTATGCCCTTTGATTGAGCATATCCCTTGGCTACAAGCCTTGCCTTGTGCTTAGAAACACTCCCATCTTGATTCAACTTGAGCTTAAAAATCCACTTACATCCAATTACATTCCTATCCAAAGGTAGATCAACGAGCATCCAAGTATCATTCTCCATCAATGCATTAAAAAGACTTAGGTAGGCATGCATCTAACTTTAGCACCCATCCATATCTTGAGTAGTCATCTGTAAAGATGACAAACATTGTAGCTCCACCATCGCTCTTTGTGCTAGCAAAATGCACATCCGAGTGGATCAATTCGAGAGGATGACTTGTCTTTGTGGTTGAACTTGAAAAAGGTAACACGTGTGCCTTAGCCAAGGCACAAGCTTCACATACCCTTTCCTCCTTTGCCAAAGATCTTGGAAGGCTAAGAACAAGCTCCTCCTTGCACATGGCTTCCATGGTCTTGGTTTGATGTGACCAAGCCTTTTGTGCTACAAATCAAATGTGGTCATGTTGTTCTCCTTGACTACCATCACAAGTTGGTTAGGATCTACAAAAGCATCAAGCTTGAATAACCTCCCAAACCTTGTTCCCCTTGCTATGATCATCCCACTTTTCTTGATGTTGCATACATTAGTAGAGAACTCCACAATGATTGACTTTGAGCTCGCTTCCTCTTGAAGCATTTCGAGGCATAGTGCCTCATCTTGCTACAATAGTAGCACTTGATCTTAGATTTGTCCTTCTTGGGCTTGACTTGTGATGATGATGATGTAGATCCTCCTTGATCTCCATCCTTTGCTTGCTCCTTTTTAAATGCTCCTCCCTTGCTCTTTGCTTTGCCTTTGCTCTTGAGAAATAAGGCCTTGACATCACCATCATTGATGGAGAGCCTCTCCATCCTTGATTTGATATGAACCTTCCTACTCTCCTCGGCCATCAACACACTTTGAAGGTCTTCAAGTGTAGGCAAGTTTCCCATGATAGCATAGCTTTGAACAAGGTTAGTAAAGTCGCTACATAAGCCATTCAAAACTATTTGCACAATCTCACTCTCTCTAATAGGTTCACCAACATAAGTAAGCTCTTTGTTCAAATCTTTCACTCTCAAAACATATTGATGTCCACTCTCACTCTTTCCTTGGAAACATTGAAGAACTTGGTTCTTGAGGGAAAGTAATGTTGAGGTATTCTTGGACTCATAGATCTTTTGAAGAGTCTCCCAAGCCTCTTGGGCTGAGGTACATGCTCCTACTTCCTTGAGCAAACCATTTGTAACATTCATTTTAATACAATGAAGTGCAACCTTGCACCTTCTCTTGTATTTAGTTGCTTCTTGTGGATGGATTTCTCATCTTTCTCTCCATTCACAATATCCATCAAGTCTTGCATGAAAAGGATGGATTCCATTCTTAACTTCCAAATTGAATAATTTGAAGAATTCAATCTATCACTAGAATCCAAAAGATAGGAACTTATGGATGCCATGTTCAATTATAGGGAGATAGATTCAATGAAACAAGATAGATTGTACAAGATACGATCACAACTAGCTACCCCACTCTCTTTGGGACTTGAGATGAATCACTCTCTAATTTCTCAACAAGATCTAAGGTGATCTTGAGCTTGATTAATCTTCAAGATCCAAACTCAAATTCACAAGAAGGATAAATCCACTTATACTGAACCAAAAACACTTTATAGCACACAAATGTCTCACAAATAAAGCCTTCTAAATTCAGGTTGAATCAGATTGACATATTCAATCACAAACCTATCTAAAATCGAGTAGAATAGAAACACAATTTTCACTAGTTTTGCATTTCTTGATGAAGAAAACATCAAAACACTTGATCTGAACCTAAAGGTGTATTTTAGGACCTTAAGAAGCCTAAGAACGACCTGATTAAGCTCTGAAATGGCTGATCCAAACTTCTAAAGAGTGGTGGCATTCAAATCCTTATGAAAATCTCTACTAGGAGACATGTACTCCAAGATTCATCTCATAAGAACTTTCTAATTTGGTTTGGTTGAGTGGAAATGGCTCAATCTCGGTTCCTGCAGCTATAACTCAGCAAAACAAGATCCCTTTGATCTATTCTCACTCAAATGAGACCAAATTTGGAGGTACAATCACTAGATTAGCAACTAGTAGCAAGGACAAAGCCAATACTACTCAAATCTAGGATCTAAGCTTGAGAAAATCAAATCTAAAGCTCACTTTTGATTAGGCTCTGATACCATGACAAAATTTTATAGAAAATTCAATCCCAATCAATCCTAAAAGTCATGGAGAATGCACAAATCAAAGATCTAGATCCAAACTAGGAGCTAGAATCAAGACTAGTTACCAAAACTAGCTAATTTGGCATTTAACTCCACAATAGGCATATAGATTTCATCAAATACACTAAATTAAAGTGCAGCAAGCTTCTCAGACCTGTAAACAACTTCAGTACCTTCAAAATCAAGTAATTAATGCATAAAAGCACCCACATTCAATAGCTAGAACTTGCCACCAAAAGACAATGTTGATAGAAGTGGAAAAACTCGATTTTTCTTCATACTTTCATGGAGATCCCATCATACATTTATACATTTCAAGCTCGGATCTGAGCATATTAGGGCACCTATGAACTTTTCATACTCTAACCCTAATATCTAACCTAATAGGTCATTGGATCCACCCTAACTTGGGGTCAAGATCTCAAGATCCAAAAACAATGTAAAACATGCTATTTTTAGATCCTAGAATTTCCCTAGCCTATCCAAACACATTTTGGCCTCATTTCAAAGATGCTATCACAATGTAATATGAGGAATGAAATTTTTGAAAAGCATCCTATGTGATTTGGCAGGTGTGGCATCTATTTACATGGCCATCTTGCCAATTACAATGCATGTGACCAAAATTGGTCAAGCTAGAATTGTGAAATTTCAATAGGTGATGCTATCAAATCTCAAGAGCTTGTTCAAATTGTGTTGAAGGGTCTAAATGATGATTTCTCTAACCTTGTTCAATCCTATGCTCTTAAAGATTAACTACCATCTATGTAGAGCCTAGAAGGTGTGCTATGAAGAATTGTAAAGGCATTGAGACTCCAATGGAGCAACATGTAAAAGCATCTATTGATGGTGATGAAGCATCCTTTGAGGACATCACTTTAAATAAGAGGCTTATAGGCTCTTTAATCTATTTGAATATAACTAGACTTGATCTTAGTTATAATGTTGGAAAACTAAGCCAATTCATGCAAAGTCCTTTGGTGTCACATTGGAAAATGGCCAAAAGAGTCCTAAGATATATCTCATCAACTAGGAATTTTGGGTCACAAAAGCATTCTGCACACACAAATTTAAGATATGACCAAAACAATGCAAAACTGGATATGGAAACTCAAAGAGATTATTCCATAAGCATGAATGAGAGAGAGAGAGAGAGAGAGAGAGAGAGAGAGAGAGAGAGAGAGAGAGAGAGAGAGAGAGAGAGAGAGAGAGAGAGAGAGAGAGAGAGAGCTTGTTTTCGATAATAGAATATTTCTGTAGACTGTGCGACAAAGCATGTAAAATTGCAGCAATGTCATTATCTTCTTTTTCTTATTTGTTGAATTTAAATTTATTCCCTTGTGCACTATTTCTTTTGAAGCATTCGAATGCATAATGGCCTTTCTTGCTATAAAACTAACAATTGATCTTTTATTTATCCTCATTTCGTTACTCTGACTTGATGATTGCTTTCTCCTTGAGTTGCTCCTTGAATGTTTCTTTGTTCAAGATTCTTGAAAACTAGACCTAGCCTAGATCACTCATGATGAAGGCTTACAAAAATATGTTTGACTCAACTTTTGCTAACTTTATCACATGTGATAAACACATTAAGATATTTTAGACTCACTTTCTAGAAGTTGGATCAAATATAACTGAGTTTCGAGCAAAACTATGTTCAACCTTAACATTACTTGGGCTAGAGTTGGATAAAATTGTAATGTATAACTTCACACCCAATCACACTTAAAGGGCACCTTTTGAACTTGAACCAAAAATATTGAGCTTTCATTAAGTGTCTAAGGATTATATAAGAATATCTAAATGAGTGGTCCAAATGCTTTTGAGTTGGTAATAATCAAAATTACACCTCAAGGTCTTGCTTCTAGATGGACACCTAGAACTAATAGGAGGTAACTTTATGATTTGTTATCACCTCAAATATTTGGATTCTTCTTGATTACATGCATATTGTAAAAAATATGATCCAATTCAATAGAGAGTTGATAGAAAACAAGCAACTCATAGTTTTCAAGGCTATAAATATCCCTTTCAACAAAAAGGCACAAGTATCATGGAAAATCTGCTTGAATTCTATGTGATTGCTTGAAATTTTCCTTCTCAAATTTTCAAAGTCACTCCAAATGATCTAACCAACCTTCACATAGCTCCATAATGTGCTTTTGGGAATTAATTTGAGTTCTGCAAAGGTTAATCAACTGTTTGCAAGCCTGTATAAGGTTATGAATCTCAAAAACTATCCTATCCCAAAGACTTCAATTTCGAAAAAATTAGCTAGTGTAAACCTTCACAAGTTTTCTAGTAGCTACTTTTCACTATTTTGAACTCCAGTGAAGCCTGCGAAGGTTCGTATGCACATATGTTGGATTATATACTATCAGGACTGATTCGTCTGAATAATCAATCTCTAATCTACATCCACTCATTATCCAGTTCTACAGTGTTATTCGTGTTTCTACATAGTCTGAAAAAATACTTGGGAATCGCTCAACAGGTGACTCCGACATATCGGACAACCTCTGCATATCGGATGACTCCGATGAAAGTCGAAGGAGTCGAAAGATGACAGTTACTGTTCTGCCTAAGACCAAATAGGTACATCTCAAGTGTGATAAACACTAAAAGGCATATAAATCTCTCTAGTAAAACAAACATCTACTAGATAAAAAAACGAATAGATATATGCTCTACTCATAGTAAGTAAATGTGAGAGGTGATACAATAAGTGCAAATGCCCATGCTGAGAAGAAGTATATATATCTGCAAAACACTCTCAGCTAAGATGGTTGAAAAAGAATGTGATATGTGTCTTGCCGGAATCAAAGGAGCTGGTACAGTGACACGTTGACGATGACTATGTCTCATACTGTGATAGCGGATGAAAATCGCGTACTCTAACTATCTCTAAGTAATTGAAACTTTATTTGATGCACTTTCGCTAGCAAGCAATAAGCGCTAATAGCAATACTCTAATAGAGCTTTGAAAAATATTCTAGAGACTATAGAAGTCTTTAATGATCATCTATTTATACTAAAGCAGTTCAAGCTTATCCCATAGGACAACTAATCAAGTCGTAGATCGCAATTGACAATTAGCCGTAATGCATTGTCATCCATCCAAATAGGACTTCCTAGAAATTTACTGCAAAGTAGTTAGGGCAAGTCTTTAGCTTCATATGTCAAACAATGCTAATCTCTAATTTTCTTCTAAAGTCCAACAAGACACACCCAAATCTTCTTCTACAAACAAAAATGAGATGGTCATGAAAGTTCAAGACCTAAAAAGTGTCACTATTTCTCATAGAAAGTATACATTGAACACCTTTGAATGAAAATTTTACATTCTTATATAGCAGATACCTTTCTTTCTCTCAAAAAGAGATTTTTTTCTCTCATTGTCTAATTTAGATATGTAAAATTTTGATCAAGATAGTTGAAACCAGTCGCTCTGATTGGGAAACAAAACTTTTCTCAGCTATCTGGGCTTTCCAATAATTGCTTATGACCAGTGTTGGCCAGTTCTCACATATTTATGATACTCGTTGGTTCAAGGTATTGCTTTTTTTTTTTTTTTCCAAGGACCATCAGTTCAGGGTATTACATTACATTTCAAATCCTTACACCTAGCAGTTTTCAATAGTATCTTACAAAATAAAGCTTGGCGGTTCTCAATTTGTCGGTTATTACTTTGTCAAGAATGATCGGGTCCTAAGCCAAGTTCTCAACATATATTTTTCTTACTAATAATGATAACAGTTATACATATGTATGTTTAAAAAATTAGAGAGTGAAAAAAGTTGAAACAATCCAACATTTGTTGTGCATAAAAGTTACACCTTCACTTCGATACAGCCCAAAAGTAATCCATACATCGAAAGTGTTCAAAAATTCTTGTTGCACACCATGTTAACATTCTCCCACTTATAAGCCAAATATCTATCAAAAAACACACATGGAAGCAATGAAAAAGAAAGTGCACATTATCAACTACTCATAAAGAAACGCAAACTCTTCAATGCCTACAATATTTTTATTGTGCACAAAATCCAACTTCATACTTGAACAATTCCAAAGAAATCACACTTTATTTCACATTTATTGTTCTCATTGATTGTTTGTTAGTTAATCCCTTGTATGAAACTTTTAATTTTTCTAGATTCTTGTAGGGTCAATTGATACTGGGGTTATAGCCCCCTGCATAGGTGCGGTCCGGGTTTCAACCTCAATCCAAAGCTTAAAGGGAGCTGACGGTTCTCGACCGTGGCTGATTCCTACAAAACAGCATAACTGCCGATTCTACATAGAAGCCGATTCTTGAAAAATAGCATTAGGGTCTCTAGAATTGGATTAATAATCGAGTTGAGAACCGAAGCAAAAGCCAATAACTGACCAACAATGGTGATGATTTATTTCCTTTGATTGAAAGTAGGAATTCCAATTCGCCACAAACAAGGACATTTGAATGTCGAGATTGGAAAATTAGAAAGTGACAAACGCAAAAGACAATAGGTGAAAATATGTCAAGTCTACATTACCATACAAGCACAATAAGGGATCAGTGCTACTATTAACTAGAGGGAGTCTGCTTAAAATACCCTACTAGTGCTAATTAAAGGAAGATGCTCTTGACACCAACAAGAAAAACAAAAGCTTGATGACCTCTTTTTGAAGTCCAGAATGGAGTTTTAAAAAAACCTGAAGTCAGAAGATCTATGAATTGACACAAATACTTCATACTTCAAAGTTCAAACGTGATTGGAATCTTTTGTTCTTAGACATTGAGATTGACGGGATAATGAACAAATAAATAGCAAAGAACCGGAGAACCATGGCCCACTAACAGCAGTATTCTCAAAAATAGGGCCAAAGGGTTTATGATATTCTCTCATGCCACTTCATTAAAAAGAACGACAGCTAATAGATTCACACATGGAAGCATGCCAAGTATAATTTATGTAAAAAGACCACACTCCTTCGCCCACTCAGAACTAAACACTCACACATTGGCCTCAGAAATTGACTTCCAAAGATATTAAGCAAAAATGTGCTAGAGTTCAGTTACATGTCAATTGCAACTACCAAGTGTTTCTGTCACGCACTTCCAAGATTTTTTGTATATCATGATGTCACACCAAATAGCCAAAAAAGATCACTGTCAAGAGTACACAAATTGCAAACATGCATACTCCTATCATGTAGACCGGCAGCACCCCTTCTCCACTGGAAATCTGAAAACTTAACCATGTATTGATTCCAAGATAACATGGTGCACATCGAACAACAGCAGACAAGTTGCAACCGTTGAACTTATGGATCATCAACAATGTTTTGACTCCACGCATAGCACAAAGCACAGGCCACAACATTCCCCTTATCAAAAGTGCTCAAGATTAGATGTAGATCATCCACCTAAAGTTAATTCGCTTTATGTTAAACATGCTATGTTTTATAACCTCTCCAGCAATGGAAAGAAAAAGACTCGAGCATCTATTGTTAAAGAGCAAATCCAGCAAATAAACAAACTGAAAATAAAAGTATATAATTTTTACTTGATCACAACTAGCTCAAAACAAAACACTTAAAGCAAAACACCTAGTAAAAGCTAGTTAATGAGCAAAGTGCTAAAAAGGTTCAACGCTTCATACGCTGTATTCTTTTCCGTCGCAACAACTTAAACTCGTACAACTTTACGGAATCAACCATTCTCCCTCAACTTCTAGAAATGTCACAGTGACAATAGCACCAAAAGATCTACGACAAGAATGCTTACAATCGGGTAAATTTTATTTCTGTTTGAAGCTCAAACAATATCCAGGTTCTCACATTCCCATGAAAGAAATCAACCAACCACAACCATACAAAAGCTTATAAGTGAGTCCAAAAAGTATAAAAAATGGTTGTCAAGTGCACCTCTAGCTATAACAATAATGTATATCTATCAATGCTAAGCAGATAAATTGAGGAAAGAATGAATCTGTCCCCTGCTAAACTTCCAGCATGATTTTTTTTTAGAAAGGATAAAAGACAGCTCACTCAGAGCATCATACAACAGAAAACCTGACAGAAAATATTGAGCAGCCATTGCATAAGGCTACTGAAGGAGTTGGTAGCAAATGACAGAGCATAGATCTATCACAACATCATACAAGCATACTACCTTAAATTCAAAAGCCAAAAGCCCTGAGTAAGTTTTTTACACATCTCTACCTGCTTGCCTTTATGAACAGTATCCCAGAAAACGAAATCCGAGACAAAACTACGACCATTATTTTGCCATACAAGACATGATCAATATGCAAGTATGAATGAGAACCTAATAGCCTAAAAAACTTGTAGACTGATCAATGCATGGAGCGGTGTACAAAATATCAATGTCTTACAAGGTTCTGCTCATACTTAAGCCCAAGGGTCAATTACCTTTCTTGAAAGAAAAGAGTGAATATTTTCCATGTCCACAATCGCAGGACCAAGCTATATATTCAAAAGTGCTTTGAACATGGAGGGCAGGAATACCCTTGGAATGGACAATTATTTCACAGATGTTCTTGCTGCACACGTCTTTAAAAATAATACAGGGTTCATCCACACCTAAATAGATTGAAGGCTCCCGTGCTAAACTCCTGTCACATGCACACTTGCATAAAATTTATTTCTTTCCTTGCTACACAGCATATACAAACTCATCCTCCAGATCAGGATCCACTTCGTTCTCAAGCTCTGGATCCTCCACATCAATTGGAGGATCACCATAACTATTTTGAACCCGTTGGCCAGGAGTCTTCGCTTCATTGATAATTCGCATAATCTCTTCAATACTTTGAGGTGGATGACTGGGATCATCATGATTGTAACTGGCATCCTCATGCATAAGATCTTCAGGCAAATTCTTCAAAAACCATGGATGAACCTTAATCTCTGGAATGGTGATCCTCTGCACATCATAAGGTGTTACACATTTATGGATGATAAAATTAGCCAATCCATGCCACATAACTAAACATTATCATCACTTCCAGGCAAAGTGAGAAAGACAGAATTTCTCAAGGATGTACCTTTTCTGGATTAGCAACAAAAATCCGTGACAAAAGATGGCGACACTGGGGTGAAATGCGTACATAATCTGGAATAGAATATTGCACGCTCAAAATCCGCTGAAATTCAAAACAATCTGCAGTCAGACAATGAAAAAAATCTGCAGCAGAGTCTGCCAAAAAAAACAAGGAAAAACTCTCAAACTCATCTCAGCTGATGATAGTACCCCAATAGTCTTCCGAAAATTCCTTGGATCCTCAGGATCTTCAAATGGATAAGCTCCCACCAACATGACATATAGAGTGACGCCACAAGACCACACATCTGCAATCTGTTACAATAGCAGTTCGATCAAAACATGTGTTACAGACTGAAACTAGGTAAAACTTATCTCTCCCAGCTACTACGATTGCGAATGAGGTCGGAAAGGGGATATTTTGAAAACTGCCTACACAACTGAATGCTCCCAATCCTTACAATAAACCCATGACAATTATTACGAATCCTGTGCTCAAAAGCAACAAAATAGGCTACCTTGCCATCATATTCTTTTTTCGACAAGACCTCTGGGGCAATGTATGCAGGTGTTCCCACGGTGGACTTAGGTTGAGAGTGAAGTAATGCCGACTGCATAATAACAATTAGCAAAATAATGTGGAGTGAAGTTAACATTCTAACCAATAAGTCAGCTCGACTGAATAAGGAAAAAGGGTTTACCAATTCAGAAGAAAGCTTAGAGAACAACAGGTTGAATCCACAAAAACAGCCTTGTGGAATACTGAAATATTACATTATATTTAGGCAGCTTTTGATGGTATTCCAGTCTCTACTTCAGCAGTCACTTACCTTGGAATAACCAAAATCGCATATTTTTAAACGAGGGCTTGGACTTCCATCCAGTAAAGTGTTTTCCAGCTTAAGATCTCGATGGCAAATTTGCTGACCAGGTGTAACATAACAACAAAGTAGTCAAGATCCATCTCCGTCAAGAAACATCAAGATTAAGGAAGAGCTGAGACTATAAAAGTAGCATTCAATAAAAATTTATTTCACAGCAAAGATATCAACTCACCATAGAATGACAATAGCTGACGCCAGAAATGAGTTGCTGGAAAAAGAACCTTGCCTGAAACCAAAAGGCAACACGTCTCACATGATACAATATTATAGGAGTAGCTGAGAAGATAAAAATGATACAAGAGACGAGAATGAACCTCATCCTCACTAAAACGTCCTGCGTTGCATATTCTCTCAAAGAGCTCCCCACCAGCAGCGTATTCCATAACGATGGCCAAATGAGTAGGTGTTAACATAACCTGTATTGTTTCATTTAAGCTTAAACCGGAGAAGTACAGAAGGAAAAAGCATTGCTATAAAAGATACGTCAAATCGATTAAATGGAACAGTACTAAGAGGAGAAACATGCTCTTTTTGAACAAAATAGCAAGCTGAACCTTGCCTCTTTGAACCGAACTATATTCGGGTGTCGCAATGACCGGTGATTGATTATTTCTCTTTGAACGTTCTCGTCGATCTGCTAGAAAAATTGAAGTACTTGAAACATTAGAGAGAAACTAAGGTAGAACCTAACTAGCACTATTTCTCAGACCCACTGATAGCAAATTCAGCTAATTCTAGCCTACAATGCAAAGCATATAAAACTTCTCGATGATTCTACACAAGCCCTCATTCTCATCCTGCTTTTAGGATCTCAAATAGCTGCGAAGCAAGGCTTTCAGGGAGGGAAATCTCCCCAACCCCCCTACTCAGATCTTAGACATCATCATAGAGCTGTCAAAGTAGAAATCAAACTTGCCTTTTCACCCCGTTCTATGTACTTGACAGCTACAAGCTCCTTTGTCTTCTTATCACGAAGTAACCTAGCCACTCCAAAATTACCAGAACCGATTTCTCGCAGCATCTCGTATCGATCCATCCTTGGCGTTGCTTTAACACACCTTCAATCACTTCACACTATCCCGCCGATGCTATATGCTCTCGCTTCTACTCCGCCCACAACTATGCCGCTACAGGATCTTGGATGCAGAAACCCCCCATACCAACAAACGCCCCCTTTACTTTCCTTTCACAACCCTACACATTCCGATAAAAAATCCAGCTCCTGCCCACATGAGGATCGGATCAGCAAACACCAAAGCAAAAGCAAACAAGCAAACTACTCTACCCAGAGATGCTATCAACAACCCACTACCCACTTACTGCTATGACAACCTCTATTGATGGGCAAGGCAAGCGATCAGTAAGATACTGCAAGAGCACATGGATCTATCAATCGATCCTATTCTTCTATTGCCGCTGTTGCTGCTGCCTAATATAGTTTTTGCTAGATCGATCCTATTCTTCTATTGCTGCTGCTGCTGCCTCTGATAGTTTTTGCTTTGCTTTGCTTGTTCTGCTTAATTATGAGTGACCTCCAAAAGGACACGACTCTCCTCACTCATTTACTGCTACTTCTTCTTCTTTGCTACTTCTTTCCTTTGTTCCTCCTCTGTAAAAATTAAAATTTAAATCCCATGTGGGCCAAAGCATGCCCTACCCTCCCATTCTTATAATTATAATTATATCACGACTATTATTCTCTATCACCCTCCTACACACGCGTCTTGTACCACGTGGAACCTCTCCCATCCAGCACGGTTTGCCTCAACTTACAAGCTGCCACATTGACTCACTCCCTTCCAAGTTTCCTCCCCATCCTCCTCCTCCAGCTTAATGGCATTGAGATCCCATTCAAGACTCCCTTCCAAGTTTTCTCATACTCCTACTCCTAATATAGTTTAATGGCACTCACATTCATTCAAGACTCCCTTCCAAGTTTTCTCCTCCTCCTCCTCAACCTGTGGCTCCATGGCACTTTGAGATCCATTCAAGACTCCTTTCCAAGTTTTTAGCTTCTCCTCCTCCTCAGCCTCTAGCTCCATGGCACTGTGACTTAGGACTTCCTTCGAAATTTCTCCTCCTCCTCAACCTCTGGCTTAATGGCATTCATATCCATTTGGACCAAGCCAATGAGCCCTGTGCGGCTCAAGAATGGGGCTTGAAATCATGCTTGCTCAAGCACTCAAGCAATTGATGGAAACTGGAGGTATATGTATTAATGATGGAAAATGGATTCTCAGGATAGGAGTAAGCTATTGTGATGATTTTTTAAAGTTGGCCAAAATATGGTTGACATGTGAAACTAGATCTGTACATTAATCCACAGAAGGAGGAAGGAGGTGGCTCAAGAATGGAGCCTAGAATCATGCCTCTTCAAGCACTCAAGCAATTGATGTAAACCGCAAATATGTTTATTGATGATGGAAAATGGATTTTCGTGACAAGGGTGAGTTATTGTGATGATTTGCTTAAAGCTGAGTTGTCGGCGGTGACTTTCAACATTAGACTGCAGTTTTTATTTTTTATTAATTATTTTTTTAATATTGTTTTTCTTTTTTAAATACTTTTGAATGGATTTTGAGCCCTCGTCGGCAATAGTTATCATTTTGTTTGCTTATGGGATAGCTTTAAACTTGTAATTAAATGTCATTTATTTAACGTTCCAGCCACATGGCAAATATTGATTCACCATGTTGAAACTACTCTCGCTTCAGAGCAGTGCAAGGCTCCTCTTCTTTCAACTTGGATCCTATGATATAACATTTGTCCTACTCATTAGCTATGGAGTTAGTTATGTATTATGGAAGTTGTCGGGCATACGATATTCTACCTTGGGTTCAAACTCCCTAAAACTTTAGGCTCCAAGCCTCAACTAAAAGTTTGGGAGTCCTTATTTAGCAGAATGTCTTCTACTCGCAATGGCTTCCATTGCATAATGGGTTATATATGGCTTATTCTCACATGAGAATTATGAAAGGTAGTAGGCGTTTGCATTTATGAAATTCGAATGATAAAATGAAGTAGGCATTTGTATTTTTCAAAGTGATCATTTTGAAGAAACTAAATGTTTCTACCCACAAAGCTTTGTTAGCTTTCGAGTTCGAGTCTGCAGAACTACAAGGGAACTGCCCAAATACAAAACCATAACTGCCACGTAACGGTTTCAGCTGAAGGACACTTGAAGACGAAGGTCAGATGTTCGAAGAGTGAAGGAGCTCAAAGGAGAAGGCGAAACAACACCCAAAGACCGAAAGTTGGCAGATCTTCACGCTCCAAGTACAAAGGTGATCAAGCCACGTACCAGGAGGACTACCATCTCCACGGTCGATGGCGACGACAAACCAAGCACCCTTAGAACGTGCCTAGCCAGCCATTCTTGTAATCACTGATTAGATTAAACCCTTTCTCTCTCCATCCATATAAGCAGATTGAAGATGAGAGAATCGGTTAAACATCAAATTGGTTGAATACCAATTTGAGCTAGGCATAGAAGTGCCAGCCGATGTCCAAGAAGTCCGCTAGTAAGCGAGACAATTTGACATTATTCGTGAGAGACATAGCTTCTCTTGCGCCGACGCGCGCTGTGGTTTGTCACACAGTGCTCTTACAAAAGAGATCATTGATAATACAATAGCCTAAATGCACATGTACGTTGTTGAACGTACATCCAACGTCATGGGTTTTAGGCCTCCAAATCATTAATTGTGATTTAATACCATGAGGGCCCCAACACCAGGCCCAGTTAGGCTATTAATGTGTCCTACTGATGTGCCTCGGATCCTTCTTGGATGGGGTGGAGCCTTGGAGGGTATAAATCTACCCATAAGTTTCTCCATGACATCATCTTGATTGATGACATGCTACTAGATTGACATTTCTCCTACATTGTGAGCTATTACTAGTGGTCCATGGCTTGGGGCTTAGATCTGTTCGATCTAGAGTTGGCGGGGTAGGTTTGATCCACCATATGTTCCCTATGTGTCTTTTGGAACCAGTATTATAGTTTTGATCTTGGAGATATTGAAAGTGGCTTTAGTAGCCTGGTTAATCCCTTTCGCCCTACCCTTAGTCGACAATGCACTTTGAACCATAAGTCAGTTCATATATGGCACATGTTTAAAATTGTCAACAAAATTTTTTGCATGCCATTTGTACTCCTAGCAAAATCCCAAGTGTTAGGCTTTACACCTTTTTGGGTCCGTTAGGCTTTACACCTTTTTGGGTCCTTGCTCAAGGCAAGAATGTTTGTTGATGAAATTGTTGGAAAGTCGAAGATAGTTGCTTCTTCACAACGCATCTTAAGTTCTTCTTCTCAAATCCATCATAAATGTACATATGCTCCACAACATCTTGCTTTGCTACTCCTTTTGTCCACTGTTGAATAATAGGTGCAATCATTGGGGAAGACGTGGAGCCATTCCAAGGTGAGCTGGAATATGCTAGCCTTGAAGTATTGGGATTATGTTGGCAATGGGGCCCTTATAGTCACCCATTAGCATTAATAAGGTTTAGCTTACATAACACCTGCACTAACTACCGGTGAGGCCACCTGGAGACCATAAATAGCAAGCTAACAATTTTGAGCTTGTTTTTCATATTCGCATAGTTGTCCTCCTTTACACAAAAAGACAACGGGCTTTGAAAGCATAAGGGGCATTGTTGGCCATAAAGATCATGGGCTTGTTAGAAAAAGTACATAAATTCAATAAAGCTCATGCACTTTTACCATAAATAGATTCATAAATGGTGAGCATTCAAAAAAGTGTCAACAAAAAAAATATCTACATCTAGTAAAGTCCTAAGTGCTAGGCTTTACACTTTTTTGGGCTCCCACCCATGCAATAATGTTTGTTGATGAGATTGTTGAAAATTCTCAGCTAACTTATGCTTTGGAGCTCACCAGCTCAAGCTCTTCTTCTCAAATTTGTGGTAGGATGACAAATTCACATCAATTATCTTGTTGTTGTTGTTCATTTTCTCCATTACTGAATAATGGGTCGAATTAACGAGGAAGGATGAGGCCATGCTAGAGCTAGTTGGAATTCATTAACCTTTAACCATTGGGATTATGTTGGCAATTGGGCCCTAATCACCTATAGGCACTAACAAAGTTCGGTATTTTCTTTACTAAATTGCCACACTAACTATAGGTGGGGTATCACCCTAAGATCTTAAAAACTATGCCAACAATTTTAAGCTCATGCTTTAAAGCATTCTATGGCAGCGATATACCCAATAAAAATTCCTAAAAGTGATGACCTATACGACGTAATGCGCTTTTCTTGGCAATGGCGCCAAATTTATTGTTCCATTTTTTCACACTCCATATTCTTATAGTACATCTAAACTGAACTAGAGACAAGAAGGGTTTGGCAAATTCATGGGTAAGAATAGTATGGTGTAGTAGGAGATCCATCCAATGAGAAAAATGTGTTTGAGAATGAAGTTCACTCAACACTATCAAAAGTGGAAAAAAGCAACATGAGTCATTCCATCAAAGTAGTTGTCCACTATCTCTTGAAAGATGGATTATTAACAAGGAAAGAGACAATAGAAGACTAATATGCATCGATACTACAATGTACTAAACTTGATAGATTTCCTTTAGGGCTTGGTCACTTCGAAGCCACTTTCACCAATTTCTCATATGACTCAATGGCCTTCTTGTCTGAAAGAAAACTGATCTACTTACGTATATAGCCTAATGTCCTCTCCATGATGCAACTAACACCAAACAAATGAGAATTAAAGTGCTTAGGAGGAGGGAAATAGCTTCATTGCAGTATGTGGGCAAGGCCGCTTCAAACGCCTTCAAATCATTGACTCAATTATCCACTAGATGTACGTAGATCATGAGTGGGTCCTACACCTACATAGATTTCAATGCAACACATTGGGTTACACTTAGCAAGTCGAAAGCAAAAGAGAACGAGCTCATGAACAATGTGTTCCACACATTCAACATACTATGAAAATCAAAACAAAAGAGAGTGTTTTCTATCTATCGTATTAAATTGTATGAAAGAATAAACAAGACAAAAAAAAGGAAGAATATTCAAAATCACATCAAGCATTCCCATCCTCACATCACCTTTTGGGGAAATTCATTAGCTTGCATTTGACAAATGAGATGACGCACACAAAATACAAAGAGAAATAGGGCTTATATAGTTGGGTCCTTCTCACAATAGGTTCCAATGTCTTATTGGCCACTTCACTAAGTTTTTCCCTCTTAATTAAAAGATCTAAGATATTCACTTTTTATTCAATTTTGCAAACACCTTGACTTTTACAAACTTTTGATTTTTTTCTTATTGCATATCCACACTAGAAGTTCCCTATGTGCTTGGAGAAGTGTGCTTTCAACTTCTTAGGATGATTAATACAAAAAGGGCGCTTCAACGTGCAATTTATGTTACTATACAAAGTAACTTAATTGGCATATTATTTTGTTGGGGTGCAAAAGTTCAAAATACATTGTTAGGTGGTGACTAACTTATGTAATTACATATTTACAAAATTGATAATTTGAGACCCCATCGTTTCTTGCTGCAAAGTTGTGAGGAGGCATCATGCTTGATATCAAAAATTTGTTTTGAGGATCTTCCAACAACTTTATTTTGTTGCTATCACGATGCATTAAGAACACAAATTGGAAACTCTTTGCCAATTAGACCCCTCTCAACTAGCAAGCGATGATGATTTGAGTATATGTTGAATCGTTTTTAAGGAGAAAAGTACTACAATCTCAAGTTTTGGAACATAGTGTTTGAATCAAGGAACTCCATGTGCCTAAGATTTGATAAATTGCAGTTTAGAGATACCATAGTGGGTCGATTGTGAGTGCCAGAAATATGTAGTGCCTAAGTCAAGTAAGAGTTGAACTTCCGATTATGAGTCTATTGGATCAACATATAGGTTTCATTGAAATAACTATGGATTTTCACTGAGTTAGCAACACATCAAGATGCGTTGACCAATACAAATTGTCACTAAAGATCTATCGTTACAAAATTTCATGTTTCCAACATATAAGTAAGAGTTATGTGCTTAATACATGTATGCAATTTTCTTAAATAGAATGAATACATTTCCAATTGTGTGTATTAAGGGATTGGTTTCCATAGCTTTGATGAAATTTTAAATCAATGTGATTCCACCAGTTGAGTCACACTTAATACCTATAGACGATCATGATGGAAATTTGGGTGAAGTTATTAGAGATCCATTTTACCCCCTAACAATATGGATAAGGTGGTAAAGCATTTCATTTGATAGGAGACCATGGTCCCACCCACACTTGGTGAGCTGTACAAGTGCCCATGTTGGCATCCATTATTTTGCAACATAACATGCCACATTGAGATAAGTACCACCCATAAGTCCCCCCTCATGTACACAATTGGAGGCACTTCAACTTCTTAAGATGGAGAGTATTTGGGCCCTTTCCCACTTGTTGGCCTCCTAGATGAAATCACTGAAGTGGTAGCTTAATACTTACCATGGAACAAGCTAAAAGGTTGAGGAAGAGTGCCTCCCAAGTTGTGGCTTGATGTTTACATGTGACATATTCAAAGGTTGGTGGATCCTCGTGTGTTGAGGTGCCCCAGCCCATCCACACATTATGTCACATGGGACCTCGTGTGTTAAATTAGCTAAACCCTTCCACATAGGATGTCACATGGGGGGAGTTGTACATACTTGTGTTGAAGTTCCAAAGGCACCAGTACCTTTCAAAATGATATCAATATAGTTATCTACAAGGTTTTACAAACATTATTTGAAAGACTAAACAAAAGAATTTCCTTAGTAAAACTTTTCTAATTTTGTTCAAAAATGCCTTTATTTTGACAAATGTCCAATATTTAGCCTTTATGTTAAACTTTAATATGGCATAAACAAATAATATTAGTACAAAGTTCAACATTGTTGGAATCTTTGGTCATGATTTCAATTATCAATCGGGGCCCCCTTTTCAACTACTTTCCAATGTAAATTAGCTTAAAGTGAGGGTTAACGAAGCCTATGAGGAGGGCTTTAACCCTATAAGGAGTGTCAAAGGCTTACAAAGAGAGCTTCAAAATTTTATAGGCCATATTGCCCTCAATTAGAGGCCTAAAAGATTTGAAAGCCTTACACTTAGGCTTCTACCTAGCATGAAAATTATAGGCAACATTCTTTCTTGGCTCTTTTCTACAGTATTGGTAAGTATTCTTTTTGGTATTATAAGCTTGTGGGATCACATAGAATCAAACCTAGGTGGGCGAGCCCCCAACTCAGCATGATACACCAACTCACCATGTGTGAGAAGATAACACTTGGCGTTCATAAAGAGATCTATGTTGCAAAGTCCATGAGCTCTATCAAAATAATTCTCAAAAGCCTACAGGCTTTATGGGCACAATGCCCTCTATACTCCAAAGCCCATGGCCTTCCCTTGTAAACAAGAAAAGAAGGCCATCGATTCTTTCTTCAGACGGATTGTCAAAAATAAGTTCATAACTTTTACAGATCGTAATTAGCTTTGTGAGCACGAGGGTCTGCCCGCTACTATCTTGTGCTCACCTGCATTACCTGACTTGTATATTTCATTATACTTAATCTAAATAAACTACTATATGGTTCTGCGTTCAAATTCTTGTCAGTATTGCAATGCTTTCTACGTCCTGTCTGACTATCTAATTGACTTGTCTGATTGTCTGCTCATTGCTTCTGCTACCACCGCACATGAAGCTCTAAATTAATCTTATGTTTGCCTACTTACAAAACTACTAATGAGAAAGCCAAAGAACTTATTATGTATTATGTAATCTGTTACTCGACAACAATTGACCAATTTGTGTTTAAAATCTAGTTGTAATGGCCGAACAGATAAACTTTTCGTAACATGCCACCACCAACCTGGATCTGTCTCACTGCGGTGGCCAGTACTTGTGCAACTGGCTACCGTTGATGGGTGTGTCGAAAGGTGTCCCATCTAGCTTCTCTAGATTTATGGCTCCATGATTAAAAATTTCTTTGATCCGATAAGGACCTTCGCTTGTGAATTTTAATTTCCCCTTGATCGTCTTGGTTTTATACATCAGGACTAGATCTCCGAAGCGAAGATCCTTCTTTTGTAACCTGCGATCATGCCATGCTTTGCGTCTTTCCTTTCCAGCTACCAGTGCATGCACAACTAGTAACCGTGTTTCACAGAGCTTATGCAGAGCTTCGTGGCGTAATTGTAGAGATCTGGATTCATCAAGGCATTGCATTGTGGCAATCCTTAATGAAGGAACTAAAAACTCTATTCGCATTACAACATCCTGACCATATACCAATTGGAATGGCATTTGATCAGTGCTTCCCTTATATGTTGTCATGAATGCCCACAAAGCAGCATGCAACTTGTGTTCCCAATCTGATCTGCTAGCTTTAACTGTTTTTGTGAGCACGTTACACAGGATCTTATTGGATGATTCTTGCCCATTACCGTGAGGATAATAAGGCGCACTGGTTCTATGGATCATGAAGAATTCCTCCAACAGGACCTTGATGGTCTCATTGATGAAATGACTCCTGCGATCACTGACTATCTCCACTGGGCACCCAAAAAAATGCACAATGATATTTTCATAGAGAAACTTGGCAGTGGTCCTAGCATCAGCTACTCTTACTGCCTTGTCTTCGACCCACTTGGTGAGGTAGTCAGTGGCTACGATTATGTATCGAGCCTGGGTACTTCTTGCTGCGGGTGCATTGGACCAATGTAATCCAATCCCCACTTTTCAAATGGTGCTTGGGCTAAGATCGGGTGCAGAAGGTCATAATTCAATCTCGTCTGTCTCCTTGCCCTTTGGCACACATCACATTTTCTTAGGTATTCCTCTGTATCCTTATGAATCGTTGGCCACCAACATCCTGATTGTAAGATCTTGCGAACCGTAATGTCGAATGCAAAATGGCCTCCACCCATGCCTTCATGTGAAAGCGAAATGATTTGGGTGGCCTCATGAGGAAGAATACATCGCCGAAGAATCCCATCTGGTCCTCTTTAGTACAATTGGTCGGCAATCAGCTGATAAGGTATAGCTTTCAAAATCAGTTTCCGTTGATCCGCCTTTGGTAGTGATTTGTCTAGTTGGCCCCTCATTAGATATTCAATTATCTCGGCAGGCCACTCCGGTACTGTGTCTATGTAAAATAAGGCAGCATCAGGCAGCTCATCGTTGGGTTGGAGTGCAACCTCCTTCCCCTTGATCCACGACACATGATCTGCCATGTAGTGTTATTTTCCCTTGCGGACTACTATCCAAAAATCAAACTCTAACAATAGAAGTAGCCATCGAGTGATTCTCCCTGTGTTGCAGGTTTTGTTAACGAGATAGAGTTCCTCCTTCAGCATATTGAACTTAGCCCGACTGGTCATCTTTTGATTTTTAGTCATCTGAGAAGAGGATGACGCTGTATCAAAGTCCATCCTGATTGACTTCAATGAATCCAACACCTTCTTTTTGTCTCTTTTTGTCATATCGGTGGATTCGTCCTTGTTGTTTTTCTTCAAAACTGGTGTGACATTCGCCTCGTGGTTGCGAATATTAACATCCATTGTAGCTATAGCTTCTTTGGGTAGATCACTCCATCAGATCACTTGGTTGTAGCATTGCTTCAACTGGTTCTTCTTGTTCGCAGGTGCCCTTGGTGGATCTATCCTTGAGACTTTCGCCATAGCAGATTTTTGCGACGGTTGAGCTGGTACTTTCTTAATTCCATAACGTTTTGGGTCCATGTGTTGTAGAACCTGCTCATCAGTCAGCTCAATCTCCTTGTTATAAGTCAAAGCATGTTGCCAAGAGACTAAATCATCGTCCACTGGGTTCTCAATAGATTTTGTAACAATCATGCTACGTTTATCATATTCACTCCAATATTGGTGTGTCCATGGTGTAACACTTGGGTGAAGATGTGTTGGGTTCAGGATTTGATTCATATTGACATGCTTGGCAGTCAATCGTTGCTAATGCATCCGCCCATCTCACGACATTTGTCTCTGAATCGTAGTGACCATCCTTGGCTTGCCTTGGGCGATCTATTGTTTGATCCATCATGGATGATTCGACATCAGCCTTGGGTGCAAGTGGTTTCACAACCCATGTGGTTGGATCGACCTTTACAACCTGCTCTCTGTTCTCAAAGGTGAGTTTTCCCGTACCCTAGTTGTGTACTATTTGCACAATCCTCAACCATGGTCTTTCTAGTAAAACACGGTATGCAGATGGAGATTCAGGTATATCCATTACTACAAAGGTGATCACAAACTGCACGCCTGCTATTTTTATAGGGATATCGACAACCTCACCCTTCGGTTTTACACAAGATTGATCCGCTAGCTTGATGGTGAGTCTTGCTGGCTTCAATCCCTGTAAACCCCACTTTTGATACAAAGTAGTGGAGATCAAATTGACACCGGATTCTCCATCTACCACTGCTGCCTCGTCCTCGAATCTCTTGTGTTTGATTGGCAGGGTGATGTTGTGTTCCTCACTCTCCCATGCTGCTCCAATGTGAAGCACGTTACTAGTCTCTTTGTAGCCCGTACAGTATATGGGCTCTGGCGCTACTTGCTCCGCGTCTGCTCTGGCCCATTCAACCAGAAGGCTTTTAGCTTGTGGCACAATCCGTAGTAATTCTCCGAGGGGTAAACTAACATGGCTCGCCAGCAGGCTTGTGAGCCTTTCAGTGCGCGGTTCCTCGGGCTCCACCATGTGGAAAGGTGGTTCATGATGATGCAATCAATCATTCTGATAAATGCGCAATGGTGAGCCCATTCGTGGTTCCCGTTTGTCATCAACAGGAGGTTCCATAGGGTTGTCCTTTTCTTGCTCTTTTTCCTCTGCTTGTACTCTCTGTACCCAGTGCCGTATTTTCTGGTACTGTTTTCTTTCTTCCCTCACATTTGGATATGGCGCTGAAGTTGAGGGTTGGTCATCAGTGATCGATGGTGGTGGTGAGGGAGCCACTTCCTTCCTCTTTCGTGCTCGTGTAACGACTAATACAGGGGTATGGAAATGTGGCCTTTCCAGTGGCATCCCCTCTGGAACTGTTGCTCGTTGTATTGCAATGAAGTTCAATGGTGCGCTAGTCCCAAGTCTCAATGGACAATTCTTGAAGTAGTGTCCATAACCGCATTCTCGACAGAAGGATGTATATTGTCCCTTGTAAGGACATTCAACAATTCGGTGTCCTTCGCCACATCCGTAGAAGCCGTAATTTCTTTCGCCTTGACGCTGAGTTTGAGCTGCATAGGCCGCAATATATTCATTTATGGCAGGATCCATATATGGTTCATCTGGCCCATACCATTGCTGCTGCTCAGGTTAAGGTGGTACTGGCATCTCTGGTTCTGCTGCTGTCAAATTTACGTGGGCCACTTGTTGATTGGCTGGCCTCGGTGGTGCATGTAAGGCCATACGTTGTTGATTATTCAGTGCACCGTAAGACCAGTGCTTGAGGGCTTGAAGATCAGTGTTTGAGGGTGCTTCAAGATCAGTGCTTGAAGATCATTGTTTGAGGTTGGTACTTGATTTTTGTTTGTTTGTTTGTTTGTTTTAAGGAGAGAGAGAGAGAGAGAGAGAGAGAGAGAGAGAGAGAGAGAGAGAGAGAGAGAGAGAGAGAGAGAGAGAGAGAGAGAGAGAGAGAGAGAGAGAGAGAGAGAGAGAGAGAGAGAGAGAGAGAGAGAGAGAGAGAGAGAGAGAGAGAGAGAGAGAGAGAGAGAGAGTGTTTTGTATTATGCATTAGTTTAGGGTATTTACGAGTGATAGATAAATAAATAGTGTTTGATAGAAAATTTATATTGGATTTAGAGAGAGAGAGAGAGAGAGAGAGAGAGAGAGAGAGAGAGAGAGAGAGAGAGAGAGAGAGAGAGAGAGAGAGAGAGAGAGAGAGAGAGAGAGAGAGAGAGAGAGAGAGAGAGAGAGAGAGAGAGTATGTGTGTGAGTGTGTTTTGATTAAGATTTAGAGTAGTAGATGACTAGATAGTGTTTGATGGTAATTGTATGTTTGAATTTAATGGTTCAATTGTGTAATATAGTGTTATTTTTTAGTTGCTTGTGCATTTGACAAAAATATTCAAAAAAAGAGAGCAAGCGTTTAAAGAACGAGCAATTGCACGTTTGCACTTAAGCTTCGAGTGAGTTTACCAGTGAGTTTGTGTTGTTTTATTATTAGAATACGTTATCTAACATAGTAAGAAATTAAATGTTTTTCGTAATTTTCATTTTATTCAAAGCAATGTTGTATTTTATCGCATACGTGGAGGTCTTTAACTCTCATTACATAAGCTGAAGCACATTCACCACTTCTCTGTACACTTTGAAAAATTTGGTTTCATTATATAGATACCTAAACATTCGCTTAAACCGGGGTAGTCATGCATCGTCCACATTAGAATTCCAAGAACAACGAAGTTTTGTTGTTGTAAAGGTCTCGAGATGTCGTAAGCGTGAATACCATTCTAAAGAATGCACAATTCATCAACCAAAGATGCAAGATACACATCCATATTCTTGGCCTTGTACTTTCTTGGAATCAATAAAGCCAATAACAAGTGTCATGTTTTAATTCTCAACCATGGAGGTATGTTATAATTAACGAGCACAACTGGCCATGTGGACCAAGTTCACGCTTGAACGCTAAAAGGATTTACGCCATCCATAGCAAGGCCAAATCTCAAATTACGAGGTTCGTTTTTAAACTCGGGCCATTGGTCTTCAATATGTTTCCATGCAGGTGAATCACTTGGTACTCGCATCACATCATCCATAGATCGATTTTTGACATGCCAATCCATTAGTTGTGCCAAAGATTTACATCGAAATAAACGTTGCAATCGTGGGATAATTGAAAAATGTCGTAACACTTTTCGTGGCACTTTATCCCCTTGTACGTCATCTCGAAAACTGTCAACAATCAAAATTGCAACATCAAGCATTCACCATAAGCAATCATCAAGTAGGGAGACAGAAGAAGAACACGCAATATCACTCTATCACACTAACACATACTGAATGTTGAAATGTACATATAAACCCTGAACCCTGATAGAGAGGGAGAACCTAGGAGTAGACTACTAGACTATCCTACGGCTAGTTACAACTAGTAATAAATCACATCGTAAACAGTAACTAGGAAGTGTAACAATGAACTTTATCATTGATTTCTAACACTCTCCCTCAATGATAAAATTACATTCTTCTATTCCTAGTAGAGTACGAAACTTTTCAAATTTACATCTACCTAATGACTTAGTAAAAATATCCGCCACTTGATTTTCAGATTTACAGAAAACACGATCAATGGCTCCATGAAGAATTTTCTCTCAAAGAAAATGATAATGTATTTCAATGTGCTTGGTTCGAGCATGTAAAATTGGATTTTTGGCAAGGTGAATGCAGCTTTGATTGTCGCAAGATATAGTAGTCGCATCCAACTGTGGTTGACCTAAATCCACAAGCAATCTTCATAACCATACTGCTTCTTGTGCAGCATTGCTGAGTGCTCGATATGCAGCTTTTGTCGAGGATAAGGCTACTGTAGGTTGCTTTTTGCTGCTCCATGAAACTACAGCTGTATCATAACTGAATGTGTGACCACTGGTAGACCTTCTGTCATCAATATTACCTGCCCAATCAGCATCTGTATATCCTATCAATATTGGCGCTTTAGGCTGATCATACTTCAAACCAAAGTTCAATGTCCCTCGAATGTATCTGAGAATACGTGTAGCAGACTTCTAGTGTGTTTGACTAGGATCTTGCATAAATTGACTAACAACACCAACAACATAAGAAATATCAGGCCGTGTGTGTGCCAAATAAATCAAACTACCCACCAGCTGTCTATACAAATAAGCATCCACTTTTTCAGATTCATCATATGCAGTAAGCTTTGTGTTGACATCCGTAGGTGTACTCAAAGGCTTACAATCCTGCATATCGAACTTATAAAGCAAATCTCGTGCATATTTGCTGTGTAAGAAAGACCACATTTTCTTTTTGCCATACTTCAATGCCAAGACAATAGTGCATCAATCCTAGATCGCTCATGTCAAAAGCATTGGAAAGATCTGATTTGATTTCATCAATTAGGCTGTTATTACTTCCTGTAATAATCAAATCATCCACGTACAACATAATGAACACTATATCTGAATCTTGCCTTAGAATGTAAAGATTAGGATCAGCATCACTCTTTACCATTCCCCTTCGCTTAAAGTGTTCATCAATGCAAGAGTACCACGCCCGTGGTGCTTGCTTCAATCCATAAATAGCTTTGTTGAGCTTACAAACAAGGTGCTCTCTCCCTGGTTCAATAAATCCTTGAGGTTGTACTAAATACACCTCTTCATCTAGCACTCCATTAAGAAAAGCAGATTCAACATCCATTTGTTGGATATTCCAACCATAGAAAGCAGAAATAGCAATGACAGAACATATAGTTACCATCTTAGCTACGGGTGCGAAGTTTCCTCAAAATCAATACCTTCCTGCTGCTCAAATCCTCTCGCAACCAACCATGTTTTGTATTTGTTGAGTTGACCATCAGCTCCATATTTGATCTTGTATATTCATTTGCAAGTGATAGGCGTCTTACCATCAAGTAGCTCAACCAAGTTCCAAGTCCTATTTTTTGATATAGCTTCCATTTCTGTTTCCATAGCTTCACGCCACTCCTCGTGCTCCTTTGCTTTATCAAAAGTTTTTGGTTCTTGAGCCTTGAGCACAGAACCCATTAGGGCTAGATTCATTTCTAATCTTGTAGGAGGTTTTCGATTTTTACTTGATCTTCTAAGCTCTCCCTGCTCACTAGATTCGGGAGTATCTCCCTTCTTTGCACCATCTGTGACTGATAAGTACCATTTAGGTACTCTCTTGGGAATTTCAGCATCAGGCTTGCCTTTGTCCAATGGATTTTCTATATCAAAATCCACTTCCTTCTTGACCTATACTTTTGCTCCCTCATCAAAAGGTTCAGTGATTACTTCAGATTGTTCACCTCGTCCCATCTTGTCAAATGTAGCATCCCTAGAAATTACAAGCTTCTGTGCATTTGTGTCATACATCATGTATGCCTTGGCCTTCTCATCATATCCAAGGAAAATACACTTGATAGATTTTGCATCCAATTTCCTTTGTTTCTCATCAGGAATATGAGCATAAGCATCACAACCAAATACTCTCAAATGAGAAATATTAGGTTTCTTTCCAGTAACAGCTTCATGAGGTGTCTTACCTTCCACAGATTTTGTAGGACACCGATCCAGGATGTGCATAGTTGTGTTACAAGCTTCTGCCCAAAAGGTGTTTGGCAGACCCTTGCTTATGAGCATCGCCCTGGCCATCTCAACAATAGATCTGTTCTTTCGTTCTGCAACTCCATTTTGCTGTGGCAAAAAAGGTGTTGTAGTATGCCTCTTGATCCCTTGATCTTTGCAGAAATCAATAAATTTTGTCAAAAAATACTCACCACCTCCATCGGATCTCAAAGTTTTGATGCAACATCCTGTTTGCTTTTCAGCTAATGCCTTGAATTCCCTGAACTTAGCAAAAGCATCTGATTTGTTGCTTATGAAATAAATCCAAATGCATCTACTATAATCATCAATGAAGGTGATAAAGTAATAGTAGCCACTAAGAGATCTAGTCTGCATAGGTCCACGTAGATCACTGTGGACAAGATCTAGAATGCCATTGGCTCTCCTTGCTCCACTTTTGGGAAACCTCTCTCTGTGTTGTTTCCCAAAATGCAACCTTCACAAATTTTTCTTTGAAAAGAAATATCAGGCAATCCTATAACTAGATTACTACTTTTGAGAATCTGTAAACTTTGAGCACTAATATGACCGAATTGTTGATGCCAAAGATCACTTTGACTATCAACCGTGCTTACCATAACTTGAGCAAAAGATCTCGCATTCAATTTGTAGAGTCGATCCCCGTTGACTCTAGCTCCTGTAGCAATCACTTTATAGTGATTCTTGATGTCTTTGACAAGACATTTGTCATTGTCAAACTCAACTTTGAGTTGTTGATCAGCCATCATCCCAATAGATAGTAGATTGTTAGCTAAGCCAGGTACATATTGCACATTGCTTATCCCCTTTATCTTCCCATTGACTAACTTCACTGGTACCACTCCAACTCCTTTAACAGATAGCAATTTGCCATCGGCTTGTCCAACTTCATCACCATTGTGAGTTTCCTTGAGTTCTGAAAACCACTCTTTCCTTGAGGTCATGTGCTTGGACGCACCACTATCAATGTACCAGGTATCCTTGGCTTCATCACTTGTCATTAGTGCTGTAATGAACAAGTTTGAACTCTTACCTGTATTATCTTCATATTGATCATCATCGTATTGATGTTGATCAGCATAATTGTCTTCATAATAATCATCATCAAATTGATGTTGATCAGCATAATTGCCCGCTTGCCATTTGCCTTTTCTTTGTTCTATCTCCTTCTGTTTCTTGAAGCATTCACGCTCCCAATGGTCAGGTTTGTTGCAATACCTACAATTTCCAGGTTTATTTTGCTTGGAATAGCCACGTCCTTGACCTCGGCCTTGATTCCAATTGCCTCGATTTGGGCCATCATTGGATTGTTCTTGAAATTGTTGGAACAATCCATGATATGAGTTTCCACCTCTTGATTGGTGTTCCACGACCACATCTGCCAACAAGTCCTCTCACTGCAAGAGCTTGATCAAATCCCCTGTTGCGATGACTCAAGTTCTCTTGATGTTGTTCTTCCTGCAAAAGCAATCCATCTAACTCTTCATAGGTTGGAAGATTTTCTCGTGTGGCTATACTTGTCACAAACATTTGATGTGACTCACTCAAACTATTCAATGTCAAATGCACGATCTCATGATCCTGTACTCACTCTCCAACTACTGCTAATTGGTCACGAATCTCTTTGATCTTCAGTAGGTGATCAACAACAGTTGCACCATCATCCATCCGCAATGTGTGCAGCTTCGTCTTCAGGAATAGCACTCGAGATGTGCTTGTGGTCTCAAACAATGCCTTCAACGTATCCCATGTTTCTTTTGTCCTTCTGAATCCGAAATGTAGGGAATAATTGCATCTCTAACTGATAAGTTGATGACATTTTGTGCTTTCCGTTTTCTCCTGTCAAATGTCCGTTGATCTTCATCACTGGCCTTGTCTCTTCACCTGTCACGATCTCCCATAGCTCCTTTTCCATCAAATGTTTTTCAGTTTGAATTTCCAAACTGCATAGTTGTCGGCTCCTTCCAATTTGCTTGACTCATTGAGGACACTCTCGCTTAGAGTTGCCATTACTGAACAGATGAGTCTGGATCAAGTAATTTATCACAACAGAACTGTATATTTTTCTGGTTATAAACCTGATATCGAAATGGAGCGCAAAAGTATGGCTGCTCAGGATCCTCTTTAACTTGTGTGCATGGATCCGATATTGGAACATGCGATATCGAACTGGAGCGCAGATGTATAACTGCTCGGAGTTTTCTTTAGCTCGTGCGCTTGGATTCGATATCGATACGGACACGGACTGGAGCGCGGATGTACAACTGCTCAGGTTTCTCTTCAGCTATCATTCTTGGATCCCATATTGGTACAGAAAAAAGAGAGAATATAAGAGCTTTCAGAGAGAATATTCTAGATTCTCTACTTCGGCGTGGCGGCTACGCCGCCTCCTCTTTGCTTGGTTTTCGAAATGAGTGATTGTTCAAACAGACAGATTTCAGTAATGTGAAAGGTATGAAATCTCAAAGCTCTAAATGGCAGTACTAGACACTATCTGGTGTGATTTGCAGGACTCCAAACAAACAAATGAGAGATTTCTTGGCACAACTCTCTGACAAATGACACTTTTCACAAAGACTAAATTTCTTTTGTAAAACTTTTCCCACTCAACAGATTTTCAATCTGTTTGATGCTGCCCTGGCCTTTTCGATGCCTCTGGGACTGTGTCTTCGTTTCCCACTAATAACTGTCAGCTCCAAAACCTACAAAATACATCAAAAAAGATTTCTTTCAGCCGTTTTATTTTGTCTCTTTGAGCTTTCACCTCCTGTGAAGGACTTTCTCACTTCGTTGCGGAGCCTGTGACAAGTTGTATCCACTGATCAGGCACGCAGGACTATCGTTGCTCTGATACCATATCAACAATCAGAAATAACATCAAGCAATCATCATAAGCAATCACCAATAGGGAGACGGAAGAAGAACACGCAATATCACTCTATCACACTAACACATACTGAATGTTGAAATGTACATATAAACCCTAAACCCTGATAGAGAGGGAGAACCTAGGAGTAGACTACTGGACTATCCTATCGCTAGTTATAGCTAGTAATAAAGTACATCGTAAACAGTAACTAGGAAGTGTAACAATGAAGTTTATCATTGATTTCTAACAAAAACGTGAAGCGTTACACATTGGACATTGAAGCTTTTCTGAATGCTCACCTTTTCGTATTTTAGGTATCACATTTTCTTTCGAAAGTATTCGATGCAACAACCTAAAAAAAGAGCAATGTGAGTTGTTAGAAAAGAAAAAAAATTAACTTAATGTAAATACGATATAAAGTATATTAGTTGTATTATGCATTAAGTACCCAAATAAAGATGTCACGCTACGATCACTCCATTTGTATGTTGCTTGAAGGTTTAGAATAAGAATTGATGTAGCTAGTCTCAAAATGGATGCTCCAGGATATAAAGGAGTGTCTGCCTCCTTGCGCAATAGAATCTCGTCTTCATCCATCTCAAATTGTTCGTGATCTCTATTTTCATTAGAAGATGCATGCATATCATCATTCTCATTTGTTTCAAAGTAAGATTCAAACATGTTGTGCATTGCTTCATCGTGTTGCACCTCATCATCATAATCATTAGAATCAAGTTGATTATTCTTTTTTCCAATTGTGTTTGCCTCTTCAATTTGTTTCATTCTTTGTTTTCTCATGTCTATCAAAACTTGACGTTGATTGTAACTAAACACGGATGCATCAACTCCGTGGAATGGCATTCGATGTATAGGCTACACACATGAAACAAATTCCATAAATGACATATATAGATTGACGAAGATTATAATAAAAAACAATCATATAAAATTAACAAACCTCAACCTCTTCCAAATTCGATGGTTGACCTTCTTCTTTTCATCCAAACTTCCACAAATGATTTTCAATAATGCGTCTTTCACGCATCTTTTGTCCAACACACTTGAGGCATGTGCACCATATTTTATTTTGAAAATAATTTCTCTACGAGAAACAAAAATCAAGTACATGTCACTTTAGCACAATATTTTAACTTATAATAACAAAGTTTTTATGAGCAAAAAAACATGCATGTTTATTACTTACCCTGTTAACTTGAGTAGTGTCTTCATCGCTAGATTGATCTGAATGTAATTCATCTCGTTGTGATAAACTGCATATATGCACAAGTACAAAACACAAATAACATAAAATTATTGTATGATTCTAATGTTTTAATATTTAGATAATACTATTCTTATACATTGTTGCTTATATGATTCTTTTGCATCTTGGTGCAGGCTCAAGCTCTACATGCATATCTCTCTTCTTTTGTGAACACATGTATGAAAGTCCCACTTCAATATGCATTAAAGTTCTGTAATCGATTTTCTTTTCTACTTCATTTCAATATATTAGTGTTTATTGTAATGTATTGTATGTTTATGAATGTAGTAATCATGTCGGGGGCAGTGGTGAAAGCTCGGGAGACTATGTAAAAAATTTATATGAATCATTAACTCCTGAGCAAAAAACGCAACTGCAAAGTATGCTTAGTCGAGATGAGGGTGGTCCCTCACAAGCGGCCGCGACTCCCACCCCCACCGAAGAGCCCTCCACAAATTCTTATTATGACGTGGATCCTCAAGGCAATATAATTGCCAATAGAAAAGGGAGGGTGGTTTTGGGCCGACTCTATTCTTTATACCAACGCCATTTTGGCGACTGATTATTTGGTAAATGGTCCAAACAACCTGCCGCCGATAAACGACAGGTTATTGGTACCCTTCGTGACGAATTCCAACAAGAAGAGGAATTCAAGGAGAAGGAAATTCATAAGCATATGAGCTTATGGATTAAGCATCGTCGTGATATGGCACGACGAGCTTTTAGGGACGGGCAATCCAAGCCCTCCTGGTGTTCAAGAAATGATTGGAACCGTGTAAAAGCGGATGAACGAACACTAGATAAATACAAGATTCAGAAAGATGCTGCGGCCGCTAGGATGCATGGGATAGGCAATTCTAGGTTGAGCTCAAGCAGAAAGACGTGATTGCAAGCAAGCATGGTAAGTGAAATTACACTACTCTTATAGATTATCTTTGATTTCATATGCTTTTATTTTTTAATATGCATTATGACTAGTTGCTTCAATGTAGCTCTAGATTAATTTCAACTTAAATTAGTTGGCGGACTATGGACGTCTGCCAACTAAGGAGGAATACAAATATGCCCACAGGGAATCGTACAATGCATTAGTCGACAAAATAAAGAGCGAGGGTCATCCTCCAAATGTAGGTACTAGTTTTTGTATTCATACTAATGTGGTTTGTATTCTGATGTCAATTTTAATACGATCAAGCATTAATATTAATGTAGTTTGTTTGCTTGTGTTAATGCAGACTGGACGTCACGACGACGAGGAGTAGATTAGGTTTATAAATTATAGTTGATGTTAGATCTAGAAAGACTCGTGCGACATTAAAGCACCAAATTTGTAATACATTGATTCATATTATGAAAATATACTATTGCAAATGATCGTGCTATATTCCCATTGCTTTTATATGTGCAATCTTCTTTTTTCAAAAATTGCAATGTCAAATTTAGAGATGTGGATTGACGTAATAACCAACTATAGCTTCTTCGGGTAGATCACTCCATCGGATTACCTGGTTGTAGCATTGCTTCAACTGGTTCTTCTTGTTCGCAGGTGCCCTTGGTGGATCTGTCCTTGAAACTTTCGCCATAGCAGATTTTTGCGACGATTGAGCTGGTATTTCTTAATTCCATAACGTTCTGGGTCCATGTGCTGTAGAGCCTGCTCATCAGTCAGCTCAATCTCCTTGTTATAAGTCAGAGCATGTTGCCAAGGGACTAAATCATCGTCCACTGGGTTCTCAATAGATTTTGCTGACAGCCATGCTACGTTTATCATATTCACTCCAAATGTAATTGGTGTGTCCATGGTGTGACACTTGGGTGAAGATGTGCTGGGTTCAGGATTTGATTCATATTGACATGCTTGGCAGTCAATCGTTGCTAATGCATCCATCCATCTCACGACATCCGTCTCTGAATCGTAGTGACCATCCTTGGCTTGCCTTGGGCGATCTAATGTGTGATCCATCGTGGATGATCCGACATCAACCTTGGGTGCAAGTGGTTTCACCGCCCGGTTGAATCGACCTTTACAGCCTGCTTTGTTCTCAAAGGTGAGTTTTCCCATACCCCAGTTGTGTACTACTTGCGTAGACCTCAACCATGGTCTTTCCAGTAAAACACGGTATGCAGATGGAGATTCAGGTATATCCATTACTACAAAGGTGATCACAAACTGCATGCCTGCTATTTTTATAGGGATATCGGCAACCACACCCTTCGGTTTTACACAAGATTGATCCGCTAGCTTGATGGTGAGTCTTGCTGGCTTCAATCCCTATAGACCCCACTTTTGATACAAAGTAGTGGAGATCAAATTGACACCGGATTCTCCATCTACCACTGCTGCCTCGTCCTCAAATCTCTTGTGTTTGATTGGCAGGGTGATGTTGTGTTCCTCACTCTCCCATGCTGCTCCAATGTGAAGGATGTTACTAGTCTCTTCGTAGCCTGTACAGTATATGAGCTTTGGCGCTGCTCGCTCCGCGTATGCTCTGCCCCATTCAATCATAAGGCTTTTAGCTTGTGGCACAATCCGTAGTAATTCTCCGAGGGGTAAACTAACACGACTCGCCAATAGGCTTGTGAGCCTTTCAATGCGCAGTACTTCGGGCTCCACCATGTGGAAAGGTGGTTCATGATGATGCAATCGATCATTCTGATCAGTGCACAATGGTGAGCCCGTTTGTGGTTCCCATTTGTCATCAGCAGGAGGTTCCATAGGGTTGTCCTTTTCTTGCTCTTTTTCCTCCGCTTGTGCTCTCTATACTCAGTGTCGTATCTTCTGGTATTGTCTCCTTTCTTCCCTCACATTCGGATATGGCGCTGAAGTTGAGGGTTGGTCATCAGTGACCGATGGTGGTGGTGAGGGAGCCACTTCCTTCCTCTTATGTGCTCGCGTAATGGCTAATACAGGGGCATGGAAATGTTGCCTTTCCGGTGACATCCCTGTTGGAACTATTGCTCGTTGTATTGCAATGAAGGTCAATGGTGCGCTAGTCCCAGGTCTCAATGGACAATCCTTGAAGTAGTGTCCATAACCGCATTCTCAACAGAAGGATGTATATTGTCCCTTGTAAGGACATTCAACAATTCCGTGTCCTTCGCCACATCCGTAGCAGCCGTACTTTCTTCCGCCTTGATGCTGAGTTTGAGCTGCATAGGCCGCAATATATTCATTTATGGCAGGATCCAAAGATGCTTCATCCGGCCCATACCATTGCTGTTGCTCAGGTTGAGGTGGTATTAGCATCTCTGGTTCTGCTGTCAGTTTACGTGGGCCACTTGTTGATTGGCTGGCCCCGCTGGTGCAGGTAAGGCCATACGCTGTTGATTATTCGGTGCGCCGTACCTCGGTGCCACATTTGGTGCCCCTTGATGATATGGATAAGAAGTTTGATAAGGACTTCTTCTCTATTGGACAATCCGGGGGATAAATGGGCAAAATGTCATATCGTGAGATGTTTCGTTGCACAAATGGAAAAATCTATGGGTCAGTCTTAGATTTTGCTTTTGGATCGAGCCCTCATTCGCTGTATAGTTTTGTGTGCATACTGAACACCATACATTTTTGCGTCGGGGATACTGTAGCTAGTTTGATTCTGGTAGATTTGGCATTGCTGCTATAGCTCCTTGTAAGGCTTTCAGTTTCTGATCAAACTGCACCGTAAGCTGCTCCATCTGTAGTTTGTGTAATTTTGTCATTTGTTCCATCAACTGTTTTGTGGATAGAGTGGAAGCAGTTGATGATGATGATTCTATCAAGGGAGTAGAAGTATGGGTGGATGGGATCTAGATCTTTGATTTGTGCATTCTCCATCACTTTTAGGATTGATTGGAATTGAATTTGCTGTAACATTTTGTCATCACCAATTCATGCAAGCTCCCTATTGTAATCCTTCACCCTCAATACATAATTTGGACACTCTCTCCCTTATTTTGGAAATTTTAGATAATTTGGTTTCTCAAAGTGATAATCCTTAAAGTATTTTAGATTGCTTGCAAGGTATCTCATGCCTCCTTGGCCGAGATGCATGCTCCTATCTCCCTTTGGAGATCATTGGACACATTCATCTTGATGCAATGCAAAGCCATTCTTGAAATCTTCTTGAATCTAGTGGCCTCTTGTAGGTTTTGAGGCTCTTCCTCAACCCCACTCACTATATGAATGAGCTTTTAAAGCACCAAGATGGATTCCATTCTAACCTAGTATATTTCTACCAAGTTCAAGGCATTTTGAGATGAGCATGGGATCAAGAGGGAGTACACAAGGACACCACAACAAAATGGAGTGGCCGAGAGGAAGAATAGAACCTTATGTGAAGGTGCCAAAGCCATGAGGTTAGGTGCAAATCTTTCTAAATCCTTTTGGGATCAAGATTTGTTGTGTGCTAATTTTCTATGCAATAGATGGCCGAGTGTGGTATTGGATGGAAAAACCCCTTTTGAGGTCCCGTTTGGTAAGAGGCTGAGTGTCAAGTTTTTCAAAACTTTTGGATGCATTCACTATATCAACATCACTCTTAATGATAGGACAAAGGAGGATCCATCTTCAAGAAAAGGTATATTTGTTGGCTATAATGAGGTGAGCAAAGCTTATAAAGTTTATATTCCTTCAACTAAGAAGGTGGTCATATGAACAAATGTCATTTTTTATGAAGGAAACATTGCAAAGGTTTATTCAAGTGGTGAGGTGGTGATTTGATCTAACATTCTTGATGTTGATGGCAAAGTTGATGATATTTTGGATGTTGATGGTGAGGAGCCTTCTTCAAGTCAAAAGCCAAGGAGGACATCAAGGGAAAGACAAAAACCTTCAAGGCTCACTTATGATGAGAAGGGTACGCAAGTTGAAGATACTAACTTTGCTTTCCTAACCTCTTTTGATGAACCTACATGTGTAGATGAAGCTATTCAAAAGGAGGAGTGGGTCCAAGCAATGGATCTTGAGTACTAAGATCTTATGAAGAACAATACATGAACTAAGGACAAGAAGGTTATTGGATGCAAGTGGATCTTCAAGGTGAAGACAAACCAAGATGGATCAATCAAAAAACACAAGGCAAGGTTGGGGGCTAAAGGATATGCACAAGAACATGGTATTGACTATGATGTGACCTTTGCACCCGTGGCAAAGATGGTAAGCATTTGGTTCATCATTTCTCTTGCAACTCTTTTTGGTTGGGATCTATGGAAAATGGACTTCACTAACGCATTCTTGAATGGTGATCTTGAGGAGGAAGTGCAACCTGAGGGCTACATTTTACATGGCAAGCCTAATCATGTCTGTTTTCTCCAAAAGAGTTAATATGGGCTTAAGCAAGCACCAAGGAGTTGGTATGCTAAGCTCAACACATTTCTACTTTCACAAAACCTCACTATGAGTGAACATAATAATTTACTTTATTATAAATTTGTTGGAAATGATGTTACTATTCTTCTAATCTATGCGGATGATATTATTTTGACTGGGGGTAGCACTCAAGATGTAGATGACATCAAGATTGCACTCAAGAAAGAGTTTGATGTGCATGATCTTGGTCATTTGCACTACGTCTTAGGAATACAAATATTAAGAACTTCTCAAACTACTTTTATTTTTTAAGAGAAGTATGCTAATTCTATTCTTGGTAGATTTCATATGGTAAATGCTAAATCTTGTGATACGCGTATGGAATCAAATGTAACGCTTACTATTCAAGGCATTCATAGATCCATATTAAGGGGGATTGTTGGATTTATTCCTCTATTGTACTAAATCCCATGTTAATCTAGTTCCATTCACATTGCTGTAGTTTTACTTATCGACTTGGTCGACTTGGCCGACTTGGTAGTCTTGACCAACTCAGAATAGTCGAAGGCTCCTCACACCCACTTCTTGTATTGTGCAACCACCTTGAAAATGACATCAACAGCCACAATGTACTTCAGACGACACAACAGCCCCACACTCCTTTTTTTGTACTTACATTTGCACTAATGTAAATTGTATATAGATAATGATCATTGTAATATATGAGAGTGATATCATTCAGAGATAAGGCATTGTAGATGCTTTCATGCATCGGTTCTTTCTTTCAGACTGATTGTTAGTAATAAGTTCATAGCTTTTATAGAGCGAAGTTAGCTTCTTGAGCACGCGTGTTCGTCCGCTATTGTCTTGTGCTCACAACATCAATTTGACTTGTATTTTCATACATTAATCTGAATCAACTATTGTCTTGTTATTGCATTCAGATCTTTGTCAGTATTGTATGCTTTTGCCATTTCGTTTTATGTTTGACTCTCTTACTGCTTTTTTTGACTGCTTGCTCTTTCGCTTCCGCAAAGTGCAATTAAATTCTATTTGTGTTCGCCTACGTAATCCATTGTGATCCATGCAGTGCACGCACCAAGGAGATTCCACCATCTCCTAACAGTAGCAATGTCCACATTCTCATCAAGAAGCTTCAAAGGGAAGGATCCTTGGTGGATAGCCATGCAGCCTTCCTCAAGTCAAGTCACAGAGAGTACTTCTCTCAAATCTTATTTTATGTTGGATCTAATATATTAATATACTAAAAAAATGACTACGACGCAAGTTTGAGGGGGTAGGATTAGTTCACACGAGTCTTGGATCTACCAAGAAGACAAAGCCTGAAGGTGGGAAAACTTTGTGACCAACGGCTTCATTATTGAATTTGATGCAAATGTTTTCTTGATGAAAAAGAATGTGCATTTCATTGCTGAAGGGACAAGATATGGGAGACTTTCCAAGATTGACGCATGTGTGAAAACTAACCATAGTGCGATAATAGCTGGGGAAATATCACAAGTGGCGTTATGGCACATGAGATTGAGTCACCCCATACCCAAATCCATGTAGAAGATTGAAAGGAGGATTTTACTCTTGGGATGCCTAGATCCTCGTTAACATGTTGTAAGGCTTGTGAGGCATGAACATTGGTCAAATCTTATAAGTTTCTTTTCTCAAGATCAACTACAGTAACTGATTCAATTAGATGTGCACTTTGTTAGTACAAAAAGAAATCATGGATATACTATTTTGTCTTTTTATAAATGATTATAGTAGATATGCTTGAATTTATCTCTTATCTTCAAATGCAATGATGTTTGACACATTTGTAAAGTTCAAAACTACTTGGTACCAAGAATGAGGTGGTAATATTGGATGGAGGAGAAGAGTACACCTCAATTTAATTTAAGGAGTTTTGTGAGCAACATGGCATCAAAAAAGAGATTTGCTGGCCCTTACAACTTAGCAAAATGGAGTTGCTGAGAGAAAGAATCACATTTTATATGAGTGTGTCAAGGCAATGAGGTGGATACTTCTCTACTTGCTTCTTTTTATAGAGAAGCAAATTCATGCAAGTATCTGCATAACCAATTGCCTAACGATGTCACGGAAGGCAAAACACCATTTGAGATGTTGAATGCAACTACACATCAAGGGAAATAAGCAACAGCTGGGCCAACCTCCCGAAGACAAATCGAAGAGCAAGTGGTGTTCAATACCAACTTTTCCATGAACAACAAGACATTAGCTCTAGTTGTTGTGACAGACTCATGCATTGGCTGCTTCTGCTTGAAATCATAGAATTTTTCTTCAAGAAAGACAACATCACGACTGACTGAGATTTGACCTGTATCAATATCATAGATACGATATGCCTTGTGTGACATTGAATAGCCGATAAAGATATACTTACAACTTACTGGGTCTCACTTCTTTCTCAGATCAGACGGAATTTGAGATAGTAGAGACATCCGAATATACGTAAATGTTTCAGACTTGGTATGCAGCCGTAGTAGGCTTCAAAGGGTGTCTTGGAGTCGACTGCCTTCGTGCTGGAATAATTTTGCAGATAGCAGGCTGTAGAAATTGCTTCAGCCCAAAAGTTCTGGGGTAATTGAGCATTGACAATCATGGATCGTGCAGCTTCCAATAGTGTTCGGTTCTGTCACTCAGCTACGCCATTCTGCTATGGAGTGTAGCTGGCTGTGAACTGATGGTGCATGCCACATGATGATAAGTAGTCTGCCATTTCATTTGATAGGTACTCTATGAGCTAATTTTTTATTATTGCTTATGTACATTGCTCACTTCATGGATACTGATTATTTATGCTTTTGGATGAAAGTGAATTATGTGAATAGTAATGCCAGTTTTTGAGATGAGATCAGAGTGCAAAGAGTCTGATTAAAGTAGTATTAGCTTGAATTTTGTGGTGTTGTGGGTTGTAACAAAGGTGTTGAAGTGGGTAAAGAGTGTTTGGTGATCTAAGAGTCCTATTTGAACAACTCGTAAGGACAATATCGCGGAATGAGAAGCATCTGCATAGATATGCTCCCAATAAGGGGGTGATAATGAAGGCACTTGCACTTGAGCAACAATGATGTCTTAAAAGCATTGATAGGTTCAGGTGTAATGATGTACTTGACATCCTTCTTCAACAACTCATAGAGAGTTTGGATGCATAGGATTAAAAGGATGCCGCTTTAACTGCGAAAGTACAATAAAGAGGATTCATGCTGATGCCAAATTCATGACATTTATAAAGATAGTTATCCAAGCAAATATAGGATCACCCTCTAAACTATAACTGTAGAATGCATCCAATCTGTCCAAATAATCATAAAAAGATAAGTTTTTGAAACCAGTCAGGTGCATTAGAAAGGTGGAATGACATGATGTGCTGACACACTTATGCACACCATTAAGTAATAACAGTAAATTTTCTTGGTCCTCATCAGTGTTTGAGCATTTGAACCTATCCAATCAAAATGCCCATGTCATCTAGAAATCTAGGTAGGCTCTTCTGATATGATTGGCAAGGATAACTCCAAGCTCAAGCTAGATAGTAAGGAGTCTCAGGGTTTTATGATGAGCAAGTAGTTGTGGATTGTGGATTGTAGATCTGTGTTGAGAGTTCATAACATCAGATGTTTATAACAATTTGATTCTGTTATGATGAAAACCATAGAAGGAGGTTATTTCTTTGCTTGGGCATCTGGAGTATGCTTCCCAAATGCGCCGTCTCGAAAAAATCGAGGATGTCAAATTTTTTTTATCATCTCAGGAAAAGGTTGTTCTTCTGTAGATTAATATACCAGATATCAACAACATCTTATTGCATCTTTTGGTGAAAGAACCCAGGTTACATAGATTGTGCAGTTCAATGAACTACAGACAGGACAGTAGATTCTTTCATCTGCCCCATAGGATCCTCAAACACTGAAATCTTCAGACATTGATGGTTTGTCTGAGATTTGTAGCACTTTCGTAACTTATCAAGAACAAAAGCTTCAAACAAACCAGATCTCCTGCAGAGAACACGGCTTTGGAAATTGCAGATATAGAATAAATCTCCTGAATTGATGAGATGCGACATAGCATCACATCTCAAAGCTCACTAAAGTCCAATTCAAAGAGCTGCAAGCTTCTGTGCATTCGTTTTGTTGCAACGTAGATCTATAAATAAGGTTCACAGCTTTTCGGTGCAATATGGATCATAGGCTTATTTTGAAAGAAATGAATAAGTAGGTGGTGCAAAGGCTGCCTGCTACCAGAATCTCCTGCTGAATTTACAAACACAATACAAAACTCTGTAACGCAATCAGTTGCAAAACGTATGTCAAGAGGGAAAATATGCTTTAAGGTAGGCAGGACAGCTCAAATTTGCAAAAAGGCTTTTCACCAGTTCAGATCCAATAGATATGAAATTTGCTGCTTTCATTCAAAGAATCAAAAGCACTGAGAAACTATAAAATCTTGCGTAGCATTTTCAACATTCTGAAGAAATAAATCACATAATGCTCTTCTTAACAGAATCAACAGGAATGAAAAGCTTTTGCAGTCACGTTTAGTTTGAGTGAAGCTGCATCGCATGAGAATCCTAAGGCTGGGGGCAAAGCTGCCAGTTCAATCATAACCTTTATGATGTTGATTGTAAGCAGTTGTAGCGAGTCAGATCCTCTATTCAAACGAGCACGAAGAGGGGTACTATGCTCGTAAACACCATGACATATCTATAATGCGGAAACAATTTCGGTTTATCAATGCCGCTGTCACTTCCTTCTCAAATGCTTTTTGAAGAAATGTTTCAACAATGATAGCCTGAGTTTGATAAAAAAATTGAGCGTGAAAAAGTAAAGCAGAGGAGCTTGTTTGCTCGAAGAAGCCAAATCCTTCTCAGATACTTTTCGAGTTCTGAAAAATATGTTTCTACAGTAATAGCCCGTCTTTGATCAAGACTTTGAGCGTGAAAAAATAAAGCAGAGGTCGTGATAAGTTGCAAGATGCCAAATAGTTCTGTTTCAAGATCCATTTTCCCCTTGCAAGGATCTGACAAAACAAAACCTCCAACGCAATTTTTTCACCCCTGCTGGCCAGATTACTGAAGGATTCGAAGACACAAGATTAAAGAAGTGATGCTGCTGCCAAGTAGCCAGCCACTTATACAAATGGCATTCGGACGTGAAAGGGATTGGATGTTCTGCTATGCAAAGGCTGCCGCGCAAGAGGGATTAATTCAGAGAGAGGGGTAGAGACCGGAGTTGCCTGAGGTGTAGGTAGAGGTGATGTCCGGCACATGGGACAGGACGCGTGAAGACGAAGCCATGCATCAATGCAATGAGCATGGAATACATGGCGGCATTCCGGCAGCATCCGCAAAATCTCCTCATCCTTATAATCTCCCAAGCAAATGGAGCAAGACGTATTTTCCGCATGAGGCAGGGGTTGCTGGGAGCTAAAGATGATCTTGGGATACGTTTCCAGTGTTGCCTGATCAAGCCCAGCGCTGATGAGCCACTCCCCCCCTGCCTGACCCTGCTGCTGCGACGCATTGCTGCCGATACCTGCTGCCTGCCCAGCAATCATCTGCGCCCGCCCATGCACCCTCACGCACACATAAGATGCAAGCATGATGGTGGATACAAGCACTAGAATACCCACAGCGATCGCAATGCCATATCCCAGCCCAACTCGGCTCATACTCTCCGAAGCGAAATCCAGGGTAGAGTTATTGCCGCTAGCCATCCTGCTCCACGATCCTGCCTGCCTACCTGCCTATACCTCTCATACAACACAGCCCATCCCCATCCCCATCCCCATCTCCATCTCCATATCATTATCCTAACTACTCCTTCTGCTGCAGCAGCTACTAGATAGCATCCAATTACTTCGTATACAGCAGAATGCGATAGATCGATCACTGCTATATCTTGCAAAACTGTCACAGAGAGTCTCTGATCTCCTTCTACTTTCTATGAATAAACAAAAATCAATCTCTCTCTCTCTCTCTCTCTCTCTCTCTCTCTCTCTCTCCATAGAAGAGTAGTGACCATGGTTGTGTACTTTGTATAAGTCCTATGAAAATCTTTCTCTTTCTTTTCTTTTATGTTTCTTTTTGTTTATGCGTTCATTTAGAGTTAATTTACAATGAACCCGAGTTAATTTACAATGAACCCTGGATAAATGTTACCTCTTTATATGTTAACCCTACGTATTAGTTTAATTTTTGCTACTCCCAATGATTTTACAGAGCAGAAGTGTTAATTGTTAATTTAATTTACGGTGCCTTAAAAAATTTATTCTCTTTATATGTTATTTTACAGTACAAAGGGCATTCTCCTAGCCCACCAGCCCACATTTAGGGTCAGACCAACATTTTTTAGGGCATGCCTCCGGTCCAAATTTAGGGCAATCCCTTCCACCATTCTTAAAAGGCTCCCATTCTCGAAAGGGTCCCCTCCCATTCATGGGTTCCCATTCTCGAAAGGCTCCCTCCCATACACACCTCATCAAAGCCCTTCCTGCCATCAAAGCCCTGCCCGCCATAACCACGCTCAACAGGCTACGGCTCATCGGCTCATCAAACGCATTTTCAGCGCCATCACCACGCTCAACAGCTCATCAAACACAGTTTTAGCGCTCATCAGAGATTTTCAGCAGTCCACCAAGCTCATCAAACGTTTTCAGCTACGACACATATCAAGCTCATGATTTCAAGGAACGATTCCTTCCATCACGGCTGGTGCTCCATCGTTTCAGCTCTTCAAAGATTTTACTCCAGCTTTGTTGGTGCTCCTCAACAAATGCAACACACAGAAGGACATAGAGAGCCACATTTTTGTTTCATTCTCGCCATAAATGTTCACATTTTTAATCTGATTCGATGCATATATGTTCCCTTCGAATATGTTAATTTATTTTTTTTCACCTGGTTTATCTATTATAGTGTTAACCCTCTATATTAGTTATGTTTCTGCTACTCCCGAGGCCTAACATTTATCCAGGGTTCAATGTAGTTGTGGTATTCTTGGTGATTGTGAACATTTGTACATGCTTTATGTGCTGCTTTGGACTGTGAACATTTATTTGTACATGCTTTTCGTGTTACTTTGGACCTTCATCTTCATGACCTCTTACTTTGGACTTTCATCTTCACTGGGTTGTGTTATTTTGGACATTCATCTTCACTAGGTTGTCACTGACTTGTGTTATTTTGGACCTTCATCTTCCTTGGGTGGTGTTATTTTTTGACATTCATCTTCAATGGGTTGTGTTATTTTGGACATTCATCCTTATTGGGTTGTCTACTGGGTTGTGTTATTTTGGACATTCATCTTCACTGGGTTGTTTATTTTGGACATTCATCTTCACTGGGTTGTCTACTGGGTTGTGTTATTTTGGACATTCATCTTCTTTAGGTTGTCTAGGAAGTGGGTGTTTTGAGTTTGTGTTTCTCAAGGGGCCATTCTTCTAAGAACTTAATGCAGATTAGGGTCCATTTACTCGGCTCATTTCTTTTGTTCGATCTTTCTACTCTTAGGACTTGCCTTTATAGTCATGCTTCTAGGATGGGCGACTTTATGATTGTCCTATTTGTTGATGGTACCAAACAAGGCCACCCATTAGGTGGGCTTCTTTCACTTTAGCACACTTTTTTGCTTTATGAACTTATTCAATTAAACTGTAAAGGTAGAATATAGAACTATTTACATTGGAGGGTAGAATTTAAAAATCCAAATGATCCCTTTTTAATCCTAAAGCCATAAACATCATGTTAGTTAAAAAAAAGCAACTTGAAATATTAAAGTACACCATTTTGTCAATGACAGCATGGCATGTGTTAATTTCAAACTACAAAGTCATGTTCTCCAAAACAATATTGAGAGAGAGAGAGAGAGAGAGAGAGAGAGAGAGAGAGAGAGAGAGAGAGAGAGAGAGAGAGATTTTCAAAATAAGAGGTAGAATGAGGGCTGGACTGTGAGCACATGCCCCATACTCCATAGCCAAATTTGGTTCCACTAGAAGTCTTTGTTTAGTTGTAGTTCCAAGAAGCCCATGCCATGATAAGGAGGACATATTCAAGGAAAATTTTAGTGAGTTGTATAATAGAAGTAATATATTTGGACACCGAGGTATATCTAGGAGTTGATGTTGAAGGTGAATATAAGGTGCATGCTTTGACCATTTGAGTGTCCTCTTGAGAGTCTCCAACTCCTACTCTCCACATCACCCAAACATTATTCCTTGCGGTTCTACCATGACCATTAAATGTCACTCTAGGTGAATATATGGTGCATGCTAAGGCCGCCAGTGAGTATCCTCTCAAGAATCTCTACCTCCCATTCTTTGCACCACCCAAAGAATGTTCCTTGCAATTCTATTATCAACATAATTGTTACTCATGCATCCACCCATTTGCGCTTCACATAGTCATTCCAATACCATCAAGGCCAAGGTAGAGTGCATCAACACACTAGTCTTGACGAAGAAGTCAACTGCAATCTCACCCAAACATTGTTCCTTGCAGTTCTATGATGAACATTATATGTTACTCTAGGTGAACACATGGTGCATGCTAAGGCCATTGAGTATCCTCTCAAGACTGTCTATCTCCCATACTCAAAGAATGTTCCTTGCATTTCTATTGTGAACATGAATGTTATTCGTGCATCCACTCATTTGCACTTCACAGTCATTTAAATACCATCCAAGGTCAAGGCAGAGTGCATCAACGCAGTAGTCTTGATGAAGAAGTCGACTACAATCTCACCTGGACAGCAAAATAATCACATTATGTACAACATCATAGCTCTATCTAGTTATATGCCACCTGCACAATGATACAAGGGCAAGTTAATATAGTTGGAGACCCGCTCAAAAAAAAGTTGGACTAACTGAACATACCAACAACAAGTAGAAAGCTAAAAATTACAATACTTGAAAATATAAGATGCAAAACTTTCTAGTGGACAAGGACGTGTGGGATATTGTGTCCAGTGACATATTGTGGCATATGCAAGAGATAGGGAAAAAAAGTTATGATTGGAAAAGAAAAAGACACATGTCTACATCAATATGTTGATCAAAGAAAATGTTCTATCACAAAAGATTGGGTTGTATTGAAACAACTACATAAGACAACAAATGCATCCATAATTCTCAACCTCAAAAACAAGTTTCGTACTTATATAATCCCAATATTTTAGCATATTTGCAGCACACTTACGGCTTCTTATTCCACTGACCACTACACATTTCATGTCTCAACATTTTTCAAAGACCTGATCAATAATTGGAAAACAAAAAAAGGGAAGCCATGGTCTAATGATGAAAAAAAAACTATAGTAATGTCACATGTTACAACACATACAACCTAATATTGTCAAATTGACAGCTCAAATACTTGATAGTGTGACGTCGACTTGTTACCATGAAAAACAATATTTCAATTAATGACGTCACTTTCAAAATTGGACTAAAAAATAGGTGCATTTGTGATTAAGATACAGCTTTTCATGTATTGATGATTAAGATCTCGGACATCCAACTTGGCTTCTCTTGCCCAACTAAACGAGCCATCATCACACAGAGTCCACCATGCAAAGCTAGCATTGGCTCCATGAGATGAGTGTTTTAATAGACTAACTTGATTTAGACAATTAACACAAATATAATGAAGATTCAATTTGGCAATGAGCCAACATGATATCAACATAGCTAGCCCAAACCATTCCAACAAGGTAACCAACAACACATATGATGAGTCCACTTTTCCATAACCAATCAAGCCAACCGTGGCAATCGATCGAACTCGAGAGCAAAGTTGGAGCCAGCTCAACCAAACAACATTAGTGAAAAGCCTAGCATCCAAGTGTATTTCCCTTGTATTGCTAAGAAAAAGTTATGATCCTTCTCAAGTGTATTGTCACAAAGGTGAAACTAGAAATGGTTATCATCCCAAATGCTCATTTTATTGATCAAGGGTAAAAAGATACATTCAAATCAACACTGAATAGTCTTTGAGGCCACTAACATGAGCTTGTTGGTCACTGGCAAGGGAAGTTGAGACTTGGCACTAGAATCATGGAGCTTGTCTAGTTGCCAAGTCTTAGCTATCTATTGCCCCTCATAATTATTTTGCTATCAACTATCTCTTCTTAGTCATGGCAAACAATGTTGTACTCATCCTACACACTTTTTATAGAGAAGGTTATTCTTGGTACTTGCAAATTGGTTGGGAAACGAGTTCCAAGCACAGATTTAACTCCAAAGCTAGCCAATATATGACAACTAAGTGATTGGCAAACCATAGGTCAAAGATTCTAGTCGAACAAGATGTATACCTTACTAGTTCATCCACATGTTGAAGCCTTAGCTATGTTCATTTAGGAGCTTGAGAGAGTCACTTATTTAAGTCTTTTGGGGCCTTCTTGGTGCACCCAAGTCAGCTTTACAACGCCCTAGGAGCAAACAAGAAAGAAAAATCATTGTTGATTGTTTACGTGAGGTGAAGCACTTGGGGGTGGGGGGCTTTAGAGTCCCTTCGAATTTTTGCCCCCTTTATTCTCAAAAAGCACAATAGGAGTATAATAATGGTAGTAGTATAATCAAAGTTCATAATTAAATCTATGGATGATATTAAGTGGGTATGAGTGAGACAAAGAAAAACAAGAAATGTCCTACTTTCTTTTATAAAATATGGAAAAAGCCCATCATAGTACAAAAGAGTGTATGTGGGAAGTCAAGGCCAGAAGGCAAACTAAAATGTTGTATTGTAGCTAGCAAAAACCCAATATTGTAGTTACTCAAATCCATTGCTTGATACAAATTATTAACCAAAATAGTCACAAGTTTAGGTAGTGCCAAAAGTTGGGAAGCAGTGAAGCGATTTTTTGCAATGATGACATGTTGAAATCATCAGTAGAAATCAAGTGCTTGAGTACAATGTCAATTGGTAGCCAACACATTGTCGACACAGAGTCGAATCAATTGTCGAGGGTTACCAAATAGTGACTGAAGCAGATTTGATAGTGGAGTCTTATCCACTACATATTTTGGGTCCAATCTTGTGGCTCCATGTGGGACCTGCTAGGTGGATCAACAAGAGTATTCATTATTCTTCTCCTCTCTGTTTTAGGTGTAGATTGATCATTAATAAGTTATCGTGATTACAGCTTGTGTAAGAGCGAAATTTATAACATGGCTTGTTGGATGATCATGCTAACCTTGTGCAAACTTTTGCTATTCAAAAGAAATTTCTAAGTAAGGAGGACTTCCAAGAGGTCTTGGTGATTGAAGAGTTTAGACTCCAAGCCAAAGAGGATCTCTCAGGGAGGAGAGGAGGAAGCTATGTTCTCAAAAGGCAAGTTCAAGGGCAAGAGCAAAGGCAATGTCTAAAGTGTTGGAAAGAGGTGTGAGAAAAAGATAGGTCGAATAGACTCGAATAAAAAGAAATCGAACGACAAGAATAAAAACTTATCGTGCGCAACGAAATAAACTATCTTCCTCTTTCTCTATGCATGACTACGCCTACTGATAGAAATCATGTTCGATCTTATAGCAACTAACTTTGAAAACCATTAGTACTACAGTGATTACGTAGCCAAACATTAAGCATTGAATTATCAGACAAATAATAAGAGATTATCAGTTACAAAAGAATTACAGAGAAGCATTCATATTGACATGATACTGAACGTAATAAAAAATAGATCGATTCAATAAAAGAAACAAATCAGAATGGAAATGAGCACAGAGGAATTGCGGATCAAAACTGCCTGCTCTGAGCTATCTCTGAGTAATTGTAAAAGTCTAATGTGGCACTTATATAGGCAGGGTTAAGTGTTAGCTAAGAGACTTGGACACGTGTGCTGGTGTTAGGACAAATCCATGCCATTCTAACCCAAGTGAGCGTTGTAGAACAAGGTATGTCACACACTACTGTCCATACTTCTGAGCATATATCTCACCAAAAGTCTAATGTGGCACTTATATGGGCATGGTTAAGTGTTGCCAGGGTTGATTGTTACGAATATGTAGGTAATAGGGTCCATCCGTACCATACTTATCCAAACAACCTGTTATACTACATATGCAATGATGGGTTCTGTATTGTTAAGTTTGGTTCTGAGCAAATCCATGCTATACAGAACCCTTCTATCAACCATGGTATTATGACTTTACTAAGGAGAAGTATGGTCTATAACTAATGGGAGATTTCCAATGTTTTTGCTAGGTGTTAGGACAGATCCATGCCATTCTAACCCTTATGTAAAAACTTCATTTCTTACGCATATCCATGTTGTCTAAGAACATTATCTTGGAAGCCCTACTATTATGTATTGGGCACGGATTGTTTAAGAATAGTTAGGTTGGTTTGTAAAAAGGATTTAGAAGATATCTCTTTTAATTATGTCATTATCTAAGCATAGTAAAGAGAGGTAGATATTAAAGTGCAACAGAAACAATCATCTCAAGATTGTTCATAATGCGTATGGTTTGTACAAAACCTGAAAGTCGTAACAAGAAACTATACCTGGATGTTCGTAGATGTGGTTTCTCTAGAGCACAAAAGGAGTCTTTATCCCATAGTTACGTTTAAGAATCAAGTAAACGTCTAAGCAGCCTATAAAGAATATTCAAGCTCGCTTGCTTTAAAGTGTTTCAATAGGTGACATACATTTTTAGAGGCTAAGTAATGGTTGGTTCACATTTGAACCAAAACGTAAGTGGTAGTAGGCTGTAGTAACAAAAAGATGCTACATTACCACAAAGCATCGATGATAGTTTAGTATCAAATGATGAGACTCTTTTATGAGATAAACTGATTGCTTGAAAAGACATATAGAAGTATCATTTCAGTGCTAAATCAAAAGGTGAATCGTTATGAGAAAACTATTTGTGAGGTAGACGATGAGCTTAATGCTTTCTATTGTCCATCGCTGGAATAGTAGAGTGTATGTTGGAAACAACTGCATTCAAAATGAATATTAGGACCTACTTTTCATCGCTGGATAGGAGGTATATCAATGAGGTGAAAGACAAATTGCAAGTACCATTTATGAGCCTACTGTCCATCGTTGGATAGCGGCCGTATCCACATGTTTGTTAAAGCCTATAAAGAGTTCAAATCCTTGACTCTCCCATTTGATTAAGAATTACTCATTTTCTTAAGAATCTTCACATTTTCTTAAAATCTTCAAATGACCCTTAAGTATCAATTTATGATTCGTCAATCATAAACATTTAGAATCTTATGATTCATCAATCATAATTCTTAGGATTCTAAAACCATAATCACTGAAAGATATTAGAGTACATGTACAACATACAACTCAAGAAATAAAAGAATTATTCTGAAATCTTTTCCACAAGGAAAATCTCTGGATTCCAAGAATATTCTTCCAAACCGATTCTTAATCAGATTATGAGTTCCAAATTCTACAACCATTTAAGTAATTAAAGACTATTATAAATTGTATACAATCTCCTAGAACAACATCTAGAGATTACAAAGTTCTGCTGAATTCCCAAAATTCAGTTTACCATTCTTGGAACCATTAGGATCCGGTATCCAATTGAGCTCACTGGGATACTATCACTAGTGAATCAACTCTATTTCTCAACTGAGAAATACTCATCCAAGAAATCAGTATCCTATGCACACAATTTCTCAATGAATCTGAATGACTCATAAATTACATGTCTTACAAGCAATACACACAAAACAAACAATTTTTGGTGAATTCTCTTCACATTGACCGTTTTACCAACTAGCTTCCACAGGAGTAAATCAACTACTCAAGTTAATTGCTCATGATTTAGAAATCTTAAATGTCTAGGTGTAGATCTTAATTATACTAGTATATCACCACATTTAGATCCCTATCCAAATCAGTTTTTAAGTTAACCTATAGATCTATCAGAACAGATCTGTTAACTCTGCAACTACTTGTCAAACACAATACTTGATCATATGTCTATGTTCATCAACTAGGTTAAGTGCACCAGATAACCTTAGTAACCAGGAATACATAGCAGATCCACACAAGATTAATCGTGCACATATGAGAAAAATCTCACTATGACCCAGTACATAAACACATATGTCCTTATCTGGTAGATTCCTTCAAAATCCGCATATGTTACTCACATATTCCATTGAGAATCTTGTAACTCAGCTACAAAAGATTCTATTTCTCTTGAGTAAATAACATATCTGGAAAATCTCTGAAGTGAATAATTCCACATCACAAGTTTTTCAACCATCATACTTTTATCAACAAAATTCCTTCAATCATTCAACCTACTTCAAATCTTAGAGCACAAACCAAGATTAGGATGACTTATACAGACATCTTTGGATATAAGGTTAAGACTAAAGCTTTATTCCACTGATCCAATCCATAACTACATGGCAATCAGTGAATCTTAATTTAATCTTCACCAACACTTCCCATATTCATGAATATCTCACGACTCATTATCCCCAAAACTCCTCTAGTTTCAGATTATTCAAAATAATCACTAGAGATTTCCTCTATTCCCACAAGATAGTTCCACCATTGCACACAAACTGGATTCCGCCAAAGAAATCTATGCAACTGGTTGATCCCATGAAAGTCTTATTCCTATCATTTTCTTCTCCCCCTTTTAAAAGAAATTCCATAATTTCGATTAAAAAGTTCTCAAGAGACAACGTATAAGATATCAAAGATTTGAAAAAGTCAGTAATTAGTATTCAATACTACTACAAACCGGACTTTTTTCTTGAAATCATTAAATATCTTATCCCAAGTGCTAGAAACATTACTCTCAATAATCAACTATCAAATAGAGATAATCATTTGGGCTTAGGAAGTCTAAATTCCACTTAATCAACTAAAATATCAATTGATTCAGAACTACATTCACAAAACTGAAATGGAAGTATAAATTCATATAACTTTAACAGTCCTTCAGAACCTAGTTCTACACTGGAAGGAATTACATGAATCTCAATTTAATTGTCTTGTATTTAAGAAATTTCTAAAAAGTAGAGGTTTAAATTAAAAGAGAAATAGCTTTTAAGGGTTTCCAATTTGGAATTTATGAGATACCATTGAGGGATCCAGATTTATATCTCATAACCTCTCCAAATACCCTAAACAAGTTTTAACCAATGGTTTCAACTGTTAGCATTATTATTAATGTAAATACTAATCACTGGCCTACAGATCATTCTCACACAAGAATTTTCTCTTTAAAATCACTGATGTCCCATACCACCAGTTTTCTCTCCAAGAAAGTCCTTTGCTTTTAGATCTGAACAACAGATTATAAAAAAAGATTATCTGACCATCCTATAACCAAACATAAATTCCGATCTTCAAAAAGATCTTTAACCGCATTATTTGATAATCCAGAGATCTCATAACTTCATTTGGATTTCCAATACCATATATGCACATATCTATTTCACCAAATACTGGAGTACCCCCAAATTTGTTCCAAATGAATTGCAATAATCCATTAACAAAATTGTGATTTAACAAGAATCTGCACATGGTATTACCGTCACATAAAACAACCTCTCTAGTTGGTAATATCCATCCCGAATTCCTACCATCTGAGAGTTACAACTCTTAGGAATAAGGCTCATTACAGTACAAATGTGAACCAAGTGTCATTCTCTTTCCATGTCACAATTTTCCATAACAAAATAGGGTCAACTCATGGTCCTATAGATATTCAAAATAAATTCAACTTAATGAATTCAAAAAACTAGTGCTATGCAATTTCCAAACAGGGATTATTAACCAATCCAAATTACACAACATTGTCACATTTACCTACACATGTGTCTCATTTTCTTCCTCCCTTAGATTTTTCGGTCACCCAAAAATTCTTCTAGCGAAGGTTATTCTCAGTTGTTGATTTAGATAGATTTCCAAAAATCATCTTACCGAATCGACCATTGCTTTGATTACATCAAAAATTTTGCAAGGACTTTATAACTTTGGGCTATGTAACCATAAAACCTTTATGAATAGCCATGCATTCTCCCAAATGCACTAAATCCTTTTGCAAAAACTATGAAACCATTGCAACCTCAAGGCTACTGACATGCACTACTCAGTGAACTAACTGAGACATGCAATCAACAGGGTCAGACCTCCCACATTCACATGCATCCAGTTCAAGCTTGGAGAAACAAAAGAGAGAAGTTAAATAAAACTTCACTAATTTACAGCATCTCTACAAAAAATCAAACAAGGAGAAGAGCACTCTACCACCAAGTTTGAAAAGCATGCCTCAACCAAGAATTAGTGAATCCAATTCCAATTTTCCTTGAAAAAACAGCACACCATCCAGGATGTAAATCCAAGGGCGTTCCACTTCCGATTTGATGTAGAACTTTTCTCCATCCCATCCAAAAACTGCATCTTAGTCGGGCTCTGATACCAATGTCAAGACCACTAGGGAAAACCCCTAAGATGAGGATAGGAAAACACAAGAGAGACTGTGGAGCAAAACCACCCAACCAATCCTAGATCCCTCCTGGAGAATCCTCCTGGATCTAGCTCCCAAGCCATGCCATGTGGTAGCAAGAGGAGAAGAGCTCATCAGGTAACCTAGACCAAGTCATCGACGGAATAATCACTACCTCAATATATATAGAGTAGGATCTTATGCATGAGCACATGCAATTCCCATGTAGGTCAACTATAAATAGGTTATAGCTCTACATGCCTTGGTGTGAACACGTGTATTGGTATCAAAGCAAATCCATGCTATACTGACCCAAGTGATCCTTACGGAGTAAGGTATGTCACGCACTATTGTCCATACTCCATAGCATATCCATGCTTTCCAATTGTATCTCAGCAAGGGTCTATAGTGACACTTGACAGGGTAGGGTGAAGCAGTACCATGATCATTATATAGGAATCACATAATGACCATCGTATGTGGACACTATTTTGGATAGAAGAATGATAGTGCTTAGTAAGTGATTTCCAATGTCTTTACTAGTAGGTATGAAGATAGATCCGTGCCATTCTAACCCTTTCGTAAAGACAACGTGTCTTACACATTTCCATGTGTCTAAGACCGTCTTAATTGGAGTCCTTACCGTGACATTTACAGAACAAGGTTTCATTAAAAACTACTCAGTAATAGTGTGTTTTTTAACAAGAGTCAACTCTTTTTGTAGAAAGAAAGAAGCATTTTGATGGACCGTAACATGGGTTATTATATTTATTTTTACAAAAACAAAAAGCTTCCCCGTTTGTGTGTTGTAGCATTCGTATCTAAATTGATAACAAAATCCCATACCTGAATGTTTGCAGACAAAGCTTCTTAAGATGCTGCCTTAGTTGTTTTTCCGTATAAATGCTATCTTTACACCATAGCGACAACAAATTTTGTTATTTAGTTGCATTTTCAGAGTTGAAAGATGTATAAGCGGAGGTATTTCTTGTTTTGTAGAATATCGGTAGAAAGCGTACCTTTGATAACGCTTGGTTTGAGTAAGAACCGGGATGTAGTAAAAGAGTTCATAGTCACAGATGTTGCTACATTATCACACACACAAATAGTCATTCAGTTTAGCAAAAAGTATTACAACTGCACTTTAATATCTACCTCTCTTCACTACACTTAGATAACGACATAATTAAAAGGGATATCTTATAAATCCTATTTACAAACCAACCTAACTATTCTTTAACAATCCATGACCAATACTAATAGTAGGGCTTTCAATTCAAGATAATGTTCTTAGACAGCATGGATATGCGTAAGAAACAAAGTTTTTACATAAGGGTTTGTTCTACAAGGCTCACTTGGGTTAGAATGGCATGGATTTGTCCTAACACTAGCTCAGATGTTCACACCAAGTCTTTTAGTTAAAAAGAATGTAAACGGTTAAAACTATTCATACTCTATTTAAAAATAAATATTAATTGATATGGATCAATTGTTCACAAACTGATCAGCATGGCACAAGCCCTGATACAGTAATATTAGGGTTTGTCCTATCGCTAAAAACCTTTCTATTGTTTGGGAAGACATGACTATGATTAAAAATGTGATTTTGATGTTAAGTGGTATAGTTTCTTTTGGACATGGATAACAACTGATGCTCAGTTATGACACATTGTACTAACTTGTGCGGTTTTGTGTTGTGGGATGGTGGTAGGTATTAATTGGATGTCTTGAAAGTGGTTATGCTTTATGGTGCTTTTTCAGTACTGTATTCTACTTTTCAGCTATATTTTACTTTGTTGGATTATGAATAAAGGCCTCAAAAAATTTTAGTCTTGCTTTGTCAAGAGGAACTAGGAGAAATTTTGTAACTCTCCCTCTGCATCCTGGTGGTGTAAGTCCGACTATTCCTTGGTTGAGATAGTACTGAAACCCTTGTCTTTTATTCAATTCATATGCTAACAAAGGTCTATTTTCATGTTTTTTGGTTTCAAGATGTTTTCTCTTTGGATTATGGGGAGCCCTTCCTCTATTGGAATTATCAATTTAATCTACCTTCAGTGTCATACTTCGCTTTGAATATCCATTTGCATGGAATAGGGTTTTGATCCTTTGGCATCTCAGTGATAGTCCATGTTTGATTCTCGATCAGAGAATCAAATTCAGTGTCCATTGTAGCTTTCCACTGGTCAGCATCAGGTGTCAACATTGCCTCATAAATAGTGGTTGGTTCTTGCACAAAGTAATAGACTGGATCATCCATAAATCGGGATGCAGGCTATTTGGATCGGTTCGATCTTTTGGGTTGAACTTCAATCCTCTAATGGGTTCCACTTGTCAAGGTTCAGAGTCATTGTCGGAGTCGGTGTCAGTCCCGAGTTCGAAGTTGTCAACTCTGGGATTGGAAGTCGATGGAGCTTTTCCCTTGTGGTCGAAGAATTTGTCTTCCACGAAAATGACATCTCTACTGGTGAACGATTGTTAACTGTCCAAGTTGTAGAGATTGTATGCCTTGTGGTCTAGGGAATAGCCGATGAAGATCGACTTTCTGTAGGTGTCGTCCAGCTGCTTTCTTAAATCTTTAGAGATCTGAGAATAAGCAATGCATCCAGACACTTGAATATGCTTGAGTGGTGATGGCTTTGATCCTATCCACACCTCATAAAGTGTTTTGCCATCCAGGGCCTTAGTGATGAATTGATTTTGTAGATAGGCAGCCGTAGTAACAGCTTCTACCCAAAATTTCTTTGGAAGAGAGACATGGGCCAGCATGCTCTTGGCACTTTCGATGAGTGTCTGATTCTTCATCTCAGCTACACCATTGGAGTGAGGTGAGTAGTTGGTTGTGTATTGTTGATGTATTCCATTGGCCTTGTAGAAGTCCTTGAATTTGGTGGAGATGAATTCTCCCCCTCCATCAATACGTAGAGCCTTGATCTTTCTCTAGGTCTGATTTTTAGCAGACGTCTTGAACTGTTTGAAAAACTTGAAAGCTTTAGATTTGTTCTTCAAAAAATAAATGACAGTTCATCGAGAGAAATCATCAATAAAAGCTAGAAAATAAACAGCTCTCCCTCTCGAAACAGTCTGCATTGGGCCACAAATGTCGCTATGTATAAGATCATGTAAACCTTTGGAAGTATGAACTGAATCAAAAATAAAAGGACTTCTAGCATGCTTGTTGATAATACAACTTTCACATGGAGAAGTTGGTTTGCTAATAGAAGGAAGATCTTGCACTAGATTCTGAGTTGACATTTGTTGAGTACTATTGAAGTTAAGATGGCCTAATCTGAAATGCCAAAGCATATCAGTCGATTCAAAAGTCGTTGTATGAAGAGCTTGGCTATTTATTGAATAACAGTTAGACTTGTCGAGTATGGTGCAGCCCTCTGTATCAAATTCGACCCTCCGACCATAATCAATGATTTTGCTTATCGAAAACAAATTCTTGGTAAGGTTAGGAACATAAAGAACGTTGGACAACAACTTTCATCACTTTTTTGGAACTCAACTTTGACTGTTCCTTCACCTTTGATAGAGGATGAGTTGTCTCCAAGTTGCACAACTCTTGAATGGGTGAATGACTTGTAGTCCTAGAACTAGTCTCGATGGTGAGTCAATGCAGATTACTGAACCACCTGCTCTGATAACATGTTGGTAATTGAAAGGTTATCAGAGATGAGCTCTGATACCATGTCGAAAATCATGGATATCAGGGAATATAAAATGATATCTAATCAGAGGAGATCTGGTAGAAACAGATGCTCTGATATCGAATCGATAATGGTAGTATAGCAGCAGAAGTGGAGAAATGGAAGGTGCATGGATTGAAAGTGCAATAGTTACCAGCAAAAACAAGATGAATAAAACAGTACCTATGCGCAATAGAACGAAACAATAGTGGTGACTAGAAAATTGCACTCTGATTGAATGAAGGATGAGTACAAGAGTGTGAAGCAGTGCGAGACAGTGAGCGCAAAATTGCTTTAGCTGATGATCATTGATATGTCTACCGATTACTTAGCAACTTAGTTACTAAGCATAAAATCTATCTACTTAATTTACTATGGCTTTCCAACTGTCTATATTTGTACAGAGCTTCTTTCTTTCTACAAAAAGAGTTGACTCGTGTTAAAAACAACACTATTACTGAGTAATTTTTAATGAATGGTAAGGACTCCAGTTTAGATGGTCTTAGACAACATGGAAATGCATAAGACACGTTGTCTTTACGAAAGGGTTAGAATGGCACGGATCTGCCCTAATACCTAGTAAAGACAATGGAAATCACTTACTAAGTAGTCCAGCTATTATGACAAGGTAACTTGAGAAAGAACGGCAAGTGATTAAGATTTATGGTCCCACATATAATGATCAAATCAAACTAGTAGAAAGAGAATTTATCTCCAAGTGTGCAACCTCTTTTGGTCATATATATTCCAAGATAATAAGACTATAACAATAAATGTATGGAAAATCATTAACCTGGTTTGAAACGTTACATACCTTAGGCATTTTATACATGGTTATAAGATTGACTTATGCAATTAAACAAGTAAATTGTCTGTCATTCTTATAAACAAAAGTTACTACTTTTGCCAAAATAGAGTGTCAAAGTTTTAAATATTTTAATTTGTTCAATCTTGGTTGTGGATCATTTGTCATAAAAACTTGGCATTGCTGCCACAACCAACTATTGGATAATGCAAGCATTTGACTTCAATTTTCCTCTCATATGGTTTGCTCTTTTCTATACTTGATCATATGTATAACCAACAATACGATTGTTTAGACTTCAAAATGTAACACCTATAGTAAAATTTATTATGCTCATGTAGGTCTTGAAGATAAATTATCATTAAATTCTATATTATGTAACCTTTGAATTCAAAGCTTAATTGAAATAAAATAATATATGTGATTTGCTTATCATTTGTAAAAGTTTTGAAAAATGGAGGTTCCATGTGCAAATGTGTCTTTCTACATTCAATGCTTTAAAAGATTCTCAATTGCATGTGTCATAGGAAATAGATGCTTAGTCATGCTCCTAATATGACTGTAAAGGACATTATATCATAACATGTTCCTTGAGATAGTTACAACTTTTCTTCTCAAATGAAAGTTAATTTATCATTTTCACATTGCCAATTTACTGGATGGCTTGGTATTTGGTCTAGAGACCTCAAATTCTAATAGGGAGTGGTGGTCTCATCAGCATGGCAATCATTTGTTGATATGAATAAAATACATAAGGTGATGTAAAAATATTTAAGATGAAGTGAAACATGGCAAATGTGGTAATTATAATGATGGTCTAGCTTCAATACATCATGCTTGATTAGTATTTTAAAATACTCTCTCTCTCTCTCTCTCTCTCTCTCTCTCTCTCTCTCTCTCTCTCTCTCTCTCTCTCTCTCTCTCTCTCTCTCTCTCTCTCTCTCTCTCTCTCTCTCTCTCTCTCTCTCTCTCTCTCTCTCTTACTGATATCCTGGTTGTTATCATGACCATCGTGAGAGTCCTTTGTTGATGAGCGTGAAAATGCATAGATAGAACCTTGTATATTTATTTGCCTATGAAAAATTTATACACCACAAAAGAGGCCATTTGCCATGTTCATGATGTGGTAGTTGTATAGTATATCCTTTTTTCACGCAATATATAGTTGAGAATCACTCTTATGTCCTTTTCATTTTTACAATAACAAATTAAGAGTGGGGTGGTTAATACATTAGCACGTTCTTTTAAAGAACATTGGAATTAGAGACACACAATGATAAAAGCAAAAAGTCAATACGGCTTTATTTGTGGGGCCCATATTGATAATCATAAGAAAAGCTAAGATGAGCATGAAAAAGTTCCATTTTTTTTTGTCAAGTTCAAAAACTTGGCCATTTTGTCAATGTTATTATGCTTCAAGATCTATGCGTATAAACAATAAAAATTTATCAAACAAGTTATGCTTTGAAGTTTGCTTTAAGGAAATGGTTGACCATGAATAAATAGTTTTTTTTGAAATCAACAAAGGAGTCACCGAGACAGTTAGTTAGGAGTCTAGAAATATGATTCATCACCTTGTCATGCAACATGACAAGATGGTTTTTGGTATCCCCAAATATTGAAAAGGCTACAAGACATTAATCAAATCTAGGTGTACTTGCTTCTCTAAATATCAACCTAATTTTTAGATGCTTTTACATGATGAATACCATATGAGAGAAGTTAATAGCTAATTAACTTTTTCAATATCTAAAAAGAAGATAGAGAGCTTGTGAGGACCTATCAAACATTGGGAAACATTAGCATGTCATATGGAGAGTGCAACATCATCAAATCTATTGCTTGGGTCACTAATAGTACTGTTCTTGGATGCATCATATGCATGTCTTAATATTGTATTGTGCATCTTCCAAGTTGCCAACCCCTCCAAGATCCAAACTATGGTTAACCCAAACATCTATGACATTAGATAGCATGATGACCTCCCATCCATAGAGTTGTGGCCAGATGTTGCCCACATTGCTTCTTGAGGTGTAGGAGAGTCACCTTGGCTTGTCATGTCGTACTATAGTGATCATGGGTCATTCTGATAAGAATTTAAGCTCACCAAAATTTGTACTTCATCTCATTACTTTGGCTACAACTTATAACACACCAAATGGAAGCTAACACTACTTCACACAAACTCTTTACACTCTATTCACATCACACAATCATACACTAGCAACTTCCACTCATAGCGGTACTTTTTTCATTTTTTAGAGGAGGAGGCTAATTATGATTGGAAGTCAACTCTTTAGTCCAATCTACTTCAACTACTTGAATCATTAGAGTCCATGGTTCTTAACTTGAATTTTAAACCTTTTTCAATCCTAAGTTACAACATGGCCATTTAATTAAGTATGGACTGTGCTTCTACTCTAATCAAGTAGTGCCATATAACTTGGGCTTATATTCAAATAATGCCAGTCCTAGGCATACTAGGACTATTCAGTATTTGGATAGCCAACAAGGAAGAGAACGAGCCAACCAAAAAAAAAAAATCAACGAAAAAAAGGTTCAATAAGGCCACGAAACCAACCTGCAATAACGTGTGGACGGCTCCAAAAATGCAAAGAGCAAGAACAAGGTAGGCCAACCACATCCAATGACAATCTCAATAACCTTTGAAGAGCAAGAGTAGGAACCAAATAACTCCAATAGATGGAGCCACATAAAACAAAGCAAAATGTTAGACAAAGGCTAGAAAAAGAACAAAAAAACTAGTTCGAAAATAGAGTGAACAAGTAAGACAAACACACCTAAGCAAGAGCATTGGTCCAAGGAGGCATGTACATACGCATAGCATCCATTGTTAAAGATTCTTTTTGTAGGTGTAGAAAACTTATCTGAATAAGTAAAAAAGTTCTATCAATAATAATAGAAGTAATTAATCTAAGCTATTGGTCCCTGGTCAACATTTGAAAATAGCAAGCTATGGATTCTTGGCAGTAGTCATACATATCGTATAAAGTATCTTTAGCAAGTCCATAGCACCTTGTCATCCATGATGAAAGTAAAGGTATCATAAATTAGGTATCTCAACAACAAGACGATATCAAAGGCATAGCATTAAGCCTAGCAAACAACCGTCATGATTCCAAAAGTAACTAAGAAGGTGCTCAGTATTTAAAACATGTTGTGGCAATATCAAATGTTTCACCAAAGCAACAATTGACAAACATATATATCACTAACAAGGCATTGTATCACTAAGTCCAAAGTCAAATGGTAGTACTCGAAAACTGTGATATTGCCACACGAAATTAGACAATGGTTCAAGAGAGCAATCTACATCAAAGTGTAGGTAACTACTGCTTTAAAAAGTCAAACTTGATATGCCTAGAAAGAGCCATATATGTTGTATATGTTGAATTTAATCATTTTCATTTAAAGTTCATAGTTTATATATCGTTATCCGTAATAGAGGTTGTTGACAAATCCCCTGCTCCAGAGGATCTATTGGCTTCAATTTCTTGCTTCTGACATTTTGAAGAATGGTTCTGCCTGTTAGCAAGCTTCTTGGGCATTTTCTTGGATGTTCACATTTTTTGTTTTAAGCCCAAATCAGGCAGAAGGGACTGATTGACGTCGTAGTATTGTCCTACCTGTTAGAGGACACCAAGGAAGGTCACTCTTGCACTGGAATCACATGCATTTACAATCAAAACATGCAGATCAAGCCAAGAAATTAGCGTGAAGAACGGTTGCAATGCCATCATAATCCTACTCTACTGCTGCAAAAATGAGATACAATCAAATCCTTAACATTTAAACTAAGCTACATCTGCATTCCACAAAATAAGAACAAGAAATGAACTAAGCTAGACAACATTTTAGCAGTCCAAGGATCAAGAAACACTCATTTCTTGACTCTTAGACAGCTCAAGAACATCAAGAATAGAGTTGTAAGAGGATATGCAAGAATTACATCACAAACCCAGCCTATTTAGTTTACCTGAATGCTGATTCCTACATTAATCCACAAGCAAGAAAGGAAATCTAATCCACAACTAGGAAAGCAAGAAAACTAATCCACTCTAAAGTCCACAACCACACACAAGGGATAGAAGGGCATGATCATGGGAGCATCACTCAAGAAAACCACCATGATCAAGGAGCTTAGTGTTGTATCAAAACTTGTGGAGGCTCTTCTCATTTGGACATGGAGTAGATACAATACATAAAAAGCTCCTCTTCTCAAAGAGGGAGTCTCTTAAATAAGCAAGAGAGCTCCTTAGATGGCATCCTAGTGGCATTTCCACATTTCACAAATCACAAGTGGAATAATGTTCTCCACTAGATGTCACCATCAAAAGGTGGCTCACTCTACTTTCTTTAAGAGGGGTCTACTTGCATTTATTACTTTGCCTAGAAATACTAGTTCCTACATGGTCATTCCATCTTCCGGAATTCACCATGAGGCTTACACAGTTCTTGCTTGTCAGTACTAGCTATAATTCCTTGGCTCTCATATTCGGCTCTCAGTCTACGTTCGTCTCGTCTTCTCAGAGACCTCCTCGTTCTAAGGTGAGAGGTTCTCTTGAGTTGTTTTGGTCGAGTATCTTGGGGATTCGTCAGAATCGGTCAACATCATCCCACCGCTAATGTGTTGCAGGACCCTCTGCAACGCATATTGAATGATGTCGATCCCCTTCCGCATTGGCATCTTCGATTGTCACTTGGAAAAGCGTAGATCCTCGTTCGCTGCATAAAACCAAGTGCTTATTGTTGCCAGTCTTTATCAAAAAACTGCTTTCAGCAATCTGTCGCAATGTAACCAGAATGTCTTATTGCTACAAGTGGTTGACATTCTCAAAATTGGAGAGTCCCCAACAGCTTCACAACTTGCATGCTTGAGTGCTTCCCGCGTGTCTTTTTCTCTTATCACTTGTATCTGCCATTGACGGTTTCATCTTTGGTTTCTTGGCAGGTACTAACTTCTGGGAGGTCTGTATCCTCCATTTGCTTCTAGGTGTTTCTGCGGTTCTTTTCTCGATTGAAGTTCCAGTCTCAAGGAAAACCTTTGATCTGCAGGTTGCACAAACTTCGATTATCGGTCTCAAGGAGATGGACTCATCATCAAAAAATTGGTGGTAGGAACAAATTTGGATGGACGGTTTGGTAACGGTAAGGAAACATGATGAAGGCTTGGTGGAAGAGTGAAGGAACTGATAGTTCTATGGTTGTAGCCTTGGACCCTTGCAATGTCAAGCTTTGACCACCACTTGTTGGGTGAGGAGCTCGATTATTTTGCAGGCTCACTGTTGTCTTCATCATTTTGCTTTTCTGCAGTTCCTTCTTTTGATCCATTACTTTCGGATCTCTTCGGGCTTCATAGGAGGGGATTCAACCATCATTGCTCCAGAGAGTTTCTTTTGATCAAGATCGATCTGACCTATTTGTTGCTTAAGTTTCGTCCTTTCCTCCTCAGCTCTCGACTTTTTCTCTTTATTTCTTCGAGCTGTTTTACCTGCTTCTTAGATCTTCTTTTGGCTGATCAACCATTGTAGGTGGTAGTGGGTCCCCGCAAGACACTTGCAATGATCTTTTAGCCGCTTCGATAATACTCTTAAAAAAACTGGAGATTTCTCAGAAGAACAGTGAATTGATGATAAACAAACAGATGGAAGGAAGGGTGGTGGTGGTGGTGACAACGGTAGATGGTGTGGCCGATAGGCATGAGAATGGGTGCAGAAGTATGGCAAGAGGTTGGTTGAAGAAGGAGGCTGATTTTCCAATGCTTGTGTTTCTCTTTTCTGAAGGATCTTCGTCATGACTGGGGTACTTCTTCTGATTGTGTCGCTCTGATTTGCCTATTTGTCTTCTTAGCCTTGTCATTATCGTCTTTGGTTTTGTGACCTTGGCTGTCGATCTTGTTGATGGTGTTGCTGGCAATGTGGCTGCTCCAGTGGATGCCTGCATATCCTCTCTCTCTCTCTCTCTCTCTCTCTCTCTCTCTCTCTCTCTCTCTCTCTCTCTCTCTCTCTCTCTCTCTCTCTCTCTCTCTCTCTCTCTCTCTCTCTCTCTCTCTCTCTCTCTCTCTCTTCCCCCAAATTCTATTGGTGGGGATGTTGTTATCTGTAACTTGCATGCTCCAGATTGGATCTGCGTTTGGAACACGTAGTTGAAAAACATTGAACATGCGACTGGACTAAAGATTGAACAAATTTTAACTAAATCTGTTTTGATCTTGTTGTAGTGGACTCAAAAATGAATATGGCGATCTTGAGTTCTTCTAGTCGAGCATCTTGGGGATTCGTCAAAATCAACCAACAGAGGTAGTATTGGTAGAAAGTCAAATGTTGTTCAACTTGTCGACAACATTAGCCAAAAGCATTAGCATCGAGCCTAGTAGTCAAATAAAGTTTCTCGAGAACCAATGTTTTCTCCATCTCCTTTTGCAGTCATTGCCAATACGTAATGCATAACAAAGCAAAAGTTAGATCAGTTGGGTGTGCATGTGTATGTGTGTGGCTAGATCCTCAAGCCAAATATAATGACACCATTCAAGGTTCTATCTATTAGATATGGTCATTTCAATTCTCCCATTTGATCTATCAATTTTGTTGACACAAAGGACCTTGGTGAAAAACTTAATTTTTTTAATCTTTGTATATTTGATCAACTTTCTTTATCACTTTTTATTAAACCATTTTATTTTGCTAATGTGAAGGCTTTTTTTATTCGACTAAACTAATTAGACTATAATTATTACATGTCGAGTTGGAATAAATCTATGCTTTTGATTGGATGTAAACAAATTGAAGAACAAGGCTTTCTAAACAATTGATCTTTGTAGAAGCCTCTAGATATAAAGAAACTCTGTTTTGCCATTGTACATCAGATATAGTACCTTTGTCTTGTGTATTGTACATTGAATACTATATGTGAGCTTGATGACATACACACTCGACATTTATTTTAATTGTAGAATATAAATTTCCAATTTGATGATCTAAGGAATACTCCGTCTTAGCTTTGATTGTTTTCATAGTTGATACCAAATAATTGTATAATAACTAGATTATTGCATGCATAGTTCCTAGGAACGGAACGGAATATGTTACTAGAAATGATTATGTACCACCATTGGGCACCTAAGGAACCATTACTAGGAACGATTCCTCAAATACAAAATTATATTGTTTTTTCACCACCCACCACCGCCCCCCCCCCCCCCCCCCGGTCCCCAAACCCTATGCCTTTACAAGAGATAAAAACATGTTCATAAAAATGACTAAAACTTTACTTTTAGGTTCCTAAAAAGGGGGTTTGGAGCATTAAAAAAGGATTCATATTCACGTTCCTAAGTTTGTACATTAAAAAGGGGCTTACATTCTTATTTATGTTCTTGTCTAAATTCGTTCTTATTTATGTTCTTGTCTAAATTCGTATTCCACAAGCGTTGTAGATGGAAATGCAAAAAATATCTATTAATATCAAAAAACAGTATTTTTTAAAAACCGTTCATGTTCCTAAGTAGTAAATTCTTAAGTTGCTAAGTTCGTGCATAGAAAAGATCATACGTTCCTATGGTATACATAGTCAATCCTTACGGCCTTTTTTGTGAAGCCCCTAACTAATAGACCAAGTTTAAGTGCACTCAAACCCCTCAATACGATGCATTTCATCCTCTAGTGTAGAAAAAACAAGAATTTCTCTTTCTTTTTTTAATTATTTAAAAGAAACAATTCCTTAGGAACAGTCTAAGGAACCATTTCTAAACTTAGGAACAGTTTACTCTTCAGCAACAGAACAACCATTCCTAAGGAAAGGTTCCATAGTCGTTTCAAAGGAAAAACCTTCAGAACAGGCTTCTTTGGTTGCAAAGTATCTATTCATTTACAAAACAATAGCTATAAAAGCTACTGTCTTGAGAGATTCTTTCTACCTTAGCACTACCTATGCATATTTCCATCCCGCATTCAATAGAGCATCAGATTTGCCATACGAATTTTAGAGTGTTTCAAACAATATTATGAAGTCTATCACCCCACTCAACTACTATATCATGAAGCAAAATAGCAAGCTTCCTCACCTCTTGGTTAATGTGACAATTGGCTGTTTACGCCCTTTAAACTGATTTAAATGTAAACTAGTTAAAGATTAGGTCATTGCAGCATACACACATTAAAACTGTCCCCACCAATGGTTATTAGGCTTGGACATTATATTCAGCTGATTGTTTAGTAAGTCCCTTGCACAATGGCTGTCTCCACAGCCATCGTTTTGATTACAGAACCATATATGTAACTTATGTTTGTCATAGTGAGATTCACAGATTCCTCAACGGACAGCTAAGGGCAGAGATCCCTACCGCAATTTCGCATCTCATCAGCCTGAATGTACAACAACAAATCTGAAACACACACAACCTCAAAGAAAATCGTATAATACCTACATTGTTGACATGAAAGAATAGAAGCTATAAATGCATACATTGTTGTAGCTACTTGCCTGTACACTAGTTGTGGGCCAAAGTACATCCATCTGAAAAAAAAGTACTGTGATTTCGCTATTGTAATATCATCCTGAAGCCCTTGTTGTAGAAATATGATACTGGCAACTTTCACTCGAAAGATCTTCATAGCGGCCTCTTCCCATGAACTAACCAGCAGGGGTAGCGGCATCCCATTCTCAGAAAAAGCTACCCCCAACTCCATCAAAGAACTATGCCTAATATCATTTATAAACATAGAAGAGACCGCAAAACAGCACCAAATCTCCATGTTTGCAGCTTTGTAAAGTTTCAAATGCAATTCCAGAGGCACTTTGGACCCAAGGCTTCAGACGCTTTTTTCTCGGTCAGGTTTAAGTGTGCAATTAGCAACAAATATGTAGATCTTTGTTCATCATCTCGAAAGTCAACACTACTGACTGTGTCAAAACTTGGATCGAACTCCTAGAAAAAATGCTGCTGATAAATCAGAAAAGTGTATTATGAACCAGAAGCAGTGAGTATCATTCAATTTGAATATGCAGATTCTTTCTCAATCCCAATTACTTTTCATCTTCATAAGACACTAAATACAGATGCTGATATGTCCAGCGAAGTTAAACACTTTGACAATAGTTTGAACAGATGACCAGAGGCAACCAAAATAGTGCTCAAACATGCACCATCATCACCATAACCGTGACATTTTCAATTAAACTCAAATTTCTACTGTATGCAGCTTCATCCAGTTTGAGAAACAACCACATAACTGTTTTTAATGCAATCAGGGCTCATGTAAGGTTAGGACTCCCTTGTCGAATAGCTTCTTGGAGCTAAAGGTGGGCAGATCGATACATCTTATGCAGAGATCTTAGTTTTACAGCACTTTCACCTTTCTTACATACAGGTCTAGTTGTCAAGATACTCCCAATGAGCAGCTTTTGCTTTTTTTGTACGACACTTCTTCCTTATGACTAAGGGCAGTAAAGAAAGATATCGACTCATGCTCGTGCTTGATGCACATACATGCTTAAAGGCTGTACAAATGATTGATTCTAATACACATGCAAGAGCACCCATTGTATCGCTGCCAAAATTTCATAGCAGCTATTTTTCTGAGACGAAATAAGTCACATCAGAAAAATACAAGGTCTAACAACCTTCTCGCAATGCCCAACCCAACCGTTTGTTGCCCAAACTGCAATATACATTTTCTAAAAGAAAAATCGAGGAATGAGCCATCATCTCGAGCAATAAAAAAGCACCGAGTTTGAAATTCAGGATGCCAATCAACCTGCATCAAAAATCAACATGCTGCAATCCATGAGGTGTGGAAGATTAAACAAGTAGCTTGGTTTTAGGAATTTTATATTTGGTGATTAGAAACAAAAAGATGACGATATCATAAAATGTCAACTAAAAGCCAAACAATATGAGACTGTTTTGGTTTCATAAATCCTTTGTAGCATATTAGTAATCAGCCAACCAATATGAACTCATTAAAAATGCATGTATGATAGATAAGAAAGCAGAAAATTAGTGACCTAACATTTGAACAAGGCAACTTATACCATGGAACCCAAAGACAAGTACAAGAAGAAGGCAACTTGCTCTCAATGAAAGTAGCAAACACAGGATCAACCAGTAATGTCTCTTTCTCCTTTTTAATGCCCAATGTTAGAAATCTATAAATTATAATATGGACAAACTAGGATGGGATGCTCTACCACTAAAGCTATCTGCTCTGTTTGATAGTTCTCTCTAGATTTTGGATTGATATTTGCAGCACCACCCCTCAAGCCAACTGGTTGGGGTGATTGGGGTGATATCACCTACCCCACAACTTGGGCCACCCATAACCATGCCTTTGACACCATGAACTGTTAGGTCTAACTTGGCTCTGATACCATGTTAGAAATCCATAAATTATAATATGGATCGACAAACTAGGATTCGAACTCAAGATCTCTCTTATATCAGATGGCATGCTCTACCATTGAGCTATCGGCCTTTGACAGTTCTCTCTAGAGTGGTTTGATATTACTCAAGGAGAATAATAAATTTGCTCACATAATTCTGTGCTTAACTGAGACTTACATAGCAAGGATTAATGGTAAATACGATGTCTAACCAAAATACGTTGAAGTACCTTATGTACCTGGATAGCATCATGCATGAAATGATTCAGGTTCTTATCATCAACTTTGAATCTAGAATTTCAACACAACGTTGTGTCTGGTCGCCAAATTGGGGTAGCAGCCATGTTGTGGAAGTGTGGAACAAGCAAAAAAGCCTCAATATCCAAGTGGTTTTCACACACAATCTAAACTATCTCCTGGAAATCAGCGGACTATAAGCACAGAGCATATATTTTCCACAATCCAATTCGATTAGCCAAAAATATATATTCTTTGCAAAGAAAAAGAATATATGATAATAAATCCCTACCATCCATATACACAAACAAGCACATTTGAACATCATGACATCAATAGGAAGAGACACATGCATACTGACCATGTATTTTAGACATTCAAAGGAATCCAAGTTCACAATTTGAAAATCCCAGATCAATGACTCAACTTAAAGAACAAAATGAAACAGATGTCTTCGTCCTAGATAAAGCCATGAAAAGCCAATTTAGAACTTTCTACAGAAGAGTGTGCAAGCAGTGTCTAAAAGAGTGTGCAAGTGGTGTCTAGAAGTATCAACTCCTCAATCCTCCAACAAATAGACCACAACATAACCTTGCAAAGATCATCTATAAAACAACTCAACAATCTTTACAGAAGTTTCTAAAGTAAGAGAGTAGCGAAGAACAAAACTTGTCAAGCCAAGCGAATCAGATAATCTCTCAATCCGTCTCCAAATAGAAACATGTAGTTTATTGTCAGAATCTTCCACCTGTCTCCAAAAGGTGCTTGTATTCTCTTTGGCTGGAACACAATTTCCTCATAAGAAATTGTTGAAGAACAAGTAAGTCTTTCCTCCCTTCCTGTTATGGCCATTGGCAAACACAAGGGTACATGGGACTCCTTAGTCCCTAAGGGGTCCCAGCGGGGTGACACTCAGCCCCACAGTTCGGGATAATAAAACTTAGGTACTAGGATCTAGAGGGCTTGGTCTATATCCATAGGGAGTGCCGCTAAGTGGAGGACACCCTTAGTAACTAAGGGTGGGTCCCTAGACTTGAGTAGGACCTAAGTGCTCCACATGCACAGTGTGCATGTGAGAGGCATTCACATGCACAGTGGTAACTGTGCATGTGAGAGGTGTGCATGATCTCCTGGAGGTCTAGCACTGGTCCTCCAAGCTATATGGTGACCTGTGGGGGTGGGTGTAGAGCCAGGTACAGGATAGTGGGTGGAGATCTAGAGTCATTCTACCATTGTGTGATCATTTTCCTAATAGTGGTATCAGAGCCTTGGATCCTACTGTGGATCGTGGACCATCATCTTGCTGGTTTCTTCTTTTTCCTCCATAGCTTCTTGCAGGTGGCGCCCCACTTCTAGGAGGAAGTCTCTACGTTCTCCCTCTTCCAAGGTCCGTTTTCGGTGTGGATCGGATCGGAATCCTCTAGGATAGGCGCCCCCTGCCTAAACAATCAATCGAAGATTGTCGCTGGGTTTTTGGAGGAACTCACCGTTTTTCAATTCTGAAAATTGCTTGTCTTACCAGTCCCCTCTCCAGCATAGTCACTCGTTGGAGGCCTAGATCTCGTCCGATCGATCCGAAAATTTGTAGGCATCCTTTACACACTAGTCGCTGAGGAATAGAGGTGATTTCATTCAAATCAGATCCTTCAATCCAAAGTTATTGCAGGTTGAAGCTGAGGTTTCTGATTTCTGGACAGATTCGACCACTTGGAGTTGAAGGCTCGGCAATTGCAAACAACTAAAGCTTTTTAAGTGGTTCAAAGCAGGAATCCTTCTACAGTCTTGGGCGAGTTGGGAGAGGTCAATTCCAGCCCAATCAGTTGCCGAAATCTCTGGTGGTGAGCAGTTGAAGTTGATGCAAAGTTGCTGATTTGTCCAGCAACGCATACGGAACATGTTCGACATGGCCACTTGATTTCCAACTAAGAAAAGCTGTCTCTTGTTGGAATATCAATCCACACTCTAGAGAGAACTATCAAACAGGGCGGAAAGCTCAGTGGTAGAGCATCCCATCCGGTATGAGGGAGGTCCAGGGTTCGAATCCTAGTCTGTCCATCCATATTACGATTTTTGGATTTCTAACATGGTACATGTTATCAGAGCCAAGTTAGACCTAACAGTTCATGGTCTCAAAGCCATGGTTAGGTGGCCCAAGTTGTGGGGCAGGTGACAGCTAGGACCCCAACCAAGTGTGGCTTGAGGGGGGGGTGTTGGAATATCAATCCACACTCTAGAGAGAACTATCAAACAGGGCGGAAAGCTCAGTGGTAGAGCATCCCATCCGGTATGAGGGAGGTCCAGGGTTCTAATCCTAGTCTGTCCATCCATATTACGATTTTTGGATTTCTAACATCTCTCACTTTTTTATTTGCATGTGTGTGTCCAGCTTACCTCACAGAAATTCTCCTATAGAACAGAGCCAGTCAGTCCCTCTTTTACCGCCTACTCAAGAACCTTCCCAAAATCCCTCCATGCATGATGACATGCAGGATGTGGAAATGAATGAGGGGGAAGAAAATGAAGACATAACATTGAGCCTTTTTGAGTTTAGGCAATGGGTAGTAGAAACATATGATCATCTTAAGAAACTAGAAGAGTTTGTTGAGGAACAAGCCAACACTCAGCAAGAAACTAATGAGAGGCTTTCCAGACTTGAAAGACTAGTACTTGATAGTGTGCAAAGTCTTAGTGCTTTGAAACAAGTTGTTTTAGCGCAGTATCGAGTGAATCTTGCTACCCACGGTAGTACCTAAGGATTTGCGCCTTCCCACCTTTGGTGGAGAGGAAAAAGACCGTAACCGAGATACGGTTGTTGCCTTTCTCGTTAAGCATGATGATGCTTTCCGATTAAAAGGGACTCCCGATGAGGATCGGCCTTTAGAGGCTAGCATCTACCTAACGGGAAAAGCCTTTAGGTGGTGGATAAGTCTACGAGAAAGTGGTACGGAACCAAAGACTTGGAATAATTTTCAGGACGTGTTTAAGAAAAACTTTCTCCCTCAAAACGAAACCGATTAAAACTGGGAAGATTGGGAAACCTGTTGCATGGGAAACCGTCACTCTCTCCCAATACATCGCCAGTTATCGGGATGCTACCATGAAATTGTCTGGCTTAGATGATTACAATCAGGTAAGGGGATTCATTCGTGGTTTACAAGCCAAATACCAGAAAAATCTTCGGCCTTTGAAGCCTAAAACCTCGGAGATTGCTATCAACCTAGCTCAGACTTATGATGACATAGTTCGCCCAAAAGGTAAAAGGGTTGTAGAGGAGACCCCGACCTGAGTCCTCCAAGCATGGAGAGAAGCGGAAAATTCCAACATCTAATTCTTCGAATAAAAAGAGGTATAGATTGTCGAGAAGTGACATAGAAAAAGCCACTTGAGCTTCATTTGTATGGGAAAAGGCCATAATAAAAGTCAGTGTCCTAAGTTACAAAACAAAGGGAATACTAAAGAGACTCCCGGTAAGAACCAAACTGGTTCTTTTAAGAAGCCGGAGAAGCAAGTTCATACTGTTCAAGGTTTACCATTGGGAAAATCTAAGGTTAAAGTCTGTCCAAGTGTCTCATGTGAGTGAGGCGCATACTTGTTCTGTCATTGCCAATATTTGGCAACATGCAATTGGACCCCATACTATTTTCCGACTGTTAGGAAGTATTAATAGCCAAAAAATTCAAATCATGGTGGACGATGGGGCAACCCACAACTTTCTAAACCATTCTTTGGTGAAGAAGTTGAAATTAGATAAAAAACAAAGTGATGATAAGTATGTGGTTACACTTGCTTATGGTCAGCGTAAAGATGTTTATGATACTTTCGTTCCACAAGTTCCCATACAAATCCAAGACTATCAAGATACTTTAGACTTTCAAGTAATGAGCTTGGCTTTGGCAGATGTTATACTTGGTCATGAGTGGTTGTTCATGTTAGAAACTACTAGTTGTCTTGCTCGTAGTTATGTTGATAAAACTTTGGAGTTCATTCACCGAGGTCAAAGACTTAAGTTGGTTGGAAATGCAAGTGTGTCGGCTTCGCCAGTTGTCTCTTCTGTGCAGTTGAAGCGATTAGTGCGGAAACGAAAAGTTGAAAAGGTATTTCTTTGTTTCCTTACTTCTGAAAGTTTTTCAAGTACTTCAAGCTTATCTTTTCCATACCCAAAGAAATGTGTTTCTTTTGTTGAGAGAAGAGAGAGAGATGTGAGTTTGCAAACTATTTTAAATGATTTTAAAGACGTCTTTCCTAGTGATTTGCATTCCGGGTTACCCCCGAGAAGAGAGGTAGATCATCCTATAGAGCTTGTACCCTAGACTAATTCTATTAGTAAGCCTCCTTATGGGTTAAGTCACTCGGAACACCTAGAGGTAGAGCGGCAGCTGCAAGAGTATTTAGCTAAAGGGTTTATACGCCCCAGTAAATCACCATGGGCCGCACCCACTTTGTTGGTTAAGAAAAAGGATGGGTCTATGCGTATGTGCATAGACTATAGGGCTTTAAATAAACTCACTATTAAGGATAAATATCCTTTGCCCCGAATAGATGAGATCTTTGATCAACTCAAAGGGGCAAAGTATTTTACTAAGATAGATCTTAGTTCTCGATATCATCACGTACGTATTAAAGAAGATGACGTTCCGTTGATAGCTTTTCGATCACTTAATGGTCATTATGAGTTTTTGGTTCTTCCCTTTGGATTAACCAATGCCCCAGCAACATTTATGAGGTTACTGAACGTGTTCAGACATCTCTTGGGCAAGTTTGTATTGATCTACCTTGATGATATCATGTTCTATAGTCGTACAAAAGAAGAACACTTTGATCATTTGCATCAAGTGTTCCAGGTCTTGAGTGAGAATTCCTTGTATGCGAAGGAATCAAAATGTGAATTCTTCAAGGAAGAGATTCAATATCTCGGACATATTATCTCCGCTGAGGGGATCGGGATGGATCCTGAGAAAGTAGCCGCAATTATGCGATGGCCAGTACCAACTTCGATGGAAAAATCTTCCTCATATTGGCTAGATTTTACAGGAGGTTTATCCATCAGTATGCCCGCTTGACTGCTCTTTTGACGGATCAGCTCAGAGGTAAGGGCAAGTACTTTAGCTGGGGGCCTAAACAACAAGCGAGCTTTGAAGATGTAAAGGCTGCAGTTGCAACTGCTCCTGTCTTAAGTTAAGTGGATCCAAATGAAGCATTTGCAGTAGAAACAGATGCCAGTAATCAGGCAGTTGGTGCTGTTCTCACTCAACATGACCGTCCGGTTGTGTTTGAAAGTAAGAAACTGGATATACACCAATTGAATTATTCCACTTATGTGAAGGAGTTGTTTGCAATAGTCTATGCTCTTAAGAAATGGAGGCATTACCTCTATGGAGCTAAGTTTGAGATCGTATTTGATCAAGAAAGTATCAAGTGGCTTTCCTCCTAAAGCGACTTGAAAGGAAGAAAAGCTCGTTGGGCCGAACTTCTCTAGGAGTTTGACTACCAGCTAAGGTACAAGAAAGGGCGTTGTAATGTGGTAGCAGATGCCCTGAGTAGAATGCCCATGGTAAGCACGCTGAGTTTTATGGCATTCAAGAGTGAATTCCTGGAATCACTCAGAGGAAAGTGTGTTGGTGATTCTCACTACGCATTTGTGCGGCAGGCTATTGAGCAAAGGGATTCCACAGCCACACTAGGGCCATCAGAGAATGTTGTGGGGCCATTGGAAGATGTTGCAGTTGCGTTGGGACGGGACGCGCAGCCTGAAGATAGATTCGAAATTTACAGGTAACTTTTAATCAGGTTCTAGAGGATATGCTACGAGCATATGTTAGTAAGAAGCAAACCAATTGGAAAGAGTATCTTCCGCTTTTGGAATTTGCTTATAACAGTACTAAACACACCACTACAGGGTACAATCCATTCATGTTAATGTATGGATTTCAACCTAGAGCCCCCATGTCCGTAGGGCTTAGGAAAGAAAAAGTACAGAGCGTTAGAGAGTTTCCTGAGGATATGGAAACCATGATCAAGATAGCCAAAGCTAATGTGAAGCAAGCGCAAGCGCGAGCTAAACATTATGCAGATAAAACCTGCAGGGATGTTACCTTCCAAGAAGGTGATCAGGTGTTTCTGAAAGTTCTTGAAGACTCTACCACTCTAAGGACAAGTAAGTGTCCTAAGTTGTCCCCGAGGTATTGTGGTCCATTCACAATACTCAAGAGAATTGGAAGTTCTGCTTACCAGCTGGCTTTGCCAGAATCCACAAAGGTACATCCGGTCTTTCATGTCAGTCGACTGAACCGGGTGATGTGAGAAGGAGACAATAGTGTCTCAAAACAAACCCTAGTAGACTTTGAGGAACCTAATTCCTTGCCACACGAACCAGAGGAAATTCTAATATCCGAAACCGCAAAACTCGTCATGCGGTCTTTCAAGAAGTTTTAGTCAAGTGGAAGGATGGGTCCCAAGAAGAGTCAACTTGGGAGTCTGTAAGCAAGCTTCACAAGAGGTATCCTAATTTCATCCTTGAAGATTTCGCTTTCGAGGACGAAAGTTCCTTTTAAAGGGGGGGGAGTTGTTATGGCATTTGGCAAACACAAGGGTACATGTGACTCGTTAATCCCTAAAAGACACTCTGCCCCGTAGTTCGGGATAATAACGCTTAGATACTAGGATCTAGAGGGCTTGGTCTATATCCATAGGGAGTGCCACTAAGTGGAGGACACCCTTAGTAACTAAGGGTGGGTCCCTAGACTTGAGTAGGACCTAAGTGCTCCACATGCACAGTGTGCATGTGAGAGGCATCCACATGCACAGTGGTAATTGTGCATGTGAGAGGTGTGCATGATCTCCTGGAGGTCTAGCGCTGGTCCTCCAAGCTATATGGTGGCCTGTGGGTGTAGAGCCAGGTACAGGAGAGTGGGTGGAGAGCCAGAGTCATTCTACCATTGTGTGATCTTGTCCATTTTCCTAATACTTCCATCCTCCCCCTAAGAAGGGAAAAATCTAAGAACACACTAGTATGTGTTCATTTGATAAACCAGTATGTAAATCAGCCAAAATTACACAAAAATATTGTTGTTGCAAAGAACAAGAAAAGATATGCTCATCACTCACGACACATGCAAACTGGATGCATCACCCTGGAGCATTATTTTCAGTACATGTAATTGAGACACATACAGACATAATTCTACGATCTAGGCAATACTTCAAGACACATTCATTCTAAGAGCACACTCTACCAATGTAGAACACATTGCCACTATCGAGCCCACAAGGATTGGTACTATGCAATAAAGCTCACCTCCAAATCTGCTCTACTTGAAGAGCAACAGAAAAATAAGTTTCCATCCATTGATCGCCATCTTCAAAACCTCATCTCATAGTGTCTCAGAAGGAAGGGAGTGCATAAGCATTAAGGAGAGAAATCATTCAACATGCAAACTGGAAAGCAACATCACAAACATGCAAAATTCATATGCTAGTTCCAACAGCCAGAGAATACACAAGAGATGAAAATGGCTAATAGAGAAAGACTGATGTACCACCAATCTAATAAAGCGGAAATTTGTGTAAGGAAGAGTAGCTTATTGATATAAGCTCAAAGGGAGTAAAAGATATTTCACAAAGTAGGCTTCAACTAAGATTACTGAACGAAAATCAATAACAAGTGGCAAACGGCTGATCCCCACAAGAAACGGCCGATCCCCACAAGTGGCAAACAGCCGATCCCCACAAGAACTACAGTAGAGTCACTCACAATGAACTTAAGATCTACGTAAGATAAACTAATATCTCAATGGCAACTATTCTCAATATATTACTCTAGGGAACCCTAAAGGAACCTTCCAAATGTTGGATTATTATCCTTATCTCTCTATAATCCTATTGTAATTTACGTCCATTCATTTATCCAGTTGCTGCAGATTTACTCGCATTATTGCATAGATTGCAGAAATACAAAGGAATTGCAAAGCAGGTTTACAATTGCTTACAGCCACTTACGTGTGCCTACAAGCTCATGGACTTTCACATCTAATTACGACCTTTCACAATTGTTTACGGGTCTTTACACTTGTTTATAAGCTTATGCTTTATGGTCATTTACAGGCGTTTTACGTTTGCTCACGAGCTTATGTCTTACAACTACTTACGAACCTTTACGACTGCTTACGGATCCTTACGAACATGTACACGACAACGACAAATATTTGTTGAGAGTTACAAAACATGTTACCAATTGTTTTGAAGCTAACGACTTGCTCTAACCATTGTTAGCAAGTAATTGTCGTGATACCTGACTGAATGAGTGACAACGCAATATGGCTAAGTGCCACTTGCGATCTACAGGTCAATATGGCTAAGTGCCAATTGCGACCTAGCTAAATGGCTGTCATTTGGATAAGCCCATTTGGCATTCCTAACTAGTATTCTCAAGCTAAGTGAATTGATTAATATGATAATCAAGATCAAAAGTCGATTGACTTATGATCAATTTCTGATAGAGTACTGCTAGTAGCATTGTATAGCTTATTAGCATAAGTGTATCAGACAAAGACAATCAGCATTCAAAATTGTGACAAGTACGTGGTTGCATCCACTATTGATTGTTGTACTCGTAATTAATTTGATTTGTGCATGCTACTTACTAAATTCAATTCTACAGTTTTATTGTGTTCAGTATTGTGTCAGAATGGATGTATGTTTTTGTGATCAACTGTTATTCTTTTCGTTCTCTTATAGTTTTGTCTGAGCATCAAGCACTTACGCATATCAACACTTCGATAAATCTGTCAGGAGGAATATTTTGATTCGATCTTCGAAGAATTGGCTTTTTTGGCTGTTGTTGATGTGGTTGTGTTGAGTTGTCTTCTGAATCATTGATTGGAGTAGAGTTGAGATTCGAACTTGATGCGATATCAGAAATTAATTCGACATCTATAACTTTCTCCTTTCCCTTGAAATTGAAAACGAATCTTTGAGAAAAATAAAATCTCTACCAAAAGTGATCTTCTTAGTCACTGGATTGTTCAAGATTCCATTCTAATTCTTGAGAAATTAGAATTGAAAGTTAAACATTCATATGAGTCTGGTCACTCTGAATTCATGACATGACATATGTCATATGTCACGCCACTACTTAGAAGTTTCAAGTTACTAGTTAGAAGTTAGAACTTTCAAATTAGGACTCACTACTTAGTACTTAAGGCATGATATGGTAGCCTCTAGTTGTGTCATGGTGGCATCCCGATCTCGATCTTCCAAAAAAAAGCAATTTAATTTAGTGCTTTGCACAATAAACATTTTCCAAGACTCAAGTCATGACTCATGAATCACAACTCATTCTTCAACAATCAAATTTCGAAATCTAAATCTCATGAATAATAAGTTACTTAGATGTTAGTACTTTACAACCTAACACGATATACCTATTACAATTCACCGTATACCTATAGGCAATAGGCTATATAGTATACTATATGGGCTATTACTTAAGTCTTGACTCTACTAGTTTAATGTTTGAATGTTAGAAAGTTAAAACATGGATGAATCATGATATTAGATAAAAACCAAATTTCAAATTTCAAATTTCAAATTTCAAATTTCAAATTTCAAAATTTTATCGTGTGGATGTGCAATGAAAATTGAAAATCGTACAACTTAGTTCAATAGTTGAGACTTGAGAGAGGCTAGAGCTGAAAGTTGAGTGTTCACTATTTACGGCTTGGTCTCGAAGGGCCAGCCTCATCCGCTGCAACAGGAGTGAATAGCAGAAGTGTGCATGCAAGCGGCAATCTCGTAGCCCTTCAGACGTAATAAATGCGCCTTGATGCGGATAGGCCCACCCGTGTAAGAGTTATGGCAACATTGGCATGTCCATCTCGTAGTGCCCGATGTCCCATAGTTTGCATCAACGGTAACGTGCTCCTAGAGGGGATCCCTACCCCTTAGCATGGTGGTCTAAGCTCTCTCTCTCTCTCTCTCTCTCTCTCTCTCTCTCTCTCTCTCTCTCTCTCTCTCTCTCTCTCTCTCTCTCTCTCTCTCTCTCTATATATATATATATATATATATATATATATATATATATGGACTCGCATCGTGGGTCATGATATTGGTTTGGATAGAGATGTTTTTATTGCAGCATGTTACTTTCCACCAGAGTCTTCATCTTTTGCTGAGGGTATTGGATCTCCATATCAGGATCTCTCACCAGATATTATCATATTCTCAGAGCGTGGGCATATTCTCTTCACAGGGGATTTTAATGCCCGGACATCATCGAGACAGACAGAGTTCTTCGACACCACGGATCAGCTACGTGTTCGTGCCCTTGACAGTGATATGGTTGGAGTTACCAGGACTTCCGCGGACAGTTCGGGACCTACTACTCCATATGGTGAGCACTTACTGCAGTTTGGAGAGGCACATGAGCTAGCCATTTATAATGGCTTACCCTGCTGGCCACAATCAGACAGTTATACATGTCGTTGACTATCTCACGGGGTCACCATCCTTTATACCCATAGTCTCTGACTTCCACATTTCCCACACCACCCTTTCTGATCACTCATTTCTCTCCTTCGATATTGGCCACCTTCGACCTACTCCTCCATCTTCACTACCCATGCTTACCTGAGCACCCAAGTACACATTTGATCCCACTTACATACCACTATACCGGCAGTACTTGACTTCACTTTTGCACTCCTTTCCTCATGACAATCCAGTCGACATCCAGGCCACTTTTCTCACCACCTCACTCCACTCAGCCGCATCACTAACCTTCCCCACAAAACCCCATCCCAAAAAGACTCGACGCACACCCCGACCACTGCACCCCCCATGGTATGATACCGAGTGCCATTCTCTTCATCAATCAGTAACCTACTCAGGTATCCATGCCCCACATCTACTTCCCGAGGCTCCTACCATCATGTTCTCCGCCGTAAGAAGCGTTCCTATGATGATTCTGAAGGGAAAGGTCTTATTGACCTTCTTTTCAGTTCCTCCTCGGACGCTTTTTGGTGTGAGTTCATTCCCCGCTCTCCGCCACCTCTCTTGGAGGACCTCCGCATTTGGATTGCTTATGCTACTAGCTTGTATACTGTCCCTACCGACTCACCTATCTCTATATCCCCACGACCACCTGAGTTCTCTTTCTTCACATCTGACATGGTACTTGCAGCCATTAATCTTTTCTTTCTTTCTTTCTTTCTCTCTCTCTCTCCACTGATTTCAGTTGAAACTTGAAACTTGAAACTTCTAATCCTAAATAGTTAACCACTAAGTTGTAACTACTAACTACCAACTTCTAAGCTGAAATTTCAAAGTTCTAAAGACTAACTACCAACCACTAACACCTAATATGCCAATACATGCTATTAACACCTTAATAACAACTAACTACTATGCATAATGGTACTAACTATTAACTAAGCCCTCACAAATGCACATTCATGATTGCACAATGCAACGTTTCATCAAAACGCGTTTCGAACAAAGAAACGCGTTTGAAACACCCCATTTGAAATGGGCCCATTTCGAAACACGTTTCTTACATTCGAAACGATTGTTAAAAAAATGCAAACTTTTAAGGAAAGCGACCACACACAAATTCTCCTCTTGAAATTGCATTCTCTAGAGCATTCTCATGAAATTGGATGTATCTACTTGGTACTAGTCTTTCTATGACAAATCTAAACCCATAAAAAAACATTTTCAAAATAAAAGACCCTAAAGAATATTTCCCATTTCGAACCTGAACCTCTCGTTTCGAACGTGTTTCAAACGCGTTCCGAAACAACGTACGAAACGGACCCATGAAACACTGGCACAATGTCAAGAATCAAGTGACGAGATCTAATCATCTCACAATGTTCAAAAGCCCCAAAAAAATCCTAAATTCTCACAATGAATCCATGGCAAAAAAATTTCCACCTCAAGGCTCAAAATCACTAAATGCATCTTGGAAACTCACAATCATCAAGTGTTTATGGTTGGGCGGTTAAGGGGTGCATAATGATCTATTCAATAAAATCTCTATAAAAAACTAATCACAATACCTCATAAATTGATTAATAATCGTTGGTTGGATCATAATAGCTTTCATAACATGGGCCCCACTTAACGATTGCTAAGCATGGGGACAAAGTATCTAAGTAGTGAAGGATGATGAAGAGAATCCAAAAATCATTTCTTAAACACCTTAGTAGGCATAGGGTGAGCAACCCCCTTTCCCATTTTGCTATCAAATGCCAACCTACTTTCACAAGATTTATGGCAAGTGAAAAGGGGATTCATATTTGGAGAGGGCAAAAACGTGCTCAAGAAGAAAATATCCAAAGTCACACTTTAGATGTACCAATAAGCTCAAGATTAACGCATGTCTGGTGGTTAGTTCTCAAAAAATGCCTTACACATTGAAAGATTCGAAAATTGATTTGAATCAATGGGTTAAGGGTCAAAATCGATTTCAACTTAGAAGGCCCTCCCAACATCTTACAATGGCATCTCTAAAAAACAAAGAAATGCACAATCTCAAAAACAAAGTGTAAAGTCCTATGAGCAGTGTAGACGAAGCTTGAGTAGGAACATAGAGTGCCTTACCTACAAGAGCCATCAGATTGAAACAATGTCATCATCACCTCAAATGTTGAGCGCAAAATGGTCATAGGAAGGGGTAAAGGCTCACCTGGGGATGACCTTTCACCAACACAACAATTTCGATTATTTGCTTAAAATAGATGTCAATGATTCAGGGATGCCTGTGGATTTTCCTCCTACCTCCACCCCAGATCTGCCTATAGCCATACCTCTCTCCCCGTTAAACCCTTTTATGGATCTTAATGAACCCAGTATTGCTCTCCCTTCAACTCCCAATTACGATTAGGATTCGATTCCTCCATCACTCTCTTCAATAGTCTTTGCACTAAGTGCAGATAGTGTAAGACTATTCCGGCTTCTGCCCAACCACCGAAAGGAGATGGACTCCCATCGAGAAATGATTTTATCCGTGCAATCACACCTTCAATGGACAGATCCATCAATTGAAGAACTCAGACGAGAAATTACGACCATCCAATGTGCAGCATCCTCCCAAGCAGCTACTTCAAATACGATCCAACAACTCGAAAACAAAGTGGAGCAGCACCATACGGCTGTCCAGTCTTGGACAGAGGTTCTCAAAGGTCCAGGTAAAGCAGATGCTCCAGTTTCCTTCATCTCTGCTACACTTACGGATAGTCGGTTGCGAGAGCAAAAGGCTCTTAATGTTCGTGTTAAAGGCGTCCCGGACTCCCAGGATGCTCTTAAGGAAGCCAAGGAGTTTTTGGAAACTAATCTGCAGCACCATGACAATGGTTTGGACTCAGCTTGGCGTACCAAGAAAGGTGCTAGCACTCTTGTCCTACACTTCACTTCGTTGGAGTCTAGGCGTGAGGTACTACGTCAGAGACATAAGCTAAAAAATACCAAGATCTTCCTGGATGAAGATCTCACATTTGTCCAAGTTGCGGAAAGGAAAAAGGCGGAGACGCTTAATATATAGAGACGGCAATATTCGTTTTGTTGACGCTAAACCTTTAATTGAAACTAAATAGACAATTGTCATAATGATATCTGAGATTGATCAGAGTTAGAGTCAGAGTTAGAGAATTGAAGAGATGTCCCGTAGAACTTGTAAATGGTCTACGTAGCATACAATCCTGGCCATTAATCTCTTCTTAGTTAAATTTGTTTACTATTGTTGATTGACGGCATCGATCCGTCTCGTTTCTATTTCTTTTGATGTATTGTTCTGTCTTATATGCCTTATGGCATGGAAAAGACGTTAATAAAGCTTTCTTCTTCTTCTTCTTCTCTCTCTCTCTCTCTCTCTCTCTCTCTCTCTCTCTCTCTCTCATAAAAATAAAGGAACAAGCATATCTTATCTAGTAATAGAATCTACATCTCAGCTCTAAAAAATGCAATATTTAGATAATTTATAACCTTTATATATTGTACACCCTTTTCAAGTTTTTCCTCCCTTTCTGGATGATAGGGTAGAAGCTTCTCCCTAATGAGGCTTTCATCTTTTGGCTCCAATCTTTGACCAGCATCATGCCTGTACAGAAACAAAACTCATAATAACACCTTGCTAGAATCACTCCACAAGATGCAACCTTAAATTCATACACGAAAAAGTGTCATTTTTTTATATGAGAAAATGGATATAAAGGACAATATATAAACCAGATAAAAAACTTAAGGCCTTGAGAAAGGGAGAGAGAGAAAAAGGGGTGGGGGACCTTTGAGTAGAAAGACCTCTTATCAAGTTACAAGTAACATTAACCTAAGGTGGAGAAGGTTCAGAGAGAGAGAGAGAGAGAGAGAGCACTTTACTAATGTCTTTTCCATGCCAAAAGGCATATAAGACTAGTAACATACATGTCAAGTGTGTGGTATTCGTGGGAGCGTATGAAAACATCTCCAAAAAAACAACATAACTAAAGAACTAAAATCAGTGAGATACGTATGAGTAAAATGCAGTTAGATATACAAAGTGAGGCATCAATATCACTATCATCATGATTTGCTACTGAGGAAGAAGGATGTGATGCAAGCTGCCACATGAGGTAACTCTGGTGGACGCTGATGTCGTCTAGGAGGGTGAAAAGTATGTCCCTCATGACAGGACGGATAGCTCGAATTGCGGCATGACTATGACTATGAATGGTGTGTTGTCTCTGATCTTTGTGGATGTGTATCATTGCCCATCATGGCCTTCTCCTAGAGAAGAAAGAGGTAATTTGAGATTGGGAGCTAGGATGAGTCTACCGAGTTGTCTAGCACAGATCTTGTTGTAAAGGGTTTGAACTTTGGACTTCAGTCTTCAACTTTGCATATTGCTATGACATATCTGTTATGTGACATGTCATATTCATGTTTAACTCTCAACTTTCAAGTCTTAAGATATTAGAATAAGGAAATTGGAATCATGATTGATCTGAGATCATTGATCATTGCAATTTGCTATAAGCCTATATGATGTTGTCACCTATGAACTAGGTATGGCTGCACCATCATATCTAATGGTTAGAGCCACATACTGAAATATCTTGGTGTCTTGCTGCATAAGGACAATGTTTTTGAGATCCATCGATACCTTTGGGGTGGCAGTGCCATCGATACCTCTGGGGTGGCATTGATACCTTTTCCTGATTTGAACCGAGCTAGAAGTGCAACAAAACAAGCAAATCGTAGAAGAAGAAGACAAGAAGGCCAATGCTTTTGCCATGATGGCCAATGAACACCACGGAAGGATCAAGCAACAACTCTAACAGATACTCATCAAGAACGAGCTCAGAGGTAGTATTTGGGAAGCCAAACCCCAGGGAGCAAAGATGCATAAAGGATCCATACTGGTACTTAGATTTCGAGTAACTTCACACATGACCTATAGTTGAGCAGCATTTATCACATATGAGATTCTCACTGAAAAGAGATTATGATTGGAGACATTGGAAAGATTGACGCTATCATAAAAGGGTCAGTATCCTTGTGGCTTGGCCAAGGTAGAAGCACGATACTCAAAGATGTTTTACATGTTCCAAACCTCGAAAAACTTTACTCTCAGTAGCATGCATCATTGAAGCAAAGCAGGACATGCTTTTCCAAAGAGGGGTACACTATTCAAAGGGATAGAGAACTTGTAGGCATTGGATTATAGATCGAGGGCCTCTACCAACTACAAGGAGGTGCAAAAGAAAGACAAATGGCTTGCCTCACATGAAGTTCCAACAAAATCAACAACCTCTAGCACAAAAGACTCGCACATCTTGAAGGAAAAAGTTTGTAAAGGCTTGCAAAGAATGGGATGCTTACAGGGTTTGATTACAAGTTGTACAAGAGCATCGACAGGTGCGATGCTTGTGTCTGGAAGTCGCTTCGACTAGTGGTTCCAAGTATTTCGTTACACACATTGATGATTACACCAAGAGAATCAGAATTTGGATGGTCAAGCAAAAGAATCAAATGCTGGAGAGTTTCAAGGCACTCAAACAAATAGTCGAAAATGAGACGGTAAAAAGAATTAAGAGAATCACAAGCAACAATTTGGGGGGGGGCAAAGATTTCAATAGATTCTGCATAGAACATGGCATTAAAAGGGAATTTACCATCCCCTACACCCCACACTAGAGTGGGGTGGCCGAGAGGAAAAACAGAACCATCATGGAGATGGTCATTGGTCAGGTGCATGTTACATGAGGAAGAGCAACATACATAATTAATCAATCTCCAACTAAAGTTGTAAATGGAAAGACATCGTATGAACTATGGCACGGAAGGAAGCCAAATGTCGATCGCATCAAGGTATTTGGGTGCACCGCATTTGTCCATGTGCCCAAAGAAAAAAGGAAGAAATTGGATCCCAAGGGAGTCAAGTGCATCTTCGTAGGCTATCCAGAAAAGACGAAAGGATATAAATTGTACAATCCTACCACCAAGAACTTCATTACAACAAGAGACATCATATTTGATGAAGATTCCAGAGCTAAGATGAGCAGCCTAGCTGACAGGTCACTGAAGGGTGTGCAAACCCTGACTATCAATCACAAAGCAGCCTATCATGATCTCAAACAGTGAAGAGGCTATTCATGAGCAAGAAAGCCTAGAGCAGGGAAGTATGGCAGAGATATCACCAAAAATGAAGAACATCCGGATGAGGGAGGGCAAAGAAAGTGCCCAAAAGATTTGATGACATGGTGCTTGTAAGTAGAGAGTACGTAATAAAACCCATAAGCTATCAAGAAGCCCAAGGCTCTAAGGATTAGAACATGTGGCATCAAAGCAATGCTTGAAGAGATGGAATCAATCTAGAAGAATAGGGTATGGGACTTGGTGCAATTACCAAAAGGTAGAGCCATCAAATGCAAATGGGTGTTCAGGATGAAGCTTGATGTAAAGGGAGGAATAGATAGGTACAAGGCTAGGATCATGACAAATGGGAATGCTCAAAAAGATGGAATGGACTTTGAAGAGATATTTGCACCAGTATCAAGGATAGGATCTATCAAAATTCTGCTAGCTTGGGCCACAATCAATGACATGGAGGTATATCAACTAGATGTGATTGAAGATCATTCACAAGATAGGGCCTGAATCTAGAACATGATCAAAGCTCTCATGTGATTTTAGGCACATGAACCACCATTTCCATCAAGGAAACTCTCAAAAAGAAGCTCCAATATCCCTTAAAATTCAAAATTACCAAGATCCCTTAAAATTCAAAATTACCAAAATGAACAATAGCCCCCCAATTTAGCACGACCTCAGCTATTTATAGTGGCCATTTGTGCCTCTACTATAAGTTTGGGGCCTTATTTAGCTAAATTGGGCCTTCCAACCATTATTACAGGTCCGCTATTCACAATTATTGCGAGGTTGTTCGAGCCACTTTATTAACTGTCCTATTGACTACATCTAATCTAATTTAGCTTCATGGCTATATTTAGCATAGCATTTAGTAAGCTCATGGGCTAATTACATGCCGCACATGACACTTGACATGTAAAGGGAATTGTGAATATATGCACTGATATCTCAAATGAATATATGTGCCATCTTACTACTAGCATTTTGTATTTGTGGTCGATGTTATTTGCTTTGATCATTTCTGATTGTGATTGTAGTTTGCTTTTTAGATCTAATGTGTCACGTGGTCTACTGTGAGTAACCCTTACATAATCAAATTGGAACTCTACTCCACGCATGCTAGATTGTGTCATGGCACCTTTGACTTCAATGTTAGACACGTTACAAATGTTTAAGGTGTTTTTGAAGTAGCTTACATCCTTCTAGAGGTCCACTTGCATGTACGATTCAATGTGAAAGAGACATGTGGCATAAGTCTCCACTTCATTTTACTTCTATCACCTCCTTGAAACCCTCTATCCCAGTTGCCACAAACGAACCTTCAAATATATTGGTCGCGACAAAGTAGGGGTCTAAGCCTAGTAATCACTTTCCAACAATCGTTTGAGATCACTTTCCAACAAAGGAGCTGAACGAGAGATGTTGAGAGACTCTTGGCAAGGTTATGGAAAGTCATCGCATATCCCTCAATGACAAACTTCTACTACATACAACCTTAGCCATGACATGTATTTGCAAAAATGGAGGGCTGCGTGGAGCCTACATGTGATGTTATTTGAGTGAATCAAATCATCAATATTTCTTCCTAGTTGTGAAGCTTACTCCGTGATTTTGCTCCTGGAAGGAAACTACATTTTTAACAATCACCCAGGTGAGCCCTCGCTCACCCACGCTCAGACATTTGAGACATGATGTCAAGTAGAAAACACTTGCAAAAGCGTATCTTAGTCGCCCCTTTTGCTTTGCGAAAACATCTCAAGGAAATAAAGAAAAAAGAGACTATATATAGGGGTAGATGTGTCATACTAGAGATTCGAACCATGTTCCATACACATAGATGCGCTACGTTCCGGAACGTGAAGTTCCAATCATGTTCCGGAACGTAAAATTCTAAAAATTTCACAACGTTTTGTTCCGGAAAGGTTTTTTTTTTTTTCGAGTCTTTTTTGTAAAGTTTTTTAGATGTCTTAGAAAAGAAAAATAGCCATAAAAAAGCATCTAAAACACATTTAAACACCTTGTATCATATATCATATTCTAAGCATTCCGGAATCAAGATGTAATTACATGCTAAAAACTTTAATTTTACTGACAATACTATATAGATGTGCAAAAGAAAGGTGATACAGTGACTACTATCCTAATACTTGTAACATATAATTACGCCAATTTTCAGCAACCCTATTCATTGTGCACAAACTTTAGCAAACTAGTGACATTTATGAGCTAGATTTCCAAAACAGATTCATACTTTTAGCAAAATTTTCAATAGACCTAATCGGGATAAATATTTAGAATCTATGGTCTAAATTTTAATGATTGATCTGTTTCTTTTAAAAACATAGTTCACAGAGCAGCACCATAGTTGTAAGAGGGAACCAGGCATAAGAATACCATGTATCTGAACAAAGTAGGAAGTTTTAAGTTTTAAAAGCTTTTTTTTTCCAGGTTCCGACGTTCCGGAATGCTTATTCCGGAACGCTGTTCCAATGCAACTTAGTCCATACATAAGAAACAAAACCATATGATTCCTATGCGAATTGATGGCATCTATCTTAGGATCATAGTAGCATCATTCACATACAGTACAATATTCAAGGTTCATACTTGTGATTGGTGCTAAGCTGCAGAACCACAAAAGAAAGTAACTGATGACTCTCTTTGACACATAAACAAATGTTTGAAAACTCAAACAGAATGTCATTTGGAAAATGCTTTTATTTCTGAAAACTTGAGACTCAGTTTAGAATGAAAGGGAATGCCCGCTAACCCCAAGAGGTCACAGGCTAATAAGCAAGTTTAAAAGCTTACTTCACATGAAGCACAAAACGAATGTAGCTGATCAGAGATATCAAATCTTTAGATGCTTGATCATCCTTCAGTTCCGATCTCAATTCAAGAAACTCGTCCATTTGCGACCTTCTTCCAATTTTCCCACGTCTGCTTTCTTTCTTGCAACAGAAAGACATCCCAAACTCTCATCAAACACACCGTTTGCCTTCGTTAGGGTTAGTGACTCGTTCTACACGAAAAATGTATTGTAACCAGCATACTTAAGCTTACCGGTAAGGCTTCAGGGCTCTGGAATGGCGTGAAGGTTTCACTAGGGCTCGTCACTCGCGCAGACTCCATTTTCAAAGCTGCTTCAGATGACGAATCCAATATTTTTTCATCTTTAATTGGAGACTCCACAGAGATTTTTCTCATTGGAGGTTTGGGAGCTAACCTAAGAGGTCTTAGGGTTTTCTTAACGCTAACAGAATTTGTCAAGGGTTCTTCACTAACACGCTCAGACGTGGAACCATCGTCCACAATTTCCTGGTCTACTTCAACCGAGGAGGACAAACATTTGGTTCTTGTTGTTATGATTGTAGGACGTACATTCTGTCGTTGCTGTTGAGGATACACACCTATTTTAGAAACAAACAAAGATCCACAAGTAAAGCAAGACTGCGTCATACTTTCTTCACAAAAAGACATTGTTCCGGGGTTGCAACTGCCATGCTTACGACCTTGTTTCTGCGAAATCCCCGAGCTAGAAGCACTAGTTACGCTTCTGAAGCCTCCGGATTCCTGCCAAAGCTTTGGCAGACAATCTTGAAAACCCAAAAAGGTTGATCGGCCATCTAAAGCAGCAGCAGCAGCAGCAGGTGCAGCAACATTAGTACAGGAGTAAATGGATGAGCCAACAGAAAGAGCAAAAGGGAAGCTCTGGATAGCCATACCATCAACAGAATTAACCTATATCTTCATCTGCAACAAAAGGCAATGGTGTATCACTGTAGCCCGTATCATGGAACTTCCTTTTGTTTGCAAAAAGTGGCATAAAAGTGCTTTCAAGCAACAAAAGGGCATTATGCCCATAGAAAGGGTTTAAGAGTGTCTTTCTATGTGACCTTAAGAACGTATGGGAGGGTCTTAGTAGCCCTAATGGCCCTCTCAATCCATTCCCAAGATGCATTAGGGTTGGCTGAGTTGGTTATGTTGATTGACACCCAAAGTTTTCTTGGTCCCAAGTTTGAGCCTCCCCTTGGAAACCAAGAGGCATTCTCATGCGACATATTTTGCACAATCTTCAATAGCACGGGTTGGTTTCCCACCCTATGGTTTCGCTCTCACCTGCTATTTTCTCACCTCTTTGATATTCCAATCCATCAATGATCTGCAATTCATCAAAGAATTTGCAATCCACTACAAAATCTAGGTGGCAAGTCACATTTTTTATTCAATAGGTTGCCCTAAATTTTCACCCGCTCACATGTTCTTCATGTTGATGTCACAAACAAGTGAGTGAGTAGCATGGAAAGATGGCTTAAACCTCTCTAGTCAACATATGCTATTATGCCCCTTGAGTTACGGATTGGCACTGTACATTTTAATCACAATAATAATAATAATAATCTTATCTTTTAGGGCACTTTATGAGCATTCCAGGGCACTATATGGCATACTTGTGCTCATTTTCAAATTTGTCACAATAGTGGTAAGTTATTGTGAAGATTCTCTTGAAGATGTGTTTCCTGCAGTTGAATTTGAGTCGATAATACATTATTGTTAGATTCTTTTCAATTGCAAGTCTTCCTTTTTTCCAACATGCAATACAAAGATGCTAGAGAACTTTACAATGTTTTCACACACACACACACACACACACACACACACCCCTAGGGCATGTCTAGTTGTCAAAAAACTCAATGTTCCTTGGAAAAAAAATAGGAAGGCTATTAACATGTCAAGCACCACCCCCAGCATCTCCACTATAGTAGGCCCCTAGTTTGCAAGAGACAATAATATTTGTATTTTTATGCGGGAGAACATCATGTAGGTTGCTACAGGAGAGAGGTGACAAAGAAAGTTCACTATGCATGTTTGTGTGTGAAATCTAGATGAAAAAATGGGGGCTATTAAAGGGGTGTGACTCAACATCACTATCGACCCACCCATGTGAGATTCCCTTTACCCAGTGTTTTGATGGAGCTCTGATACCACTGATGGATGATGTGACTTTAAAGCTTTACACTCTGATACCACTCTATTGGGACAACAAGGTCTAGGCCGCAGGAAATAAATGGTTTGATAAATTTTACTGTTAATTTTGTAGTATATGTTTTGTTCTTGATACTAGATTACACAAACTATATGTGAGCTACCTAAATTTTGTCTATAAACACGAATGCAATGAGATAGAACAATAGCGATTCTGTATATTTAATATTGTAATAACAACTATCAGATCAGAAGACCATCGCGCTGATAAGCACGTGATCCTACTTATAGAAACCAATCAATTGCTATAGTTCTAAATATTTTACTCTCTCTCTCTCTCTCTCTCTCTCTCTCTCTCTCTCTCTCTCTCTCTCTCTCTCTCTCTCTCTCTCTCTCTCTCTCTCTCTCTCTCTCTCTCTCTCTCTCTCTCTCTCTCTCTCTCTCTCTCTCTCTCTATATATATATATATATATATATATATATATTCTCTAACTCTGAGGAGTTAGATACTGTGAAACCAGTTGTTTGATCTCTGTTGTCTAATGAACATACATCTCATCATTCTGTCTCTGATCGCCAAGTTCCTTATATAGTTGTTGGATGATCTTGCGTTACTCTAATTTTACAATTACAAGATCATTAACAGTTGTTTAATTGACCAATAGATCGGTTATTAACTGGAGCGTAAAGACGTAAACAGGTCGTAAATAAAATCATGTGTAGATTTGCAGTTTGTCGCATTTTTTGAAAAAATGTGACATTCTTTGGGGTGCCCGAAACGGCCCGAAATCTCGAGTGAACACAAGTGTCGTATTTTTCACATTCTTCGAAAAATGTCGCATTTCTCGGGGTGCCCGAAATGGCCTTGTCGATTTTTTCACTTTTTCGGAAAGCCTTCGGGTTGCTGGAATGTTAAATAGAAGACTTTGTCGCATTCTTCGCATTTTTTGGCTATTGAAGTTTGCGTGTTAAAATGCAAACTATTGCGAAAAACAGTTCATTTCTGCAGACTACTAGAGAGTAATTTACATGAGTGATTTGGAGGGCAGTTAGGATGAGTTGGAGTAAGATTAACTCCAACATGTTTGGCTTACATAGAAAAGCCTAAGAAATCTGGAGCATAGAGGGCATTATACCCATGGGCTCTAGAACAGTAGCCAATCCGTAGATGACAAATCTCCAAAAAAAAGTTAACGATTGAATTTGCCTAAGTGTCCGATTTTACAACTTTTCAGGCCACAAGCCTTTACCCTCACCTAATACCTTATGTTTATTTGAAGTAGTTTGCCAATGTGGCAAGCACATGAGCCACGAGTCCCACCTAAAATATTCTTTTGTATGAAAGATATGCTCTATAGTGTGCCTCTAATGTATGTACCAAATTATATATGTCCTGCAATGATTCTTAGTAGCAAAAACATAGGTACCTCTTTGGCTGAGCTATAACCAACTTTAGAAGAGAGTCTAAACTTCTATAAAATTTGATGTGTTCCATTTACTGCAAATTTTCATAGATCATTAACTAAGCATACTAAGTCAAGCCATTATACTACTTTATCTACAAAAGGTACATACTCATTCGCCACAAAAATGAGGACATATAAGAGAAAGAAAAGTACATATTCTAGTGCATTCCTCACATTTCCTATGCATGAGAGAGGAAGGAGGGCCCAAAAGAGGATACACTTCCCTCTCTTAGCGTCCTCTACCTCCTCTCGAACTTTACCACCTTTTCTCTCATCCGCATTTGAAGCCCTTGGATGCCCTTGGGAGCCAATAAGTTTTCATGGAAGGCACCACAAATTTCATTTGTTGCCTCTCTTCTCTCATGGAGCGCAGATTATTTTGTCTCTGGTAAATAGGTATGAGGAGCAAGAAAGCTTGAGAGGATCTCTCTCTCTCTCTCTCTCTCTCTCTCTCTCTCTCTCTCTCTCTCTCTCTCTCTCTCTCTCTCTCTCTCTCTCTCTCTCTCTCTCTCTCTCTCTCTCTCTCTCTCTCTCTCTCTCTCTCTCTCTCTCTCTCTCTCTCTCTCTCTCTCTCTCTCTCTCTCTCTCTCCTTCACATGAGTTTTGTGTGTTATCTTTTTTTAGTGAATATTACAAGTCAAGCACTAGTTATTCATGGAAAAGCCACAACAAGCCTCACGCCCTCCACAATAAGCCCAGAATATGGTCATGAGGCATTTGCAATAAGTAGGGGTAATTCTCATCACCAATTATCTAATTGATCATCATGCCCTAGGATGCATGCTCGAGGATGATCATGTGCCTCCCGATGCCACCTATTGTGTAATTTGATTGTTGTCTTGAGTCTTCTCAATTGTTGGGTGGTTCTCACATATTTGCAATACCAAATGTCAAAGTATGTGAAATTTTGATTTCAAATAAACAATGGGATTACTGGTAAAACCAACATGTCATGCTCTCATCCAATTATTGATTTTGGGAAAAGTGTTAATGACTATTGACTATGTATTGGTGAGGTCTTACACAAGATATTAGCAAGGTAGTGATAGTTTTTCATACTTGCATGACATCAATAGAAGTTGGTTCTTAGGGTATGGAAGTCACTAGTATCAATATTTCAATACTCGAACCCTACAACAATGGGGGCTAGATGTTTCATACCCACCCAACATTTGTCTTCACCTTTCTTATAGTGGACAAGTGACCTTGCACAATTGTATTTATTGCCATTTGCTCTTGTTAGCTGAACGAAACTAACACATACAATGATGGTCATTATCATTATTTTGTCAACTTACAATTGTTGCATCTTTTCAAAGTTATATTTGTGCCAAGTGATCACTCTTATGTAATTAGACTGGAAAAGGTGAATAATCATCAAGAAAATGTTGATCACATCTTACTTTTTTTTATTGACTTTTAAGACTAAAGGATATAAGAAGAGAGCTTCAGTATTTTATTCTACAAATCAAGGTCAATCATTCTAAGCTAAAAGTGATTCTACTATAAGAATGCTATATTAAGGGAAAACGTCACTCACGGTTCAACATTCTTTCATCATGATACATTCATAAAACCAAAATGTGATGTCAACTTGTCATCACATTTTGTTCCATTTATATATTAAAACCAAAGTCTACAAGGATTTACTATTTATTCATGTTGGCCTAATAATCATTCAGGGATCATGGATTTGTTGGACGATTTTGATTTTTGTGAGACTGAAACTCAGTTTAATGAGGACGTTGAAGGACAGGAAAGAACTGTGACCAGCGACCGAAATCTTGACACAACAGAGGAGGACCGGATTGCTGAAGAAGAAGGACTGTGGAGGCAGTGATTGAGCCTGCTTGTGGCTAAACAAGATTTATGGCTTCCATATCATAGAGTGGCAGAAGCATGGGTGTTTTTTGGGTTGAATGGGTCCAACGTCAAGGTAGATGTGCAGGCTACTCAACTCATGAAGTGTGTTGTTTGCATTTGGTTTGTTGAGAATCCTCAAAGCTAAAGCAACTCTACCAAGACTCGTAAGGGTTTTGTTTCATACAACCTTGAGCATGGGATCACAGCCATGAAAAAACATGTTATCAACGAGCATGGCAGTGATCTCACTAGGTATAAGACACATAGGAAAGATTTGGATGATCAAGCTAGCAACAAACGACAAAATAACAAAGAAGCAAACATCTGTCACTCCTTCTACCATTACTTCATTCTTTGGAACCACAAGCCCTATAGGAAAGATAACCCTGCTCAAATTTGTTTCATTGAGGATCTGGTCTTAATGAATTCAAAGGGTTACATGCCATTGTCTACTATGGAGAATCCGTGCTTGAGGTGGCTTCTTATGCGTCAATGTCCTCAAGTGGTATTCCCTAGCTGTAAGCATCTTCCTGATTTTTTGCAAAAAACCATGGAAAGATATGTCCTTCCTGCCATTGCTCAATGTGCCACTATGACATCTTCATTTGATTTGTGGATGTCTAGATCTGGTTATGATACCTTTGCTTTTGGTTATCAACTTCATCAATGTTGTGTGGGTGCCTTGCCACATCATAGTGGGGATTTTGAAGCACCGGACACCTCTGGAGCAGTTCTTGCCCAACGAGTGAGGGCACTATTGGCTGAATTCGGTTTGACAAAGAACGTTATAGCTTATGTTAAAGATGAGGGTGCCAATCTTGGAACTCTCACTGATGCTCTTACTTCAGTTGTTTTCATGTGAACCCCTTGCTCTTAGTGCACCATATCTGGGTGGTTGCTTTGGTTATGCTATGAGTAAGGCTTGTCAATATCCCACCAATGAGGCTAAGGTGGGGGACGACATGAAGGAAGTGAGCCTAAAGGATGCTCAAGCTACCCTTCAGAAGACAGTCATATAGACCAAGAAATTTGGTAAGGGAAAGTTGGAATGGGATAGGCTTGTATTGAGGCTGGATTACCACACAAGAAACTGAAGACTCCAGTGAAAACAAGATTTTCTTCAAAGGTTATCTTGTTTCAAGAAACTTTGGAGTATGCCAAAGCGATCAATATATGTTACTCTAGATAGACTTCAACCTTGCAAGCTAGGGTACCAAGTGGCCTGACTTGGGCCATAGCTTGGGCAGTTACAGAAATACCGAATCTCGTTGTGCATCAATGTCTGATCAATCAAAGTAGAGGTTATTGGTTACTTTCTGATGCACTTTCTTTTGCTCGTAATATCATGGGACAATGAGGAAGGCTTTTGACTCACATGTTGTTACTGTGCCTCCATTACGATGTAGCAATTTTGAAAAGGAGATCAAGATTTTGTATGCTAAAATGGAGTTGGAACTCACCAATGTTCTGCGTCCATTTCTGGCTTTTGCATAAACCTTTGACCAAGAGAAAGCACACAATATGTTGAGTCCATGTTTCAAAGGATTGTAGTGCATTATGGACTACATTGGCAGTATTGTAGTTGATAGATTGGTGCAACAGTACGACACCAGTGTGCTTTTACTGCTCTTGAGCACTGTCATACAAACTCTGAATCCTAGTTGCACCGAAATTCCAAACCATGCACATGTTGATCCTCCATCAGATGCATTATTTGGATCTCTGGCTTCTACTGAGGAAGCAAATGGAGGATTGCTGAAATCTGAGTTGTCCTTGTTTCGTTGGTTTCAGATTGATAATGCAGATTAGGTTCATCCTCTCAAATGGTGGTTTGAAAATAAAACTAGAATTTCCAATGTGGGCTACCTTGCTCGGTAGTTTCTTGGCATTCCTGGCTCTCAAATTGAAACCGAAAGAATATTTTTTGTGGTAGGTGTGCTCACTAGTTTGAGACGTTGTCGTCTTGGGGTGGATAGTCTTGACAAACTTGTCATGATTTATATAAAATGGCCCAATGATGCTAGAACATATTTCAAGCTAGTTGAAGCAGGAAAGTTGGATGAATTTTTTGTTGCAGAGGACAATCTAGTTGAAGAAAACGAGGATTTGATCACGGAGGTAGGGTTGTTTGACATTGAAGAATAAGTGTGCATTTGACGTATGGTGAGATTACAATTGTCTTGCATGCTATGATTTGATGTCTTGCAAGCTGGCCAGATTTTATGAGTAATCTTGCATGCTAGGAGGTTGATTGTCTTGATGAGCTGACACATGGATGTGTGTTGTTTTTCAGGTAGTGTGCCTGGAGCAAATAGTTAGTTTAAGATAGGAGCGAATAGTTAGTTTAGTTTTCATTATGAACATCTGTTTTTAGTTTTGAACTGCATTGGACCTTTAGTTGATTGATGGACTATATGATGGAAGACTTGTTTCATTCACTTATGTAACTCTTTGTATAATGGATTGTTTGACATTATGTTGCTTGTGACATGGATAGTGTGTTGTTTATATCATAGGCAATTTGTGGCTTGATCATAAACTTTGATGTGTGCTTTAGTTTTGTAGATTTTTGGCTTTGTAAATTCCTGGCAACATCTAATGGTACCCAGGTTGATGTATGGCAAGCATAGAAATTTGGATACCATTGTTGTTGATAGGCAAAATGTGGAGGAAATTTTAGTTATGATCTCATACTAGTCCTAGAATCCAAAGGTATTTGAAACCCTACCCGAGCCCAAAGCCAAAAAAATTTCATACCAGGAACATCATGGTATTGCAAAAACATGATACGAGACCAACACTGGTTCTGTCATCCAAATTGCACACTCTAGGATACAGTTAGTAACAAATGAGCATATTTCCCAATCAAGAAATATTCTATACCAATAATTTCCTATTTGCACTTAACTTTTACTAATGAATCATGATGACTCATAAATCATGCGTCTTATAAGCAATATAAATTAAAACAAATAGTTCTTGATGAATTTTCTTCAAATTGGTCACTTAAATAATTGACTTTATTTAGGAGTAATCCAATTGCTCAAGTCAACTGCTAATGATTCAGAAGTCTCAAAGGTGCATATCTCAATTGTACTACTACAGCACCACATTTAGATTCTTATCCAAATCATTTCTAAGTAAACGAATCAATCTTCCATAAAAAGACTTGTTAACCTGCAAATAATTGTTTCCAACAATACTTGGTCATATGTTTATGTTCACCAACTAGTTTAAATATACAATATAAACTCAATATTTAGGAAAACACAGTGTAGATCCACAAGATTAAAACGTATGTATCAAATATTCCACTATGATCCAATACATAGATATACATTATTATCTAGCATATTCCTCCAAAATCTGCATATGTTACTCACATAACTCTTTGAGAATCTTGTATTGTCTTCACTGTCCTGGTTTCATCGTTCATTCCATTGGGCTAATTCTGAGTTATCTTGGCCTCTTGAAAGCTAGAAAAATTGTGATCAGAAAATTCTCATTCTTCACTTTCACGACCTCTGCTACTTCTACTTCTAATTCTGGCCTTTCCAAACTTCATTTCTCCTCTTGAGGAAATTGGATGAGACCAAACAAGATCAATGAATCTGACCTGCCTATAAATCGTCTATATCACACCTTTCCACTACAACTCCATGGTTGTCAACTTGTCCCTCGTATTTGCCATCAATGCCACTCTAAAGTTGCATCTACTTTGAAATTTCAAAAAGCAGATAGGCCAGAGGGGGTAGCCCACCACTAGTTTGAATCAGCCCCAATGCAATGTTAGCAAATATCCACATTCCAAGCTGCCACACCACTCACAGCTACTAGAGCCCTTCCAAAAAAAAATCCAGGCAAAAATTAGAGCTAGAATGGTCGTTCGTTGTCCTATAGCTGGCGTTTCCAACAATAGATCACCATTGCATCACTAATTTACACTTTACCTTGAAGGATACATCACCATCGTTGTTAAACAAAGAGATGGAAGGAATGCATTGTTGATTGGCAAAATAGTGTTAAGTATAATATAGACAACACTTCAGAAGCCATGACTTCAAGCTTGTTTGGCTAAATTTGCTCTAAAGGTCGCTTATGTTTAAAAGAGCAATTCTAATCAATTAAAAAAAAATTAGAACAACCAACTCAAATCAACAACCTTGTGAGTCCTACATTTAAGAACCAACCATTCTTAATTAGAACACTCCCATTCAAATGTTGGCCACCTATTTGTAGTTGGGAATCAAGCTTGGCATCCAAAAACATCTATATCCTTTAATCTTAGCAACCTAATTTGTTGGCTGCAAAAACATGGAATTTATGATGCCTAATCCTTCAAAGGTAGCCATTTGAAGTGTACCAAGGCTTTAGCAATAAAGCACTCACTTATTCGATTTGGAATCTAAGCCCATGTACCAACTGAATTTTCAACATGTGCTTTTTATGATTATTCCAACCCTTGGACAATATTTCACCATTAGAAGAAAAATTCAAAAGCCAACGACTGGCTATGTATTGAGATACAGAATGATTCCCCTTTTTGCTTCATTTAAACTACTTTGTAGGGTTTTTATTCTTAAATGCATGAAATTTCAACTTACCAATGGATTGTGCCATGTGCTTCAAGAGGGGTTTTGTCTTTAAGTATAAATAAATGAAAGTTATCCATATCTTCGTTGAATGCTAATAGCTTGTAGATGCATAGTGGAAACTTTTAAAAAGCGTAGGAACAACTCGAACTTGTCTCGAAGGACCAACATGTTTTCATCAACTTGTAAATTTTACAAGTTCCATACATTGTGGCATGTGATTCATCATAATCATAATTTGACTTTTTAAATAATACATAATGTGACTGATACAAAATGCGCTTAATATCTTGATCTAAATCTAGCAAAGAGGAACACAAAAAATACTTCAAGGCATCCATAAATTGGATGTAAGATTTATAAAATAATTTATCTAATCAAAAGAATTATCATAGATGAAAATTTGTCAATAAAATATACAAATTTTAGACCCAAATAGAGTTTCAAACTTTAGAAAACTTTGCTCCAGCCGAAGCTAGTAGAGGAAGTAACTTTCCCTGTCGATGAAGTGCCATTGTATCTATAAGAAAAAGATGAATGTAAGTGACAAAATGTTCTTTCATTCTCTTTTGAAAACCATAATTACCATTACATTCTACACACATTTACATCATGAAGAACTAGCAATGGGGTACACAGCATAACTACGTGCATAATAAAATTTGAAACCTGCTTGGAGGAATATCTTAAGGCTTATAGATGGACAAGGCAAATAAATGAGAGCATAATGATCTTCAATAACGTACCATCACATCCACCAATGTGCTTGCCACCTGCAAGAAATTCAAAAAAGCATCAATTGAACACACTGTTTATAGAAGCTATCTTAGAATGCCATTGTTGGACACAAGCTATACAACTTCCTGGATGAATCTAGTGAATAAATTTGATTTTTTTAGTTGAGAAAGATCAAGAGAAGATTGTATTTTTCACTAAGTAGCATATGTGTGCCCAATGGTTGTGTGGCACAATTGATATGTTTATGAGGGACCTCTGATTTTGAGATACTTGTGTTGTCTTATCCTAGAAACATCAAATATTTGTTTCGAATCCTACTATAGTAGTATGGTTCACTAAATCCCCATTTTTATAGTCCCCACGACTCCCTTTCTTGGATAAATTTCTTTGAACTTTTCTCGTTTTTGAGCCATTGCATTCTATGCATGAATAGGTACCCTAGCAATTTGAAGCATCTGACTATACAAGTTGACTGCATGAAGGAATAGAAATAGTATTTTGATATGTATCAGTTGTCGAGGCATAAAAGACTTGTCCTTCTACAGAGTTAAGAATCTTTGCCAATTGACAACTACTTAGATGCATTTCAGATATATCCAAAATTGGCTTAGCAAATAAAGAATAAGCTTCATACTGCGAATCAAATTTCCATTACATTAGCAAATGAACTCATCCCAGATGGATGTACATATTTGTCTCCAAACAATGTAACTATTTCTAACTAGTAAGATTTAAGCGATTACATGTGACATTTCACTAGCATTCTAGTAAATTAAGTCAAACATTGATTTGTATGTACTAGCAAAAATGTACAATTTTAAGGCTGACAAATATTCAGCCCTCAATGATTTATCTTTGAATATTGTCAAGTTGTGCTTTACTTTTGGTGGTTGATTGCTTGATTGCTTGCTACTAGCCTTTGCTTGGACACTAGTAAATTAATTTTTAATCATTGACTAATGCCCTTGACATCATCTATTTTTTGGCCTCCTCATTAGTACTTTTTAGGTTACAGCCTTAGTACGACATGTACAAGAGAGTGAATAGTTTTTATTCTTCTACTCAACCATGGAAAAAGTAAAAAATATAATCTTCTTCAACTAGCATCCTAGTTTTTAAAATTGTGATATTTTTTATTCGTTACTAGAATGCCCAAACCATTGGATTCCAAGATTGAATGCAATTCATAACATCTAATCATGATGCCTCCGAATCATAGAGATTTAGGATTTATTTCATGTCATGTGACTGTATGAGTCCATGGTCTATCTATCAGACTCATGTACTTGGCCATTGGCCCACTCCATATGATATACATATCAAATGGTTTATGACATATTGATCATTCTCATGAGGTATGCGTAAAATATAAATCATTTTCCATGATTTTGTATCATGTAATTTGCAATTACTTTCAAGTTTCAAGTTTAGTATACTAAGTGCTTCGTGTATGCTTTGTAGGACCCCTTTAGTATGCATGATTGCCTCATATCTTATATTAGTTTGTTAAAGTTTGAAGTTGTTTAAGCAACTTCTATGAGGCTCCTTGATAACTCATTACTTTACATGCAAGCAATTCAATGTGGCAAGGCTCCTACCCATCAACATACAAATGCACCTAAATGGAATTGGTTGGAAATAAAGCCTTCCTCTAGTAAATCACAACAATATTATGGAATATATACATATTTGTATTTGAGGATCTTAATATTTCTTTTTCAATATTTAGATCTCCTTATGTGGATGACTTTCTTATATTGTGTACTTTAAGATTACTTTAGGTAAACTTCCAAGGTGTTGGTATTTTTTACAATTATTTTTTGGATTTCAAATACGCTAAACACTTGTATCTTATGAATAAGGTATATTGGGCATATTGTGTCAATCTTTATGTTGTTAATTGATTTTCAAAATTCTCTCATATCATTAAATATTTTTGATAAAATGGGTAATCGTATACTTGTTCAGACTATAGTTTAATGTGAAAATCTATCCATCAATTTGTGAAATGATAAGGAGATAAAAGCTTTTCGCTTTATCACAAACTATGAAAATAAACTGGATTATTAAAAAACTACACGAGCATCAAACACCATGCATCACTGATAGTTCAATTCACAGTTCTTTTGCAATGTATTTTCAATTTTTTGCAAGCTTAGGTGTTTTTTCACTTTAACAAATCATTTTTTTTTACCCAAAAAAACAAAATTGCATTTCAATCCAAAACAATGTACTTCTCGAGGACCGTCTAGGAACAATCATTCCAAAACAAGATCAAAACGCATTGCTCTAGAAGGTGCACCTTATTCAAATCCTTTTGGGCAAGAAGTATCCCTTGTCTATGGGCATGCACAAATGCTCAATAGTCTAATGATTGATAGGATTTCTAAGTGCTAACATGATTTATCAGTGCATTTTTAAAGCTTTGAGGCATGTCTCATCTCTTCACTGTAAAAGTCTCCAACCTTAAACTACATAAAGCTGGTCTAGTAAGACATTCATGAAAAGTTTTCATTTGTTTACATTATGTTCACTAGTCCTTAGCAGGGCTTGACCCAAAGAGCAAAATTCGTTACTTGGCATTGTTGGATTTATTCCCTCTAGCTCTCCTAAATCCCATTTTAATCTGCCTCCATTCATGCTGCATATTTATTAACGTTGTCACGCAGTCTGCATATTTACATGCAAATTCGCATAGACAAAGAAAAGGCAAAAGAATTGCGACACTGTGTTTCTACACAGTTTAAGGTGACAGGCAAAAAGGGGACATTATCTTACAGAATGCCAAAAGTGCCCTAAACGCTAAGGCACCCTGTAAATCTTATCCTAAGGCCATTCGTAAGAGTGACGCACTTTTCGCATCATCACCAACGTTCACTTCAGCACTGGCTAACGTCACACCCTTTTCACGCTCACCCCATGCAGTTGCGCTAACGGATTGGACAACGATTGCAACCACCCACTATCTCCTACAAACAGCACATCCACTCTGTACTTTCACATCTGCACACCTTTAATATTATGTAATATATATATATACTGGACACCATTCGTGTAAGAAATGACGAAGAGAGTAGAAGAAGACGACATACTCAAAGTAGATGCCCTAAACATTGATTCTTCATTTTGTCAGAATTAAGGTTTAATTCCTTTTTACATATTGAAATAAGCTTTGTAGGGCACGCGGTTTCGTTCGCTACTGTATTGTGCTCTACCGCATTATTGACATGTATACATGATATACTTAATCTGATACAGTTCATTGTTCTGCGTTCATATCTATGTTAATATTGTTATGCTTATCATTCATTATGTCTGACCTTTCTAGTTGTTCTTACTGGTAATCAATTAACATTTAGTCTTGTCTTTCGCGAATCATTCGCGACTAATTATCAGTCGAGCACAGTCTAGCTCTTCGCAAATCATTCGCGACAGATAATTTGTCTTGCTATTCGCGACAAATTATTCTTCTGACGCTTCATCTATTAATGTTTGGCTACGTAATCTGGAATGACCGTGATTTCTATCACTAAAGTTCTGTCATTCTGATAGGTGTAGTCATGCTTACGGAGAGAGTTGTATAGTTCATTCCGCTGCGCACAAACATTTTTTGTTCGAGTTCGTTTCTCGTTCGCTTCTTGTTTGAGTTCGTTTCTCGTTCGTGTCCATCATAAATTCTTCCCCTCTCTCTCCAACATGGTATCAGAGCTATTTTTATAGCTTGATAAGCTTCCACAGTACAAGACTCTACTAGCCGATAGAGTAATTGTTTTCTTGTTCTGTAAATATCAGATTTTCATACTTAAGTCACTGATACTTTCTCCTATCACTTAGACTAATTCTTCCACATGGATTCCCAAGGGAAAGCCAGTCCTATCATGGACAAGCTTGATGGAGCCAATTACCATCTGTGGAAATTTAAGATGAAAACTATACTAATGGCAAAAGAATTGTACGACGTTGTTACAGGTGCAGAAGGGAAACCCGAAGCGGACGACGCAACAATCGCCAGCTAGAAGCTGAAGGATGGAAAAGCTTTCGCACTGATCATCCTCAACATCACGGATACCTAGATCGGCCATGTATCCGAGGCTCAGACATCGAAAGAAGTCTGGAATATCTTGAGCACACTATACGAAGTGCAAGATATAGCTTCCAAGCTACATCTCAGGAAGAAATTCTACTCTCTCAAGATGAGGAATGGTGATTCTCTGCAGAATCACATTAATCAATTCAAGTACCTGCTAAGACAAATGGCCGCTGTCGGATCTGTCATAGACGATCAAGATGCAGTGATGCAACTGCTTGCAAGCTTGCCAAGTTCTTACGACAGCTGGGTGATGATCATTACGACTCATCCAGAACTGACTCTTTCTAGAGTCATTACTATGTTGTTGCAGAAAGACACGTGAAGGAACGAAGCCTCGAGTTCCTCAGCTGATTCTCACGCCTTGTAAACCAACAAGAGCACGACAAAGCAGGAGAATAAGAAAGGCTCGAAGCAATCAAAGCCAGACCAAAAACCAGCTCAGCACAAGGAACAATCGAATCCGCAGACAAAGAATAAGTTGTTTTGCAGATACTACAAATGAAACAACCACGAAATACAAGATTGTCGCATACTTCAAGCGAAGAACAACATCAAAGGGCAGTCGAATCAAGTGGCGAATGCAGCTGCAGAAGCTTCACAGCCTATCCAAGAAGCGGATCATGATGCCTTCATGACCAACCATCAAGGAGCATCTGGTGACAGTTCTTGGTTCCTAATTTCTGGAGCCACTCAGCACATGACTAGCCTCATTGGCTGTTTCGAGTCCTATACACCTTACAGTACCCAGAAATTTGTTCACCTTGGCAACAGTAGCACACAAGCTATTAAAGGTGAAGGCACTGTAAGATTATGCTTTGCAAATGATCAGTCTAAGCTACTCTCTAAAGTTCTGTATGTACCAAAATTATCTACGAATCTGCTCTCTGTAAGCAGAATCACAGATCTAGGACACAGAGTAGAATTCGAATGTGATCAGTGTAAAGTAGTTGATAGGACAGGCAAGATCCTAGCACTCGGAAAGAGGCATGGACACTTGTATAAATTAAGTCATTGCTTCTTTGACTCTAGTCAGGCTCTCAATACTTCAATTCATACAAATAAAGGTTTACTTTGGCATTATAGACTTGGTCATTTAAATCATGCTGCTATACAACGAATGTCTAGACAATCTATTGTTCTTGATCTCGACTATCCTCGCAAAAAAGTCGAGTTACCTGTCTGTCAAGACTGTCTAGTTGGTAAACAGACTAAGAAACCATTTTAAGTCAAGCCATCAACATATTGCTAGAGGATTGTTAGATGTTGTACATTCAGATATTTGTGGCCCGATGAAAAATCCTTCACTAAAGGATGCCAAGTATTTTATAACCTCTATTGACGAATTCTCCATAAGGACGATGGTGTATTTCATAAAGAAGAAATCAGAAGCCTTCAACTGCTTCAGAATCTTCAAGGAGCGTGCAGAAAAGGAGACTGGAAGGACGATCAAGGCCCTAAGGTTAGACAATGGTGGAGAATACATCTCTGTCGAGTTTAAGGAGAACTGCCAAAGCCAAGGCATCGAGCAGCAATTCATCACTCCTTACAGTCCTCAGTCTAATGGCTTAGCTGAAAGGAAGAACCGTACTCGGGTCAAATCTGCTAAGTGTATGCTATCGCATGCATCGTTGCCCACGAGATTCTGGGCTGAAGCTATCTCCACTGCAGCTTACATCCAGAACAGATGTTTGACCAAGGCCCTTTCAGACAAGATACCCCACGAGGTGTGGACAGGCTCTAAGCCTTCTTTGAAGATCTTGAGAGTGTTTGGGTGCATTGCCTACGCGCAGATCCCAAAAGACACAAGGAAGAAATTAGACTTCCAAGGTCTCAAGACCATCCGATCAAGACCATCTTGATCGGATATACTTCGTCTGATAACACCAAGTTGTACGATCCTGATACCCAGCAAATCTTGTATAGCCGGGATACAGTCTTTATCGAGGATCAGTTCGTCGACCTCAAAGGCAAGGATATTGCTCAAGAAGATCCTACATCACCTGCCATTGACACGACAGTCCGAGCTTCTGGCTCAGGCGTGTCTATTGTCGACCCACTTCGAGACAACAAATCAGACGAAGATATTGCTGCTACCCAGCAGCAAGTCCCAGGAGCGGTTCATCGGTCGAATCCTCCCACAAGATCAAGCCGATTGCGCACACAGCCTACAAGGTATACTCCTGAGTCTGCCTGTCCCTTGATGCAGGAACCGACGACAGTGGAAGAGGCACTCCGTCAACCAGACTCTGATCTCTGGAGAGAAGCCATGGACAGAGAGTATTCCTCTTTGATCAAGAATCAGACATGGTCATTAGTCAAAGCTCATACTGGCTGCAATATTATTGATTGCAAATGGATCTTTAAGATCAAATATAATGCCAATGGAGCAATTGATCGAAGGAAGGCTAGACTAGCAACACGAGGATTCACCCAGATCCTGAATGTCGACTACAGTGAGACTTTTAGTCCAGTCGTCAAACATTCGTCGATCCGAATGCTCTTGTCTTATGTTGCAGCTGCCGACCTCGAAGTACATCAACTTGATGTACAAACAGCCTATCTGAACGGAGTCATACAAGAAGATATCTACATGATCCAGCCCGAAGGATACGTTCTGGAAGGCATGAAGAATCATGTCTGTAAACTCCACAAAGCATTGTACGGCTTGAAACAATCTGCCAGAGCTTGGTTTCAGAGGATCAACACATTCCTCACTGAACAAGGATTCAAACCAAGCACTGCTGATTGCAACATTTATTCAAGGTCAGTGCAGCAATCCTTCATTATCATCACCTTGTACGTTGATGATACGTTGCTCTTCAGCAACAATACCAAAATGGTCAAGGATGCAAAACAGATGTTGTTCTTAGAATTTGACATGAGTGATCTGGGCGAAGCTCACTTCTGTCTTGGAATTCAAATCCACGGAGACAGAGCAAATCGACTGATTTACATCATTCAACAAAGGTATCTTCACAATGTTCTTAACAGATACAATTTGATGAATGGTAAATTAGCTCACTCACCAATGGATCCAGGCCTACATTTGTCGAAGGACCAATGTTCCCAGACCAAGCAGGAAGAGGAGCAGATGAGAGAATATCCGTATCAATTGATACTAGGATCTCTCATGTACGCAATGGTATGTACAAGACCAGATATCTCTTTTGTTGTAAGCTCACTCAGCCAATATATGGCTAATCCTGGCATTACCCATTGGAAGGCTCTTATTCGAGTCATGAAATATATTCGAGCTACCATAGACCAGTGCATCTGCTATAGAGATGTCAGCAACAACAATCTTCATCAGCTCAGTGGCTATTCTGATGCAAGCTGAGGAGATGCAGACAGTCGTAAGTCCACATCTGGATTTACATTCTTCTTCAACGGCGGTCCTATTTCATGAAACAGTCGTAAGCAAACCTCTATCGCACTTTCTTCTACTGAAGCAGAATATATTGCTGCTTCTCAATCTATTAAGAAAGCGTTTTGGTTAAGAAATTTGTTGTCAGATGTCAATCTGTATCAGAACAGCCCTATAATTTTATTTTGTGATAATCAAAGTGTTATTGCCTTATCGGCCAATCCTAGATTTCATTTTAGAAGTAAGCACATTGAGATCAGATATCACTACATCAGGGGCAAGGTTCTCGACAAAGAGGTAAGCTTAACGTACTGCAGAACGCAGGACATGGTTGCAGACATCTTCACGAAAGCACTCAGTGTTAATGCACACAACAGATTTTGTGCATTGCTCAGTCTGAAGATCAAAGCATTCATGAATCCAGATTAAGGGGGGGTGTTGGATTTATTCCCTCTAGCTCTCCTAAATCCCATTTTAATTTGCCTCCATTCATGCTGCATATTTACTAACATTGTCACGCAATCTACATATTTACATTCGCACAGACGAAGAAGAGGCGAAAGAATCGCGACACTGTGTTTCTACACAGTTTAAGGTGACAGGCGAAAAGGGGACACTATCTTACAGAATGCCAAAAGTGCCCTAAAAGCTAAGGCACCCTATAAATCTTATCCTAAGGCCATTCGTAAGAGTGACGCACTTTTCGCATCATCACCAACGTTCACTTCAGCACTGGCTGACGTCGCACCCTTTTCACGCTCACCCCATGCAGTTGCGCTAACGGATTGGACAACGATTGCAGCCACCCACGATCTCCTACAGACAGCACATCCACTCTGTACTTTCACATCTGCACACCTGTAATATTATGTAATATATATATACTGGACACCATTCATGTAAGAAATGATGAAGAGAGCAGAAGAAGACGACATAATCAAAGTAGATGCCCTGAGCATTGATTCTTCATTTTGTCAGAATTAAGGTTTAATTCTTTTTTACAGATTGAAATAAGCTTTGTAGGGCACGCAGTTTCATCCGCTACTGTATTGTGCTCTAATGAACTGTATCAGATTAAGTATATCATGTATACATGTCAACAATGCGTTGCTTATCATTCATTCTGTCTGATCTTTCTAGTTGTTCTTACTGTTAATAGACGATTAACATTTAGTCTTGTCTTTCGCAAATCATTCGCGACTAATTATCAGTTGAGCACGGTCTAGCTCTTTGCGAATCATTCGCGACATATAATTTGTCTTGCTATTCGTGACAAATTATTCTTCTGGCGCTTCATCTATTAATGTTTGGCTACGTACTCTGGAATGACCATGATTTCTATCACTAAAGTTCTGTCATTCTGATAGGCGTAGTCATGCTTACGGAGAGAGTCGTATAGGTCATTCCGATGCGCATGAACATTTTATGTTCGAGTTCGTTTCTCGTTCGCTTCTTGTTCGAGTTCGTTTCTCGTTCGTGTTCGTCATAAATTCTTCCCCTCTCTCTCCAACAGGCATCTCATTGCTCAACATGGTTAACTATTGGCCAGTCCCACGCATGATCATTTTCTCCTCTTGTAGGCGCCACTTTCTTCTACCACGGGAAAACTAAATCCTGAAAGATATACTTTCATGTACTATTCCCTTCATGGACATCCATTCACTTAGAATATGTGTCTTCTTCTCTTGGAAGGTTCTCTCTTCACAATATTCCTAACTTTGTTATTCTCTTGGATAGTGGTTACCAACAATTACCCATGGCTCACTTTCTACGGTTGTAAATGCATTCTTACCACCAAAAATCATTGTGATTAGCAACAAGTTCAAAATAATTGGACTTCCTTCCCTTCATACGTTTCTCTTCCACTGGACTCGCATCCTCTAGCTCTAAACATTCTTTTTCTAACCCTAGTTCTTGTTGGAATAAGAAACCGTATAAAAAATGAGTAGGTTTTTTTTTGAGTAGTCAAGGGATTGTCTCCTCCAAAATTGTTGTCCTTCCCAATCTAGTTTCTATAGAAGCTCACACCTCTCTCTATGGTATAATGTTGATGCTTTTTATTCCCTATCACTACTTGGGCGAACTTGGCTCAGATGCATGTTGTCCTCAACTTCATGTTGATCTCTCTATCACACTTTTGAACCTTCAATAACCTTACATCTTGAGTGGTGGTTAAGCTTTCCTTAAGAAACATAATAGCTTTGTTTTCGGTTGAATTGGTCATCAAGTTGGACTTTAGCCAAGCCTCTTTGATAATTTTTTATTGGTCATGTCTATGCATCAATGGATCCTTTCATGTCTTTGCAAAGTTTCAAATTGGAATCTTTACCGACCTACTTGCATGCATATGATCGTGATCGTGTCCCGAAAATTAGGGTTAGGGTTTTTCTAGAACACTATACTTTTTTATTGCCTTAAATATTTTTGCTTCTCCATGAAATTTTTTAACGAGAAATGTATAGAAGTGTAGAGGTATGCTGGTTTATCAACAGTAGGTTGTTAAACAAGTACATAATGTATGGAAGTGTGGAGGTATGCTGGTTCATCAACAGTAGGTTTGTTAAACAATTACATATTGAGGGAAGGCACTGATTCTATTCTCTAGAGCTTGGATTCAACATGTGGTTGAGATTCAGCCATACACAACCTGTTAACAATCCTAGACTTGACCTCCCAATTTCCCAAAACCGTTCTATGAAGGCCTATAGACTCATGCTATCAAGGGAGAGAGTGTGTGTTGCTTGTAGCACTCTCTGGTCTTTCCCTATGTGTCAATCCAGATCTTCATTTCAAACCAAAGAAAGCTCTCGCCACAATGGGTCCTTAAAGTGGCAACTATATGGCACATTTTACAATATTTTACTTTATCACAAGTGCACTGAATCAAAGTATCATCAAAACACTAGAGATATCTTGTTCTTTCTTCCCAACGTAAAGGATAGTCGCATTTTCCAGCCCATATTTTAGATTGCTTAAAAAGTAGAATGGCCCACCCACCGTTTTCAAGGGTGATTATGTGTGGCCGATGCAAATTATGCTCTAGTTCTGTGAAAAAAGCTCAATTTTGAAAACGTTGATTATGTTTTTCAAATGCAGATTCTATTACATAATGGTCATGTGAAAAAGCAGTCACTATCCTTTACGCAATGGAATGAGGCGGGCAGAATGTCATATTACATAATGGTCATGTGAAAAAGCAATCACTATCCTTTACGCAGCAGAATGAGCGGGGCAGAATGGCATCTGCTGGAGGGGCTCCGCCTATGACTCTTTACCAGGCAGAATGTCATCTGCCTGGGTCATTCCATAATCAATAAACTGCTAGAAAATGAGGAGCAGCTAAAACCAAAAATACATCATTTTCATTCATTACAACTAAGGGGAGTTCACATGTTCTTTGGTTTTATGTTTGGTATAGAAAGGTAAAGGTGAAACCCACTTTGTTCAAATGAGAAAAAGGTCAGAAAAGGATTTCCAGTAATGAAGGGATCAAGGACAAGCAACAATCTTCAGAATACCTTGCAAACTGCACAAAAGATCTGATGTTTAATGATAAGGGTGCATAACATCAATCAGAATGTTGAGTTCCAATGCAGTTGTTGTTGTCTTAATGTCAGGTGAGATTGTACGTAGTATCAAAGACCCAATTTATTGCAAGTCACAAGAAAATGGCTTACCAATAAATACACTAGGAACTGTTGATTGTCCAGTTAATTTGCGCAGAGCTTCCTGTATGTCCCTCTCCTCCACTGGCCAAAAGCATCCAAAATGTGTGAGATTGAAGCCGATTATTAGCAGGATCTTCAGTTTTGGGGCAAAAAGATTACAAAAATGGAACTTGAATTCTATTCATTTGCCAAATGAATTGCAGTTGAGCGCGTAGCTTACCCATCTCATCTAGCTCAACAGCAACAAATTTCACCCCAAGTTCCTCGAATAAATTTTTCACCGCGCCACAGTAGCTGCAACCAAATCCACTGAGCTAATTTATCCAAATAAACAGATTCTGAGTACCGAACAACTGATGCTGATTGTAGCCTCTTTTCTTTGTGATTGTTCAGAAGAAAATAAGAAGACATTGCACGCGACAGTGAGATGAACATAACATACGGGCACCAAGTTTTGCTGTAAACCACAACCGCATTCAGATCATTCTTGCTCGTTATCAAATCGTCAATCTGCCCTCCCGATCCTCCGCTCATGCTTCTTACTGCCGTCACTTTCTTTCCATTGCAGCTCCCGCCCACGAATGCCGATCTATGAGAAAACCACGGCCCCCTGGCACTTGCCCAGCTACAACGTAAATCAGGCAATTGCAAGGAAAATTGAGAAGAAATGCAGGAATCAAACGATGATAATGAAGAATCGTTGATGGAAGTGGTAAGATAAAGGTGTGAAGGAAGAATGATAGATGCCTCAAAACGTGTGTAGCAGGAGGATGAAGTGAGCCGGGACGAGGAGGGCAGAAGGAGGGACTTGAACATCATGGTTCCTCCTCTATCCCAGCCTTGGCAGGCGGCAAATGAAGATATGACAATGGATGCAGATCGCACCAACACCAATACCCACACTCCCAAAACACCCACACTCTCTTCTTTCTCTCTCTCACTCCACACACTCTCTTTTCTGTGTGTGTGTGTGTGTGTGTGTGTGTCTCTCTCTCTCTCTCTCTCTCTCTCTCTAACACGCACCTCTTGCCTTTGGGTCTTGTTGACATTTTAGGGCAATTTCAATACTAGCATTTTCTCTATAATTGACTACATTATCAATGAGTTGCAATAAACTAGTCTAAGGTCACTCAAAGAGTCGAACTTATGGTGATTTCACATTACGTAATGGATACTTTGTGACTATTTTGCCTTGTTTTTAACATATTAACGTCAGGCTTATGCTACCACATGGCAGTTTTTGACTGGTCAAAAAAAGTCAACGTGCTCATTATGCTTCATAACGTACATGTGGAAAATGTCAAAGTATACATTGTGCAATGGAAGGCGCCGGACACAGGCCATGCTTTCCAAAAAAAAATTATGCTCGGCCCTCCAAGGCTCGCCTAAAAAATTTTGGAAATCCTTACCAGGCATAGTGGCCTGTGCCCGGCACCTTCCATAGTACATTGCATGACAAGTCCTACATTTGTATCTCCCCTTTCACACTTAGCTTGAGTTGTCACCATGTGGATGAGGTGGCATGAGATGCATGCCACATAGGGCCAACTCAAGCCCATTTTTTGAGCTTGAGGTCATTGCCCTACATGTTGAGTTGATTTCCACACATGAACAAAACACTTAGAGACACATTATCATTGTATGCACGAAAAAGTTAATTCTAAGGAAGTAAAATTTGTGTATTATTCTTCCATTGATTATGTGGCAGAAGTTATGAATAACCTTTTGACATTGATATAGTTTCGTTGTAACTTGAGTTCAATATTGCATATGGTTAGAAGCGTCGTGAAAGTTGTTTGAATCCTAAGCCCACCTCCATCGTACTTGTCATAGTTTTGAGCTGATTGTGTGGACATATTGTAAATGCTATTTTGTGAGTTCTAGTGACGGGCTCTCTCTCTCTCTCTCTCTCTCTCTCTCTCTCTCTCTCTCTCTCTCTCTCTCTCTCTCTCTCTCTCTCTCTCTCTCTCTCATGGATATTACCTTGCTTTCGCCTGTTACATTTTGTTACATCTGTGATGGTTACGGGACAAAGACTTCCTAAATTTCAAAAGACTTTCACATTTACCTCTGTTACTCTTTTCTCTTTATTTGCTAACACATCCTATTCTGATTGCTTGTCTTACAAGTTACTCATCTTACGATGTTGATAAACTTAGTGACATTGTATGGATAGGATTAAAAGCTTCTACCACAAGCTTCACTATAGCTTCTTTTACAAGCTTCTACCTTTCACATTTAGGTATGTAACCTATAGCTATATATATAGTATGAATGACATACTCTCTTTCACACTGACTTTGATGATGGCAATGCAAAGTCTAGTTTTTTACAACGCCCTAATGCTTACTCTCCAAATGCAGAAATCTACTTGGTAAGACATCTTTCAATGCTTTATTTACTGTGAGTCTATATGTTGATTGAGAACTGCTATCCCACCAACATTTTTGAGCTATGAAGATTGTGAATTTTTGGTTCCGTGAGGATCTAGCTAGCGTTGAGATACTGTTGTATGTTATGCATAGGTTTGACACTTTTTAGGGCTATTTATACATTGTTTATTGAGGTAGCGCTACTTGGACAGCGACTAGTTACTTACAAAGAATTGTTTTTTTTTCTACTCGTCCAATGAGGACCACATGGTTGTTAGTGTTGATTATATGACAGGGTTTCAGACCATGTTTATGCTTGTTTTCCCATTTTGCAACGTATGCTTTGCTTGCAGTCCATATTGTGATTTGTTCCAATCCATAAGCACAAATTAATATGTTATATTTTCCAAAAAAATTAAGGTCCTTATAGATAGACTTTTCATCGATTAATCGATTTTCATTAAAAGATGTGATTAGTGCTTAAAATCTATATTTCTCCATTGCTTCTATAGCATTCAACTTTGCCTTTGATTCTTGTCTATGGTTGAAACCAGTGTTGGGCGGTTCTCACATATTTATGATACCCGCCGATTCAGGGTATTGCTCTCTTTTTTGAAACCAAGAATTGCCGATTCAGGGTATTGGATTACATTTAGAATATTTACACCTGGCGGTTCTCAATAATATCTTATCAGATAAATCTTGGCGGTTCTCAATTTGCTGGTTATTACTCTATTACGAACCGTTGGTTCCTATATCAGGTTCTCAAATATATACTATTTTTATAAAAATTAATAAAAAATTATTTCGAAATTTTTTGTTGCATACTATGTTAAAATTCCCTCACATTATTTATCAAAAGACACGTGGAAGCGACGTAAAAAAAGTGTAAGTGCACAAAATTTGAGCGTTCTCCACTTATCAATTACTCATAAAAATCTCACTCTCTTCAATGCCTATGATATTTCAATTGTGCAAAAAATCACACTTCACAGCTAAACAACTCAAATAAATATACACTCTAAAAATATGACTTATATAAAAGCCAAAAAAAATAAGTCTTGTTGCACAATGTCTTAAGTTTTTAACATTCCACTTATCAACTAACTACCCATCAACAGAAATGATAGCCTTGAAAAAAATCTTGTTACAATTTCTATCTTAACATTCTCTTACTCATCTGACTCACGAAAATATCCATACTCCTCAATGAGGTCTACATTCTCATCTATCATGATGTCCCACTTAATGAATGTTAGGTTCTGTAGGGTGAATTGATACTCGGATTATACCCCCCTCCAAATGACGGTCCGGTTCTCAACCTCAATCCAAGGCTCAAAGGGACCTGATGGTTCTCAACCGTGGCCGGTTCCTACAAAAGAGCATACCCACCGGTTCTACATAGAAGTCGGTTCTTGAGAAATAGTGTACCCGTCGGTCAGGGTCTTTAGAACTGGGTTGATAACCGAAAAAAAAATCAATACCCGGCCAACACTGGTTGAAACCTCTTTTCGTTCGGTTCGATTTCAAACCATAGATTAACAGGAGTTACTACATGTAAGATATCAAATCACGCTTTTCATATACAGAATACTATATAAGCTAAACATGAATAGATGAGGCTTTGTCTTTGAATAATTGAACCTTACATAAGGTTTAACACTATAAATATTAACAATAACTTATGCTCAAATGTAAGCCTTCGAAGTTAGGTTTTATGGTTTAACAATCTATAGTGAGGACATAATAATATAGATTGTTTTGACTCTTAAAGAGAATATATACACTGTGGTAATATCATGGCATAATCTTAGGATAACACGTCGACACTTATCCAAGTAAGCGTTATGAACAACGTTCGTTATGTATAAGCTATAAAAGTTTGGATACATTCCGTGACAAAAAAGTAGAGAAAAGAGGATTTACAGTTTCTTCAAACTTACTACATTTAAAAACTAAGTATTTTCACCTCATGTTGCTAAATAAAATATAGTGTAGTATTCTCTATATAAGAATGAATTATTGTTTTTAAACTAGTAAGACAAAACAACTGCGTTTTTGTTTAAACCATATAATCGTTCTCAAAATTGGGGTTTTAGCTCAGACGCTCATAGACAACATGGATTTGTGTTAGAGCTATGACATTAGTCATAAGGATTAGACGACATGGATTTGCCCTAATACCTAAATGAATATCCCAGCTAACCTTAATGAGAAAAATAAAACTTATCTCCAATGCGATTCAGCATACTATGCCTTGACTTGAACATTCTTGGAAAACATGGATATGCTTAGGACGTATGACAATAATATATAACCAATTTTGCATCAGCAAACAATTGTAAGGGTTAGTATGGCACGAATGTGCCCTAATATCTTTGTATTTGTCCTTGTCAATAATAGTACCAATGCATTATGGCCGTGTAGGTGTTCAATCTATGTAATTAGGTCTTTGATTTGTCAACAATCAGATATGCAACATCAAGCATTCACCACAAGAAGGCGGAAGAAGAACACACACAATCACGCTCACACTACAGCATATTGAATGTAAAATGTACAAATAAACCTTGAACCCCTAATAGAGAGAGAAGACCTACGAGTAGACTAATAGACTACCCTACGGCTAATGACAGCTGGTCACAACTGTCAACATTAATGTACCTTGTAAACAATAACAATGAAGTCTATCATTGATTTCTAACACTCTCCCTCAATGATAAAATTACATTCTTCTATTTCTAATAGAGTACAAAACCTCTCAAATTTACATCTACCTAATGACTTAATAAACATATTTGCCATTTGATCTTCAGATTTACAAAAAACAAGATCAATGGCTCTATCAAGAATTTTCTCTTGAACAAAATGGTAGCGTATTTTGATGTGTTTGGTTTGAGCATGTAAAACTGGATTTTTGGCAAGGTGAATACAACTTTGATTATCGCAAGATATATAGTCACATCCACGTGTGGTTGACCTAAATCCACAAGCAATCTTCGTAACCATACCGCTTCTTGTGTAGCATTACTGAGTGCTCGATATTCAGCTTCCGTTGATAATAAGACTACTGTAGGTTGCTTTTTGCTGTTCCATAAAATTGCAGCTGTACCATAACTGAATGTATGACCACTGGTAGATCTTCTGTCATCAATATTACATGCCCAATCGGCATCTGTATAACCTACCAACATTGGCGCTTCAGGCTGATCATACTTCAAACCAAAATTCAATGTCCCTCGAATGTATCTGAGAATATGTTTATCAAACTTCTAGTGTGCTTGACTAGGATCTTGCATAAATTGACTAACAACACCAACAACATAAGAAATATTAGGTTGTGTTTGTGTCAAATAAATCAAACTACCCACCAGCTGTCTATACAAATAAGCATCCACTTTTTCAGATTCGTCATATGCAGTAAGCTTCATGTTGACATCCATAGGTGTTCTCAAAGGCTTACAATCCTGCATATTGAACTTATAAAACAAATCTCGTGCATATTTGCTTTGTGTAAGAAAGACTATGTCTTCCTTTTGCCATACTTCAATGCCAAGACAATAGTGCATCAATCCTAGATCACTCATGTCAAAAGCATTAGAAAGATCTGATTTTATTTCATCAATTAAGCTCTCATTACTTCCTGTAATAATAATCATCCATGTACAACACAATGAACACTATATCTGAATCTTGTCTTAGAATGTAAAGATTAGAATCAGCATCACTCTTTACCATTCCCCTTCGCTTGAAGTGTTCATCAATGCAAGAGTACCACGCCCGTGGTGCTTGCTTCAATCCATAGATGGCTTTGTTGAGCTTACAAACGAGATGCTCTCTCCCTGGCTCAACAAATCCTTGAGGTTGTACTAAGTACACCTCTTCATCCAGCATTCCATTAAGAAAAGCATATTTAACGTCCATTTGCTGGATCTTCCAACCATAGAAAGCAAAAATGGCAATGATAGAATGTATAGTTACCATCTTAGCTACGGGTGCGAAGGTTTTCTCAAAATCAATACCTTCCTGCTGCTCAAATCCTCTCACAACCAAGCGTGCTTTGTACTTGTTGGCTTGCCCATCAGCTCCATATTTGATCTTGTATATCCATTTACAAGTGATAGGCGTCTTACCATCAGGTAGCTCAACCAAGTTCCACGTCCTATTTTTCGATATAGCTTCCATTTTTGTTTCCATAGCTTCACGCCATTCCTTGTGCTCCTTTGCTTTATCAAAAGTTTTCGGATCTTGAGCCTTGAGCACAGAACCCATTAGGGCTAGATTCATTTCTAATCTTGCAGGAGGTTTTCGATTTCTACTTGATCTTCTAAGCTCTCCCTGCTCACTTGATTCGGGAGTATCTCTCTTATTAGCATCACTTGTTACTGACAAGTACCACTTAGGCACTTTCCTAGGAATCTCATTATTAACCTTGTCTTTTTCCATTGGCTCTTCCATATCGACACCAACTTCTTCCTTCACTTGCACTTTAGCTTTATCGTCAAAGGGATCAATTGTCAATTTTATTTGGTTATTTTGACCCATCTCATCAAAAGTAGCATCTATGGAAATCACGATCTTTTGTGCATCTGTGTCATACATCCTATATGCCTTGGCTCTTTCATCATATCCAAGGAAAATACACTTAACAGCCTTTACATCTAGCTTCTTTCGTTTTTCATCAGGCACATGAGCGTAAGCATCACAACCAAATACTCATAAATGAGAAATATTAGGTTCTTTCCAACCTCCACGGACTTTGTAGGACACCGATTCAAGATATGAGTAGCTGTGTTGCATGCTTCTACCCAAAAAGTATTTGGCAAACCCTTGCTCTTAAGCATTGCCCTAGACATCTCCACAATGGATCTGTTTTTCCGTTCTGCAACTCCGTTCTGTTGTGGTGAATAGGGTGTAGTGGTTTGTCTCTTGATCCCCTGGTCTTTGCAAAAATTTATGAACTTTGTTGAAAAATACTCACCGCCACCATCTGATCTGAGGGTCTTAATATAACAACCTGTTTGTTTTTCAACTAGAGCCTTGAACTCTCTAAACTTGACAAAAGCATCAGATTTCTTGCTTATGAAATAAATCCAAATATGTCTATTATAGTCATTAATGAATGTGATGAAATAGTAACAACCACTAATGGACCTAGTTTGTATTGGTCCACACAGACGTCGCCTCCTCTTTACAAAGATTTCGAAATGTGTGATCGTTCAAAAGACCGAAATCAGTAATGTGAAAAGTATGAAGCCTCCTAACTCTGAATGGCAGTACTAGACACTGTCTAGTGTGATTTGCGGTACTCCAAATAGACAAATGAGAGATTTCTTGGCAGACCTCTCACACAAATAGCACTTTCCACAACAACTCAGAAGTATTGTAAAAATCTCTTCCACTCAACAGATTTTCAATCTGTCTAATGCTGCCCTAGCCTTTCTGATGCCTCTGGGACTGTGTCTTCATTCCCCACTGATGATTCTGGTCTCCAAACCTGCAAAATACACCAAAGAAGAATTTCTTCCAGCCGTTTTTGTTTCTCCAAGCTTTCACCTCCCGTGAAGGACTTTTTCACTTCATTGCAGAGCCTATAACAAGCTGTATCCACTGATCATGCACGCAGGACTATTGCTGCTCGGATACCATGTCAACAATCAGATATGCAACATCAAGCATACACCATAAGCATTCACCACAAGAAGACGGAAGAAGAACACACACAATCACGCTATCACACTATAGCATACTGAATGTAAAATGTACAAATAAACCTTGAACCCCTAATAGAGAGAGAAGACCTACGAGTAGACTAATAGACTACCCTACGACTAATGACAGCTGGTCACAACTGTCAATATTAATGTACCTCGTATACAATAACAATGAAGTTTATCATTGATTTCTAACACGTCAGCAACGGACCATACCTCCTAATACAGCTCGTATTACGTCTTTTTTCAGCAGCAATAGTATCTGATATTACTCTACTCTACTCTACTCATGGCAGCTATTATTGCCCCCACTTATGGACAGTTGGCAGTTTGTAGTTTACAACTATATTACTCATTTTTCTTTTATGCATAGTTTTTTCTTGGAGACGTTTATATACGCTCCCATGGTTTTCACATATTTGACATGTACTCCTTTTGGTCTTATATGCCTTTTGACATGGAAAAGACATTAATAAAGCTTTCTTTCTTTCTTTCTTCTTCTTCTTCTTCTCTCTCTCTCTCTCTCTCTCTCTCTCTCTCTCTCTCTCTCTCTCTCTCTCTCTCTCTCTCTCTCTCTCTCTCTCTCTCTCTCTCTCTCTCAAAAAGCATAACAAGATTCAAATCCAACAACTAGCAAATCCAAATAATAGCAAGATCAAAAGAAAACGTGAGAGATGGAACAAAGAAAAAGAGCGAGGACATCCAATTGCAAATTGGTAGAGTTTCCACCATCTTGATTGAACATGAAAAATGAAATACAAAGTACCAATATATATATAGTGGATTTTAGGGCACTTGACCTTAATGCCTATTGGCCAATTCCTACCTCCCTCCTTATTTGAATTTGAATTTGAGGAAGAACCCACTTTTATTCACTAACTTGACTAATAGGTTTTACAACATTACATTCCCACAATTTGGCCTAAAGTCCTTTTATTAACTTCTAATCAATCAAATAACTATGTGATCATCGTCCACATGCAAAGTGCCAAATCTCTCTACTTATTAACTAATAATAAATGAATAATCTAATTATGAACTAGGGTTCTCTCGATCTTTGCAGACCCTTGAATAGTATTTCATGCCAAAACTGGTGGTTGTCCCACAACACCTCGCAAGATTTATTCACTTCGGGCTTTGATTTGCCTCACCCCTGATCTTGATCATATGGTATTGAATTATCCACCTTCAACCCTAGATCTAACCACTTGCAAAGCATCAAAAAATGGAGAGGATTCTTTACATGTTACGTGGAGATTCATTCCCATGAGAGCAATAGCATAATTCAGATTCAGACATATGCTTGTGATTTAACATCTAACACTACGATCAATTGACCCTAGCCTAAAGCACAAGATCAAGCTTCTCTCTCTCTCTCTCTCTCTCTCTCTCTCTCTCTCTCTCTCTCTCTCTCTCTCTCTCTCTCTCTCTCTCTCTCTCTCTCTCTCTCTCTCTCTCTCTCTCTCTCTCTCTCTCTCTCTCTCTCTCTCTCTCTCTCTCTCTCTCTCTCTCTCTCTCTCTCTCGCGCGCGCGCGCACGATGGTGTTGATCGCGATGGTGGCTCCCCCTTGCTAAACCTCCACCTCCACCATGTCCATAGCTGATCCTCCACCTCCACCCTGTCCATCGCTTTCATCATTTCCACTTGTCCATCGCTGCCAGCCCTTCATCCATCGTTGTCAGCCATCTCCCAAATCGCTACCAGCCCTCTCTTTGGCCAGCGATGGCCCCTCCTTGTGCTACCCGTAGGACGATCCTACCCCCTCGCCCTTCTACCTCACCCCCTCCCCTCACTACTCACTCACCCCCCTCGCTACCTCACCCACCACCTCCCTCGCTGCTACACCAAAAGCTCAGAACATTAGGGTTCGTGGGCTACCGGACACACAAGATGCCATGGCCGAAGCTACGAGTTTTCTCAAGACCACTCTAGGACATGTGACAGATGGACTCGATACAGCTTGGGGGACCACTTGGGATGCAGCTACACTGATCATCCGCTTCACATCCCTAGACAGCCACAGCGAGGCCTTACATTGTAGAGCCCAGTTACGTGGCACTGCCATATTTATGGATGATGATCTTACCTACATCCAGTTTGAGGAGAGGCGTAAAGCCTTCCAGGCGGCTCGAGAGACTGGTAGACGAGTCGTATATCGAGATGGTCAGATACAATTTGTTGTTGGCAACCCTAGTGAAAGGATCACCAAATGAAGATCTGACTAGATCCTGTTGCAAAACAACCAAAAGGACACCTGTGGAGCAAAACCACCCATCCAAACCTAGATCCCTCTTGGAGTTTCCTCCTGGACCTAACCCCCAAGCCATAGTGAAGAACCTAAGAGAGAGGAGGAGAGACAGACTCAAGAAACTGAATTTCCAATAGGAGGATGGGCGAGTTTCCAATGGATATATTCTCTTCATGAGAGAGAGAATATTCTCCCTAGGATCCCCATGCAACCTATATTGAGCTATTGACGTCCTATTCTTGCATTAAAGCAGTCATTTGCTATGCGTGTGCTCCTATGTCTAATTATAGGTCTGGGCCCTCGTATGATCACCAGACGAGCAGTCTAACAAACTTGAAGATTAAGTTTAAAAACTAACAAATCAATCATTTAACTTTCACAATTATCCTGAAAATCAATCTTTAGTCTGACTTCAATATCAAATAAGTATTTGGAGATGGGATGATTCTCAAATTATCTGTCTTTACACTGAAATACTATATCGACCCTTTAGAAGTACACTAAAAGATAAATTTTCCTATTGGGTTTGATTTTCTCCAATCTAGTAACATCACCTTCATGTACCTCAATTTACATGAATCATTGGGTGAGTCCTCACCTTACATTGGAAATCAATGTTCAAAAGTTAAAGATCCAAAACAATATAGCCCAAGACTATCCACAAATTACTTGTAGACCTGTCATAAATGCTTTTTGGTACAAAACTCATCCCACCAAAATCTCTTAGGAGATCCATCAATATTAAAATGACTTCAACTCAGTCATGAGTACCCCGAATACTCTTCTGAGATAAGTGCTCTATCCCTAGCATCATATACCAGAAAATAGCAATCATTCAATCTTGATAGACTTAACTACTCCTAATTAACTGGAGATTTTAGGCTGAAAAACAATACACAAGCATTCCTTGACTACAATCTATAAAGGTAAGCAAATTTCTCATAAGTAAACAATTACTTAATGAAAATGCCTGTGAGATCCAAACAATCTCAAGTTTGTACACAAATTTAGAGTTCAAATAACAAATCTAAATTTTAACTCCACCAATCGAGCAAGAATTACTCATCATCTTAAGAATCATCATATTTCCCATATAATCATCTAATGACCTTTAAGTATCAATTTATGATCCGTCAATCATAAACATTTAGAATTTTATGATCCGTCAATCATAATCTATCGGATTCTAAACCCATACTTAATCATTTAGAGATACTGGAGTATATGCACAACATACCACTCAAGAAATATAAGAAACATTCTGAAATTTTTTCCACAAGGAAAATTACTGGATTCCAAGAATATTCTTCCATCTTGATTCTTAACCAGATTATGAGTTCCAAATTCTACAATCAACCAAGTGACTAAAGACCATTGTAACATTTGTCTTTAACAAATAATAAACTTTATACAATCACCTAGAACCACATCTAGAGATTATAAAGTTTTGCTGAATTCCAACTGAACTCAGTGGTTATCCTTGACATTAGTTAGACCCTGTCATCCAATGTATATGAGCTCACTGAGATATAGTCAATAACTTAGGATATTTCTACTTTAAGAAATATTCTATATCAAGAATCTTCTATATTATCTGCACAGTTCTCATAAATGAATCCAAATGACTCACTAATCATGTTACGTATAAGCAAAATAGATTAAAATAAACAGTTCTCGGTGAATTCTCTTCACACTGCCTATTTACCCAATTAACTTCTAATCAAGAGTAGTCCAATTATTCAAACCAATTGTAAATGATTCAGAAATCTTAAATGTCTAGGTGCAGATCTCAATTATACATGTATAACACCACATTTAGATCTTCTTCCAAACCATAAATAAGTTAACGAATTACCCTTTCCACAGAAAGAGACATTAACCTACAAGTAACTGTTCCACACATTACTTGTTCATATGTCTATGTACTCTGACTAGTTTAAGTATACGATATAAACCTGGTACATAGGAAACACATAGTAGAACCACAAGATTAAGATGTACATAAGCAACTTATCCAACTATGTTCCTATACATAAACATAGGCTATAAACTGACAGATATCCACAATCTGCATATGTTACCCACATAATTCACTGAGAATCTTGCACGTCAACTACCAAAGAACTCTATTTCTCATGAGTAAATAACATATTTGGGAAATCTTTGAAGTGAATAACTCCACATCACAAGTTTTCCAACCATCTAACTCTTATTAACAAAATTCCTTCTACAAATCAGCCTACAACAGATCTTAGCGTACAAACCAAGATTAGGTTAACTCATACAGGCATCTTTGGACATAGTGTTAAGATTAAAACTTTATTCCATTGATCCAATCCATATCAAAATCTTAATTTTATCTTTACCACTACTCCTCATATTAATGAATATCTCACAACTCAATAACCCCAAAACTCATCTAGTTACAGATTACTCAAAATAATCACTAAGAGAGTTTGTCTATTTCAAACTGGATAGTTCTACCATTGCACACATACAAGATGTTTTTCCAAAATCAATGCAACTGGCCGATTCCTCGAAAGACTTATTCCTATCTTTTCTTCCCACCTTTTTAAAAAAGAAATTCCATAATTTTTATTTAAAAGTTCCTAGGAGACAACATATAAGCTATCAAAGATTTGAAAAAATCAGTAATGAGTATCCAATACTATTATAAACAAGACCTTTTCCACAAAATCATAGAATATCTTATCCCAAATGATAGAAATATTAACTCTCAATAATCAACTATCAAATAGAGACAAACGTTAGGGTTCAGTAAACCTAAGTTCTGAGCCATATTCAAAAATCTTATATGGAAGTACAATTTCATATAATTATAACAGTCCTTCAAAACAGAGTTCTACACTAGAAGGAATTATATGAATCTCAATCCAATTGTCATGTATTAAGAAATTTCTAAAGAGTAGAGGTCTAAGAAAATAGAGAAATAGATGTAAGGGCTTCCATATTTTGGAATTAAGAGATACCATTAAGGGATCGATCTATATCTCATAATTCCCCAAAATACCCTTAACAAAAACCAATGGACTCTGTTAGTATTACCATTACAGCAATCCCTAACCATCGGTTCACAAATCATTCTACCCAAGAAATCCTCTTTAGAATCACTGATGGCCCATACCACCAGCTTTTCCTCCAAGAATTCTCTGCATCCAGATCTGTTTTGCCCAAAAGCTAAAAAAAAAGACGATTTGGCTATCCTATACCCAAATATAGGATCAAATTCGCAACCAATTCCAGGAGATAATCCTAACAATTGAAATCTCTCATGCTTCTTTAGTGTTACTCAAAGAATACCATTTCATATTGTACCCATCATGGACAAAACAGAATGTATCATCCCAGTACAATAGAATGTATCACTGACCCAAAAGAAACATAGATTTCAACAAAAACCGAATATCATACTGTCCTAGATATCCATTATCTATTCCAGAATCAGTACAAAGAACTTAATTATTTTAGCAAGTTAGAACTCTCTTGGTTGTTACCGTCATTATAGAGAAATACTCTATAACTAAAAGAATCCAAATTACTAGATTCCTGTATGGAACACCTTCTATTTGCATTACTTTGCAAGATCCAAATCCAATTGCAAAACATAGATGGTTCCATAAATGGATTATCAGTCTTGCCACTGCTTTTCCCTTAGAATCCTCGAATTCTCAAAATTCTAATTTACACTGGGGAAAAGAAATCCAAATTCCCAGAGGCAGTCTTCTTAAATAATTCCCAATTTTATTCTCACTTGCAATTAGTTATAATTCAGGAATTGAATGTAAATTAGATAATTGGATCATTAAGACCAACAATCATCTACATATGAGACTTCCACTCTTTTCCCCCCTTCCAAATATGGTTCAGGTTAACAATCCCCAAATTTGTACTAGGAAAAAGTTGAATAGAAGTGTAGTTCATAGTGCAGATCGGTGTTTAGTATGATCGGATGATAGCTGGTAGGAAGTTTGGTCGAAAACAGAGAACTTGGTAATTTCAGTGTAAATTTTGACAGAGCTTCACTAGCAAAGGTGACAAATGACTCGAATTCAACCCTTATATAGCGGAATTTAGAGTGCGTATTAGATGAAATCCACTTTCCCTTGCTCAGTTCCACCCAAATTTTGACACGCACCTTCTTCACAAAATTCTAAGACCTCAGGGAAGTCTGCGAGAGTTCAAAAGGTGATTTGACTGCTATGCGAAGGTTCTACGAGGGTTTAGGCTGTCTGCGAGGGTTCAACTCTCGCAGTAAGTGCTCTCTCGCACAACTTGTTCCTGTGATTGGAACCCGTCATCCAGGCAGCTGCGCATCTGTTGAATAACTTTCTGGTTATTTCAACATTTCGCAAGGACAGAATCCAGTCTACGCTGCTGAGTCAGATAGTGGAATCCTTTCTGGAATTCCCTAATCCCACCGTTGTGCCATATGACTGGCATAGCTTCCTTATTCGAGAACTAACAAACTCCATCAAACCCAACAACCATGAGCGAATCGCAGCAGGCCCCCTGTTGTGTAACTTTGCCTGTGCACTTCTCAAGATAAAAGTGCACGGTTTTCAACGCTCATCCCTCCTATCTACCCTTGTGCCACATACTAACCTTTACCCACCATCTCAAGCATCTACCTCCTCCCAACCTGCAGTCATTAATACAACGTCCAGCAAACGAATGTGTGGTGCTGCCTCTACTTCCACATCTCCACCTGTTACCTGACGACGTGTCTCCACTGCCGCACTAACCACCGCCACTTCGTCTTTCGTGTCACCCCCCACTCCAATTTATGTTGTCGCTACCTCTCTTCCTATTCCATCCACATCTGTTTCTATCTCCATCCCCGTTTCTTCTGTTGATACCACTCCTACTTCTCTTCCAGTGTCCGCTGCTCCATCTATCACCATCGCATTCTCCATTACTCCTGCCACCACCGTTGCTCCTCTCACATTCAACCCTTCTGATTCGCAACTGTCTCCCGACACTTTGGCATGGATGCAAGTTATCAATTTTTCACCTCCATGCTAGACACTTTCCGCTCCATCTCCACCTTCTTCCATACTCCACACCACCCTTCAGTTCCCCACTGTTCCTCCCATCCTCTCGTTCGGACAAACCGTCCTCGCCCCTGTTTCCACAGTTGTTTTTCACACCCCACCCGCTTCGCCAAAGGTTGCCGAGGGTAGCCAACTGCTGCCTGATGACACATTTGTACAAACAATTTTTGTAGCATCACCAGATCGGGCTGACCCTACCGTCCCAGATGGCATTAGGATTAATGAAAACCTGATCGAAGACAATGACGACAGAATTTTACAAGTCGTCGGGGCCGATACAACACAAGCCCTTGCCAGTGCCAGTGTACCAGCTGCTCCCATGGATTTAACGACGACGTACTAAACCCTAGGAAAATACATCCTGGATGCGGTAGCAGCCAAAGCTATTCTGGAAAGCAGGGTACTACAGTTGGCAACAAATAATACACAGCTACGAGCAGACCTCACCAAGCTGCAGCAAGAGCTGATTTTAGCTCAGCAACACGAACAAGCAGGGCACCAAGAGATTGCCAAGTTGCAGCAGAAGGAGGAAGGCCTAAACAAGTATATTCAAAGCCTCTCCAAAGCACTAACGGAGGCCTCCACAAAGGTGCGGGAGCTTCAAACTGAAGCATCCCAACGGCTTGCCCCCATCCAGGTGCAACTTACACTTTTGGAAGTAGAGAACACGCGCCTGGGGACGGAGGTTAAAGCCTTACAAGAAGAGAAGCTTGTCTGGTTAGTTCAAACTGCACCGAACACAAGGCTGCTTTCCCAATCAGAGATGACTCTTCTACGGTGTCAGGTGCATATTTATAGCCAAACCCTGAACAACTACCAGGCGGAGTTCAATAAGTATTGGGCAAGCACAACGCAAGAGCTCGCCTAGGCCAAGCAAGCCCTCAAGGCATGCCAGAAATACATGGAAATGAAGGCCCGGCCCTCCCCCGTGGTAATTCCACCACCACCGAATTTTGACGCTGCACAGGCTAGTACCAGCCAAGACCAGAGCCAGCAAGCAGCAGGGGGATTTGAACCAGATCAAGGGTCAGAAGGCCAGGACCAAGGGCAGACAGATGCGACTGCTGAGACGCGTGACCAGAGCCGAGGCGCAACCACCAGCCAGGGCCCAACAACATCATCCAGAGGGTCACGAACGATATCTACCAGCCAGGCCTTCCAAAGATCGAAATCCGTGGAGGAGAACATCAATGAATTTTTATCCAAATATCTCCACGAGTCATCAAGAGGCGGCTGGCAATTATCCTTCCCAGCTCAGACCATCAAGGAAAAAGAACTGCAAGCCTTACCCGCCCTCCAACCACAACCGGAGTGGCGAGAACAGTTATTTGAGAGAGACCCTACGGCCATCAGGGCTTACGTGACGACTCCGCAACGTTTACGGGTGAACGCGCATTTTCTGTCATGTCCAAGAAGATCCAAATGGGCGGAATGCGGCACTCCTCTGGACCAGATCACACTCAAAAATTTCAACTGGCCAATCATCAAATCCGAATATGGATGGACAACGGAGGTAGACGCCAGAAGGGCTCTCTCCGCATTTGCCAGCCACTACATCAATTGTCCCGATCCCACAGTCCGCGTGGCAGCCACTTACGTCCGTGACTTGGAATATCTAATGGACATTGAAACAAAATGGGATATAGCCAATAAGATTGAGGGGCAAGGGCCTTCCCCATTATATAAAAAGGCACCATTTGTACACTATTTCCATGCTTAATGAGAAGGAGGAAACTCTACCATTTTTGGAAGAGAAGCATCCTCATTTGCTATTCACTACTTGCTAATGCTCTTGATTGTGTTTTCCATTGCTTTCTATTTCCATGCTTATTGTTTGCCATAGTGAATGCTTTTCCATTAGCAAGCATAAAGAGCATTTGAGCTAACCTCCACCCTCTCTCTATCTCTCTCTCTCTTCCTCTCTTCTCTTCTCAACCTCTTCTTTTCTATCCCTTCCCTTCACCCAAACTATGATGAATGTTAGTGTAGAGGAGTAGAGTTAAAGAGGAGTAGCATAGTGGTGAGTAGAGTTAAGGGAGAAAGTAGGAATTTTACTAAAAGTAGCATCTATGCATAGTTAGGCACCTATCCAGTGATCTAACCTTTGTTGACAGGCGGAAGGGCTATACTACGAAAGTTCTTTGCAGGTAAAAAACTTGATATCTTTCAGATCTCTGGGAAGTAACTCTCGCGTTACCTAGTAGCTTGACAAGTAGCAACTAAGAATTCTATATGATAGTCTTCGAGTTAATTTGCATTGACATGGCTCCACACATGCAAAAACAAGATACAATGCAAAAATGAGCCATTTTTTCGGAGACACATTTACGTATTGCCTAACATAATTTGCTACTAGAAGATCTTTGCTTATGTTGTCATGTTTATCTATTTGGGGTGGAGATATCCACATATCATGAAATTCACATATTTTGCGAGGGCCTTGAATAATCTTTGCATTCTATATGTATCAAATGGGGAACTATTCCTTGCACTCATAATCAGGGCCTAGAACTCTAAAACAAAAAAAGAGATTCCTAATATTATCAATGATGTCAATGAGAAACATATTCCCTCGAAAAAAATTGAACTACCATGAGAAGATTTGCTAACGTAGGGCAAGCCATTCAAATTTGTTGATAATTAAAGGCCAATTATTGCATTTTAGAAGAATTAAAAAATACAATATTTGTTGAATGCTCAAACTCATCGTGGAGTGACACCTTAGCTTTTAGCAATTCTTCATGATACAATATTGCTATTGCGACAGAGCTAATAAGGCGATCTGCAACATCACAACAAGCTTTGCCATGTGGGTTTAAAGTACATTAAAATTGTTGAAAAATTAAAAATGATGATTGCAATTTAGAAAAAAAAAAAACCATGGTAATGCTCAAACTCATCTAAGAGGGACACCTTAGCTTTTCACAATAATAATCACATTAGCTTACAACTATTGGAACATAGCTAAAACAATCATATGCCCACAAATGAACCCAAAAAGCATAGGGTTGATTATAATAATTGTTAGGGCTATTTAATTCTATTGTAATTGGTTGTATTTGCTGTATGATTGATTCATGAGTATGCTTCTTGGTATTATTATCCTGTGGGATCAAGGAGAAGAGAATAGAATTGGATGGGCAAGTGAAAACACAAAAAGTAAGATATCTCAACTCACCATGATACCTAATTAACCAACTGAGCCAACCTCGTTGGATTTGAGATTATACTAAAAAAACGTTAGACGCCAAGCTAACCATATTATGTATAACGGTTTTCAAGAAATGAGAGCAAAGATACTTTGGATGGCAAGCTAACCAATTACCGAGCTAGCTAACCTTGTTGGATGGACTTTGGATTATGCCATGATTGGGGGCAAAAATTCAAACATTGAAAATTGGGTGGCACATTAAGAACCAGCCCTTTATATATAGTTAGGTCCCATCAAAAAGTGAATTGTTCCAATCCATTCTATACAGTCTGCTCACAAGCCCTAAAATTTAGGGTTAGGGTAATGGCGTGGTGATCAAAAGCGAGACGATATTTGCATTTCAGCTGAAGTTTTTGCTCCTCTTGATCGTAAGAGTGTGCGCTAATGCGCTGCCTGCGCACCTCAACTTCTGTTGGCGATGTTGCTGCAGCTATCCCGGTATGAAATAGCGATTTTAGCCTAAATTTGATGCTTTTCAGCATTAAAAAACAAAAAGTTTGATGCTTGCAAGCGTTTGCAACAGTTTGTTTGATCGCATTCAGCAATTAGTTGAGATTCAATATAGAAATCTGCAAATGGGTGGTGTAATTTTTGCATAAAAAAGTGATGCAATTAACTGAACTGTAGCTGTGGTTGTAGCAGTAAATAGCTGTGACAATTATGGAATCGGGAACGTAGGATAGGGCTAGCGATTGCGATTGTGATGAAGAAAGGTGCAACACTGAGTCTTGCATTCTGTTTTTGGGAATGAGACATCATGATGTCATGTGATGCTGGTAGTACTGTGCAATGGTGGAGGGACTCTCTCGCAACAGTGCATGAGGAAATGTTTTTAAAGTCCCGCATAGTGCTAGTAGATCTGTGTGCAATAGGAACTTAGCTAGGTGGGAGCTTTAATGGTGTTCCCTAGTCTGGTATAGAAAAGCCCGCATTGCGGAGTCGCTGTATTTGGGACCAGTTGCCATAAGCTACTAGTAGTGGGATGGTGGATGAAACGATTCGGAGTGAATTCTGGCACGCACAACGCAAAGGTGCTTATTGTTTGGATATGGTTAGATGCGCGAATGTTCATGTGAGGGATTGTTTTAAGGATTGAAATAGAAGGATTTTGAAGGGTCTATTGTTCACTGCTGCCCTTAGAGGTGTGATTTAGAAAAGTTTATGGATATGTATTGAAAATGGGTTTGCATTCCAATATTTTGTGTGTTTTGGTAGGGTAAGTGTTATTGCTGGTTCCTTGTTTTCAAGGGTTCTATTTGAGAAGTGATTAGAGTAATCTGATGCTGATTTTTAGCTTCTCTGGCTATCGCTGAGTTTTTTGTATATTTTATTTTGCTTTCTGCTTATGGATTGCATAAAGCTATAAAAGAGACACTTTTGCATAATAAATTTTACTCTCCTATTGAAGACACTCAATGGTTGCCTGTGCCTTTCCTACAGATAGCAAGTGAATAACTTTCTGGATTAAGTTCACCTTCTCCAAAACCAGAGGTTCATTTTTGAAGACTTATATCCATGTCAGACTCTTTGGACCACCTTGTGCTGGCGCTGCATGATGCAGAAGCTGTAAAGTTCGGTAACTTCAAGTTGAAAAGTGGGATATCATCCCCCATATACATAGATCTCAGAGTCATTGTATCTTACCCATCTCTTCTGCGAGATGTATCGGCAGCTCTTTGGTCTGCAGTTGCTTCAATACAGTATGATCTTATTTGTGGTGTTCCTTACACTGCTCTTCCGATTGCAACATGTATATCTCTGACTCATAATATCCCCATGGTGATGAGGAGAAAAGAGGTCAAGGACTATGGTACCAAGAAAGCAATTGAGGGTGCTTTCAAGGAAGGGCAGAAGTGTCTGGTCATTGAAGACCTTGTAACAAGTGGAGCTTCAGTTCTTGAGACTGTGGCTCCTCTGAACGCAGCTGGACTGCAGGTGTCAGATGTGGTGGTTTTGATTGACAGGGAGCAAGGGGGCCCTTTAAACCTAGCACAACAAGACCTGACATTGCATGCAGCATTAACGTTAAGTCACATTGTAGAGGTTCTGGTTGGGCATGAGAGGCTTACCGAGGACATTGCAGCATCTGTTAAAAAGTTTATTCAAGAAAATCAGACGTCAATTCCAGTGCTATCGACATTAACTCCAGCCAAAGTGCCTCCTTCCTTTAGAAAAAGACTTTCTTATGGAGAAAAGGCTACTCTATCACAAAATCCAACTGGAAAGAAATTGTTGGAATTGATGGAGCACAAGAAAACCAATTTATGTGTAGCTGCAGATGTTTCTACTGCTGATGAGCTGCTCAAATTGGCAGATGTTGTATGTGCTTAGTTTTTGATGTAGTTATTTCTATGTCTACGTAAGATTTACCATGACCATCAGTGCTATTGATGCTAAGGTGATATTTATGATTATGCAGATATTCTGGTTCAATGGTAGTCGCAGACCTAGCTACTTGGAGGAGTCTTACATTTTTTCTTTATGTTTAGAGAATCTAAGTGGCTGATTTGATGCTGAATTTGATTTTTTCTTTATAGAGAATCTAAGTAGCTGACATTATGCATCATGGGAACAGTAGTTTTTGGTTTATATTGATTTTTTGAAATGCAATTAGAGGGCTTGATATGCACAAATTTTTTGCATGCAGGTGGGTCCAGAGATATGTGTGCTGAAAACCCATGTTGACATTTATCCTGATTTTACACCAGATTTTGGAGCAAAACTTCGAAAGGTGAGAGAGAGAGAGAGAGAGAGAGAGAGAGAGAGAGAGAGAGAGAGGAGTCGCTAAGATCCGTTCTTTTTTTCTAATTTTAATGAGCTAGGGCTTCGATTCTGAGCACATTTGCATTTCTGTAATTCTGTGCTTGTGTCTGTTAAAATCACTTTAGTTTGCTCGCTAAGATCTCAATCTGCTGCAGTTTAATCATGTTTTCCTTCAATGAAGTAATCAATTTTTATATTCATTAAGGTACAATCCGACACATGTTTTAGTAAGTTCTGATAAACTGGACTTCTTGTTCAATGTTGCTTGCTCAAGAGCAAATATGTTTTTCTTGAACACAGGTTGCTGACAAGCATAATTTTTTGATATTCGAGGATAGAAAGTTTGCTGACATTGGAAACACAGTGAATATGCAGTATGAAGGGTATGGCTAAGGCTCTGTCATTTTCAATTGATGTGGAAACATTGTGTACTATCTGTTTTCAATTTGTCGTCAGTTGTCAAATTGATTGTTCAATGTCTGTAATGTATTTAATTACTAGCCCTTAAAGTTCTCGCAACTGTTCCTACTTTTTGTTTCTTTTCCAAGTCTGTCACCGTTGTAACATATCTGTGCTGTAGAGATGCGCTTTGATGAAAAATCTTCACCTTCTGCCTGATTCACTCTGCTTGTACTTTTCAGGGGTATATACAAGATTGTAGACTGGGCAGACATCACAAATGCTCATATTATTTCAGGTCCAGGCATAGTTGAAGGCTTGAAGTTGAAGGTGTATATATCTTGACTGTTATTGCCATAATGCTGCATGCATATGTGCTATCTTGAACCTTAACGCTTAAGAAACTGGCAATGATGTTTTGTGACTCACATAACAGGGCTGGTTGTTCATGGTCTGAATGTGCCAGGGTTTGCCACACAACAGAGGTCTGCTTCTGTTGGCTGAAATGAGCTCGAGTGGAACATTTGCTAAGGGAGATTACACTCTGGCTGCAGCAAAAATTGCAAATGAGCATCCGGATTTTGTTATTGGCTTCATATCTATAAATCCTGCATCTTGGCCTGAGGAACCAGGTAGTGCAGCTTTTGTTCATATGACTCCAGGAGTGCAGCTGGATGTTGGTGGGGATGGGCTTGGCCAACAATACAACACCCCGAAATCGGTGAGTCCCTCTGCATGTATGTCATGGAAATGACATCATGAAAAATGACTAAGTTCTCTTGCTTTGGTGAATATGGGATGCTGCCTGTACTCATGCCAGTCTCCTTTGAACAATATGTTGCTGTTTGCATCTAAAATTCGGCCCAACATAGAGCAACCGAGGAACAAACTGTCCTCTTGTGAGTTCTGTTCATAGAAGGTCAGCAAAAGCAAAAGTAGAAGACATCAGATGGGGACCTTTTTAGGAATCTTGGCAGTCTCTAGAGGGTCCGTGCCCTACTAGAAGGTCTCCTTCCTGGAAAGTATAAGATATTTGACCCAATGTTGCCTTTTGCTTTATAATGTCGTCAATGGGGAGGGAACAATCGAATAGTTGAGTCTTGAGAAACATGGATGGCTTGACCTAAAAAAAAACATGGACATTTGCAGATCGATAGGCTTAGGCCAATTATGAACAGAATGAAGTTTGGAAGCTTCAAGTTTGACAATTGGAAGCAAGAAAGTTGAAGCATTCCAGCGCATATGGAACAAAGAAGATTTACAACGCTGAACTGTAGTTCTTCTTAGGACAATAGGATTAAGAAAAACTTACGATAGAGAATAGAGACGTGGACGGCTTTGCCATTGAGTGGTTGAAGGGCCATTGTAACAACTAGAGGCATAACTGAGAATCCACAGAATCATAATCGTGTGGGGGATTGTGTTAGATTCATTACAAATATGATGCAGAGATCTTACTTTTGGGAAATGTTTTCTATGCGGAAAACATAGATCCCTTGGAAAATAGAAATGAGAAATGAGAAATATGATATGTAGGAAATGGGCAAATGCATCATTTTCATCAAGTTTGTGTGAAAGTTTACCAATCTGCAACATTCAATTGGAACTGTAAACTTCTAACACATTCCATCCATTCGCTGCTTGTAAGGTTTCACGCAAATATGATGTCAATACATGTTTTCTCAGTAGGGAAACTTGCTTCTCACACGCAAATCATTCAAATGTGCTAAGGGGATGTTTCTGATACAATTTTGGATCATGAAAATGTCAACTGTATTGACAAGGTGGGGGAGGGGGCAAGACAATGGACCCTATATATAGCAAGTTATGGTGTGTTGCATATGTACATACCATGTGATTTCTTGTAAACCGTGTATTTTATGGCCCGCGGGTATGACAAACTTTGGGATACTTCAAATACTTTTTGGCCGTACAGGATACGGTGCATGTGGGACTACAGTGACAACATTGGACCACAATGTCGAGCAGGGTAACTGTAATGCTACATTCGAAGCATAAATTATTGGCATCGAAGAAAAAAAGGGCGTGAAATTGGCCACAAGGTATTGAATGACAGACTTAGGCCATGCCAATAATAGCCATCAGATTGGAGGCTTAGCCTTCACAAGAGGAGAAAATGCTTGAGGATGACCATACTTCTGCTCAAAAGTATGGACAAGAGACATAGCCTATTCTAGTGTGTCTAGAGAATATCGTTTATCAAAGGATCTTATAAGCCAACAAGGTACTGTGGAATAATTTTCCTGAGAAGTTTTGTGGAAAGAGATAGGAGAACTACACAAGTAACTGTCCTCTCAACTCAGCCCTTGTTCTTCAAAACATTTGAAATTTCCTGCTAGTACACTAAGCTCTGAAAATCTATCATCGTTGCTCTTGCATGTTGCTCAAGACTTTCTCAATTGGACAGTCTAGGTATGTTATTTTTGTGGATGTTCTACTTATGTGTCTCTCACCACTCTCGAGCTTTTCCATCCATTTGAATAGTAGCAAGCTATCAGTGAATTGGTCTTTGGATACATCTTAAAAGCTGTAATAACTCATTACCATTAAATGAACAGGATAAGCAGATGCTTGTACCTCATCCATGGAATCTTGGATTAGTGAAGCAATTTTGACTTGCATGGACTGTAGTTGTTGCACCAGAAACTGTAATGTCGATAAAATAATTTCTTTGGTCTTGCTAAGAACTTGCTCCTGCAAATGAGTAACAAGACGTCGGACCTCTTGGCGTTTTTTTATTTACCATGATGAATTTCAAGGGTTGGTTATATGGAAAACTGAGAAGCAGTACGTGTAGAAAATAAGCTCAAATTATATATTGTAAGCATTAAAAATTGTGCAAATTTGACATAGACAGCTGGACAAGATGTAGAAGGAATAGTGCTTAGAAGATGTCAAAATGTATCCACAAGCTGTGTTGCAGCGGATCGCGATCCGGAAGGAGCACGATTTGGATCGCGCGTTCCAGATTGCTCGAGTTCCGGGACCAGAAACTCTGTCCCGGAACGCGAAAAAAATTTCAAATTTTTTTATGTGGGCCGCAAGCAGGCAGCCCGTGGCCCACATAAATTTTTTTGCCTTCTGAGAGTTGGAGAGTGAGAGAGAGCAAGGATGAGGAGGTGATGGTGGATTTTGGGCAGTGTGGGGCATCCATCCGTGCGTGATCAGGACGGTGGAAGCGACGAGGTGGCGGCGTTTGTCTCCAAAACGATTTTAGGTAAGTTTTGACTTCAAACCTTGGTAGCTCATAGAATGAGCTGTAGGCAACGTAATGAAGTGGTTTTTGGTTTCAAATCATCTGTATTGAACCCCACAGAGATGCTCATGTTGTTAGTTTTTCCTATTTTTGCTTGTATCAAAAGATATGAATCTCATGCCCCTTTTCCATGTGTTTTTGACTCTTTTTGCAAAGTAGCTTATAATCATCTGATTGAGGTGCAATTTTAGGCTAAACTGTGTTTCTTCATGCCCTCAAACATGCCTGTGCTGTTAGTTTCGGTTTTTATCGCTTCTAGAGAATGTTTTCGGTTTAGGGCCCAAATCACATGCGTTTTAGGGTTTAGGGTTGATGTTCGCATCAATCCGAATGTTGTTGCTACCAACAGAATACTGACATGTGATTGTTTGCTTCCTCTATTGCAGGTCTGATACATTGGCTGAGTCACACGATCTGATACATTGACAGATTCACACGATGCCGGTCCTTGGGTAGAGGCATTTGGTGAGAGGTAGAGTTGACAGAGGGGGATGTGGCTACGCACCAGGGATCTGGTGCCCGCAGATGGAGATGCCTGCATTGTGGCGGCATCTTTATTGGTTCTCTTACCAGGGTTAGGGCCCATTTGCTACGACTCACCAGGCCAGATGGGCGGGGGATGGGCATATCCATTTGCCCTCGCATATCAGATGCAGAGGTGGAGAGATTGATGGACACATACGGGCGTGACGGTTCATCTCTTGAGCCTTTGAGACCATCTCACAGTGCTGTTCGTGGGTCAATGGCAGGAGCAGGGACTAGAGCAGGTTCGGGACATGGTAGAGGTGCAGGGTCCAGAGCAGATGCAGAGGCAAGGCCTAGTCACATGGGGGGAGATGTTCCTAGAGCATCCAGCACACATGCAGAGATAGGGCCTAGTCACGTGGGGGGGGATGTTCGTAGAGCATCTAGCACATATGCATCCTCTCGTCCAGTTGTTCCTTCAGCCGCAAGTCCATCTCGTCCAGCGTCGTCATCAGTTGCTGACGCACCATTTACAGAGTCAAATCATGCCACAAAGGGCCGCAGCGATGCAGCAGGCGATGCTCCACAGTCAGACACACCTTCAGCACGCCCATCTACTGTTTCTGGTGGGCATTCTAGACCAGGAGAGTCCTCTATGCAACAGAGAGCGGTTAGGGCTAGGCAGCAGACATTGGAACGAGGTGCGTGGCAGAGACATCATCATGCCCTGTGTACCCGACGGATTGGCCAGCTGTTCTATGAGTGTGGCATTCCTTTTGCTGTTGCAGACACTTGGATCTTAAGAGACACTTGCCTTCAGATAGCATCAGCTGATTCGTCATGGAGGCCTCCGAGGAGAGAGGCATTGCGCACGACCATTCTACGATAGGAGGAGGAGACCATCACACGGGAGCTGAGCTCCATCCGCATAGCGTGGCAGACGTAAGAAGTTTTTGCTACGCTTTACCACTTCATTTGTTTCAATCTAGAAATTACCACAATGTTTGCAAGTGCACATGTCTAAGAAATGTTGTATTTTTGCAGCTATGGATGCTCGATATTGAGCGATGGAAGAGCGTAAACGACGCGACTCATAAGCAATAATACACTGAGACTGACGAAGCAAGGCACCCAAACCAACATTACTAGCATCGGTCTCAACAATAAATTTCTGATCAAACTGTGGTAAACACAGGACAGAGGCCTCCACAACAACACGACGAAGAGTGTCAAAGGCGAACTGACAATCAGAAGTCCAAACAAAAGCACTAGACTTCTTCAAAAGGGCATGAAGAGGGGCAGCCACAGTGGCAAAGTGAGGAACAAGACGACGAAGGTGAGTAGCGAGACCAAGAAACATACGAACATGGTGGACATCTGTGGGAACAGGCCAATCAGCGATTGCCCGAACCTTATGAGGGTCCAAACGAATACGACCATCACAAATGAGAAATCCTAAAAACTCAATCTCAACAACAGCAAAGGAACACTTAGAAAGTTTAGCAAACAACTGGTGATGAACAAGCAATATAAAAACATATGAAAGACGTAACACATGCTCATCAAGAGTCTTACTAAAAACAAGAATATCATCAAAATAAACTAAAACACAACGACCAAGGAGAGGACGCATGATGTTATTCATCACATTCTGGAACGTAGGTGGACCATTAGTAACACCAAAAGGAAGAACACGAAACTCATACAAACCAAGATGGGTACGAAACGCAGTCTTGTGTTCGTCGGAAGGATGCATCCTAATCTGGTGATAGCCGGAACGTAAGTCTATCTTAGAGAAAAGATGAGAGGTGCCTAACTGGTCAAAGAGATCATCCATGTGAGGAATAGGATACTGGTTACGGATGGTTATTGAGGGCACGATAATCAATGCAGAGGCGTTTGGAACCATCTTTCTTACTGGCAAGGAGAACAGGGCCACCAAAAGGACTGTGACTAGGAACAATAAGGCCCTGATCTAGTAAAGCAGTAATCTGAAGCTCAACCTCATCACGCTCAGACTTAGACATACGGTAAGGAGGCCGGGAGGGAGGAGCAGAACCAGGACGCAAATCAATATGGTGGTTCACATCACGTAATGGTGGTAGCGTCGTAGGTTCTGAAAAGACAAATGCATACTGATGTAATAAGTCAGAGATCACCTGAGGAACAGCTGCTAGAGGAGAGGTAGTCACTGGAGAATTTGCTGCAGCACGCTGAACACATAATAAAGCTGCACAATGAGCCTTAGGTAGGCTGCGGATAAACTGCTCCCCGCTGATCAGCTGGAAATCTGCCTGAGAATCAATACCAGCAAGTGAGTGGGTCACTGCATCATGAACAAATGTCAATGTCTGCTGAGCCAGGTCCAAAGTAACTGCTCCCAATGAAGCAAACCAATCAGCACCAAGGATAAGGTCATAGCGCTCCAGAGGAATGATATAAAGATCTGCCTGTCCAGAAAAATCACCAATGCGGTAGGATAATCCCTGAAACATCTGAGAACTAGGAAATGAGTGAGAACTGGCAACCTCGATTGTGAGAGGCTGTGGAGCAGGAATAGGTGAAGCGTGTATCCGGCTGAGAACATAACTGCTGATAAAGGAATGAGTGCTGCCTGTATCAACTAAAGCAATATACTCACGACCAGTAATGCGCACACGTAGCCGAATGGAGCGAGGACCGGGGCACCCTGTCCAGGTAGCATAAGCAAGCTGAGCATGGCAAGTAGCAGGAAGTAAATCAGTAGAAGGCTCAGGAGATAGATCAGGCTCATCAGATATATGAATGTAGATATCGGACTCATCTGGGGTAGTGCCCTCATGGTAGAAAACAGCAGTAGAAGTAGGCAGGGGCTGGCGGCAATCACGGGCAATGTGGTCAGGACTCTTACAACGAAAGCAAAGACGCTTCTGCTGAATGTTAGCGAACTCTGCAGACGTGTAACGTCGGACAAAAGCAGGACGAGGAGGCGGAGGGCGAGGAGGGGGAGAAGTAAGAGAAGAGGTCGGGACGACAGTGGATGGGGCAGATGGGGCCGGAGATGGTAGAGGTGAAAGAGATGGACGGGGTCGGGAAAAGCGAAAGGGAGCAGGATCAGGGTACTTATGCTGTAAAGTACTAGCAAGGGACATGGCCTCAACAAGTGTGGGTGGACGGAAAGAAGAGACATCGTATCGTAGAGCACCACGAAGTCCAGCAATGTAGTGAGAAATAAGCTCGGTGGGCTGAAGATCTGTAAAGAGGTAGGAAAGGTCCATAAACTGATCTGTATAGGAAGAAAGATCACCAGTCTGAGTAAGACTACGGAATATATCACGCTGGCGGCTCAGCCACTGAGGGTCAATCATAGCATGACGAAGATCACGACGAAAGGTAGGCCATAATTGGAGACCGTCCCGATCAGGGTCAAGTCGGTAGACCCGCCACCAAGTGGTAGCACGTCCATCTAAATGTAAGGCGGCTAAGTGGATCTTCTGAGGATCAGTCTTAGGGTAAATCTGAAAATAAGTCTCAAGCTTTGCAAACCAATTCTCTAACAAGTTCCTGTCAGAGGAACCAGAATAGGTGGCAAGCTGTACCCGATCACGAAAATCTCGAGCAAAATGTGGCTCAGGAGCTAGATGTCGTGGAAAATGTGACTCAGGAGCTGTAGGATGTGGAAAACCGGGTGGTGGGTTAGGTGGAAAATGAGGCCCACCGCCAAAGGAAGTAGACGAGGATGGAAGTCCAAATGGAGACCCAAATGATGAATGAACAGGGGCTTTGCCAGGTCCATGTGGCTGTAAGGAATCAATCTGTGACTGCATAGTGGCAAAGCCGGTCTGTAGAGTGGTAAAACCGGTCATCATTTGGTCGAAACGACTACTGAGGAGAGTAAGAGAGTCACGCATATCAGCAAACTGTTCATCTAAAGGTCCGGAATGACTCGCAGCTGTAGTGGGTGAGCTAGCCATGAGGAAGAAAAAGTAAGCGAGAAAAGAAATGTGCTAAACAATTGGACGAACTGAAGGAGAGGACATAAGTCATCACAACAGGCACGCCAATGAAAAGACACAATAGAACTCGCGATGTAAGATGAACGGAAAGGACAACTAAGTAAGAAATACCTCGTAACCGCAACCGGAAGTGAGCTGAAAAATAGTGGCGATATGTCGAGGTACCAGGCAGCGAGGAAACAAGGCTGAAAAATCAGAGATCGCCCTTCAAGGGTAAAAAATAGTTTGCGATAAAGACGGGGAGCAATCCCGATGCACGATGAAGTTGGGTGGGAGTGACTTTCTAAGCATCTAGGCGTGTTTGTATTTGTATTGTCCGAGGTAGGGTGAGCTGAAATTGAGGCGGATGTAGGGCGCCAGCTATGGTGGAGTGTGGGCGTCCAAGAGAGGTAGTAAACGGCAAAAAAGAATTGGATAAAAAAGATGGGTTGGTAGGGTGCTAGGAGTGGCTGATGGAAGGTGGCGAATAGGGGCAGCAAAAAGCGGAAATTTTCAGCAAAGGAAGGAGCAGTAGGGCGCTGGTCAGCAAGCATGAGGGCGCCCAATAGGGCAGCAAATAGGAGGCAGTAGGGCGCCCAAAATAGGGGAGGAAAAAGGCTGAAAATGCAGCAGTAGGCAGCCAGCAAGAGGGCGCTAGAAATGGGCAGCAAGTGGGCGCTTGTCCTCCTCCGATTCGTCGTGAAAATCTGCAAGACAATTGTGGAGAAATGCTGAAGATCCGGTTGAAAAATGGTGAAGATCCAAGCTGAAGATGGGCGCCCTCCTGTGAGAGAAAAATCTGCTCAATGGAGATGCTCAGGAAAGTGCTCTGATACCAAGTTATGAACGTAGCCATGGCTGATCTAGATTTAGTCTATGAAAGCATCACATAAGCAAGACTTAACCCTAGAAAGCAGGAGAGAGAAAGCTTAAAGAGACTAAAGAAGGAGATCATATCATAAGCCAAGTAACAAATGACACAGAATCCCTACTTATAGCCAAGAGGAAGCCCTAAAAGGAAGCTTCCAGTGGCTAGGGCCAAACTGAGAGGGAAAATAGTGCGCCCTCCAAGAAGGCCCCCACTCTCAGTAATATGACCAAATAACCAATATAGTGAATCATAGGGCCCAAGGCCAATAATATGGTCTAAATGTCAATAATAGGGCCCAAGGCCAACCATATAGTCTAAATGTCAAATAAACGAATAAAAAAGGGCCCAAAGCTTGCCTATGCATAAAGTAAAGTAAATGTAAATGGACATGGCGAATGTAACGAGCCGAGTCCATAACTGCAAGCCTATTTCTACACCATATGACAGTGGATGTAAGCTTACTAAAGCTGAGGAAGATCAGGATGTAGATGAGACGTTATATAGAAAGCTTGTTGGAAGCTTAATCTATCTAACTACTACAAGACCAGATATTGCTTATGCTGTGAGTATGGTTAGTCAGTTTATGGCTAAGCCTAAGCAGATTCATTGGAAAGTTGCTAAGCGAATACTCAGATATATCCAGGGCAACTTTGAGATTTGGTATTCTCTATGGTATACAGGATGATTTGAAGTTACAGGGATATGTGGATGCTGATTGGGCTGGAGATGCGGAAGACCGAAGATCTACTACAGGTTATGTTTTTAGTCTTGGTTCTGGTGCCATCTCTTGGAGTTCAAAGAAGCAACATACTATTGCTTTATCATCTGCAGAGGCAGAATATCGAGCTACTACGAGTGCAACATGTGAAGCAATATGGTTGCGAAGGATTCTACATGATCTACATATGGTACAAGATTCACCTACGGTACTTCAATGTGACAATCAGAGTTGTATTAAACTGGTGAAAAATCCAGTTTTTCACAGCAGGGCAAAGCATATTGAAGTCCAACAACACTTCATCAGAGAGAAAATTCAAAGTAATGGAGTGGAGCTTTATCAAAGGTCTTGGCAAAGAAAAATTTTAGAAGTTTAGAGAACTTCTAGGAGTAATAGATAACAAAGTAAACATTAAGGGGGAGTGTTAGAAATTAATGTTTATTTGACACCCCTTAATGATAGTTTGGCCATGCCTGCGTGCTATTTTTAGGGGGCCATTACTATTTATAGTAAGTCATATTTTAGGGTCATTACTATTTATAGTAAATTCGTTTTTTAGTCATGCATGTAGGTGGGTGCACTACTACTAGAATAGGATTTGCTTTTATCACTTAGAAACTCATCTTGGGTGTTTACCCAATATAGGTAGTAATTATAGCAATTGGCTTTTTGTCTTTTGCTATTTACTTTAGGCTCATTAGCTTTTATCAATCATTAGAGAAACTATTTAAGAAGGCTGGCACCCCACCACAATCATTCCATTCAATTCAATGAGCTAGAGCAATTGCTCAATTCTCCTATGATCTGAATTCTCTCTATGCTTCGGTTTTTTGTGAGTGCTAGTAGGACTAGTATCTCCATCTAGAATTTGTATCACAAATTTTTGACACCCGTGCCCCGCCAAAGACTTGTGACCCGCTTGGTCACCCTGACTACCTGCCGGCTAGCGTCTCGTCACTGACGGCTAGGGTCCCGACGGTCAAAACACATCGTGTCTTTGACAGCTTGTCAGGTGGCGACACCGGATCACTGTCGAGACCATGATAGAGCCGTAACTAGGCTCTAACAATCCTTTCCTCCTCTGACAAGTCATCGGTCCTCGATGACAAACTCCGGGTAAGACTTCTGCAACGCCTGTCGCGTCTCCCAGGTAGCATCTGACAATGGATGCCCTTTCTAAGTTACTAGATACTCTTGGAGGAGGCGATTACACAATCGTCGCTCCCTTTGATCTAGGACTCTTTCTGGCCCATAACCTGCGGTGTCTTTCTCCTCTAGAGACACTAGACCTTCCACCAGGCTATCGCCATCGTGCAAACATTTCTTCAGTTTGCTAACATGAACTATTGGATGCACCTTGCATCCCACAGGTAGCTGTAGCTTATAAGCTACTTGGCTCACCTTCTTGATAATCAACCATGGTCCACAATACCTAGGAGATAACTTGGCGCACCTTCCAGTGCGTAGCACCTTCGACGCTTTACCCAGTCTGTTTGCGAACTACTAACATATGCCCTAAGGATATCTTCCAAGATCTGGTTCACTCGCTCTGTCTGACCATCCGTCTGAGGATGCTCAGAGCTACTCATCCGCAACTGTGTTCCCAGCTTGGCGAACACCTCAATCCAAAAATTTCCCATAAACTTGGAATCCTTGTCAGACACAATGGACTTCGGAAGGCCATGCAACCTGACAATATTCTGAATAAACAACTCAGCCACTTGCGGAGCTGTGACCTTCTTGGTCGTTGCGATGAAATGAGCCATCTTGGAAAACCTGTCTACCACTACCATAACGGAATTGAATCCATTCTGGGTCTTGGGTAGCCCAACAATAAAATCCATAGAGATGCTTTCCCACCTTCCTGTAGGTATCTCAAGTGGATGTAGCAAGCCCGGAGGACTTACTCTCTCGGCCTTGTTCACTTGACAAGCCGTGCAATGCTGGACGTACTCTCTTACATCTCGCTGCAATTGTGGCCAGAAAAAATGCCTTCTTAAAAGCTCACTGGTCTCATCAATACCAAGGTGCCCGCAGGGACTATCATGGCATTCATGAAGTATCTTACGGTGAATATCCTTCACGTATGGCACGAATACTTTTCCGTTTCTAAACAACATACCTTCCTTCACGGTGTATGTCAAATAAGTACTGGTGTGTGCCTCTACGGAAGCGACAGGTGAGGTTGACTCTTCCACTTGGTCGACTATCTTGCATGCATAGGCCACACACGTTGACAATGTGGGTCCTTTTGCTGAGCCCTCTTGATCCTCCATGGGATCACTTTCAACTACAGGCAAGGCTCATCTGATGCAGTACCAACGATAGTGCATCAGCGATTACATTTTCCTTCTCTCTTCGGAAGCGAATTTCTAAATGAAATTCTTGCATCAGCTCGGCCCACTGAGCTTGGCGGCCTTGCTGCATAAAAGACTTTAAAGTATGATGATCTGTGTACACATAAAACTCGGCGCCATATAAATAATGTCTCCACACCTTGAGCGCATGTACTCACATGCAGCTCTTGCTCCTGTGCGGGTATACCATCTTGGCTCAACACTGCACCTACGACAATGCGGTTTCTGGGTATCAACAATCTTGAGAACTGGAGCCATGGCCAGCGCCTCCGTCAAGTTCTCAAACTTGTGCTTAGCTTCAGCAACCCACCGGACTACAGCGTTGTTTTTCCAAAACTGCTCCATCAAAGGAGCAGCAACCCTAGAATAGTTCCTAACGAACTGTCGGTAGAACTTGCAAAAAACTTAAGAAAGATTGCAACTGGTGTATATCGGCAAGCCTCGGCCACTTCTAGACCACAGCCACCCTCGGCGGGATCAACCAAAATACCCAAAGCGGTCACCACTCGACACGAGTCTTACCGAACTCGGTCGTCTTATTATTGGCATACAAGACACAAGCTTGTAACTTGCCAAATACGGTCTGGAGATGAACTTCATGCTCCTCTATTGTCTTACTAAAGACCAGTATGTCATCAACAAAATTGACGACAAAGTTGCCCATAAGTCACTCCTGGCATAGTTCATGAGCACCATGAACGTGGTTGGAGCATTGGTTAGCCCAAACGACATAACCCATACTCATAATGCCCAAAAACGGGTTCGGAAGACCGTCTTCTGGACGTCTTCGTCTCGAATCCGTATTTGATGGTAGCCACTCTCAAGATCTATCTTACTGAAAGTGGTTGCGCCTTGCAACGTATCCTGTAGATCATCAACCTTGGGCAACGGATACTTGTGCTTTACAGTGATTGTATTCAATCACTTGTATTCTACGCACATCCAAAAACTACCATCCAGTTTCTTGACAAGTAAAATAGGAGAGGCAAAAGGTGAATTACTAGGGGGATGTACCCTAGCTTGAGATACTCCTCCAACATGTTGCTGACAAGGACAATCTTTGACAAGATGCTTGCCAAGACAGAAAAAACATAATCCGTCTTTCTTGGACTTGTCCTTTTGCTTTGGACTGAGGGGAGACTTGTTGTAAGCATGACAAGCCATAGGAGATGCCTCTTTGCGCTTCAAAGTCTGCTGCATCTGGATAGAATCCCTCTACGATAAGTCCTTCTGACCAGCTTGGCCAAACTCTCGCCTGCCCTTCTTCAGAGGCCAACTTTGCCTAGAAGGCCGGTGTGTAGAATGAACCTCTTAACCATAGGCACCCCCTCTTTGAGTCCTTCTACCTGCTATTCCTGTCAACTGGCACTTGGCATCCACCTGTGGGTGGTCAGTTCACTTGGCATGCATGGCCTCTGTGACCTGTGAATACTGAGTGACTCATAGGGTACCACCCCCGTGCCCCGCCAAAGACCTGTGACCCGCTTGGTCACCCCGACTACTTGCCGGCTAGCATCTCGTCACTGACGGCTAGGGTCCCGACGGTCAAAACACACCGCGTCTCTGTCAGCTCATCAACAGGCGGCCACACCGGATCACTGCTCGTGACGCACCGGTCCCAATTTGGGACAAATGTCCTCGTCGGTCACCGACCCTTGCCAATACTAGGCGGCCCTCTGGTAACCGGCCATGCCGAGATCATGATAGAGCCGTAACTGGGCTCTAACAACAACTCATGATGACTAAGTCATCCAAATGTAACTCCATCTTTCTTGATGTGGCCTGAAACTTGCTTCTTTCAAGAAAAAGCCTGCGAAAATATTTGTCAATGCAACTATACTGTGCTCTTCGGGTTGGCTTCAAGCCATAAAGGCTTTTGAGAGTTCATGATAGTCGTCATCAAAGCAAACCTTGTTTCTTGTCTTTCATGCCTAGGCCTGAAGTTTTTTCTTGCTCCTTGAATGATTTGATTCTCCTTCTTCAAGGATTTGGCCTTTCTTCAAGCTATCAAATGCTCAAATGCTCATCTTGGCAGCTTCTTAGGTGGTGATGAAGGAGGTGTCCATGTGTCCCAAGGTGTAGGAGTGGTGTTCCTTTTTCTTGCCTCTGTAGGAAATAGAAGCCTAAGGATCCAGGATCTTAACTATTCAATCACACAAAGCATTCTCAAAAGAAAGAGAGAGATGGCTAGAAACCCTCTTATAGAAACTCGTGGACAGCCAAGGAGAATAGTCAATATTGCTTACAAAAGTGTCTCATACAAATGGGATGCACACATATATATAGTCCAAGATGACTATCTAAGTTCATGACTATTGGCTATCCAACTACTTGACTATTGGCTATCCAACTACTTGATTGTTAACTATCCAACTTTCTATAAGTTACATAGAAAGAATAAGGTACCTCCAATATGTCAAGTTGGGGTACTTAATGTCAGTGGACCCATGAGTCCCTACCAAGTTAATTTCATACTAACCTAGCTAACTCTAAGTTTAGTAGGCCTAATATAATAAATGACCATGGTTACACAACTCTCGACCTTTTGGGTCAAAGTAACCTATGGTAATGTAATCAATTCCATTTACATTCCAACACCCTCCTTAATTGGAAATGCATAACATAACATGAAGTAGCTTCTTGAAAGAGAAAAATGCAACTTGCTGTCCGAACTTCATGTCGCCAAATAAACTTCGCACCGAAGTAGTCGAAATCTCATCCCCAATCATGTCCAACATATAAAAGGACGTAATAATGAAGCATCAAGTCGAAGGGTGAGGATTTGCATGCTCCATCCGAAGTAGGGAACCAACATAAACTTGGCAATAAGTCGAAACATGGACCTGTAATCCATCATAGGCTCTCACATTATTCGAAAATACTTCTTATCATAAGGACAATAAAAAAGAGTACCAAACTCTTTTGACATCACATCCTCCCGAACCTTACCATCAATAACTTGCTCACATAGAATAGGCAATGTACCAACATCATGATGAAGAGTAAGTGTAGAACCAAAAAAATCAGCAAGAGGTACTGATTTTAAAGAGGCATGTGCCTTCTCTTCGTAGTAAGACATTTCTTTGTTGTCCAGCAAAGTCTCTAATAGCCGACAAGGAACTGTTATGGGCTGTTCAACACTTTGCTGCCAAAAGTGTTCCCAGCATGGACCATGTTGTCCATAATTTTTTGCAGGCTGTTCCTGAAGCATAATGGACTGCTCATGATGTAAAATGGGCTGTAAATGACCAAAAGAAGATGACTGAACGTGCTGTCCAACGTCTTCATCATAAAAGTTTGGCAAACTATTAAGAGATGCATCAACGATGGTGTCATCAAAGCTGTCCCTCGAAGAGATATGGGATGACATAGAACATTCTTCAAGTAATGAATAATTCTCTCCAATCAAATGCTCACTCTTAACACTTTGAACAAAAGTACTAATTGACACATGTTGACTCCCTCCTCGATTAGTACAAAAAGGTTCCAAAGAGTGCTTGAATTTTTCGGCCTTTGCTAAAACATCAAATTGAAAAGGTTTCGCATGAAACTTTTCACTAATGCATCCATCGCATGCATCAACTTGCGGTGACTTGAAAAAAGAAGATTGTTTCAACATCTGCTCAATGTATCGTTGTTGAGAGATGAAGATTCCAGCCCCATGTGGAAGATCAACAAGAACCCAAGTGTGGTTCTTCATGAGTGAGTTGTACTCCTCTTGCATCGCATCCTCTCAACATTTTACTCCTCTGGCCTGCTCATAAAAAATAGGTTCTACTGTACCATCCTCAATAGAAGTTAGAGCAAAATCAGAAAAATCAGCAAATTTTATTGATTTAGTAGAGGCATGAGTCTTCTCTTCATAGAAATGATCCACTTTGCTGTCCTGCAAAGTCTGCAACAACCATTTAGGGACTGGTTTGGGCTGTCCAACAGCCTTACCTTTGTCAACACTTTGCTGTCCAAAGTGTTCCGAACTTGGACCTTGCTGTCCAATGTTTTCTGAACTTGGACCTTGCTGTCCAATGTTCAACAGGCTGCTCTTCACCATAAATAGGTTCTTCTTGATGAACTATGGGCTGCAAAATTGAAGGAGTAGTGGGCTGTCCACTAGAAGTTGTTGGCAGTCCCTTATCTTCACGACTCACTATGATTTTATTAGTATCCATATTAAACAATCTATAGCCCTGGCTTTCGCTACTATAGCCAACAAATATGCATTTAATTCCTTTATCATCAAGCTTGGTTCTTAGCTTATCGGGAATGAAAGCATAAGTCGTGCAACCAAAGATGCGTAAGTGAGAAACAATAGGCTTCTTACCATACCAAACTTCATAAGGAGTTAATACCTTCAAGGCTTTAGTAGGACACCGATTACTAATGTAAGCTGCCGTTATAACCGCTTCAGCCCAAACTTGTGAGGTAAGCCCTTTGCCTTGAGCATGCATCAAGCCATCTTTGAAGATAAGTACCGAACGTATTCTTTATATATTCCCCTCGGTCGGTACGTAAGATCTTCAAAGAGTGCCCAAACTGATTTTCTATCATTGCTAGAAAATCCTTAAAGTGTTGAAAATCTTCAGATTTTGCCTTCATAGGATAAATCCATGTAAATCTTGAAAGGTCATCAATAAAAGTAACAAAGTATTTACACCTTCCAATGGATTCGGTCCTCATTGGACCACATACATCACTATGAACCAAATCAAATTTGCCATCAACTCTAATAGTTCCATCAATTGGAAAAGCTTGCCTTCGAAATTTTCCAAGTATGCATCCTTCGCATACATGTCCTTTGAGATGCTCAATATTAGGAATGTCTTCAACCATATTGAATCTCTTCAACATCTTCAAGCTAACAAAGTTGAGATGTCCAAACCTAGCATGCCATAATTCAGCCAACTCCAAAGAATGTGAACTTGATGCAACAAGACAAAAAGATGATGAAGCTCTTCGCTCATAGGTATCCATAAGGAACAATCCACCACGTAATGTTCCCGAAGCAATGATCATTTGGGTCTTTGATAAGACATTTGTCTTCTTTGAATTCCACAACCAATCCTTGGTTCATAACTGTAGAGACCGAAATGAAATTCTTTTTTATTTTTGGAACATAAAGTACATTACGAATGTACTTTTCCTCACCATTGGGTAAGATAATGGGGATCACTCCAATACCTTTGATAGGATAAGAGGTGTTATTAACACCTTGAACTTTGCTTCCATCATGCACTTTCACAAGCTTTGTGAAGACCTCTTTGTGATAAGTCATATGACGTGTGGCACCGCTATCAATCACCCAATCAATAGATGAAAAAACAGCAACTTGTAAAGCTGAAAATGAGCTGTTTTCTGCTGAAAAACCAGCAAGATTTGAAGTGGCAGAAATCTCGTCTTTAGGAGAGATGAGATTATTAGTGACAAAAGCATAATCATTATTGAAAAGATTATCCTCCTTTTCAAATTGTTGTTCCAAAGTAATGATTACGCTACTTGTATTGTTACCTTTCTCTTTTTCCTTTGCAAGCCTCTTCCTACATTCTTTGATGTGATGCCCAAACTTCTTGCAATAGTGGCACTTCCCCTTCTTCTTGGAGTCTTGATCTTGAGCTTAGGTAAGAATTAGGAAGAGAGTTGAGAGTAATAGATACAAATTGTGAGTTCTCAATCACCTCATCAATACTAAGAAGCTCCTCTCGAAGATCCTTGATCTTCGTCAAGTGGTTTGTAAGCAAATCACCTTCTTGCATCTTTAAGATAGAAAGTTGATTTCGAAGATATACCACTTTTGCCGCATTCTTTACTTGAAACATCTTTGCAAGAGTCTCCCAAGCACTTTTGGAAGTCTTGCATGATCTAATATTTGGAAGGATAGATCTCTTCACTGATAATGCAATGACGGAATGTGCTTGTGCATCTCGTCGATCCCACTTCTTTTGCTCATCGGAAGACACCTCCGTAGATGAAGAAGTAGTTGTTCTAGATGGTGTAATAGGTGCCAAGGTAGGCGGCCTCTCTTCGTCACCATTAACTACTTTCCACAAACCTTTAGCAATTAGAAGGTTCTTTATCATGTAGCACCACAAGGAATAGTTTGTGCCATCCAGCCTATCTTCATTAAATAAAGAACCAATAGACTCCGATTCTTTAACCATAACAGAAAAATCAGCTTGTAGTAGATAGGAAATAGACTTTCCAAGACAAAATCTACTCAAAGGGCAACAACCTCAAAGCTGATATTATGAGCACAATAGATTGCAATACTCCACATGTCACAAGCCAGTCTCTCCAAGCTCGTGAATCCTAGAAGCCGGTGTGTAGAATGAACCTCCCAACCATAGGCACCCCCTCCTTGAGTCCTTCTACCTGCTATTCCCGTCAACTGGCACATGGCATCCACCTGTGGGTGATCAGTCCACTTGGCATGCCTAGCCCCTGTGACCTGTGAATACTGAGTGACTCATAGGGTACCACCCCCGTGCCCCGCCAAAGACTTGTGACCCTCTTGGTCACCCCGACTACTTGCCGGCTAGCATCTCGTCACTGACGGCTAGGGTCCCGACGGTCAAGACACACCGCATCTCTGACAACTTGTCAGGCGGGTCACTGCTCGTGACGCACCGGTCCCAACTTGGGACTGATGTCCTCCTCGGTCACTGGCCCTTGCCAATACTTGGCCTCAGGCCCTCAGGTGACCGTCTGTGCCAAGGTCATGATAGAGTCGTAACTGGACTCTAACAATCCTTCCCTCCTCTGGTAAGTCATCGGTCCTCGATGACAAACTCTGGGTAAGACTTCTGCAACGCCTGTCGTGTCTCCCAGGTAGCATCTGACAACGAATGACCTTTCCAGGTTACTTGATACTCTTGAAGGAGACGATTCCGCAATCGTCGCTCCCTTTGATCTAGGATTCCGTCTGGCCCATAACCTGTGGTGTCTTTCTCCTCAAGAGACACTAGACCTTCCACCAGGCTATCGCCATCGTGCAAACATTTCTTCAGTTTGCTAACATGGAATACTGGATGCACCTTGCTTCCAACAGGTAGCTGTAGCTTATAGGCTACTTGGCTCACCTTCTTAATAATCAACCATGGTCCACAATACCTAGGAGATAACTTGGCGCACTTTCCTGTGCGTAGCACCTTTGACTTCGAAGGGACTAGTAAATACATCCAATCTCCATTCTCAAATTCCCGATAGGTACGGTTCTCACGAGCATAACTCTCTGCCCTAGCTACAGCTTTGGACAAGTTATCTCGTGTCAACTCTAGCTTTTGCTGCATCTGAGCCAAAAACTCTACAGCAGTAGGCCCTATGCGGAATCCCTATGATTGCAGGACTCAGTGGCCTGAAACCATAATTGAGCTCAAATGGACTCAATCCAGTGGACGCATGTCTCTTATCATTGTACGGGAACTCCAATAGCGGTAAATGCTTTACCTAGTCTGTTTGCGTACTACTCACATATGCCCTAAGCATATCTTCCAAGATCCGATTCACTCGCTCTGTCTGGCCATCCGTCTGAGGATGCTCAGAGCTACTCATCCGCAACTGTGTTCCCAACTTGGCGAACACCTCAATCCAGAAACTCAGCCACTTGCGGAGCTGTGACCTTCTTGGTCGTTGCGATGAAATGAGCCATCTTGGAAAACCTGTCTACCACTACCATAACGGAATTGAATCCATTCTGGGTCTTGGGTAGCCCAACAATAAAATTCATAGAGATGCTTTCCCGCCTTCCTGTAGGTATCTCAAGTGGATGTAGCAAGCCCGGAGGACTTACTCTCTCGGCCTTGTTCACGGTACTCTCTTACATCCCGCTGCAATCGTGGCTAGAAATAATGCCTTCTCAAAAGCTCATTGGTCTTATCAACACCAGGGTGCCTTGTGCAGGGACTATCATGGCATTCATGAAGTATCTTACGACGAAGATCCTTTACGTCTGGCACGAAAACTTTTCCATTTCTCAAGAACATACCATCCTTCACGGTGTATGTTAAATATGTACTGGTGTGTCCCTCTACGGAAGCGACAGCCTCGACTGACTCTTCCGTTTGGTCGACTACCTTGCGCGCATTAGGCCACACACGCTGACAATGCGGGTCCTTTTCTTGAGCCTTCTTAATCTCCTCCATGAGACCATTGTCAACCACAGTAAAGCTCATCTGATGCAGTATACGAGATAGTGCATCAGCGACCACATTTTCCTTCCCTCTTCGGAAGCGAATTTCCAAATGAAATTCCTGCATCAGCTCGGCCCACCGAGCTTGGCGGCCCTTCAAATCTGGCTGAGTGCAAAAATACCTTAAAGTATGATGATCAGTGTACAAATAAAACTCGGCGCCATATAAATAATGTCTCCACACCTTGAGCGCATGTATAATCGCATACAGCTCTTGCTTGTGTGTAGGATATCTATGTTGAGCTGGTGTCAACTTCTTATTTTCAAAGGCTACTGGTCTACCCTCTTGGCTCAACACTGCACCTACGGCAATGCCACTTGCATCCGTCTCTAGGTCAAAAGGTTTCTGGGTATCCACAATCTTAAGAACTGGAGCCGTGGCCACAGTTTCCTGCACCATGTACTGCCTCTGACGATGCAAAAGCCAATCATCCGTCGCACGCACATGCTCATGTGGAGGAATAAACTGAGCTCTAAAAGCTCGCTTAAACTCAAGCCAGGTGGATGGAGCCTGGTTAGACTTCAACAACTTGCGCCACCACTTGTCAGCAAAATCAGTGAAATGGTAAGCAGCTTTGTGGACCCGCCAACCCTCATCAGTTGGGGACCGTTTCAAATCAAAATACTCTTCCCACTTATGCAACCACTGATGTACGATATCAGTACTGCGTTGGGGAGTGTTTCCAGCGAAACGGGTAGGTTTAATATCTTTGTCTTGTGGATAGGGTGGAGGTAACATAGGACGAACAACAGAAGACGGATAAGGTGGAGCATACTGCAAGAAAGACGCATAACCACCAACTACCATCATTGCTCGCATCTCTGCGACGGTCTTTTCCACACTATCCATGCGAGCTTGCACAGAAGGGGAAGTACCAGCAGGCGAACGGGCAGCCACTGTAGGCGGATTATGGGCAGAACTAAGCACAGGGCTGGGTGGTGGTGATGGAAGAGCAACGGGTGGACTAAGCGTAATATCAACTCTATCATCTTCCATTATGAAACACAACAGAGACAGCACGGAATCAAGCTAAAAATTGCACTTATTGAAACACAGTCAGGAAAAGAAATGTTCAGCCTATTGACAATTTAGAACTGAAAGAGACAAAAGGCAACTGGAAGGTAACAAAGCCAAGGACAGGTAGCGCTTCCCTTGCGTCCTACGCTGGTACACAAGTCGGTAAAGAACTTAATTTGGGCACCAAATCGGCTTGAAAGTCGAAAAAAACAGGAAAAAAGCGGGCTGTTTGACGTCGAATTTCTTCCAAACGGCAAAAGCTTCTCACGAACGGTCAATTAGCAGTAGGTCGCCCTCCTACTAGGCCCAATCTGAAACTTTAACAGCAGAAATCGGAGATAAATCGGAGAAGTTATGTCCAATCCGAAAATCTGACCTGTTTTTTGCTTGGAAACCGACTTTTTAGTGAAACAGAGGCAAATCTGCTCCAAAACTGGCGTATAATGGCTCTGAAGGATCGATATGGATACTAGAAACATGCTCCCAAAATCTGATCAGGATCTGAGAAGGCTCTGGAAAGTTATGAGCAAAAATCCTTCTGAAAAAATGCGTTGGAGCATCTGATTTCTTTTGCCAAGTTTTTCCTCCCTCAAACGGGTGTTTGTGGGTTCCCTGTATGCTGGAACAGTAGCGCTGGAGGCCCACCTTTCTTCTCCAATCTGTCTCCCACGTTTTCTCCCTCCAAAATCCTTAAAAAACAAGCAAAATCTGACAATTTCTACACTTTCTCTCTCTAGAACGAGGCTCTGATACCAATTGTCACAAGCCAGTCTCTCCAAGCTCGTGAATCCTAGAAGCCGGTGTGTAGAATGAACCTCCCAACCATAGGCACCCCCTCCTTGGTCCTTCTACCTGCTATTCCCGTCAACTGGCACATGGCATCCACCTGTGGGTGATCAGTCCACTTGGCATGCCTAGCCCCTGTGACCTGCGAATACTGAGTGACTCATAGGGTACCACCCCCGTGCCCTGCCAAAGACCTGTGACCCTCTTGGTCACCCCGACTACTTGCCGGCTAGCATCTTGTCACTGACGGCTAGGGTTCCGACGGTCAAGACACATCGCATCTCTGACAACTTGTCAGGCGGCCACACCGGGTCACTGCTCATGACGCACCGGTCCCAACTTGGGACTGATGTCCTCCTCGGTCACTGGTCCTTGCCAATACTTGGCCTCAGGCCCTCAGGTGACCGGCCGTGCCAAGGTCATGATAGAGTCGTAATTGGACTCTAACACCACATGCAATTTGCTCAACAAGTAATGAAATAGGTGGCTGATTTCTGCACAAAAAATAGAATGCTCACAAATAGGTAGACTTCGAATGAAGCCAATACCAAAACCAGAAATTTGTGGCTAAAAAGAGTGCACACTATGTGCATATAGAGCTGATGGTAGCGCCCTACCCCAAGCTCACCAACAGGGAAGTTTCAGCAAGAAATGTGTCCAAAACACATGTATCTTCATTTAAGAAGTAAATCTGAAATTTTCAGCATGTAATTGAGTCAAGATCACATGCAATTGGTTTGAGCATGGGCGACCTACTGCTAGCTCTCAAATAGGTGAAGGTGCCCTGCAATTTCCTGCAAAAAAGGTATAAGAAGATGAACAGATTCTTCTCCTGCAAAATCAGCAGCTTGATGATTTTCTGCAACCAAAAGGGGAAGAAGATAGCTTCCTATTGGGCACCCTCCTGCAAGCAATATGATCACCTAAAGGCTCTGATACCATGTAGGAAATAGAAGCCTAAGGATCCAAGATCTTAACTATTCAATCACACAAAGCATTCTCAAAAGAAAGAGAGAGATGGCTAGAAACCCTCTTGTAGAAACTCGTGGACAGCCAAGGAGAGTAGTCAGTATTGCTTACAAAAGTGTCTCATACAAATGGGATGCACACATATATATAGTCCAAGATGACTATCTAACTTCATGACTATTGGCTATTCAACTACTTGACTATTGGCTATCCAACTACTTGATTGTTGACTATCCAACTTTCTATAAGTTACATAGAAAGAATAAGGTACCTCCAATATGTCAAGTTGGGGTACTTAATGTCACAATTAGGCCTAGTGGACCCATGAGTCCCTACCAAGTTAATTTCATACTAACTTAGCTAACCCTAAGTTTAGTAGGCCTGATATAATAAATGACCATGGTTACACAACTCTCGACCTTTTGGGTCAAAGTAACCTATGGTAATGTAATCAATTCCATTTACATTCCAACAGCCTCATCCTCTTTGTCTTTTGAAGTGGATGAGCGTCCCCATAAAAGACAACATCTCTATTGAAGAAAGGCTTGTTAGCTTTGATATCGTGGAGCCTATGCTTTGGACTGATTGCTTTAGCGAAGGAGTATGCATTTTCTTGCTTTGTCGTCCAATTTTTACCTCTTTTGTCATCAACATGTGGACACATATGCAATGCACCCGTAGTTTCATTGATCGAGTTTCGATCAGCGAAGCGCCATTTTGAATGGGTGCGATACCATTCGAATCGGATTTTTTTTTTTAACGGATTTTTTAGGATATTTTGAACAATCTCAAAACCAGACTAGTTTTTTACCCATTTTGACAGGATTTGACTCCATCCAAGATTGGTGTGGCTTCTTGAGACTATGATGCTATTGAAAATAAATGCAAATCACCTTCATCTTGTAGAACTTTCTCCACAAATTGTGTTGATTGCCTCCTTGGTCCTTTCCTCTTCAAATTTGCCTCCTTTTTCTTGCATTCAAAGGCAGAATGGCCATACTTGTAAGTCGTCAAAACAGTTGTTATTGCCTTGTCTTTTGAGGAGCTAGAAACCTGGTTTGCAGGATATTTGTAAGTAGAGCTTGTTTGACCTCTAGAAATATGGATATTTGCCATCTTAGGCATAGCTGAAAATGTTTGCATGTTGGTACTTTGCCAACCTTTGTTCTTTTGTGCTCTAGTGAATGCTTGATCTTCTAAATCGACTTTTGAAGATAGATTTAACCTTCTTCGCTCCATTTAGCCCTTCAAATGAGGTTTTCTTTCTCTTGTAGATATGGTCATTACGGAATTTGGAGAAGAATGAGAGAGGCTGTTGAGGTAATAGAAAACAAGATTATTGAGATTCTTTCACAACAGCAACTAATTGATCTCTAATGTCTTTGACTGTAGTAAGATATTTGTAATGGATTCATCTACCCTCATTCTCAAAGTATTTAGTCTATCTATAAGAGGATTCTTGAAGTGTTCAGTCTCATAGATAAATTTTGGAGTATCCCAAGCTTCCTCTGGGTTACTTGCATTCCTAATCTGTGAACGACATCATCTTAAACTGAGAGTGATTATGTGATGAGCATGTTATGCTCTCTTTAGAAAGTCTGCAGCCTCTCTTTCTGTGTAGGGTGTGCTCTCTTGTCCCATTATAATTTCCCTACAAGCTTTGTACATAAGGATGTTCTGCATGTTGAATATCCAGATGCTATAGTTTGTGCAATAGTTGACTGATCAGGCAAAACATAATAATCGAAACTAGACATGGCTGATATAGAGAGAGTAGCTACTTTCTAATGACAAAGAATTTAACAACAAAAATCACGTGACCTTGGAGATCTTTGAAAAATCTATCAAACAATGTATTCAGCTTGGCAAAAAACTGCCTTCAATAAAATTCCACCTTCTAGGAAGCTTACGGAACGTTGTAGAAACTTGGCTAAAATTCTAGGGAGTCGTTGTGTCTTATTCTCCACTAAATTTTGATTGTGGTGATGTCTAATACCAGTGGGAAAATCCTCCTTTACAAAAATATCTCCATCTTAGAACATTTCAGCCATGTAGAAGTATGTATCACCTGCAAGAGCGTTTTAGAAGAGATTTTTAGTGCAAACTTACATAGATTTACACAAACAATTTCTCTTGGTTCTTAAGTTGTTGTTGTGGTGACCACAAATTGACTTGTAGGTAACAAGTTTAAGCAAAAGATGAGAGGGCTGTCCACATGCTTTCAAGAACACAAGCTGCTTTTATACAATGTGAGAGGAAATTAAAATTCAGCTTAAATATTGCTTAGTATCTATGTCAAGAACCAGAAAATTGAGCTCATACAACATGTAAATTAGGACATACACCAGTTTTGACATCAAAATATAGTAGAGAACACTTTAGGACAACACTACAAAGCAATGCTGCAGACTAATACACTGATTCCTATGGATCCGTAATAATGCCAGACGTAGAGCCCAAAACTCTTTGCAAAGCACAAAATCATTGCCCTCAATTTGAAGGCGAAGAAGTCGTTTTCCACTTGCATGCAAGCATGCTAGCATGCATGACCTTTGCTCTAATCCACTTATCTACTATAGATTCATGGTCAAGGATTACCTCTTGAAGTTGTACATCAAGGTCTTGTGACTAGATTCCTTCACGCACAGCTCCATGTGATGTTGAGAACGTCGATGAGTGGTTTTACCCCACATGCTTTCTGTTGGAAAATTAAATTTTCCTAGGAACTTGGTTTTTGTTTACCAATTGTCACAAACTTGTTTTTCCAAGCTTGTGAAACCAAAAGGTTGATGTGTAGAATGAACTTCCCAACCATAGGCACCCCCCTCTATGAGTCCTCCTACCTGCTATTCTTGTCACCTGGCACATGGCATCTGACTGCAGGGGATTAGTCCACCTGGCATGCATGTCATTTGTAACTTGTGAATATCGAGTGACTCATAGTGTAGCACCCCCATGCCCCGCCAAAGACCTGTGACCCACTTGGTCACCCCGGTTACTTGTTGGCTAGCATCTTGTCACCGACGGCTAGGATCTCGACGGCCACAATTCACGTCGTTTATGACAACTTGTCAAACGATCACATTGGGTCACTACCTGTTATGCATCGGTCCCAGCTAGGGATAGGGATACATCTCCACTCCGGTTACTGGCCTTTGTCAATACTTGGCCTCAGGCCCTCTTTAGTCACCGACCATGCTGAGGTCATGCTAGACTTGACTCTAACAATCCTTTCCTCCTCTGGCAAGTCATTGGTCCTTGATGATAAACTCTCGGTAAGACTCCTACAAAGCACTGTTGTGCCTCCCAGGTAGCATTTGAGAATGAATGTCCTTTCCAAGTCACTAGATACTCTTGGAGTAGTCGATTTCGCAATTGTCACTCCTTTCGATACAACACTTTCTTTGGTCCATAACCTATAGTGTCTTTCTCTTTTAGAGACAGAAGACCTTCTACTAGGTTATCACTATTGTGCAAACATCGCTTGAGTTTGCTAACATGAGACATTGGATGCTTTGCTAACATGAAACACTGGATGCACCTAGCATTTGGCTAACTATTCTAATGAAGAGCCATAGGAGGTGCCGACTTGCGCTTCAAAGTTTGCTACATCTGGATATGGTCCTTTGGCGAGAAGTCCTTGTGACAACTTATTATCTGGCTTGTAGACAAAGTGCCAAGTGTTTTTCAATTGAAAAAAGCGGTGCTTAAAATTTTAAAAGCCCTATTTTGTGGCCGTGTTTACAACAACTAGCTTTGTTGCCCTATGCCTGTCCAAAAAATGTGTTAATCCACTCCTCTTTCAGGAATTTATGGTAGCAATCCACTTGCAATCGTTCCTTCTCGCAAATTCCAAAGAAATTTTGAAAAACATGATGTTTTGTCTAATTTCTCCCTCTCGAACGGGCTGTTCGATCTCTAGAACGTGGCTCTAATACCAATTGTCACAACCCTGTCTCTTCAAGGTTGTGAAACCAAAAGGCCGGTGTATAAAATGAACCTCCAACAGTAGGCACCCCTCTCTAGGAGTCCTCTCTGCTATTCTTGTCACTTGGCAGATGGCATCCGACTGTGAGTGATCAATCCATCTGGAATTCATGTCACTTTTGACCTATGAATAATGAGTGACTCATAATACCTCGCCAAAGACTTGTGACCCAGTCAACCTGGCTACTTGTCGGCTAGTCTCGTAATTGACGACTAGGATCCTGACGGTCACGATTCATTGTGTCTTTGACAACTTGTCAGGCGGCACAACGGGTCACTGCTTGTGATGCACAGGTCTCAGCTAGGGACAGATGTCCACTCCAATTACAGGCCTTCGCTACTACTTCGCCTCAAGCCTTCTCTGGTGCTGAGGTGATGCTAGAGTCAGAGTTGACTCTAACACCAATCATCTAAAGTTAATTGCATATGAAATGAAGCCAACAAGTAGAACATAGATATACTAGTGTGGAAGAAGTGGTATTGAACACAAATAAGAGTTGCAAAATGAGCTTAAGGCGAACTATAAACAAATCGTTTGGAAGAAATAAGCTTGTTTTAAAAACTGGATTAAATACCGATGAAGGTATAAGATGTACCATGAAGAGAGAGAAATATTCTGCTGAGTAAGATTGATATTAACATCGTGAAGAGAAGCAAACTAGTCGGCTAAATTAGAAATAGGAGGAATAACATTGCGAGCAGCATGTGTGGAAGAAGTGATATGAATGTTTATAAGGGCTGCACAATCAGCTTCAGATGAACTACAAACAAATTGTTTGGCATAAATAAGCTTGTAATAAAACTGGAATCAATACCATTGGTGGTGTAGGAGCATCAAGAAAGATAGAAATATGTTGTTGAGTAAGGTCGATAGTAACATCTCCAAGAGAAGCAACCTAGTCAGCTCCAGGAATATGGTTGTAGTGCTAAATAAGAAAAATCATGTAAAACGACTCAAGCAGTGAAATCACCTATTTGAGAAGTAAGGCCTTGTAAAATACTTGTACTCTGAAAAGAATGATACTCTGAAAAGAATGAGAACTAGCAACTTTGACATGTAATGGGGGAGTAGTATAAGGAATAGCAGGAATATGCGAAACAACCTTATTTCCAACTAAGGAGTGGGTGTTCCTGTAATTGACCAAGGCAATAAGCTCCTTTCCAATAACTTGGCATTGCAGCATAGTGTAATGTGGACCAATCTTGTTTGACAAGTATCGTAGGCAAGACGCCCGAATGACAGTCTAATCCACCCTACTGGAGCGAGTATTCAGCTGCATTGTAAGGTCAATTCTGTATAGTAGTTTTAGTGAAGTGCTCATACTCAGGTAAGGTCATGATAACGGTTGTACAGAGTGATCCTAACTAGAGGTATTATCATATCACAAGTTTGTTGACATCTGGACAAAATTTTGTGTCACGGCAGTTTCCTCGATACCGACAAGTTCTGTGATCACATTTTTGATGGTAGGTTAAGAGCATAGTGAATGCATGGAAACTCAAGTGTGCTACTAGCCAGATTGAATGATGAAAAGAGTGTATTGTCTTTTTGCGCTATCCCTATTGAAAAAGGGATTTGCACACTGGTTTCTAGAGCTGCTGTAGAGTGCTATTGTCATTACCTATTATCTTAGATGAGTTAGTTGTGTGTGCTGGCTGGGGAAGAGGGAGTTGGAGACTGTTTCATGAGGATTTATGTTCTTTATGATGTGAAGATTAAGTTGCGAGCATCGTCTCTTTTTATTTCATTTCATGAGGGGCATATTTTTGGCTCTACCATACAGTTCTCATTACCTGAAATGAGTTAACATTTTCGATAAAGAGAGACCGAGTAATCAAGACCCTGTTCTCGTTTGCAGGTAGTAGGTGAAAGAGGTAGTGATGTAATTATTGTTGGCCGAGGGATTATCAAAGCAAATGATCCTGCACACGCAGCTAAGATCTATAGAGCAGAAGGTTGGCTGGCTTATCAAAAGTCCCTTGGGTCATGAAACAATATTCTGCAAGAGATGATAATGTCTCTTCTATAGTTTTAAGGATCTGCATCCCTCCAACTATTATCATACTTGGGGAGCATATCTTCCATGCTTGCTCCAACTCAATAAAGCAGGATCACTTGAGTTGCATTCCATGCGACTGTCTTTTATTGGATTGAAAGATTCCAAGCTTCAAGACTTCATCACTGCCAGAATATTTTATAAGATGTCTTGGAATTGGACCATAACAAGTTCCACTTCTTTCATAGCAACAAGAACATATTTTGACCCATTGTGTCAGTCGATATGTCCACCAGTCCACCATGGAGAATTAATGGTAGACTGTGTCATCAACTGAACCTCAAAGGGGCTTGCCTGAAGCCTGTCTTGACCAGCATAAGCTTACATTTAGCTCCATGGTAAATGTGTCAATATCTGCTTATGTTTTTCCTAGATATGCTTAATGCTAAATTTAGCCTATATTTATGCTTATGTTTTTCCTAGATATGCTTAATGTTGATCTGATCAAACAGAAGCTTTATACTGCATTGCCATTAGTGCAGAAGAACATCTACAATGATAAACAGAACTGGGTGTGTCTAGCTGGTCAATCGCTATTGTGTTGATGGACAACAGCATGGCCTTCTCTTGTCTAAATTATGTATATCATTGTCTCAAGAAGATTTCAGACCTTTTTATTGTCAGTTTTGAGATCCACAAAAGTTGCCAAACCTTGGTCATGAAATCTGGATATAGCTGTTCATTGTCAGCTATTACCTTGTTTCATGAATTCCTTTAGGCTTTGTATATTTGTAAATTGTAAGATGTGCATATGCCATGGGGTTATCAATGAAATACACTGTGAACCCCTCTTATGCACATTCAACAAGTAGGTCAAGCAGGACACATAGTCCACTCGACACCTAGAGCTGAATTTAGTATGAGACACCCCATAGGCATGTTTGACATGTGGCACCCAAGAGGCATGGCCATCTTAGTTGCCAAAGCATGCAGATGCTAAAGAAGGGGGTGTCTATTTGCGAGTAAATTCATGTGAGTTTTGCAACTTTATTAGCTGTCAAATGAAGCGTACCAACCACTAGTTAAAGCAACAATAGGCCAAAAACAACCCAAATTGGCTCAAATTTCAGAACAAAATACAACCATACATTCTGGAGGCAAATGTGACAACGAACAACAAGACATAAGATTTTCATTTGACATTGAGAATTTCATGTATTTGACGAATGAAAATGCTTCCTTTGGTTGATCAATTTGCTAGCTTGTCAACCATAACCTCCATGGCTAGAAACCAAGAACTTTGATGGTTGGAGTGCAAACTCACTTGAGTCAGTTCAAGCAAGGTTCTTTTTTCTCATGTGGCTGTAACAGACATGAGGGTCCGGGCCGTTTTGCCCGCGTCCGCATCCAGTGTCCGGACCCGGACGCGGGGTCGGACGCGTCTATTTTTTTTTATTATTGTTTTTTAATACAGATGCGTCCGGGTCCGGACGCCCCCGGACACATGCGTCCGGGGTCCGGAAGCAATTTTGTTTTTGAAAAAAATTTAAAAAAATTAAAAAAAAAAAAATCGGACGCGTCCGGACGCGGACGCGCGTCCGCGTCCGCCATCCGCTTCCTTAGGGCTGTAATAATTGTCATTATTATGCCTAGTGACCCAATATTTCTGTATTCAGAATTATGTCAGGGTTTGAAGACAGGTTATGGCTCAATAAACAAGCATGCTAGCTGGAAGGGTTTCCAAAGCTTGAATGGCTCTTCAGAAAAATTTGCATGCAAACAAAAAACATTAAGATTCAAGTAGATGATTGTAATATCTAATGGTGGAATTGTCAGCAATAGAATCATACTGTCCATGTTTGCGTTTGTTGAATGATGTGGATCAATTTGTTGTAATGTGAGGAGTATGAGCAAAAAGTTCAGTTTATCTTCGCTGCCAGGAATGTTTGGATCTAGTATTTGTTAGAAATGCACAAGATTCTAAAATCAAATTTGAAATTTAAATAGGACAAAGATTCTATGGTGATCATTTAGCATGTTTGTGGTTCAAAGCCATGCTTGCGGAGCCATTCAAAGGTTCTGCATTCTGGTAATGTTTCTGGACTATGATATCGATCCAAACGATCTCACAAAGCTATATGTCTAGAAGAGCAAATGCGTTACCTTGTTCACATGGACATGAATATGCAACTATGCACCACAATAACATGACTCTTGAAGTAGAGAAAAGCATGCAACTCGTTTGAAAGGGAAACCTCATATTTGTCCAGGCTCATGTCAATGGCTACAACATGTAGGAAATTTCATGCTTTTGGACTTCCATCTCACATTCCACAAGGTTAGCTGCGTTTGTAGGTGTCATTGTTGTCTTGTTTGTTTCTCATGTTTCTAGTTATGCTCAAAAAACACATCAAGAATATATACGGGTTCCATTCCTATCGACATTGGCAAAATCTTCTTCTACAAGAGTCCTACATTTTTCCTTTACCCATTATGACTAATAAAAATTGGGTGGTTTGCAACATTGAACTAGGTCTTTGATGAAACAAACCACCTTTCTTGATATTCTCCCCAAGAACTACCATAGTTCTGAATTCTCAAAAGTAGTATCTGTCACCATCTAAAAACTCACTGACCGGCCCAGTTCATGTCAGCCTTAGTCGAGATGGCCAAGTTCATGTCAGCCTTAGTTGGATTTTTTCTTGCAGGTTTTCTTAAGGTCTTCTGAAATAATATGGACTATATGGAGCTTGTGGTTAAATTATTTCCTATGTGCTCTGATTATGTGTTGGCAGAAATCTTCTAGAGTCCCAAATTATTTTAACTTGGAAACTGTTCAGATTAGTACAACAAAATTTTGTCACATTTGTCAAATAAATGTTCTAGCAGCTGCTTGATTTCTTGTATGGATATATTTAGATTTTTTTTGAAGCTTAGCCACGGAATCTATTGTGAGTCTAAATTATGTTACTGCTTGAGCGGCTTCTATGCTACAAAATGACATTTTTTAAAGAATGCGAAGTAAAACATCTACTAGCACTTGATTGCATAGTTGTAGTTATGAGTAAATATGACACTAACGATCGATGAAATCTTGTGGACTATGAGTTCACCAAATAAAATTTATTGACAAAGGAATTTGACAAGCTACTAAGATGCTCTTCTCCACCCACTTAAAATTCTGTGTCCTCAAAGAATGAACATATTATTGGAAAATGATTGTCCTCTTGTAGATTACCACACTACATGACAACCTGCCTTTTACAACGTCAAAATCCGAGGTCAAATAAAAATGGAAAGTGGGTATAGAGAATCTATGAGTTTCTTACACCTGATATTGGATTCAAGCACAAATAGATTATCAGAACAAGTGCAATAAAGAAAATGTGCGCAAAATTGATATTGATTTTTTTTTTTTTTTTTTCGGATATCGCTTTCAAGCACAAAAAGGAAAAAATCCCACCCCCTTCCAACATTGGCAAGCCATTTTGGAGCCTCTTCGGCGAGCCATTTTTTCCTCCCTACTTCTACTCTTGCTGCCCCGTACCGTCCTATGCCCCCCTTTTGCCCCGCATTGACCATCAACTTCTCCCTACCCCCCCCCCCCCCCCCCTCTCTCTCTCTCTCTCTCTCTCTCTCTCTCTCTCTCTCTCTCTCTCTCTCTCATGGATGGTTCTTCACTTTAAGACACCTCTCTATGCTATGCTCCATTCCGGCAACGATAGACTATCGAAACTTCAAAATAAAGGTCCTACACCAACACCACCCCTAATCTGCACATTATCATTTCACCTCCCCCCCCCCTCCCCTCTTTTTGATAAGCTTTACGAAGATTTTAAGCTTAGCCACAATGTATGGACATGATATTGCTTCCCTCAAGCCAATATGCCAGCTTCCAAGAAGCCCCACGACATACCACTATATATGATGCAATTTCGACTACATCTCTCACAACATTTTGTGAAGAGAGTTCATCACTTTGCTCCTCTTGTGATAGCGCCCTAACAAGCCTCCACCCTTTGGATTCGATCTTGCGGTAAGAGGTTCATCCTTTTTTATGACAATGCTATAAGCTCTTTTTGTTGCTTTATGCACTTTGGTTTATGGTTCTTATCAACTATGATTGATGTTTATGCTCATAGCTTCACATAGTGTGTGAATGTATGATGAAATACATGTTTGGTAGCTTGCTGTTCTCAGTGATGGACCACACATCATCTTTTTCTTTGTACAAAATGGATCTTTATGCTTGATAAGCAGCGATGGACTACATAACACTTTTTGCTATATGTAGTGTGAGGTTTTATGCTTTCCAAGTAGCGATGGACTACATATCATTTTATGGTTTACGCTTTACAAGTTTTTATGCTTCCTAGGCAGCGATGGAACACTAATAAATTTTATCATGATGATTGATAGCCGCTGTCCAGCGATGGACCGTGGGCTTAAAAACCTCTTTGATGAATAAAATTTGGTTTTCTTACCTCCTGGTGGATTGCATGAGACTTATAATCTTTTTTGGATGTCATAACAAGTTTGCTTAGAATGACATAAAATGTATCGCTACTGTATGGGTAGCGATCTACCACTTTCATAACAGACTATCGATTCTCTTTCACTAAACCAATGTGTTGTTTCAAAATGCTATGCATATCTCATAATGAAGTAGTAGCATATGTGCACTAAAAGATCATCTACTTTTTGTGACTATGTAGCATCAATTGTTACTACGACTTACCACTTCATTTGCTTAGGTTCGATTTCGAACGACACACTGAAAAGTCTCTATACAAGTATGCTATTTGATTTACCCTAAGATACTGATGTAGCTTTAGCACTTTTGAATGCTTTTCTTGGCAAAAGAGCATACCTATGCAAAATGTGATTCATAAGGAAGGATACTAGACAATATGTGATAAAGACTCTATGTACGATTGTGTCTTAAAGAAAACAAACTGCACGTGGGAATAGCATGGCATCCTCTCAAAAAAACATGTCTACAATCATCTAGGTATTACTTCTCTTAACGAAGTTCAGGTTATGTATAAACCATAAACATCACGAACACGGTTTTGTTACATATGTGCTTTGTAACAGATACTCAGGAAATGATTCTTTCCTTGTATTTATTTGACTTACGATGCGGCTTGATATTTCAAGAATATATACATTCAAGCTTACACTCTACCGCTACACTTTCCAATCTTGAAAACGTAATGAAGATTGCATGCCTATGACAAACCATATAAATGATACTTTCTCACTATTTGTAAGTATTCCATACATACATCCAAAATTAGGATTTTTCCACATAACATTCTTAGACAACATGGATATGCGTAAGATACGAGATTTTTACACAAGGGTTAGAATGGCACGGATTTGCCCTAATACCTGGTAAAAATTCTGGAATTCCCTGATAAGCAATAAACGAAACCTATTCGTAACGAAGTCCTATGTACCATGGGTTGAAGTTGACGTTCTGGAAAGCATGGATATGCACAGGTTAAAATATAGCGATACCAGGTTTTGCATAAGAAAACGAGTATAAGGGTTAGCATGGCACGGACTTGCCCTAATACCTACGTATTTGCAATATTCAACCATGGTATTAATAAACTCTACCCACGTAGGTGCCACATTAGGCTTATGGTGAGATACAACTGGAAAGCATGGATATGCTCAAGAGTATGGACAATAGTGCGTGACTTGTTGTCTTGAACGAGGCTCACATGGGTTAGAACGACATGAATTTGTCCTAACACCAACACACGTGTCCACACCAGGCCTTTTAGCTAGTTGAAATATATACAGTTAAAACCTTTCATACATTGCTTAAATATAACATGAAATGATATGGATCAACTGCTAACAAACTGATTAGCATCCGAAGCCACAACCTCGTGGCCATACCATGAAAGAAAAGATGAAGAAACCCCTTCAAATTCAGCCGCCTGGAGACCCTACCACTGCTAGGGAAGTTCTTGAGATCACATCTGCTCATACGCCAATCCTCGAACCTCCCAACTCACCATCCAGACAGTTGAAAGACAAGCCCCCCCTAGAATCCCCAGCCTATGATATGCTTGCATATTTTAAGGAATATACGATCGAGGATGTAACCATCCAATTACCCCAAGCTCAACGTGAGCCCAATGGTAATTCACCCTATGAAGGCCCTGCCCGAACCATCACTCTCTCCTTGAATGAGCCCAATGAAAGTAACGAATACATTGTCCACATCGAGGCTCATCTCAATTGGGAACAACGCAGACGACTTGAAAAGCTTCTGCGCAAATATCGACATGTCTAGGCTTGGTCCTATAAAGACATGAAAGGAGTCTCACCCTAGGTAGCTGTGCATCATATACCCCTTAAACCGCGGGTGTGAGACCAACTGCTAGCCGTCCCTACAGATGTAATCCGATCTACAAGGTCAAAATCAAAGAAGAATTAAAATGCTTGTTAGATGCGAGATTCATCTATGAAATCGAACATACTGGGTGGGTCCCCCCAATCATCATCATTCCTAAGAAAAATGGGCATCTCTTTGAACCCTAAAAAATGCCAGATCTGGGTAACACATGGTATTTTGTTAGGACAGATCATTTCAAAAAACGGCATCGCAACTCCTGATCATTCAAAATCTGCCCGAACCATGCACCATCCGCGAAGTTTATTCTTTCCTAGGCCACGCCAACTACTATCGATGCTTTATTCTCAATTTCGCCAATAAAGCACGATTAATCTATAAAGTAGTTGGTGTTCCCAAATGGATTGATGAACAACGAGTCACATTCATTCAACTAAAAGAAGCCCTTACCAATGCATCTATCCTCCGGGCTCCTGTCTCATCAACAAGACTTGTACAACCGGTCATATTACTCGATGGATCCTATTACTACGAGAATTTCAGTTTAGGATCGTGGTTCGAAAGAGAGTTCAACATTTTTTAGCAGACCATCTATCTCGAATCCCTAACCTACTAAAACGATGATTTACCTGATGCCATCTTATTTCAAGTTGACTCTACACCCGTTTGGGCCAAGAAAATCACAAAATATTTAACTTCAGAGCAGATCGATCCATCCTTATCTAAACCCGAACAACGTGCGTTGGTTCTCAAAACCAAATCTTATACGTTAATTGCAGGCCAACTTTACAAGCAAGGGTTAGATGGAATTATTCGACGTTGTCTTACTGAAGGTGAAATACCCTATGTTATCATGAAGGCATTGGAGCAGGGCATTTCTCTTCTGAAATGACTGGTAAGAAAATCCTCTTGGCAGGATTTTGGTGGCCAACTCTCTTTAAGGATACGCACACCTACACTAAGGCCTGTGATGTTTGTCAATGAACAAAACGATTTCAAAAGACCGACTACATGCCTTTACACCCTGTCACAACTGAACATGCTTTTCTAGAAATGGGAAATTGATTATGTTGGACCCATTAGTCCTGCTGCTAGACACACTCAATCACGATATATCATAGTAGCTATGGACTATTGTACCAAATGGGCTAAAGCAAGAGCTGTTCGCAATGCTGACGCTCATTCTACCACAAAAATTCTCTATGAACATGTTATAGTTCGTTTCGAATGTCTTCTAGAACTTATCAGCGATAGAGGTACACATTTTTTTAATTCTGTCACAACAGATCTACTTTTTAAATTTTTTGTGGTACATCGCAAAAGTTCCATGTATTATCCACGATGCAATGGCCAGGCGGAATCCACAAACAAAATCTTATGTGGTCTTCTCACCAAAATTGTCGAGTCCAGCTGATCCAATTGGGAACTAAAACTTCATGCTGCTCTATGGGCCTACTGCACTACCCCGAAGCGAGCCACAAACTTAACACCTTTCCAACTAGTATATGGCCAAGAAGCCATTATGTCTGTTGAATTCCATATTCCATCCCTTCGAGTAGCCTATAACCTCAAGCTAGATAATCGACAGATCCTAGCGAATAGGTTATTTCATCTGGAACAACTGTGTGAAATACGTCGGATCAGTATCCATCCTCAACAAGTCCACAAACGTCGACAAAGGCATGGCATGATCGATCCTTAAAACTCAAAGAATTATAGGTCGGCAATAAGGTCTTGTTATACATCAAGATATCATCAGATCAAGCATACAATCAGTCTTTTTCTATGCAACCACAAGAATCATACTTTGCCAGAAATTTTGTTTTACAATCACATCATATAGAATTCATCCAACCCTTTTTTTGGTATGAACGATTCATTATTACCTCCACGAATTCTATCTCAGAGAAAAAACTTTTCAGAAATAACATAATTTAGTTTTTTGTGTCAGATTCTCACTAATAGAATTTGGGCCGGCGAGTTCTTGTAGTAAAATTTTTTTACAAAAATGAGTAAAAATGGCTGACATTACAAAAATTGGTCTGATAAAAATTTGCAGATATGATAGAAAAATCGTGGTAGTCATTTTAGGGCTCAACAAATTATCCACGAATCCAAGTTTGATGGATCTTCAAGATATCTTGATCGATGACGAATATAGGCTTCAAGTAAGAGGTGGATCTACATCATTACTTCAAGAGGAGGCTATGTTCATCAAGGGCAAATTCAAGTGTGTGCCTAGTCTCACTATGAATCTCATTAGTGTTGGCAAGATGCTAGATGATGGTTTCCAAGTTGATTTGGGAAAAGATGCTTGCTTGGTTAAGAGGGGGATGGTGATGTGGTAGCAAGAGGGACTAGATGTGGGAATATTTTCAAGTTGGAATCTAATCCCTGTGGAAGTGTGGTCAGATCGTCTCAAGGAGGAGAAGGCAATTGGAGTACCTCAATCTACTTCTCATCACTGGTTCATGTGGATGGTCTTGTTTCATCAAGTAGAAGCAAAGATGATGCTTTTTTATGTGACTTCTTGATTGAGGACTTCAATTGGAGGTATCTCTTATCAATGGTGTTTGATAGGAAGATTTCAATAATTGATGCTTTGGGATCTTTAGATCCATATGCTTCTTAATATTCCTTTGCATGTAAGGAGTAAGGATGATCTCATCTCAATCAAGAGGATGATGGTAGAATCCTCATATCTACCAAAAATTCAAGTGCATGATGGAGATTTGCCAAGGCTTGAGGAGGAGTCTTCTCAACACATGATTACAAGATCTTCAAGTGACAAGGCCGAGTCTATGTGGCTCACAATTCATGGCAAAGAGGGGATTTTCAGGTTGTATCTACTCCAACATTCTCACTTTTGCTTCTCTTCCATTATTTGTACCATCTTGCTTTATTGAAATTTCTACATCTCAAAGTTCAAGGGAGGCAATGCTAGTCTTGTATGATGCCTCTTGTATGGACATTTTGATTAGTAGGATCTTTTACAATTTTTCTAGTAAAAAATTGGACCATTTTTCCTTTTTATTGACCAGTTTGGCATTACTCCATCAATGTTAAGAAAAACTATCAAAACCTTAGAATATGAAATTACATGAATGGAAATCCTACCAATAGGATTTCAACAACTCTTAACCTATATCCAACAAAATTTCATTGCTTGGATAAAGAGTTCAATCACCACTCATTCATTCTGTCCATTTCATATTATTTGATAGTTTTAAATTCAATTTTGACGAGTATGTTGTGCAAATGCTCACTCGATCCATTTTTAATGATCAATATCGATTATAAATGTAACAAACAAGTAACCCGTTTCAAATTTTAACCAAATTTGAAATTCGACATAAAAGAAAAAAAATTCAGTTTAACTTTCTATCTGGGTGCTAAAATGTCATTATCATATATAAATAGGGTGTTGGAATAAGTGCTATCTAGCTTTAGTATGTTACTAGTAGCGATGGGCCTACGTGCCTGTATAATACTAAGTTGGGAAAATGGGCCTCACTGGGTTCTAAGCCAATTTTAAATGGTCCTTACAATGTGAACAAGGGCCATAACGTAAGTGGTTAGATGTGAGGAGGCACACCATCCTCCGGATCTCTCTCTCTCTCTCTCTCTCTCTCTCTCTCTCTCTCTCTCTCTCTCTCTCTCTCTCTCTCTCTCTCTCTCTCTCTCTCTCTCTCTCTCTCTCTCTCTCTCTCTCTCTCTCTCTCTCTCTCTCTCTCTCTCATATGAATGATCTACATGCTCTAATTTCAATACTAGTTTATTTTGTGTTACATTCTAAAATTTAAAACTGAAATCTAGTTAAAAAGAAAGTTTTTGGTAATTGATTTAGGGCCCAAGAAGACCAATCTTGACAGTTCAAAATGATTGCCCATTAGATTAGGATTCAAGATTCCTTTCGTGCGTTGAAATGCACTAAGTGCCTCAACAAAAACACCTCCATACACTAAACGAGCAAAAAAAAAAAATGTTTGTTTTCCTCTCCTAGCTCATTTTCCCTCGATTTTTCATGTCTCGCAGGGCTTTCAGCTGTTGATGATCACCTGTAGTGGAGTGCTTGCTTGCCTACTAGCTCATAGATGAGAATGATAAAAGATTGATGCATTGTCTGGAAGTAAACATTCGAATATGAAGAGCTAGGTGTGTAGCTGTGATGATCCATTTTGAAACCATGCTCGAGCAGTTTGCTTGAAGCCATAAAGTGCCTTATGGAGTTTACACACATGATTGTGTTTACCCTCGATAATATAACCTTCATTGGCAATAAAAAGAAGATGCATTCTTGCTACGAGATTTGCACTTTACACCCTAGTCATTGTCAAGTACACTTCTATTGCCACTGTGTGCTATACTATTGTTTGTACTTCTAACTAGATAACAATAATTTCGTGTTCTTTCAATCGTTGACCGATTTTCAGCCCTTTGAAAATCTGCGATATAGATATCTACTAGTTTATTAGAATAATGCTCATATGCTCGTGTTCATTGATACATCCACCATGCTTCTTTGTCAAATAAATTTCATTTGTAATACTCGAATATTTGTGCAGCTATCTCCTACTTTCTAATTTTAACTAGTGACCATGCAAATGACTCGAGTCACATGGTTGGAACCATAGACAAGTAGAGAACACATCATATTAGTAAGAGCATTGTTCATGAAGTGTCAAGAGTGTCAAATATTGATGAGACAATATCACTTCCTAAAGATTTGAGCATGTGGTGAAAGGACCCAAAATGTGGTTTTTATGTCAGAATTTTCATAAACAAAGAATGAAAAAATGGTGTCTTACTCGAGACAATTTCACTTCCTAAAGATTTGAGCATCTGGTGAATGGACCCAAAATGTGGTTTTATGTCAGAATTTTCACAAACAAAGAATGAAAAAATGATGTCTTACTCATCCCCAAAACTGGAAGCTATTTACAATCTAATAAAATGCCAACCACCTCTTGTGCAAGTAGCTCCTATCCCAGATCACCAGCATGATGCCAAATTCCAGAGCTAGGTGCTGTACATGATATCTTCTTGTATGACCATTGGAAAGAGAAAAAATTTGTCCTTTCAGCTGCAGTAAGCCATCCATGTGGGTGTCAAATTGATGCCTTTTGGCCTCAGAATTGAGCTGATCGTTGTGATCAGTAGTATATGAACAGTTGTGATCAGTGGTCTTATGATCGATGGTGATCAGTAGTACATGATTGATGTAGGAGTAGTCGGAGTTTCTTCTGCAATCCCAGCAACAAAAAAGCTACGTATAGCTGCCCGCTGGAGGCCTGAATAGAGTTGCCGGAGCAAGCTTGTCATCCTGGTAGAATGGCATGATGTCTTGTTGACAACCAAGTAGATTTCGTCTAGATACAGGAGAGAGCTCGCTGATCTCTCTGTGAGTGTCATCTACAGATATTTCTGAGGCAGTAGTGTGGATGTGGCGGATCGGATCCGGTGATTGTGCTGAGCTTTTTGGAAGCTCATTCAGAACAAAAACATTATCGTCTAAGGAGTTTGCTGCAGCAGATTGTGCAGCTTGGTGGGCTTTTGAGATTCCAAGCGAATTCTTGATGTCAGAAGGTTCTGAGTGTTTTTTGTTGGGAGAGGATGGAGGCTTGAAGCCTTTTGGCAACATGCTTACAGTAACTTCTTCAGGAGGGGCCGTGGGATTAGATCTTGGCGATGTTTTGGAAGAAACTGAGGTGCTCTCAATCACAGAATTATCATGATCAAGTCGATTGACTGCAACATGTTTCTCTACAGCTATGCTGGTGGGGATCATATTGCCACCGGGGTTTGGTGAGGACGGGGGCGAGGGTCCTTTGGGCAGAAGTTCCACCTCAAACTTTAGCTTGGTACTCATTTCTGGGATGGTGTTGTGAAGTGCGTTGGATCGGGATGTTGGGGTTGATATTTCTTTAGGGAGAGAGTTGAAGGCCGACTCATCCCTTCCCGCTGCTGCTACTGCTTCCTTTTTTGTGAAGATCGCAGCATTGCCTCCAGGGTTGGGTCCGGAGGGTGGAGTGGGACCTTTGGGCATGCTCTCCAAATGCAGTTTCTTACTCTTCTCGCTTGCAGTCACAAAATTGTGCGAAGGATTTGGCCTTGAAGCTGTTGCAGGGCTTTTGGGAACAGATTGAAAGACCAGCTTATGATCAGCTACCAGGGTCGCGCCATGGTGGCCACGGTTTGGTCCTGGAGGAGGGATTGTGCCTTTGGGGAGAAGCTGAGCGCTGAAAATCGGCTTTTCTGCATCTCCGTTTATCTTCGAGCTGTGCAATACTATTTCTTGGTTCTGATCCCAAATGAGAGCCTCGCCCTTCCTAGACTGCGATGCAGATTGAAGCGCTTGTTTTTCTGATTTTGAAGCTCCTTCGTTCAAAATCTTGTCCACACTTCTTCCCATCTCCTCAGCTTCCTCACGGTGCAGCCTACTTGGCCCACATGGTGCACTCCAGCCCTTCGGAAATTTCAAACTTGCTTCAAGTTTTGCTTCTACATGCCCAATCATGATCTTTTCTCTCTGTTTTATTAGAGATGGCAACTGCTTGCCTCCTGGATTGGGATCTGAACGAGGAGTTGACATGCCGTTGTCAAGCTTGTCAAAACCAGCACCTTTCTTCTCATGGTCGAGGGACAAATCAAAGGAGCCAACTCCAAGACTCGCTGCAGTTTGCTCATGCACATGAGAGGTGATTTTCTTCCATACATTGTTCTTAAGAAAGTTGACACCCCTTATCAGAGGACGACCTGTGTGGAGGACATTAACCTTAAGCCAGCTACCATCAGAAACAGCCTCCCTCGGAGATTGGATCTTCTGCTCCCCCGCTTTGGATACTCTACGAGATTGCAAGTCATTCCCTGTCTCGAGAACTCGACCTCTGGCATTCTGCACATTAGGAAAGAAGATCAGGCAGAATACCAGCAGCCCACAACAGAACGAAATTTGGGCAGTGAATGCCATCACGCCAAAAACTAAGAATTATCACCACGAATAAAAAGAGAACTGAAAGAATGCGAATGATAATCACAGCTAGTGGTTGAGAAGGGATGGATCAAGATATCAGAATGCAGATAGAGATGAAATACTAAAAAGCAAGGATGGATATGAAGGATGATTCGATTGAAGTAGAATTAGGTGACAAATGCTTGTGTTTTTATGCTCTGTGATTGATGCAGAAGAAAAGTTTCTGGGAAAGACTATTCCCTTCAGTCCTTGGGAGTCAGTCAGTCAGTCAGGCATTCCACTCTTGCAGCTTCATGCTGGCTTCACAAAAGCTGAACTTTGAATTTTTGCTCTTTGGATGACTTGTCTCCATTCGCTTTAAAATATGGAGAAGCTGCCCATATTTTTCCATCTGAGGCTGTATTTAGAATTGCCTCAACAACCGACCAATTTTTCTTAGGACAGCAAAAGTTTAGGGGAGATTCTCTGCCCACCCTCTCCACTGTACTTTTGTTTTTAGTTTGAGTACATGAAATTTCATCCTTGGGTGTACCCCACTGCAAAATTCCAGCTCTGTTTTGACTTCTGATCTTGACTCCTCATTCCAATTTCCTGGCCTTGATTGGAATTTGGAGACAAGCTTTGTCAACTCCCCAAATAACCTCGCATACAAGTAACACCAATGCAACTTAAACAGAAAAGAAAGGACCTTGGTTGATTCATAAGGAAGATTCCTATTCTCAATGGGCTTTGTGGTGACCTTTCAGGGTGGTAAGGGTCATTTGATAAGTTGTGACAAGCCCATTAGAACAGAATGATATAATTTCAAAAATAATCGAAATCACTGTAAAGATCTCGTAATGGATACCTTGTTGCATATTATGCCCATTTTCAAATAAATTAAAAAGCAGAAAATGCATGAGTTTTTTTCAAAGGCAGATTCTGTTTTTTTTTTTTTTTTTTTCTGCTTGTCTGTGCCCATCCGTACGGATTCCGTACAGCTGCCATGTGGCACATTTTGTGTTGGTCAGTCAAAGTCAAACCTGCATATTATGCTTCGTAATGTGCTTCTGAAAAAATTTCAGGTATCCATTACGCAATGGAAGGAGCCGGGCAAAAGCCATTCTGCCCGATAAGGATTTCCAAAAAAATTTGGCTCCAGGCCTCGCCCAAATTTTTTTGGAAATCCTTACCGGGCAGAAGGCAGAATGGCTTCTGCCCGGCTCCTTCCATAATACAAAAAAAGCAGCCCCATTAGCTCCAAAAATTATCATAGCCACCATAAAGATCTAAAAAAAAATCCACTCTTTTATGTAAAGGATGAACAAAAGTTTTACTTACTCTTACCCACCGAGATTGTGAAATGTGTTGTAAACAAAAAAGCGAGCATCAATTAAAATTTTCAGCAATAGAACAAATCTTTATAGGCATGTAAATATTTAATTGCTCACTTAAAGTGTGGGAAATGGTATGTTTAGTGAGACTCTCACCAATAAAATGACCATAAAATTTTGGTGAGGCCATTAGGACAATTGTTGAATCCAATATAAAGGTCACTAAAACCCATCTTAGGCCTAAAATTCCAGGCATAGAAGATGGCAATGGAGACCTCTTACACCTGAAATTTTAACGGATCAAACTTTCTTGCTTGCTATGGATTGTAATTTTCTAAATCTCATATTCTTTTATAGGAGCATGCTCTACAAATTCACAAGCAAAAAAAAATTCATAGACCAAGGCAAATTCCACCAAGTCTACCTCTTGGTTGCTTTGGGCCTTGTTAATTCTAGAGAAATTAGAATCTCTTTATGCTCTTCTATGAAGAATAGTAACCTCTTAACGAAAATCCTTTACTATCCATTTCTCTCTCTCCAAGGCTACTAGTTTTTGTCATCTCACTCAATAAAATTGTTATATGATGAGTCTCCATAAGTACTTTTTGCTAAACCCAAAGCTTATATTCATATATGCCTAAATGATCTACAATATTGTTAGACCAAGATGCAGCCTTCTCCACAAGGGCTCAACTATGTATCTATATCACCAATAAATTAGTTATATTGGCACTACGTGATTTTGCGCAACATATTCTAAGAAAACCTTGTTGGTTGTATGATTTCATTTGGATAAAAGCACTTAAAATGGAGAGACTTTGATTGCATTGACAAGAGACTTAGTCTAATAAGGTCCGTAGATTGTTTGAATACAAGAATTGTAATGTTTAAAGTTGAACTTTGCATAAAAAATAGTTATTTTCATGTTGGAAGTAAAGTTGGCATGGCTGCTAGTCAACATCTCAAACTTTTTCACAAGTATGCATGCATGACGTCAAGTTGCAAGTCAAGGATGATAAGTCTCTACTTGGCAATTGACTTTACCTACACTCATGATGTGGACCAAAGTCGGCCAACCTTTGCTAAATGCTTGAAAGTTGAAATAACAAGAACAATTTGGTAAAGCACATAGTCCTTGCCATAATTCTCTCATAGCCGACCTTCAAATACTTAGACTTTACTTTAGGTGCCACCATCCACCTCTTCTTTAGCCCTTGCGTTCAAAAAACTCAAACAAGAGCTCACTACTCCCCAACCTTAGTTGACCCTTTTCTCCAAGCACTTTCAAGACTATGCTATCTCTAACAGAGCCCCTTTCCTCTCTTACATTACAATTAGCCCTACACAAAGATTTTGAATTCAACCTTGAAGGCCCCAATCTCTACAACTTTCTCACCAAACTCTTGCTCTACATAAGAGATTTGATTGACAAGGTGGGAACAACATGACCAATGATGAGACCCTTTGGTTCTTCAAAGTTGGAAGTCATTATGCTTAACTCCATACCAATTTAACAGTGGAGGAGTATTTTTTATAATCTAGCAGGAAATGGTATATCAAGATGGAATCATATGAATGATGTCATCCTTTTTAGAGAACGTAATGCTCAGTGCTCAAAGTTCGTGTATTTTTTGGAGACACCTCTTCCCATTGAATTTTCAAGCATAGAGTTCCTAATAGCACGATCTGCAGAATGCATGCTATGACAGCTGGGTTACTGGCATGCTATGCCGGAATGATGCATCTGACAACTGAATTACTAGTGCATTATGTAGGAATCTCACCCTTCTCACTGAGCATTACGCAGGGGAAGGCCCCGACCCTCGGCCCTTCCCTACAGCTCGGGCCCTGCCCTCGGGCAACGGCCCTCCCAGCATGGAAGGCCCTCGGGCAGGGCGTTCCCCCCCACATAAGCTTTCTTTATAGAGATAAGCATGAATGAAAAAGAAGCCAATATCCCTTAGAACACTCTAACCTAGGGGAGATACATAAAGATAACAATAACGAATGAAAATGACATTATGAGAGAGGGTATTATCACTTATAGAAGAATATATAAGGCAGCCAAATAGAAAGATAGCACCTTTTCTTGTTCCGACTTCAAAAGGCAAATGGGTGACTAAGTACAAAGGTCGTAGGACAAAACTATATGTGAAATGCAATTACCGTAGAAGAAACAACTCACTTGTTTTATGAATGTTAGAAGAAACTAAGTTACTCTTTGAGATGAGATTCCATGCTAGATTTGAATTTTTCTCTATGATAAACATTTGTTGTGGGTATTTCATGTATACAAATAAATAAGTGGGTCTCACCACTTAAAATACTGTTGGCCAAGTCTTGCCTAGTGGGCCCCCGCCACAATACAGTAGAATAATAAGTGCAAGGCACTAGCATCCTGTGTGTATAAGCCCAGCCACCAATGAGCACAAGTAGCAAGTTGTAATTCCTAGGAATAAGAGACTAGGGGCTTAAAACTCTAAAATGACATTAGAGGCCCTAAGTCAAGTTGCAAATAAAGAAGCTAAAAAGGCCCAACTTAAAACTCACATGAATCATGTGAGTGCCTTTGTGCTTTCTTAGCACCATTAGATTTAAGTTGTGTTTCTTTGAAAGGCTTGGATTAGAATCCTTGCCCCAATGAAGTGGCCAATGAGAGTTAAGGAGGCTCACCTCTAAAATCTATAAGAGGGAGTCATTTCCTTAATCATCTTTCATTCTCATTCTAATAAAACTCTCTCAGTTTCTCTCTCTCTCTCTCTCTCTCTCTCTCTCTCTCTCTCTCTCTCTCTCTCTCTCTCTCTCTCTCTCTCTCTCTCTCTCTCTCTCTCTCTCTCTCTCTCTCTCTCTCTCTCTCTCTCTCTCTCTACGGTGGGATAGAATAGCTTTGGCTAGGCGCTCGAGCCCCCGAAGCCTTTCTCAACCTAGGCGTTCTCTCTCTCCCTCTCTCCACTCTCTTTCTCCTCTCTCTCCTCTCCCTCTCTCTTCTTGCTATGCAGGTGAAGGCGAGGTTGCCGCTCCCAGCAACGGACCCCTATGCTACATCGACGACACAACAGTGGCGCCGTTGCCGGGGAGCGCCACACACTCGTTTTGCCGCATAGCTTTCTTACACTCTTTCTCTTTTCCTCTATCTCTCTCTTTCTTCTCTCTCATCATTCTTTTTCATCAGAAAAATCGAATTATAAGGGTAGAATAGTGTGAGTAGTGTTAGTTTTTGCCGTTTTTTTCATGATTTTTTTTGTTTGTTTGCACTATAGGGAGAGATTGTGGGGTGGGAGGATCAGATCCAAGCACCAAATCCTTTCATTAATCCATAAAATCCATAAAAATCAGAAAAAAAAAGCTCAAAATCTGTTTGAGGAGGAAAAAAGAGAGCCAAAATCCCATCAGATTTTGATTTTTCAAAAACCAGCAAGAACTAACCTTCGCATGACTGGCAGCAGCTCCAGGGTACTGTCCCAGACCTGCATAGAAGCCTGTGAAGGTTACTTCCCAATAGATTTTGAAAAAACAGAGAAAAACCCATAAAAATTCAAAAATCCCTTGTAAAAATCAATTTTTTTTTCAAAACTAAAAACTAACCTTCGCAGAGCTCTCTGAAGTTCCATCTCACTGAGACAAGGACACAGAGAAGTCTGCGAGAGTTAGATCCCAAAAAAAGTGCCCCTGTGAAAGTTCCCAAGAGCAAAAAATGGCCTAGAACCTTCTCAGACAACAACTTTTTGAGTTTCTCTGGGATGTAACTCTTGCAGCTTGGTAAGCAAGTGGATCTGACTCAGATACAAGCACATACCAGTCTGCGAAGATTAGTTCCCAGAAAATCTCAAAATTTGGCCAAAAAATCACAAAAAAATGCAATTTTTTCAAGATTTTTTGAGTTTCCTAGGGAAGTAACTCTCGCAGCTTGGTGAGCAGGTGAATTTGACTGAGATACAAGTGCATACCAGTCTGCAAGGGTTTGTTCCCAGAAAATCTTAAAATTTTGCCAAAAAAACCCCAAAAAAAAGCACTTTTTTCAAGATTCTTTGAGTTTCCTTGAAAAGTAACTCTTGCAGCTTCGTGAGCATGTGAATCTAACTGAGATACAAGTGCATACCATTCTGTGAGATTTTTTTCCCAGAAAATCTTAAAATTTTGGAAGAAAACCCCAAAAAAGTGCATTTTTTTCCAAGATTTTTTGAGTTTTTTTGGAAAGTAACTCTCTCAGGTTGGTGATCATGTGGATATAACTGAGATACAAGTGCATACCAGTCTTCAAGGCTTTGTTCCCAGAAAATCTTAAAATTTTGCAAAAGACACCCCAAAAAAATGCACTTTTTTCAAGATTTTTTTTGTGTTTTCTAGGGAACTAACTCTTGAAACTTGTTGAGCAGATGAATCTAAATGAGATACAAGAGAATACTAGTCTGCAAGGGTTTTCTCTCCGAAAATCTTAAAATTTTGCAGAAAAACCACAAAAAATGCACTTTTTTCAATATTTTTTGAGTTTTCGTGGGAAGTAACTCTCTAAGCTTGGTAAGAAGCTTAATCTAACTGAAATACAAGTGCATACCAGTCTGCAAGGGTTTTTTCCCAGAACATCTTAAGATTTTGCAAAAAAACCACAAGAAAATGCACTCTTTTCAAGATTTTTTGAGTTTCCTTGGGAATCAACTCTGACAGCTTGGTGAGTAGGTGAATCTGACTGAGATATAAGTTCATACCAGTCTGTGAGGGCTTTTCCCCAAAAAGTCCTAAAATTTTGCAAAAGGACCACAAAAAAATGCACTTTTTTCAAGATTCTTTAAGCTTACTTGGGAAGTAACTTTTTCAGCTTGGTGAGAAGATAAATCTAATTAAGATACAAGTGAATACCAGTCTTCAAGGGTTTGTTACCAGAAAATCTTAAAATTTTGCAAAACAACCACAAAAAAATGCTCTTTTTTCAAGGATGTTTTGAGTTTCCTTGGGAAGTAACTCTTTCAGCTTGGTGAGCAGCTGAATCTAACTGAGATACAAGTTAATATCAGTCTGAGAGGGTTTTTTCCCAGAAAATCTTAGAATTTTGCAAAAAGTCCCCAAAAAAATGCACTTTTTCCATGATTTTTTAAGATCTGCTGGGAAGAAACCTTTGCAAAGAGTTTTTAAGATAGATCTAACCAAGATCTGGCTACTGTGAGATTTTTGTAAAGATCCAATGGTTAGATTTAGAAATATCTATGAAAAAGTGCCAAAAAGTGCCAAAAAACTGAGTTTTTTAAAGATCTTGACAAATCTGCCCATCAAGAACTCTTGCAGAACTCACATTGTCTAGAAATGGTCCATATACAGCTATTGTAAGGAGGTTGAAGGTTAGATTCACTCAGATCTAAAGAAACCTCAAAAAAAAAAAAAAAAACCACAAAGAACCAAGAAAAGGGGCTAAAATCACAATATTAGCCAGCTGAAATTGATCAGATCTTGTCAAATCTAGGTTGCAGTCACAATATCCATCAAGATCCAACATCCCTGGACTGAACCAAGTGAATGAACCTCAGATCAAGTTGATCAGTACCAATAAAAATCAGTTTCCACCACCATCCATACCAACCATTCATCACTCTTCTGTCCACACTCTTCTGTCCATCTCCATATTCTCTTGACAGTGTAACTTTCATTGCGGTTATCTGTTAAATCCATTTATGTTTCTGTTCACATCCATACAAATCCCTCTTTTCTTGATTCCTTTCTCCTCTTCTTTTTCTTCTTCCACTTCAAAAAAAAAAAAAAAAGTTGGAACACCAGAGTCATTGAGCAAATCTTGAAGCAATTCACGAACCGGCTACTTTGCGACATTCTAGTGCTGAACTATGGAGACCGCCCTTGTAGGATTATCGAAATTTAAAAAGTTCCCTGTTGAAACAATCTAAGACTACACCTATCGGATCTATCATCCAGTGAAGGAATGTAATCCACCGATTCCTGAACAGATTGTCATGGCAAAATACTATGCTGGACTGCCCAAAAGGATCAAATCTGGTATGGCAGAATTAGCATCCTATGCGTCACCTGTACAACTCTATAAGGATGCTACCAAGATGGAAATCTCACTTGGGAAGAAGGATTTTCCCTATCTAGATGGGGAATCAGAGGAACAAAGGTCGACAATGAGCAATGATCCAACAAGAATGGAACCCCATGCAAGGCAACAAAGTGCAGCAAGGTCAAGCAGAACAAGTGCAACGAAAGACCCAGAACCTTGCACTTTAAGCTGTCAGCAAGCTTATGCTCGCTCTATTAAGTTTCTTGAAAAGGATGAATGTACCTTCTGCTTTGGAGATCATCCAAGTACCAGGTGTCCAATCAAGAATCCGCGCTTGTTAAAAGGACAAAATACAGAGCAACAGGCTTGTCGGCAGAATCAAGCCAACAAGGAGCTCACCAGAAGGGTGGATGTCAGATTTATCCATCTAAATCACGAGTTTCTTTAATAAACAGTGGCAAGGTAGAAGTTTTGGTTATGTCCTCTTGCATGTCACCGAATTCAATGGAGGACCATAACAGCCTACCAGTCTATTTTGTGGAAGATCCTAAGGGGAATCTATTACCGGTGTATGCCTATCAACTTAGAGGTGATGACATATTGCACTCAGTTAGGTGCTATGGATGTGGAGGAAAACACCGACGTGCTGAATGTCCACACCGAGGGGATCCGTCAACATTTAATCCCTCGTGTTCACAATGCGGAGTTAATCATCCATGCCGAGATTGCTCGATGAGAAATTCACAAATAGCCAGGAGGCATTTGGCCTATGTAGACCAACATGCACCTGTGGGAACCCTTCCACCTCGAACGTACTACAAAAGAAAAATCCTAGTGTCACCAAGTTATGAAGCGAGTGACGAAGAAGAAATCTGACAAAAGTCCCAAGGTATGCAAAGATACCCTCAGGCAAACAAGTAGAATCATCACAGAAGACAAAGATGGTAGAATTCATCAAGCCAACGACTGTCGAGGAAATCAAGACACAGATGCTGTCAGGGCTTTTTTTGCACTCAATGCGAAGAATTCTTAGTGATGAATTACAAAGGGGACTAGCGTCAACAGGGCAAATTGAAGGCAATTCAACACAAGATCCAAGAAAAAGTGCCATCACGCAGCCTTCAACAGGAAAGTGCAATGACCAAGAGAAGACTAAAGTTGATGATTGCCCCTCAACGAGCAAGATTCAACCAAAGTCTAATTGTTCCACAATTCAACAGACCCCCAAATCAATGCCAATTCGGGGTATATCCATTCTTCAAAGGCCAAATCCAGGGAATCCAGGCCCAACATAGCCAATTGTACAGCAAGAACTAGAACCTACAATGATAAAGCCTTGTCCTAAATCTATGATATTGAATGCTGAGGAAAGTCGTCAGGCTGATGCATACTTCGAATACCTGGACAGACAAGAGCATCAAGCAAATACGTCATATCCACATTATGATCTGGAGGAGTATATAACATTGGGACCAGTTGCGCCGATCTATGAAGATCCATTATATCAGCAAGATTTATCTTGGGATCCTCCTATGGAATGCCTCGACTACCCAATTGTCAATGAACAAGGTTATTTGATATGGCCACCGGACCCTTATGTGTATTATTGAAAATATGGGAAGTCTAGGTTCTTGCTGATCAACAATCAATAAAGCCTCAGGTTTTATGTAAGCGAATTCTATCCACGCTTTTCCTGAAGCACCCATGTCCCAACAATAAACAAACCGACAACAGCGCCCCTTCACGACAGTTGCAGCCTAGTGCCGAGGGATCGACACTACTTTGGGCCGTGGACCCTATTGTGGGTATTTCATGTCTACAGATAAATAAGTGGGTCCCACCACTTAAAATACTGTTGGCCAAGACTTGCCTCGTGGGCCCCCCCACAGTACAGTAGAATAATAACTGCAAGGCACTGGCATCCTGTGTGTATAAGCCCAGCCACCAATGAGCACAAGTAGCAAGTTGTAATTCCTAAAATAAGAGACTAGGGGCTTAAAACTCTAAAATGACATTAGAGGCCCTAAGTCAAGTTGCAAATAAAAAAGCTAAAAGGGCCCAACTTAATACTCACATGAATCATGTGAGTGCCCTTGTGCTTTCTTAGCACCATTAGATTTAAGTTGTGTTTTTTTGAAAGGCTTGGATTAGAATCCTTGCCCCAATGAAGTGGCCAATGAGAGTAAAGGAGGCTCACCTCTAAAATCTATAAGAGGGAGTCATTTCCTTTGTATTATATCATCTTCCATTCTCATTCTAATAAAACTCTCTTGGTTTCTCCATCTCCATATATATATATCTCTCTCTCTCCTCTCTCTCTCTCTTCTCCCTCTCTCCCTATGTTGGGATAGAATAGCTTTGGGTAGGCGCTCGAGCCCCCAAAGCCTTTCTCAACCTAGACGTTTTCTCTCTCCCTCTCTCCACTCTCTTTCTCCTCTCTCTCCTCTCCCTCTCTCTTCTTGCTATGTAGGTGAAGGCGAGGTTGCCGCTCCCAACGACGGACCCCTATGCTACATCGACGACACAACAACATTCCTTTGTACTTTTGTAGACAATTAATAGTATTAGTAATTGAGAGAGAGAGAGAGAGAGAGAGAGAGAGAGAGAGAGAGAGAGAGAGAGAGAGAGAGAGAGAGAGAGAGAGAGAGAGAGAGAGAGAGAGAGAGAGAGAGAGAGAGAGAGAGAGAGAGAGAGAGAGAGAGAGAGAGAGAGAGAGAGAGAGAGAGAGAGAGAGAGAGAGATTGTGATGTTTTAGGTTCTTAACTATTTAGAATGAAAAACAATCATTGAGTAAGACTGGATGAAAAATCATTAGCCATTTTACAAACAAATGCAGTACAGTGGTTGCCATCTTATTTCTCACCTTGAGATTAAAACTTTATTCCAATTGTGAACAATAGTAAGGACATGAGAAGATTCGAAAAGTACAAAGTTAAAAGTATATCAAATATTCAAGGCCAGTGGGACAAGTTGGGTAAAAAGGACATTCATGCCACACCAATGCAAGCTCAACCCTTGGCTTGTTGCATCGTTGTCATGTTGGAGCCTACTACTTGTGCTTTGGCCTACTACTTCTTGTGTAAAATGTAATTTTTGGCATAAAATTGTCAATGCTACCTAATTGTATTGTTGTGCTTGTAAAAACATTTATGAGTACATTCAACAATCCCTTTTAACAATTTGATTTCATATTTGATTGATTTTAACATATTCATGCTAGCAAGTTAAATTGGTGCTATTCTAATGTCAATCCAATTTAATGAAATGTAGATCGATGAATTTGATTATCAAGTAAAGATTATGATAGCAAATGGTGTTCTTTGTTCATGTTTCACAACATCAAACTGCAATTCTAAAGTGGTGTTGTTGCCATTATGGATAACTTCATAAAAAAATAGGAAGAGGGAGAGGTTTAGGGTGAGATTGATGACATCACCACTTCCCCTTCTATGTGTTGTTCCTGCTACAAATAACTTTGCTTTGGTGGATGGCCCTTCGGTTAATGGTCCTTCCTTTAGATTCATTTATTTGGATATCTTTCCCTTCTATACATCATTGAATAAGTTTATCATTGCTGCGTCCATTAAATATTTCTTCATATTTGGGCCTTATCTTCATCATTTGTATGGATTGATTAGGCTTTTGGATCACATAATAATAATTCAGGAAAAAAGTGTGTGTAATAGGGTATTACATATCCCCCTCCTCAAATGTGAAGCAACTTGGCGAACAATCGACATCATTCTTCAAGCACTCCATAATGGATTCTGAACATTTATAAAATTAACAAAGTCTTTAAATTGAATATATGCAATATGTACATATTAGTCTAGAGCATTTTGAAGCATATGTGAGAGCTTCTCATCAATTTCAATTTTTCTTTGAATTCTTCTTTGCTTAGCCTCACTATATTGTTCAATAATTCGGTTGCCAGAACTCAGCTAAGCGTGTCCTTAAGAAGGTTCCGTTGTAGATAGCTACTACAATGACATTGTCTTCGGCCATTCCCCTTCTAGGTGTGATATTCTTTAGCAGCTCAACATTCATTCTAAGAAAAGAACCGTCCAGGTACAGGCTCTGCATAGCTATAAGCACTTGAGCAATTAAATTGCCAAGGCCGTTTACCGAATATGTGATGAACTTCTTATGGTCTTTGTGAATTCTTCTGTCCTTGAGGTAGCAGGCTACATCCTCATAATGAATGTGGTAGTTCTCCTCCCAGTCGATATATATGCTCCATAGCTCTGGGTAGGAGACATCCACATTCTAGAGTAGGTTCTTTGTATCATACCTTGCAAAGTTTGGTTCTTCCTTGGGCTTGTGCAGATTGAATTGGCAGTGATATCGCCAATAATCGATTTGCCCGACATGATATTCAAAAAATTCTATTTCTTTCTGTTTTAAATAATCTATTTGCACTTGAATCCAATATCGGGTGTACGAAACTCATAGATTCTCTATACCCACTTTCCATTTTTATTTGACCTCATATTTTGACATTGTAAGAAGCAATTTGTCATGTGTGTGGTAATCTACAAGTTGAGGACAATCATTTTACAATAATATGTTCATTCTCTTGATAACCATACATAAGCATGAAAGGGTTGAATCTGGTCATTGAATGTTTTGTACTATTATATGCAAATTCCACCATTGAAAGGTGATTTTTCCAATCAAACTGCCGATGGCCCACATATGCCTTGAAGCCTGTCCTCCATCGTCTGATTGGTCCTTTCCGTTTGACCATCTGCTGACTCCGGATGATCGGTAGAACTCATACTCAAAGCTGTTTCCAACTTTTCAAACACTGCTTGCCAAAAATTCCCAGTGATTTCAGGGTCACTAATATTGACAAAAACATATTCATGGCCCTTCCTTGTACGTAGAAGCCCGACCACAAAATCCACAGAAATGCTTTCCCACTTTCCAGCATGAATTTCCAATGGATGTAATAGACCACTAACTTTTAGCTTTTGCACTTTATTTAATTGACACTTGGTACATTTAAGTACCCAAGCCTCTACTTGACTTTTCATCTTAGGCCACCAAAAGTGCCACCTAGCTAAGACTTATCAAGAGTTCTTTGTATACTTGAATGTCCAGCACATGGACTATCATGACACTCCTTCAGGATTAGGCCCCTAACTGTGTCATTCTCTGGGACACATACCTTTCCCTTATGAAATAAAATCCCATTTCGTATGGAAAAATCCATTTCAGTCATTCCCTAATTCATCAAACAAGAGGCATAAGGCACCATCTTCCAATCCGAATGTCTGGTGCACCAAGTGTGGATCCTCATGTCATACTAACAATGAATGTAAGGTTAAGCAAGTATCATATGTTGAAAGCACTTCTGGAGATGTTATGTATGTTTATGAAACAGATCTAGAGGAGCACTATCACTACATTCAAGGACCACCAGGCCCAGCTATGTAGTCAAAGCCAAAATTTGGAACAAAAAGATTTGTACTTGCTCAGACTGTGAGCCAAAACCAGAAACACTTATAAAGTTACCACCGAAGAAAATTTCGGACAACTGTTTTAATTGCGACACAGAAGGTCGTTATTCACCCGACTGCCCGGAACCCCGCCGACCAATTGGCTATGTGCCGTTATGTTCAAATTGCTCAAGAAAAGGCCATCTTGCTGCAGATTGCCCAAATCCACAAATTTTGGGTCCAGTGTCAACATCATGACAGAAGATACAACATATGCACTCAGACTCACGGATATAAAGCCCACCCAACAAAAGATCAAATTGGTCGACTTGACAAGGAGGAAGCCAGATTGCGAACTGAAGGAAGTGATGGTGTATATACAAGACAAACCGTTCATCATGAATTTTATCGTAATTCGACCAGTTGGACTTGCCAACTACTATGTTCTTATCAGAAGACCCTAGCTTTACCAAGCAAATGCTAGTGTGCATTAGAAAAAGAAAGAGTTGCGCTTCAGAACTAGTGAGCATGATGAAAACAAAAATTTGCATAAACACATTATCCCATGGCAGTGCAAACATACAAAGGAGAGACAATGCAATCAACTACCAGTTTCACATCTGAGCAATTGTCCTATGCATTGAATATCTTTTCAAAAGAGGACATTAAATCTAATTATCTGGATTATTATGAGATCGAAGAACCAGATGTATCTGACAACACAGGTAATGTGCAGCCTTCTCAGAGAGAAATACAAGGCTATTCATCAAACAATATGATAGTTGGTATGATTTATTCAAACGACACACTACTAGTCCATTGAAGTTATACCAGACAAAGCCTTGTTGATCTCTAAGCTATTATCAAAACAAGAGATACAACAGTACAAGGACTTGCTTTGAGAATATCACGATGTTTTCACTGGGTGTGTAGAAGATTTGAAAGGCATAAACAAATAATTCGATCAACACCGCATTAGTATCGGTTGAATCCTAAATATTCACTGTTGGTTAAAGACGAATTGAAAAAATATCTCCAGGTAGACATTATTTGGGCCTGTCCTCAACAACGAATGGGTTTTGCCTATTGTGGTTGTACCAAAGAAGAAGATCGAAAAGATACGCGTATGTCAAGATTATTGCAAGCTTAACGCCAGAATTCGGAAGGACCATCACCCGCAACCATACACAAACATGATATTGGACCAAGTTGTAGACAATGCCAGGTTTAGCTTTCTTGACGATTTTTCAAGCTATAACCAAGTATTGATCCGAGACGACCCAATTTTGAGACCATCTGATTGGGTAAGAATGTTTTATATTTATGTGGATGTTTCGTCATTCGCAATTGGAGTCACCCTTAGTCAGAAGGATGATGAGAAAAGAGACTATCATGTGTATTATGCAGGGCGTCCTGAGTATATCAAAACTATTCGGCCATGAAACGTGAAGGACTCGGGATGATTTTCTTGGTGAAGAAGTTTTGACATTATTTGCTGGGATATCTCTTTGTCTTCCATGTCGACCATTATGCACTCAAACATCTGATGAATAAGCCAGATCTATCGGGTCGAATAGTGAGATGGGTGCTGCTGCTCCAGGAATTTGATTACCAACTGGAGATACGACAAGGAAAGTACCACAATAACATAGACTATTTATCGCGCCTTAAAATAGGATATGTTGCCGAGAACTTGAGCGATAAATTTCCAGATGAGAATATTATGTTTTTATCAACCGAACATTCTCTATATCCGGAAATAATTGATTATCTTCAAAATCGAAATTATCTTTTGACTTTGACTTGGAACAAAAGACGATGTTTCAACATAAGATTGGATCGTATACGATAAAGAATAATGTACTATATAAAATGGGACCAGATGGTACAACTGTAGTTTCATGGAGCAACAAAAAGCAACCTACAATAGGCTTATCCTCGACGGAAGCTGAATATCGAGCACTCAACAATGCTGCACAAGAAGTGGTATGGTTACGAAGATTGCTTGTGGATTTAGGTCAACCACAGGTGGATGCAACTACTATATCTTGCGACAATCAAAGCTGCATTCACCTTGCCAAAAATCCAGTTTTATGTTCTCGAACCAAGCACATCGAAATACATTATCATTTTGTTCGAGAGAAAATTCTTGATGGAGCCATTGATCTTGTTTTCTGTGAATATGAAGATCAAGTGGAAGATATTTTTACTAAGTCATTAGGTAGATGTAAATTTGAAAAGTTTCGTACTCTACTAGGAATAGAAGAATGTAATTTTATCATTGAGGGAGAGTGTTAGAAATCAATGATAAACTTCATTGTTACACTTCTTAGTTACTGTTTACGATGTACTTTATTACTAGCTGTAACTAAAATGTACATATAAACCCTGAACCCTGATAGAGAGGGAGAACCTAGGAGTAGACTACTAGACTAGCCTAGTCTAGTAGTCTACTCCTAGGTTCTCCCTCTCTATCAGGCTTCAGGGTTTATATGTACATTTTACATTCAGTATGTGGTAGTGTGTTAGAGTGATATTGCGTGTTCTTCTTCCATCTCCCTACTTGGTGATTGTTTACGGTGAATGCTTGATGTTGCATTTTTGATTGTTGACATATGAAACATGGTAAGTACGTTACTTATGCAGCTCATATCTCCCAAATCTGTAGACACTACAATGTTTTGATGGCAGAAGAGCTCACCTTGCCAGAAGAAAGAAGGTCTACACTTGCTGCGGACGCCACCCAGGACACAGAGATGGTGGATGATGACAATTAGGGTACGGATTTTTTTTGAATTGAAGCAGTCCCGGTTGAAGTTATTTAGCCGTCTATCTCTATGGATGTCACCACCACAACCATTGTTGTTGCTGTCGAGATGGATACATCTGGTACTCAGGCTGATACATCACAGCAAGAGCAGACACCAGAGCCAGTCACATCGGCCTAGTTTTCATCCTTATCCCTTGAGGCTTGTGAAAAATGCAAAATGCTTGGTCAAGGACAAATCCATGTATATAGGATGATTACACATGTGTGGAGCTTGTTCCCATGTGTGAAATAAATGTACTTCTCATGTAGTATAATCATATAACTTGTACATATAGTTTAAATCAAGTTCTATTGGCTAAAAAGGCCAAAATCATGTTTTTTAGTCATATGCCACATGGCATCAATCTAGAGATTGCATGAAGCCACATCATGAGATTAGTTGTCAAAACCCATGTGTAGAGGTCTGCTCACATGTGTGGAATACGCTGAGGAAGTCGAATCTGCACTTCTAGAAGAGTTTTTCCTAGTACTCTACATAGAAGAAAAATGGACCAAAAGTGCTCAAAATAGAAGGTTTTGTCCAAGTGTTAATTTTGCATGATGAATCATCACATGACAAAGCACCCTCACACATGTGAGATTAGAGGGATGATCAGTACCACGAGCTCCCACTTTTTGTATATATAGAGCCACATTTGGCCATAATCATTAAGCAACACCAATCTTGGTTTTGAGGCAATTCTTGTCAATTTCATCATTTGTCTTGATTTTTCTTGATAGTTTTGGGTTCCTATCATATAGTACTTTGATTTCAGGCTGGAGTCCGTACTCTGACAGGTTTTCACACATGTGAAACCAGCAAGTACAATTCCCTTTCATTTATGATTGTTCTTGTTAGATTTTCTCATCTAAATTTGATCTAGATTGATCTAAATCTTGTGTAGATTGATAGATCAATTGTATCTAACATCCAAACACTCTTGTGGATCATTTTAGGATCCATTCTTGGTCCAATTTTGCAGTTTTCCACATGGTATCAGAGCCAAGTACATGAGGATTTATGAAGATTTGATGGGATTGATCCAAAACTAAGCCCAAATTAGCAAGTTTTTGGAAACTAGCTAATTTTGATGAGGCGAGTTGGATAGGATAGGTATACTCAAAATTTATGGACAAAAACTTGTTGTGGGCTGCAGGGGTACTTTTCACACGTGATAGAATGCACAGTACCAGTTTTGGAGCCTTATGTTTCAGTTTGATGCTAAATCTCCCAAATTAGCAAGTTTGTGGAAACTAGCTAATTTTGAGGTAGAGAGTTTGAATTGATAGCTAGATTCAATTTTTTTGTACCAAAACTTGTTGTAGGCTGTAGGTGTACCTTCCACACGTGTGGGGCCATATAGAACCTGTTTTGGTTGGGAAAATTCAAATTGATGCATAATTTGACTCATACACCCAAATTTAGAGGATTTTTAGTGCAAATTCAAGCTTTTTCTACAGAGATTTTATTCCTATGATTTTTTCTTGGATTAGATCATCCAAATAATTATTTGAAGCTTGATTCAGGTGCATTAAATGTGTTTCTCTGATATTTTGAGTACATGTCAAAGTTGAGAGAGAAAATTGCCAAAAATCATAGATAAAGGGCGATATGCAAGGTGAGAGATTGAAATCCATTGTACCATCACTCTAGATTTGTTCAAGAGTGATAGGCTCAAGTTTAGAAGCATCTATTTGCTAGAAAACATCCTTGGATCTGTCCTCCAAGCGAAACCTTTGAGAGGTTCTAGTGCATATATAGCATCTATGCAAATCTTTTGTAGAATTTGTCATAGATTGGCTTCAATTGAGAGTTCTAGAAAAGAGATTGAGATCCAAGTCACATTTTTTGATGATTTCTAGTTGATGTACAATATGTCTTTGTATCCTTCCTTTACACCTAGTGCATAATCGCTTAAGATAAGTATGCTTAGTCATGGAAATATGTTACAACTTAAAGACCTGTATGTCTAAGAAGCACAAGCTTTTACAAGCAACATCCTTGTTAAGACCTAATGCATTGTATTATTATTGCATAGTTCTTAAAATCCAAGAAAGTTCTATAACTCTAAATATGTGTTATATTCACCATTGTTGATATGGTCTATGTGATCTATAGGATGTACTTATATCCTTGTTTTGCACATGCATTACTATTTCAGATAAGTATCACCAGTCATGGAGATCCATTACACATTGACAACAACTTAAGATCAGCCTACCCCACAAGCAATTGTGAATGGATTCATTTGTAGCACAAACATGATTCTTCTGTACTAGTTTCTTGCACACTTGTTGCGATTTATAAAGCTTTTATAGGTCTATGTGATGTTTAGCATTTTTGTATCCTTGTTTAAACCTAATGTATTACTCATTTCTTGTAGAATTCTTGAAATTGATGAAGCCTTTCCACGTATGTATACTCTCTTGCATCCATGCTTTAGGGCTAATGCAAAACTACAATCAACCAGCATTCCAATATGGCAGGAGCCACACACTTGTTTCCACTTGGAATTCTCCTTAAGAATCATGATCCTTCCTTTAATATAACACCACAAATTTACTACCAACAACAGAGTCTATTGCTTTTGTATGCCACGTTCATTTGACACTTGTGTCCATCCCCCGGGTCTCAAGCCTAAGGATCAGGATTCAATAAGCCATTGTCAAGACTCAAAACAAGCTGCCTGCACTGCACATGGATTAAGGAAGTAATATGGTCAAACCAAAGAACTGAATCAAAGTTTGAACTTGGATCTCAGCCTCCATAGGATATTCCCTTGATTTTGAAAGGTCTAAGATGATGTTGAATGCAGCAGCCAGCCTTGACAGAAAAGCACTGTCAACTTCTCGAGATTTTTAAGGCAAATGAGACTCCTCAACGTCTAGTCAGCCAAAAAGCAATGGCAACTCATTTCTTTCTTCTTCAGAAAATTCAAAGTTCAGCTTTTGTGGAGCAGTCATGAAGCTGCAAGAGTGGAATGCCTGACTGACTGACTGACAAATTCCGAAGGGAAAAGTCTTTCCTAGAAGCTTTTTTTTCTGCATTAATCACAAAGCATAAAAAGACAAGCATTTGTCCCCAAAATCTAATTCAATTTTGTTATCCGGTATATCCACCCTTGCATGTTATTACGTCATCTCATCTCTGATCTGCTCTGAATTTTGATTCTGGATCCATCCTTTTCGACCACAGGCTGCTCACCACCAGTAGCATCAGCTCTGTTTAATTTTGGTGATAAATCTGTGGTTTGATTCAGAGGCGTGATGGTATTCACCTCTCGAATGTCCTTCTGTTATGGGCTTCTGGTCTTGTGCCTGCTCTTCTTTCCTAATCTCCAGAGTGCTAAAGGTCGAGTCCTTGAGGGAAAGAACAACCAACAATTTCGTAAAGTCACCACGCAAGGGGAGCAGCAGATACAAGCTCCGATTGAAGTTGTTTCTTCTGTTGGCTGGCTTAAGATTAATCTATGGAAGAACGGCAAGTTTCATAAGTCTCATGTGCATGAGAAAACTGAAGCGGGTTCAGGTGCCAATCCAGGACGCAACCACTTTCCTCTTCAATCTGCATCACAGTCTGGGAAGGCTAAGGTTCCCATTTGGGATTCAAGTCAGGAAATAGGATTGCAGAGCTCGAAGATAAACGGATATGCAGAAAAGCTGATTCTCAACGCTCAGCTTTTGCCCAAAGGCGGAACCCCTCCTCCAGGACCAAACCATGGCCACAATGGCGTGATCCTGGTAGCTGATCATAAGCTGGGCTCCCAATCTCTTCCCAAAAGCCCCACAACACCTTCAAGGCCAAATCCTTCGCACAATTTTGTGACTGAAAGCGAGAACGGCGAGAAAGTGCATCTGGAAAGCATGCCCAAAGGCCCCTCAGGACCCAGCCCAGGACAAAATGTTGCCATCTTCCCAGCAAAGGAAGCAGCAGCAGCAAGAGATGAGCTGATCTTCAACTCTCGACCTCAAGAATCAACCTTAGCCCACGATGCTGCAAAATCTGCTAAAGCAAACTCGAGAGATGATGAGATGATTGTTCTTAATAAGATCCCAAAAAACCCAGCACAATCATCATCCGCCAGTCTGAGCCAGTACCCCACCCACACCACTGCCTCACAGAAGCCTGACAATAACCGAGAGATCTCAGAGCTATCTTCTGATTCTAGAAGAAAATTGAGTGAGCTTATTGGTTGTCAACAAGATTTCATGCCATTCTACCAGAATGATCAGCTTGCTCCAGCCACTCCATTCAAGCATGCGAGCATGCAGCATGCTATCTATGCATAACTTACTTGTTGCCAGGTAGTCTTCCCAGACTGACAAAAGGCATCTGCTTTTCCCATTCTTTCAGCATACACGGGTACCCATCATAGTAATCATCTCAATTCTGAAGCCTAATAAAGAACCTAATTTGCACTCTCACATTCATTCATGACTGCTGCAACCGAAAAGGCAGGAATGTGGGTTTCCATTGCCATCTCAAACACAAACTTGCTTGATCCAAGTGAGAGACATCTCTACGGCTTTGCTCCTGAACTTGGCATCATGCTCATCATCTCGGAATTTTTATTTGGCAGTTGGCATCTCCACATATTGGAAAAATACCACTCAATGGAACCATACCTATCTATATGGGCTAGCAGCGCCTATACATGTAAGAATCTGGGCATCATCAAAACTGAATGTGTCATGAACATAGCAACTTTTGGCTGGCTCTTCTGACTGCACAGATTGACTACTTAACCTTCTCCACTGAATCTTCTTAGAGCCTACTTTTGGGAGGAATTCAGGTATTCAAGATGTATATGTGGTGGATCAACCTCCTTTTGTCTACATATCAGGTCACTGAAGCAATAATGTTCATGATGGAAAGAGGTGGGTTACATATGAGACTGTAAATATGGTCATAGTTTGGATGAATAACACTTCATGATGGGAAAGGTGGGTCCATCTTCAATTGTAGATATGGTCATAGATTAGATGAATGAGACTTCATTCTTTCATTTTATATTTTGAGGATTTAAACCAAAATTTCACTTTTTTGGTCCATCCACCACATGCTCAAATGTTAGTAAGTAGCATGGTTTTATTATTGACATATATTCTACAATTTCATCAACAATTATGCTTTTAAGTACATGATGCTTCCACAACCTCAAATATTAAAAGCGATCATTTAAATTCAACCAATTGCTTGGTCATTTTGTTAATTGTTACAGGAGAATAAGAAGCACATAGAGGTCATGCATTTGAACTTTGTTGTTAATTTTGTAAGCAAAGTAGTCGTCTATCTATCTCGCATATCCTTTGTGAGCATTGTAGACTACTCGGACTCCAATGAATTGAACACTAATGAAATTAGAGCGAGTGTGAAGTACAATTCATCTTAAAGGTTGAAAAGTGACATATATAGTAATATATAGTCCATGGCATAAGTCATAAAGGAGTTTTGTGGCTAGATCCAAAAACTCAATCTATAGCTAGATACAATTATGTACTTGGGTATGAGACTATTATCCGCATGTGCAAGCCATGAAGTTGCAAATAAATAGCAAGGTGCACTTTCTATGAGGGCATAGCATCAAAACACATCAAGCACTTTGCATGGCCTTAAGGAGGCATCAACAACGACCCCTAAAAGCTTGTTAGATGTCTGCAAGACAAATCAGCAAAAATCAGTTTTTGGAGGGCTCTCTAACAAGAAACTTCAATGATTTTTTCCAAAAACTTCAAGGCACTCGATTTAGAGTCTGATAGCTCAACATGGAGTCCATAAGGTGCTTCAATCAACCAATCAACAGTCCCCTACTAATTTGTTTGGGAGGTCAATGCACAAGACTGTAAAAATCATGAAACACACATGAAAAAAATCAAGATTCTCAATTTTTTTTTTACACAGTTGGACTCCCACAATTTTGAACTTCCACAATCTGTTATCTTTGTCTACAACCCACAAGAAAGTTTCAATCTAACTCAAAGAAATGCATGCAAAATTTATAGATCATAAATTGCTTCTACTCATCATAAACATGAAATTTCAGGCATAAAACCATGTTTTTTGGTCAAAAATCACTATTTTTTGCATGAGGTAGGAACATAGCAAATTGTGCCAGTGTGTAATAAATATTAGTAATGATTGGTATAGAATGGATTCAAATGACTTAAAGGTCTCCATGGAGCCTCTAATATGGTGTTAAAAGGCTTAAACAAGCTCTTGTGTTGCCGCTATTAGTGATTAACAAGCTAGTTAGGCTTAATCAGAGTTAGTTATCTTTTGAATTGATTATAAATAGGGCATCTCTATCAAGTATGAAAATTTTGGCTAATTTTTGCTATGTGAGAGGTTTGGAAAAGCATCCACTGCTCCTTGGTGAATGTGAACTTTGAAGATTTCTTATGCTAGGTCTAATGTGCCCTATCTGGTATATACTCTAATCCCTTGATAATTGATTGTAATCAATGACTATTGTGTCCTATTTTTCTTGAATTGTTTCATCAACATAGGTGTATTGCGCTTTCTTATATCTTAGCACAATTCTTTTCATAAAGATCATGAGGTAATAACCATAAATCAAACAAAGTATCGTAGAGGAGTATGGCAAAAATTAAGACCGAATGACATCAAGCACATATCTACTACCTTGGATGTTATCTGGAAATTGAACAAGGAGATGTGACTAATCATGAGGAAGAAAAAGAGCAAATGTGTGGCATACCATCTCAACAAGTCACAAGGACCCTTATGTACTCAATGGTAAGCATCAACACTAACTTGGCATAAGCATTTGCATTAGAGGAGGTTAAAAAAAGACCCTATAAGAAATGCCACATATGATGAGAAAAAAATACTGAATAAATAAAACAATATTGTTTATTTGTTTGCCCACACCACTCCCAATGTTTTAACTAGCTCGTCTATAGTTATGGTTAAGCAAACCAATTGTTGTTATGGTTAACAAATATGATTTTGAAAGTATATTCTCACTTAAAATCAAAATATGAGCGCCATCTTGATGTGCAAATAAAAATATGAGTGCCATCACCATATTTGAAAAGGGAGGGGATCCCCATTATAGAAGCTCTCATCCAAAATTGGATATCTTGCATTTTGTTTAGTGAAAATTTTATAAATATGATTTTGAATGTGTATTTCCTCTTGAAAAGTAAAACATGAGCTCCATCTTGTGAAGGAAATCAAAATGTTAGTGCCATATCCATATTTGAATATGGAAGAGATCACCATTATAGAAGCTTTCATCAGAAATGAGTTATCTTGCATCATGTTATAATATATTTGCATTCAAATATTTCGTAGTATTTATATTCGGAGTACTTTGAAGCTTGTCACTGGTTTTGTACTTCTTATAATGACGACTTTGTATCATCTTCATTTTGGACATTCCTATTGACTTGGCACCTTTACAGAAAAGAGGAGTCAAAGGATTATCACTATCTGCTAAGGACCATCTACATTATAGAATTGAAGGAAAAAAGAATTCAAATATGTGGACAGATGGGTCTTTGTATCCTGAAGATCCTAGTACCCTAAAACATCCTGTCTTCTCCTCAATAACTCAACTAGTTATTTGGATTTGCAATGTGCATAATGGTTTATTGGGATATTGTGAAAGATTGAAAAATTATGGAAATACATTTTCAATGCAGAGGATTCAGTTTTTGGAGAGTCAAATCCAATCTATGTCCTCCTACTAGAGAGAGAGAGAGAGAGAGAGAGAGAGAGAGAGAGAGAGAGAGAGAGAGAGAGAGAGAGAGAGAGAGAGAGAGAGAGAGAGAGAGAGAGAGAGAGAGAGAGAGAGAGAGAGAGAGAGAGAGAGAGAGAGAGAGAGAGAGAGAGAGAGAGAGAGAGAGAGAGAGAGAGAGAGAGAGAGAGAGAGAGAGTTGCAGCAAAAAAATGTAGATCTTTGAACAAAATATAAGTAATTGAAAATAGATATTTCAGACATTAGAATTGAATCTGAACAAATGCAAGTAATATTGCAGTCTATTCGTTCGAAGAATTTACAGTTATCGAAAGATGTGGAAATATTAACAAAGAAAGCTAAAAACAAGAAACGAAAGTGACAATCTTGCAAAAATGTTCAGAATCTCTCAAGAGGAGGTTACCGAGTCCACAAGTGCGTCACGTCTCGACCGGGTCTGAGCGTCAAATCTCGACCAAAGCCTTCCATTGGCATCTCAACCGAAGGCTTTCGTTGGCGTCTCGATTGAAGGCTTCCGTTGGTATCTCGACCGAAGGCTTATGTTCACATCTCGACTAACAGTTCTGGTTCAGATCTCGACTGAAGGAAGTGATCAGAACTCGACCGAAGGTTCTGGTTCAGATCTTGACCGAGACAATTAGATCAATTCTCAATCAGATCGCTTTTGCGTGTCTGTCTTAAATTTTTTTTTTTCTCAATGCAGGTTTGCATTGGTTGAAAATCAAATTATTAGAAATAATGATTCAATCGAAAAGACATTGATTTTGCCGGGATAAACAGCGAAGCATATAATACAGTTTTTAAACTCATCAAAGAAGCATTTAAGCAAGTCTGTATTAAGAAGGTTCCTCTTCCAAGGTCATATCATTTGAAGCATGAGAGAAATAGCTTAAACATAGGAATGCATAAGATTATAGGCACTCCATTTCATATTGAAGAGACATATTAGACTGAAGGAAGATCAATTTTCCACAATGCATCAAATGATCTATTTGTGGATGTAAATCAATAACTAAGATACATGATTGTTTTTTATGAAATCACAATGGAAAAGATAATTAGTAAAATAATCATAGTGCTTAAGTTAGATGAGTAAAAAATAGTTAAAGGGCAAAAGACGGAGAGGGTTAGTATAACTCTCATGAACGGGCACGTGGACAATCAATCGATCAGGGAGATTTTAACTTCAGTGTCCAGTCAGAAAAACGATATATGGTGGTGGCACTTTCCAGGTATATTTGCTCATTCAATAATGAAATATGATTGAAATTTTAAATCAAACTAACTATTTAGGTTGATTTTTGAATCTAATGGTACATTTCTATTGATAAGTTCTAAAAGAGGACCATGATATTTTATCATGGATATTCTACAAAACATCTTATCCTCGGATTTCAAAGAGCATATGGATGGTGTAAACCTCAATGTACCTAGAAAAGGAGATTAAAATCTAGAATGGCATTTGGCAGGCGATTTGAAAACTTTAAAATGCATGTATAATGTTTCTCATGGAGCGACATCTAAGCATCCATGTCTATACTGCATGAGACTGGCGAAAGATGTTACAAGAAATATTGTTATAACAAGAGAAAATTTAGATCCAAAATGAAAACTTGTATTGCCTATTCCATTGAAAAATGTACATATTTGTACTCTTCATGCAGAGGTGAGAAAAATAGAGAAACTTGTTTATCTTCACATATTATTTGCTTGGAATACGAAGCCAGCATCATCATCAAAACAAGTCATCTCTAAATTAGAAGATGTTCTATCAAAAGCAGGACTCCACAAGGGTCATGTGAAAATCCAAAAAGATGAAAAGCTTTCAAGAAAGACTGGAAATTTGCCATGTAAGCCAAGCATAGGAGGAGCAAAAGCACGAAGAATTTTGTGAAACCACACGATTAAAGCATCAAGTATTGCACACTTTGTTTGGAAGGAGATCATTGCTACAGCTCACGATTTCGAGGTGAGACGTACAACTAGACTACAGATTGTTGATGTGTGGAAAAAATTAGACAATAGGATTAAATCCTTAGAAAAAATACATTTACAAATACAGAGAAGCATGTCATCCGACATACTTGCGTGGAGTTTGTTGATGTCTTTTTGAAAGCATGGCGGCCAGATCACATCACACATTACATGGTTGGTTATAGCTTTAACTAGACCTTGATTTCCTGTCATTACTGATTTCAATTTTTCTTTTGCTAATTCTATATTTCACTGCTATACAACACATACTCAAGGATCACACATCATTCTTTGCCAATACCTACGGGAGCATGAATATCTAGTCATCACAAGGAATGGAGAATTCACATTGGCAAGCACAAGCAACATTTCATCAAAACACTCAGCATGGGAGAACTGATGAAAAACGAAGCTACATCATTCAATTATTTCAATGGGTTTACAGAAGAGTTTAAATTAGATAGATCACAAAATCTTCAGATTATGACAAGTTGTTGGTCCCTTTCCGTGCCTCCCTAATCGTCGCGATCAAGAGGGCAAAGATGGGGTTTGGATCTCTAAACAGGTGAGCATTGATGTAGTAATGGGATTCGATCCAATGGAGAGGGGGTTAAACTACAGATCTAGATGGAATCTAAGCCTACCAAGGTCAGTCAGTCTTGGCTTTGCGTCTGAAAATGGAATGACTTAGATGAGGGGTGGATTTCTTGACATTCTTCTTGGATCTTTTTGGGTTTTGGTGTGTGAAGGTCCCCTTCTTGGACCTTGGCTTTCTTGGCAAATCTAGGATTCTTGAGCTCTAGATCTTCTCCTCTTGAGGCTTATCTTCTCAAGGGAGGGGAGAAATGGAAATGAATCTACCTAATGGATCCTATTGATAACTCCAAATGTGTTTCTAGCACCTATTTTACTATCGTGTGATTTTGTGGATTAGAAGGATGAAAGCTTGAGCTAATGATCAGTCAATATGTGATAGCATGACTAGACAATAACATTCAAGCATTCATACGTACACACCCAATCATACAAGTGCAAAAAAGGAGGGCTTCACAAGGTAAGAAAAGGTGGAGGAGGCTTAGCTTCTCTCTCTCAATCTCTAACTTCACAATGGAAAGTGATTACAAAATGGTGTCACATCCCTACTTATACACAAAGCTAGGGTTAGGGTTTTTGGTTCACCCAAAAACCATGTGCCATAACAACTTGACTATCTTAAAAAGTTCAAAGCCAAAATGCCTTTTAAACTACTTGGGTCCTTTCTTATTATTGGCCCATTGGAGTTGAGATCTAATTCTATTTCTCGCACCATCAGAGTACAGTGCACCTTCTAAGGGTGTTTGATGTTATATTTACAATTAGATCTGAGTCTTTTTGCCGACTCGGCCATGCTTTTATTCTTGTCGCTATAAGAAATGTTGGGGAGGTGTTGGGCTTTGGTTTTACTCATTGGCCGGACTGCGACTTATTGACCTTTTGATATTGGCGTTCCCAGTAAATCTAGATTCTAAAAATCCTTCTTGGTTGATTATTGACGCTCCATAGTGTAGTTTTGGCCATTCGATTCCTTCACTTGATATTCATTAGGCACTTTCGGCATCTGGAATCCGCTAGAAAAATCTTCACCATAATCTTCTAACATGCCCCCACTACGATTTTGGTGACAGTCCCTTGTCGCCTGCGTATGCCCCCACTACGATTTTGGTGACAGTCCCTTGGCACCTGCGTATGCCCCCACTGCGATTTTGGTGACAGTCCCTTGGCACCTGCGTATGTCTTTGGCATTGGCGTGCATGGCAATGTGAGACTGTTGCGAAAGAGGGCAAAAAGGTGGTATAGACAAGAGAGGAAAGAGACTCGACAAAAATTGTGAGAAAATTTTTTGGCAGCAAAATTGAGCTGTAGAGGGGAAAAGGGGGGAAAAAAATAAATAAATAGAGAAAAGAACATATGAAAATAAGAAAAAGAAAAGGAAATAACGTGAAAAACAAGAAAAATAAGGTGAGTCCATTGATACTTTTTCTGGACTTTTTTTTTTTTTTCTTTTGATTTTTTTTTAGGAGAAACCAACAACGGTGAATTGCCTCTTGAGAGTACGTAGCTGGCCTTCGGGTGCCTTGAGTGCTTGCTCATCCTCTTGGAGCATGGCGCGTAGGGTTGCCAACTCCGTATCCTTGGTAGTGAGCACAACATCATGAAGCTTGCATTGGTCCTGATAAGTTTGTAGCACCCGGGCATAGTGGTCCTTGTAGTACTCGGCGTGCTTTTTTTGGAGTTTATGTGCGGCCGTTGTATCTTCTTCTACCAATGCTACCATTTGATCTAGTGCAGCTTGGATAGCCTGCACTTGCTGGTCTGCATGTTGGGCTTTCAGCTCCAGGGCCGCCTGTTGAGTCGTGAAGTTGGCCTGGGCTCTCTACATCTTTGTTTGCTCCTTGAAAACATTGCGCTCGAGCTAGCAGACATAGTCCTTGAGCGATCACTCGTTGGCTCTGAGAGATTTGCGCTCTTGCTCCAAGGCCGTTTGTTTCAGCACCAAGTGCTGGCGATCAGATTAGTAAGTTTTTTGCGTGGTCCTTTCTTGATCAAGCTCGGTCTGAAGTTCGGACACGAGCTGTTGGTGTTGATGCACTTTCTTCAGCTGGCCTGTCAATTATTGTGCCTGGCTCTCTTTCCTCTCTCTTTGCAACTGCACGATCTGATTAGTCAAGGCCTACAATGTTTGCTCTGCCACCACTCGGCCGTGAGATTGCTCCGTAACTCTTTCAAAGAACATCTGATGGAGTTGTTGCTGGAGGCCTGTTAAGGCGGTCCAGCAACCTAGTGCCTAAGAATTCCAGGTGGTAGAGTTACGATGGGTGGTGGAAGAGGTGTGGTAACAGGAGATGGTCGTAACAGGTGGAACAATGGTGGTGGAGATGGCAGCAATAATAGGAGTTACGATGGGGGTGGTTAGAGCAGTGATGGTGGGAACGATAGTGATGCGGAAGGGAGATGAAACAAGTGGGATAGCGACAATGACGAGGGATGAGGTGGTGATGGAGAGAGTGGTGATTGTGGAAATGGTAAAAATTGCTACAACGGTGGAAACTGGGAAAGAAATCACAGGACGAACGAGGCTATGCCCAGGGGATGTGATTTGTAGAAGGGGGGGAGGAATGGATGGGGCTGGTGCATGTTGGGCTAGTGTGTGTGTGTGTGAGTGGATGGCGTAGGCGACGAGGTGAAGGCGGACAATTGTTGGCCTGCCAACAATAGCGCGAGAAGATCCTATGAGGATAAGCTAATAGATGGAGAGGAGGGTGGGCGTTCTGACACCTAGATGCTCTAGGTGTGTGTAGGCAATGACGGTGATGAGACCACCACAGGTGATCCGTGAGGGGTGCTTGAAAGTAGCCTGTAACTCCTGTACGAGAAATGAGGCCCAATCATAAACAATGTTTGGTCCTTCCATCATTGTCATCATGACGATGACTTGTTTGGACATGCGGAGGGGACGCTGGGAACTCACAATGATTGTGGCGGATAAAAAATTGATCGCGTCGAGGAGATTTGGATTTCTGAGTCATGAGATCAGGTACCCATCATTGGGTTTTGTTTTAACGTCATCTTGATCTGGACGAAGAAATGCGGATATGTCGAATTTGGCGAGTGCGCAGGTGGCTGGTAGGTGGATGGAAGAGTCAGAGCTATTGAAATTAGCTGCGAGTCGATGGAGACCATGTGGTCTTGCCCTTTATAGGTAACGATGAAATGGTCTTTGTCAAATGTGGAAAAGACTTGCTCGATCAGAGCAAGGTCCTGGTAAATGGGCACCTCTATGTTGTGGAGGCCTATGACAATTAAGACTGCGAGGCAACTCATGGTGCGAAGAGTGGCAATCTCTTGTTCCGTTAGTAACGGTAGGATGGCGTACTGAGATGGCGCTCGTGCAGCACCAACAATAGGTTGGCGGGCAGATCGGGGAGATGTCTCTCCCTCCTCTTGGTTGGGGGACATGGATGAGGTTGGGGAGGACGTAGAGGGGCTGGGGGAACGGCTGGGTGCGTCGGCGCTTTGAGTGAGTCGGACTCTTTGGCCAGGAGGGGCAATAGCGCCTAAAATATGGCATTTCGGTGCCATGGGTAGAATCAAGTACAGAGATGGATGAGGTCTGAGGGTGAGTTATATTGGGAATGACGAGTTATGAACAGAGGGCGAGTAAAAGAAGATAGATGAGTAATACACAGAGGGCAAGTAATGGGTGCGAGTAAAATGGTGCTGGTGAGTAATGGACAAATGGTGTTGGCCAGTAATGGACAGCGAGTAACACAAGACACAAGTAATAACAAGTGGCGAATAATACAGAGATGGCGCTAACGAGTAATGTAAGGCGAGTAATGGCACGAGCTATAAGCTGGCGAGTAATGGGCGAGTTATAAGAAAATTTCTTATAACTCCCCCATATATATAGGGAGATTATAACTCGCCTACTGCCATTTTTGGACATAAGTCTAATCTATGCCAGATCATCAGTGTTCCGTTTCCATTTGGCTGCCAAATCTATGAGATTCTCTAATCAAAACGTCCCATTGTTTACTAAAAATGACAATTTTGTCAAGAAATGGGCCTAACTTGCGTTTCGGTCAGAATTTTTCTAACAAATTCGATCATGCGTTCAAGTGCAACAGAGGATGATAGTGGCAAGGACAGTGACTACAAAAAATTCACATATGATGAGAAAGGTAAGCAAGTAGTTGGAGGTACACACTTTGCTTTCCTAACCTCTTTTGAAGTCATCATCTCTCATTACAGACTGTTCAGGACATTCTTGGGGCAATTTACAAGGAAAACAGAGAAAGGAGGTGCAGGTTTTGGATTTTCACACAAGATATGTTCAAGGGCATGGGTAGTGTATACAAGGTGGGATTTTCTAATTATAGGGCTCTGTTGATGCCCTCCCTAACTAGATCTACCTAATCTCCTTCCTATTCTGAAATCGTTACTTAACTACACTAAGGGACAACTTCCTAGTCTAACAGGTTGATCTACATGTAAATCTAACCTGATTTTTCTAACTTATGTAAGCTGTCTACTCTAGATTGGTCTAAGCTAGTCTACACCGTTGGCTAGCCTATCTATCTATCTAATTTACCTAAGTACCTAAATCGTGAGCAGAAGAAGATGACGAGGATGGTGCTTCTAGCACATCCCTGAGCTCAACATCGGCGGAGTAGTAGTGATGCAACCTGTTGCCATTGATGGGCGTGTCATGCAAATTGCCTTGTAGGTCGACGAGGATGACTGTGCCATTAGGTTGAATCTCTACTACATGATGCTTTTTTTATGTCTTCTTGTTTGCTAACCAATGATGGAGATATTGATCCATGGTGGATTGATAGTGGATCAAGCTTTCATATGACATGTCACAAAGAGTACTTCACTTCTTTGGTGCCTTATGAAGGAGAGAAGAAGGTCATCAACATTGCCAATGGTGGTAAATTTGTTATCAAGGTCATTGGTACTATTTCTATTTTTATCTCATCTACAGATATGAATGTTCATTTGAAGAATGTTTTGATCATACCTCCCATTACTAAGAATGTGCTTAGTGTGTGTCAAATGGTTGACAAAGGGTTCAAAGTGGAATTTGTTGGTGATTCTTGTTTGATAAAAAAGAATGGAGTCTTGATTGCTGAAGGCAAGAGACAAGGTGAGCTCTACAAACTTGATGGATTTGTTGGTTCTGACCATGGTGGTTGTTGTCCGATTCTAGGAATGACATGGAATATTCTAGAAGCAAGAGGCTTTTGCAATAAGCCCAAACAATACATAAATAAAGTAGAGAGTCGGAAGTATTAGAAACAGACGACCAGTTGGCATCTTGCGTGTGTGAGTCCAACATTGGGCCTTACTAACTAAGTGCCATGGAGCACAATTATTCAATAAAGTATTTTAAGCTTAGCTTTTGTAAGTTCTTAAGTTGGGAAACACAACTTGACCTCAAAAAACACAAAGTGATCTTGACAGTCAAGATAGTGGACCTGATGGAACTTCAACAGCCAATCAGAGTGAAGGGGACTCACCTCTTAAATCTATCCTCGTATTTGATCATCTTCTACTCTTCCTAATAAAACTCTATCTGTTTCACTTTCGACTCTCTCTCTCTCTCTCTCTCTCTCTCTCTCTAGCATATTCTGTAGGAAGATCAATATGGAGATGATACTTAGACATCTTGATAATTGATAGATTAATCTAGTAAGAAACCAAATTGTTATGTATCTTGCAAGCTATTAAAACTCGTCTTAATTGAAAAAAAATTTCAACTGCAAAAGTTTGAAATGACCTTGGCGCTCTTTTTGATCCAACACACTCCATGTTTCTTGCTTTATAAGCAAAATCAAAGCTTTGCAGTTATGAATAGAATACTTTTTCAATAGATGTGTGTTGAAATTGCAAAAGTTTGAAATAGCCTTGCCGCTCCTTTTGATCCAACACACTCCATATTTTCTAAATTGCAAAATTAGATTCACGTTGGCGCTCATTGTGATCCAATCTATTCAAAGTTTCTTGGATGATATTCAGATTGATAAGACTGTTTTTCTTTTATGTGAAAGCTATGAGTAGATGGAAAGAAACTTTGATGTGCAATACGATTTGCATTTACATGAGAAGTCATGTTAGTTAATGGTAGAAAATAGAATCTTGAAGTATGGACCCCACGTGTTGCGGCTACCTAACTTCCAGTTAACTACACACGTTACTAGTGAGGTCAAGTCAACGGAGTTGTGCAGGCAAACAATAAGCCGGTCGGAGTTTTAGAATTCGACGATTATCTCTCTCTTATGTGGCATTTCTTAGACAGCCCTTTTGGGCCTTGGAACTCCTCTAATGCTTGCCACAACATCTATATCTACTTCCATGTCTATTATATCACCCACACCATCTACCGATGCCACTACCACCACCCTACCTTAAATCTTTCTATTTTTCACCATCTCACTATTCATTTGAAAAATTCCTAGTCTTTTCAGACTCAAGTAGTATTACTGAGGCAGCTAAAAGGTCATTACAATGTCTTGCGGAGACCAACTACCACCTACATTGGTTGATCAGCCATCACCAAGTAAGTGGTGGTCAAAGCTCGACACTGCAAAGGTCTAAGACTACAACTGTAGCATTATCAGTTCCTTCACTCTTCCACCAAACCCCTCATCATGTTTCCCTACCATCATCAACCCATCCGTCCAAATTTGTTTCTACCACCAATTTCACAACCCCCTTAAAGGCTTATAACCCAAGGTTTGTGCAACCTACCAATTGAAAATTCTCCTCTTCTCGTCGAGACAAAAGTGTCAATGAGACCGAGACTTTGATTGGGAGAAGAACTGAGGAAACACCCCGAAGTAGAAAGGATGATACAAAGAGTGGCAAGGCAATTGGTGAATATCTGGCAAGACCTTCGAGAAAATTGTCCGAGGAATCCAAAGGAAATATCCGAAGGCAATTTGATGATCGAAAAGAGTCGGAAGATTTTTCAGAGGACAATATGTTCATATAATTGAGAGTTGGTATATGAACAAGTTTATACCAGAAATCAGGCCTTATGTCATGTGCCAAATCTAAGCAAATAGCAATTACAATGGAAGTAAAGCTAAGAGCAAGAAAAGTACAAAGAATTCAAGATAGCATATCCATAGAAAGCTAGAAACACAAAGATCTCCATAGAATCACAATAGAAATGAAGACATTAAAAGCTTAGAGTGTTAGAGGGTAAGGGCCAGATCTGTGTGTCGAGGGTATTTCACGCTGGATCACCTGCTTGGTGCCAGAGTCTTCTGGGAACGAGGAGGCCATATTAGTAGTGATAGTTAAAGGGCGAAAAGTAGGAAAAACGGTGGAAAAGGTAAAAAGATGTGGAAACGAGAAAAAACTGTGAATAACGAGTGTCGGATGGCAAGAACTGTACTTCAGAGTGCAGATTTGTGTACAGAGAACATGGAAATTTCAATGAAAATTTGAGCAGAGCTTCGCCAGCAAAGGTGACAAATGACTCAAATTCAGCCCTTATATAGCGGAATTTAGAGTGCGTATTAGGTGAAATCCACTTTCTCTTGTTCAGTTCCACCCAAATTTTGGCAGGGACCTTCTTCACAAAATTCTAAGACTTCAAAGAAGTCTGCGAGAGTTCAGAAGTGATTTGACTACCTTGCGAAGGTTTTGCGAGGGTTCAAATTGTCTACAAGGGTTCAAATCTTGCAGGAGGTGATCTCTCGCACAATATGTTTCTGTGATTGGATTTTCAAGATCAGACCATATAGGCAAGCTAATTTTACTGCTCTATTCCATTTAGGCACCTTGCAAAGGTTGGTAGGATGATCTTGATGCTCTACGAAGGTTCTGAAGAATTAGCTTTTGTGAACCCTCGCATACACTAAAAAATGTTGATTTCTCCATCAAAAACTCTTGCAGAGATTTTTATGGATTCATTTGGGTTAGATCTAGTGACTGTCCAGGTTTCAAGAGCTATCTCCCAGGGGATCTCCAAAAATTATGAAAAAAGCACTCTTTTAGAGTGTTTTTTGACAAGATCTTGAGATTCTCTGATTTTTAACTTTTGCAAACTGGTAATCAGCTTCATCCATGCTTGATCTGACTGTTGGTAGTTCTCTGGAAGTTGTGTTGGACATCTGGTAATAGATCCATCAATTTTGGGTGAATTTTGCTTTTAATTTGCCATAGTTATTGATCGAGGTCTCTGATTTGCAAATTTAGGGGACTTATTGGCATAATCTGATGACCTGCTTTCTTCTTGATCCCATCTGAATCAGGATCCCTCTTGGATCCTAATGGATTTCTCTGATCTTGCCAGATCTGGCCAAATCTCTATGAATCTGGCTTGATTTGGCTTGATCTTCCTAGGTCTAGTTGTGGTGGCCTAGTAGAATAGCTTTTCGTAATGTGCCACCACCAATCTAGATCTATCTCACTGCGGTGGCCAGTACTTGTGCAATTGGCTATCCTTGATGGGTGTGTCGAACAGTGTCCCATCTAGGTTCTCTAGATTCACGGCTCCATGATTGAGAATTTCTTTGATCTGATAAGGTAATTTTTCCTTGATTGCCTTGGTTTTATACATCAGGACTAGATCTCTGGAACACAGATCCTTCTTTTGTAACCGGTGATCGTGCCATGCTTTGCGTCTTTCCTTTTCAGCTGCCAGTGCATGCACAACTAGTAAGCGTGTTTCACAGAGTTTATGCAGAGCTTTGTGGCGTAGTTGTAGATATTTGGATTCATTAAGACATTGTGTTGTGGCAATCCTTAATGAAGGGACTAAAAACTCTATTGGCATTACAACATCCTGACCATATACCAATTGGAAAGGTGTTTGATCAGTGCTTCCCTTATATGTTGTCCTGAATGCCCACAGAGCAGCATGCAACTTATGTTCCCAATCTGATCTGCTATCTTCAACTGTTTTCATGAGCACGCTACACAAGATCTTGTTGGATGATTCTGCTTGCCCATTACCACGAGGATAATAAGACGTACTGGTTCAATGGATCACAAAAAATTCCTCCAATAGGACTTTAATGGTCTCATTGATGAAATGACTACCACGATTGCTGACTAGCTCCATCGGGCATCCAAAGCGCACAATGATATTTTCATAAAGGAACTTGGCAGTGGTCCTAGAATTAGATACTCTTATTGCCTTGGCTTTGACCCTGGGTACTTCTTGCTGCAGGGTGAATTGGACCGATGTAATCCAATCCCCACTTTTCGAATGGTTCTTGGGCTAAGATCGGGTGTAGTAGATCATAATTCAATCTCGTTGGTCTCCTCACCCTTTGGCACACATCGCACTTTCTCAAGTATTCCTCCGTATCCTTGTGAATCATTGGCCACCAGCATCTTGATTGCAAAATCTTGCGAACTGTAATGTCGGATGCAAAATGGCCTCCACCCATGCCTTCATTTGAAATTGAAATGATTTGGGTGGTCTCATGTGAAAGAATACACCGCCGAGGAATCCCATCTGGTCCTCTTTGATACAATTGGCCGATAATCAGCTGATAAGGTCTAGCCTTAAAGATCAATTTTCGCTGATCCGTCTTTGGTAGTGATTTGTCTGGTTGGCCCCGCATTAGATATTCAACAATGTCGGCAGCCCATTCTGGTACTGTGTCTACGTGAAATAAGGCAACATCGGCCAGCTCATCGTTAGGTTGGGTTTCAACCTCCTTTCCCTTGATTCGTGACACATGATCTGCCATGTAGCGTTGTTTTCCCTTGCGGACTACTATACGAAAATCAAACTCCAACAACAGAAGTAACCATTTTGTGATTCTACCTGTGTTGCAAGTTTTGTTAACGAGATATAGCAAGGGTTGATGGTCCGTGTAAAAAGCAAAATGTGTGGCCATCAAGTAGTGTCGAAATTTCTTAACCGCATAGATCATCACCAGTGCTTTCCGCTCTGTGGTTGAGTAATTCATTTATGTATTGCTGAGTTGTCGACTTGCAAATCAGATTGGAAAATCAATTTTGTGTTCACCTGGCTGGGTTAAGACTGCTCGAACTGCATACTTCGATGCATGCACATAAAATTTAATGGACCAATTGGGTGGACGTAAGATTGGTGCTAAGACCAATGCATCTTTAATCTTTTGGAAAGCCTTTAGGGCTTCCTCGTTCCAATATGGATCCATTGTGAGTTTGTGAATTGGTCGGGCTAACTCCACAAAATCTAGAATGAAGATCCTATAATAGTTAGCATGACCCATGAAGATGTAGACTTTGCGAATCGTCCCCGGTGGTGGTAGATCACCAATGATCCTGATCTTTGACAGTTCTATGGAGATCCCGTGTCTTGACACTATATGGCCGAGAATCAAGCCATGTGTAACCCAAAATTGACATTTTTCTGGATTCAAGGAGATCTAAAAATTGCGACATTTTTGTAGAACTTTCTCCAAATTGGATAAGTGTTTTGAGTCTAGTCCATGCACACAGATTGTCCAAGAAAATTTCTAGAAATTTTTGCAAATATTCTTTGAATGTCGCCTGCATGACACGCTAAAAAGTGCTTCGGGCATTGCAAAGTCCGAATGGCATCACTTTATAGGCATAGATTCCCCATTCTGTGGCGAATATTGTCTTGTGTTGGTCTTGGGGGGCTATCTTCACCTGGTTGTAGTCGTTGAAGCCATCTAGACAACTATAGGCTTTGGCTCCAGCTACTGTGTTGAGGACACTTTCCGTAAAAGGAAATGATCCTTTTTGGTGACTGGATTTAGCACCTTCAGATTCACATAGATTCGCATTTTGCCGTTCTTCTTGGGTACTATAACTATCGGTCATATCATTCCGTGTGCTCAATTTCATAAATGAAATCTGCATCTAACAACTTTTTCAACTCCTGCTTGATCAGCTCTGGGTAGTTCGGGTTGCAGCGGTAGTAACGACTCACCTTGGGGACTGCTCCATCCACCAAGGGTATGGTGTGTTGGACTACTGTTGGTGGAATGCCCTTCAGATCACTATAACTCCAGGCAAAACAGTCTTTATACTCCACCAACAAGGATCGTAGTCTCTTGAATTGTGTGGGCGTTAACTGTTCTCCCACATGCACTATCTTTTCTTCTTCACCTGGCTCGGCAAGGTTCATTGGTTGTGTTTGCGCAGGTCCCTCAAAGACTTGTTCCGCCAATGCCTGACTTTGATCAGGTTCTCGCTGGGCTTGCGGCATCATAATTACCACGTCGTCCAAGGTATAATTCTTGAAAGTCTCAGGCATCTCGTGAACTGGAGCTCGTTGAGATTCCTCTTTTAGCATATTGATCTTAGCCCGACTGGTTATCTTTTGGTTTTCTGTCATTTGTGTAGAAGATGATGCCGTATCTGAGTCCATCTTGATTGATTTCAAGGAATCCGACACCTTCTTTTTGCTCTTTTTTGTCATTTTGGTGGATTTGCCCTTGTTGTCTTTCATCGGAACTGACGTGACATTCACCTCGTAGTTGTGAATATCAACATCCACTGTAGCTATCGCCTCTTTGGGTAGATCACTCCATCGGATCACCTGGTTGTAGCATTGCTTCAACTGATTTTTCTTATTCGCATGTGCCTTGGGTGGATCGATCCTTGAGACTTTTGCCAAAGCAGACTTTTGCGGCGGTTGAGCTGATACCTTTTTGATTTCGTAATGATCTGGGTCCATGTGGTGTAGGACCTGCTCATCAGTCAGCTCAATCTCCTTATTATAAGTCAGAGCATGTTGCCAAGGGACTAAATCATCGTCCACTGGGGTCTCAATAGCTTCTGCTGACAGCCATGCTACATTTATCATATTCACCCCAAATGTGATTGGTGTGTCCATAGTGTAACATTTGGGGTGAAGATGTGCTGGGCTCAGCATCTGATTCATATTGACATGTTCGGCAGTCAATAGTTTCTAATGCATCTGTCCATCTCACTACATCCGTCTCTAAATCATAGTGACCTCCCTTGGCTGCCCTTGGGCGATGCAAAAGACTTAGAATTTGCTTCGAACAGGAACACTAATCATGCTACATAGTAACACAGACAGAAAACACTCCCCACAGCAAGCTCACATAGCAATCATCTGTCTCAAAATGAAATTGCATTGTACATATAGTTGTTCACTCAGGCAACCCATGCATGCCGTTGGCAAGACGCGCGTCCCGTCGACTTGCCTCATGGCGAGGCCAACTGATTCTTATCAACTGATAGGACCCACAGTACAGTAGCACAGTGATTCTACTTTAATTCTAGCTCTCTCCCTTAAAGTAGAGTCTACTTTTTATACAGTCATATACATAGCTTTAAAGTCAACAAACTTTAAGTACATAAAGCTTTGATCTAAACTTATCAAACTTTTCTCCAACAAGTGGCTTAGTGAAAATATCAGCTAGTTGCTCTTCTGTGCTACAATGAACAACATGAATTTCATGACTCAACAGCCTCTCATGTATAAAGTCATACTGAATCTCAATGTGTTTAGTTCTCGCATGGAACACTGGATTCTTTGCTAGCTGAATGCCACTCTGACTGTCACTATGTAATGTCGTGGGATTTTTCTGCTTCATGCCAACTTCTTCCAAGATTTGTCTCAACCATATAGCTTCTTGTGCTGCACTACACACTGCCTTATACTCTGCTTATGTGGTGGATAGAGCAATTGTACTTTGCCTCTTACTAGACCAGGAAAAGCAACTACCACAAAACTAGAATACATACCTTGTGGTGGATCTACGATAATCATAGTCACCTCCCCAATCCGCATCCACATAGCCACACAACTCAGGTAAACCATCATGCTTCCTGTAAATCAAGCCATACTCTGAAGTGCCTTTCACATAACACAAAATACGTTCAGCTGCCTTCCAATGCGTTTTCGTAGGTGCTGCCATAAACTGACTTACAATGCCAACAACATAGCATATATCTGGTCTAGTCGTGGTAAGGTAAATCAAGCTCCCTACTAACTGCCTATACAGCGTAGCATCAAATGACTGTGACTCATCAAGCTTAGAAAGCTTTTTACCTGGTTCAATAGGAGTATTCACTAGTTTGCAATCCTGCAACCTAAACCTGTGCAACAACTCTTTGATATACTTCACCTGTGTTAAACCCACTTCGTGTCCTTTTTGCCACACCTCTACTCCAAGGCAATAATGCATCAGGCTGAGATCTGTCATCTCGAATTGTTCCATGAGATCTTTCTTGATCATATCTATCATCTCTTGGTTATTTCCCATAATAATCAAGTCATCAACATCAAGAGCGATCAAAGCAACCATACCATCAAAGCATAAGACATATAGATTTAGAATGTGTTCTCACCATTTCCTTTGAACAAAAGTAGGCATCAATCCTACTATACCACGCACGTGGTGCCTGTTTAAGACCATAAAGCGCTTTCTTCAAGCGACATACTTTATTTTCCTGTCCCTTCGCTACAAAGCCTTCAGGTTGATCCATGAACACCTCTTCTTCCAACTCACCATTTAGAAAGTAGATTTCACATCCATCTGATGCAAAGGCCAACCAAAATGTGAAGCTAAAGCAACAAGTAGACGTAGAGTATTCCACTTACATACCGGCGCAAAGGTCTCCTCAAAGTCAATGCCTTTACTTTGTGCATACCCTTTGATCACCAATCTTGCCTTGTGCTTTGCTGTACTTCCATTTGCATGGTACTTATTCATGTATACCCATTTGCAACCAATGGGTTTCTTGCCAACTGGTGGTTCTACTAAGTCCCATGTGCTATGCTTAGCAATTGACTCCATCTCCTCTCCCATGGCCTTGACCCAAATGTCATCATCCTTTGCTTCACCATAAGTCGAAGGTTCTTTTCTTTGAATAGATAAGAGAGCATAATTTGCTTCATACATTTCAGGTTGTGTCTTCTCTCTTGTTGATCTTCGTAGCTCTCCCTAGCTAGATGATCCTGGAAAGTCATCCATGTCGTAGCTCTCCAACAATCTCTCAAACCACTTAGGGAGCTTCCTGTGAGATGATCGGCTTCCTGGTGAAAATGTATTCCATGGTACATCCTTCTCCTTGAGTGTGTCAACTGCAATCTCAATTCTTCTTGCACCAAAAGGTTTGTCCCTACCTCTCCAACCTGTCTCTTGAGGTTGAGTAGTAGTATCTTGGGTTGTATTCTCATGTTCATCACTTGGAAGGTCAATGAATGGATCATCATCAGGTGGTATCCTCACTATACCATCTTTTCCACTGGATGTATCTATCTTCTCAGCATCCTCGTCTTCATACATCTTGGATTCATCAAAGATAACATCACGGCTTACATGGATTTTGTTTTCCACTGGATCAAAACATCTATAGCCCTTCACATGATCATCATATCCTAGATGTATAGGAATACACTTGATAGCTTTTACATCAAGTTTACGTCTCTCTTCCTTAGGAACGTATACAAAGGCCTTACATCCAAAGATTCGCAAGTGGTTCACCTTTGGCTTCTTCTTCGTGAATGCTTCCTGTGTTATCTTTGGTATGGCAATGGTAGGACTTCGATTTTGAGGTTAGACTGCCGTACTGCATCTTTTGGCAGTTTCATCTCAGCTAGCATAGATATGGCACTTTCCACAATCGTATGATTCTTGCGCTCAGCTACACCATTGAGAGCAGGAGTATGAGCTTGCGTAAATTGTCTTTTAATCTCACATTGATCACAAAGATCATTGAAGTCATTAGACTTGTACTCACCTCAATTATCTGATCTTAGGACTTTGATCTTCCTACCTGTCTGATTTTCTACCAATGCTTTGAAGCTCTTGAAACTGTCAAATGCATCTGATCTCTTCTTCAAGAAGTAGATCCACGTCCTACGTGACATATTATCAATAAAGGTCATGAAATAGAAGGCTTTACCTAAGGACATGGTCCTCATAGGCCCGCATAAATCTGTGTGGATTAAATCCATGATGTTCTTTGCTCTTGCAACAATCCCCTTTATTGAACTTCTCTCGATGCTGCTTCTCATATACACAAGATTCGCATATCGGTTTCAAGTGATCTTCTATGGTAGGCAATCCTGTTACCATCTCCAATCTTCTCATCAAACTGAGGCTTTCCAAGTTCAAATGACCAAGCCTCTTATGCCACGACTCAGTTTGTGATGGAATGGATAATACAAGTCCATATTGCCCCTTGATTGTAGCATTCAACCTGTACAATTTTGTATTGGGCTCCCTTACTCCATCCACAATAATTTTGAACTTTTGATTCACATCCTTCACAAAGCAACGATCATGGAGAAATTCTACTTTCAACTTTTGATCAGTAATGACTCCAACAGAGAGTAGATTTTTCTTCAAACCTGGTACGTAAAGTACCTCCCTGATCATCCTGCTTTTGCCATCAGGTAGTTGGATTGAAACAATGCCTATCCCCTTGATCTTGCACACCTCACCATTTGCTTGTGAAACAGACGTTCCATTATCCGACACTTTCAAGCTACTGAACCAATTCTTGTTACCTGTCATGTGTCTTGTGGCTCCTGAGTCAATATACCACGCTTGATCATCTTGATTAGATGACAATGCATATATGAAGATACTAGAGTCTTCAATCTCACCCTCATCGACAAGGTTACCTGCTTGTTTTGGTTTCCCCTTGCCTTGTTCCGCCAAGAATTTGCGACATTCACTCTTCCAATGGCCCTTTTTACTAGAAAACTGCTGTTTAGACTTCTTCTTGCCCTTGCCCTTGCCTTGTTTTTGGCGTGTCGCAAGTGCCTGATCGTCAGTATTTTGACATCTAGCTTTCACCATTTCTCGTCGTTGCTCTTCCTGCATCAAGATTCCTGTGAGCTCATCAAAGGTTGGTAATCTTTCTCTTGATGCTATTGCACTCACAAACATCTGATAGGATTCTGCAATGCTGCACAATGCATTGTGCACCAGCTCCACATCACGTATGCGCTCACCAATAGAATGCAGTTCATCCCTCATTGTCTTGATTCTGGTCATGTATGTCTGAATGTGCTCTCCTTGTTCCATTCGGGCACTATTCAGCTTTGACTTCAAAAACATGATTCTTGACGGATTTGACATCTCAAACTGCTCCTTTAGCACATCCCATGCCTGTCTGGGTGTAACAACATCACAAATGTGGGTAATGATGTGATCCTTCACTGACAAGTTAATGAAGGTCAAAGCTTTCCTCATCTTTTTGTCGAACACTTTGAAATCTGCTTCATTTGGCGGCCTCCTCTCATCACTTGTGATGACTTCCCACACGTCTTTCTCCATCAGTATGTTTTTCATTTTGAATTTCCACACTACATAGTTGGAAATCTCGTCCAATTTGCTACTTGCACTCAAAATGGACTCTCCCATATTTGCCATCGCAGAACTGCTTGAAACTTCTGTCGTAGGCTAAAACCAGTATGCCGAGGCCAACAGTGATGTCAGAAGTTGAGAATAATGACCTGCACTTTTTTGCTTACCAGGCCACTCGCCGCTTTTCCACCAATTTGAAAGCCAAATCGGCGTCGCCTTCTGAAATGCACTCAGTCATCAACTCCCAGCAACGTGCCCAGTGGAATGGTGAAATCACTTTTGGCACACTCGGAACACTTTCTCCGATGCAATCACTCTATTTTGCTGTACCGTATTTGCAGGTACAGTCTAGGTGACCTTCGTTTGGAGGTTATAGCCTTTCGTTTGGGTCAAAACAGGCAAAGGACCCAAAAATAGGGATTTTCTTTGTTTTTGAACTGTTTCTTCACCTTGAAGAAACTTCACTCTTCACTTGTGAAGGGACCCAACTCCAATTTCAGTATGAACATTTTTAATGAAGTTGAAGACCAAAATGCACTTCACTTCTTCAGGGCCCTCTTCAACAACATCTAATGGCTTATAGCAATCCAACGGCCCACAGTAAGCTCATCTCTTCCATTGATTATCTTCTATCTGGATCCAATGATCTAGATTTCTTTTGGGCATTGAACCACATCCCTGGAGCCGTGACACACTTCTATACACGGAGTCGACTGTCTCAAAATGAAATTACACTGTACATATAGTTTTTCACTCAGGCAACCCATGCATGACCCATGTTGCCGTTGGTGGGACGTGTGTCCCGTCGACTTGCCTCGTGGTGAGGCCAACTGATCTTTATCAACTGATAGGACCCACAGTATAGTAGCAGAGTGATTCTACTTTAATTCTAACTGAAAGTACTACACTGAGTTACATGCATGCATGCATCAAAACATTACGAAAAATTTGCAAATTTTAGTTCAAAAATTGCCAAACTTCTGATAGCCATAACTTTCTCTACAGGACACCAAATTGGTCGCTGTGAAGCTCAGTACGGAGGTAGCTTAGGTCTACAAGACACTTGCCACACCACCCTGCCACCTAGGCTTCACATGTGTGAGCTTTAATTGACCAAAGACTAGGTAGGAAGGCGCACTTTTCCAAGGAGGTATCTTAAAAAATCCATCATGCATCCAATCAGAGGTTACAAGCATTCTTCTAAGGTTTATTAGAGAGGCGTAGAGGCTTCTAACAAGTCCAACAAACAATCATATTCTCAGATCATGCAAAAAATGCATTTTTGGACTCCAACAAGCAAAACTTCAACATAATGGTACCTAAGCCTCACACAACCAAATTTGATGCATGATGGCTCAAATACGAGACAATCCATCGTGTCTTTAATCTTGTAACAAACCAATAGGTTAAGACCACCATTTGATAGGTCTTCATGCTCAAAAGTCCTCAGAAATACACTATTTTTTGACTTTTTTAACCAAAACGATTGATGCTCCCAAGGGGACTTACTAGGCCAAATATGGCCCATCCTAAGAAGTTATGGTAACTGCTTAGAGATTTCATCCACTTCATTGATGCTATAACCTTGTACGGAGAAAGAGATACAGGTTGGCTTCAAATAAACAACTCAATCTAATGGTCAAAACTCCTTTGAGGAGGTAGGCCATTAGGTAGTTTATTAGGAAAAACATCGTTATACTCTTGCCTAAGTTTGTTAAATATTCCTCCTTCAGGTGAATCAACACTTAAGGGATTATCTATAGACACATTCAAAGACAAATGCGATAAACCAATATTTAGACTCTGAATTGCATGGTCATCCACATAGACTTCATCCTTTAAAAAGCAAAGACAAACTTAATTACCAAAGTCTTTCAAATATTCAGCAGAAACCATAAGATCAAAAGGCCTATTTACATGACCCCTTAGTTCAAACAATGAGCCATTATGCAAAAAGGAAATACTATGAGTTACATAGTCCTTTCTTAAGGACTCATTTTTGGAGTAAAACCACTCCTTTCTTAAGATTATGTCTACGCTATCCAAAATCATAATATGAAAAATTCAATGATTCAACATAATCTTGAATTCTGAGCGGCAACTGAGAAACAAACTTGCCGATCTTCTCCTGATGCCATTTTCACCACGTACAAGTGATTACTTGGTGTGGTGGGCCCCTTAAGTTTTTGCACTAGTTTAGCATTTATGAAGTTATGTGTGAAACCATCATAAAAAAGAATAGTCACAGCTTGGTGTCCTACAATCCCATTCATACAAATGAGGTCGTGGGGGCCAAAAATAGTTGTATTAAAGCAATACTTCTCACAGCTAGTGCCATCCTTAAAGGATAAATCAGCAAAAGAAATACTGCATCTGCGCACTCATGATGACTACAGCTGAAAAGGCTAGTATCTTGGTTTCCATGGTTATACCAAACACAAATTTGCTTGATTTGTTACTGAGAGATCATCTAACAACAATAATTTTTCTAAAGGCTGAACTGTAGCAAAATTTCAAGTGTTGGCATCTTACTAATTTGTAGATTTTGGATGAAAAAGACTTCATTCTTTTAGTGTTGATTGACAAGGGTACTTCGCTATGTCGAGTACTTCACTATTGGAATCAGCACAAGTAGGTTTAGTCAATACTATACTTGGATCCATTGGAGTATCAATGGGTTTGCCAGACTGGGGGTCCCGATGTGGGTGACATCCCAAGCAAGCCGCCCGACATACATCAAACTTAGCTAACACGAAGCTTTGTTACAAACGAGTAACATCCATTCCAAGCAAGTCGTCTGACTTACATCAGACTTAACCAACTGAAAGCTTCGTCGCGAGCGCTGGAAGCCAATCTAGCGCCACGCCAGACTGGACAACCCTAAATAGGTAACTTCCACCTAGACAAGCCATCCAACTCAACCAATAGGTTAGAGCCCGTTCCCTAAGAGCTTAATCCATTCACGTTCATGCAAGGAACACTCAGAACCACAAGCCACGACATATATAAAGACAACTAGTTCTTGGACCGAATGGTCTCGACAGCATACCGCTGGCGCCTCGGACCGAATGGTCCCGACGACATACCGTTGGCGTCTCGGGATACGACCCTCAGCTATGTGCCAGATCAAAAAGTTTAAAGCGGCCCTGGCGCTTTTACCGAACACTAAACTCCAGAAGGTAATCAGAGTCAGTTTGAGAAAAATCCCACTTTATTGATAAATCTAATAAGGTTACATTTCAAGTATGTAATCGACACCCTAGTCTCCAGGGCACTGACATGCCAAGGTGGGCGCCAGGACAACATTCCAACAAGGGAAGCTGAGACTTGGTTGGTGGAGCTCGTCCTGAGTCGCAACCCGCATTTTCCTATAGTATCGGTGGGATTCTCCTCCCCTCATACCAAGTACTTTGCCAGGCTGATAAAGCACATTTTCTCTCTCTAGGAAGCCATTTTCTCTCTCTAGAATTTATTGATCCCCAGACTTCCTTTAATCATGCCTAGATCGTGTGAGGTGGTTGCACATCTATTCGAGCTCTCTGGACTTCGCTAGAACCGATCAAAGATTTTCAGCCTTAGGAACTTGGCATCGGCTGGATTATGGTCATAGTGGCGCCGGTGCCGATGGCACTGGGAGCAATAATGGCGCTGCTGGCGCCGGGGGCAATGCTGGCGCCAGTGGCGCCTGAAGTAAAGCTTGTAAAGGTAGCTTTACAACATCCACCCCACCTTTATAAAATATGATGTCCTCATCGGATGTCAGATTAAAGTAAAGGTGTCTCCGAATAAAAAATAACTATAGATTTAAGCTACAATACTCAATTTACTGGCCACTTTTTATTAGCATGTCTTCGGTAAAGATCAAAGGGTGACGTGAAGTAGGAGCAGTGGTAGGGACAGGCTTATCAGTAGAGGAGTCACCATTTTATTTTTCCAGGCAAGCAAATATTTTTTGAATATGCGTATTACAGAACTTTTCCTCAGGAGCAATTTGTTTAGCATAGTTTGAAAGGTCCATATAAATTTTTTCACCCATGCTAAGGGTTTCCTTCTTTTTAATAAAATTCGTATAAATTTTGATCCAATCCATCTTGATCTTCCTTTTGACCATCAAAGCCATTGACTAAGAACTCTTTTCTAGATCCATCAGATGATTTTTGAGCATGAGAACCAATATCCACTTGCATAGCATCATCTACACAAAAAGATTCTCCAAAACATGTGAGTAAAGCAAAGCGAGTCACTTCCACTTGCTTACCTTTCTCTTGATCATCAAAGATATCAAAGATATGAATATCTTCAAACCTGAACCTCTAGAAGTACTCCCTCTCAAACATATGTTATAGATCCAACAAGATCTCATCAATGTTTGATCTCAAATTTCCACAAAGGTTAGTGAAAACAATGTCACCATCATAAATCAAAAGACAGATTCCAAACTTTACATCCAACATGAAGTAGAGTAGATGAAGATGAGTATTAAACCTAATAAATATAGCCCTCTTGAGTCCATAACAAACCTCAATAAGCTCACCAATGAGATCTCCCTTGCCTTGAAGAAATTGCCTCTTGATTTGCTCCATTTAGTTTTCTCCAAACAACCTTTTGGCATCTTGATCATGAGTGATCAATTCACAATCATAGAATCCTTTGAGTTGATGAAGAGATGTGAGATCCATGCCTTGGATCTTCCCAATAACCAATATTCCATTGCTCTTTCCTTCATAAGACTCCCTCTTAATGATTGCATCATAAGAAGTAGAAACCTCAAAAACATTACAAGCCATGAAAAAAATCATTAGTACCTTCAACATAAGGATGATTGAAGTACTCTCTTTTTTCAAACAAGAACTTCTACTCAATGTTTTAGGTAATGACTCACATGATAATGATTCTTCCTTACTATCATTCACAATGACATCATTCAAAGTACATCCTACTTTAAACTCTTAACATACTTCTCTTCTTCTTGACTTGTGATTATCTCCCTCACCAAGTCTCATGATATAACCATTTGATCTACTCTCTTTATGAAGACATGCGACTCCACTTGCTGCAAAAATGGCTTTCTTGGACTCATCACAAAAAAATGTAGAAGCCATCTCCTTCATGAATGCACCTAGCAACATCTTTTTCCATATGATCAAAGAAATCATTAGCAACAATCTTTTCCAAGGAAGAACCTTCATCACCTCCATTGATAAGTTAGCTCTTTCCTTAACTTTTGCATGCTTGCACTTGCCATGAAGAACCATCATTATCCTCATAACTAGCCAAGTTAGCACAAAGATGAATATCTCCAAGAAGCATATTAGATCTTGACCTAGATCTAGCATAAGGAAGCTTGTTAGACTTTGCATAAGATCCACCAATCTTATTGATGCTAAAAGAGAACCTTGGAAAGTTGAGACCAATCTCCTTTTCCATTCCATCCTTTTTGTTAGCCATAACAAAAGCATCAAGCTTGAAAAGTCTACCTTGTCTATTGCCCCTAGCAACCAACATTTCTTTCTTTGAAATGAAACAAGCATCACTGCCAAACTTTACCATGTATCCTTTCTCTATCATTTGACCAACAATTAACAAATTCTTTGAAAGTGAAGGAATGTAAAGAACACCATCAAGTCATGCTTTCCTATTAGTAGAAAGACAAATAGGAATTGAACCAATACCTTCAATCACACACTCACCACCATTGGCCATGTGAATCACTTTCTTGGCTCCATCATAAGTGACCAAAGAAGTAAAGAACTCCTTGTGACTAGTCATGTGTGAACTGGCTCCATTATCAATCCACCATGAAACTTTTTCGCCTTCACTTGATATTGGACTTGAAGAACACATCAAAAGAGAATCACAACCACCTAGATCCTCATCATTAGTAGTAAAGTTGCTTTGCTTGATACCTTCATTTCTTTGCTTCTTCAAACATTCATTAGCAAAATGCCCTTTGATTTCACAATAGAAGCACTTTAACTTTGACCTATCTTTCTTCTTACTAACAAAAGAGAAAGGCTCACCTTGATATTGACCCTTTGACCACTTGTCTTTGCCTTTGATGAACATAGCCTCCTCTTCATAATGAGATGTCAATGTAGATCCACCTCTTGCTTGAAGCCTAAACTCCTCATTCACCAAAATCTCTTGAAAATCCACAATGCTTGGCAAAGTCTTTTGAATAGCAAAGCTTTGAACTAGGTTAGCATGATCATCTAACAACTTGATTTTTGAGTAGAAATCTAGCATGTTCTAGCATTGGTATCTCCTCCAAATCTTTGATAAATGTGGTTGCTCCTTTCATAACCTAAAACACAAGAGCTTTGATACCATGTGAAGAATTTCAGACCACTAATATTCAAAATGTGTTCCTCAATTTTTGGTTAGAAAGTCAACACAACATACAACATTGCCAATGTAGAAAAATCAGCATCTACTCAATGAAAGACATGCAAACTCATTGATCAAACATCAGATAAATGATAAACTAAAGTTTTTTGTTGTACAATAAAAGTACCCTATTGTATTTCCCACGTGTGGATCCAAAGATAGCAAAATATGAGCATTCTACACACAAGATTGCAAGATATCATCAAGATAGTGCACCACTGGGTAGATGAACCCAAGAGAACTCATGTATAAGGATGAAATGAGAGAGATAGAGAGAGAAGATTTCTTTCTCCATGGGTTTACATCCTTTTATAGCAGGTCCATGCCTCATTAGTGAATCTTTGGTTTCCCTCCATAACAAAAATCCTATCAACAATGTGACTAGATTCAATGCATCTAACATTCAAATTTGAATGTGTCCAAACTAGACCTCCTAACTTTTCCATACTTTCCAAAAGTGGTAATTCAAATGAACTTTGACTAAAATAACTTTCATGAAGTTTATCTCTAAGTCTAAAATGCATATTGGCCTAATATTGAAATTTCTCACAGTAATATCCAAGGAAAATACTCCTGATAGCTTTTTCATTCAATTTCATTCGTTTCTCATCAGGAATATGAGCATAAGCTTCACAACCAAATACTCTCAAATGAGAAATATTAAGTTTCTTTCTAGTAAAGGCTTTATGAGGTGTCTTACCTTCCACGGATTTTGTAGGACACTGATTCAGGATGTGTGTAGCTGTGCTGCAAGCTTCTGCCCAAAAGGTGTTTGGCAGACCCTTGTTTTTGAGCATCGTCCTTGCCATCTCAACTATTGATCTGCTCTTTCGCTCTGCAACTCCATTTTGCTGTGGTGAGTAAGGTGTTGTAGTCTCTCTCTTGATCTCTTGATCCTTGCAAAAATCAATAAATTTTGTTGAGAAGCACTCACCACCTCCATCAGATCTCAAAGTCTTGATGTAGCATCATGTTTGTTTTTCAACTAATGCCTTGAACCCCTTGAACTTCGCAAAAGCGTCTGATTTCTTGCTTATGAAATAAACCAAATGCATTTGCTGTAGTCATCGATGAAGATAATAAAGTAATGGCAGCCAATAAGAGATCTAGTCTGCATTGGTCCACATAGATAATTGTGGACAAGATCTAGGATGCCACCCGCACTCCTTGCTCCACTTTTAAAAAACCTCTCTCTGTGTTGTTTTCCCAAAAGCAACCTTCACAGATTTCAAAAGAAATATCAGGCAATCCAATAACTAGATTACCTCTTTTGAGAATCTGTGAACTTTGAGCACTAACATGACCAAATCGTTGATGCCAAAGATCACTGCGACTATCAACAATGCTTTCCATAGCTTGAGCAAAGGATCTCCCATTTAATTTGTAGAGTCGATTTCCGTTGACTCTAGCTCCTGTAGCAATCACTTTGTTGTGATTCTTGATGTCTGTGGGGTCGAAGATCTTTCGTAGTATAACCCTTCCGCCTGTCAACAAAGGTTAGATCACTGGATAGGTGCCTAACTATGCATAGATGTCCCCTCTGGACCGAACCCTGGAGGCAACGCTATGATCTTCATGGAAAAGGAAGCAGCAGCAGCAGGAAGGGATGAATCGGTCTTCAACTCTCTTCATAGAAACCCACCTCACAACGCAATTTCAGACATGAGTTCCAATTTAGAGCTCGAGGTGGAGCTTCTGCCCAAAGGACCCACGCCACCGTCCTCGCCAAACCCCGGTGGTAATATGATCCCTACCAGCATGCTTGTAGAGAAACATGTGCGAGACAATGGACTTGATGCAGATAATTCTGTGATTGAGATAGTCCAGGAGAGCACCTCAGCTTCTTCTAAAACATTTCCGGGATCTAACCCCACTACCCCTCCTGAAGAACTTACTGTGAACTTGTTGCGGAAAGGCTCCAAGCCTCCTTCCTCTCCCAACAAAAAACATTCAGAACATTCATCGTCACCCACTCCGCTCCATCACTCCACCCACACTACTGCCTCACAGAAAGCTGTAGATGACAATTACCGAGAGATCTCGGAGGTGTCGTCTAATTCTAGGAAAAAATTGAGTGAGCTTATTGGTTGTCAACAAAACATCACGCCAATCTATCAGGATGATCAACTTGCTCCGGCCACTCTATTCAAGCATGCGAGCATGCAGGTCGCTATGCATAGCTTTTTTCTTGCTGGAACAAAAGGGTAACCTTCCCGGATTACGAAACATCATCTGTTTTTCCCATTCTTTCAATATATACGGGTACCCATTACAGCGATCGTCTGAATTTTGAAGCCAAACGGCACTGCATCTGCACCCTCACTGCAGCTGAAAAGACCAGAATCTCGGTTTCCATGGTTATACCAAACACAAACTTGCTTGGTTTATTACTGAGAGATCATCTAAAACCAATAATTTTCCTGAACGGTGAACGGTAGCAAAACTTGCTGGCATCTTACTAATTTGTAGATTTTGGATGAAAAAGACTTCATTCGTTTATTGTTTATTGATGAGAACTTTGAAGATAACTACATATTTTGGGTCCACCATTACATCAGCAATGCTCCTCATTGAATGATGGTTTCTGCAGCCTCAAACTATAGAAACAGCACTCCTTTAAATCAAAGTCAGCTGCCTGGATCGCTAGAAAATGGGCAGGAAAAACGTATGTTAATGATTGAATGTCCTAAGAGGTTGTTATTGATGTGCAGTTGTGCAACTGTTGTGCTATATTATATAATACTCTGCAATAGCTTTTGTTGATGAACACAAATTTTGGAATCTTTTTACATAGTTCGCAAAAGAAAACTCTGATCACAACGAAGCATGGTAGATATACAATGTGTGCATGACCACGTAATCTTTCTTCTAACAGAACCATTTTAGTAATGCTACACATTGTTGCTTTCGTTTGTACACAGATGGGATTATCTATAGATGAAGCCTTAATGAAAGGAGTTAGTGTTCATTCTTGTGAAATGGGGCTATCTACATAGATTGAGCCTTGATTGAAGGACCTCATGATCCTTTAGTGTTCATTCATCAAATCAAGCAAAGATTTATCCTTTTAGTATTCAACCATGATGTGCATCAAATCAAGCAAAGATTTTCATTCCTCTCTAGTTTATGAGGGGAAAGTCACATACTTGATGTTCAACCATGATGTGCATCAAATCAAGCAAAGATTTTCATTCCTCTCTAGTTTATGAGGGGAAAGTCACATACTTTTATGTTTGACAAAGTCTTGTGTGGATTTTGTCTATTTTTCTTTCTACTTGATCATAAAAGCAATCAAACACTTTAGGGGTGAACCATAAGTGAAGGAAGCGACATGATTGTACTAAAGAGCCTTGAAAGCGAATTACAACCATAAAGAACATTCAAGGGATATTATGGCCCACATTAAGCCATTAATAGGGACCATCTTGCCATCCTTTATGCTTGGGAAAAGATTTTCTAGTCATCTTGATTCCACCAAGTTTAATAGTTGTGCAATTATGGCCGTGATTTTGTGCTCATTTATCTAATGGAAAGGTCATTAGAAATTCCACCCCCCAAACACAAAAAGGCAATAAACTGCTCTTCAAATGTTCTCAAGAGTCTTGATTGAAATTTGATGCCCATCATGCCATTCAAAGGTTAATTTGGACGTATTTGATGTGCCCTTGCAATTTTGGCCGTCAACATTGAAGTGCATAATTTTTATAAAACCGTCATTTTGTCGGGCTTTAATTTATTTACAATGTCTGTTTGTGTTCGTCTTGATTGCTTACTAGCATCAGACTTCTTCTTGGGTATCTCTTTTCTTTTGTTACACTCTATGTATCATGTTCTGATATGTGTCGAGTATAATTCAGTAAGTACGGTCTCTCTGTGCAAATCTAAGATTAGAGTGATTAAGCATCTACAACTTGCCAAAGCCATGTTATAAATAGATGTACACACGTGGGAAGAGAAGGATTCTCTCTCTCTCCACTATCATTCATGCTTATACATGAGATCTCTTTGGGGTTCCATACTCATTGGTGCACTATGGTGTTGATATCTTAACTTTTTGTGTGTATAATCAAATTGTATGATGTTTGTTGCATTCACACGTGTGAAATACAGTAGGTTATTGGTTTTGTATGGACAACAATAGTACTTTATCATTCATACTTGATTTTGTCAAGATGTATTAGAGTTTGAAGCTTCTATGCATTGATAGAGCTAGTTTTCTACATTGTAAATGGTGCTAGATCATGTGTTGTCCTTCATCACCAAAGATTAAAGGGACATATTGGATCTAAGTGATCTGAAATTCTTCACATGGTATCAGAGCTTTGGTGCAGGTTACTTGAAGGATCAGCTAGATTTAGCAAGGATTTGGAGGAGCTACCAATTCTAGAGCATGCTAGATTGATTTCTACTAAAAAATCAAGCATTTTTCAAGTGTAAAATTGATTTTTTATCAATCAAAACTCAATAGAAGGCAAAATTATTGAAGTTGGCCGATTTCACTTCATACTTGGTGGAATGTGGTGCTATGGATAGGTCTTATTGCATTCTACAAAATAGTATATCAACTTTTTAGCAATTGCATATAGAATTTGCAAGATTCAATTTTTGTACTTTTGTCAAAACCCTAAATTTGATTGGATCTCTTATGTTTGAGGTTGCTGGATCTTTTAAGAGTGTTTTTCAAGTTTAGAAAGTAAAAGTTCATGAGATTGTAGGTGGATCATTTGTTGATCAAGTATCTTCCATTCTATTTGTTGGATTTGCTAGGTTTGGTGCAAGAAAGAGATTTGAGAGGTTCCATATCTTTGTGATTTCTTCTTGAGTTCATTTCTTGACATTCAAGAGAGTGCTTTGTACATTGGAACCAGTTGAAAGAAAGGATCAGGTCATTGCAACATGGCTACATCAAGTGGATTCATGTTGCAAGGCAATGATAGGCTTACCTCTACAAATTATTCTACTTGGAAGGTGAGAATGGAGTCTCTCCTTGACATGAATAATTTGATGGAAATTTTTGTAGGTGTGGAGGAAAGACCCATGGAACAACAAGATCAAGGGAGGTATGACAAGAGGGCAAAAAACACTCTACACATCATAAAGATGAATGTTATCAATGAGCTACTCAAGGAGATTGGTAAGTGCACATCATCTTTGAAGGCTTGGAAAGTGATACGACACAAGGTGCATAATTAGGATTTGTGGGAGTGCTAGTCAATGAATTGAGGTGAGCATGATCTGTTTTGAGCAAAAGAGCTTAGAATAAAGTTATGTTTGATTTGATGGGTAGTTACAAGTACACTTAGATAGGAGGAGGTTAATTGGGCTAGAAAGGTCAAGTAGGCCCAAAGCTACGGGCCAATGAGATTGAGTAAAAACACAGTTCCATAAAATATGAACTCATGTGAGGACTTAATACCTATGTTTGTACCCTAAATCAAGTGCAACTATTTTACAAAATCCACTTGTAACTATGTAGAAATCTAAAAGAGAACTAGAAAAACTCCATGATGTACAAAAATCTGTAATGACCTCCATTATTTATCATATTAAACATTTCATAAGCTGAAATACCAAAGATAAAGCGTAAGAGAATGGTTCAAATCTTTTTCATGATTTTCTAAAACAAGTAACCCTTATGAAATAACCAAATAATTAGATTGCTTGATTGGCTAAGAAAAGCATCTCTACTGGTACAAAGACGAGAAAACCTATGGAATTCAGAAAGTACAACCAAAACAAACATCTACCACATCAACAATTTTAGATCTTTTCTTCTGTAATCAAAATCTAGATTATTTTTTTCTTAAGCCAACAAAACTCAAAATGCAAAGCACCATATTCAACTTTCAAAGATTTGCATTGAGTTTCCTTTAGTTTATTGCTAAAAACATCTCCAATTAGCTTACCAATACGAAACTTCAAATCTTCCAGATTAATTTGAGTGTACAATGTCGTGAAGTAGCACAACTTTTAAAAAAACTATATCCCATTTTAGAGAGCGATCTATAAAAAATTTGTGGAACATTTGAAGAGAAAGGAAAGACTTGATAGATCAAAATTTACTACAGAAGTTTGAAGCACATGAATTGCAGGGACAAACTATTTTCCTATCATGAGCTACCTTATGCAAATCTATGCAGGACATCTTTTAACTATGTAGAAAAAGATAAGACTCACATTTTATGATCAACTAGTAACCAAACTATGTGGGATGATACCCTGTCTGAAGAGGTTAGTATATAGTATATATTCATGACAAAGAAATTTGGTAGAACCTATATTTGCGATTTGATTATATGACAAGACATGGTTGTTTTCAAATTATTCATGACATGGGTCTTTCAGACCCAATTGAAGAGATTTAGAGTATGGAATTGGAAGAGAATGTTGAGCTTACACAAACAGCCCAATCACTTGTGAAAACTTGAGCAATAACTATAGATGCCGATGATGCCCATGAAAGTGGAGATGTGATTGCTCTGGGTGGTAAGAAGGGTAGAAAAAAATCAATACCTATTGACGAAATAGGTAATCTACCTTTAACATTCCATTTGGATATGTTGTCAAATACAATGGCTTGACCAAGGGTAAGTAGGGCCTCTCCACCCGTTGGTTCCATTGTGTTAAATTTTGTCCCATCGAGCCATTTGAACAATAAAAAACAAAGGCCATGTATGAAACATGTATTAAAGGAAGATGAGTACTTAACGGAGAAGGGTACTTTCATATCATCAATGGAAACACCCTTAGGGCAAAGTGTGCTTGTAAAAGATAGTATAAAAGCTCTTTGGAATCCAATTTTGGGAACAACCAAGTTCTGACTTTGACGATGTAGTCTCGGATGATCCTTGTTGGAGTGACATGCAGGACGCATGTTCATTTGTTGGGATGGAAATCATCGTCTTGCTGGTTGGATGGAGGCAATACACGAGGATTTTGCATGTGAATGAAGTAGACATGTGATGGTCCGAACTAGCTTCATCGAGCCCAATGTTGAGAGCAGGATGGTCTGTCTTCTATGACCCGAATCAATATTTATATCTAATGAGTTAAATTTTGACACATCTCATTTTTGTATTAGTTTCTTGAATAATTTGTTTGTTGATTGGCTGTCAATTTGAATCAAGTTAAATGATATTGGAATCGTAAAAACTAAGTTGGGTGATCAGCTTTATAGTGTTTCACATTTGTGTGAGTGCTCCTTTGAGTATTTCAAGATATAATTTACAAAAACTGGACTTGTCGAGGTGGAAAAGATTTGAGCAATAAATTTGAAATGTGGTAACATATTCATGTGGTATCCTCTGACATGTTATATTCTCGCTAGAGTGCTATATGAGGTATGCATAGTTTAGTATTATATTTGTGTCTTGTTGAGCGATTATTTTTTCCAAGATGATAAACTGTATGCTAGACTGATTTGTGGGAAAAAATATTATGCATTGTGAACCCTGCTTTGAGCATTTGAATGGTTTGAATTAATGACCAGCACAGAAACCACTAGCATGGGGATCACAGTTGGTCTAGAGAAGTTGCATCACTTGCGTTGTTCTTTGATTTCGAGCGAGACTATATGCAAGTGGCTAAAATGGGGTGCTGGTCCAATGAGTGGCATCCCTAAAAGTGCAAAATAATTTAGAATATGGCTTGCCAAGGAAACCTGGTTAGAGTACTTGTCCCAAACGGTAAGCAAAATATTGGTTGAGTGTAATGCCTTACATGAGTGTTTCACGAATGTTTGCGTATTGGACCAATGTTCATAATTCATGTCTTCTTTTGACTTTTGTATTTCTATCAGATAACAATAAGCACTATAATATTGAATATTGACAAGACTAATTAAATTTCATTTTCTAGTGCCAATGCAACTTTAGGACCATATATGGATCTTAGAAGGATCCACAAGAGTGATTGTGTACTTGCTTAACAATCTATCAAAAAACTAGTCATCAAAAAGTTGATCTAAATTGTCAATTTGACAAACAACAAGCATTGACAAGCAAATCATTGAACATAAACACAAATCCGAGTTGGCACGTGTGAAGAGCAGCCTATTGTATGGCCTGTAGCATTCAGCTCCAAAAATAATCTATCTTCTTACTATGAGAGCTTGGAATACATAGCAAAAGTGACCTCCTTTGTAAAGTTAGGTGAATTTTCAACATGTAATAAGGAAGTTAACTCAGCCTTTTTGCCCTAAAATGAAACCATAGTCTATTTCCTAGAGTTATGCTTGGTAGATAGATAGTTGGTCAAAATCTCATATCAAATCAAGGGGTAGGTCCTATAATGCAAGGATCTCTACCAAATAGACTCAACCATCTCTTTTGACTTGACCTAACCTACATTAGGCGTGGGCTACCACATGGCATTCTGGCCATACATGTGTGAAACCCAATTATACACAAAAATATACAATATGCTACATGGCTAGATTTGCCAATGTTGGCAATTTTTCACACTAAAAACTTTTTTGACCTTGGAGATGGAAATGGTGGTTACCGTAGCCAAATTTATGAAATGCCACTTCTTTTTTGAATGTCCCAACGATTGGGAGGGAATATTTTGACGTTTCAGGAATCACATGTAACTGGCTAAACACCAGTGATGTTTGATGTGACTAGAATAAGGTAGATTTATTTGCATGTAAAGTCGTGCAGGCATATGCATAAAGAAGTTTACAATTAGTATTTTTGAACGCTTTAGTGTTATTTTTCTCTCTCCTACATGGCATTTCTTATAGGGCCCTTTTCGAGCCCATATTCTCTCTAATGCTTGGTGTCTGTTCTATCTTTGATTGTGCTGACACTTTTGCATTTTTCAGTTATTTGTCTTGCATAGTAGAAAAGAGTACTTTGATTGTTCAATTTTCTAGTTCTTATAGCAGTATGAGTAAGTGATTCTAGATGAACTAAGTACTATTTAGTCGATTTGTTACAAATTTGGCGGCTTTCCACTAGAGGATTTGAATTTGACAAACAACCTCTTATTTGTACTGACTTGATAAATGAAATCACTTTTTTATTAGAACTTTGAATCTTTGTCTTGAATACTTTAATAATGTATGATATTCCTTGTGTTAAGAGATGATATTGAATTTTTAGTACCAAGATGAGGAGAGATCTATTGGTGAGGATAAAACTTTCACATATAGGATTGTTTGTGTGCATATAAAAAATAAAAGGTTGTCTATGTGTATACCAAGCATGTAAGGTTGTTTGTGTATATGTCAGACAAATAAGTCTCTGTATACCAAAAAAGTAAGGCTTTTTAGATATACAAGTCTATGTGTGAATGAGCCAAATAATTGCAATTGTTTTATGTACACACAAGGAAGATAAGCATATGCATGGGTGAGCTAGACATGTAAGACTATTTAATGTATGCACAAAGTAGATAAGCACATATTTGAGTGAGCTAGGAATGCAAGGTGAGTACAGAATAGATATTATTAATGCATGAGGATAAAATAAATAAAGGGAATACTAATGAATGAGACAGTGGGTTCATGATTGAGTCAAGTATTTACAGACTTGGAAGGCTACATGAATTTGTGATTTCTCTAATCTTGCAACTATGCTAGTTGGGACATTTAGTGTTGGCCTAGTCACGCTGATGACAAGATTGTAGATGAAGAATGCGATCACAACATTGAAGTTTTCCACTACAGTTACTCAATATGCTTTTGAGAAATGCCACTTTTAAAATCAAAAAGAGATTATAAATGAAACACTCGACAGTCAATGAGTCTTGAGAAATATACTCAATTGTAGAGAAGATATCAAAATTTATACAGCTATACATACCAATAGAAATTTACTCGATAAAAAATAGAGACAATGTTTTGTAACCATATTTTTGAATTTCACATGTGTGGGATTGCCAAAAAGTGTGTTATTGATCTCCTAAGACTTTGTGATTGCACATAGATCACACATAGATTGAAAACCAAGATCTATTCCATAAATCTAAGGCAAGAGCACATTACTACATGCATAAATCAACCATACAAGTACTTTCACACATGTGGATACTTGTACTATAGCAAACTAAGTATGAAAACGCTCTCCTCTCAAGTAGAGAGAGAATCCAATTAAGAAAACTCAAGTAGAGAGAGATAACCTATTTGACTCAAAATAGTGTAGAAATCTCATAACTCCAAAAACTCATAATAAAAATGGATTGATGCTCCTATATGTAGCTACTCGAGGTAGAGGGGAGTGAAACATCATTGGAACCCTTCTTTTCCTCCTCAAAATCATATTGGTTGAGTGACATATGAGCTCTTAATCTTGATTGGACCATTTTGATAGATTCTAGGTTCTTGATTGGTCACTAACTCTCATGCCAAGTCATGGAGACATGTTACACACCAAATCTAAACTTGACAAATGTCATAAACCTTACTTGGCTCGAGCTACATCACAACTTGCCATGTGTACTTGCCTATGTTGCCTCTAATGCCAAAAATGGCCTAATCAACATCAAACACTTGGCTAGCTCTACTAAAAACTTGAGTACCCCTAAATCAACATAATCAGGATATTTTTGTCTATTTTCCACACGTGGGAACATGCTCCACACGTGTGAGTTTTTCACAAACAAGAATTGCAAAATAACAAATGTAAAAGCGTCCCAGGAGAATGCACCATCACATCAGGAGCAGCAGTTCTCTAGGTCAGCAAGAAGCAGACCATTGTAGCCCAGTCATCCTGCGAAGCAGAGTACGTAGCAGCAGCGAAGATGGCCAACGAAATAATTTGGCTAAGGCAGTTCCTGGATGAATTGGGCAAAACAAGGAATGAGCCATTGGTCTTGCAGATGGACAACACCTCTGCGATACACCTGACAAAAGATCCTGTGTTCCACTCAAGAACGAAGCACATTGCGATCAAGTATCACTTGATCAGGGATCTGATTGAAAGGAAGATGATGCAGACCACCTTCATAGGAACGAAAGATATGGTCGCTGACATCTTCACTAAAGCTCTAGACAAAGTGCTCTTTGAGAGGCAAAGGAGCAGTCTCGGGATCATAAAGCTACCATGCTTTGAGAGGGAGCTGAAGAAACAAAGTGTTTCTGATTACAAAGCCTTGCTAGCTTTCAGCACTTCACCTGATGAAGATGTTCGTGAACTCGAACATTTGGAGACACGAAACATGAAAAGTTTTGCGAACACGAAAGTCAACGAAGACGAAGACGAACGGTTCGTGAACACGAACGGTTCGCGAACACGAAGAATCCACGAACGAGATTCCTTTGCGGTCCAGCAAGAGAGAAAGGCAGACGAGGTAAATGAAACCAACAGTAGAAATGAAACTCGTTCTATCCTCACGCTCCTAGGAGTACCACCAGAGATCACGCAAGTATCCAGAAGTACAGAGATCTGACCTGATGGCATGACGTTAGCAGATACCTCCTAGGTCGTGGCTAATCTACCACTCTTGTAATTCTTCGGTTAGTTGTAGATGCTTAATCACTCTAATCTTAGATTTGCACAGAGAGACCGTACTTACTGAATTATACTCGACACATATCAGAACATGATACATAGAGTGTAATAAAAGAAAAGAGATACCCAAGAAGAAGTCTAATGCTAGTAAGCAATCAAGATGAACACAGACATAAGCTCCGCCTGCGTGCGAGAAGATATTTCTGTCTAGGATCAGAAGATCCAATTGTCCGCTAGTGAAGCGAGACTACTACTCGTGAGAGAGCCGTGCTTCTCTCACACCAATGCACTACGTGGATTTGCATGCAGTGCCCTGAAGAAATCAGAGAAAATCAATATAGATTATTTTTTTTGGTGGTGTCTGATCTTGGATGTCAAATGCTTATGCTGTTTATTTTAATATCTGTTATTTTTTTCGTTCCCTTTGAATTCTGCACCTTGGTTGAAATGACCATATCAAAAACCCTACTAGAAATTAGACAATTAACCAAAATATGACTAAACTAGTTGATATTTCTCACAAGTTACATCTATGAAAAAAAATTTCACTCTCAAGGCATTGGAGGAGTTGGGCTACAGTTGTTGTTGCTTCATGGCCTTGTTGTAGATGCGGATACGACACTCCTTGATGTCGTGATTAGCTCTCTAGCAATATCTGCAAAAGAGTTTCTTGCGCGATCCACTGCTCTCTGATTGAGTATAAGGCTTCTGCTGCTGCACTTGATTCTTGCCCTTGGAATAGTCTTTCTTCTTGGTGTATAGGGCCAGAGACTTGTCTTTGATGGACAGATCACTGGTATTTCTCCATAGTGCTTCTTGAAGAAGATGACCGATGATCTTTTGAAGAGTTAGGTCAGATTGAGTGGAGATCATAACAACAAGGTGTTCATAGGACTTTCGTAAAGAAGAAAGCAAGGTCATAATATCATCATCATCTTGAATAGCACATCGTACAGCTGATAACTAATCTAATAAAGACTTGAAGTTGTTGAGGTGAGAAGTGATGGTTGTAGAATCAGACATTCCTAAAGTGAAGAACTTCCTTCTAAGGTGCAACCTTGTAGTTACATGGTGAGTCTTATACAAATTCGATAACAAGTATAATAATTCTCTGGACGACTTGCACGTGGTAATGTGTGATATTTGGGAGTCAGCTAGATTTAACATGATCGCTGCTAGGGCCTTCTGCTCTTTGATCTTCCAGGGCTTAGCTGATTGATGATCAACATCTTCCAGTTTTGGATTAGACCCATCTACAACATTCCAAATATCTCTATCTATCAACATCATTCAGAGTTTTAACTTCCAGATATAGAAGTTAAATCCGTTGAACTTGTCAATAATTCTAACTTTGTTGGATGAAGAAGATGGGTTAGGATCTAGATCTCAATACTTTCATATATCATCATGCCATTTGTGAAGGAACCAATTCATCTTTTTTTCTTGATTCAAGAGGTACATGTACAAAGCATACACATCCAAATGTCCTAAGATGATTGACCTTGGGTTTTCTTCCATAAAACTTTTCATAAGGTGAAATATCTTCTATAGCATGATTTGGCAAAAAAATGCAAAGATAGTTAGCACATCCTACTGCTTCTCCCCAAAAATCTTTAGAAAGAGAGGCTCCTAGTCTAAGTGCCTTTGCACATTCACATAGAGTTCTATTTTTTCTTTCGGCCACTCCATTAGATTGAGGAGAGTAGGAACAAGTGAAATCTCTTCTAATGCCAAAATCATTGCAAAAGTTTATGAACTTTGTGGAGATGTATTCACCTCCATTATCACTTCTCAAAGCTTTAATTTTACGAGATAGTTGATTCTCAACAAAAGCTTTGAACTTCACAAAACTCTCAAATGCAAATGATTTAGAATATAAGAGGTAAACCCAACAAAAACGTGAGTAATCATCAATAAATGTTATAAAACATGTAGCTCCACCCTTGCTCTTGGTGGATGAGAAATGGATGTCACTACGGATGAGTTCCAAAGGTGCTTTGGACTTGATGGTTGATCTTTGTCGTGGCCTTTCATGTGATTTGGCCAATGCACATGCATCACAAGGACTTGGCTCCTTGTTGACAGATCCCCTGCTCTAGAGGACCTGTTGTTTACTCGTTTCTGATTCTTTCTACTTCTTCAGAACCATTTCTGCCTGTTACTAGGCTTAAAGGCATTCGTTAGATGTCTTCTTGATTTAGCAATGCCAACCCAGGCAAAAGGGACAGAGTGTCGTTTTAGTATTTTCTTTATGTCCTGCCTGTCAGAGGACTTCTCAGGGACGTCGCTCTTGAACACACTTACATTCTACATAAATGCAAGCCAAGAATGCTCATTCACATATCAGCATGCAAACCAATGAATGTTCTACAGATTCTACAGCTACCTACACTTAAGACGGACTGAAATCAGAGCCTACACTACATTAACACTGAACTACCTTGCATAAATTGACAAAACAAGAAACAAGAAACTAATCTACAGCATGTTAGAAGTCCAAGAATCAAGAAACCAACCAGCCTTTTGATTCTTGGATATCCCAAGAACATCAAGAACTGGATTGTATAGAGATATGCAAGAATCACACCACAGATCCAGCCTATTTAGTTTACTTGAATGCTGGCTTCTACATTAATCCACTAGGAAACAAGAAAGCTAATCCACTCTACAAAAGCAGGAAATCTAATCCACTCTACAGTCCACAACCACACACAAAAGGAGGGAAGGGCAAGATCATACATGCATCACTCAAGAAACAAGCATGATCAAGGAGCTTAGTGTAGCATCAAACTCATGGAAAATCTTCTTATTAAGCATGGAGTAGATACAATGCAGAAAGCTCCTCTTCGCAAAGAGGGAGTCTCTTAAATAAGCAAGAGAGCTCCTTAGGTGGCATCCTAGTGGAATTTCCACATTTCACAAATTACAAGTGGAATATTGCTCTCCACTAGAGGTCACCATCAAAAGGTGGCTCACTCTACTTTCTTTAAGAGGGGTCTACTTGCATTTATTGCATTTGCTTAGAAATACTAGTTCCTACATGGTCATTCCATCTTCCAGGATTCACCATGAGGCTTACACAGTTCTTACTTGTTTTTCCTAGCTAGTATTTCTCGGTTCTCATACTCGGCTCTCAGTCTTCATTAGTCTTGTCTTCTCAGAGACCTCCTCGGTCTAAGGTGAGAGGTGCTCTTGAGTTGCTCTGTCCGAGTATCTTGGGGATTCGTCATAATCATCCAACATTATCCCACTCCTAATGTGTTGCAAGACCCACTGCAACTCATATTGGACGATGTCGCTCCGCTTTGCATTGGCATCTTCGATTGTCACTTGGAAAAGTGTAGATCCTAGTTCGCTTACATAAAACCAAGTGCTTATTGTCGCTAGTCTTTATCACAAAAACTATCTTTCATGAATTGCCACGATTGGATTAGAATGTCTTATTGCTATAGGTTGTTGACATTCTCAAAATTGGAGAGCTCCCAGCAACTTCATAACTTGCATGCTCGATTGCTTTACTCATGTCTCTTTGTTTAGTCACTTGTATCTGTCATTGACGGTTTCATCTTTGGTTTCTTGGCAGATTCCATCTTTGGTTTCTTCTGGGAGGTCTGTATCCTCCATTTGCCTCTGGTGTTTCCGTGGTTCTTCTCTCAGTTGAAGTTCCAGTCTTGTCGATGCTCTATTTTGATAGGTAGCACAAATCTTGGTTATCAGTCTCAGAGGGATGAACTCATCATAAAAAATTTGGTGCTAGAAACAATTTTGGATGGACGATTTGGTAACGGTGAGGAAACATGATGAAGGCTTGGTGACAAGGTGAAGGAACTGATAGTTCTACAATTGCAGCCTTGGACCCTTGCAATGTCGAGATTCGACCACCACTTGCTGGGTGAGGAGCTTGCTTTAATTGCAGGTTCACGGATGTCTTCATCTTTCATTTTTTGCAGCTCTTTCTTTTGATCCGTTACTTTTGGATCTCTTTGGGCTTCATAAGAGGGGATTCAACTATCATTATTCCAGAGAGTTTCTTTTGATCAGAATCACTCTGACTCATCTGTTGTTTAAGTTTTGTCCTTTCCTCCTCAGTTTCTTTGCATTATTTTTTTTATTTCTTTGAACTACTTCGTCTGCTATTGTAGATCTTCTTCGGCTGAACAACCAATATAGGTGGTAGTTGGTCTCCACAAGACACTTGCAATGATCTATCAGCTGCTTCAATAAGACTATCAAAAACTGGAAATTTCTCAGAAGAATAGTAAACTGATGATAAACAAACAGATGAAAGGGAGGGTGGTGGTGTCAACGGTAGATGGTATGGACGATAGACATGAGAATGGGCGCAGAAGTATGGCAAGAGGTTGGTTGAAGAAGGAGACTGATTTTCCAATGCTTGTGTTTCCCATTCTGAAGGATCTTCGTTGTGACTGGGGTACTTCTTCTAATCGAGTCGCTTTGGATTGCCCATCTGTCTTCTTAGCCTTGTCCTTGTCGACTTTGGGTTTGTGACCTTGGTTGTCAATCTTGTTGGTGTTGTTGCTGGCAGCGTAACTGCTCCAGTGGATCCAAGCAAATCCACTCTCCCCCCCCCCAAAAAAAAAAAAAATGTCGGTGGGGATGTTATTACTGGCAACCCGCATGCTCAAGGGTGGATCGGTATTTGGAACTATAGTTGAAACACACTCAACATGCGATTAAATTGAAGATTGAACAAATTCTAACTAAATTTGTCCCAAACTTGTTGTAGTTGACTCAAAGAGAAGTATTTGAATGAGATATCTGAATCAACTCTGAAGTGACATGGATTTCGCAGATTTGGAATATGCTCAAAAATCCTAAACTCTGTTTAGGTGATTTGAAGATTGATAGATGAATGACAAGTTATTCTTGAGATATGCTACATGACATCTCTTGTTCAATGGCTATCCTTGATGAACTAGAAACAAATCTAGAAAAAGATATGCAATTAAAAGAAATTACCAAATCAAAAAATGACAAAAAATAAACAAGAAGATACCAATGTTACAGAGAGTGAAAGCCGTAGAGCACTTGTCAAGCAAAAAGTCATTCATCAACATGTATAATTCACTGGACAATTTCATGTTTCTATTGATCTTTTAGAGTAATGAAAGATCAATAACAAGGCAAGAATAGTGACACTGAATCTACCATCGTTTATAGTAGATGTTGTAAGATATAGCTTGAGATGCAGTTATGGTTGAGGTACTATGTCCTGAGGACCTCTCTGAGCAAGCGATTCAAAACCAAATCTCTATCTGGATTTCCGATTCCTAGATTTATTGTGTATTGGCACATTGGAAATCTTATCAACATGTGGAAAGACAAATAGATTTGAGATTGCAAAAGGGAAGAAAAACTGTCAATTCTTTGTGGAGGTTGCTCTTGGTTGGACAATGTAGCAGATGACGTCGGTTTCGCTTTCCTCCTACAAGGACTCATGTCATATTAGTGTCTGTTTGCATTATGGAGCTGAAATTGCATGGTAATGTAGAAGTTTGCAAGAAACTTTTCGAGTGAGCAGCAGATTGAGCGGTTGGTTGCTATGGTTCTCGTTGGTGTTCTCGTGAGGATCCTATCGTGATTCATAACTGACGTGTCAGGCATGTAGGATTTTGTCGGGTTGTTTTGGGAAGTCTTTGAAACTGTGTTTTCTGACACAGTCGGGACACTCAGGATGATACTAGGTCTTGACTGGACAATCAACCATGAAGTGGCCAGTTTCACCACAAATGAAGCATCTGGTGTGCAGTGGCCCTTGTATAACTGCATAGCCATCTTGTATGGCTAGTGGGTCTGGACTTTCTGATGGATAGTCAGGATAAGACAAGGCCTTTCCAGATTGGGATGGGTGTTCTTCATATTGTTGAATTGTATGTGCTTGCATAGGTCGATATGAAGGACAAGCATCAACAAGATGCGTAGCCCGGCAGTGTGGGCACGATATTGTTTTTCGTCTATAAGGTACATGTGCAGGGTTTGACTGACCAGGCATACTTCCTTGGATAGATTTCAGGGTAGCTTGAAACTCATTGGTGAGTTTCTCCATCTGAAGTTGGTGTTGCTTATTAAGCAACGCCAGCTCTGATTTTCCAAGCTGATCTCGGGTGTCCTTGATCGGCTTCGACTCATGGACATGAGCACGTGGTGCTTGCCTTTCCCAGGATTTGTCAATATCTGATCCTTTGTCTTCTTCCTTGATGGCATCAGACATAGCTAGCTTTAGGCTCGTATACTCATCATTGGATTTAAGCTCGCGTCTAATCCATCTTGGAAGACCGACTAAGAACCAGATGATGAGCATCTGTTTAGAGGGCTGTTCTTGTACTTGACTTTTGAGGCGTTTGAAACGCTCAATATAGTCTCGTACTTGTTCGTCTTTTGTCATTTTGATATTACTTAGCTTGAAAAAAGGGCTTTCTATCAAGCGAAATGGCTTGAAGCGTTTGATAAAGGCCTCCTTTAAGAGTGACCAGTCACGTTTATCTTCACAATCAAGGTTAAAAAACCATTCCCGTGCTCGATCGATCATGGTCATCGAGAAGAGTTGAATCATGGCGTCGGGTGATGTCTTGCAATATACATCACATGCATTCTCAAAGATTTGCAAAAATCTTTGAGGGTCCGAACTACCGTCAAACTTTGGTAGATCTAGTTTGGGTGTACGTCTCTCAAGATGAGCTCTGTGGGTAGCAGGGACTCCATTAAGGTTGGTTCTAGCCTGTGAGGGGTCAGCAGCATAAAAAAGGGGTCATGCACGTGAAGACTCGGCTCTATCAGGTTCTTGTCCATTGAACGGATTTGTGGATGGCTCTTGGAGTTCGGCTCACATTTGGTAGAACCTATGACGTCTGATCTGTTCAGCTTCACGGGACCTGATCGCATATGGATAATCATCTGGGACTTGAGGATCGTTTTGTTGGTCCATTGGGTACTGGGGTATGAGTTGCTGGTGTTTTTTGGATTTTATAGGATTTTTGGTGGTGTCAATTTTTTAGGTTTTTTGGTGTTTTTTGGATTTTTTAGGGTGTTGAAGGAAGTGAAGGTGGAGACTCAGTATAAAAAGGGCTTTCTATTGGTATGAGTGTTGTTTTCTATTTGGTGTTTTTTTTTTTTAGTCTCGAAGGTGTCGGGAAGATGGTGGTTCGGTCGAAATGGCAATCAAAGGTGTTGATCAAAAGTTATGGTCTGGTCGAGATTGGGTGTTAATTGCTCCGATCGAGATTTGATCTGCTTGCTCCGGTCGAGATTTGATCTGATTGCTTTGGTTGAGATCTGATCGAATCCCTCCAATCGAGATTTGATCGCTGCCTTCGGCTCTGGTTGAGATTTGAGCGGGCGCTTCGGCTCCGGTTGAGATCACTTCGGCTTCGGTTAGATCTGAACGAGCACTTTAGTCGAGACTTCAGCGGTACTTCGGTACAGATCATAGGGAGTACTTCATTTGAGACCTCAGGGAGCACTTCGGTTGAGACTCCAGCGATACTTCAATCGAGATCTCAGGGAGCACTTCGGTTGAAATTGCTCCGGTCGAGATCACTTCGGCTCCGGTCGAGATCTGAGCGGCCACTTCGATCGATATTTCAGCGAGCACTTCGGATGAGATTCCAGTGAGCGCTTCGGTTGAGATTTTAGCGAACACTTCGGCTGAGATTTCAGCGAGCACTTTGGCTGAGATTCCAGCAAGCGCTTCGTTTGAGATCTCAGCGAACACTTCGGCTGAGATTCCAGTGAGCACTTCGGTCGAGATTTAAGATGGGCCTCCGGTTGAGAGTTTATTGAGGTCTCTGGTTGAGATCTAAAGCTGGTGCTTCGGTTGAGATTTCACAAAGAGCTCCGGTTGAGAATTGACAAAGGCCTCTGGTTGAGATTTTACAGAGAGCTTTGGTTGAGATTTGAAGCGTGAGCTCCGGTTGAGCTGTGAGCTGGAGCTCCAGTTGACATTCGAAGCTTGGGATTCGGTTGAGATTTCAGCGTGCGGAACGGGAGGAGCGTAAGCTTGAATAGAATCGAATCCATATCTGTGAGTGTGTTTGTTGACAAGTGATTGGCGAGGCTAACAGCTCGTGGATTTGGGAATAATGTAGCCAATGATGTGGCTTTGGTCAACGTGTAGAAACGCAAATTTGTTTAAAGAATTGGAATGTTGCTGCAAGGATCTGAACGTGGACAAGGTTGTGGGATTCTGATGTAGAAGGTGTTGGAGTTCAATGGGCAACGGTGTCAAATGTTGACAGATTCCTTGCTCCAGAGGACCTGTTGTTTACTCGTTTCTGATTCTTTCTACTTCTTTAGAACCGTTTCTACTTGTTACCAGGCTTAAACGCATTCGTAAGATGTCTTCTTGATTTAACAATGCCAACCCAGACAGAAGGGACAGAGTGTCTTTTTAGTATTTTCTTTATGTCCTATTTGTCAGAGGACTACTCAAGGACGTCGCTCTTGAACGCACTTACATTCTACATGGATGCAAGACAAGAACGCTCATTCACAGATCAGCATGCAAACCAATGAACGTTCTACAGATTCTACAGCTACCTACACTTAAGACGGACTGAAATCAGAGCCTACACTACATTAACACTGAACTACCTTGCATAAATTGACAAAACAAGAAACAAGAAACTAATCTACAACATGTTAGAAGTCCAAGAATCAAGAAACCAACCAGCCTTTTGATTCTTGGACATCCCAAGAACATCAAGAACTGGATTGTACAGAGATATGCAAGAATCACACCACAAATCCAGCCTATTTAGTTTACTTGAATGTTGGCTTCTACATTAATCCACAAGAAAACAAGAAAGCTAATCCACTCTACAAAAGCAGGAAATCTAATCCACTCTACAGTCCACAACCACACACAAAAGGAGGGAAGGGCAAGATCATAAATGCATCACTCAAGAAACAAGCATGATCAAGGAGCTTAGTGTAGTATCAAACTCATGGAAAATCTTCTTATTAAGCATGGAGTAGATACAATGCAGAAAGCTCCTCTTCACAAAGAGGGAGTCTCTTAAATAAGCAAGAGAGCTCCTTAGGTGGCATCCTAGTGGAATTTCCACATTTCACAAATTACAAGTGGAATATTGCTCTCCACTAGAGGTCACCATCAAAAGGTGGCTCACTCTAATTTCTTTAAGAGGGGTCTACTTGCATTTATTGCATTTGCTTAGAAATACTAGTTCCTACATGGTCATTCCATCTTCCGGGATTCACCATGAGGCTTACACAGTTTTTACTTGTTTTTCCTAGTTAGTATTTCTCGGCTCTCAGTCTTCATTAGTCTCGTCTTCTCAGAGAGGTGCTCTTGAGTTGCTCTGTGCGAGTATCTTGGGGATTCGTCAGAATCAGCCAACACTCCTTGATCATGGACTTAGGCAAACCATGAGCTAGTTCCGACTTGCACATAGATTGCATGGCCTTGGAGTTGGGATGGCCCAACCTCCTATGCCATAGATCTTCATTTGAAAGCTTTCCTTGTAGCACAATATCCGAGCAAAGATTGACATTTCCATTTCCATCAAGCTTGAATAACCTTCCAAAATGAAAACATGATGCGATTATATCATCATCTTTTGTGATCAAGCAAGTACCATCTTTAAAATATACTTGTAGACCATCATCATTGAGTTGGCCTACACTTATTAGATTTTTAGTCAAACTAGGAACATAGAGCACATCATTGAGATCAAGCTTATCTAGAGATATGCTTCCTATGCCTTCTATCATACATTCCTCATCATTTGCTGTATAGATACAACTTCTAGATCCTTTGTATGGTACAAGATTACAAAAAGAGTTTTTATCACTACTCATGTGGGATGAGGCACCACTATCTAGCCACCATACATTAGAATGCTTGAAAGAGGAAGATGAAAAGTTAGACATCATAAGTGAATCTTCTTTGTCACAAGGAGATTCATCTTCACAAGTGATGTTGGCTTGCTTTTTCCTTTTGTAGCATTGGGAGGCAAAATAAGATCCCATTGAAGTCATGCCTAGAGAATTGATTTTGGCTTACTAAATGAATGTTTTCAGAGGTCCAAAACTAATCAAATTAATCTATTGATCCCTTGGAATCAAGTAACAAATGATTGAGAACTCAAAGAAGGCCAAAATAACAATTTCTAGGTGCTAGTCAAAATTTGCACTTAATTTTTCAAAGCAAAAGTGGATGAAGTAAATATGAGTTCACACGTGTGAAATAGCTTAAAAAAGTCATATTTATCATTTAGAAAGTTTCATCCATTCATAGGATCATAGATCCAAACAATGCTTCTTAGATTGAAGAAAATTGAAAAATAGTCAAAATTTGCTATTTTGACTCCTACAATAAAGGATCTTTGATAGTACAGCCTTCAAGCATGTAAAACGCTGTTTTTCTTCTTCAATATGCCTCACTTTGAGTGCAAAGAACTCCCCTTAGGATCCACCAATCCTCTTGAGGTCACTTGCATCACAATCTACACTTGATTAGCTTTCCATTCATATGCAACATGGATGGAAAAGATGAGAAGTAACATAGCCCCCACTCCATCTTGATTAGAGGCCTCACACATGTTGCTACAGTAGGCCGTACAGCTCTAAAATTAGAGAAAAAGATACATTAATAAGTGATGATGAGAGTGGATCTAGTTAGCTCAAAATTGAGTGCTAGTAAGAGGCAAAATTTCACCAACAATGATGAGAACTCATTCCAGTTGACAAAGCAATGATTAGATGTGTATTCTCCTCTCAAGCTCTAATACCATGATAACTTTTCACACTTGTGAACCAGCTGCAAGTACAAAGGATCAAGAGAATGAATGTTTGCACACTAAACTAGCTTCTATTCCAAAAACAATGAGATGGAAAACATTAGCAAGCTAGTTAGCATGAAGGCAAGAGCATTTATCACAATCTAACTATCATTACACCTCAAATGGACCAAGTGGAAGCTTTACTTGAAAAAGTGTATTCTTGTGGTACAAAGCCACCTTATTTATAATACAAGAGGCCTTCTAGAACTCGTGGAGAGAGAGAACAATCTAGATTCCACATTGCCTCTACCTCTCTACTAGATGACAAAAAGAGAGATGGATAAGACTTGAGAATCTCTCTTTTTGAGAATTTTTTGATCTACAAGAGTAGCCTCAAATGCTTCTTGATAGGTTCTAGACCTACACATCACTATGAAGACAAAAACTAACTTCACTCTAACTAGAAAGTTACTAGATAGTCTACCTCAAGTTACTAGACTAGTCTACCTCAAGTTTGGACAAACCCCAAAACTTGAATCTCTAAGTTTAATATTATTTTAATTTTACAATATTTTCACAGTCCACACCTCATGGGGTGTTTTGCCTGAGAGGGCCTTGGTCGAACATCTGTTCTGGACGTAAGCTGTAGTGGAGACAGCTTCGGCCCAAAAGCTCTTAGGCAGTGATGCATGTGCTAGCATACATTTAGCTTATTCAACCATAGTACGGTTCTTCCTCTCGGCTAAGCCATTAGACTGAGGACTATAAGGAGTGATGAATTGCTACTCAATGCCTTGGCTCTGGTAGTACTCCTTAAATTTAGTAGAGATGTACTCTCCACCATTGTCAGACCTCAGGGCCTTGATCGTCCTTCTAGTCTCTTTTTCTGCATGCTCCTTGAAGATTTTGAAGCAATTGAAAGCTTTTGATTCCTTCTAGATAAAGTTCACTATAGTTCTTCTGGAAAATTCACCAATAAAAGTTATAAAATACTTTGTATCCTTCATAGAAGGATTTTTCATCAGGCCACAAATGTCTGAATGCACAACGTCTAACAATCCTCTAGCAATATGCTGATGGCTTGATCTGAATGGTTTCCTAGTCTGTTTACTAACTAAATAGTCTTGACAGATAGGTAACTCGACTTTATTACTAGGATAGTCTAGATCGTTGTTGTTTGAAGCGATCTGAATTTTTTCGAAATTCTTTCTTTGCAAACTTCCAGTCTTTCTTGTGCATGTGGTATGGTCTAGATTTGCCAACTTTCACCACATCTCGGATCTTCGATTTGCGGTGGCTCATCATGCCTCCCATGCGACGCACCATCTAGGTTCAATCAAATTGCAAATCAGAGGAGGGGGGTAGAAACTCTCTATGTAATTGGTCAACGGCATAATTCTTGTCGTCATCACTTTGTCTCTACCAATCCTTGAAAATGTCCCTGTTGAAGACCACATGCATGAGTTGCCTCATGCGAGTGATGACACGACTACCGCGGTCATCCTCAACTATGTGTTTCCCCACATCTATCTCATAAGACGGCAAGACGTTAGTTGATGGGGAGGTGGCAAAGGGAGTGTGAGGAGGAGTGGCGTTGGGCCAAGGAGAAGTGGATAGAACGAGGGAAGTGTCTACAACAGGAGAAGTTTGGAGAGGAGTCTAAAGGTGAGAAAGTCGGGGAGGGTATGGAGAGGAGAAAGTTGGGAAGGAGTCTGAATGAGAGTGTAACCAACAGGTCTGAATTGGAAAAAAAATGGGTGAAGTGGCCTGGCAAGAGGAATCACGGTGCCACGGAGTCCCCATAGGAGAAACTAGGTCTTGGACAGTGGGTGCCGAAGACAAAAAAATGTGAGGGATGAGATGGGGGTGCCCGGATACTCAGGTGTGACAAATGCAGGAGTCACATGAGGCACGATATCATCGACATCACCATCGCATTAGGAGCCACCACTGAGACGACTCCTCCTATGATCCCCTCGGTTGGAAGGTTGTAGAGACTGGATCTCTTCAGAACGAGAGGATGTTGACGAGTACTTGACCAACCTACTAGAACTCTGTGCCTCCCAATGAGCCCATAGTCTCTCCATGATTTTGCCTGCATGTGAGGGAGGCATCCCATCCATATAACTGAGGACCTCATCATCACTCATGGAGGAAAAACGAGACGACCCTCGACTACGGCCAGATCCCTGACTTGGAGACATGTCACGAGACATAAAGACAACACGTGTGGGATAATTGTTACAAGCAACCAAAGATAGTCTTAGAAAATACAACCCTTTTGAACTAATTAGTACAAAAAATAAATTCAAATAAATGAGTTTAGTTTGATGATGAATAAGGTAAGTCACTCCTTCCATTCCACTCTAGATAAATAAATTACATTTCAAAGAGTTACAAATGCTGAAATATCATGTGAACAATTATACTTTACAAAAAACAAAATGAACATTCTTACATGGTTCAATCTTCTCAAAACATGGGGACAAGTCCATAACAAACTCTGTCTAATTCTCTTTGATGCAGACTCCTCTCATAATTTCATCTCTTTTAAGCTTGCACAAGAGATAGGAGTTGGTTCTTTTTCCGAATCTATGCTTAAGGCTAAAGGTGCTTTTGTTAATGGTGATGCAAACATTTACCCTGTAATTGGAAAACTTAAGCTCCAAATCTCTGACTACTATGAACCTATAGAATTCATGGTAGGTCCTTTGCAGGGAGTAGATGTAATCTTAGGCATGCCTTGGCACAAAATGCACAATCCTCTAGTGGACTACAATAAGCATTTGATTTCATGGAAGCACAAAGGTAAAGATGTTAGTGTGCATGCAGGACAGAGTGGCGAAACAATTTCTTTGGTAAGCCACATTCAAGTATCAAGTACTAAAGAAAGCGGTATTTTCTTACTTGTTGTTTGTTAAAAGTATGGATGATGATGCCGATAGAAATGCACATTCTTTGGACAATAATAGAAAAGAATTTTTATTAAAGTATTCGTCTTGTTTTTTTGATGAGCTACCCAAGTCCTTACCCCTTGAAAGATCTGAAGATCATACGATAGACCTAATTCCTAGAAGTTCCATACCCAATAGACCTCCCTATAGGGTAAGCCATTCTCTGAAAAATCATCTATATTGATCTTCTTCTGATTTCTTCAAGCACTGCATGCAAATCCATGCAGTGCATTGGCGTGAGAGAAACGTGGTTCTCTCACGAGTAATCGTCTCACTTTACTAGCAGACAATAGATCTTTATGGATCCTGATCACAGAACTCGTCTAGCACGCAGGCAGACTTGTTGTCTATATTTTATCTTGATTGCTTACTAGCAACAGACTACTTCATTGTATGTGTGCTCTCTGCTGATCTATATGTCAAGTATCATCCAGTAAGTATAGTCGCTCTATGTAGATCCAAGATTAGAGTGATTAAGCATCTACAACTAATCAGGGAATTACAAGAGTGGCAGATTAGCCACGACCTAAAGTGTATCTACTGATGTCATGCCATCAGATCATATATCTGTACTTTTGGGTACTTGCGTGATCTTTCCTGGTACCCTTTGGAGCGTGAGGGCAAAAACGGATTTTGCGACATTTTTTGTGTCGCGTCGTTGGTTTTGTTTTCATCGTTGGTTTCGTTTTGCTCATCTGCCTTTCTCTCGTACTGGACCGCGAAAGATTCGTGTGCCAGACCGCAAAAGACTCTCGTTTGTGAATCTTTCGTGTTTGCGAACCGTTCGTCTTTGTTTCCTTTAACTTTTGTGTTCGTGAAACTTTTCATGTTTTGTGTCTCCTGACTTTCATGTTCGCGAACATCTTCGTCAGGCCGAGGGCTGAAAGCTAGCATGGCTTTGTAGTTAGAAACATTTTGTTTCTTTATCTCCCTCTCAAAGCATGATAGCTTTACGATCCCGAGACTGCTCCTTTGTCTCTCAAAGAGTCCTTTGTCCAGGGCTTTGGTGAAGATGTCAGAAACCATGTCTTTCGTTCCGATGAAGTTGGTCTGTCGCATCTTCTTTTCAATTAGATCCCTGATCAAGTGGTACTTGATCGCAATGTGCTTCGTTCTAGAATGGAACACGGGATCTTTTGTCAGGTGTATTGCAAAGGTGTTGTCCATCTGCAAGACTAGGGGCTCATTCCTTGTTTCACCCAGTTCGTCCAGGAACTTCCTTATCCAGAATATCTCGTTGGTCATCTCTCCTATTGCAACGTACTCTGTCTCGTAGGATGATTGGGCTACAACGGTCTGCTTCTTGCTGACCCAGAGAATTGCTGCTCCTGATGCGATGGTGCATCCCCTTGAGACACTCTTGCAGTCATCTTTGAGGGATGCCCAGCTAGCATCATTGTAGGAAAATATCCTGAAACCTGCATTACGACAATAACACAAGCCATAATCTCTCATTAATTAAAGATATTGCAAAATTTGTTTTGCAATCTTCCAATGTGTCATGCCTGGATTTGTGTAGAATTAGCTCATCCTGAATACTGCATAAGCAGTATTAGGACATGTGTTGTCTACAAAGTACATCAGTGACTCTATCAGCTTCCTGTAAGGTGTGAGGTGCATTTGTTCTCCTTCTTCCTCAGTCTTTGGATAGTCATCATTCACCAGCACCATCCCTGCAAGCATTGGAGTGTTTGCTCATTTGCACTTCAACATCCCAAAGTCCTCTAGGATCTTCTGGGTGTATCTGGACTGGTGAAGCTATAACCTACCTCCCTCGTAGTCCCTTTCAATTTGCAAGCCTAGGTAACACCTGGCTTCTCCCTGACCCACTATCTTGAAATGTTTCGAGATGTCTGCCTTCACTTCAGCAATTAGCTGCTCACTCGTGCAAAGTATCAGAGTGTCATCCACATACACAGCCACAATGATGATCTGACCATCTGTAACTCTAACATATACATTGGAATCAGCCAACAGAGGCTAGAATCCTAATGATTTCAGGGCTTGACCTTTCTTCTTGTACCATTGTCGAGTTGATTGTTTTAGACTGTAGATGCTTCTATGCATTCTACATACATAGTCAGGAAGTGAATTTGAGACATATCCTGGGGGTTGATCCATATAGACTTTTTCATCTAGTTCTCCATGTAAGAAGGCTGTCTTCTTGTCCACAATGTGGACCCTGAGGTCATAAGCTGCTACATATGCAAATAACAGACGTAGGAATGAATGTTTGATGACAGGAGAGAAGGCTTCTGAGTAGTCAATACCGTATCTCTGAGAAAAACCTTTCGCTACCAGTCTTGCCTTGTATTTTGTGACATTCCCATTTGGTCCATATTTGAGCTTGAAGACCCATTTGCATTTGACAGTCTTGCGCTTATGTGGTAATGGCACCAATGTCCATACTTGGTTCTTCCTCATGGATTCCATCTCTTCGTTCATGGCTAGGATCCATCTGTCCTTTTCTGGACTGTCAATCACTTCCTCAAATGTTTGTGGTTCGCCACTGAATCCCTAGAACTCTTATGATGTGGAAGCTGAGTTTCTTGGCACATATCTTGTTGGCACTCTTTGTGGTCTTGTCAACCTTTTGGGAAGTCCTCTTGAAATAGCTATGCCTTTGTCTTTGTCTGTTCTACTCAGTCCGGAACCATCTTGGTTTATAGGAAATGCGGCAGCAAGTTGTCTCTCAAATTTTTCTTCATCAAATTCATCGCTCGAATGGGATATGACTCAAAAATTCTCGTTTTCATGTTCATTTTTTGCTCCCTCTGTCGTTGGCGGCAGGTCATAGTATTGTCTCTCCAGAACTTCGTAGCTGATAGGATTGTCATTGGCCATTGTCCTGTTCTCATCAAATCTGACATCTCTCACTATTTTCACAGTGTTCGTGTCTGGCATGTAGACTCTGTAGTATGAGAAACTGTTGTCATAACCTACTAGAAATCCTTGTTTGGCATTCTCATCAAGCTTCTTTCGAAGCTTATCAGGAATATGTGCATATGCTGGACCGTCAAAGATTCTGATGTGCGACAGGTTGGGTTTCTACCCCACCATAGCTCATGTGGTGTCGTGTGAGGAACACCAAACTTGCCTATCCTGTTCTGGATGTATGCGGCTATAGCTACTACTTCAGCCCACAGTGCCCTTGGAGCCTTCGAATAGGCCATCATGCATCTGGTTGCTTCCATCAGGGTCCTATTCTTTCGTTCAGCAACACCATTGTGCTGCGGTGTGTAGGCTGCAGTTCTTCTGTGAATGATGCCACGATCATTGCAGAAGTCAGTGAAGCGATTCGAGATGTATTTGCCACATCGATTTGTTCTGATCTGCTTCATTTTGCTGCATGTACATCTCTCAGTCCAATTCACATATTCTGTGAATTTATCAAGTGCTTCAGATTTATTCTGAATAAAATACACTCTGACAAATTTGCTATAATCATCAATGAAGGATATATAATACTTTGAACCTCCTAATGAGATCACGTTGAATGGTTCGCAGATGTCCATATGCACTAGCTCCAGAATATTTGTCGTTTAGGTAGGAGTCTTTGATGAATGGAGTGCGTGACATCTTGCCTTTCAAACATGCATCACAGGTGGTCGAAATGGTTGCATTCGAGATGCTGACCCCTGTTATTGCTCCATGATGGCTTGCCTGGTAAAGTGCCATTGAGTTATGTGAAAGAGTCTTCTGTGCCACAGAGTGTCTGGCAAGTCGTCATGAGTCTGATGCACCTGATTTGTAGGTAGGCATACCTTCAGATAATATAGGTTCCCTTTCCTTCTACCTTGAGCGATCAAAGTACTAGTACTGGCATCAATTACATTGCATGCTTCGTGAGAAAACGTCACATGCATCTCTGCATCTGCTATTCTTGCTACAGAGAGCAAGTCATGTTGAAGAGTAGGCACGAACAGAACGTCTTTGAGTCGTCTGTCTCTGTCATTAGAGTTCAGCTATAGTGAACCAATATCGTTCACCTGATGTCTAGATCCATCTCCAAGAACTATGAATCTTGAGGGATCTGCACTTCTGAAATCAGACATGATTCATCTTGATGTCACGAAGTGTGAGGTAGCTCCTGAATCTAGGAAAACCTCATGTGTGTCAGATGTTAACGCTGCGCACACGCCTTCATAGATGTAGGTGGTCGAACAATTTCTGTTCGTTCTTTCTTCGTCCATTTTTGAACTCACGGGCTCTTGGACATAGGATGAACTATTGTTGTTCTCCTGTCTGTTCTCTGCTGATTTGTTTCTCGGATTCTGACGACAATCCATGGCTGGTGACCCTTCTTATGGCAATGAATACACTCAACCTTGGTATTGAGCCAGCATGTATCTACTCTGTGCCTGTCTCTTTTGCATCTCACGCAAGTCTTCTTGTCTACACCTTGTTGTTTCGACCTCCCTTTGCTCTTCCAGTTGCTCTTGCTAGTCCCCTCTACTTGTTGGTCACGATCCTGCCTCTGATGGGACTCCCTCTTAGGCCTAAATTGCTTCTTGGATTTTTTGTTTTTGCCGTAGAGGGCCTATTTGGAACCATCTTTGTGATCAAGATGTTCTCTGGCCTCGACTTCCTCTCGAATCTCAACAATCGCCTTTTCGAGGTTCATGGTAGGATCTTTCATGAGCAGGGTCCTCATTGTCTGGAATGATCTGGGTAAGGCTCTCAATAGGTATGTTAGCTGCTTCTCAGCTGAGACAATGTTCTCTGCTCTAGAGTTATGTAATGACAGAAATAGATCCTTCATCTTTCTTACGAAAGAAGTGAGGTCCTTTCCATCCCACTGCAAATTCGTCAGCTGATCTTTCAGCATCATGATTTCACTTCTTGATTTCGTCTAAAATGTGGTGAGTAATGCATCCCACATCTCCTTAGCTTTGGAGAGTGTAGCCAGGTCAAGTGTGAGACTATCTTCGATGGATGAAGACAGCAAGGCTATTGCCTTGTCATTTTGCTCCCTCCATTCGCGTAGCTCCTTGTCTGTTGTTGTAGGCATTTCTTCTGTGCCATCCACCCAGGGGAAGAGTCCTTCACCTTTGAGTATCAAAGATGTCTTAACTTTCCAGGCTAGCCTAGTTAGATCCTGAAGAATCAAATATTGTGCAGATCTTGCTCTGCATGCTGCTGATTGAAGCCATTGCTTCTGAAGTCTGCTCCCTTGTTGATGGTTGTTTGTCTAAATTCTTGGCCTCCTGGATCTGCTAGCTTCTTGGCTATATTAGAATATAACAAAATGACCGGGCTTTGATACCATTGTTGAGAATGATCAGTCGCAAAACTGTTGCGATTGAACCACGATCCTCTTTATCTTTCAGATGGAGTTCAGATGCGATCGCTGGACACTGCCAGCTGAATCACTCCTACAGTCCTCCAGAATGTCATTAGGCACTGTTGATCTACGTTTATAAAATGAATGCAGCATTCAACATAGTTTCAACCAAGGTGCAGAATTAAAGTGAACAAGAGCACTCAAACACACGATTAATAGCAGAAACATTTGCGGAAACAACAAAAAAAATCATCTATATTGATTTTCTTCTGATTTCTTCAAGCACTGCATGCAAATCCACGCAATGTGGTGGCGTGAGAGAAATGCGGTTCTCTCACGAGTAATTGTCTCGCTTTACTAGCAGACAATAGATCTCTATGGATCCTAATCACAGAACTCGTCTCACATGCAGGCAGACTTGTTGTCTGTATTTCATCTTGATTGCTTACTAGCATCAGACTACTGCATTGTATGTGTGCTCTCTGCTGATCTATATGTCAAGTATCATCTAGTAAATATAGTCGCTCTATGTAAATCTAAGATTAGAGTGATTAAGCATCTACAACTAATCAGGAAATTACAAGAGTGGCAGATTAGCCATGACCTAAAGTGTATCTACTGACGTCATGCCATCAGATCAGATATCTGTACTTCTGGATACTTGCGTGACCTTTGCTGGTACTCTTTGGAGCGTGAGGACAAAAACAAATCTCGCGACATTTTTTGTATCGCATCGTTGGTTTCATTTCCATCGTTGGTTTTGTTTTTCTCGTCTGCCTTGCTCTCGTACTGGACCACGAAAGATTCTCATGCCAGACCACAAATGATTCTCGTTTGTGAATCTTTCATGTTCATGAACTGTATTGCAGAGGTGCTGTCTATCTGCAAGACCAGGGGCTCGTTCCTTGTTTTGCCCAATTTGTCCAAGAACTGCCTTAGCTAGATTATCTCGTTGGCCGTCTTTACTGCTGCAACGTACCCTGCTTCAAAGGATGACTGGGCTACAACGATCTGTTTCTTGCTGACCCAGAGAACTGTTGCTCCTGATGTGATGGTGCATCCTTCTGAGACACTCTTGCAGTCATCCTTAAGGGATGCCCAGCTAGCCTCGTTGTAGAGAAATATCATGAAATCTAAATCATGACAATAACACAAGCCATAATTCCTCGTTAATTGAAGATATTGCAAAATTCATTTTGCAATCTTCCAATGTGTCGAGCTTGGACTCGGAAGCAATATCAAGATGTGTGTTGTCTGCAAGGTACATCAGTGATCCTATCAATTTCTTGTAAGGTGTGAGTTGCATTTGTTCTTCTTCTTTCTCGGTCTTTGGATAGTCATCATTCGTTAGCACCGTCCCTACGAGCATTGGAGTGTTTGCTCCTTTGCAGTTCAGCATCCCAAAGTCCTCTAGGATCTTCTGGGTGTATCTGGACTGGTGAAGCTATAACTTACCTCCCTTGTAGTCCCTTTCAATTTGCAAGCCTAGGTAACACCTGGCTTCTTGCAGATCCACTATTTTGAAATGTTTCGAGATGTCTGCCTTTACTTCAGCATTTAGCTGCTCACTCCTGCAAAGTATCAGAGTGTCATCCACATACACAGCTCCAATGATGATTTGTCCATCTGTAACTCTGACATATACATTGGAATCAGCCAATAGAGGCTTAAATCCTAATGATTTCAAGGCTTGATCTTTCTTCTTGTACCATTATCAGGCTGATTGTTTCAGACCGTAGATGCTTCTGTGCATTCTGCATGCATAGTCAGGAAGTAAATTTGAGACATATCTTGGGGGTTGATCCATATAGACCTCTTCATCTAGTTCGCCATGCAAGAAGGTTGTCTTCTCGTCCACAATGTGGACCTTGAGGTCATAAGTTGCTACATATGCAAATAACAGACGTAGGGACAAATGTTTGACAACAGGAGAGAAGGCTTCAGAGTAGTCAATACTGTATCTCTGAGAAAAACCTTTCGCTACCAGTCTTGCCTTGTATTTTATGATATCCTCATCCTGTCCATATTTGAGCTTGAAGACCCATTTGCAATTGACAATCTTGCGCTTATGTAGTAATGGCTCCAACGTCCATACCTGGTTCTTCCTCATGGATTCCATCACTTCATTCATGGCTTGGATCCATCTGTCCTTTTTTGGACTATCAATCACTTCCTCAAATGTCTGTGGTTCGCCATTGAATCCCTAGAACTCTTCGGATGTGGAAGTTGAGTTGCTTGGCACATATCTTGTTGGTGCTCTTCATGGTCTTGTCAACCTTCTGGGAGGTACTCCTGGAATAGCTATGCCTTTGTCTTTGTCTGCTCTGCTGAGTCCGGAACCATCTTGGTTTACAGGAAATGCGGCAGCAAGTTGTCTCTTGAATCTTTCTTCATCAAATTCATCGCTCGAATGGGAGATGACTCAAAAATTTTTGTTTTGATGTTCATTTTCTGCTCCCTCTGTCGTTGGCGGCAGGTCATAGTATTGTCTCTCCAGAACTTCGTAGCTGACAGGATCATCATTGGCCATTGTCCTGTTCTCATCAAATCTGACATCTCTCACTATTTTCATAGTGTTCGTGTCTGGCATGTAGACTCTGTAGTATGAGAAATTGTTTTCATAACCTACTAGCATGTAGCTCATGTGGTGTCATGTGAGGGACACCAGACTTGCCTGTCCTGTTCTGGATGTATGCGGCTATAGCTACTGCTTCAGCCCACAATGCCCTTGGAGCCTTCGAATAGGCCATCATGCATCTGGCTGCTTCCATCAAGGTCCTGTTCTTTCGCTCAGCAACACCATTGTGCTGCGGTGTGTAGGCTGCAGTTCTTCTGTGAATGATGCCACGATCATTGCAGAAGTCAGTGAAGCGATTCGAGATGTATTCGCCACCTCGAACTGTTCTGAGCTGCTTCATTTTGCTGAATGTATATCTCTTAGTCCAATTCACATATTCTATGAATTTATCAAGTGCTTCAGATTTATTCTAAATAAAATACTCTCTGGCAAATTTGTTATAATCATCAATGAAAGATATATAATACTTTGAACCTCCTAATGAGATCACGTCGAATGGTCCACAGATGTCCATATGCACTAGCTCCAGAATATTTGTCGTTTAGGTAGGAGTCTTTGATGAATGGAGTGTGCGACATCTTGCCTTTCAAACATGCATCACAGGTGGTCGAAATGGTTGCATTCGAGATGCTGACCCCTGTTATCGCTCCATGATGGCTTGCCTAGTAAAGTTCCATTGAGTTCATGTGGCAGAGTCTTATGTGCCATAGAGTGTCTAGCAAGTTGTCATGAGTCTGATGCACCTGATCTGCAGGTAGGTGTACCTTCAGATAATATATTGTCTGCAGTCTGTTGTTTCGACCTTCCTTTGCTGTTCGAGTTGCTCTTGCTGGTCCCCTCTACTTGTTGGTCACGATCTTGCCTCTGATTGGACTCCCTCCTAGGCTTAAATTGCTTCTTGGATTTTTCTTTGTTGCCGTAGAGGGCCTATTCAGAACCATCTTTGTGATCAAGATGTTTTCTGGCCTCGACTTCCTCTCGAATCTCGACAATCACCTTTTCGAGGTTCATGGTAGGATCTTTTGCGAGCAGGGTCCTCGTTGTCTGGAATGATCTGGGTAAGGCTCTTGACAGGTACGTTAGCTGCTTCTCACCTGACACAGCATTCTCTGCTCTAGAGATATGTAGTGACCGAAATAGATTGTTCATCTTTCTTACGATAGAAGTGAGGTCCATTCCATCCCACTGCAAATTCATCAGCTCATCTTTCAGCATCATGATTTGACTTCTTAATTTCTTTTGAAATCTGGTGAGTAATGCATCCCACATCTCCTTAGCTTTGGAGAGTGTAGCTAGGTCAAGTATGAGATTATCTTCGATGGAAGATGATAGCAAGGCTACTGCCTTGCCCTTTTTCTCCTCCCATTCGCGTAGCTCCTTGTCTATTGTTAGAGGCATTTCTTCTATGCCATCCACCCAAGGGAAGAGTCCTTCGCCTTTGAGTATCAAAGATGTCTTAACTTTCCAGGCTAGAAAGTTAGATCCTGAAGAATCAAGTATTGTGCAAATCTTGCTCTGCATGCTGATGATTGAAGCCATTGCTTCTAAAATCTATTCCCTTGTTGATGGTTGTTTGACTGAATGCTTGGCCTCCTGGATCTTCTAGCTTCTTGGCAATGTCAGAATATAACAAGATGACCTGGCTCTGATACACTGTTGAGAATATCAGTCGCAAAACTGTCGCAACTGAAGCACGAGCCTCTTTAGCTTTCCGATGGAGTTTAGATGTGATCGCTAGACATCGCCAGCTGAATCACTCCTACAGTCCTCCAGAATGTTGTGAGGCACTGTTGATCTACGTTTATAAAATGAATGCAGCATTCAACATAGTTTCAACCAAGGTGCAAAATTAAAGTGAACAAGAGAACTCAAACACACGATTAACAACAAAAGCATTTGCAGCCACAACAAAAAAAATCATCTATATTGATCTTCTTCTGATTTCTTCATGCACTGCATGCAAATCCACGTAGTGTGTTGGCGTGAGAGAAATGTGGTTCTCTCACGAGTAATCGTCTCGCTTTACTAGCAAACAATAGATCTCTATGGATCTTGATCACAGAACTCGTCTCGTACGCAGGCGGACTTGTTGTCTATATTTCGTCTTGATTGCTTACTAGCATCAGACTGCTTCATTGTATGTGTGCTCTCTGCTGATTTGTATGTCAAGTATCATCCAGTAAGTATAGTCGCTCTATGTAAATCTAAGATTAGAGTGGTTAAGCATCTACAAGTAATCAAAGAATTACAAGAGTGACAGATTAGCCACGACCTAAAGTGTATCTGCTGACGTCATGCCATCAGATCAGATATATGTACTTCTGGGTACTTGCGTGATCTTTGCTGGTACTCTTTGGAGCATGAGGGCAAAAATGGATTTCGTGACATTTTTCGTGTCGCGTCGTTGGTTTAGTTTCCATCGTTGGTTTCATTTTGCTCGTCTGCCTTTCTCTCGTATTGGACTGCAAAAGATTTTCGTGCCAGACTGCAAAAGATTCTCGTTTGTAAATCTTTCGTCTTCGCGAACCGTTCATCTTCGTTTCCTTTGACTTTCGTCTTCGCAAAACTTTTCGTGTTTCGTGTCTCCTGACTTTCATGTTCGCGAACATCTTTGTCAGGCCGAGGGCTGAAAGCTAGCAAGGCTTTGTAGTTAGAAACATTTTGTTTTTTCAGCTCCCTCTCAAAGCATGATAGCTTTACGATCCCGAGACTGCTCCTTTGTCTCTCAAAGAGTCCTTTTTGAGGGCTTTGGTAAAGATGTCAGCAACCATGTCTTTCGTTCCGATGAAGGTGGTCTGCAGCATCTTCTTTTCAATTAGATCCCTGATCAAGTGGTACTTGATCGCAATGTGCTTCATTTTGGAATGGAACACGGGATCTTTCGTCAGGTGTATTGCAGTGGTGTTGTCCATCTGCAAGATCAGGGGCTCATTCCTTGTTTTTTTTGATTCGTCTAGGAACTGCCTTAGCCACATTATCTCATGGGCCATCTTTGCTGCTGCAACGTACTCTGATTCATAGGATGACTAGGCTACAACGGTTTGCTTCTTGCTGACCCAGAGAATTGCTGCTCCTGATGCAATAGTGCATCCTTCTTAGACACTCTTGTAGTTGTCCTTGAGGGATGCCCAGCTAGCATCGTTGTATGAAAATATCCTGAAACCTGCATCATGACAATAACACAAGCCATAATCCCTTGTTGATTGAAGATATTGCAAAATTTGTTTTTCAATCTTCCAATGTGTCGAGCCTGGATTCGTATAGAATTGGCTCATCTTGAATACTGCATAAGCAATATCAGGACGTGTTTTGTCTACAAGGTACATCAGTGAATTTATCAGCTTCCTGTAAGGTGTGAGCTGCATTTGTTCTCCTTCTTCCTCAGTCTTTGGACTGTCATCATTCGTCAGCACCGTCCCCGTGAGCATTGGAGTGTTTGCTCCTTTGCAGTTCAGCATCCCAAAGTCCTCTAGGATCTTCTGGGTGTATCTGGACTGGTGAAGGTATAACTAACCTCCCTCATAGTCCCTTTCAATTTGCAAGCCTAGGTAACACCTGGCTTCTCCCAGATCCACTATCTCGAAATGTTTCAAGATGTCTGCCTTTACTTCAGCAATTAGCTACTCACTCCTGCAAAGTATCAGAGTGTCGTCCACATACACAGCCACAATGATGATCTGCCCATCTATAACTCTGACATATACATTGGAATCAGCCAACAGAGGCTTGAATCCTAATGATTTCAGGGCTTGATCTTTCTTCTTGTACCATTGTTGGGCTGATTGTTTCAGACCGTTGATGCTTCTATACATTATGCATGCATAGTCAGGAAGTGAATTTGAGACATATCTTGGAGGTTGATCCATATAGACCTCTTCGTCTAGTTCGCCATGCAAGAAGGTTGTCTTCTCGTCCATAATGTGGACCTTGAGGTCATAAGTTGCTGCATATGCAAATAACAGACGTGGGGACAAATGTTTGACGACAGGAGAGAAGGCTTCAGAGTAGTCAATACCGTATCTCTAAGAAAAACCTTTCGCTACCAGTCTTGTCTTGTATTTCATGACATTCCCATCTGGTCCGCATTTGAGCTTGAAGACCCATTTGCATTTAACAATCTTGTGCTTATGTGGTAATGGCTCCAGCGTCCATACCTGGTTCTTCCTCATGGATTCCATCTCTTTGTTCATGAATTGGATCCATCTGTCCTTTTATGGACTGTCAATCGCTTTCTCGAATGTCTGTGGTTCGTCACTAAATCCGAAAAACTCTTCTGATGTGGAAGCTGAGTTGTCTGGCACATATCTTGCTGGCGCTCTTCGTGGTCTTGTCGACCTTCTGGGATATCCTCCTGGAATAGCTATGCCTTTGCCTTTGTCTGCTCTGCTCGGTCTGGAACCATCTTGGTTTATAGCAACTGCGGCAGCAGGTTGTGTCTCGAATCTTTCTTCATCAAATTGGTCGAATGGGAGACAACTCAAAAATCTTCATTTTCGTGTTCATCTTCTGCTCCCTCTGTCGTTGATTGCAAATCATAGTACTGTCTCTCCAAAACTTCGTAGCTGACAAGATGTGCACGACATCTTGCCTTTCAAATATGTATCACAAATAGTCGAACTGGTTGCATTCGAGATGCTGACCCATGTTATCGCTCCATGATGACTTGCTTGGTAAAGTGACATTGATTTCATGTGGCAGAGTCTTCTCTACCAAAGAGTGTCTGGCAAGTCATCATGAGTCTGATGCACCTGATCTGCAGATAGGCGTACCTTCAGATGATATAGGTTCTCTTTCCTTCTACCTTGAGCAATCAAAGTATTGGCATTGGCATCAATTACATTGCATGCTTCGTCATAAAACGTCACATGCATCCCTGCATCTACTATTCTTGCTACAGAGAGCAAGTCCTATTGCAGAGTAGGCACAAACATAACGTCTTCAAGTCAACTGCCTCTACCATTAGAGTTGAGCCATAGTGAATCAATATCGTTCACTTGATGTCTAGATCCATTTCCAAGAACTATGAATCTTGAGGGATCTGCATTCTTAAATAAAAGCACGCAGGTGAACTTGTTGTCTATATTTCGTCTTGGTTGCTTACTAGCATCAGACTACTTCATTGTATATGTGCTCTCTGCTAATCTATATGTCAAATATCATCTAGTAAGTATAGTCGCTCTATGTAAATATAAGATTAGAGTGATTTAGCCACGACCTAAAGTGTATCTGCTGATGTCATGCCATCAGATCAGATATCTGTACTTCTGGGTACTTGCGTGATCTTTGTTGGTACTCTTTGGAGCGTGAGCGCAAAAACAGATTTCGCGATATTTTTTGTGTCGCGTTGTTGGTTTCGTTTCCATCAAAGGTTTCGTTTTGCTCATCTGCCTTTTTCTCATAATAAACCGCAAAAGATTCTCATGTTAGACCGCAAAAGATTCTCGTTCGTGAATCTTTCATGTTCGTGAACCATTCATCTTCGTTTCCTTTGACTTTTGTGTCCGCGAAACTTTTCGTGTTTTGTGTCTCCTGACTTTCGTGTTCGCGAACATCTTCGTCAGGCCGAGGGCTGAAAGCTAGCAAGGCTTTGTAGTTAAAAACATTTTGTTTCTTCAAGAAAAAGGCCTTATAAAAATCCAGTAACTCCCCCTATTGATCCCCTGTACTTCTGGTACAAAAAAAAAAGAAAAAAAGCATGGGAGTTTTAGGATGTGTGTGGACTATCGTGCTTTAAACAAGATTACAGTTAAGAACAATTTTCCTATTCCAAGAATAGATGACATTATGGATAGGATAAATGGATCTTGTATCTCTAGTAGAATTGGTTTGACAAGTGGATACCACCAAATCCGAGTAGCACCCGAAGATGTCCATAAAACTGCTTTCAAGACTAACTCTGGCCTTTATGAATTTTTAGTGGTACCATTTGGTCTTACTAATGCTCCCGCAACATTCAATAGAATGGTGGAACGAGTCTTTTGACCACATAGATGTTTTGTAGGAACATTCTTTGATGATATCTTAGTCTTCAGTGCTAATGAAGAAGAACATGAAAGACATCTAGATATTGTCTTTAGAACCCTACAAGAAAACTCACTTCTCATGAAAGGAAAGAAAAGCGAATTCTTCCTAGAAAAGATACACTTTCTAGGACATATGATTTCTAAGGAAGCAATCCAAGGACCCTTCAAAGATTAAAGCCATACAAGACTAGCCTAAACCAGGAAATATTCATGAAGTTCGGTCTCTCCTAGGCTTATGTTCCTATTATAGAAAATTATTTGCCATTTTGCTCATATAGCTTCACCACTACATGAACTCACTAAGAAGAGGGTAAAATGTCATTGATATAAGAAAGAGCAAAATGCCTTTGATACTCTGAAGCATGACCTTATCACTGGACCCGTTCTTATCATTCTCGACCTTCGCAAGCCATTCTTTGTGGAAGTGGATGCAAGTCTAGACTGTATTGGGGCAGTCTTAAACCAAGAAGGTCATGTTGTAGCCTTTGAAAGCAGACGACTTCAGGGGCAAAAGTACAATATGACATTTATGAAAAAGAACAAGGTCCTTTTGGGCTGAAGCTATGACAACAACAACCTATATTCATAAGATATCTTCGAGCGACTATGGACGTTTGCATTTGTTATGGAGCAGTCAGCAATGACAAACTCAATCTACTCATTGGTTACACAGATGCAAGTTGGACAGGAGATGTAGACACTCGTAAATCCACTTATGGATTTACATTCTTCCTCAACAATGGTCCTATTTCCTGGAATAGTCGCAAGCAAACTTCAATAGCTCTATCTTCTACAGAATCAGAGTATATCGCAGCCTCATAAGCTACAAAGAAAGCAATTTGGTTGAGAAACTTACTTTCAGATATCAGTCTGAATCAATATGTTCCAACATTATTATTTTGTGATAATCAAAGTGCCATTGTCTTATCAGCCAACCCTAGATTTTATTCTAGGAGTAGGCACATTGAATTGAAGTATCACTATGTCAGAAGCAAAGTTCTCGACAAAGAGGTCAGATTGCAATATTGTCGAACGCAAGATATGGCAGCAGATATTTTTACTGAAGCATTAAGCTTGGATGCACACAAAAAGTTCTGTGCAGAACTAAGTTTAAAGGTCAAGACATTCATGGATTCAGATTAAGGAGAAGTGTTGGATTATTTTCCTTCCTACTAATCGACTAGTCGGTTTTAATCTTCATCCAACTGTTTATCCAGTTCTACAAATTCTCTCGCATTTTACACAGTCTACAAAAATACACAGAGTTTGACAACAGTGTCAAAAATTTTCTCTCACTACAAAACCCGACACTATCATCTTTTGGCTACAGTCAATTTTCTCTTAAAGTGACACTGTCATAAATTTTGAGTAAAAAATACAGTGTCAAGTTTTTCACATTTTTTGCCTGTCAGGAATTGCGAGTAAAAATGTAGTGTCGCATTGTTCACATTTTTCAAAGTGCCTCAAATGTTAAGGAAATGATTTGGCAAAGTGTGGGGCTATCCCAATATTCAGAAAATGAGATTTTGCGACACTATCACATTTCTCACAAAACTCGCATTTTTTGCTTTCTCTCTGATGACAATTACGTTCATTTCTGCAGAGTGACAGTCACGTTTACGGCCAAATGTCATTGCTTATCAACAAGCAACTTCTGAGAAGAACTGGATGAATGCCAATAGACTCCAGCCAACTGGCAGCCACATTTGATGACCTAATTGCTTAGTATAAATAGTTGTTCATATTTCAACATCTTATTTCTGAGATCAAGTATTGAATAGTTAGCTTTTTCTCAAGCTTGCGAGCTTGAACACTCTTGAGCATTCTAGATCAGTTCTCTGAGAGTTAATTAGAGATTGCTATTGCGCTTACTGCTTATCAATAGTTGCACTTAATTCAAACTTATATTCTAGTCACTCAAAAATAGCTTAGAGTACGTGACTTCAATTTGCAAACTTGTTGTACTCATTTACTTTTGTTTCATTTCATACTAAGTCAATACTATCTTTTATTGCATTCAGGTTTGTCTCAAAATGTATGCATTTATGTAATTCTTCATGACAGATTATTTGTCTGATAATTCAATGCTTAAATGTTTGGCTACGTAATCACTGTTGTACTAATGATTTCAAATTTAGTTACTATAAGATCGAATGTGATTTCTATCGCTATTGTTTTGTTTGAAATTGATAGGCATAGTCATACATAGAGAAAGAGGAAGATGGTTTATTCTGCTATGCACGATAAGTTTTCTTTCTTGTCATTCGAATTCTTTTTATTTGAATCTTATTCAACCTATCTTTTATACACGTCTTTCCAACAAAGTGCTCGTGACAAACCAAGAAACTACATAGACCGTAAGAGAATACCTTGATAATTTTAAAAAGGTAATTTGGGTGTATTTTTAGGCTAAAAAAAACAAAGGTATCGTAGACTAAAATACATTACAAATTTTTGGCGAAAACCATGAACCACGTATGATAATAAGACAAGAGAAACTTAGCTTACAAGTTAAAAGTTCACTCAAAAGGAGTAAACATGCATATAAAAAGGATGCACCTCTTTATGAGGAAAAAATTGATAAATCATCTTGCCTTAGACTATTTGGTTTGTTAGAAAGGACATTTAAAAGGATGATGAGTCTTGGAAGAGTGTTGAGAGCCTCAAGAGGAAACCATTTTTGAGAGGAAAAAAATGTCTTTAGGAAGTATATTTTGTCCTTGACTAACTGAGGTTAGTCTCTATCTATCTAACTACCTTTCAAAGAGACCTAATAGGTTTAGGTACTAATTGGAGTTTGACTAAAGACAACTCATAGCTTAGGGAATAAACTGACCGTTCAAGTTGGAGTTGACTCAATGTCCATTACCGATGGTTTATAACAATGGACATTAAATTTTGTGAAAGTAATGTACTTTAGGACCATAAATGGATCTACAAAAGATCCACAATAGTGAATGGATGCTTGCTTAACAATCTATCAAAAAACTAGACACAAAAAAGTTGATCTAGATTGGCAATTTGACAAACAACAAGCATTAACAATCAAAAGCATTGATCAACATTGAAATTTGAGCCCACACGTGTGTACTACAGGCTATAGTATGGCCTTCAACTTAAGAAACAAGTAGAAATTGATTTGGTTTCATCTGGATCACAAAAACTCAATGTACATAGTGAACTAGCTTGAGATGGCCAATGAGCTCCAAAAATTTCTATCTTCTCACTATGGGAGCTTGGAACACATAGCAAATTCGACTTCATTCTTGAAGTTAGGTGGATTTCCAGCATGTAATAAGGAATTTAAGTCACTCTTCTTGCCCTAAAATGAAACCCTAGCCTAGATCCTAGAGTTATGCTTGGTAGGTAGCTAGTTGGTCAAATTTTCACATTAAACTTAGGTGTAGGTCCTATAAAGTAGAGATGACCACCAAATAGACATGACCAACTCTCTTGACTTGAACTAACCTACATTAGGAGTGGATTGCCATGTGGCATCTTGGCCTTCCATGTGTGAAACCCAATTATATACAATATTTACAAAGTTCTACATGGCTAGATTTGCCAACCGTAGGCAATTTTTCACACTCCTCGTCAAATCTAGCCTTGGAAGAAATAATGTATCTATATACAATTCTAAGTCTTGATCTTAACATTAGAAATAAATCATATTCAGGTTTAGAAGATGACTAATGGGCCCTTAAAGATGAGGACATAATCTACCACCATATCCAAGATAGAGCTTCTTGTGCAAAAAAGTACAAAAAGCACCAAGAGTGGATCCTAATCTGATCCTCAAGATGGATTGGTTGTCAAATTACTTGATCTATCAATCTACGTCAGATTAAGATCAATCTAGATCAATTCTAGACACAAAATCCTAACAAGAACAATCATTAATTGAAGGTCATTGTACTTTATGGTTTCACACATGTGAAACACTGTCTGAGTACGAACTCCAACCTGAAAATCAAGTACACATTGATAGAACCTCAAAACAATCAAAACAAATGGAGAGAATCACTCAAAATTGCTTCCAAAACCAAGATTGGTGTCTCACATTGATTATGGCCAAATGTGGCTCTATATATACAATAACTGGGAGCTCGTGGTACTAATCATCCCTAATCTTGTAATTACAAGTGATCTTGAACTTCATGAGGCTACATACTTGCTTATGGATATAAGTGTCCTTCAAGGATGGTTCACTTATTCTTATAAGAAGCTTACAATTTGCCTCTCCAAAAGAAAAAACACATTTTTCAAAATAACGAGTGATTAACTCATTCTTGCTCTTCCAAAATTCGAGAGCACTCATTAGATCGAACAACCAATTTACTCTTAATTGGTTCATAACAGTTTTTAGATCACTAAGACATAAAAACTTGTTCTCAAATGAGTCATTACACATCTTATCTTCAACTTCCTTCTTGATGAAGCCCTCAAGTTGCCTCATGTAGTTCTCATAGCATACCTCGGTTTGCCTCATGTAGATCTCATAGCAAAATGGTTCATCAAGCATTGAAGTAAGAAAAGTGTTGAAAGTGAATGGTTGAGAATCTTCCCCTTGATTACCTTTGCCAAGACAAGTGAGCCTTGAATGCTCGGCCCTTGCCTTTGTGGATCTTCTTGGAGCACTTGATGTTTGAGGTGGATCCTCAAGATCTCCATCATTTTATTGCTCCTCCTCAATCCTTGCAAGATCATTGACACCAAGGTTGTTGATTTCACTTTCATTCACACAAGATCCTAGATGGATCCAATCATCTCTTGTATAAACATCTAAGAATGTTTCATGCATCTTATCATCACTACTTGGTACATGAGAAAAAGAGTGTACATTTAAATGAATGATTTTCTCTTTTGACATAGCAATTTTAGCATCCAACTTAAACAAACTACCTTGTTTAACACCATTTGCTATGCAAATATGATTCTTCATGATGGAACAAACTCCATGCTTAAAGTGAACATCTAAACCATCATCCATTAGTTGTCCAACACTAAGCAAGCTCTTGATAATTGATAGTACAAAAAAGGACATTGTCTAGATCCATCCTTTTGCTAGATCCTAGACATGATGAGATGGTACCAATACCATCTATCTTACATTCTTGATCATTTGCTATATAAACAAATTTATTAGCACCATTGAAAAAGTGTAAGGTTGAGAATGTGTCCTTTTAGAAAGTCATGTGGGAGCTAGCCCCACTATCAATCCACCAAGTGTTTTTTGAGTTGCTTTTGCTTGTTGGAGTGGATGTAGATGCCATCAAAGATGAGATCTCCTCATCTCCATCCTCTTCATATGCAAGGTTCTCTTGTTTTTCCTCATCCTCTTTTGCTCTTAGCCCCTTGTAGCATTTGGATGCATAATGCCCCTTCTTTCCACAAAAGCAGCATTTTGCTTTGACTTGTCCTTTGAGCTTGATGCATCATCCTCTTCTTTGGCCTTCTTGGGATGCTTCTTCTTTATGATTGGTCTTATTTTTGCCCTTGAATGAAACATTGGCTTTCTCATCTCCATCCTACAAAGACAATGAACTCATTCTTGCCTTGGTGTGGAGCATCCTACACTCTTCAGCCACTAATACAATGTGAAGTTTTTCTATAGTTGGCAAAGTGTCTTGGATGGCAAAAATATGGACCAAATTTGCAAGTCAATCTCCTAGAACATTAAGGACAATTTGTACAAGCTCTTCATCATGAATCTTCTCTCCAATGGAAGCCAACTCCCTATCTAGAGACTTGATTCTGAGTACATAATCTTGTGCACTCTCCTCACTTCTCCTCATGCTTTGCAAAATCTAATTTCTAAGCATGAATACTCTTGAAGTGTTACTAAATTTATAGATTGACTTTAAAGACTCCCAAGCCTCTTTAGCACTAGTACATGCTGATACTTCTCTCAATAAATCATTGCTCGCATTCATCTTCACACAATGAAGTGCAAGCCTAGATCTCTTCTTGTATCTAACTCTTGTGCACCTAGAGGTTCATCTTCATCTTCAATCAGAAACTCATAAAGGTCTTGGAGCACCAAGATTGACTCCATCCTAACCTTCCAAATAGCATAATCTGTAGAATTCAATCTCTCACTAGCTTCTAGAAGGTATGCTCCAATAGATCCCATCTTACTAGTGACTTCTACAAACAAGAAATAGATTTGATTGACTTGAAACTCGCAAAGGTCTCACACTTGCAGTGTTTCACTCAAATTTGATTTCTAATCCAACAAATGGACTTATAATCACAGTTCTATCACTCCCTCACAAAGTTGGAATGAAGATAAAATGAAGTGAAAACTACTTTCAAACAAATCTTGCCAAGAAATGGATTTGATTGTCACTAGAAACTCACTAAGGTCTCTTCCTTGTAGTGTTTCACTCAAATTAGATTTCTAATCCAACAAATGGACTTATAATCTCAGTTCTAGCACTCCCTCACAAAGTTGGAATGAAGATAAGATGATGTGAAATCTACTTACAATCAAATCTTGCCAATTTTGGCTATTTTTGGACCAAAAAAATGACTTAATCTCTTTCTTCCTTCTTGGTGTACTTTCAAGACCTGTAAAACAAGTTTAGAGGACCTGATTTCAGCCTAGATTAATTAGATTTCATGACCCTATGTCAAATCTAATCAATGGAACTCAATCTTGGTAGCTTATCCTAAGATTTCCACCAAAAATCACATCAAAAGCTAACAAATTGAATTTATTTGGATCAAATGAATACCATGCATTAAATGCAGGTTCAAAGGTGCCCACACATGTGGACAGTACGGATTTAGACCCCTACCAAGTTTGGGATCAAATCTCCTCACCAAAATCAAGATTCTAGTTCGCCCTCTCAATACTAGTTTTTAGCACCAAAACTTGCTAAAAATGGATTTGCATTAGATCAATGGCTTATGCTCTTGTACTTGGCTCTGATACCATGTGAAAGTATAGTACTTTAGGACCATAAATGGATCTACAAAAGATCCACAAGAGTGATTGGATGCTTGCTTAACAATCTATCAAAAACCTAGACACAAAAAAGTTGATCTAGATTGGCAATTTGACAAACAACAAGCATTAACAATCAAAAACATTGATCAACATTGAAATCTGAGCCCACATGTGTGTACTACAGGCTGTAGTACGGCCTTCAACCTGAGAAACAAGTAGAAATTGATTTGGTTTCATTTGTATCACAAAAACTCAATGTACATAGTGAACTAGCTTGAGATTGCTAATGAGCTCCAAAAATTTCTATCTTCTCACTATGGGAGCTTGGAATACATAGCAAATGTGACTTCCTTCTTGAAGTTAGGTGGATTTCCAGCATGTAATAAGGAAGTTAACTCACTCTTCTTGCCCTAAAATGAACCCTAGCCTAGATCCTAGAGTTATGCTTGGTAGGTAGCTAGTTGGTCAAATTTTCATCTTAAACTTAGGTGTAGGTCCTATAAGGTAGGGATGATCACTAAATAGACATGACCAACTCTCTTGACTTGACCTAACCTACATTAGGAGTGGGTTGCCACGTGGCATTTTGGCTTTCCATGTGTGGAACCCAATTATACACAATATTTACAAAGTTCTACATGGCTAGATTTGCCAACATAGGCAATTTTTCAGAAATTTAGGAGTAAACTATGCACATGTGCTAGTGAGGTGGCTTGGAGCTATGACGTAGTCACTGTGGGGTTTAGCTTCATGTCAACATTCATTTCATTTTCTTACTTCAACAAGTCGACATTTCTTTAGGTCATCTATCCACTCCTTGATGATGCATTTCCATCGGGTGTTTGATCTTGGATGTTGATGTGGGCTTCAATAAGTGGAGAGCGAGCATGGATTTTGCTCTACGTGGGATGGAGGGTTGAGTTCAATGTTTGGGATCATTAGTGCTACTTAGTTGGGTTAGGTTTCTTGGAGCTCTAAAACAATACCTCCATTTAAGGCTGACCAAGATAAAATAAAAAAGTTGTAGCTAACTTATGAATCTATGAGAGGTAAAAAAGACCTTAAGAACAAATAGATAAAATGTCAAATTGGCATCGAGTGAGACTTCACATTTTTAAGGGCAAAATTCTATCTTAGATATTTTACCTAAACTTCTACACTTGTTTGGACGAGTCACTCAAAATAAAGAGCATAAGTGAATATCTTATGCTGGTGGAAATATTTTATTCTTTTATAAGGAGTCATTTTCTTACTTTAATAAGAAGAAAAGTACAACAACAATATTTTTGGACCAACAAAAAAATGTGTAGGTTCTCATTTAAAAAAATGCACTTTGCCATTATTGCAATCCTCTCCTCTCTCTCTCTCTCTCTCTCTCTCACACACACACACACACACACACACACACACACTTTTATCTCTCTCTCTCTCTCTCTCTCTCTCTCTCTCTCTCTCTCTCTCTCAATATATTGGTGGCAGCAGGTGTTGCCATGGCATAATAGCTCACCAAGACTGGAGTGAGAAAGACTCCACAGAAGGACAAGTAAGTCTTAACTTAAGAAGAAACAGAATTAAGGCCAGCTTGGCCTTCCTGAGGCTTGAGGCTTGGGAGGAATTAGTACACACACACACAAACACACAGAGACAACAGCAGCCAGCTGATGTTGTTGCAAGTGGATATATATATAAATGATAGGTACAGCTGTTAAAGGCTGCTGCAATACGTAAAAAGTCGTAGGGATCACAGAAATTGCAGGGAGACCAAACTCATTTGGTTGGGCGGGGGAGTCAAAAGAAGGCATTGATCATGGATGGAGATGCGAGAAGGTATAATAGACTATAGTATACTAAAATCACTAAAAAGGAAGCCATGCGCATTGTTGGTCAGTGAATTGTCAAGTACCTTCGTCGTTGTCGTTCTGCAACTTCCGCATTTAGGAGCGTGTTTGGAAGCCTAGAGCTACTAGAACAAGTATCAAGGACTAAGGTTGAGGGAGCTCTGAAGTAGTAGCGACTATCTTTGACCAACCCGGCAGATGGGTCTTGTGCAGGAGTAGGCATCGGACAGGTTTAGATTCTGAGACTAGCTTCCACCCCTTCCATCTGTTGCTGATTAGTGGGCATGCCGTGGATTCAATCTTGCCTAGAAGCAGCGCCTTATGAAAGAAATAACAGCTTACAGAAAGACACGGCTTCTGTGCAGTTGTAAACAGTACGGGTGCGTGCTCAACGGATTGATTTGAGAGCTGGCAACGGTTGTCATCACGGATCATTGAATGAGCTACTGCACTAGCTCAGTCCTGAATTTCCCGAAACAACAGATCTTAGAAAGTTAGAAAGAACAGCTACAAATTTGAAACTAGACGATTTAGTATTGATAATGATGCTACGATGAAGGGGATCTGCAAACGCATTGAATTTATAGGCTGGGTCAACAATAGCGAAGCATCATATTAGAGAAAGAGCTAGCAATGCGTGTCGATTAAGATCCCTGCATAACCTAGGCGGTATAGCTGAAGATCTTTGCAAAGGAAACTAGAACTGGAACACGAAGAGTACAAAAATAGCAAAAGAAGGCATCAAGCATTGAAGAAGAAGAGTAAGTTGAAGCAAGAAATGGACGGACATCGGGGACTACCATTGTTCAACTGCTTGCTGCAGAACTTATTAAGGAGCCTTTGCATGGATTCGCAGTGGGTTTACGCAGTATTTTGGAAGATACTTCCCCGGAATTATCCTCCACCAAAGTGCGTGAGCCTACATTACATGGTTCAATAAAGCATTTGTAGCGTATGTTTTGTACCATGAGTTTCATGTTAACTAGTAAAAAAGGATGTGTGCTCGTTGACGTAGTACAAAGTTATACCCGTTTTCCACATAGATATCTATTATCTTGGAATTTCTTGCGCAATTACGAAATGAAGACATGGAAACTTGCATCTGATTTCTGTCAATGTAAAAACTTCAAGCTATGATTTAAATTTTTTATTGTTTAGCAGGTGGGATACGCAGGCAGGTATTCCGGATCGATCCAAAGGGAATAAAAGGAACTGGTGAATTTTATGTACTCTCAAGATATATTCTACCTTCTGCACTTTGATGCAAAAATTCACGAGCACGCGTTGAAAGAAAAACAAATAAATTTAAAATTTGCAACTTATCTTCTGATTGTCATAACCAAACAGTCGATTTCATGCCTATCAGGATTCTTGTGTGGGAAGATGGTTACTGCGACTTTTCTACCTGCTCTAAAAGCTCTACACAAACTGAAACTTCCGTCGGAGTAAGTTCTAGTGATACAGACCAACGGACAGATTTCCAACCAAAATTGTTCTTCAAGATGTCCCATGAAGTCTATAGCTATGGCGAAGGGTGAGCCGATCCGCCTTACAATCTTTGATTATTGAAACGTCCACATTGTGTTGTTCAGAGTATAACTGCAGTAACTTCTGGAGTGGGCTATATGCGATCAGAAATCAGTTGAATGAACTTAAAAAAACGGCATGAAGCAATAAGATTGGTGCGGGCACATTTAAGAAATTAGAAGCTATAAAGCAGAAGAATTTTAACAATGGCTTTCGTTATATTTGATATTGTATACCAACTTATCCATATAGTCTAGTCTCTCCAGGTTTGATTTCTAGATCGTGAAGGAAAGTGTGCGTTAGCTACTTTATGTATTTGCACAAATAATAAATTGAGACGCGAGGGGGTCGTTTCCAAGACATGCCCATTGTTTTTTATCATTGGTTTAATGAGAACAGAAGTTGGTATTGTAAGCAACTTTGATGTCATCCCTCCGCTCTTCTTCACAGCGGGATTGCTGAAACCAAATAATTATCATAATAAATATGTGATTTAGAGCTGTGATTAATAAACTCGTTCAAAGGATTTGAAATATATATGATCAGCAATGGATCGCCTTTACGAATCTGAAAACAACAGATGAGCATCCGTAATCCCAGACTTTTTAGCATAGGTCAGTCTGTTTATTCTTGGAAGTACACTCAGAGTCCAGACATCTTCACAGAACTTTTAACTTTGACTGCATATCTCATATTAAAGCCCACAAACTTAATGTAATGTATACGAATCAACCACTCATTTAAATGCAGAGCTGTCATATACCCTCAAAACTCTTGATTAAATCAAGTCCATGTACACGAAGAGGTACTATAGTTTTGCTACGTCATTTTTTTCTTAATCGAAGAAGTTAAAGGCTCTTAATCGAAGAATTTAAAAGCATGCTAATGTTTCCAAAAAGAGTCGGCAGTGAGAAGTTGTAGACGAGAGATGAATCTGAATACCACCCATGCTACATTGTACGTACATCAGGTTCATTGGTAAAGTGGCAGCAGACAATAGTCACAAATGGGTGCACAAAAATCCCAAGGATCGTGATAGCAGTGGTGTATCAACATGGCATGGCGCTCTTGATCCCGTAAGACCCTCTCTCTCTCTCTCTCTCTCTCTCTCTCTCTCTCTCTCTCTCTCTCTCTCTCTCTCTCTCTCTCTCTCTCTCTCTCGGCATCACCAAATATAAGGCTTACAATGTGTTCGGTAAGTGAAAGTCGGAACTTGCACGTATAGATCGAATCTTCTAAGAGATTTCTTTATCATATATAGAGTTTTTCCGGTTATGTTTTTCTGATAAGTTTCTTCAACATAATCTCTTCAACCAGTATCCAAAGACATGGGAAGCACAATTCAATGCTGGAATACAGGTGCAAATTCTTTACCTATTTCGAAAATTAATTTATTAGAATTAAGAATGTGCTAGACTAATGAACATAGACGATACAAGTGACTCAAGTAGTTGTCTTTCTGAATCTCAGATTGAGCAAACTTTTGAGCAATCGTAACGTGATTGATATGATATTTAGACAGCACTCCATGAAGGAAATAACACTATAGTTTTAATGATCGGCCAGACAGTAGCAGTTGTTGCAGTGAAAGACGGTTTATTGCAGCTTGGGTCCCTGCATGAGGTATTCAGCAGATCTGATATGTTTCCAGTCAATCCTGGAATTATCTATGGGAAACTAGGATGTTGGGATTCAAAGTAGCTTGTGAAAAGAACTTCCTGGCATTCAATATGACCTGTGATGCTGTTTAATTTCAGGTAACCGAAGATCTTAACTTTGTAATCAATATCAAAAGAAAGTTCAATTGCATTCAGAATGTACCAGGACTAGGGTACGCTTCGCATCTGTCAGCACCGCAGTATGAAACTAGAAGTAGGCCCACAATACATCGGATAGGAGCTTATAAACTAACGGGCGAAAATCATCTCGAAAATGAAAGAACGTCTCGCCCAGGAGATCCGATCAGTATGATGACGGGGCCTCTAAGTGGGACGCTGAGGGAAGCCTTAGAAGAACCAACTTTGATGCTGCCTTTACAAAACGCAGTCCATAATCTGCCGATAGTGGGTTCCAAGAGGAATCTAGATGTCATGCTTTGTGTAGAAGGTAATCAGTTTCATCGACCCTTTCCATCATGCTCTGGAAATGTTCATCATCAAGCATGCGCATCTGCTGTGGAAACTAGCCTATCAACTCAATATGAAGGTGCAGATTTTCGGCACTGTGAAAGGCCACACGAATTATTGAGAACTGAACCTTTTACTACACCAGGGACGACGGCTTGTTTGTTGCCATCTTCAATGTCTAGCCTAGAGGCTCTCTTATCTAAGCTTCCTTCAATATCTACGTCAAACAAATCATACGAGCGGATTATGCCGAATCAAAATCTAAACTATGTCCTTCCAAAGTATGATCAAGAAGCTCTTAGATTAGCTGAGGATAAAGCTGGTGCCATGGATGGCAGACTTTCACTGACAGATACTGAGCAAGACATCAAGGTGCAGCATTGCAAAAGATTGTCTGATTGTGTAGGGTACCCAGGAAAAGAGTTTAAAATTTTGTGTGGCCGGAATGTCCAGAAGACAGGTGATTTTATGGAGATCAAAGCTAAACCTGTCACAGTTGAAGACCGTTCATATGGCTCAACACCGCTATTTCATGGTTTGCGGAGTTCTGATAAATTTCTGGCCTTTGATCCTCCTTTCGATCTACCAGCCCATGAGGATTTTGGGAGCAACGATATATATAATTTACTACTGAGTGAAATAACGAGCTAATCACCAACCCCATTAATTATGTTTCGAGTATCACTTGTTGCTGCATGGATTCAAAACAATCTCCGCAAGCAGGAGTTTTTGGATCACTTAAATTATTGGATGCTGCATTAATGTTATTATCTTCCGTGGATTATTAGCTGAAGTAACCACTGTTGCTAGCAAGTCTTGATGTGTAGATCTGAATATTTCCAGTCTAACGACTCACATAGTCTAATGCTCACACTGAAAGTTATAGTTTATCCTTGTGAAAAGCTTGTTTTGGAGCTGAAACAGGATGCATGTCACAATCCCCTACTTTAGAGCAGGAGTGCATGCAATGTGCCACACTAGCATAGGTTTATCAATCAAGATCATGGAAATACGTGAGGGAAAATAGCTTATGATTTCATCTTTAGTACTGGAATGTGCATGATGATGTGGGTCAGATAAACTCAACGCATGTACAAGTCAAGAAGCTAGAATTTTAGAATGTTTTCTTCAAAGATGGAACAATTGTGTTTAGAAAAGCTATGAAAGTCCACATGAATGGTCAAATCCCTCAATACTAAAGTTCTATGATTACCGTACCAAACTATGGTGAATATGTTAGGGTATCTATTGAGCAACCACAAGGTACATTTCAGAATTAGGTACATCTATTCACATGGAACCAACATATTAAATGAATTTAGATTGTCCTACATGGTCCGACCTTAAGACATTGTATAGTCTAGAGTGCAAAGACATCTAAATTTTGTGTTTCTTCTAGTCTATCCTTGCAAAGGCATGACTACTTGTTCTCACAAGTTTGTGATGCAAATCAAAGTTTAAGGATGAGCCTTAAATCTTTCCCTCTTGAGCCTTGCCTAGTAGAAAGGGCAAGAATGTGTTTCATGGTTGAAAGTTTTGAGAATAGTCAAATCCAAAGAACATGCTATAATAGCTAAGGACTTGAGCTGCATGTAAAGGCTTACCCTATAGAATCTCAATATACAATTTCCATGAGATCCACTACATATAAAATTGAGCATTCTCCTTCTCATGAATACTACATCGTTGTTGGTCATTGTAAGTGTGAATGACTTTGATGTGTTGAACAAGCATCAATGAAAAACAAATGGAGGTTGATTTGCACCCACATGATGGATGTGGAAGTGAGTTTCAGGCATAACGTTCCTATCTCAAGTTGAGATGCCGTTATAAGAAAATATACAATCAACGACAATGTTTGCCTTGGCTTAAATGTGCATAAAAACACCACTTCAAAAGCACACGAAAGTGAAAAAAGTTTGTATATGAATAATGCTTTGAATAGGGTTGTAAATGTAATGTTTTCGATATGATTTATAGATGCACAAGCCTTCTAAATTTTGATGGAGTGACGAAATTAATATGTCTTTGCTTCCAAAAAATTTCATAAGCCATGCAATATCTTTTTTAGATTTTAAAACTCAAGATGTGGTTTTCTTTAACCTTTTGTGAAACATTCTCTTTCTTTTGTTATATGATCATATTTTTAAGAACAATAAATATCATCATGTCTAGTGATTTGTTATTCAATTTATCTTTTTGTTGTAGTGTGGTCTACATTATGGCATGCCGTATAACTTTTCTTGCCACTTCTATAGGCCAAATCGATCTTTTTTATGGTCATTGAGTTAGCTCGATAATATTTTGTTGACTTCAAACTAGAAGGTCAATATTGAGGCCAATTAGGTGCAAGCTTAATTGGTCCCAAGATATTTGAGAATGAATTTAAGTTTTAATTTAGCAAATGAAATAATGGCTTTTAGCTAGAGGCTTAGCTTTTACAAAGTTTAAAAAAATAGAAAATGTGGACACGTCTTATTGCAAGGCTAGGCACATCATACATCCGACCGTAGCATTGGTGGATTTGTCAAAGTGTTCAATCAAGAACTTGTGTTGGAGGCGCTCATATTGTTGCAAAAGATAAGTGATGACAATCAATATAAATATTCTCCTCTTTGCTAAAGGTGCTCTAACAATCAATGTGCGTTAACCATTAAGTGTGCATTTTTCAATTGTGCTTCATCAGACCTGGGAAAGAACATTGGATGAAATAGGTCATTGTGACATTTGTGGCTGGTGAGCAAGTCCATGTTTTTTCTATTTGGTACACCTTGTTTTAAAGGTTAGACAACCGATGTGGAGAGTAGATTAGAAGGTTTGTAGGGTTGTACATCAACTAATAAGCATTAGAGAAAGTTTAGAGTCCAAAAGTGCCAAAACTGCAATGCAAGAGATCATAGTAATGAAATCATATAAAAGAAGTGATTTTTTTTTCAAAATATGGGTAGACAAGATTTATGTTGGAGTGATTTGTTGTGCATTGATTCAAAAATCTCTAAAATTAGAGATCCGTGCACCAACAACTAAATTTTCAAACTAGGTAGTTTGGCCATAATCGCACTTTCAAGACTTAAAGCTAGATGTGAGCTAGTTTAAGGCCAAATATTTTGATTTGTGATATCTTTCAAACCATAAGCCAGATTAAGCTGCACAAGGGATTAAAGGATTACGCGACAAACTGCAAAAGTCATGGAACAAAAAAGTAGATCAACTATGGAAATGGCTAAGGCAATGCTCAACTGCAAGGAATTACTAGATACTTTGAGATTCTAAGAAAAATCTTGTAGCATGACAAATCATATTTGTAATAGATAACATGGCTTTTTTGGGACAACATCCTCAATTATGATTCTACCTAGCATTCAAGCAAGAGTATTAGTGATGCCCTCAACATCGAATATGCTCTCTTTAAGGTCAATGGGTTACACCTTTCTGTTTTTAATTTTCATCAATATACAAAAAGTCAAAATTAGATTTGCGAAGAATTTGTAAATATATTTGTATTGTGTAGTGGAGTTCTAAACATGATTGATATCTTGATTCAATATACATTTGAAAAAACATTGGGTGGAATTTGTCACTGTTCTTAGCATATTATGTATGGTTGACCTACAGATTGAATCAAGTAACAAGATTTTAGGATAGATATTATTATCTACAATATATAGTATATGCTAATATCTCCAACATCTTCACACTTAGCATATATAATCAATCTTAAAACTTAAATGTACTGATATAAGAACATGTATGTAGCAAATTTTGGAATGTGCCACCATCCACCAACAATTTAGAAGAGGTTTGAAATTTGAATTCTCATACCAATTATGTTGTCGATCTCTTCATAAATTCAAATCCTAAAGCTCTTTTGGATTGTTGGTGGATGGTGGCATACTTCTAAATTTGCAACATACGTGTTCTTGTATCAATCGAACACCTTATCATCATAGATCAAAATTGTGTAATTGGCCTATGTGGTCTCTTTGTTAGGTGCTCAAGTACGATTTGTGTTTTTGCAACTTTCATGAAGAATTTCTTCTTCATAAGTTTCCTAGATGTTTTGTCATTTTGTATGTGGATAAAATGCAAAAGGTATTGGAAATTAAGCCCACAGTTGTCTCCTTGGTGAATAACTATTTCTATTTCATGATTCTTCTTGCACGTTTATTGATCGTTGATCTAAGGTTAGGTGAAACCAACTTTGGTTCTACGTCTGCTCATCTGGTACATGCAGGAATCACAACTTAGACAACCAAATTATTTGAAGAACGTCTACAATGGGCTTCCGGCTGATCTCCAACAAAGGGTAACCAATCCTATCATGATTTCAAGTTCGGATGTTAAGTTCAATTACTTGAAGTCATTGAAGACTTGGCCATCTTCAAGGACTTCCAAGAACTAGCATTTAGAACAAGTCTGCAGATTTGCATTACTTTTTCAACAGTCTGCAGAAATACACTAAGTGTCGCAACAGTCTGCAGAAATACTCTAAGTGTCGCTACAGTCTGCAAAAATGAAGTATCTTTTACATAGTGTCGACTTTTTTCGAAAAGCGATAGTGTCGGCTTTTCCCAAAAAGCGTCCGTGTCGGCTTTTCCCAGAAAAGTGAACACTTCAGCATAGTTCACAAATTCAACTTTTTGTGACAGTGTCGGCTTTCTCCAAAAAGCGACAATTGCCTTAAACTTCTTCCTTTCAACTATTTTGAAGAAGTTAACTTGTTTTAAGGGCACTGTCGGCTTTTAAATGATAGTGTCTCCTTTTTAAGAGCACTATCGGCTTTTTTGCCAAATCCTGAAGAGAGAAAAAACTTGACAGTTGTCTATTTTCAATGAGGAACATTCCAAGCACTTCCCAGAATTTGCAAAGTGAGAGAAAGCCACTTCACGTAAAATGCAAAGTGAGAGAATTTGCAACGTCCTCGTCCGCGTCAACATTCCTTGATTTGTTGACCGTATATACTATGTATAGTTGTCACAAAAGCCAAATACTTCCAAGTACAACGGCTTACCTAATGAGGTGACAAATATTTACTGTAATTAATACATGGATGAGTTGTGTAAATGGATCGTCCAGGCACACTCTATGTGATGCTCCGTCCATGAGACGAATGATTTTGAGCCTCCCAGTTATGCCGCCATTTTGGTTGTAATTGCTATTTTATTGTGCTTTAGTGTAATATAGCAGCAGCACGCTTTTCTATCTGTGTATAACATAGATGAATGCTTGTTGTGATTGAATGTGCTTTATTGCAGTTTAATCGCGCTTGTTTACTCACTCTGATCAGAACACGGACGTCTACGACTCCTTTGCTTCTGATCAGACGATGGTTGTCTTTGATGCCTGAGGAACTCACGATATCATACTGCTCTTTCATCTATTTCAAAACTAAACTTCTGACCAAACCCATTTTTAAGTAATACTACACACAAACCATTTCTAATCTCTCTGGTGGACTGTACTCTCGTTTTTGTGAGTATGAACTAATTTTTAAGATCCAGTCGGGTATTTAGAACACTTAAAGCTATGATTATATTTAGCATAAGCTTTCTATTAGATTTTTTTTGCATCTAGCAGCTAATTGTAATGGGAGAGCTGTTCCGCAATATTCCTACTCTCTTCTTCGTTCGCGTTCTTCGCACTCCCTTGACCCATCAAAAGGTAGGTGTTTGTTTAAGTTTAGGTTTGTGTGTATGTGTATGTTTAAGACCAGGTTTCCTAAAACACCTACGTTGATTGCAAATTAACTTGTAAAACTAGACTAACTGACCTATCTAGATTCTGAACTACTTCAATGTTTTGCTTCCTTTTGTTAATCTATTTTGGATAAACTTAATTCTATTTGAATTTAGGTATATGTAATGTCGATTTAGTTGAAACTATGTTTAGAACTACGTCTACGGTTTAGGTTGAGCCTAGTATGTGTAGGTTTTTGTATATGTTTAGGTGCATATTCATGATTCCATGTTGCATATTATTCTTTGGTTTTAGGATTAAGGTTGTCAATTTGGGCCACTACTCGATTTAGGTTTAGGTTGGATTTGGAGTAGGTCTTGATTTAGATCTGGATCAAAAAATAATGTCTAAAGTTTAGTCAGTTAGGGTTTGGCTAAGGTCTTTGTTTAGGTTCTGAAACATACTAGGATGTCAAAACATCAAAATATGAAAAGTCAAAATTAAATTCTTGAAGGGTTTGTAAATATTTGTGAATATATCAATAGTTGCTTACAAATTAGCATTACATCAATCACCTTGGGCTCTACCACTTTTCTTTGAGAAATTGTATTGTTCGTGGAGTGAATGATTGGAATGTTTGATGCTTGATAAGTAGGGCTCAAAATGTGTGATTACTTGCATGTTTAAATTCTTTTCTATCACATGTTTTAGGCCTTTCTTTTTTTAAGATCACTGGATCTTGAAACACAAAGCACCTCTGTGTCACTTTAAATACCTTTGACCTACAAATGTACAACTTTGGATAAACTTAATTAAGGATGCAATGTTGGATTATTCTCCTGATTATCAACTAAGCGATCTTTTAATCTTCATCCACTTATTACCCAACACTGTAGTTTATGCATGTTTCTACACAGTCTGCAAAAGTACACAGAAATTGCTCACAGGTGGATTCCACAAGTGAATTTCCAAGAAGTATTAACTGGACGGATGCCAACTCACTACAGCCAACTAGTCATTATGATCTATGACCTAATCAGCTGTCCTACTGGATGCACGTTTTTGCTTAGTATAAATAGCTGATCGTAAATCTATTATTTCACTCATTCATGCTTGATGTGTTGAAGTAGAATTTAGTTACTCTCTCAAGCTTTCAAGCTTGAACACTCTTGAGCATTCTAGCTCAGTTCTTTTAGATTTTTGCTATTAGCGCTTACTGCTTATCAACGGAAGTGCAAATCAGACAGAGCTTTTAGAGATAGCTTAGAGTACATGGTTTCTATCCACAATTGTCTTGTGCCCATCATTTTGCTGAATCAATCTATCCTTTATTGTGTTTAGTATCATGCCAGAATCTTTGTGATCTCATATTGCTTTTGTCTAATAATTCAATTCTTCATTGTTTGGCTACGTAATCACTTTAGCTCTGATGATTTTAAAGTTAGTTGCTAAAAGATTGAACGTGACTCTTTTCATTAGGCATTAGAGGAAATTTGAGCTCAAAAAGGGCCGCATATGAATCCGTGCCAAGGTCTCTTTTGCATTTTGTTACTATCTTCAACCAATATCTTTGAATCGCCATAGCTTTTTAGTAGTAGCTCAAAAGTATGACATGTAATATATCATTGGAAAGTCAAGCGCTTTCCAACGCATCAATTTTCGTTGCATTCTGATATGGCAATCAAAAGTTATGCCCTTTTTAGTGTAGACACAAAATGTGACTCAAAGAAGTAACGTTACGTTAAAGCCACTATGTCAAGAAACTGTTGGGCCACATGTACAAAAGAACTGAATAAAAGTGAATAAAAAAATGAAAAAGGAATCTTGACAAAAGGCCCTTTTTGTGTTTAAACTTCCTCTAATGTTTTGTTCAAAATTGGTAGGCGTAGTCATGCATTAGGAAAGCAAGCTCATTCCACTATGCTCGATAAGTCGTTCACAAGCTTCAACTTGTTGTTATTACATTATCACCTCTTTCCAACATGGTATCAAAGCATGTTATTTAATATGCTATTACCTTCATGATATCAGAGCGATCTGTTATATCGTAGCTCTAATACTTGGTATCTTTTGCGATATCAAATCGATATCATTTGATACTTTTCACAATATCATATTCTTCAATTTGTGGTATCAAATTTCAGTATTAGATAGTTGATTTCCAATTGTAGCATAGCACGATATCTCTCTCCTAACGTCATCGATATATCAACAGACTAAAGTTCTAGATAGATTCTCAATCCTTGTATAGTTTCTTGTTTGATTCGAATTGGATGATCAAATTGGAACAATTCTACAATTTCAAGTTGATTCAAATTTCCAATAATGAATTTTTTAAATTTTTCATGTATGTAGGCATAAATTTTAGGATTTAGATTTTGTAAATTAGATTGTACATTGTACTTCAAGCATTTCAATGATGTTTCATGTCTTAGAATTCATTCCATAATCGGTTCAAAATGCCGATTTGGAAATTGAATTACCGAATTGGTGAAGTTGTAAATATTTTTGGCTTTTTTTTAAAGTTGAGACTTGTTGACAGAGGATTTATGTCTAATCCAAACTTCAATGGGATTTTGATTATTTAGACTCTTGGTAGTGCATCTATTTGGAACGTAGGCTGCAATTGCAATAGTTGCTACCCAAAATAGTTTGGAGAGAGATGCATGTGTCAGCATAGCTTTGGCACATTCTAGTTTTGTTCTTCCTCTCTACTATACCATTCAATTATGGTAAATAGCTTGTTGTAAGTTGATGGAAGATACCATTACTTTGACAATAAAGATATATTCTCCTTTACCATCTGATTGAAGGAGTTTTAGCTTATTGCTAGTTTGTGTCATTGATTCTACTTTAAACATCTTAAAATTTTTTCTTTAAGAAGTATACTACACACCTCCTAAAATAATTATCTATGAAAGTTACAAAATACTTTGCTCTCCCTAGAAAAGGAGTATGCATTGGACCACAAATGTCACTATGCACAATATCAAGCAAGCCTCTGGAAGTATGTACATGATCAGACTTGAATGGTTTCCTAGAAGGCTTTTCTAAGGCACAACTTTCACATATTGGATGATTTGCATTTCTAGAGAAATCTAAATCATGTACTAGATTTTGCTTATACATGTCCACAATACTATTGTAATTTACGTGACCCAATCCATAATGCCAAAGCAAATCTTTACTAATTAAGGTGAAAATGTTAGAAGGTTGGACGTCAAAAGAAAATATCTGACTCAACTTATATAAGTAACCTTGCATCTTTCGGAGTGCAAGAATAGAACGATGATAGATTTTATAGCAATCAAAATTGAACTCAATTATATGTCCTAAGTATGTTATCATGATTATAGAGAGTAAGTTCTTTGTAGACCAGGTACATAAAGTACATTTGGAATGGACTTTACTTTTTCAATTTGTAAGTTGAGCTTATTGGTGTATTTAAATAAGCAACACTCCCAGAGGAAGAAAAATCCAAAGGACAAGAAGATAAAGGCTAACCAATTGATTTGAACAATCAATAGTAATAGAAATCCAAGATCAGCTCTTCTATAAACAAGAGAATCAATCATGACATCAAAGATTGTTGAATTCTCAATTGTAGTGAAGCAAAGAAGAAAATGTATATAAGCAACAACAAGATGCAGATTTGGATTCTGTCTAAAACTCCCATAAACACCCGGCACTGCTGATGGCCTCTATCTTATTTTTATTTACAATTCTTGCATCTTCTGAAGTATCTAAACTTGAAGAAGTAGATGAATCAGAAATATAATCATATTTTGATGTCGAATCATTATTTGCAATCGAAAAATCATTATTGTTAAAAAATTCTTTTTCGGCTTGGGGATTGCTCACCTTTTTCTTGCAATAGTGGATGTTTCAAAATTTAAGTATGTTGATTCAATAACATCTGATAGTGAACCCATTCGACCTTGTCAACAATATGGATCCATTTTTTATGGTAGACCTACTAAATACCATTCGATTTACATCACCACTGGATATTCTCCCATTAGCTTGCCAATCAAATTTTGGACTTTTCTTGTGTATTCTGAAGATATTCTTTGTCTTTCTTCTGTGTAAAGTTTAATTGGGCAAGCACCTATGTTGAATATCCAATTTTTCTAAACTGGTTAAGGAAGGCCTCCTTAGACCCTCCCTTGTAGTACTTGTAGCTCTATCCATCTGTATAAGGGAAAGCTCCTCAAGACCTCGCTTACAAGACAAGCACAATGGAACACACACTATGGAGAAACCACCCAACCAAGTAGAAGCAACCAATCAATTCTAGAAGCTTCACCCCCAAGCCACGGAATAGGAAGCATGAAAGTAGAGTGAGAGTCTGGCAATGAATCGACCATAAGGTGAGGTAGGTGGGCGAGTTTGGCCTCCTTATATAGAGCCTAGAGCCACCTGTACACTTAGTCATGCAAGGTCGTAACTCCCATATACATAGATTCATCTAGAATAGAGTCTCTATGCATGGATCATGTTGGCGGATTCCAGAGAATCCCCATATGCCGAGCCAAGCTAAAGACATAGAGTATCTCTCACCCATGACCAAGGATGTCTCAGAAGGAGGAGAGCAGAAGAAGTTGAGAGCTGAGCATGAGATCCGAGGATTACTAGCTAGGATAATAGTTATTATCTATGTGAGCCTACACGGTGTATCCCAGAGAAGGAACGACCATGTAGGAGCTAGTAATATTTCCTAGGCATTGTAAATAATGTAGACCCCTTAAATAATTTAGAGTGAGCCACCTTTTGATGGTGACCACTAGTGGAAGGTCTTTTTCCACTTGTAATTTGCCTTCTTGCTTATTTAAGGGCCCCCCTCTCTTGTGAGGGAGCTTTGATTGTATTGTCAATTGCTCTTGAGTAAATAAAGAAGATCTTCCACGAGTTCTTGATGATTGTGATGCTCCTTGTTCATGGCAATCTTCTTGAGTGAAATTTCTATGAGCATGTTCTGATTTCCTTTTGTGTTGTGGATTAATTAGATTTCTTGCTTACTCTCTTGCTTGTGCATGTAGATGTGGATTAACTTTCTTGTTTTTTGATTTTGTAGTTTCAGCATGCAGGTAAACTATAAAGGCTGAGATTGTGGATCTAGTTTGCATACTTTCTAACAATCATGTCCTTGATTGTTCTTCGGCATTTCAAGCATCAAGAAATGGGTGTTTCTTGATCCTTGGGCTGTTAGAATATTGTTAGGAAACTAGTTTTCTTGTTTCTTGTTTCTTGCTGATAGCTTAATCTTGTCATTGCATTGTTCCCTGATTTTGGTAGATAGATTGTAGATTTGCTATCTGATTCAGAACGTCGATCTATCCTGAGCTAGGACTGGTTGCATGGCTTGTAAATGCATGTAGCTGAGTAATGTATCTGTCTCTCCCCACTGACAGGCTGGGAATACACATTGTAATCTGAGAAACACTTCTGCCTGGAAACCGTTCTAACAAGAAGACCAAATCGTAAAGAACTGTAACCAACGGAAGTAACAAAAAGAAGAACGAATGATAAAGAATCGTGTTCACAGATTCAGTGAGAAGCTGGGAACATTTGGCCCCCTTTCCACAGCTACACAGACACTAAACCAAGATAAACCTTTCCAATCTGTGCTGCCAAACCATCTCTTTGAAGTCTCACACACGCATCATTACTGAGCTCGTCACTTTGGTCTCGACCGACGTCCAGCTCCATTCTTGACCGAGGCTTCACGCTCCTTCCCTAGCCGAGCGCCACGACTCACATTTGGACTAGACAAAATCTTGTTTCATTCACCTATTGAAACTACGCACTCACTCTCGATCGAACCACTACTCGCAATATCCTGTCAAGTCTTGAGTCAAATCTCAACCGATGCTCATCGATCAGATCTCACCCGAGCCTCTCTATTGAATTCTCAACCGGAGCCTCTTTTGAATTCTCAACCGCAGCTTCTCGCTGAAATCTTGACCGGAGCTTTCCTGTCAAATCTCGACCGAAGCCTACCTCTCAGTTCTCGACCGGTGCTTTCTCTCATATCTTGACTAGCGCTTTCTCTCATATCTCAACCGAAGCATCCTATCAGATCTCGACCGGAGTCCGCTCTCAAATCTCGACCGAAGAATCCTATCAAATCTCGACCGAAGCCTTCCTTTCAGATCTTGACTGGCGCTTTCTCTCAGATCTTGACTGAAGCATCCTGTTCTGTACCATGTGAAAAATCCAGCAAGTTCACACATGTGGGGATCCACAAGAAATGTGTGAATGATCTTGACCATGCTTTGTGATGGCACACAAAACACTTGTAGAGCAATCCTGCAATCTACAATGGATCTGAGGCTAGAGCACAATCTAGAATGCTACAGATCAAAGCAAAAATAATTCCTCACAAATAGAGAGAATACATAAGCAAAAGAATGTATGAAGAAGATCTTCTACTCGAGTTAGAGAGAGAATACTAAAACAAGCAAAATAGCATGAGATCCAATTTTGACATACCCAATCCTCAGGTACTCTAGCATTGTTATGGATTGTCCTTACGATCTGAATTCCACAGAGGACTATCCACCAGAGATGGTCTCCCCATCTACCGAACAGGCTCAATTTAATCGATATTTTAGGGTGAAATGCATCAACAAATCCATTTGACCGATGAAACTATGCACTCACTCTCGCCAGAGCCTTCCTCTCAGATCTCGACTAACGCTTTCTCTCAGATCTCGACTGGCGCTTTCTCTCATATCTCAACCAAAGCATCCTATCAGATCTCGACCGGAGTCCGCTCTCAGATCTTGACCGAAGCATCCTATCAAATCTCGACCGGAGCCTTCCTCTCAGATCTCGACCGGCGCTTTCTCTCAGATCTTGACTGAAGCATCTTGTTCTAATAACATGTGAAAAATCCAAAAGTTCACACGTGTGGAGATCCACAAGAAATGTGTGAATGATCTTGACCATGCTTTGTGATGGCACACAGAACACTTGCAGAGCAATCTTGCAATCTACCAATGGATCTGAGGCTAGAGCACAATCTAGAATGCTATAGATCAAAGCAAAACTAATTCCTCACAAATAGAGAGAATACATAAGCAAAAGAATGTATGAAAAAGACCTTCTACTCAAGTTAGAGAGAGAATATCAAAACAAGCAAAATAGCATGAGATTTAATTTTGACATTATGACATTACCAAAGCTTGATTCATCATTAGTTATGAATGAGAATGATATTTACATATATAGGAGAGCCAAAATTCGTGGTACTCCTTGCATTCAATGCATTCCATACATCTAATCAAGTATAAACTATTACCATATTAACACCTAACAGTTTGCATGCTGAATTTGCATGTCATCTAGTTTTATGCATCTCATCAAATCTAGATCTCCCTAACTCAAACTTGCCTAGATCGACAAGGTCATGTGCTCAATTCACATACCTTTGATATGTACAATGGAACAAAGTGAATATGACCATCTAGACACTGTGCATGTCATGTAGCTTGAGTTTGTACATACTAGAAAATGATATTTACAACTTGTAACTACACAAGAAAGATGAGTTTCCTCATCAACCCCTATAGACAAGTTGGATGGCTTTTTATTCTTCACACTCCTCCTAAAAAGTTATCAACTTGGCTTGATCATTTGGACTTGAAAATCCTCCAAGGTTGGTCAAATTTTTTATGAAGAAACTTTTTGTGTGTGGATTCTTTGCTTTGGATTCGAATTGCAGATGATCAAAGAATCCATCATAGCAGCACCCTTACTATAGCCATGATAAGATCTCTTTGACAGAAATCTTTTCCAAATGCCTTTGAAAAATATTCCACCAAACTGCCACTATGCCAATGTACCTCCTGCATGTCTGATGCCGATCTTGGGATTGCAAAGTCCACATGCATGAAGTTGGCTGCACCAAAATCTAAAAAATCCGAGGCCTCCATGCCCCATAATGACCACAAAGATCATATAGATCAAGATTGTACCTTGAGCAATATTCAAGATTAAGCACACTAGCTTCACTAGTCCAAACACTATGAACTCTATCCAAAATGGATCTAATCTTGAAACCATACTCAAACTTGATCAAATTGAGGCTAAATACTTTCTTAAGGATGTAAGTGTCCTCATTGGATGTTTCACTTACTCTCAAAAGAAGTTTACAATATGCCTCAAAACATGAAAAAACTCATTTTTTCAAACTATGAGTACTAAACTCATACTTGCTCTTACTCAATTTAAGAGCATACAAATGATGGTACAATATCTTTCTTTTTAGATGTTTTGGAAACATAATCAAGTCACCAATGACAAGAATTAATTCCAAACTAAAGACCTCATTCAAAACTAGAATAGTCTTACTTGATCTTTGAAATAAGCAAATCTCAACTAAGCAAGGTACATCATCAATCAAAGAAAGAGAACCATAGGTGAGTAGAATAGAATGAATACCACCTTCACTTATCCTTTCTTTTGCATGAAATAAGATCAGCAAGGACTCAGCCTTGTACAATAAAGAAGATCTTCTTGGACATGCATGTTGAGGATACTCCTCCTCAAACCTCGACCCCATCACAACTTGATTACTCACCATAGCAATGACTTGTGATGCTCTTAGAGACACTATGCTCTCGGCCTCTTCCAAGATAGAAAATAGATCTTCAAAATCAAGAAAATGTCCATTCTCAAACACCTTTGAGATAGAGAGTGTAAAGGCTATGTAGCCTTCCTTGGTGGATAAGCATCTAACCATGATCCATAGACTAGGATCTCCATCCTTCTTTCCTTCCAAGAAACCACATGCAAAGCAATAGTCTTCAAGAACACTAAGGTACACAACCTTAGGCTTATAGATGAACAAGAATCCATATAGTGCACTTCTTCCATTAGCTCCATAACTCCATAAAGTTTTGCATGATGGAACATACACATGCACCATAAAACTTGAAGAGACAAGACTTAGCCAAATGCAACTTGTGGAACCATCAATACTACATGCAAAGCAAGAAACACCTCCCTTGCTTACTGATAAAGAAAGATGAACATCCGAATGTTCCAACTCCATTGGATGCTTTGTCTTGGTAGAAGACATCAAACATGGATCCATATGTGATTTTGCCATAGAATAAGCCACTCTTGGCTTGATCTCCTTGACTATAATAGGCATAGATCTGAAATTGGAAACATGCAACCTCCTATGCCATAGCTCCTCCTTGGAAACATAAGTCATCAATGCAACATCACATGCACTTGAATTTTCATGCACATCTAGCTTGAAAATACCTCCATATCTAGATCCACATGCAAGGATCTTATCTTCTTTCTTTATGAGACAACTATTGATACTGAAATACACTTCATAACCATCATCTAACAACTTTCCTACACTAATCACACTCTTTGTGATATTAGGAACATAAAGTACATTGGAAAGTGAAAAATTCATAGAAGATGCAAGTTTCAAGGAACAACTTCCAACTCCTTCAATTGCACATGCATCACCAACAGCTGTGTATATTGATTTCTTAGGATCTAGAATAGATTCAATAGAAAGAAAAGAATCTTTGGAGCAACTCATATGAGTTGTGGCTCCACTATCAATATACCAAGATACATCACTAAAGGGTAAAGAGGAGAAATAAGACATCATGAGTGATGTCTCTCCACAACTCGCATGTGAGTCTTCTATGATAACATTGGCTTGATCTTCTTGAGTCTTCTTCTTGAAGTTAGAAGAATGAGTTGAATCATCTTCTACCCCACCTTGGTCTTTGTTCTTTGCTTTGTCCTTGGTGAAGGCTTGAGACAAATTGTTCTTGCTCCTCCCTCTTGACTTGAGCTTTGCTTCATGAAGGTTCTTAAGAGTTTCCCAAGTCTCCTTGGCTGAGGTGCATGAACTTATTTCTCTCAACATCTCATCAGAGATGTTCAATTTGATGATATGAAGAGCAATTCTTGAATCTCTGAGCCTCATCATAAGCTTCAGGTTCAACTTCAATTCTTGTTACAATGTCCATTACTCCATAAAGAATCAACAAGGATTCTATCTTATCCTTCCAAACTAAATAATTGAAGGTATCTAGTCTTTCACTAGCTTCAAAGAGACAATCTCCCACATATGCCATGAATGTGAAGACTCTTGTAATTGGACAACAAAATGGAATTGAATGTGTTGCTTCTCTTTCACTATAGGAACCAAAATAATTGGGTGTACTACCAAATCCTATGTAAAATCTTGCAACAGAATATGTGAGACATATCTCACAACAAAGAATCAATCAACTTGAATTTGGATCTAGCCTCTATCTACAGATGAAGCAATTACAATTCTGATGTCAAACTTTTCCACGAGTTTCAGATGAAATGAAACACACATAACACATTGTGTGAAATGATGTGTCTATGACAACAAAAATTTGTCTTATCCAATTCTATCTCAAATTGAGTACTAAAATTGTGAATAATGAATCATGCATGCAACGTAATCAATTCAAAAAGTGTCCACTCAGGTTTTGGGTCTCTCCCTACCCTCTTTAAGAGCTTATAACTCCTAATAAGGACATCAGAATGAAATGAAACCTATTGCAATGGAAAGAGGACTCTTCTATCTTTCTAGCAAGCTATAATGTCAGTATCTTTGGATCTAACATATAGGAGATAGAGTCAAATGATGTATTCTGATTTTCAGACGTGTGAAAAGTCAGAATTCCGTACATCCTCTGTTTTGGACTGAAAATATCATTTCTAACCTCATTCACCAAAAAATTGTTCAAGAAAAGATAGCAAAACATTGCTAAACAGCTTCCTAGCTTGAATTGACAAAAAAATCTTCATACACCTGATGTTAGTAGCATTCAAAGCATGGTATGGCTCTGATACCATGTGAAAAATCCAGCAAGTTCACACATGTGGGGATCCACAAGAAATGTGTGAATGATCTTGACCATGCTTTGTGATGGCACACAGAACACTTGTAGAGCAATCCTGCAATCTACCAATGGATCTGAGGCTAGAGCACAATCTAGAATGCTACAGATCAAAGCAAAACTAATTCCTCACAAATAGAGAGAATACATAAGCAAAAGAATGTATGAAGAAGACCTTCTACTCGAGCTAGAGAGAGAATATCAAAACAAGCAAAATAGCATGAGATCCAATTTTGACATACCCAATCCCCAGGTACTCTAGCATTGTTATGGATCGTCCTTACGATCCAAATTCCACAGAGGACTATCCACTAGAGATGGTCTCCCCATCTACCGAACAGGCTCGATTTAATCGATATTTTAGGGTGAAACGCATCAACAAATCCATTTGACCAATGGGAACCCATGCATTTTGAAGCTCCATACGATCGACCACATTTTCATGCTACAGAATCTTCACATGCACGAGCTCACTTAAACGGCACTTTTGCAAATAATGTTCTGCATACTGAAAGACGTACTCCAAAGTTCGATTTACCTAAGTACGACGGTAACACTGATCCTCAAAGATTTCTTCAAGTCTTTGAAAATGCATGTGATGTCTATGACGAGACATCACCAGACGCCATGGTACAGCTCTTCTCGATGACCATGATCAATTGAACACGAGAATGGTTTTTTAACCTTGATCGTGATGATAAACGAGACTGGTCACTCTTGAAAGAAGCGTTAATCAAACGTTTTAAGCCATTTCATTTGATCGAAAGTCCTTTTGTCAAGCTAAGTAACATCAAAATGACAAAAGATGAGAAAGTATGTGACTACATTGAATGATTTAAAACATTAGAAAGTCAGGTACTTGAACAACCCACTGAGTCTATGCTCATAATTTGGTTTCACGTTGGACTTCCATGATGGATACGATGTGAACTTCGCTCCAATGATGAATACACATCATTGAAACAAGCCATGTCTGATGCCATTCATGAAGAAGACGAGGGATTAGATGTTGATGCGCCACATGAACGGAGAGCACATCGTGCTGTCCAAGAAGCTCGACCAAACGAGGAAACACGAGAACAGTTGTGGAAAACACAGATGGAGTTGCTTAACCAACAACACCAACAACAGATGGAGAAACTCACGAAAGAGTTTCAAAACACTCTTAAGTCTATCTAGAGTTTGATGGCAGGTCAGTTACCCACTGGCCAAATCCACCATAGACGAGAGAACTGTTGGGGGTATTCCCAACAAAGTGTAAATAAATAAAATCATCCAATAAAATGTGTTGCGAGGGCATGGCATCCTGCGTGTATAAGCCCATGGCCCAATGAGCATGCAAGTGAAGTTGTAAATAAAATAATAGAATTGGGCCCTTTGTAATTAAAATAAAACTTGAGCCCCAAAGTTAATTCTAAACTTAGAGTTTACTTTTTAGAGTTGGGTCCAATTTTGGACTCACATGAATCTTGTGATTTCCAATGTACTTTTTGTGGACCCTTGGATCAAGTTGGGTCCAAGATGAATGGATAGGATCAATGTGAATGTTAGCCAACAGGATTGAGGGGCAAGGGCCTTCCCCATTTTATAAAAAGGCACCATTTGTACACTATTTTCATGCTTAATAGAGAGGAGGAGACTCTACCATTTTGAGAGCTCAAGCATCCTCATTTGTTATACAATCTTGCTTATGCTATTGTTGTGATTGCTTGTTATTTTCATTTCCCATGCTTTTTGGTTATGCTAGTTAAGGTTTTTCCATAAGCAATGACATTGAGCATTTGAGCTAACCTCCATCTCATCTCTCTCTCTTTCTCTCTTCTCTTCTCTCTTCCTCTCCTTTTCTATCTCTTTCCTTCACCCAAATCATGATGAATGTTAGTGTAGAGGAGTAGAGTTAAGGGAGAGTAGTGTTAGTGGTGAATAGAGTTAGGGAGGAAGTAGAAAACTAACTAGATTTAGCATCTATGCATAGTTAAGTACCTATTCAGTGATCTAACTCTTGTTGACAGACGGGAGGGCTATACTACACAAGATCTTTGACCCTACAAGAACACATGGTGCCCTCATTGTCAAGGTGCATACACTGGCAATGAGTGCCCTTCAGATACTTCATTGATCAAATGTGACATCTGCGACTTTATGGGTCATACATCCCTCTATTCTATTGTAATCCGAGGAACCAGCCTCACAACTAGTCAGGGGGACATTATCAACCTCCTAGACACCAGTTTGTTTCACAAAATCAAAATCAGCACTATCCATCATGAAACAACGAAGTCCATATACAAGATTTGCCCAGACAATCTTGACATGAACCTCAACCACAATTGGCACTCTTAGGACCACCTCCACGGAGACAACCTGATCTAGGAGCACAAAAATATAGACACCCTCGAGAATCTGCACAGACACATCTTGTAGAAAACTCCTACGATCACTCATATCATCATGATACAACACTTCCATCTGTTAGTTCTCAACAATATCCAACCGACAACTCATGCTCGTGCAAACGGGATGAGTATTCCACACCACCGGAAAATCCAACATAGCTAGCCATCCAAGATGGTTATGCTATTACCACAGGCCCAATGAGCAACCACTGTTTTATTTGTTGCAAACATGGCCACTTCATGGTTGACTGTAAAGTTAAGAACCAATACCATGCGGAGTGCCCAGACTGTGTTTGTAAACACAGTTTCAAAGACTGCCCTAAACAACCTAACAAGATCCTTTCAGCACGTCATATATCATCCGAACCTGTTAGAGTTCTCACTAGAGCACAACGCCAATAACAAGAACAACAGCAAAACAATGAAAAATAAGCTGACCCACATGGAAGCCACTTGGCAGCTTCCACATTACCCAAAGACTACCTAGACCCAAATATGGAACAAAGGCAGTACAATGAATTTTGAGATGAGTTTTTGCGAGAGGAAGAACATACAGAAAGTCTATTATCCGCTCAGATCCCTGACAAACAGCAATCCCTACAGGGACTTGAAGTATTTTCTGACCTCCTGCAAGTTCAACTCACTATGCCATTCCATAGTGTGCTAAAATCTTTCACCGGGCTTCAACAACATCGTAGTTTTCAGCTGCCTACTATTCCTGATGAACAGCAAAAAACATAAGAGATTCTTGAAATTCTCCAGATTCCTTTGAATTTGCTGAATATAGGTGTTGTTAAGGGGACTAGCATCACCTTGCCCTTGTCCTATAAAGAGTATCCCTTAGTATCTGTTATCCTTGATAGCGGGTCAGGCGTTAATATAATGGCTTTGTCATTGGCAAAGTCATGGGGCTTCCATACCCTCGATCAACCATGATACAAACTCCGCATGGCTGATCAACGAGTTACAAAACCTGCTGGTCATTTATCAAATATTCAGGTTCGAATAGCAGGTGTCAAATTTGTGATCGATTGTGTTATCTTAGACTTACCAGAAGATGCCAATACTTATAAACTCCTTCTTGGTATGCCCTGGCTCCAGATGGCAGGTGTTGTCCAAGATTGGAAGCTTAGCAAAATCACCTTTGACAATCACGACAAACGAGTCACTGTCGACTCAACTGGCCATGTCAAGCCCACTAAATTTTATGATGATTGGTCATCAACAACATATGATGAATCAGATAGTGTCCCGATTCAACTCAAAGGCCACTATACGAGATCCACAGACATAACCAATTGGGGACAGGGACTAGCCACTGTGGACTATGTTGATTCCAATCGATGTCGTATCGGAACCGCTGCAAAAGCTGTGGATAATTCTCTCATCTTCTACAGACATTGATACACCCATCATCCCACTTATGATGATTGACCCAATTCCTATAGTGTGGTGCCCAGGAGAACCTAGCGTCTCTACCGCCCATGTTTTCGAAGAAGGTATTCTTTCCATGGATGATGCTGAAATGATGGATGAACATGTACTCCTTTATCTAGATGCCCAACATTATCCACCAAAATCAATTCCTCAGGAGATCAAGTCACCAAGGCCGTTGGCTCATGTCCAACTGACATCCAAAGTACCCAACACACAAGTGTATAGGCCCAAACCCAAAATATACACATGGGATGTGTATCCAAACGAAGTCTGGCATACAATCGATGATGACATGATAAGTGAGGCAACAACACCGCCCACTCCAAAACCACAAAAACCTCGGTTACAAAAAAATAAACTTATTGATACAAAATTAACCGAGTGTCAAAAACAGATGTGTGAGAAGCTTAAGCAGCCGATTAAGCCCTTGTCTAAAGAGATAGAAACCAAACCATCAGACCAAGCTTCCATGTCCGATAGTGACTCCACTCAAATGATTCCCAAAGTTCCAGAGAACTTTGTGGAACCACCTTTCGATCTTCCACGAAAATTCAAAGATTTCACATTGGATGACATTGTTATCCAGTTACCACAGCCACACCGGGAACCTACACCAAGTTCCAACTCCTTTGAAGGACCAGCTAAAACGATGTCGTTAAACCTTAAAGATCCTGACAAGGAGACGGAACGAATAGTTCATGTTGGTGCACACCTTTCAGCCGAACAACTTTTTGATCTGGAAACTTTACTTTGCATTTGACTTGTTGCTCAATGGTAGCTTTCTCACAGAGATCTGCAGAGAAGGCTTTTATGATTCTTAGAGAAGTTACTAAGAATTCTACAGACATTACCGCCTCTTGACCATACACTACATGGAATGGGGTAACCCATCCAGTGGCTTTATTTGGGGTGGTGCGGTAAGCCCAGATAGCTGAAAAGAGTTTCATTTCTCAATCAAAGCGACTGGTTTCAACTATCTTCGTCAATATCTTACATATCATCTTGTTAGTTGATTCGGCCTGGCCATTACATCTAGGATAGTATGGTGTACTCTTCTGGTGAACTACAAGGTAATGGCATAGCAAATTATCTATGACAATATTTAAAAAGTGGCGTTGGCGTCCTTTGTTGCCCAAGCCTCAACCCACTTAGTGGCGTAATCTGTGGCTATTAGGATGTAACGGGCTTGGGTATGTTTCGCTGTTGGGCTGATTGGTCCAACAAAGTCAATTCCCCACTTATGGAATGCTTCTCTTCTGTAATGGGAGTTAAAGGTGTGAAGTCTACTTTTGTATTTTTCTTGGCTCGCTGATAGACATCACATGTTTTAATGACAACAAATGTGTCCTTAAATAAGGATGGCCACCACAAGCCTGCTCGAAGGATAATTTTAGTTGTCGCTTCCATTCCAAAATATCAATCCATCTCGAATGGTAAACTGTCTCACAATCTTCTTCTTCTTTTTTGTTAGTTGAGTCCCCTGTGAATCCGATTCAACACTGTCCACATTTCTTCCGGTTTAAACAATGTTCCAAATATGACCAAAATGGGAATCTTTTTCATATTTTCCTCTCAGCAAAAGATATAGATCTATGGAAATCTAGAAGAATGACAGCTCGTTCAGTTCACCGATCCGACTAAGAGCATTGACAACTTAATTAGAGCTGTCTCTTATGTAACAAATTTCATGATCAAATTCTTGAATCAATTCAGCCCATCGAGCTTTCCTCCCACGAAGATCATGTTGATTGCAAAAATACTAAAGAGATGAGTAATCTGTATACACTTTAAACTTACTACCATACAAGTAGTGTCTCCAGGTTTTAAGTGCATGGATTACTACAAACAATTCATTCTCCTGTGCAGTATAATGTGACTGAGGACCAATGAATTTTTTGCTTTCAAACGCTAGTGGACTATCCATTTGTAATAGAACCGCTCCAATTGCAATATCACTTGCATCCGTTCTCATGACATAAGGTAAGTCTGGATTTGCAATTTGTAACATGGGAGCTGAAACAACCAATGTTTTAAGTTTCTCAAAACATTGATTCAATTCCTCGTTCCAGACATCATGCAAACTAGGTTGATTCCTCTCTTTTTTTTATTAACAATCCCTTTTGTCAGATTATTAAGCCGGCTAATACCTTAGCATAATCCTCAATAAATCTTATGAGGAAAATTGTAAATCCTAAAAATGATTTAACTTGCTTCACAGTTCCCGGAATTGGCCACTCAATCACAATCTTGATATTATCCTCGTCAATCTTGATCCCATTAATTGTGATCTTATGACCGAGATAAAGCAATTCTTGCTTAAAAAATTCACACTTGGACTCTTTAGCGTAGAGTAACTCCTGTGGGAGTTTCATCAACTTGACGATTCTCAAGTGTTCTATGTATTCCATAAAGGTTTTACTATGGACGAGAATATCATCTAGAAATACTACCACAAACTTCCCCAAATATGAACGAAATAAATCGTTTAACATTTGCTAGAATGTTGCTGGAGCATTCGTTAACCCAAATGACAACACTAAGAACTCATAATGACCAAATCTAGAATGAAATCATGTCTTTTGAATTTCTTTCCATTTAATTTTTATTTGATGGTACCCTGTCCTAAAATCTATCTTGGTGAAATACAGAGCTCCACCCAAGCGATCTACCCGGGTCATCCATCCTGGGTAACTGGGATATTTATTCTTGACAGTCACCTTATTTAACTCATTGTAATCCACACACACCTTGAAACCTCCATCTTTCTTTGCTTTCAAAAGAACAGGAGCGCCCCATGGTGATTTACTAGGTTGTATATGTTCCATCCTCAGATAAATTTTTATTACCTTTGAAATCTCTACCTCCTCTTTCTGAGAAAACCTGTAAGGTTGTTTAGAGATAGGTTGACTTCTTGGAATTAACTCGATCTTGTGGTCTACTGACCTAGATGTGGTAAACCATGAGGTAATTCAGATGGAAAAACATCTCTAAATTCAATTATGATCTGTTCTTTCATTGCTTGTTCATGATCTAAATTTACTGAGTTAAGATTAATTGCTGAGAATTCACAACTATTTAGATACATTTTAGGAACATCCACAATTGGAATAGCAAATATAGAAAAAACTTTATATTGTGATTAGTCCAATGCTTTCATTTCATTAATTGTAGAAATCTTATCCAACGGACGTACAAAATTACTACCAAACAAAGTAACTACCTTATCACCCTCCTTGAAAGTGAGAACATGCTTCTCAAAATCAATTACCAAAAAAGATGATTTACTAAATAACCATTCATATTTCAAAATTAAATCAGTACGGGCTAGGTCTAAAACATGAAAATTAACTAATTCTCTATGTCTCTGTACCATCATTGGTATATTTGGGACTTTGACGTTCCAAGTCTTCAACTCTGCTCTTGAAGCTAGATAAACTTTGTATCTATGATTGTTGGCTTCAGTTTCCAAACTGAGTTTCTGCACAAGATGAGAATTAATAAAATTATGAGTAGAACCATTCTCCAGTAGAATACTCACTTCTTGATCTTTAACTGTGCTAGTTACACGAAAAAGTTCATTAGGCAAGAAAGAAGCAGTACAATTAGAACATTCACACACACTCACAATCTGATAGGTTAATTTCCAAATTCTTACCGTTACCCCCTGGGTACTCAATCATGTGTACCAACATTTTCTTCCTTTATGGACAAAACTTCATCATATGTCTTGGCTTTTTACAGACGAAACATAAGTTCTCTTTCTTAGCCTTTTCTTGTGAATCTCTTTCTCTTTGGTTTCCTGGGTTGCAATGCTACTTGATCCAATTTGTCAAAATATTTTACTTGGTCTGGACCACGCTTCTTCCCCTTCTTGGTTTTTTTTAAGACGGTTGGAATTTGCACAAATTGCTTCTTGTATGCCACCACTGTGGAATCATATGCTTTCGAAATCCGAAATACATCTTCGAGGCTTTGAAGCACATTTCACCTGCATTCGTTCATATAGTCGGCAGGCAAACCTAGGACAAACTGCCATAGAGCCAACTTTGCATTGAATGATGGCACTCTATTCCAAAGGTCCATGAATTTCTGGATATAAGAGTCCAAGCTCTTAGCATACATTTTGTAGTCCACAAATTTCAGGTAGTAGTCAATGTCATCCGCTATCACAAAAACTTTTTTAAAGACTTCCCAAAAGCATCCCAAGTAGTAGGTTTCACCGGTAAATCTCGCCACCATGATGACGCTTTGCCGCATAAAAATAGCACGACACTTTCAATCTTCTTCTCATCTGGAACTCTATGCAAGCTGAAGTAACTGCTCCACTTAATGAGCCAGTCTTCGACGACTTCCGGTTACTCATCCTTCTCACTCAAGTAAGTCTCCGGTGTGAAGTTTTTAGCACGTGTGAACTTCACCACGCACCTTACAGGAACTTACTGAGGTGTTGTGATTGCACAAGATTGATCAGAGAACAGTATACTTGAAAAATCTATGACAAGAGCACAATGGCATACATCTGATGAAAAAATCTAACTTCTCACTATGAGAATTGAATGTCAGAAAATAATTCTAAGTGCTAAGTATGGGAAAAACAGCCTGCTCTCGGGTAGAGAGAGAAAATCAATGAAAGAGAACTCAAGTAGAGAGAGAGAGAGAGAGAGAGAGAGAGAGAGAGAGAGAGAGAGAGAGAGAGAGAGAGAGAGAGAGAGAGAGAGAGAGAGAGAGAGAGAATGAGTCCAAATTACCAAAATCTCATTATTCACAATATGACAAAACATGCCAAGCTTTCCCTCATGAGAGAGACTCACATTCCTATAGTGGAGTTGCATGGAAAGTCCACTTAACTGAACTAATTCACCTACCAGAGATCCACATGTGTAACTGCATGCATGGATGTTGCATGTACTGCATGTCAACTCATAAAACTACCTAGACATGTGTAGATCACATAAATTGCATGCACTGATTGCATGTGGCTTGCATGCATACCGTATGACGTTGCATGTTATCTAAACTTCTGCATGTCATCAAAATTGAATCTACCTAACTCAAATCCGACCTATACTAGAAGGTTATGTGCTGAATTCACATACCTTTTATGTACAATATGAAATATAGTGGAAATAACCATGGACACGGCCCCAAACTCGAGATAGGAAGATAATATTTTAATAATCTTCACATCCGGTTGAAAACCGAGATTGGGTGAAGACATCAATTTGACCTAGTTCAAAAGAAATTTCATTTGCTGATCTCTCATAATATTCCGATTATTCATACCATTGAGTGTTGTACTCAACTGCTTGCAAATCACCATATAGGATGGTGCACCTAGATTTGCAGCTTGATTTGCAGTTTCTTCGGCCATCTCGATTTATCTTTTCTTGAAAATCACTAAATTTATTTAATAATTGCTACTAAATTTATTTAATAACTGATTAATTATTAGTGAGTATCAATAAATATAGTTTGTTTAAGTTAAATCCTCTACATGGATCTTCAATTGCATGGAGTCCAGTTTTAGGACATAATGGAGCCATTTAACAGGGTTATAACGATGTCCATGGGAGAACCTTGGCCACCACTGCCAAGGTGAGATGGTCCCAAAAGTCTCATGTAGCTTCTTAGCAACCTCACGTTGTTGCTTGACACAGTCTGGATTTTTGGGAATCCTTTCTTCACAAACTTCAAGTCTTCCTTGTGCATTAATTAGGTTCTATGAGATTACATAGATTTCAATTAGATCCTTGTCCATTTACATCTTTTTTTAAACTTCAATTTTCAAAGTTCACAAAAGAGTTGAAGTTTTATACCTATCACATTATGGTTTGTAAAATTTCATTTAAACTGGATTGTAAAATTCAAAGTTCACAAAGGACTCAAATTTTAAAGTTGAAGTTTTAATGTTTTCACCTTAATTAGATTATTTAGATTATGTGTCCCTATACTTAAACTTTCGAAATTACATAGATTCTTGTGTCCATTTACATCTTTTTTAAACTTCATAGATCACAAAAGTTAAACTTCAAAGACTTGCAAAGTTGAAGTTCTAAAATTACTTCAAAGGTTAAAAAAACTTAAACTTCAAAGTTGAAGTTTTAAAACTTCCACATTAAATCCATTCTTTTATGGGCCTACCCTCAATGCACATGAATGTAAATATGTGTGGGGAGATGCACTTTTCCCATACATAAACAAAAGTTACAACTAAAGATGTGTCAAAAGAGGATGTATGGGGTGCACCCCCATACATCCTCTCAAAAACCATAAATAGTTATATATGTATATATATATATATATATATATATATATATATATATATACATATATATACTAGTAAAGAGTGCCCGTCATTGACGGGCAATGGACGGCGGCCGACGGGCAGGTGACGGCCGATTTAGGAGGAAAGCTGATGGTCATTGACGAGTGGCCGATTTAGGAGGAAAGCCGATGGTCGTTGACGGGTGGCCGATCTATGTGTGTGTATGTGCGTGAGTGCATGTGTTTATGTATGTGTGTATTCGTGAGAGTGCGTTTATCTCTGCATGCATGTGGGTAGTCTAGCATAGTGTGCCCGTCGATGGCGGGCGGCCGATGTGTGTGTGTGCATGTGTGCATGTGTGTGTGTGTATCTGTGTGTGTGGATTTGTGTGTGTGATTTATGTGTGTGTGTGTGTGTGTGTGTGTGTGTGTGTGTGTGTGTGTGTGTATGGATTTGTGTGTATGAAATGTGCGTGTGTGTATGTGATTTATGTGGCTGATGGGACAAATTGATCAAGCAAACTTGTGTAGCAAGGAGAATAAAAAACTACAGAGCTGGGGAAAAAGAAAAAGAAAGAACCTAGAGGTAAGAACAAAGGAAAACTTTGTGTCAAATTTCCATTTCAATTTGAATAAATAAAAACATGTCTAGTTTTAGATATTCAACTTCCACTATTTCCCACAGTCGTTGCAGGGATGGAATTGGCAAATATATTCCTTCATAGAGCATGGATGCTAGACGGAGAAAAAAAACTTTGGGTAAATTTTTTGTTCATGATTTATGGGTAGAACTTTGGTAATTCAAAATAAATAAGAAAGTCATGTAATAAATCTTAGAGTGGGTCTATTCATCGATGATGTTTTTTTAGGTGGACTGACTAGAGAAGGGGGGAACATATGGGGTGGGCGGAGTGTGGGTGTATTCCCTAATGGTAAAGAGCAAGTTGTTTGGGCAAGAGGTTGATGGTTTAACTGCTCGGGGGAGATGGGTGGATGGGTTTTGCCATGTGACAAAAAAAAAGACGAGGGAGTGTTAGAAAAAGATATGCTCCCGCCCTTAAAAATCTTAGTTTTTATTTTTTATTTTTAAAGGGGGGGGGAGGGGGGGGGGGGTCTTTCTTGATGGGGATTTTTTTTTGTTTTTAAAAAAAAGAAAACTTAGTTTTTGGGGAGCCAAAAAGCCCCTTCACTTTTTTTGTTTTACGGGGAGTGGGGTTTACATTTTTAAGGGGGTTTACGTTCATATTTTTTTATGAGGGATTTACATTTTAAAGGGGAGGTGTTTTACATTTAAAAAAATGTGTGTGTGTGTGTGGGGGGGGGGGGGACCTCCCTCCCTCTATGGGTGGTTGGTCAGCCTGTGTGTGTGTGTGTGTGTGTGTGTGTGTGTGTGTGTGTGTGTGTGTGTGTGTGTGAGAGAGAGAGAGAGAGAGAAGTGGGGCCCGTGGGAGAGAGGGAAGAAGAAAAAAGGACTCTAGACTTTATACTTCATACAATATACCTCATCCACACAAAAAAAATTTATATGGAGAGAGATGTGTGTGTGTGTGCGTGTGTGCGCGTGCGCGCACACACACACGCACACACATACACGCACACATTCGATGTGTCGAGGGAAGCTCTCACATACACACACAACGAACATGCGTGCACACACACACACACACACACACACGTGTGTGTGTGCACACGCACGTGTGTTCCAAATCTCCCTTCCCCCCTATATTTCTCTTTTTATTGTCTCTTTTGCTCCTCTCTCCCCATCCCCCTCCCTTTTTTTCAACTTTGTATTTTTAGGCCCATGGATAAAAGCTTGTGGGTAACGATTAAAGCTAGTGAGTTTGGGATTGTGGTTAAACATACTTGAAAATACTCAGGGATTTGAAGGATTGAAAAAAAAAAATAGTTTAAGGTAGTCAAAAAAAAATTTCTATTTATGATTTATGGGTAAAACTTTGGTAATTCAAAATAAATAAGAAAGTCATGTAATAAGAATTATTGGCTAAAGTTTAAAACACATTGAAGTGTGTGAAGAAAATAAAACCTTAACTTCAAACTTCAAATATTTGAATTTAGTGAGTGGGAGGGAGTGGGTGAGAAATCTTTTTGGGGCCCACCCCTCAATGCACAAAATGTGCAAATGTACGGGGATTTGAATTTAGTGAGTGGGAGGGAGGGGGTGGGGAATCTTTTTGGGGCCCACCCCTCAATGCACACAATGTGCAAATGTATGGGGATATGCACTTTCCCCATACATGCATCCCCCTCCCCATCATTTTTAGTTAAGAAAGTGTGTATGCATGGGTGAGGAGAGGAGGATGCATGGGTGCACCCCTACACATGCGCACTACATGTGCACAAATAGTTTTGTATATATATATATATATATATATATATACGTCTCACAATTTCTCAAAACCAAAAAATGAAAACCAACCATATATATATATAGATACATCTCACAATTTTTCAAAACCAAAAAATGAAAACCAACCATAATTATCTCTTTTTACAATTTCTTTCAATCACATTTCATTCCTTTACTTACACATACACACATTACCTCTCATTCTCTCTCTCTTTCCCTCACAATTTCTCAAAATCAAAAAACCAAAAACAAACAAAGAGAACCGAAGGCAAGGAGAGCTACAAGCAAGGAGAATCTAGAATCAAGCAAAGAGTCACTCCCAAAATTGCTCCTAAAGCTTGCAAAAGTAAATCCGAAAATGGTTTCGTGGGAGGGGAAAATGAAAACAATGCTAGAAATTGACGGATAGAATATCCATCGGATTCCGACATCCCTATCAAATAAAAAAACATCAAATTACCAAAGCCGTGGATGTCAAAATTTGACACACAAAATAATGTGTCAAAATCTGACATCCACTTCATATGCCACCTTGAAAAACATTTGCCACGTGACTGGAACCTATGATGTTGAATTTCGACACCTACGTTATCTGTTAGAGTCCGACATTTGATTTAAAAATTATTTTGTGCTCATTGCTACCATTGCCCAGGTGTGAGGGCCCTGCCGTCTCCATTCGCTTCTCTGCTGCCTCCCTTTGTTGCTTGAAACGATCTGGATTTTCTAGAAATTCTTTCTTTTCAAACTTCCAATCGTCCTTGTGCACGTTGTGTGGCCTAGATTTGCCAACTCTCACCGCATCGCGGATCTCCAATTTGTGGTGGCTCATCACGCTTTCCATGCGTCGTCCCATCCAGATTCGATCAAATTCCACATCAGGGGAGGGGACTGAAAATTCTCTGTACAATTGGTCAACGACATAATTCTTTTCCTCATCACTTTGTTTGCGCCAGTCCTTGAAAATGTCCCTGTTAAAGACCACATGCGTGAGTTTCCTCATGCGATTAATGATGCGACCATCGCGGTCATCTTCCACTATGTGCTTCTCCGCATCTATGTCATAGGATGGCAAGACATCAACTGATGGAGAGGTGGCAAAGGGAGTGTCGAGAGGAGTGGGGGAGTTGACTACAATGGGAGAGATTTAGGGAGGAGTTTGAAGGCAATCACGAGAAGAGTGGAGAGGGGTATGAAGAGGAGAAGGTTGGGGAGGAGTTCGAGCGAGAGTGTAACCAACAGGGGTTTGCATGGGAGAAAAATTGGGTGGTGTGGCCTGGCAAGAGTGATCACGGTGCCATGGAGACCCCATAGGGGACGTGGGTACCAAAGAAAAAAAAATGTGAGGAGAGAGTGTGGGGGTGTCGGGATAATCAGGTGTGACAGATGCAGGAGTCAAAGTATCACGCGCCATCTGCGTTGCTTCCTGAGTTAGGATTTCTCAAAGTAAGAAATCCCTACGACGAGGCCTGCTAGATGGATGTGCTGGACTCGAGGCCGCATGAAGCACGACATCATCGGCATCACCATCACAACAAGAGCCGCCGCTGAGGCGACGACTCCTACGATCTTTCTTTTTTAGGCCGGAATGTCAGGAAGAGGCACTAGCATTAGAGTGCGCGGGGGAGGGACTCCCGCCGGATAGACCCTCGTGGAAGGGGGGAACACCTCGGTCGGATGGTTGTGAGGACTGTATCTCCTCATAATGAGATGATGTGGACAACCTACTTGAACTCTGTGCATCCCAATGAGCCCGTAGTCTCTCCGTGATCCTGCCTACATGCGAGGGGGACATTCCATCCATATAACTGAGGACCTCATCATCACTCATGGATGAAAAATGGGATGACCCACGACTGCGGCCAAATCCGTGACTTGGAGATGTGTCACGAGACATTGAGGATATGATTGGGATTATCTCTGCAGCAATAAAAGATACTTTTAGAAAATACAACCATGTAGAGTTAATGAGTGCAAGAAATGAATTCAAATAAATGAGTTTAGGGTTTAGGGTCGAACAAAAAAAGTGACTCTTTGCATTCAACCATAGATGAATAAATTACAGTACACCACAATAATCACACATTAACCACAATAATTACGCTTTATAATAAATAAATTAAACATTGTACATGGTTTAGGGCCAAATACAATTCAATTACATAATTAGTCAAGGTTCAAGATTACATAAAAAGACTAGCTGCATCAAAAGATGGTTGTTAAATGTACGAATAAAAACAATAGATGTAAAAACATGTACATAAGTGTCTATAAACGTGGAAAGACTAGCTATAGAGCCAAATTACTAGCTAGATCTATTTAATTTCTCCTCATCATCTCCGTCATGTGGAGCTTGTTGTTCCTGCATGTGCAAGACACATGAATTAGTCTTCCGAAAAATTGTATGGGAGTGGGAGAGAATAGCATGTTTAAAGAACATAAAATGGATTTGATGTCGTACCTGAGGAGCATCATCCTAGTTTATATGCATGCTCTGCCTTTTCAGTAACTTGAGTACTGCCTGCGTATTGTGGGAATATGCAGACATGTACTCGTCATGTGTGGGACCCGTCCCACGGCGGATCACTGCACAAACATTAAGAATTTTGATCATATAAAGAGAGCATTTTATTCCAACGTGTCTTACAAAAAACCCTCAAGAGCAAAAAAAAAAAAATAACAATCAATAGTCAAATTAAACAAACGGGTATAGGGTAGACTTACAAACTGGGCTCGAAAGTCGGGACTCTAGCTGCCTCTCGCTGCTGTTTGAAGTGATCTGGATCATCTCGATACTCTTTCTTTGCATACTTCCAGTCCTCCTTCTTCAGAAGGAAGGCCTGGCTCTCTCGGCTTTCATTGCATCTCGGATCTCCGATTTGCGGTGGCTCATTGCAGCTCCCATGCGGCTCCTCATCCATTTCTATGTGAATTTCATGTCTTGGGATGGGACAGGGAACTAACTACACAGCTGGTCAATGACGCGATTCTTGCGGTCATCGCTAACATTGCTCTAGTCATGAAAAATGTCTCTAGGAAAGTGGATATACATGAGCTCCCTCATGCGCGAGATGACCCTATTACCACGGACATCCTCAATGATGTGGCCATCCCTGTCTATGTCATACGACGGCGGGATGGACAGCTGGTGGCAATGTGGCCACAGGAGTGTCTACGAGGGTGGCCTCCGGTATGGGAGATGCCTCGCCGATGAGAGAATACTGATGATGTGGGGTGTACGTAGTGTACTGGGGGGGAGAATAGGCAGGGGGAGGGGGGAGTTGACCGAGGGAAGAATAGCCAATGCGGGATGTCGGGATGGGAGAATAAATAGGGGGGGACTGGAGGACTGGAGGAGAGTGGGCTAGAGGGACTGGAGGAGAGTGGCCTGAAAACCCCATGGGGAGCTGGAGAATAGATATGGGGGGACTGGAGAAGAGTGGGCTAAAACCCTCATGGGGGGCATTGAGAAGAATAGCCAATGAGGGGCATCGAGATGGGAGAATAGATAGGGGGGACTGGAGGAGAGCGGGCTGAAAATCCCATGGTGAAACGTGACCCCACGGACTATAGTCGGGAGGATAGAGCTCAATGGAAGTGGGTCCAGAGGGAGGGAAAATGTGAGAGGTGAAAGTGGGCGTGACTAGAATCTGAGGTGTGACGTACTTGCTGCCTCTTGGGTCAGTGTCTCTCGAAGTAGGGACTCCCCAAGACGAGATGTGCTACATAGACATGCATGACTCATGACCACATCGGGGAGATCAGGGTCATCGCCACATCCAACCACAACAAGAGACACCGAGGCGGCTCCTCCTCTCTCGAGAGTGTCGGGAGGAAGCACTGGCAGTAGCGCCATGGGTGGGGGTGCGACCCTTGTCGGAATGACCCTCACGGGAAGGGAAAACATGTGACCAATCTACACGAGGATTTGAGTGAATCTCCTTGGTCAATGATGTGTATTCAACCAATCGAGAGGAGCTACGAGCCTCGCGTCGAGCCCTCAGTAGCTGTAAGACCCTATCATGCTGCGAGGAAGGCAACAGATCAAGGTAGCTAACAAGATCAGTCTCGCTCATAGAGGAAAGGTGGGATGACCCGCGACTATGGCCTAACTTCTGGCTAGGGGATCCATCATCTGACATAATGGGTTCGTCATTGTCTTTTTGATAACTTTTATATCAACAACAGACTTTAAACTCTCGGATTGCAATTTTTCCATGGATTCTAACATTTCTTGGTTTGATCCCTAAAGAGTAGTGACTGTAGCATTCAACTTTGACATAGCATTCTTGAGTGCATTGTTTTCAACACTAGTGTGTTGCACATAATGAAGCAATTGCTGATTTGCACGTTGCAATTGTTGATTAGCAAATTGTAATGGTTGATTAAGATCTCTCTCTCTCTCTCTCTCTCTCTCTCTCTCTCTCTCTCTCTCTCTCTCTCTCTCTCTCTCTCTCTCTCTCTCTCTCTCTCTCTCTCTCTCTCTCTCTCTCTCTCTCTCTCTCTCTCTCTCTCTCTCTCTCTCTCTCTCTCTCACATCCCGTGGGCTAAAAAAAAAATAGAGTATTTTGAAACGGATGCCAAAACTTTTATGTATACTATCTCATAGCTACAACGTCAATATTGTTGTACTTTTAGATGTCTTCTATATCCTATTATGGTTGTCCCCCAACTAATAGAATTAGATTGATCTTAAAGTGCGTTGTGTAGGGTGAGTACAAGTAGGTTCCACTAAAGACATGGTTTCTATTACTTGTCTTAGGATCTCCAAGGCGGTCTCCCTATTGGACGAACACTCTAATTAAGAAAGAATAGATCAAGCAACACTATGGCGGTCTCCCAACTAGTGAATAACACACTATGGTGGTCTCCCAACTAGTGTCTAACAATGAACAATATTAAGCAAACCTAAATAACTCCACAAGGGAATGGAATAACGTGAGAGAAAGATAATCCCATAATAAGATTCACAAATCAACCAATGGAAAATTCCAGGAAGGGCTTGAGGTAGTTGTGGTCATATGTCATGCCGCTTCCGTGGATAGTTTCGCCTTCATTCGGAAACCTCAATGCTTGGATTACTGAAATGTCCAGGGGGACAATGATCTCATTTGGGCCTGATGGAATTTTGAAAGACTCGTTCTCAGCATCAAAAGTAGAATAGGTCGCTCGCACGATGCATTCCCATTGTTGCCCAATGGGAATGTTGAATGTTGAGCTTAGCCAAAAAGTTACGAGTGAACTCTCTATCTTTGCTGCCAGGTTTGGGATGGTTACCAAATGGATCTCTGCGGTGAACCTGCGTAGCTTCGGGCAATTCAAAAGAGGTTTTTGACACCAACCGAATGCCATGATAGGATTTGGCACATAGACGGTCAGTAGTATGGGCTTGTGTAAACACACTGGAGAAATATAAGTAAGGGCAAACTGAAAAATTCTGATTGAATTTTGTGAAAAATTTTGACAAAGTCTCTCCAATACACCCATAGAATGAACTCGCACAAGGGGAGGGTTATATCCTTTTTGGGGCTAAAAAATTTGAAATTCTCCCATGTGACAGAATTTGCCAGGAAAATTCTAAAACTTCCTCTACGGTCTACGAATTCTGATGACATGGCAAAGTGGCTGTGCAAATTTCTTTTGCTTAACCAATTTTTTCAAAAAAAAATTCACATTTTCTAACATATGTGGGCGAGTTCTAAATGTTGTGTGCAAATTTTGGTGATCATTGTAAGTGGCTGTGTGAATTTGTGCAAGTTTGTAACAGCTCTTCTTGTCTAGAAATTCACTTGAATCTAATTTCGACAAAATTAGCATGCCATCAAAATTCGCCAAAGCTATTTTTGGCATTTTTTTCACAGTGGGCGAATTCTAGAGTGGATGTGCAAATTTGTGCGCACAGCTTTCCATGTTGTGTGAGTTCTGTGCTTGGATTTTCTATGCCTTTCTTTACTAATTTTTGAAAATTGTATGAATAAATTCACACAGTGGTCAGATAATATCTGATTGGTCTAAAAAGGTCCATTACATTACATGCAAATTTTGGCTGAGACAGAAAATCACAATTTTGGATGTATTTTGTCAAGATCTGATAAATTTTCACTCTAATCACAGTGTCAATATGATTTTTGATTGGACAAATCTCGGCTTGGTGTGTTCTGAATGAAGAGTAGAAGGCTGACAAGTTTTATGTGAGATTTTTTTATGCTAATAATGTAATTTCCTAGCACTTGATCCAGATCTGGAAACTGGTGTAGAGATCAAAAAAATTGGGATCTGATCGATCTAGACTTGCTTGATAGATCTGAAGTGAATGGAGGTGGATTGAGTCTGATTGTGAAGTTGTTGTATCTAGACGACTGATCAATGACATGCAAACAATGAGGTTGGATCAAGAAGAAGAAATGAAAAATAAACAACGAAAAATATACACACATAACGACAAGGGGACGGGGACATGCAAGCAAACATATAGAACAATAGTACGATCAGGACATTTCAAGATAGAAAGAGTGCTCATGATATTGTCTAAGGTGACTCCCATTCACTACAGAATCTAAGGGGATTCCATCAAGTATTTTAAGGTGGTCATAACTTGACGAAAAGATCTGCTCAATCAAATATGGCCCTTGCCCTGTGAATTTCAACTTCCCCTTATGTGCCTTATCCCCCTCTTTAAACTCGTTGAGCTTAATTAGACAATCATGCCCATCTTTTTGTCTATGCTTGTAAACCTGTTGTGCATGGACACTAATGGTACGGGTTTCACAAAGCTTTTCAAGATGAAACAGGCGATTGGCTAAGATTTGTTTAGAATCCAATTGCTAATCATAGGCCAGGCGTAAGGATGGAACATAAAATTCAACTGGCATAATTGCTTCCTCGCCATAAGTCAACTGAAAAGGAGTAGATCCAGTAGATTTCTTAGGGGTTGTGTGATAAGCCCAAAGTGCGACATGTAATTTCAATTCCCAATCAGATCTACTGGCCTCCATGTTCTTAGTAAGGATTTCTCATAAGATCTTATTTGTTGACTCAGCTTGGCCATTACAACATGGGTAATAAGGAGCACTTTTCCTATGGACCACTAGGAAGGTGGATAGTAAGTGTTCGATCATCTGCATCTACAAATCTAACAGCACGAGCTTCGGCCCATTTGGTGCAATAGTCGGTGGCTACTATAATGTATCGAGATTGTGTGAATCTAGCAGCCGGGCTAATTGGTACCACATAGTCAATTTTCCATTTAAAAAATGCTTGGTCAGACAGTATGGGATTTAATGGCATGAAATCCTTGAATTGAGGTCATTTTGCGCATTGACATACATCGCATGCCATTACAAATTGATGTGTATCCTTAAATAAGGTTGACCCGGCCAACAATATTTTGTGTGATGTTGTCTTTGATGAGAAATGTCCTCCGCCACTTCCTTCATGGGTGAGGGAAATGATGGGGGTCGTTTCTCCCTCAATGAGACATCTACGAATAATTCCATTCATCCCTTTTTTATACAATTGTCTAGCAATGAGGGTGTAGGGAGCGAATTTATAAATCAATGCTCACTAGGTAGCTTTAGATAGATTCGGATCAATTTGGCCAGTAGTGAGGTATTTAGTGATTTCATGGGCCCAAACTGGGGTGTAATCTACTTGAAACAAGATAGCATCAAGAAGGTCATCATTAACACCTTCTGTTTGTTTGTCCGTGCTAGGGATTCGTGAAAGATGATCAGCTAAAAAATGTTGCGAACCCCTTCTAACAACAACTCAAAATTCAAATTCCCGAAGTACCAACAACCAGCGCGCTATCCATCCAGTTTTGCACGTCTTATTCAAAAGATATAATAGCGCCTGATGATCGGTGTAAAACACAAAGGGTTTGCCTAAAAGATAATGCCAAAACTTTTGAACCGCATACACCATAGAAAGTGCTTCTCTCTCAATAGTGGTATAATTCATCTCGGCTGGGATTAGTTGTCTACTCAGGAATCGGATAGGATAATCCTTGGAATTCTTACATGGTTGCATCAAGACAACGCCGATGGCATACTTAGAAGCATCCGTGTGCACATGGAATTCCTTGGAATAATATGGTGCTCACAAAATAGGAGCGTTGGCTAGAGTAGTTTTGAGATCTTGAAATGCATGGCCATGCTCTTCTACCCATTTAGGATCTATGGTCAATCGGTACATCCAGTGTGCTTTCCCTGCAAAGTCACGTACGTGACATCGATAATAGTTTGCATGGCCCATAAAGACCATGACCTCACGCACGGTTCTAGGAATGGGCATCTCTATAATGACTTTTACCTTTTCAGAATCAGTAGCGATTCCATTCCGAGATATGATGTGTCCTAGGATAATACCATGAGTAACCTAGATCTGGCATTTCTCAGGGTTTAGGGAGATACCATATCTCTGATATTGAATGCATATTTTCTCAAGTATAGCTAGATGTCTAGATGCTTCAGAATGGACTCCTAGGTCATCTAAATAGACTTCTAGTGTGTCAGTACTATGGAAGTACACCGGGAAATGGCGAAAAGAGTTGTGCTCAATTGAGGATAACATCACGTCACTAGTCCTCCCTGAGGTGCCGCTGCATCTGACTAACCCTACAAGCAACAAGGGAAATATATGCATTCCTACAACTTACGAACATTCCTGCATTGTCTTGGCAATATTAGATGGCGGATCGGGAGTCAACATAATATCAACATCTCTGATGAAGGAGTGGGGTCTTCAAGCTTCCATGAAACGGCCAAATTGTCAACTTTGAATGGTAGATCAAAGTGTGGTAAAAGCATTAGGCCTAATACTAGACATAAGGCTGAAACTAGGAAGTTTGAGCTTCATGCTAGATTTGGTAGTGCTAGATATCCCTAGCAACGCCTATTCTTATGAATTACTCCTAGGTAGGCCATCTCTAATGCACGCGCATGATTGGAATAGAGAGCGCATTACATTTGGCAATCGAGAAACATCGATCACCATCGACTTGGTTGGTAAGATCAAACCCGCACGAATCACTGAATATGGATCCTCTACCATAGAGTCTATTCTTGAAAATTACTGTGACATCGAAGAGAAAGGCCACTATACCAAGGCTACGGATATCATCAACTGGAGCCACAGCTTGGCAACAATCGATTGTGTCAATGTGGAACATTGCAAGCTCAATACACATCACACTGATAGCAATGAATCTACCGTTGAACCAACTGATTTGGATACTCCTATCTTCAACGTCAGTTATGTTAACACTCAACACCACAACGAGGACTTGCTTCACGTCACTTGGCTACCTCATGACGAATCAATCACCTTGTCTTTTGACAACGAGAGTATTTTACGCTCTCAAGAGTTTGATACTGACTCCGACATGGCCGATATTATAGATGTAGCTATTCAGCGCTTCATGGACGCCATTCTCCCACGGCTACTCCCTGAGAAAGTCCGAGAGATAGAGCCTAAGGCTAGCATTGCTGCAATCAAACTGGACCAAAGTAAAATATATCAGGTCAAACGACCGGTATACGAATGGGAGATACATGATAAAGAATCTATCTGTGCGATAGATGACACAATCTCCCTCAAGCGTCCGAGCCAAACAGAAACACCGTTCACAAGGTGCATGCGAAACCAACTAGGAAGGAAGCTATTCACAAGAAAATGAAAAAGATTATAGAGGTGGAGCCTCCTCGTGATCTCACGATAGCTTGAGAAACCTCGGGCGAAGCACAATCCTCTAGGTCCACAAGCCACACAGCTAGGACCTCTAAAGATCCACCTAAGACCAGGACTAAGAAGCCCTACGCCCTTGACAAAATTGATGTGCCTAACCATGTCAAGGACTTCACCATTGAAGATGTAACTATCCACCTACCTCAAGCTCAACGGGAGCCAAAGGGGAATGAGCCATATGATGGCCCCGCTCAAACCATGAAGCTAAATCTTCAAGAGCCTGATGAGACAGAGGACAAGTTTGTCCATATTGGAACACATCTCAACACTGAACAACGTCTGGGAGAAGCTCCTTAGAAAATATCGTCATACAAGGACATGAAGGGGGTAGATCCCTTATCGTGCATAGAATCCCATTAAAGATGGATGCTAAACCCCATGCCAATAGACCTTATCATTGTAATCCGATCTACAGAGCACGCATCAAAGAAGAACTCCAAAGCTCTTGGAGGCAGGTTTCATCTACGAGGTGGAACATACAAATTGGGTATCACCTATTGTTGTGGTCCCAAAGAAGAATATGAAGCTTCATATGTGTGTCAACTATGGCAAATTAAATGCTTCCATAGAAAGAGATCATTTTCCAATCCTGTATGGCGAATCCATATTGGAAAACCTAGCTGGGGATGAGTTTACTCCTTCTTAGATGGCTTCAGTGGATACAACTTAGTTGTTATCTCTGAAGAAGACCAACAAAAAATGGTTTTTGCTATGGAATGGGGTATCTTTAGCTAGCGAGCTATGCCATTTGGATTGTGTAATGCACCATGCACCTTCCAACGTGTCATGCAAGCAGAATTTTATGATCTCATCGGTGAAAACCTTGAGATCTATCTTGATGACCTTGGGGTACACTCAGAAGAATTCACTCACCTGGCCGTACTCAAACTTATTCTCATATAATGTCAGAGGTATGGTATTTCTCTTAATCCTGAAAAATGTCAGATATGAATCACCCACGATGTCATACTTGGTCACATTGTATCATGCAATGGGATTGCCACCGACCTAGAGAAGATCAAAGTCATCGTCGAGAGGCCATAGCCGAAAACGGTCCGAGACACTTAGTGTTTTATGGGTCATGCTAATCACTATCGTTGCCATATTTGCGACTTTGCTAGTAAGGCACGATGGATATAAAGAGTGATCGTAAATCCTAAGTGGACGGATGAACAGAGAAAGGCCTTCCAAGACTCTCAAACACACCTTGACAACTGCTCCTATCTTGCGAGCTCCAGATTACACGAAGGAGTTTCACGTCCACACTGATGCATCAAAGTTTGCCATCGGTGCAATGCTAACTCAACCAGGAGAGTACAACAAGGACTATCCGATTCATTTCCATAGCAGACAATTAATGTCTGCGGAGATGAACTACACCACAATCGAGAGAGAAGCATTAGCAATGATTTATGCCATCCAGAAGTTTCAACATTATCTTCTGGGCAAATCCTTTGTATCTTTCATAGATCATCAAACGTTACTTCAAAACTGCACAACAAGTACAATCACACGTTGGTTGTTATTACTACAAGAATTTGAATTATGTATTGTTGTGCGCAAGGGATTGCAACATTTTGACGCTGATCATCTATCCAGAATGTCGAGTGATGAGAAACCAACGGAGGACATCAATGATGACCTACCCAATGCAATACTCTTCCAAGTTGATTGTACCCCCATGTGGGCCAAAGACATCGTAGAGTTTTTAACGACGGGGGTGCTAGATCCGACATCGCACTTATCTACAAGGTGGCACCCTATACACTTATAGCGGGGCAACTTTTCAAGTATAAACTTAAGAAGTCCTAGATCTACCATCTTGAATTCACTACACAAAGCAATTTTGACATCTCTTATGCCATCAAGATCATTTCCTGTAAGGATGATGTCATCTACATACAAAACCAAAATAATGATCTTGCCATCATTACACTTGACATACAATGAAGGTTTATAAGAGCTTATCACAAAACCAATAGAGTAGAGGTAGTTGTGCAACCTAGAGCACCAAGCTCTAGGTGCTTGCTTGAGTCCACAAAGACTCTTCTTCAAGTAGCAAACTTTGTCTTCATCTCCTTCCTTGATGAAGCCCTCGGGTTGCAACATTTAGATCTCTTCTTCCAAGAATCCATTTAGGAAAGCATTAGTCACATCAAGTTGGAAAATATTCTCTAATTTCCTTAGCCCATACAGGTGTAGAGTCAACTTGGAAAAGGATTGCATCTGGTAAATCATCGTTGGCGTCTTGATCAGGGGTAGGAAGGTTAGGGATTCGGGATAGATGGTCTACTAGAAAATGTTGAACTCCCTTACGAACCACGATCTGAAACTCAAATTCTCGCAGTAATAGGATCCATCTAGTAATATGGCCTATGGTGCAGGTCTTGTTGATGGGATACAACAGTGCTTGATGATCAGTGAAGAACGCAAAAACTTTTCCTAGAAGATAATGGAAAAACTTCTGAACCGCATATACCATTGCCAAGGCTTCACATTCGGTAGTGGTATAATTGACTTCAGCAGGTATCAATTGTTGACTAAGAAAACGGATTGGGTAGTCCTTTTTGAATTCTCCCGGTTGGGCGAGCACTGCTTTAATGGCATACTTGGATGCATCAGTATGCACATGAAATCCTTTAGAATAATCAGGAGCCCGGAGGATGGGCGCATTGTTAAGGGCTTCTTTAAGCTGATTAAATGTGACGTGTTGTTCATCCGTCCGTTTGGGAACTACAACTACTTTGTAGATTAAGCGTGCTTTGTTAGCAAAATCGAAAATAAAGCACCAATAGTAGTTGGTGTGGCCAAGGAAAGAGTAAACTTCACGTATCGTACGCGATTTCGGTAGATTTTGAATGATAAGGATCTTGTCAGGGTCAGTGGCAATGCCATTTCGGGAAATAATATGTCCTAACACAATACCATGTGTTACCCAAATCTGGCATTTTTCATGATTAAGAGAGATGTCGAAGCGTTGACATTGGATAAAAAACAAAATTGAGCACAGACAGATGGAGTGTTTCTTCTGAATGTGCTCCTAAATCGTCCAAGTAAATCTCTAAGGTATCGCCCATCTGTTGAGAAAAGGCCGCTTGCATAACATGTTGGAAGGTGCTAGGAGCATTGCAGAGACCAAAGGGCATGACTTTCCAGCAGAAGGTTCTCCATTCTGTGGCAAAAGTGGTTTTATGTTGATCTTCTTCAGCAATTTGGATCATATTGTATCCGCTAAAACCATCTAAGGAGTAAACCTCATCTCTTGCTAGATTTTCTAAAATGGATTCTCCGGAAGGTAATGGAAAATGATCACGTTCGATGATGGCGTTAAGTTTCTTAAAGTCGACACAGATTCGGAGTTTTCCATTTTTCTTGGGAACGATGACAATTGGGGAGACCCACTCCGTATGCTCGATTTCATAGATAAATCCTGCATCTAAGAGGCATTGTAATTCTTCTTTGATCTTGGCCTTATAGATGGGATTGCATCTATATGGACGACTATCAGTGGGTCTCGCATGTGGTTTAAGCGGGATATGATGCACAGCTACTTGGGGTGAGATGCCTTTCATGTGTTTATAGGTCCAAGCAAAGACATGTCGATATTTTTGCAGGAGCTTTTCAAGCCGTCTGCGTTGTTCGCAATTGAGATGAGCTCCGACATGGACAAGATATTCATTGGTTTCATTTTGCTCACTCAAAGAAAGGGTTATAGTTTGGGCAGGGCCTTTGTAGGGTGAATTACCAGTTGGCTCACGTTGAGCTTGGGGTAATTGGATTGTGACATCCTCGATCGTATAGTCCTTAAAGTATGCAGGAACATCATGGGCGGGAGATTCGAGGGGGGCCTTGCCTTTCTCTTGTCGGGATGGTGATTGGGAATGTTTGAGGGCTGGTGTAGGAACAGACGCAATCTCAGGAACTTTCCTAACAATTGTGAGGTCACCAGGTGGTTGAATTTGAAGCGGGTTTTTCATTTCACTTTCGTAGTATGACCACGTGGTTGAGGCTTTGGTGGTGGAGAGGTGTGTGGATGAGGGACGGTTGGTAAGTCATGGAGGATCTCATCATCAATTTGAGAGATGGTCTCCTCCTCACAAAGATCCCATGGATAGTGTGGGCATTTGGGATGGTAGAATTTTGTCTCAGGCTTTTCAATTGCAACCTTGGCAACTGGTTCCACCTTGGAAGCATGTTGTGGATAGGTCCTAAGTGGGAGTGCCTCCATATAATTGAGGATCTGAATATCATAAATGTCCAAATCTTCTGGGCAATTCTGAATTCACAAGACATTCTCGTCATCGATTAATAAATCGTCTGATTCATTAGTAGGTAGCCATGCAAAATTTAGTAGCTCATCATTGTGTGGAAGAATATCAATAAAATTGATATTGATGATAGGTGTATCCAAATCAGGTTAATTGGTCGTGATCGATCGGGAGTGGAGAGGTACAATTATCCTGATGCTGAACACAATAATCGGCATTCACACAATCAATGGTAACTAGACTGTGACTCTAGTTTATGATATCAGTAGATTTAACATAATGACCTTTTTCGTGGCTGAATTGGTATGGTTCAAATACTGAGTTGGCTGGGTCGAGGACCCTTGGTCATGGATGCATGCAGGTTTGAGTTTATCCGTTGAATCAATGGTGACAGAACTGTCACGATTTCCAAAAGTGACTCGGCCTTTGCTCCAGTCATGAACGACTCGTGCATTGGTGAGCCACAGACAACCAAGTAGTAAACCATAAGAATAGACATTATTGGGAATATCAAGTACTACGAGATCAACCGAAAACTTGAGACCTCCTAGTTTGATCAGCAGGTGTGGAAGGAACCCAGTAGGTCGGACCATACTTTGATCAGCCATCCGAACCTGACAAGTGGGTTTGGCTAGCTTGTCTCTCAGATTCCATTCTATCATGAGGGATGTGGAAATGATATTGACACCGGAGCCACCATCGAGTATTGCTAAAACTTCATGGGATTGATGATGGGTAGCTGGGATTTTGATGTTGCCTCATTCGCTGAATGGATTGGTTAGATGTAAGGGCATTTCAGGAAACTCATCACTAGTGGTGGTTGTGAAAAATGCAAAAATTATGCTTGGTCAAGGCCAAATCTATGTATATAGGATGATTACACATGTGTGGAGCCTATTCCCACGTGTGAAATAAATGTACTTTTCATGTAGTACATTCATATAGCTTGTACATAAAATTTAAGTCAAGTTCTATTGACTAAAAAGGCCAAAATCATGTTTTTTAGTCATATGCCACATGGCATCAATCTAGAGATTGCATGAAGCCACATCATGAGATTAGGTGTCAAAATCCATGTGTAGAGGTCTACTCACACGTGTGGAATAAGTTGAGGAAGTCGAATTTGCACTTCTAGAAGAGTTTTTCCTAGTTCTCTACATAGAAGAAAAATGGACCAAAAGTGCTCAAAATAGAAGGTTTTGTCCAAGTGTCAATTTTGCATAATGAATCATCACATGACAAAGCACCCTCACACATGTAAGATTAGAGGGATGATCAGTACCACGAGCTCCCACTTTTTGTATATATAGAGCCACATTTGGCCATAATCATAAAGCAACACCAATCTTGGTTTTGGAGGCAATTCTTGTCAATTTCATCATTTGTCTTGATTTTTCTTGATAGTTTTGAGTTCCTATCATATTGTACTTTGATTTCAGGCTAGAGTCCGTACTCTGACAGGTCTTTGCACATGTGAAACCAGCAAGTACAATTCCCTTTCATTTATGATTGTTCTTGTTAGATTTTCTCATCTAAATTTGATCTAGATTGATCTAAATCTTGTGTAGATTGATAGATCAATTGTATCTAACATCCAAACACTCTTGTGGATCATTTTAGGATCCATTCTTGGTCCAATTTTGCAGATCTCCACATGGTATCAGAGCCAAGTACAAGAGGATTTAGGAAGATTTGATGGGGTTGATCTAAAACCAAGCCCAAATTAGCAAGTTTTTGGAAACTAGCTAATTTTGATGTGGCGAGTTGGATAGGATAGGTATACTCAAAATTTATGGACAAAAACTTGTTGTGGGCTGCAAGGGTACTTTTCATACGTGATAGAACGTACAATACCAGTTTTGGAGCCTTATGTTTTAGTTTGATGCTAAATCTCCCAAATTAGCAAGTTTGTGAAAACTAGCTAATTTTGAGGTAGAGAGTTTGAATTGATAACTAGATTCAATTTTTTTTGTACAAAAACTTGTTGGAGGCTGTAGGTGTACCTTCCACACGTGTGGGGCCATACAGAACCTATTTTGGTTGAGAAAATTCAAATTGATGTATAATTTGACTCATACACAAATTCAAGCTTTTTCTATAAAGATTCTATTCCTATTATTTGTTCTTGGAACAGATCATCTAAATACTTTTATTTAAAGCTTGATTCAGGTGCATTAAATGTGTTTCTCTGATTTTTTGAGTACATGTCAAAGTTGAGAGAGATATTGCCAAAAATCATAGATTGAGTGATATGCAAGGTGAGAGGTTGAATTCCATTGTACCATCACTCTAGATTTGTTTAAGAGTGATAGGGTCAAGTTTAGAAGCAACAATTTGCTAGAAAACATCTATGGATCTATCCTCCAAGTGAAACTTTTGAGAGTTTCTAGTGCATATATAGCATCTATGTAAATCTTTTGTAGAACTTGACATAGATTGGCTTCAATTGAGAGTTCTAGAAAAGAGATTGAGATCCAAGTCACATTTTTCAACCCTACTCAATTTGTTTTAGTGATTGTGAGGTTTGAAAAGAGTCATGAAGGTGTCAATGGCAAATGTGTAGAGAGAGATCCAATTTTTTAAGAGTTCCTTCCTTTGTAGAGGGCAAGATCTAGAAGCTCATTTTGTGTTGGTATTGGTGGAGAGTTTGTCTTCTCCTAGGTGATCAAATCTTTCTAAGTGGTATTAGCTCTTTGAAGCACAATATCTTAGTGAGAAGAATCACAACTTTTGATTTTGAATTTCATTCCAACTCTTAAGAGGTAGAGTCATTGGTGGAATCTAATAGGGGTGAATGAATTCAATTTATTGAGCAAAAATTGACATAGTATGTATGAAACTCAAATTAGTTCTATTCAACTTTCTTTGTGAGAGTGTGAGGGTCAATTTGTGATCCCATTGGATGTCTAGAACAAGGAGGAGTCCATATTTGAGTGTTCATGCATGGTTGGGATCTTTGTGAATCTCTAAAGCTTGGTGAAAAAATCTTGACATAGGTTGTTATCAAACTATTACAAATCCATTCCAAATCTCAAGAGTGAGAATTCTTTGGGGATTCCAAAAGGGGTGATTGGATCTTAGTTTTATGTGTTTGAATCAAATGTACATGTCAAGTTTGAGTGATCTAGTGTAGATCCTATGTTTTGTGAAAATTGGTGGTATAGTTTGTTGTCAAATCAAATCAACTTCATTCTAAATCTCAAGACTGAGACTACTTGGGTCAAAGGTGAGTCCAAACGAAGTAATTAAGTTTGATTTTCATGTATTTGAAACAAAACCCATCTTTTGTTCAAGAATCTCATGTGTTGAGAGAACTAGTCAAGTGAAAAGAAAAAATTAGGTGTCAAATCTTTTCATATCCATTTCTACTCTCAAAAGGAAGAGTCATTGGTATTTGTTGAGTCCAATAGGAGTTTGGATATGATTTATTTTGTGATTTGATTCAAAGATTGTGTGTTTTTGTCTTAGTGATCAAAGCAAAGTTTCCAAGTGACTAGTCACTAGTGTGAAGATTGATTCTTAGGTTTGTGAGCTAGATCTTTTGTAGATCCTTCTAGATTATTGAATATGTTCAAATCTAAATTCTTGAGAGTCACAAGTTACATTTGTAGAATCATATCACAAGTTTTGTTTCACATGGCATCAATAGGTGGCATCCTATTGAAGGCAAGTAAGGATCTTAAGTGCAACCTTTGTGGCAAGGGAGGATATTTTTCCTCAAGATGCTACAAAAAGAAGACCAATCCATCCAAGGATAACCAAAGCAAGGGGGCCGAGGTGAAAGATGGAGCTTCAAGTTCGAAATGCAAATACAAAAAGGACAAATCCAAGGGAAGGTGTTTCCTTTGTGGAAAGGTGAATGAGGCTTGGAGTCTCACAAGGACTTGCAACAATTGCCTTCAAGAGTCCATCACAACACATGTCAAAACTTTTGAAATTTTTTATTGGGAAGTGCATTGTTTGGTTCAAGATGCAAAGGTAGATGTCACTTTCATGAAAGTAGCTTGGATTTATGTCATGCCCTTGGAGAGTAGTTTGCTTGGAACTTTGGATAAGTTCAAACTTATTGTTATTATCCAAGAGAAATCAATCAAGAATAAGGAGCAATCACAAAATGAAAATAGTTTCATTTATGCTATCATGTCAACTTATGAAGAACCATATTGCTTTGAAGAGATTTTTGTATCTCAAAGGTGGATTAAGCCAATACTAGTTGAGTGTGATGCCTTAAAATATAGCAAAGCATATTTTCCTTGTAAACTTACATTGGATATGAAGTCAAGAAAATGGAAATGTCTTCATAATGTAGATTCTTTTGGTTTCAATAAGATCATGAATGATGTATTCATTCATAAAGATGAAAATTGTAAGTTTTCAATCTTAAAGGCAAGTTGTAAACTTCTTATGAGAATAAGTGAAGCATCCAAAGTGGACACTTATATCCATAAGCAAGTAGTTAGCCTTATTGAGATGGAAATACCTTTTGATTTCAATATTAGAAAAATCATGCCAAGTTGTGGTGATTTTTGGACTTATGTTTCTAGCATAAGTAATCTTGATAATCATAGGAAGTGCATATTTTATGGTCATAGTTGTTGTGATCATTATGAGACATGGAGATCTCGGATTTCCATCAAGAAGGAGCACCATGAAGAGGATCTTAAAGAGTCATCTCAAGGTTCAAGTGTGCCAAGGATTGAGGAGGAGAAACCTTCTCAAGTTGTGATTCCAAAAAGAAACTCAAGAAACATGGTTGAGCCCATGTGGCTCACATTTCAAGGGAAAGAGGAGCATATCTCATGTGATCTTTGTGATCCTAATAAGTCAAGAAGAAATCTTTATCTCCTCATAGAGGAGCATGCACATGAAGAAGGAGCAAGCCTCAAGGTCAAGCATCTACATGAAATTTGGAAAGAATTAATTTTGGAGGTGCTAGCATGGTGCAAAGCTCTCAAGTTCATCAAATATGTCAACATCAAAGAAGCACTATCATGGATATGGTGATTTTGGATCAACATCAAGCTCATTGGCTGATATTCACACCTTTTGAACTAGCAAAGACCAATTCAGCCCATGGAGTCAAGTTCAAGATCATCATGTTTTTATCAAGCTATATTTACCAAGCTAGATTTTTGAGGAGTGTGAAAAATGCAAAAATTATGCTTGGTCAAGGCCAAATCTATGTATATAGGATGATTACACATGTGTGGAGCCTGTTCCCACATGTGAAATAAATGTACTTTTTATGTAGTACATTCATATAGCTTGTACATATAGTTTAAGTCAAGTTCTATTGACTAAAAAGGCCAAAATCATGTTTTTTAGTCATATGCCACATGGCATCAATCTAGAGATTGCATGAAGCCACATCATGAGATAAGGTGTCAAAACCCATGTGTAGAGGTCTAATCACACGTGTGGAATAAGTTGAGGAAGTCGAATTTGCACTTCTAGAAGAGTTTTTCCTAGTTCTCTACTTAGAAGAAAAATGGACCAAAAGTGCTCAAAATAGAAGGTTTTGTCCAAGTGTTAATTTTGCATGATGAATCATCACATGACAAAGCACCCTCACACATGTGAGATTAGAGGGATGATCAGTACCACGAGCTCCCACTTTTTGTATATATAGAGCCACATTTGGCCATAATCATAAAGCAACACCAATCTTGGTTTTGGAGGCAATTCTTGTCAATTTCATCATTTGTCTTGATTTTTCTTGATAGTTTTGAGTTCCTATCATATTATACTTTGATTTTAGGCTGGAGTCCGTACTCTGACAGGTTTTCACATGTGTGAAACCAGCAAGTACAATTCCCTTTCATTTATGATTGTTCTTGTTAGATTTTCTCATCTAAATTTGATCTAGATTGATTTAAATCTTGTGTAGATTGATAGATCAATTGTATCTAACATCCAATCACTCTTGTGGATCATTTTAGGATTCATTCTTGGTCCAATTTTGTAGATTTCCACAGTGGTGTTATTGGATTGGATTTGTTGTTTCCATTGGTCAGCATGCTTCCAGAGTACATGGAAAGGAAGAGTGACATTGGCTTGTAGTAAATCTTCCCAAACTTCGGTACCTTCAAGAATTTTGCTTTCAAAGGGCTTGTGAGGTATGTTATGGTAAGTAGAAGATTGTTGGTCTGCATTGCTGTTTTGTTGGCGATACTGATGATGCAGCCGAATTTCTTTAGATGGGTGAGGGTAAACTATCGTGGTTGAAACTTCACTTGGAGGAACAGCCTACGGCTGAGTTTTGCTGGGTGCAAGTGTAGGGGCTTGGCGTTGGGTTAGTGCCCGAGTCAAGACTCAAGCAGGATAAGTTTCAATGGGTAAGGTTCCTACTTGCACTGAACAGACAGGAGTAGTTGGCTTAGATCGAGATGGATAGTCCTTTACGTGATGTCCAATACCACAGTTTTCACAAGCTGGAGGAAAACGGAGTTTATCTGGGCAGCGAATACTAGGATGTTTACCTGCACAAATAAAACATTCTCGTATTGTGGGTAGTTGATGTGCGACAAAGACAGCTTGGTTTGGATTGTAAGCTTGTCGTTTCAGTAGAGTACTGTGGTTGAGTATTGTCTTCCACATAGTAGGTGGCCGAATCGATGGTATTCGAATCAAGATAATGGACAGCGTTTTGTGGGGCAGGTTGGTTAACTACAAACTGTTGACGTGGTGATGGGTATTGATTTGGTGCAGTTGGTCGTGGTTGGTAGACCACTGGTCATGGCACAGGCTGTTGTGGAGGGTAAGGATGGTAAGCTCGATAGATGGTGGGTCTGGTGGCTACTGGGAAATGGTTTCGTAGTTGAGGGCATTCATTAGTAGTGTGATGCCGTGAGTAGATTGGACACCAGACATTTTCCCTTGCTGAAAAGGATTTCTCAGCAATCTGTTTCATGGCGGTTTGGAAATCGGCAATGAGTTTATCCATATGAGATTGTTGAGCTTTTTGCCAGGTTTCCATTTGATGTAGAAGCTCAAAAGATTGAGAAATTTTGTCAGACTTCGGGTGATTAGGATGGTCCAGATTCTTAGATTTCTTTTCACGATGGTCAAACTCATCGTCGGAATCTTCGTCTTCCTCACGGATAGCATCGGTCATCACATCTTTAAGTTGATCATAAAGGTCAACTGGTTTGAGTTCACGGCGGATGTTTTTCGTGCTAGACTGTACCAAAGATAGTCGTTATTCAAGTGCCGAAAAAAAGTATTCACGACAGATGAATAAGATTAAGACAGTTCTTTAGAGCATGCTTTACAGATACACAGCAAACGACTGTAATGCACTAGAGAGTCTGTCTAATCAGAGAGTAGTTCATGTAATGCGTTAGAGACTGTTAACAGACTCAAGATCACTCACACTCAGCAGTGCGGAGAACAGATTTAAGAGAGAATAACTCACAGAACTCTATTCACTTCTTCAATCTCTTACATATGCATAAACTCTTCTCTCTCGATGCTCGAAACTGAAGTGTGAGATCAATATATGTTCTACGGGGCGAACAAACACACCTCTTAAACAATACGTGTGTCGCTCCCACGAAAGGGTCTAGTTAACAATCAGACTATGTATACGGTCAATCATACCATGAAAGGTATATCTAACTAAGAGTTATAGTTACTCTAGTTTAACATGTCTTTTCGTATCTAGTCGTTTTGTGTGGACGACCTAGTAAAGGTTATCCAAGGCAATGTCTTTCCTATTAAAGATCTTGCCCTTAATTACAAGGCAAGTACTTAGGAGATATATTCCCGAAAAATGACTTAGGCCTCTTCATGATTTATACTTAACCAGCTCATATCTTCATTTTCGAGAATATCATGCCATATTTATGTTGATATTCAATTTTTAACAATAAGGTGGCATCACATATATCCCCTTCCTCAAATGTGAAACGTCCTCGTGAACATAACATCTTCTTTTTGAGGATTATCATGCCATATTTATGTTGATATTCAATTTTTAACAATAAGGTGGCATCACAATGGACTCTGAGTCTGTTTGGATGGTTTGAAACACTTGATGAGAGCATCCTTGAGGGTGTTCCAAGAAGCAAGATCAGGAGCTTCGAGATTCAAGTACCACTCCTTGGCGGTTCCATAGAGTACCATGGGAAATAGGCGAAGCTTTTCAGTTTCAGAGGTATCTCCATAAAAACGGCATGCATTATCAAAGTCTTGGAGAAATTGGACTAGGTCACATTCTCCATCGTACTTTGGTGCATCGATACGTGGAATTCTTTGTTCTAGTCGTGGAGGAGCCAGATTAGAAGATTCAGCACAGTCACGAGACATGATGCAGAATACAGATGAGCAGGTTAGTACTGTACTTGGCAAAAAGGCAGTTTGCTTGCAGACTTGATAGTGTAGGACAAAAAACTGATCTTTCTGGTCATGATAGAATTGGTGGACAGGCTGAGAAATCGTGGAGAGGCAGATAAATCGAATTGTAATACTCGCGAATTCTGACAGGGAGTTCTGAATGTCAGAATAGTGATTTTTTTAGATTTTCTGAAGAAAAAAAATTGTACTTTTAGAATTCATGGGTAGGACAGGAAAATTGTACTCTTTGAGAACGATTTCTTAGGCTTGATGGCGAATTCTAACAGAGAGGTTTGACTGGCAGATAGAGAATATGAAAAAAAATTTGACTTTATGATAGTAAACAGGCAAAATCTTTGAGATAGAATTTGCAGAGCTGTTGGAGGACTGATCTTGATGAGATCTAGCCTCAGTGAAGTCGGCGAATTCTAGGACAAAGATTTGGGTGAGAAATAAGGGATTTTGACAGTATATCAAGCTGTTTTCTCATAATCTGATTGTGGTCAGAATTCGTGGAGGTGATAAAATAAAAGATCGGGTTGTTGCTTTCTCCCAACTTGATAAGTTGCTCCGCAGCTCGTGTAGGACCTGGAGAGATGACTCGTGCTGTTTGTTGGTAGATAGAGACAGGCAAACAAGCAAACATACAACACGGAAGCAAGGAAACAAAAAGGAGAAGAAGGTAGGTAAAAAATACTTAAAAAGCGACAACGGCGCCAATGTTGGAAGTATTTCCAGTTCGTGCGGTGGTTGGATCTACTTACGAGTGTAGTATAGGGATGTAGAGATTCGTCCACTTTCTAAGTTTCTACAACAAGCTTCAACGGAAATACAGGAAAGATCAACAAACATGAGAGCACTAAGGCTTACCCAACTAGTGCCCAAAACGGAAATAAAGCTAATTAGAAACAACAATTTAAATCCTTGCTAAGGCAAACCCAACTAGCAAGATTGCTAAACTAAGACCTAAATTAACACCCAGAAGGTTTGAAAGATGAATTGCGGCTAACTAGATAAACCAATAGAAACATGCCACAATAATCCAATGAAAGGAGGCAAGAGGAGGCCCGAGCACCTTCCCTGCTATGCACCTTGTTGTTTACAAGGCAAATACCTCTCCTTTTATGGCAAGGAGAGTCTTCCATAAGTATCTACTAACTTATGGGACTAATCTGTTTTTAGCCTTTCTAGAACTTCTAACTTAGGATTTAGAACTAGGGGAACTTAAGATAAAATATTTCTAATCTTAAGTTTCCTAAGTCTAAGTTCTAAATCTAAGTTTAAGCTATTTTACTATTATTTAAGCTTCTACTCATGGGCTTACAAAACACATATGCCATGGTTGAAATTTATTGACAGATACTCATACGTGGACTTACAAAACACATGCCACAGAGTTTTATTTCTTTCTTTTTATTTTCTCTGTGTTAGCACAGTTGCTAACATTGTCAGTCACTAAATCTGACTCAGATATATCCATAAAAATCTCTGGGAGAGTTACTGATGGAAAAATCACCAAATTTGAGTGTATGTGAGGGTTCATAGAGGCAGAATTTTTGGAACCTTCTCAAGGCATCAAGATCTCATAACCAACATTCGCAGACACCATTTTTAGACTCATGGCAGTAAAAATTACCCCGTTCGCATGGTCAGATTAAAAATAAGGTATATAGAAAAGTGGTGCAAGAGTTCACTTCTTAAGAGAGTAACCCTCACAGAACTCTATTGAACCCTAATAGAACCCTTGCAGGGCAGTCAAATCACCTACTAAACCTTCGTAGACTTTTTTGGAGTCTTATAATTTTGAGAAGAAGGTTTCTGCCAATTTTGGTAAAGAACTGAACTGGGAAAAGTGCACTTCTCCTAATACGCACTCTAATTGCCCTCTAGATTAGGGAGAAATTCGATTCATTTGGCACTTCATACAACGAAGCTCTGCCGAGATTTTTTGTGAATTCCAAAGTCCTCTGATTGTGACCAAACTTTGCATACACTTCCATCTACTATCATAACCACCTACCATACACTCATCGCGCACTCATTTCCAGTCCCGTTCACGTGATATCCACTTTTCCAATTTTTGAAAGCCTTTTCCACTGTTTTTACTCCCTTTACCCTTCCTTGAAAGCCTTTTCCTGCTTTTCTCCATCTCCATCTTCGACAACATCCCTGTTACCTCTTAATCTGATCCACTTATGTTATGGCTTCTCCTTCCAGACCTCACAACGCACCATCCAGTCCATCTGACGAAACAAACCCCAAGGACATCATCATTAATGACGTGCCTACTAACATGCTAATCCAGCCACTACCCTTGGACTCCTTGGTCACGCCATGGGTCCAGGCAGCTGAACCTCTCCTGCAAGCCATGGGCATCTACCCACAGCTCTTAACTGCCGCCCTTAACATGCAGCTAGTCCTCATGGCCTACGCCAAGTGGGACAAGAAAAAAAATCGTTTCTACATACCGTACAATGACATACTGCATCGTGTGCGTGTCAATGCTGACTCACTAGCGACAATAGAAATTGTCACTGGCCAAAAATCTTCTCATTGAGGTGCCCCTGCTCTCATCCAACCGTATATAAATCCACATGGCCCTAAAATACAGACAACGACTAACAATGGTTATTTGCTAGAGGCTATCAATAACCCCATCATTCAATCCATTGTCTATCTGCTCAATAACTTCCTAGTCATTTCCAACTTGCGCGCATCCAATCTAACCTTCTGAGCCAAATCATGGAATCCTATAAGGAATTTCCTTGCCCCTCTGTAGTATCCTATGAGTGGTCCACCTTTGTCCTCGCTGAACTAAGGCAGGCCATTAAACCCAACTCGCGTGACTGAATAGCCGCCGGGCTCATTCTAAGTAACCTTGTCTGTGTCCTTCTCAAACAGAAGCTTCTTTCCACCGTCATCCCACACGCTAACCTCTATCCCCTTTCCACTGCTACTACCTCCACTCACTCAGTTGCAACTAGCACACTAGCCAGCAAATGCATGCGTGGCGCTGCCTCCACCTCTCTAGCTCTCCACCCACAAGACAGTGCGCTAACCCTCAACCACGTCCTGATACCACTTCTTCTACTTCCACTACCACCATCACCGCACAACCATCCATTGTTGTTGCCAATTTTGTTCCTATTGTTCCCATCTCTCCACCCCCCCCCCATCGTTATTCCAGTTTCAGTTCCGTCATCCATCACTATCGCTTCTTCCATCCCCCCTCCCATCTCCATCCCATTCACCCAGTTCAACCCAGATGACTCCCAAATCTTGCCTAACACCCTCCAATGGATGAGTATTATTGACAATGCTTCTCCCACTCACGCCTCCATTATCGACACCACCCTGCAATTTCCTTCCATCCCTCTTGTTCCCTCTTTTGAGCAATCCGTTTTCACCCTCATTTCCAGCACCGCCACTCCTCTCACACCCCCTGCAGAAGCTGGCGAGGGCGACAAACCGATGAAGCATTTGTTTAAACAACATATATCAGATCTCCTCAGCGCGCTAATCCTACATAGCCCGATGATATGGTCGAGCCAGAAGATCTCATTGAAGATGATACAGCTACGGATGTGCAAATAATTCCACCACCATAGCAGCAAGCACCAACACAACAACCCATATCGGCCGTGCCAATGGATATTCACTCAGCGTCCAACTTTTGGACACATTTTTCCAGGACGTGATTGCCACCAAAATGATATTGGATGGCCGGATGGTAAAACTGGCTACCGACAACACGAAGCTGCGAGCGAAACTCACGAAGCTCTAGCAAGACCTGCAAATAGCCAGTCAATATGAGCAGGAAGAAAAGGATGAGGTTCGAAGGCTAAAACAGCATGAAGATAGCCTCCAAAACTACATCTCGAGCCTCTCCAAGCCGTGATGGACGCCTCTTCACAAGACCATGAGCTCAAGCAAGCGGCAACATAGCGACTAGCCCCCCTCCAGGCACAATTACAAATCTACGAAATAGAGAATACTCACCTAGGAGGGGAGGTGCAAACCTTACAAGGAGATAAGGCCGCTTAGTTAGCACAACCTATACTGGCAGATCGGCCTCTCACACAAGCTGAGATGAACCTATACAGGCAACATGCTTGAGACGTTGAATTGGCCAAGAATCCATTCGGAGTACGGGTGGAAGATGGACGTAGACGCCAAGAGCGCTCTCGTTCAGTTTTCCAAAGTCTATGGGAATTGCCCCAATCCAACAGTCCGCGCGGCCGCACAATATGCCCGGGACTTAGAGTTTTTTTTATGGGTGTCGCCACCAAATGGGACGACTTCCTCCCATGCATCTGTTTTGACCTGAATACGGCCCTGGCATCGTAGAAAGTTGAAGACCAACTGCTAGTGGCCCAAGTGTACTATAGAGCAGCACTCCTCGGCGAACCATGGACCTCAAGATTTCATGCTTCGATTGAACAATATTGGTTAACGGGCATCCATAAGTCCTTCTACTCTACCAAGGACAAGAAGAGCACCACAAGGTTGGACTTCATGGAAGAAGTCACCGGATACCTCATCAACTGAAGATGCGCCAAACGCAGCCCCCCTATACTAAGCCACCATAGTGCCAAGGGACCGCCACTACTTCAGGTCGTGAGCCCTGTTGGGGTTATTCCTGTCATGGTTGTAAATAAATAAAACTTCAAATTTAGTAGAAATAAGATGCGAGGGTCATGGCATCTTGTGTGCGTAAGCCCATAGCCCAATGAGCACTTGTAAACAATGTGTTTGGAATATACTAGACTTTGGGCCATGTAATTAAAAATAATATTAGAGGTCAAAGTTTAAGTTACTAAGTTTTTGAGATTAGTCAAAAGTCAAATGGTGGTAGGTGGGGTGTGCTTCTTTCTACACCATAGATTAGTTTGTGTTTCTTGTGAATGGTGTGAATTGCAATCCCATCTTTTGCAAGTAGCCAATAGGAAGCAAGGGGCAAGGGCCACCCCAAAGATGAAAAGGCACCATTTGTAAACATTTAGGATGCTTAATGAGAAGGAGGAAACTCTAACATTTGGAGAGCAAGTATTCTCATTTGCTATTCAATCATTGCTCATGCCATAGTGTTGCTTTCTCTTTTGCTATCTATTTTTCATGGTTCTTGGTTTCATTAGTTAAAGCTTTTCCATTAGCATGCATAATGAGCAAATGAGATAACCTCCATCTCACCCTCTTCTTCTACTCTTTCTACCCATCTCTCTCTCTCTCTCTCTCTCTCTCTCTCTCTCTCTCTCTCTCTCTCTCTCTCTCTCTCTCTCTCTCTCTCTCTCTCTCTCTCTCTCTCTCTCTCTCTCTCTCAATCATGATTTGTGGATGTGCTTAGTGTTAGGAAGGGTAGTGTTAGAGTGGGATAATGTTAGAGGAGGGTAGAAAGCATCTAAATCTAGCAACTTGGCTAAGTTAGGTCCCTATCTTAGTGTTCTAACCTTGTGATTACAGGCGGAGGGCTGCACACCACCTACTTGCTACACCCTACAATATTGAATGGAATGAAGAACTAAACAAAAGTATAATCATTTTGGCTCTTGTTTTATAGAGTGTGGAAGCAAATTCGCTACATCATTAGAACTGACGCAAGCGATTAAGTGCAGTTTAATAAACTATGAAATCTTTTTCACATTCTGAATTTTGATCTCATGAGAGCCTGATTTTGATGTTGGATCATTCACAAACTCATAGCACAATATATGCTCAAATTTCTTGATGGAGTTATGAGGCTTGAGGAAATAATCAAATACCAAGAATTTTTTTGTTTAACTTTCAATTAATATAATAGATGAATATTAAGATGATAAGGTAGTTAGATCTACTTATTAATTTTGTCATCATACTAGCTATCTAAAATAAATTAGCAACAAAATCTAGTAGTTGGAGATTAAAGGATTACCCTTTCCCTTTACAAAAATATTTGAGAACATAATACAAAATTATCTTTCAAAGGCCAAACATTTTCCATAATTTTAGCCATAACCAAGAATCTACACTAGTTGAAGGACTAAACCATAGCTAAGTCGTCATATCTTTTCAATAAGACATCTAAAGCACTAAAGACATGAATTAAGCTTGAATCTTGAGGTGCTCAAGCCTCAAGCTTGAATATGAAGAACACTTCTCACATCACATTGTTGGACAACCCAACCTCTAGATTTCAAGGGTAGTTGAGGTTGGCACCCTTCACAATGACAAACTCAAAATTATTGTCATTTGAAGAAAAATTTGTGGGTATGGGTAATTTGTCCCATTAACAATGTGAAGCAAGGATATAAATCTCAAGAATTTAGAGTTGGAAGATTTTGAAGGCAACCTTTTGAAAATAGGTCAAGCCTTCAAAAACATAGGACATGGGAGGAGATTTTTAAGGAGCTTTTTGGTACCTAGATCTCATGTACCAAGGATATCAAACTTCAATGTTAATTCAACCTCAATCTCATGAGTGCCAAAGAAGCACCTTATTCACAATCTTTGGACCAATGAAAGGTCTCCATTTTGCTCTGGTACTTTCCTCTCAAACCACCCTCTTATGTAGTAAGTACCACTATTGCTCTATTTGGAATATTCAATGCATAAACAACCCACTCTCCCTATGTAGTAAGTACCATTTCTCCATTTAGATAATTGGGTGCATTCATTTTTCTGAAAAGAAGTCCACATTCATCGTAATCATTAGTTCAGAGATAATGATGACAGTTCAATTGCACCTTCTATTTCGTATTCGATCTGCAAATTCCATCAGACATCTCCTTTTTCTTTCATATAGGTCCATCTCCTTGGACATTCTCTTTGAAAAAGGACTACTAGATACAATAATTTATGAAGAACAGGACTACTAAATTCTAACTCAACTCTCAACCGTGTCCTTGTCATTATATAAGCAAGCAAGCGGTGCAGCTGCAGCACATATGATCTCTCTGTACGTTTGAGCACGCAGTGTCACTTCGAAATCCTTCCTTTTTTCCTCCGCTTTCAATGATTTTAAATGTCACTTCCGAGCTTTTTTCTCTATACGCAATTCACTATCTAGATTCAGGAACCGAATCAGGCTTGTCGGTAGGTTTCATTCCTCGATGAAGATTATCACATACAACGTAGGTAGGTGCTCACTGCTCACTGCTCATAAAACGGAAAGGAGTTAAGGACTTTAGTTCAACTAGTCATCATTATAAATCCTGGTTTGCGAGCCCAATGCCGATTATGATTGGTTGTTGCCATATTCAACTGAATGCAGAAACTACTTAACAAAGTAATTGCAAATGAGTACCCCGTCACAGATGTTGATACAGGGTGATCCCGTTATCGCACTCGCATAGTACAATTCCTTTTGAGTGAACGACGATATAAGTCTGTCTAGTGATTGCCACTAGGAATCCGTGATCATGCGCTAAATAATACCTCTCCTATGCTTCGTTTGAAGCATCTGAAAAAGGATTATTACAGTCAATCCTGCCTACAATCCTAGATCATCTTCATTAAGTACGGCTTAGATGGGGGGAACCTCCATGATCCATCCACCACTTCATGAAGCTTCGCTTTAACATGGGTGCTTTCCAATGCACCTTTCTTAGGCACATATTACCATACCAAATACTGGCAAATAAGATTCTAGAACTTCGTTGAGCTGGAATTTGTAAACCCAGTAAAATTGGCTCCGAACTAGAGTCTTCTCACAACAAATCTGGATATTGCTCCATGATCTAGACTCTAATCTCCCAAATGAATGTACGAAGCTAACTCCGAAGTCAGCGAGCTCCCTGCTCGCACTTGAAGTCGAGGAGCATCTAACTCCTTGTTAGAAAACCTCTCATCATCTCATGTATATAATTTCTTAAAGCAATGCCTTTAGGCTTCTAGTTCCTGTAACTCCAAGGACTTTTGTGTTAAATTCTTCCATTCAACCTCTGTGATCCAGCCGAGTTGGCTCAGTTCATTAGCTTGGCATCCGAAGTTTCTTTGATCCCTCGATTTAAGCCCCCATTGGAAACCAAGATACATTCAACCGCTTTGATGCTCATAACAAATCTTTGGCCCGGAGACACAATAGGAAGTAAATTGAACTTTAGGGTTTAGGGTAGGGTTGAGTTAATGTCCTAAATAGCTACCTATCTAGAATAAAGCCAAGGTTTTTTTAAGACTCTAATTCATGATGCCCTTTTTGGATCGCTTAATGAGCAGAACGAGTTATTGTTCTGCAACTTAAGCACAAGCCCAAAAAATTCAAGTATTACAATACATGGCAAACTTTCAAGTAATGAATAGTGCAAAGATACAAAGGTAGTTACTAGTCCAAAAATTCCACTACATCATAATGTAGATGTTTCTTTGTGTCATAAGTGTCATGTGATAACACACCATATGTAACCCACTACGTATGCACAATGAAAACCACTGAGCACATGACATTCTTTCCGAGCCTAAAATTTTGGGAGGCCGAACTGGGCTGAAGAACGTCATGTACTTGGTGTTTCTATAATACATAAAGCTACTTATACCTAGTTGTTTATTTGCACAAATCTACTCTATATCAAGTGTTGTTGGCCAAGCCTAACTAGGAGCTAAATGTTTCAATATGTCAATGTGACAGAATAGGCTGAGTGAGAAACCTGCTCTTCACGATGTATAAATCGTTGTACCAGTGTGGAGAAACTTATCAAATGTTCTTTTCATATTTTGAGAGCTTTCTTCTTCTATTCTCTTGTCTTCTTCTATATCTTCTCTCTTGATATTGGTAATTTTAGTGTGTAGAATGCATCCAAACTTGTATGGAATGATTTCACATGTGTGAGGACTGTTTTACAGATGTTGTAGTACAGACATGCATAGTAGGCACTTGGATTTTATGATTCAATGTGTATTTTTCATGATTTTACCTAAATTAGCATGCTAGAAGTGAGACTTTCTACATTGTTGATGTTGTGTGATGTGCATCCAATTTAGCCTAAGATCATAGATCCATTTATGTCATCATTGGATCTGATTTTTTCTCATGGTATCAGAGCAGGTTACAGGATGAAATTGGAGATAGTGCCAAATATATTACAAAATTTGAGGGCGCCACTAATTCTAGTGCGAGTTGGTGTGTAGTCTTGATTAAATCTAGTAATTTCATGTGTAGAAAGTGGATCTTTGTGATCATTAGCATGTTTCAAGTCAAGTTGGTCAAAAGTAGCCAATTTTGAGTTCTTGTGGTTGGATCATTGATACACAAGTTTCATTTATTGGTGAATAGGCCATTCTTCTAGAATCTAGATCAAGAAGTCTAGTTTTGCATACAACTTTTGATTCTATAGTATGAATGTCATGCCCATGACTGGTCTCGAGTAGCGTGTCCACACTAGGGACCAGTAGACCAACAACCCGTAAGTTAATTGTGACTATAAGGGAATTGGGGCCCTTATGTTGTACATGGTCATAATTAATGGTTGTAGGCCTAAACACTTGATGGTGGATTTGTATGGGTCTATCAGTGAGTCATTGGGAAACTGGATGACGTGGTCTAGATAGGTTGCAAAGGTGTCCAGTGAGGTGTCATAGTGCACTACTAGTGGTGCATGGGCCTTGGAGGGTATAAGTATACTTATTGGGCTCTCACTAGTGTATGCTTGATAGCATGACCGGTGGCAGGATGTTGCTGGTGTGATGCCATACTCCTCTTTGTGATTGATCCATAGCTTGGGGGCTAGATCCGTTCGATCTAGGTTTGGTTGGGTTGGTGTGTCCACCATCAGGTTCTCTGTGTTGCTTGTGATTGGCATGCTTAGAATAGGATCCTTGGATTGAGGACTTTATATTGGTATCAGAGCCAATTCTGAGCACGTTTTTGTCATTAATTTGTGTTCAAGAGAAATCTCGAATTGTGAGGATTTTTCCGTTGTGTGATATGGAATCTCGACACTATTTTGAGAAATCGGTGGAGTAGCAACAAGTGGTGAAAAATCGAATTCCTTATCCCAAGAGTCACTTTTTTGAGGTACAATCGGTTGGGTGGTATGTGTAGTACCAGGTATTAAACCGATTCGGCTTTTAAGCACTTCAATCTGTGGTTAGGAAGTATAGTTCGATTTTCTTGAATCACGTGTTGCCGTTTACTTCATTTGGGACACTTTTCCGTTAGCAACGGGATCAATTAGAGGAAATGCTGGTTTTTACAGCTTTTTTCGTTAAACACTGATTTAGGTGGTTTTGTTGGCTGTCTTTTGCTTTTTATTGAGCCAGTCTTGGCTTGAATCTAAGGGATGGTATGGGTTACAGGAAAGCCTATCCTGAGTTATAGGATGAGGCAACCTGCAAATCACGGTTTTTGCAAAAAATTGGGCCGCATGTACCCTGTTTTTCAACCTCTGAGAAACCTACTTGATGTAAATCTGTAACTATAGTTTGCTTCTGCATGTAAGAATGTAAAGCAACTGTTGAAACGCCTTAATAGCAGGAGTAATCTACAAAAATAGCAAAGGTCTCCTTCTAAAGCTTTAAGTATAAGGAAAAACACAGCTGTAAGGAAGGGTTTTGGCTTCAAAGAGAAGCTGAAGCATGTAAGAACTCTAGTTTCCTTCAGAAATGCAGGTTCATGCATGAATAGATGTAGTGTTACTGTAAAATCGCCCTATAAACATCTGAAATCTGCTAAAACAGCTGTGAGTTGTTGTCACAAGCTTCAAACATTTAATTCCACATAAAATGATAGAAAAAACGGCTGTGGGTATCCTCCATAACACTGCCTCTTGCATGCTGTTTTGCGCTCTTCTCACGGCTACCTGCATGGATTATGAGCAGTGTACACGGTGGAGGGGTGGCGCCTCCATTCCACTCGGCCTACATATCTCTCTCTCTCTCGGGCACCTCTGTCACGCTCTCTCTCTCTCTCTCTCTCTCTCTCTCTCCCTCGGGCTCTGAATTATGAAACTCAAATCTTTTTGTGTGTGTGTGTGTGTTGGGGGGGGGGGGGGGGGGGGTGTTTTAACAACAAGTGATATTGTTGTTAATTTGGAAAGTTGATGTCGGGCTTGGAATTTTGGGTGGAGGTGGAGGATAGTCAGTTTTTTATTATTTTTCGTTTCGTTATTTATTGTTTTCATAGGCTAATATAGTCATGTAATCCACAATGTTGAGGTGGAAGCAACGTCAAAATTAAACATGCCATGTCAACCTGTAAAAATTTATGCCAGTCTTGAGATTTTAGTCCACTTAGCTTGTTGTCCCTTGTGAAGGCACCCTTTAGGCATCGCATGTGTCCTGTTGGAGTTCGAAATAAGGCTATTGCCTTCTTTACAATGGTCTCTTCTCTCCTCGAGAAGATCCATGGGGCCTTTGGTAGGACAATTGAAGTCCCCAACATTTGTGGCCATAAATTGGCCATCTTTTCCACTTCTGTTAAGTCATCTTGTGCATCTTTTTTATCTTTCGACCTGGTCAAGTGCTTCCAAATCGTACTCCCGAAATATGTGCATCGGGTCCAAAAGATGGTTCATTAACAATTCCCCCCAATATGGGAGTTCATGAAATATTACACTTAAACATGTGGCATATCTTGAGTATGATGGGAAAATGCCTTACCACCTTCGCGGGTATGGTCGCTCCTTGTAAATCTTGCCTGTAGCAGATTGAGGAATTCAAAGTATTTTTGATCAATTCTTCTTTGCTTTTGGATCTTTGTATGTAGTCCTTTATTACAATCAAAGTTCTTGCCAGTTTCATTACTCAGTACTATATTGTCGGTTTTCTCGATTACTGGAAAAAGGTCCAGACCCGGTTTCTATAAGAACCGCTGGTTCCTATATCAGGTTCTCAATATATACTATTTTTATAAAAATTAATAGAAAATCATTTCAAAAACTATTATTGCATACTATGTTAAAATTCGATCACATTATTTATCAAAAAACACGTGGAAGCCACGTAAGAAAGGTGTAAGTGCACAAAATTTGAGTATTTCTCCACTTATCAATTACTCTTAAAAATCTCACACTCTTCAATGCCTATGATATTTCAATTGTGCAAAAAAAAACACACTTCACAGCTAACAACTCTAATAAATAGACACGCTAAAAATATGACTTGTTTAAAAGCCGCTAAAAAAAAGTCTTGTTGCACAATGTCTTAAGTTTTTAACATTTCACTTATCAACTAACTACCCATCAACAAAAATGATAGCCTTGAAAAAAGTCTTTTTACAATATTGTCTATCTTAACATCCCCTTACTCATCCTACTCATGAATAAATACTCACTTGCTAAGAGCCCTTAATGAATGTTAGGTTCTCTAACACCATCCAAGTAGCTGACTAACACAACTAGTAGCAGTTCCAGGTACTTGTACAGTTTTGTAGCAGTTTGTCTCCTATTTTTTGTTGTAGATCCACATTTTGTAAAGTAGGACCACATTCAATTTTATTTACATTAGGATTTATGAAAATAAATCTACACATCTTAGAAACAAATATGTACTTTTATTGATAAATCTGTTGATAATGGGTACATCTATCAACTGGGGTGGGAATCAGTAGAGGTCGGAAAAAGACCTCGAAATATGTGAATCTGTTTAAGGCAGTACACCATTTCTTATTCTGAGGTCCATTCCGATCTCTGCTCATACATTTTTACAATTCATAAACAGATTATACGCTAGATTGTTACCAGCTCATAAATGCTAGGTTATATACCTCTGCTCATAAATTTTTACATAAATGTTTATCTCCTATTTTGTGTTGTAGATGCACGTTTTGTAGTGTAGGAATACATTCAATTTTATTTTACATTAGGATTTATGAAAATATATCTACACATTTTAGAAACAAATCTCTACATTTATTGATGAATCTATTGACAATGGGTGGGAATCAATGGAGGTCAGAACAGACCTTGGAATATGTGGATCTGTTTAAGGCAGTATACCATCTCTTATTTAGAGGTGCATTCCGACATCTGCTCTTACATTTTTATTTTTAAAAAACAGATCTCTGGTAAACATTGGCAATTTGTGCCTGAACAATGCTAGATTATTAGCACCTCAGCTGATATATCAAGATTACAAAATTCCCACCCCAGATGATACATCAAAATGAGCAAAATGTGACTCAACACTACCACATTTTTTAGATTCTTTCATCGCATTGAGGCCTTCATGCTGCTTTCTTGATTACGTTTGTCCCTGAGATGACGACACTTCTTAACAAATGTTTTTATGAACCCGTTGAAGAGCTCCATAGTTGGCCTAAGAAAACAAATTATCCCCACTCTCAACAATCACGTCTGTCACTGATTAATAATCAACCACAATTATTTGATTTTACAGCCTTGATAGTCTTGTTGAGTTGTTTCTCAGCATATATTTGAAGTGAGTTTGTTTCAAAACACAAGTTTGAATCGAGTTATACAAAAGTAGTAGTATACTTGGCTTTTTAGAAGATACATACAAGTTGAGTCCAACAAATCCATCAATAAAGGTCGGTTTCACTCCAGCAAGACCTAGGAAGTGACCTTACTAATAAAATTATTTTAGCACATTTCATAAAAACTACCATGAAATGGATCCAAAAAACAATCAAAACCAAAGAGTTGAGAGAGAGAGAGAGAGAGAGAGAGAGAGAGAGAGAGAGAGAGAGAGAGAGAGAGAGAGAGAGAGAGAGAGAGAGAGAGAGAGAGAGAGAGAGAGAGAGAGAGAGAGAGAGAGATCATGGAAGAGTTAAAGCTATGTCATGTGCCAACCTTAGCATTAAAACATCTAATCCATTCATAAACATCAAATCACAATGGAAATACAAGAAATCAAGAAAATACTCAAGAAATCAAGAAACTAGACAAAAGTAGCAAAGCTTCACCAAAATAGGCAAAGTAAGATATCATTATTCATGATTATTGATCATTCACAAGATAGGGGCCTGATTCTAGAGCATGATCATAGCTCCCCAGGTTCAGCTTCTAACTTATTGTTGTAGAACAAGGTTGCAACGAGTTTTCTTCATTAAGAACTTTCGATCTACGACTGATCTTATGACCCTCATAATCAACAATGTTATATTCGGTTTCACATTGGCCATCATTATATTCATTAGCATCACCAAGCTGATATTCTTGATCATCTGGTTGACAATCATGATCCCCATTGGAATATTGCTCATGCTCGTCCGTATCACCACATTGTTGATCATCCTATTGACAATCGCCACCATCATGACATTGTTGTTGACAATCATCACCATCATCACATTGTTGATCATCCATTCGACAATCTCCACCATCATCACATTCCTCCTCCCATCCTTAGTTATTGCACGGATTTTTGCAGTGGACCATCTTATGTTGAACTTAGACGATGGGGACAGAGAGAACAGAGAAGAGAGAGAGCGGAGGGAAAGGGTATCCCTAGGAAGAGGAGGGCGGGGGTTCCGTGGAGAGAGATGTAAGAGGAGAGAGAGGAAAATTCGCATGGGAATTCGCAAAGAATTCACGAACGGAGAGAATTTGTAAAGAATTCGCAAACAAGGAGAATTTGTGAACATGGAGAATTCGCGAAGAATTCTTGGATGAGTGGAGTGGAGTGAAGTAGATTCGTGGATTCGTTATTGAGAGGGGGCAGAATTCACGTGGGAATTCACAAACTTTCATGCACAGCTCTACTGTTTTCTAGTATTTTTCTTTCTGCTCTACTCACTACGTCTCTCTCTGTCTCTTACAGATATCTCTATTCTTCACATTACTTGTTTATGATCCAGAGAGGATAGTTTATACCTCCACAGTGTGGAGTTTACAAGATAGCTAAACGTAGAATCACAAGACTATTAACGCTAATCAACTAGTTAGTTAGTCTCCGTCATTGCCACTCATTTCAGCTAGGCGTGAAGTCTACGACTCCAAGCTCGTTGAGCTATCAACTGGCAGTGCGAAAGATTCTTTTTCATTTGTTTCGTAATCTCCCGCTTGCTTTCGTACTTTTCGTTTCTTTCGTAGTCTTTCGTTTTGCATCCCTTTGCAGTTTGTGGTCCTGGAGGTGTGTTTATGATTCACGAATGATTCGCGAATCATTTGTCCTTCGAGTCAAAGGCACGTTGACTGTCGTGAATTGTTCTCGTTTGACCTTCGTTTCTTGTTCGTGCTGCGACAAAGTTGCAGGAGTTCACCATTTCTGACACTTTCATGTCTGTCTTCGACAATAGAGTATTTTTGCAGACTGTGCAACAACACATGTAAAACTGCAGCAATATGAATGGAACTAGATTAACATGGGATTTGGGAGAGTAGAGGAATAAATCCAACATCAACAAGCTTAGGAACATTTCTCTCATCAAAGAGAACATACCTACTTGACCTTAAGAGCTTGATCTTTTTGTTAAATAAAGTTTCCATTGAATTCTTGAATTTAACAAAGACATCAAACATTCATCCTTGTTTTTTAGAAGATAAACCCAAGTATATCTACTAAAATCATCAATAAAAGTCACATACATCTTAGCTCCTTTATTGCTAGGTGTACTAGTTGAATGAATATCCAAATGTACATGAGCGTTACATCCAAAAATGTGAAAGTTTGTTACCTTGGGATTGATACATGAGAGAACTTCTTCGAGAGTCACACTAGGAACCACAATAGTGGGGCACCTATATGAAAGAAGGTAGCAGTTTTACAAGCTTTCAACAAATAGAAGCTTATCAGATTCATATGCTTCATTATGGATTGAGTTAGAATTAAAGTATTGTGTTACTGTACTGTGGGTCCTATCAGTGGATAAGGACCAGTTGGCCTCGCCACGAGGCGAGTCAACGGGACATGTGGCCCATCAACGACAACCTGGGCCATGCGTGGGTTGCCGTAGTGAAGAACTATATGTACAGTGTATTTTGGTTTTGAGAAATACAGCTGCTACGTGAGCTTGGTGTGGAGAGTGCTTTCTAAATGTGTTACTGTGTAGCATGATCTGTAATCCTATTTGAAGCAAATTCTAAGTTGGCATCAGGGCCGTACATGGCGGATTTGAGTTAGATAGGTTCAATCTTGATGACATGCAGAAGTTTAGATAGCATGTAATGTGATACTGTATGCATGCAATCCACATGCAATCAGTGCATGCAACATGCAAAGTGGTTTTTGTGATCTACACATGTCTAGGCAGTTTTATGAGTTGACATGCAGTACATGCAATATACATGCATGCAGTTACAAACGTGGATCTCTGGTAGGTGAATTAGTTCAGTTAAGTGGACTTTCCATGCAACTCGACTGTAAGAATTCGATTCTCTCTCATGTAGGGAAAGCTTGGCATGTTTTGCCATGTTGTGAATATTGAGATTTTGGTGTTTTGGACTCATTCTCTCTCTAGTCGAGTTTACTATGATTGATTTTCTCTCTCTATCCAAGAGCAGCCTCTTTTTTCCATACTAAACACTTAGAATTATTTTTGACATTCATTTCTCATAGTGAGGAGTTAGATTTTTTCATCAGATGTATGCCATTGTGCTCTTGCCTTAGATTTTTCAAGCATACTATTCTTTGATCAATCTTGTGCAATCACAACACATCAGTAAGATCTGGCAGGGTGTGTGGTGAAGTTCACACATGCTAAAAATTTCACAGAGGTTACATGTTTGAGAGTTTTACAAAGGTTAAGTCCTATGAAATGTGTTTTGAGCAAAGGTTATGATGTTCTTTTGGAAGAGATAAGAAAGTTATGGTAGATCAAATATTTATAGTACAAGATAAGCTTTTGATGACGCGACACTTGATTATGTGGAATATCTCCACCACGCGAGGATCTACATTCTGGTAAGAAAAACTTGTCCATTCTCGCGTCATGGCGATATGCCACATCATCAAATTTTATGCAAAGAGTAGATCAATTTTGTTTTTGAGCTCATCTCTATCAGAGTTCAGATAAGAAAGTAATGGTAGATCAAAGATCTATAGTACCAGATAAGCATTTGATGATGTGGTATTTATATTACTTGATGATTTGGCATTTGATGATGTGGAATATCTCCACCACGCGAGGATCTGCATTCTGGTAAAAAAATTTGTCTATTCTCGCGTCATGGCAATATGCATCAGAATCTTTGATTAGCCATTACTTTCTTATTTGAACTCGGATCGAGATGAAGTAAAATGCAAAAATGATCTACTCTTCATGTAGAATCCATTGGAATATCTCCACCACACGAGAATCCACATTCTGGTAGAGAAAACTAGTCTATTCTTGCGTCATGGCGATATGCGACATCATCAAAATCTTTGATTAGCCATAACTTTCTTATTTGAACTCGGATGGAGTTGAAGTAAAAGGCAAAAATGATCTACTCTTTGTGTAGAATACATTGGATGATCACATCTTGATTATGATTCTATAAAAATATCAAAAAATATTTAGAAAATCTTTTGTTGCTCTACTCATCTGTAGTTTAATGGCTGATGTTGTTGTAGATGATGTTTTGCAGCTTTTTGTAGGTTGGCCCTCTTTAAAACATGTATTTTTGTTTAACTATGCTTTGCTCAAAATATATTACTACTAACCATAAGTTTTAAGAGTCGGGCAGTTAGGAGTCTTGAGGGCAGTAAGTATTGTCAAATCACAACTCCAGACCCTGCCCAGCGGGAGTTTTGAAATGTTCAAAATATTACCGAAAAACTCCAAATTTTTTCAAACCGACAAACAACGTTACATTCTTTCACAGGTGTCAAAACTTTATTGGGCCACATGTACATTGAATAGTTGAATAGTCAATAAAAGCATCTTGACAAACAGCCCTTTTGGTGCTTGGAACTCCTCTAATGGGGTGTTAATTTAGGTCTTAGTTTAGCAACCTTGCCAGTTGGGTTTGCCTTAGCAAGAAATTTTATTGTTGTTCCTAATTAGCTTTATTTCTGTTTCGGGCACTAGTTGGGTAAGCCTTAGTGTTCTCATCTTGTTGATTATTTCTGTATTTCCGTTGAAGCTTGTTGTATTACTTCCAACATTGGCGTTGTTGCGCTTTTTAAGTATTTTTTTACCTAGCTTCTTTTCCTTTTGTTTTCTCGCTTCCGTGTTGTGTGTTTGCTTGTTTGCTTGTCTTCTATCTTCCAACAACAACATGAGGCTTCTCTCCAGGTCCTACACGAGCTGCGGAGCAACTTATCAAGCCGGGGGGGGGGGGGAGCAACAAAAGAGTCAACTTGGACATTTTCTTTGAAAAGAAGTGACCCAAGTGACTTTTTTGAACCAACCAGGTATATCAAAATTCGTCAGTCAGTTTGCAGTCCTAACAGACCCTGATCTTTCATTTTAGCACCTCCACAAATTCTGACCACGGTCAAATAGCCTGATACACTGTCAAAATCTCTTATTTCTCACCCAAATCTTTGTCCTAGAATTAGCCAGCTTCACTGAGGCTAGATCTCATCAAGATCAGTCCTCCAACAGCTCCGCAACTTCTATCTCAGAGATTTTGATTGTTTTTTTGTCAAAAAGTCACATTTTTCTCATACTCCATATCTGCCAGTAAAACCTCTCTATTAGAATTCGTCATCCAGCCTAAGAAATCGTTCTCAGTGAGTACGAATTTCTTGTCCTACTACCTGCGAATTTTGACAGTATAATTTTTTTCAAAAAAATCTAAAAAAATCAATATTTTGACATTTAGAACTCCTTGTTAGAATTCGCGAGCTGCCTCTCCACAATGTCTCAGTCTGTCCGCAAATTTTATCACGGCTAGAAAGACCAGTTTTTTGTCCTACACTATCCATTTCTGCAAGCAAACTATTTTTTTGCCAAGTATAGTACTGACTTAATCATCTATATTCTGCATCATGTCTCGTGACTGTGCCGAATCTTCTAATCCAGCTCCTCCACGACTAGAACAAAGAATTCCACATGTCGATACACCAAAGTACGATGGAGAATCTGACCTAGTCTGATTTCTCCAAGACTTTGATAATGCATGCCGTTTTTATGGAGATACCTTTGAAATTGAAAAGTTGCGCCTATTTTCCATGGTACTCTATGGAACCGCCAAGGAGTGGTATTTGAATCTCGAAGCTCCTGATCTTGCTTCTTGGACCACCCTCAAGGACGCTCTCATCAAGCGTTTCAAACCATTTAAACTAACTTAGAGCCTGTTCATTCAAACTACCCATATCAAGATGCGTCGCGAAGAGTCTGTTTGAAACTACATTGAGTGTTTTAAACATCTCAAAGTCGAATGTGTTGATGAAAATATCACCGAACATATGGCCATAAAACTGTTCTTAGTTGGAATGTCTAAAAACATCCGTCGTGGACTCAAACCAGTTGACCTTTATGATCAACTTAAAGATGTGATGACCGATGCTATTCGTGAGGAAGACGAAGGTTTCGACGATGACTTTGACCATCGTGAAAAGAAATCTAAGAATCCGGACCATCCTAATCACCCAAAGTCTGACAATGTTGCTCAATCTTCTAAACTTTTACATCAAATGGAAACCTAGCAAAAAGCTCAACAATCTCATATGGATAAACTCACTGCCAATTTCCAAACTGCCATGAAATAGATTGCTGAGAAATCCTTTCCAGCAAGGAAAAAGTCTAGTGTCCAATATGCTCACAACATCACACTGCTAATGAATGCCCTCAACTACAAAACCATTTTCCAGCAGCCACCAGACCCACCATCTATTGAGCGTACCGCCCTTACCCTCCACAACAGTCTGTGCCACGACCAAGGGTCGATCAACCACGACCAACTACACCAATTCAATACCCATCACCGCATCAACAATTTGTCGTTAACCAACTTGCCCCACAAAATGCTATCCATTATCTTGATCCGAATACCATTGATCCGAAAACCTACTATGTGAAAGACAATACTCAACCACAATACTCTACTGAAATGATTGTTTATTATACCTATGATTCTAATGCTCAAACAGTCGATCCCAATGCCCAAGCTTACAATCCAAACCAAGTTGTCTTTGTCGCACATCAACTGCCCGCAATACGAGGATGTTTTATCTGTGCATGTAAACATCAAACAGCAGATCGAATTCAATAACACCACCGCTACTGACGAGTTGCCTGAGATGCCATTACATCTAACCAATCCACTCAGCGAATGAGGCAGCATCAAAATCTCAGCTACCCATCATCAATCTTGTAAAATTTTAGCAGTACTCGATGGTGGCTCCGATGTCAATATCATTATGATAGAATGAAATCTGAGAAACAAGGTAGCCAAACCCACTTGTCAGCTTTGGATGGCTGATCAAAGTATGGTCCGACCTACCGGGTTCCTTCCACACGTGCTGATCAAACTAGGAGGTCTCAAGTTTTCGGTTGATCTCGTAGTACTTGATATTCCCAATAATGTCTATTCTTATGATTTACTACTTGGTCGTCTGTGGCTCACCAATGCACGAGTCGTTCATGACTGGAGCAAAGGCCGAGTCACTTTTGGAAATCGTGACAGTTCTGTCACCATTGATTCAACGGATAAACTCAAACCTGCATGCATCCATGACGAAGGGTCCTTGACCCAGCCAACTCAGTATTTGAACCATACCAGTTCAGCCACGAAAAAGGTCATTGTGTTGAATCTACTGATATCATAAACTGGAGTCACATTCTAGCTACCATTGATTGTGTGAATGCCGATTATTGTGCTCAGCATCAGGATAATTGTACCTCTCCACTCCTGATCGATCACGACCAATTACCTGATTTGGATACACCTATCATCAATATCAATTTTATTGATATCCTTCCACACAATGATGAGTTACTAAATGTTGCATGACTACCTACTAATGAATCAGACGATTTATTCATCGATGATGAGAATGTCTTACGAATTCAGAATTGCCCAGAAGATTTGGACATTTCTAATATTTAGATCCTCAATTACATGGAGGCACTTCCACTTAGGGCCTATCTGCAACATGCTTCCAAGGTGGAACCAGTTGCCAAGGTTGCAATTGAAAAGTCTGAGACAAAATTCTACCGTCTCAAACGCCCACACTATCCATGGGATCTCTGTGAGGAGGAGACCATCTTTCAAATTGATGATGAGATCCTCCATGACGTACCAACCGTCCTGTTAGAAATCAATGATAAACTTCATTGTTACTATTTACGATGCACATTAATGTTGACAGCTGTGACCAGATGTCAATAGCTGTAGGCTAGTCTATTAGTCTACTCGTAGGGTTTCTCTCTCTATCATGGCTCAGGGTTTATTTGTACATTTTACATTATGTATGAATTAGGGTGATAGAGTGACAGTACGTGTTCTTCTTCCGTCTTCTTGTGGTGATTGCTTATGGTGAATGCTTGATGTTGCATATCTAATTCTTGACATGGTATCAGAGCAGCGATAGTCCTGCGTGCCTGATCAGTGGATACAACTTGTCACAAGCTCCGCAACGAAGTGAGAAAGTCCTTCACGGGAGGTGAAAGCTTGGAGAGACAAAAACGGCTGGAAGAAATTCTTCTTTGGTGTATTTTGTAGGGTTGGAGCTCAGAATCATCAGTGGGAAAAGAAAGCACAGTCTCAAAAAGGCCAGGGCAGCATCAGACAGATTGAGAATCTGTTGAGTGGGGGAGATTTTTACAATACTTCCTAGTTATTGTGGAAAGTGCTATTTATGTGAGAGGTTTGCCAAGAAATCTCTCATTTGTCTGTTTGGAGTACTGCAAATCACACTAGACAGTGTCTAGTACTACCATTCAGAGTTAGAAGGCTTCATACTTTTCACATTACTGATCTCTGTCTTTTGAATGATCACACATTTCGAAATCTTTGCAAAGAGGAGGCGGCATAGCTGCCGCGTCGAAGTGGAGAATCTAGAATATTCCCTCTGACAGTTCTTATATTCCCTCTATTTTTAATCTTTTCCGTACCAATATTAGATCAACGCGCCAGAGGTAGGAAAAATCTTGAGCAGTCGTACATTCGCGCGTCATACAGAAATAGCATATCCGTACCAATATCGGATCGACGCGCCAGAGGTAAAGAAAACCAAGAGCAGTCGTACATCCGCACATCATACCGATATCACATATCAGTACCAGTATCGGAGCAACGCGCCAGAGGTAAAGAGAATCTCGAGCAGTCGTGCACCCGCTGGTCGTACCAATATCAGGTGTACAACCAAAAATTTACAGTTCTGTGGTGTGAATAAATTTTGTGATCCAGACTCATCTATCCAGTAATGGCAACTCTAAGCGAGAGTGTTCTTAATGAGTCAAGCAAATTGGAAGGTGCCGGCAACTATGCAGTTTGGAAATTCATACTGAAGAACATTTTGATGGAAAAGGAGCTATGGGAGATCGTGACAGGTGAAGAGACAAGGCCAGTGATTGAAGAAGATCAACGGGCATTTGATAGGAGAAGACGGAAAGCCCAAAATGTCATCAACTTATCAGTTAGAGATGCAATTATTCCCTATATTTCAGATTCAGAAGGACCAAAAGAAGCGTGGGACACATTGAAGGCATTGTTTGAAACGACAAATACATCTAGAATACTATTTTTAAAGACAAAGTTGCATACATTGCAGATCGATGATGATGCAACTATTGCCGATCACATACTGAAGATCAAAGAGACCCGTGATCAATTAGCAGCAGTTGGAGAGCGAGTACAAGATCGTGAGATCGTGCAATTGACATTGAATAGTCTGAGTGAGTCACATCATATGTTTGTGACGAGTATAGCCACAAGAGAAAATCTTCCAACCTATGAAGAACTAGGTTGACTGCTTTTGCAAGAAGAGCAACGTCAAGAGAACTTGAATCATCGTAACAGGAGCTACGATCAAGCTCTTGCAGTAAGAGGACGAGGTGGAAGATCTGGCCGTGGAAAGTATCAATCAAGAGGAGGAAACTTAAGCCAAGGATCATTTCAACAATTTCATGAGCAAGTCAATGATAGTCCGAATCGAGGTAATTGGAATCAAGATCGAGGTCAAGGACGCAACTATTCAAGACAAAATAAACCTGGAAATTGTAGGTACTGCAACAAACCTGGTCACTGGGATCGTGAATGCTTCAAGAAACAGAAGGAGATGGAACAAAGAAAAGACAAATGCAAGCGGGAAATTATGGTGATCAACATCAATTTGATGACTATTATTATGAAGACAATTATACTGATCAACATCAATACGATGATGATAAATATGAAGATGACATAGGTGAGAGTTCAAATTTGTTCATTACAGCATTAATGACAAGTGATGATGCCAAGGATACTTGGTACATTGATAGTGGTGCATCCAAGCACATGACTTCAAGGAAAGAGTGGTTTTCAGAACTCAAGAAAACTGACAATGGTGATGAAGTTGGACAAGATGATGGCAAATTGCTATCTGTTAAAGGAGTTGGAGTGGTACCAGTGAAGTTATCCAACGGGAAAATAAAGCATATAAGCAATGTGTAATATGTACTTGGCTTAGCTAACAATCTACTATCTGTTGGGACGATGGCTGATCAACAACTCAAGGTTGAGTCTGACAGTGACAAATGTCTTGTCAAAGACATCAAGAATCACTACAAAGTGATTGCTACAGGAGCTAGAGTCAACGGGAATCGACTCTACAAATTGAATGCGAGATCTTTTACTCAAGTTATGGTAAGCACTGTTGATAGTCGAAGTGATCTTTGGCATCAAAGGTTTGGTCATATCAGTACTCAAAGCTTGCAAATCCTTAAAAGAGGTAATCTAGTTGTTGGATTGTCTGATATCTCTTTTGAAGGAAGAATTTGTGAGGGTTGCATTCTGGGAAAACAACATAGAGAGAGATTTTCCAAAGATGGAGCAAGAAGAGCCAATGTCATTCTTGATCTTGTTCATAGTGATCTGTGTGGACCAATACAAACTAGGTCCATTAGTGGTTGTTACTATTTCATCACACTCATTGATGACTATAGTAGACATATCTGGATTTATTTCATAAGCAAGAAATCTGATGCTTTTGCCAAGTTTAGAGAGTTCAAGGCTCTAGTTGAAAAATAAACAGGTTGTTATATTAAGACCCTTAGATCAGATGGTGGCGGTGAGTATTTTTCAACAGAGTTCATAAATTTCTGCAAGGATAAGGGGATCAAGAGACAAACCACTGCACCCTATTCACCACAAAATAACGGAGTTGCAGAACGGAAAAACAAATCCATTGTAGAGAAGGCTAGGGCAATGCTTAAGAGCAAGGGTTTGCCAAATACTTTTTGGACAGAAGCATGCAACACAGCTACTCATATCTTGAATCGGTGTCCTACGAAGTCCGTGGAGGGTAAGACACCTTACGAAGCTTTTACTGGAAAGAAACCTAATGTTTCTCATTTACGAATATTTGGTTGTGATGCTTACGCTCATGTACCTGATGAAAAATGAAAGAAGCTGGATGCAAAAGCTGTTAAGTGTTCTGCCAACGAGCAGAATGAAGAAACAAAATGTTTCTAACTACAAAGCCTTGCTAGCTTTCAGTCCTCAACCTGACAAAGATGTAAGATGAACAGTTTGCAAACATAAAAGATTCACGAATGAGAATCTTTTGTGATCCAATACGAGAGAAAGGTAGACGAGCAAAACGAAGCCAACGACGCGACACAAAAAATGTCGCGAAACCCATTTTGCCCTCACGCTCCAAAGAGTACCAGCAAAGATCACGCAAGTACCCAGAAGTACAGAAATTCAATCTGATAGCATGACGTGAGTAGATACTCCCTAGGTCGTGGCTAATCTGCCACTCTTGTCACATTCCCTGATAAGTTGTAGATGCTTAATCACTCTAATCTTAGATTTACATAGAGCGACTATACTTATTGGATGATACTTTGACATATAGATCAACAGAGCACACATACAGTGTAATGTAGTAGTCTGATACTAGTAAGCAATCAAGACGAAATACAGACAACAAGTCCGCCTGCGTGCGAGACGAGTTCTGTGATCAAGATTCATAGAGATCCAAAAGTCCGCTAGTAAGCGAGACATACATTCGTGAGAGAAGTGTATCCCTCTCACGCCAGCGCACTGCGTGGATTTGCATGTAATGCTTGAAGAAATCAGAGAAAAATCAATATAGATGATTTTCTTGCTGTGTTTGATCTCGAATGCTAATGTGTCTGCTATTTATTCGTGTGTCTAACTAAGTTTTCTTGTTCATTTGAATTCCGCACCTTGGCTGAAACTATGTTGAATGCTGCATTAATTTTATAAACGTAGATCAGCAGTGCCTGACTACACTCTGGAGAACTGTAGGAGTGATTCAACTGGCAGTGTCCAGCAATCGCACTTGAACTCCATCCGAGGCAAAAGAGAGAGTCATGGTTCCTTCACAAAAGCTTCACGACTAATTTTCAGCAATGGTATCAGAGCCGGTTATCCTGTCATATTCTGGAATAGCCAAGAAACTAACAGATCCAGGAGGCCAAGCATTCAAACAAACAACCATCAACGAGGGAACAGACGAAGCAATGGCTTCAATCAGCAGCATGCATAGCAAGATCTGCACAATACTTGATTCTTCAGGATCTAACTTTCTAGCTTGGAAAGTTAAGACATCTTTGATACTCAAGGGTGAAGGACTCTTCCCCTTGGTGGATGGCACATAAGAAATGCCTACGACAACAGGCAAGGAGCTACGCGAGTGGAGGGAGAAAAACGACAAGGCAGTAGTCTTGCTATCATCTTACATCAAAGATAGTCTCACACTTGACCTGGCAACACTCTCCAGAGCTAAGGAGATGTGGGATACATTGCTCACAAGATTTCAGACGAAATCAAGAAGTCAAATCATGATGTTGGAAGATCAGCTGACGAATTTGCAATGGGATGGAAAGGACCTCACTTCTTTCGTAAGAAAGATGAAGGATCTGTTTCTGTCACTACATAACTCTGGAGTAGAGAACGTTGTGTCAGCTGAGAAGCAGCTAACGTACCTGTTGAGAGACTTACCCAGATCATTCTAGACAACGAGGACCCTGCTCGCAAAAGATCCTACCATGAACATCGAAAAGGCGATTATCGAGATTCGAGAGGAAGTCGAGGCCAAAGAACATCTTGATCACAAAGATGGTTCTGACCAGGCCCTCTACGGCAACAAAGAAAAATCCAAAAAGCAATTTAAACCAAAGAGGGAGTCCAATCAGAGGCAGGATTGTGACCAACAAGCAGAGGGGACCAGCAAGAGCAACTGGAAGACCAAAGAGAGGTCGAAACAACAAGGTGCAGACAAGAAGACTTGCACGAGATGCAAAAGAGACGGGCATACAATATATACATGCTGGCTCAATCCCAAGATTGAGTGTATCCATTGTCGTAAGAAGAATCACGCAGCCATGGATTGCCGCCAGAGCCCGAGAAACAAATCAGCACAGAACGAGAGCAGTCTCTTTTTCCCATACTGAACACTTAGAATTATGTCTCATAGTGAAGAGTTAGATTTTTTCATCAGATGTATGCCATTGTGCTCTTGCCTTAGATTTTTCAAGCATATTGTTCTTTGATCAATCTTGTGTAATCACGGGGCTGAAGTAAAGGCAGACATCTCGAAACATTTCAAGATAGTGGATCTGGGAGAAGCCAGGTGTTACCTAGGCTTACAAATTGAATGGGACTATAAGGGAGGTAAGTTATAACTTCACCAGTCCAAATACACCCAGAACATCCTAGAGGATTTTGGGATGCTGAACTGCAAAGGAGCAAACACTCCAATGCTCGCAGGGACGGTGCTGACGAATGATGACTATCCAAAGACTGAGGAAGAAGGAGAACAAATGCAGCTCACACCTTACAAGAAGCTGATAGGATCACAAATGTACCTTCCAACAACACATGTCCTGATATTGCTTATGCAGTGTTCAGGATGAGCCAATTCTGCACGATCCAGGCTTGATACATCGGAAGATTGCAAAACGAATTTTGCAATATCTTCAATTAACGAGGGATTATGGCTTGTGTTATTGTCGTGATGCAGGTTTCATAATACTTTCCTACAACGATGCTAGCTGGGCATCTCTCAAGGATGACTGTAAAAGCGTCTCAGGAGGATGCACCATCGCATCAGCAGCATCAGTTCTCTGGGTCAGCAAGAAGCAGACCATTGTAGCCCAGTCATCCTATGAAGCAGAATATGTTGCATCAGCAAAGATGGCCAACGAGATAATCTGGCTAAGGCAGTTTCTTGACGAATTGGGCGAAACAAGGAACGAGCCCCTGATCTTGCAGATGGACAACACCTCTGCAGGAGAGGGTGAATGGGTGATGTGTATTAGCTTGGGAGAGTTATTATAATGATTTGGCATATGAAGTGAGTGTAGGAGGGCGCCCCATTCTAGGTGTTAAATAGCCTAGAATGCATGTAGAAAGGTAGGTGGGAGGTAGGTGGAACAAGGTTCAAACTTGACTTTTATTTACATTACATGGTTGCAACTTGGGAATTCACCCAAGTGCAATCTTCCTAAGGAAGAGCCAAGGTATATGTCCATCTTGTTTTTGCATAATGCCCATCAATTCCTAGGCCCTTTTTCCTAGATGTTGCCCATCCTCAATCATGGTCATTGGCACTTATTTTCTAGAGGTTGCCCATCCTCAATCATGGTGGAAAAGGTCACTAGGGTGATCAGACCCTAGGCCTTATCCTATTCTTTATAGACTCTACTGAGCCTTTATCATTGACTTAGTAATAAGTCTTCTTTATAGACTCTTCTAAGCCTTCTTTATAGACTTTATCAAAAAGCCTTCTTTATACTATCTTTAAACTCATAAAGCTTCTTGTTTCGATTCTTGTTCTTCTGGCACTTTCTCGAGTACCTGCACATACCCTCAAAGAGAGGTCAGTCCTTAAGCCTAGAGGGCTTCTTATTCTTGCTCTGATTCTTTAAGTAAGTTTGTGTGCACCTGCACATCCCTTCAAATAAAGATCAGTGTTCATAATACCATCAAACATGGTTCATAGAAGATTCTTAGTTCTACATGTATCAATGCATGTTACTCAATTCATTGAAGTAATAAATTCATACAATATCCTAAAAGAATATTGATCATTGATAATTCTATATCATCAAAGGCTATTTGGGCTTTGAGGTTGGAAAAGTCTTTATTACTTAGGCGCAATTTGTCTCTACAAATTACACCCCTCCGAGAGAGAGAGAGAGAGAGAGAGAGAGAGAGAGAGAGAGAGAGAGAGAGAGAGAGAGAGAGAGAGAGAGAGAGAGAGAGAGAGAGAGAGAGAGAGAGAGAGAGAGAGAGAGAGAGAGAGAGAGAGAGAGAGAGAGTATATATCCCTAGAAAAAATGAGATCTATAGTTTAAAAAAGATAGAGATTCCTGGAAAAGAAAGAGTGGTGTTCTAGAAGAAGAAAAATAAATCCAAAATCTGACATCTAGAACCCAAAAAATCAAGAGAAATCTATAAGTTTCCTAGTCTTATAGACAGCTACAATAAAAGTACCTACCACCTCGTTAGCTAGACAATTAATCGAATACAAAATGAGGGAGAAAATTTGTGACATGTAGGAACTAAAGGCGGCTAGAGGACACATCCCCATGTCTCTCCCAAAAGTAAGAGAATTGATTGCAGAGAAAATATGTTTTGAGGATCTTGCAAATTCTTATATCCTATATCTACATGCCTTAGAGTTCTCTAATAGTCACCAAGAATTTGATTGAGACCATCTACAAGTGAGAGACCAAACCTACAATGGCCTATCGTACTAGGGTCATTTGATGCATACGGCCTCACCCATGATAGTCTACAAAAGTTTTCCATTGCCACCAGTACTCATAAAGAAGACACTATACACCTGGCTGGTCACTAAGCATTTTGGTTGAGAGAGTAGGTGCTCCTACTATGGGGTGCTTTTAACAAACCCACAAAGTTACAACTAAAGCAGAGATTGTGCAACCCAAATCAGCCTCTGGAACCACGATTCGACCTGGGCCCTATACCTTAAGGTTAGAGATCAATCAGTGAAAGAGATAAAGGTAATAAATGAGTTCCAACATAGTTTCTTGGAGGGAGTAGATTCTATAATCATAAATGACAACAAGGAGAGGATCTAAGGGAAAATCAAGAAAGCAACAGCAAGAGCTACAGCCTGTGTCATTTGATAGATTGGCATCAATACTAACACTAGCAACAGATTAGGAACTTTGGTCAGGCAAATTTCATCCATAGACCTAAACTACATATATGAATGTACTAAGAATATCCCATATATTTAGTCTAGCCAATTTGGAACTAAATTCAATCTGGACGTAGAAATATATATAAATCACACGAAATAGGTGAACACAAAAACCCCAAAAGAATATCACATACTTGTTTCCATACTAATTAGCAAAAGTAACATGCATATTTTGAGCCAACTAGTTGTTCAAGTAAATTGACTGCTCCTTGTTGAGAAGACAACCCATTAGCATATCTTTGATTCATCTTCCTATACTAGGTGATTTAGGGAAGTTCTTGAGACTGGTGTAATTTAGTTTGGTAGTGGACCGAACACAATATTTATAACTTTAGATAAGACATTATTATCTGGAATAGGATTGAATTCATACAAAATCTAGTAATGTTGGCATAGAAAATATTAAAGATGTCATTAAGAATATTAAGAGCAAAGTCATATGAGTGAATTAATCAAAAGCAAGGTGTGCACCCACTCACTAAGAAACAATTCTTTTTGTTTTAGGTTGCAAAAATCCCATAAAAATTTCACATACTTGTTTCCATACTGATTAGCAAAAGTAACATGCATATTTTGAGCCAACTAGTTGTTCAAGTAAATTGACTGCTCCTTGTTGAAAAGACAACCCATTAGCATATCTTTGATCCATCCTCCCATACTAGGTGATTTAGGGAAGTGTAACTTAGTTTGGTAGTGGACCGAACACAATATTTATAACTTTAGATAAGACATTATTATCTAGAATAGGAATGAATTCATACAAAATCTAGTAATGTTGGCATAGAAAATATTAAAGATGTCATTAAGAATATTAAGAGCAAAGTCTTATGAGTGAATTAATCAAAAGCAAGGTGTGCACCCACTCCTAAGAAAAATTTCTTTTTGTTTTAGGTTGCAAAACCATTGTAGCGGTTCCTCCAAGACAATAGTAGATAAATAGCAAATAGTGCATACTCTATAATGATACAAGAATGCGCATTCGCCAACCAACTGAAAGAGTTCTTATATCCTTTGTAATTCCCCATTTAAAATATAAAATTTACATAAAATGAAAATAAAAATAAAGAAATTCATTCACAATATGCAGAGTTGGTAGAATTCAAAAAATATGTTTAGTCGACTCTTTTATTATACCATGGATGGGTAGAAAAACTTCTTGAAGTCTTAGATATTATAGCAAGCTTTAGATCACTAGTCATCAAAGAATCAACACACACACACACACACACACACACTACATGACTAAATGTATCAATGTGTATACAAAGATATGTATGGGATGAAATAAGTGGTACAAGACAAGCAGACAGAGAAATAGCATGACTAACTTGGAAATAAGTGCTTGCCAAAGCCCTAATGTCTAGCAATTCAAAAATGTCTAGACCATATACTGCAACCCCCAACTAATGTTAGAAGATCAGATCTGTTAATATATTCTTTTTCATATAGCCATTATAAACAAAAACATCACAGTAGTTAAAACAAAAACTAAATGCTTGTGAATATCCTTAGGCAGAAGTAAAAGTAGCATATCAAAGCATGCAACTCAACAACCACATATTCAAAGGCAAAAGCAATTTAGACATCTAGAACGTATAGTGCAACCCTCGGCTAATGTTAAAAGATTAGGCAAACTGTTAATACATTCATTTTTGTAAAGTCATTCTATACACAAATCACAACATCACATCAATTAAAACAACAACTAAATGGTTGAGAATATCTCCAGGCAGAAGTAAAAGTTGCATAAAATATGCAACACAACCACCACATGGTCAAAAACAAAAGACATTTTGTCAAAGGTGCTTGTATGCTAGAGTTTTCTCCAACACCTTTCGCAGACTCGATGTCACCAAAAATTAGCTCAACCAATAATCTATTGCTTAATCGCTTGTCAAGGAGGCTAGAAATTACTGCTTTCATAACCATATCTAGCTACAGAAACCTTCTATAAGAAAGGTGTGTTGTTTTTGGAACACACCAAATAAGTGACATGTGATGCTTGGATATTTGAAATCCTATCTCTCATCTTACACATTACACATGATGCATCCACAGGCCTACTCTCAATAATCACCGTCAACGGAATCTGTCAATAGTTCCATGCCCAAGCATTACTTACCAAGAACTTTACCTTCAAATATGAGGTTCAGATCTTTATTATACTCCCATCTAGAACTAGAAAGTGTTTTAGTACGTTGTCATATATATTCATTTAAGCCTATATATCTTGCCCACTAGGCAAGGTAGAATGACAACTTTATGTTTGTCTCTTCTATGATCCCAATTGTGTGACTGATTAGAAAGAAGAGGACAAGAAGTCCTCGCAAAGCCATCATTATTGAAGAATGACAAACATAGTTAAATGCAATATTTACTTCTTTCAAGCTTGACATAGTATCAACAATCATTTCTGATAGAAAGTTGGAACTGACTTAAAGCATGATTTATGTTCCACTTGCATCTGGACCAAAATGGAGCAAAACAGCAATTGGTATGGTCAGTACCTGCATACAGAGCTTATTTTTCAACATGGCACAAAATAGCCACCTCAACAAGGACCAAAATGGAGCAAAACAGCAATTGGTATGGTCAGTACCTGCATACAGAGCTTATTTCAACATGGCACAAAATAGCCACCTCAACAATGAGAGAAACTAAGTGCCATCACATACTGTAAGCCATTCAAACCTAGGATAAATTAGCAAAACACCCGTCGTCTACAACACTTTTCTTAAGCTTCTATATCCTTTTCTATGTGGCTCAGCGTGGCTTCAAACTCCAGATGGGGACGAATGAAAGGCCTCCACTGTATAGCTGGAGAGAATAATGTACAACAGCCAAAACCAAATATACTATAACATAACTGATAGCTTCCAGATCATCAAGAACTCCACAATTTTCTCAAATACTAATTTCAGTTTCCAAATCGTTTGAAGTACAGAAGATTTCTTGCATGTTCTGTATGTGCTCTGTATGTGTGCCATTTGCTATTTTCTCCAGAGGCAATAACAACCATCAAAAACACCTTTTTGACGTATCTGGCCGTGCAATGTCTGGCTTGCCATTATCTTTTATCCATAATAAGCTTGCACAAATAATAAATGATTCTGTTTTCCAGCATTAATTTACTCAAACTTTCAACCTGGGGGAGTAAACCAGAGTAAGAGACCAGAAAGTTCATGCTTGAACACAGTCTACTGGCTACATGACTAAGACCAAACGGTTTCCTTTTCTAGGACAACCTAAATTACAAAAATTATTATTGTATGAGGGGAAGGCCTCTAGGGTATAAGCGTTAGGATAGGCTAAGAAAAAAGCAATCAAGATATATAAAAGGTTCTGTTAAAATCAAGTGTTGACAACCAGTTACCACAGTCTTACAGGCGGCCTTGTCAATTGAGCTCAAATATTCATATGAACAAAAAATGTCACTCTCTTATGATAGAGTACACAAACCCTAAAATGGAATTTGTACCCTTTCAGGAACAGACTCAATTTCATTCATAAAGAGAGACACAAGAAAAGAACTTGATATTAACCAGCCTCTTTATGAATGTGCTGACATTTAAAAATGACCACAATCAGAAGTTGATTGAGGGTATTCAAACATTCAAAATAATCAATACAGGTTTAGAATAGTTACTAAGCACTCTAAATGAGCAACTGATGTAAGACTTTGAAGCACAAGAAAGTGTGCTTGGCAAGGCCTAAACTCAACCACAATATGTTCTCTGAAAAGCGTTACACAGGCCAAGACCTTACTGGATGAAGGACTTGCAAATTTCTTCTTTCCAACACTTCATCAAGCTTTTTGATTCTGTCATCAGCTTTCCCAAGAAAATCTTCCATAACAAGACCGGATTCTTCGTAGATTTGCAACATAGTTGCCTCTCCTCGCTCCTTTCTTAGGGTATCTAGAACATCAACAAGCATATTGAAAGCATCACCCGTCTCCAACAAACTTCCATGTTCCATGCCACCTTCCTTTAAAAGTTTACCCACTTCTCCAAGAGAAACCACACCTTGAGCTAGAAGCTTTCCAATTATACCTGCAAGGTAACTGGGTGCTCTTGGTACATCGAACATGGTATCCTCCAATGAATGCAGAACTGACTGGAATCTGCAGATAAAAATTTATATCAATACTCCTCAAGATTGAAACCCTTTAAGTCACTATCATCGTCAATTTAAACCATGCTTACAACATTCCCGTAGACTACCCCCTTAAAATTTAACCAATTCATGTTAAAATAGATCTGCTGTAAATTACCCAAAAAGCAACTCCAAACACTTCTGGCAAGATGTGGTACACATATTCCCTCCCTGGCACTTGTAAATTGGACCAAATGCTTAGAACAAAAGTTCCCAGGCAATTTGGAATCGAAATTTATACTATTTCGATTGACTTGAATAGCTTTTTAAAGTTCAAACTGCCTTCTGCAAAATGATTCATGAACACCCTAATATTCTTTGAAAATCTGGAATTGGGGCACACATTCTTACAGCAGCTAGCTAATAAATCAATGTAGAAATCTACAAATATTAACAATAAAAGTAACATATGATTAGGACCTTACAGACATTATAAATAAGATTGTTAAACAGCTTTCCATTGTTGTCCACTATCATATGATATTGGGCTCATACTCGATGTTGGAGCAATTTCAGGACCACAAAGATCATTTTTTAGCTGCCACGACTATAACATAAGCAAATTGACGGAGGAGACAACTTGTTTTTATATTTCATTGATCTAGAACTTGAGGAGACAACCTTGTTGCCACTTATCACTTTTGGGAAAACTTGGCCTTTGGGCTGTCAAACGGAGTATTGGGATCTCACCCCAACCTCCTAGAGTTAGAAGCATGTTAGAGACCCAACTCCCTTGGGTCCCAAACCCAAACTTGAGACTGGACGATGACTGGGCCTGTAGACTTGACCGGTGACTCGTGAACCTACATGGTTGCCACATGTCATGATCTAGGTGTGCACATGGCTTGGAGTCTCTCCTAGGAGGTATACAAGGGGAGGAGGACTCATTTGCCATCCATTCTATCTACCTAGGAGAAGGTGGATGGAGAGCGTGTGGATGAGTGCTAGCTTGAGGCAGGAGATGGCTGAGAGCCTAGGCAGTGGTATGGGACACTGTCTAGGATGGAGGTCGGATCCCGCTTGATACGGTCACAGGCTAGGGCACGGTGGGTGGACCCGGATTAGGTCCTATGGCGAACGTGAATCGTTCGGTCTCTTGTGGTTAACCGGCACCTGGAGGTTTGCAGTAAGTAAGAGTTATAACATATGGTATGAGAGCCACTGCATGCTGAAAGCAGGTGCGTTGATCCGAAGTGGATTTCTTGTATGTTTTGCATCATTTGACGGAATTCAATTCGGGCAAGAATTGTGTTTCTTACGCACCATTATGTTCCTTCTTTCCGCTGTTTTTTAAGTCTTTTTTAAGTTAAAAAAAGAAACAGTTTTAGGGGCCTCAGCGCTCTGCCACATGGCACTTTCCAGAATCCGAAAGGTGGCTGGGGGCAGCGGAATCTATGCAGGGAAGAAGAAGAAAAAACCAGCGATGAGGGAAAAATAATGTTCAAGAAAACTTGTGGTAAGGAGGGGGGGGTGTCTGGCCACCAGCTGGCAAGAAAACTGGTGGGTGGCCAGATTTGCTTATGTGGAGGAAAGGTGGCAAAGCAAAGCCACTTGGCAGGATATAGGGAGGCATACCTCTCCTATGCAAGTTTTCATGAGAATATGAGGTGGAGGGGGTGGTGCATCCTTCTTCTTCCTTGTTTTTATTCCTTATGGCAGCCATGGACAATACCATTTGGATTGTGAAGAGCCAGCAAGATTAGTCTTGTATCTACCTTCCTTGAGTTGCTTTTGATCTCTTTCAACTATCTCTTTCTTAAGTCACCTCTCTTGCTCTTGAGATATGGATCCTAATCCTACCACACAGCCTATGTCTCCTGCTCATGAGGCAATGGCATCTACCTCTACCATGGATTCCAATGCCTTGTTGCTAAGTACCGGAAGGGTACCTTTAATAGTGTCGTGGATGCCTTAAGCCGGATTGGAGAGGTTAAGCTTTTCTGAGATCCAATCTGAGTTATATCTGTCCTTAAGAGATTTGTGTAAGACCGATAGGTATTTCAGTCGTATTTGGCTAGACGTCCTGGCAAGTTCTTCTAGATCTAGTGATGAGCTTGGAATGCAAGATTCCAAGATTTCTCCTCAGAACAAGATATTAAGAGACTATTCCATAAAAAAATGGGTTACTTTTCCGGAATGGAAAGGTTTGTGTGCCAGAAAATGATGACATTAAGGCCCAAATCCTACATGAATGTCATGACAGCCCGTGTGCACGGCACCCTGGCTCACAAAGGACGCCTGACTTAATAAAAAGGAACTTTTATTGGCCAAACTTAAAAAGTCAAGTGGAGGCATATGTTATCAAGTGTGGACAATGCCAGGTTAATAAGCTGAAAGACTTAAGGCAGTTGGTTTACTAATGCCCTTGGAAATTCCCGAAAGAAAGTGGGAAAGTATTTCCATGGACTTTCTGGTTGGGGTACCTCCGACAGGGAAGCAAAATGATGCTATTTGGGTTATAGTTGACAGGTTAACCAAAATGGCGCAATTCATACTAACCAAGCAAACTGTCAAAGCTTCTGAACTTGCTCAACTTTTTGTTGAAAAGTTGTTCAGATTGTTTGGTTTGCCGAATGACATTGTTAGTGATCGAGATCCTAAGTTCACTGGCAAATTCTAGCAAACGGTCTTTGAGAAATTAGAGACCACTTTAAGTATGTAGTCATCAGATCATCCTGAATCAGATGGTCAGACAGAGAGGCCGAACCAGTCTATGGAAGATATGCTTCGAGCATATGTTTCCAAGAGACAGTTGAATTGGGAAACGTACCTTCCAATGATTGAGTTTGCGTATAATAGCACAAAGCACTCAGCGACGGGTTTTAGTCCATTTTCTCTGAAAATGGTTTCCAGCCTAGGGCTCCCATTTCAGTGGGCCTCAAAGGCCTAAAGGTTAAAGCAGCAATAGATTTCCTGCATGACATGCAAGAAATGTTGCTTGTTGCTCGCGAGAACGTAAAAGCTCAGGATAGAGCCCAGTTTTACGCCAATCAAAAGCCACAACCTAGGGTGACAAGGGGGCATGGATATATCTTAGAATCCCAAAAGACTCTAAGGTATTAAAGACTGGAAAATGTCCTAAGTTATCACCAAGTTATGCAGGACCATTCCGTATATTAAGGTTCATCCAATTTTTCACATTAGTCATTGGTGGGAAGGATGACTTGATACTTTCAGAGGACTTAGTTCAACTTCAGGACCTAACATCCTTTGTACCTACAGAACAACAGGCCATTGTTGATGTACGTCAACGTGGGCTCAGAAACCGGCAGGTGACTGAGTACTTGGTTCGTTGGAAAGGAAGTTCCGAGGACGATGATACTTGGGAAAAAGAACATGACCTTAGATTGAGATTCCCAGATTTTCCTTCCTTAGATAAGGAATTTTTTAAGGAGAAGAGAATGTTAGGGACCCAACTCTCTTGGGTCCCAAACCCAAACTTGAGACTGGACGATGACTGAGGGCTTGTAGACTTGAACGGTGAATCGTGAACCTGCATAGTTGCCACGTGTCATGATCTAGGTGTGCACATGGCTTCGAGTCTCTCTCCTTGGGGGTATACAAGGGGAGGACTCATTTGCCATCCATTCTATCTACCTAGGAGAAGGTGGATGGAGAGCGTGTGCACGGCCAAGATGAGTGCTAGCTTGAGGCAGGAGATGGCTGAGAGCCTAGGCAGTGGTATGGGACACTATCTAGGATGGAGGTCGGATCCCGCTTGATACAGTCACAGGCCAGGGCATGGTGGGTGGACCCGGATTAGGTCCTATGGCGGGGTGGAACATGAATCGTTCGGTCTCTTGTGGTTAACCGGCACCTGGAGGTTTGCAGTAAGTAGGAGTTATAACAAATCCCATGACATTCCTAGAGTTAGGAGCAACAGAGGGCATGACAGTGTTAATGGCATGTGCATGCAAACAAGACCTAAGCCTAGGTCCCTATGGTACATGCATGCTAGAACTAGGCACACATGCATGCAATCCATGCATGCAGACCAAGTTCCGTACAGTGGTAGTTACACTCAATGAGGTGTCATGACACATGGCACCAGTGCATGCCATGAGCCTACATTGGGTTCAAGGGCTCCTCTGTATATAGACGGAGGACATGGCTGGTATTTAGTTGCCCTTCAGTTGTTCAAAGACCGTAACACTGGTATCAAAGCCTAGCGAATAGATCATGTGGGTTATTGTGAGATCTATCCACGATCTACCATAGCAATTTCTCCTTGGACCTCAGCTCTAGCGACTGATAGGCAGTTTGATTTTTAGACGTAGAGGATCTAATTTTTTTCAGCGATCAGAGCGGGAGAGGATCAAAGTTCCAGCCAGCATTCAACCTGAGGTAGCAATCAGCAGTGAGAGAACAAGAGACATCGTTCTTCCATCAACAAAGGAAATTGGCCTCAGTGATCCCAATAGTCAGCAGAGAAGGGCTCCAGTAAAGTTCCCTCATTCGATGCAAAATTGGCACTATGGCAGTTTATCCTAGATTTGCCTGCAAATTATCAGCTTCAGCGAAAGAAAAGCTCCGCTCTATTGTTTTCCAGCATAAGCATATTGTTCAGAGCTAGTTTGAAGGCAGCCCCAATTGAATTTGGCAAACACATCCTTGCAGTTTCAGTATACATTTTGGCAAACCTAGCACCCAGTTGAAAATGGAAATTAGGTGTAATCTCTTCAGGAATTTTATACATGATTCCCTGTGGAATCAGTGGAGCTGTTTCAATCAATCCTGTCTCAGCTGTTAGGCGCCAATTTGCTCCAGGTCTAGCGCATGCTCTTGAGGGAGTCCAGCACAATTTCTTGGCAGAACTCCAGCGTTTATTTTCTTGGGCAATTCCAGTAATTTTCTCCAACCAAATCTGGGGAAATTCTAGTAGTACGGTAGGCAGCAGGCTGGAGTTTCAATGATGTAGCCAGGCAAGAACTTTTCATTTACTATTCAATTTGGAGAATGGTCTTAGCTGTAAGTTAATGACCTTCGTGTGAAACTGTTAATGTTACTATCGTTAGAATATTTGTAAATGAACCTTTTATATTATCTGGGTTGACAACCGGTATAATAAGTGACCAGGATAGTAAGTTCACAAGTAGTTTTTGGAGGTTTAATCTGGAAAGTATGCTCTTTAATCTGCAGACCTTTGACACAAGTTAGGCAGTTCATTAATGGTTTGTTGATCCTAGAGTTCACCTATAGTATTATTAAACATGCAGCAACAAGATACAACCCATTAAGATGATGGATGAGTACCTTCCAATCCTATAGTAGTACTAAACATGCAGCAACAAGCACTTCGATGCAGGTGACAAGGTTTACCTACGAGTCCCAGAGATCCCAGAACTCTGAAGACCGGCATTAGTGTCAAACTATCTCCAAGGTATCATGATCCATTCACAATAACTCAGAAAGTTGGAGAAGTTTCTTACAAATTAAAACTACAAGGCTGTAGGTTTTTTCCAGTTTTTCATGTAAGTAGATTAAGAAAAGCGTTATCTAGATCAGAGAGCCTTGTAGAAGCTTTTAGAAGTATTCCAATCTAAGTGCTTCATTTACTTACGAGACCCAATGAAGGCCTTTTTCCTCCATGTGGCATGTACGTTGTTACACCTCCAATGCTCCCCCTTTGCAAGCATCGAAATGTGATTGATTCCTCCTTTCTACACCACCAATGAAGGGCTGTAGAAGGGCCAACTCTGATACCATGTTGGAAAATTTGGTCATAGGAGCATGCAAACCTCTTAGCCATCCACGAAATGTGAGGAACCCCAAAATAAGTACTAGGGGACACTCAATACATTTTCAACATCATTTATATGCAGTCCAGTCTAAGTGCCCATTTGCTTATGGACCCAATGAGGATCTTTTGCCTTTAAGCGGCAACAACATCTTCCAAAATTATCGACATGTAGATATCGATCCACCATTGGAGAGATATTCTTTTATGAATCCATCATGATCTTGTAATCGAAAGGTAGCTTCAGCAATCATCTCTGAATCACGGTAACGCTGCACACCCTGAGAAATGTTACACAAACTGTGGTTTGAAAAAAGAACCAGCCTGTTAGGTTTTTTTATGCCCCCAGTCCCGAGTCCTAAACACTGCATTGGGGGAGGGGGGGGGGGGGGGGAGAGAGAGACTATTGGAGGAAACAAACATTGTCAACAATAAGATCCAAGAGTTGGCTCAGTTTGTTAGCTTGGCATCCAAAGGTTCTTTGGCTCCAGATTCAAGCCCCCCCTTGGAAACTAAAGTGCATTATCACGGAGTAAACAAACAAAGTTGGGTCAATTGGTTAGCTTGGTATCCAAAGTTTCTTTGGTCCCAAATTTGTGCCCCCTTGGAAACCAAGATGCATTATCAAGTAATCCAACATGGTTGGCTCAGTTGGTTAGTTTGGTCTCAGGTTCAACCCCCCCTTGGAAACCGACATGCATAAGTAACTTGGCATTCTAGCTAAAACATTCTACATCCATTGTCAGCCTTCTACTGACTATGGATAACAAACCTATCTGGATGGACCAAGACGATCAGAAGCATCCATCATCAAATGTACCGTAACAACTGAATGGGCCCAAAAAACTTGCAAAACTCCTGAATTTTTAGCAACTTTTCTAGGTTTTTTTCACTACATAAAGTGTGCTATATTATCAATCACCCCAAACCAACCTCATAGACAATGCCTACCATCTGGGTAGTGTACTAAAAGTTGTAGGAGATGCAAAGAACCACCAAAAAAATAGATCCCAAGCTCTCCAAAGGGACCATGAAGCACAAAAAACAACTACAATTAGTGACCAGAAGGATATATGCAATGAATAACATACTTGTGCCAAAGACAAAAACAGCCAAATAGAGGGCCATGCTTGATGCAACCAAGCCAATGGTCCAAGTTGAACCACAATAGTTGCCACCATACTATTGTCGGATACGAGTATGTGAAAGGTGCTAAAGTTTTGCATAGGAGTATTTGCTAAAAAAACACATATGACTTCTACAATATTACAAATTTTTTATGTGATGCTTTAGCTACCTCTGAGTACAATAAAACATAATAGGAAGTTCCATAGTTGCACAGAAACGCGTTTCTAGGCAAACACGTTTCTGGGACAGAAACGCAGAAAAAAAAAAAACTTATGCAGGAGGATAGATGGGGGGAGGGTGGCCAGCTTGACTTAAACTCTGGAACTGACATGCTAAAATGATGGTACGCTTCTTAATTATCTTAAAGGGTGGGGGCAAAACCAACTGGGAATCTCTGAACAAATTCACTTTTTTCTGTTTCACGGCACCAGCTAAGCATTGGAAAGAAAGAGAACAGCCTGATACATGTCAACGTGAAGGTTCTTTGAAGTTTAACAATTCTTTAGCATCACAGATTTGAATCTCCTATTTCATATTCAAAAAAGTAGAATAGGTACTATGCAGATGGTCTGTGTACAAAAGACTCTGCAATTCAAGTTCCAGGTATTCGTTATGTTAACTCCTTTGGGTCTATCAAAAAGTTCAGGGAAAACTAAGATTTGATATATGCAAAAACTACCTTGGCATAGTAACTGCTCATTATCGATGCAGTGATTTGACAGGAAATGGAACACATTTCCATAGAAAACTTTTAACCTTGATAGAATCCAACAGGCATTGTTGCCCCCAAACTGGACCACATTGTACCCGAAACATTCGGCAACCTACATAAATGAACTGGCCTTAATAAATGCTTTAATTTGATACCCCTATTGCCCACCAAAAAAAAATTAAAAAAATTCAGAACGCGATTCTGAAACGCATTTTCAGAAGCGCAGTGCAACAAGGAACATACAGCAAGACTCAAAATTATGTTTGTGACTTGATATTGTATTACACAACTCATAGATATTGTATTACACAACTCATAGATAAGATTGCTCTTTGAGTTTCAAAGGAATTTTGCTAATCAAATGTCTATTCACCCAATAAACGAAGTATAAATAAAAAAACACTTATGTTCACCTTCATATGATAAGAAACAAAAAAGGTCAACCTTCAATTTTTTGAGAATTCCACTTTAAAATAAAATAGAATCAAAAGTCAATGTTATGTCTAGGATGGTACGTGACATAACCAGAAAGACATGCAAATCTTCAACCTTCTAGAGTTGACCCACAAAGTCTTAGACAACCAACTTCATCATTCATATTGTGGACAAAATGCATGACATCCCTACTCACTTCTTCAATGCCCAAGACTAGGCGAAGATCAAATGTGTACAAACATATCTCCACATGACCTTTCATACATTTGTGAAAAAACCTACATATTGAGTTTGTGTCAAGGTGAAGGCTGGACTCAATCGTGAAGATGAAGGCTGGACTCGATCATGATGAACACCACCACAAAAGAGCAAAGGCAATCAAATTGCCAACCCCACTGCACATATAAGGGACAAGCCTCACGAGTCTGACGCATGCTTTGCTTCTATGTAAGGCTTCACTTTTTATAGATTACTACTTTTTTTGCTCCTTTTTATGATTTGGTGGTATAAAGTTGACGTTGACTGTCAATTTTCCACAATTTCTTGTTTGCACCAATGTTATTTAGGTATTTGATTTGTTTTTTGTTACCTTGCGATTTTTAGTATGCCCTGAACATCAATTATCAAAATTTCTAGACTCGATTATCAAAATGGTATTTATGCCCTGAACATCGATTATTTTTACATGCTAATTTTTTGTATAAGTGACATTCTGTCAATGAGCTTACAAGTTCAAATTCTAACTTTCGTCGTGCCGATTTTTTGCACATGTATTGATAACCATAAATTGAATTGATTGAGCTTACAAATTCCAATTTTAAAGTTTTGCATGTTGAATGTTTGTGCACATGCATTGATAACCAGAACTAATAACCAGCAAAGAATTCAATTATTAAATTGGATTAGGATAGTATCTTCATTATATACAATCGCCGATCCTATTAGCTTGAATACTCCCTCCTTTGATTATTTCTCATGGATTGATAACCAATTGAGTATCAAGAATAAGAGAACCCACAAATACCCAAAACCAATGGATCTAAAGAAGAATAGAAGTTAATACCCGAAACTGTCCTTTTAAGAATTCAAATACCGGCACCGAGATAGTCGTAGGACCAACCACACACATTAGGTGGCAACACCATGAACGCGCCTAAGTATAGACCCGTCGATGTGAAAGGATTCATAGTACCCCATATCATGAACATGAAAAGACAAGTATACAGAGAAGTTCTATAACAAAAACAATGCTTGCATGGGCATAGAAACCCAAAGATCAATTGCATGTACCTCATCACACTAGTCCCATGGCTTCACTCTCAAGTCTAAGTATTAATCCCATAGTGATTTTTTGAAAATATGCAATGGGTAGTATCGCACATTTGATGTGAGATTTCTACGCAAAATTGAGTGGATGCATTTTCCTCTTTTCTCTTACAATTATTCATATCCAATTCAGTCCACCTAAAATTTCTAGTGATCAAGAAATTACAAAGTCATATTTGGGTCGTATTACATTTTGGATTTTACTTAAAAAAAATTTGTTCAAGAGCTTAATAGATCTTCGCATTCCTTATCTTGAATAATCTTACAATACTTAACAGCTCATCAATACATTGGGTTTCTTCTCAGCCTTTTTGGCACTGTAGGCAATACTCCAATTCTACTCCCATATGTATCGTCTAAGATACTACAAAGTGTCTAGTGTATTATATGCTCAAAGGATAAGTGCTTTCTACTTGAGCCGAATATTGACCAAACTAGACAAACAGTTTCAAAATTGATATATATGGTGACACCAGTTGTGGGGAACACTTATGTGGTTAAGAATGATAGGCAGTGACGATATTACCATCAGAAATTTGTAGCGATCACTATTATTTGTTTAGTTCTCTCATGTTGTTGTTTCTACCAATCTTTTGTTATACAATATTATTTTCAATTTGGTTTAGTTCTTTTCATTTTGTTGTTCGAAGACATACTACATTCCCACAGTATGAACTATGAACACATCTTCCATCGTGTATACCTTTGGGTACCTCACAAAGATATTTAAACATCGTTCTTACTTTCTTTCTTTCTCACAATTAATGGTCCTCCGATAAAAGCTACATGGAAAATTGTCAAGGCCATGTTTGAAACTTTCATTACGTATGGAATTCTAAATATAAAAGATTGTTTATGTGAGCTTAGTATGAAGGAGGATAAAGTATAATTGATCGACTGAGCACTTGACAAAACATCAAAAATATTGACGAAAACATGGAATTGTTGGAAAGAAAATTGACAAAAGATTTTCCACCAATTACATTATAATGTTTTGTACTCTTCTATCAAAATTAGTCTTTTCCATCGAAAATCTTTGGAAGAGTTACTACAAGAACAACAAAGACTAGGAAATAAACAAGAAGGGCTGTACGAGAAGCTCTTACAATCAAAACATGGGAATTTTGTGGAGGATGTAACCAATAACCACGATATTTATGAGGAACAATGCAATTATGAGCTGATAATTGTTGAAGTTGATAGTCATGATAAAGTTGGTACATTGAATTTGAAGAACCACAACAAAGGGGGGGGGAATGTATCTAGCAGACAACCAGTGGCTCTCGCCAATAGGATGTCGGGGGCCCCGAGCATGGGAGCGTCCTGAGGCCACACACCATTTGTGCATTGGAGATTGGAATTTTAACGGCATACACTCGTCATCTATCATTGGAGATCTTATAGACTTCATTACAGAGAGAGGGACATACTATTCTTTATGGAGACACATGAGAGCCAGGTCAGGGGACTACCTACATTCTCAGGATACAGGTGGGATTCAGTGTACAAGACAAAGGCGAGATCCACAAATGGCAAAGGCTCACATGGGGTCGCATGCCTTTACAGAGAGTCCCTACATTCGAGCATGGAGTTCATCAGACGTGATGATTTAGCATGGTTTATCTAGATATACCTCATAGGACATGGTATTGGTTTGGATAGGGATCTCTATATTGCAGCTTGCTATTTTCCTCCAAAGTCCTCTTCCTTTGCAAAGGGCATTGGCTCTCCTTATGCTAATGTTTTTGCCGACATTATTAGATTTTCAGATTGAGGGTATGTTCTTCTTATTGGAGACTTTAATGCCAAGACTAATGCATGACATGTTGACTTTCATGATGCTGCTGACCAATTACCATGCGGGCTATTGATTGTGTTGAGACAGGAATTACTAGGACATCCACCGACACCTTGAAACCTATCACTGGCTACGGTGAGTATCTATTACAGCTAGGTGAGGCCCACGAGTTAGCCATCTCGGATGGCCTAGCTTGCTGGTCGAAGTCGAGCAGCTATACTTGTCATCCGAACAATGGTGGACATAGTATTGTCGATTACCTCATGGGGTCACCAACCCTCATCCCATTGATCTCACAATTCCAAATCCTCCCCACCATCCTCTCCAATTTTTTCTATCCTTCCACTTGGGTTCTATTTCGACCTCACAAACCCCGCCTCGCCCCAATCTTAACCGTGCGCCCAGATATACCTTCTCCCATCCTTCCATTGTTACTTACCAGCATGCCATCACTTCGTTACTCCATCATTTTCCATATGACCGCCCATTGGAATCACAGGCCAACTTCCTCACCGCTTCACTTCATAATGCTGCATCACTATCCTTTGCATCAAAACCCTACCGAGGACCATTAAAGTCTTCTTGTCTTATTAGACCTCCTTGGTTTGATGATGAGTGTCGTTCCTTGCATCTCCAAGTTGCCCATGCTCGTCTACATGAACGACTTGCTCTTCATACTGCCCGCCGCACTCTTCATCGTACACGCCGCCATAAAAAAAGTGCCTACGAAGAACGGGAAGGGAAACGCCTTATCGACTGCTTATTCGGCTCCTCCACTGGCGCATTTTGGCGTGAGTTCATCCCCCGTTCTCCACCACCTCTTATCAAAGACTTACATATCTGGACTACCTATGCCACTTCACTATACAATATACCCACTAACTCACCCATCTCCATCTCCCCCTAACCATGTGACTTTACTTCTTTCACCTCTGATATTGTCCTAACGGCCATCAAGAGAATGAAAACCCACCGCACCAGAGACACAGGAGATCTTGAAACTGAATTACTAATCCATGTCGCAGACTTGCTTTCACCTATCCTTGCCATTTTGCTAAATCATGCGGTTGTATCTAGCTTTCCTTCCACCTCATGCACCAATAGCATCCACTCCATCCACAAAAATGGTGACCCCCATGAATCCGGGTAATTATCGTACTATCATGAACGGGCATGTTATTGCGAAACTATATGGCGCCAAGGTTGCAATCCGCGTTCCGGAACGCGATCCAGGATTTCCCATTAGGGTTTCCTGGAACGCAAACTTTTTTTTTTTGTATAGTTGCCAATATGGGTATCATGTGAAAGGATATCAAAAAAGCAATTGTTATGCAGATCTGTTGCTTGGTTTCAGATGGCTGCGGGCTACATTGATTAGAAATCTGGAAATCAGTAGATGGTTTAAGAAAACTGGCTGCATTTTCATATGGTTTCAGAAATTTGGACTGTGTAGTTTGCCGACTGTTTCGGGTGCGAAACACCAAAAAGTGTGTTTTCACTCAGGGAGTTGGAAGGCCAAATCATGAAGAGGCCTTACCGTCGGGGCCGAGGTCTACCGGCAGCCCCCGGAACCCACCGTTGGGGGGTGTTGCCCCCCAAAGGCTACCGCCCCCCGGACCCCCTGTTTCAGCTATTCCAAAAAAAGTAGACAATTCCTGCCAATCTAAGGAAGGCTCCTTCTAACTCTTTCTAACATTTTCTAACAGAAAACGGAATCAGTAGATCTGCAAACCATTGGCATCGGAACACCATTCAAAACTGATTTAGTTAGTATTAAACTCAAAAAAAAAAAAAAAAATTGGCCATTACTCCTTTTTCCACCAAAAAAAAAAAAAATTGGCCATTACTCCTTTCGCTGACATTCCAGATCGCACGATCCGGAACGTTTTTGCAGCGGATCGCGATCCGCTGCAACACAGTATGGCACCATTCTTCAGTCGGCAATCAGTTCTGAGGCTGAGATCAGGCGACTGCATGCTTTAGGACATGCTAGTTTTCGAGCTCACTATTCCACTACTAACCATGTCTTCACTCTTTGAGCTATCATCAAGAAAGCCAGACATAAGAGACAGAGGGTTTACTATTGTTTTGTTGACTTTACGAAAGCCTTCAATTTTGTCCCACGCTCCCTTCTCATCCAAAGATTACATGACCTTGGCTTCTCCAGTGACACTGTTCTTGTAGTGATGGCACTTTATGAGAGAGTTCTTGGCTGCTTTTGGAGCGATACAGGCGTGTCAGAGCATATCTGGAGTACCATTGGGGTGAAGCAAGGTTACTCCCTCTCACCCACCTTATTCGGATTATACATTGATGAGCTTGAGAGAGTCATTGAGCAGTGTGGGGATACAAGATGCAGTCTTGGGGATATTCTCAATGTTATCCTACTTTATGCAGATGATGTGGCTCTAGTCTCCACGACTAAAGAAGGCCTCTAGAGATTAGATAGGCCTTTGTCCCACATCAGATCATTCTCGCGAGTTTGAAGTCCCACCTGTACAACTCAATGCTATCTTCCGACTTATCACATATATACAGCGTGTCGGAGGCTAGAGCATTTCCCATGGAGGAGAAGGGATACACACAAAAATCACCTCGTCACAGTGCCTTCACAGTCATGGTCACCGACTATCTTGGTTTTCTCAGGCTACTCATTTACTTGACATGTCAGGCATTTCTATCTTAGACCTTCCAGCAGGCACTCATGACTACATCGAACGTCTCCTATATCAAGCATATCTCAGATGAGCTTGGCAGGGCCAGTCGAGGGTTAAACTCGACTCGGACCCATTTCCTGGAGTTGGATATAGTTGGGTGGTTCCCTACGCTACCACATGACTTGAACGCAGGATTGTTTCATGGTTTGAGATTCTCATTAGGCCAATTCCATGTTTCATCACATCAGCTCGAGATTGACTGGACGCTTCCAGGGTACCCCCGGGAGAAGAGGATTTGCCAGTTATGTTCTCTATGTAAGGTAGAGTCCGAGGATCATTTCCTATTCAGATGCCCAATCTATTATGAGATCAAAGGACGTTATCATTGCCTCTTCCGAGATGCTCCTGTCACATTGAGATCCATTCTCCAGCTACTTGGGAGCTGAAATTTACTTCCTCTGTCACCACCTTATTGCTTTGATGTACACGTCAAGGTAGCTACAAGACTAGAACCTTAGCTTTGGACTTTGATGCCATTGGTCCCCACATTAAAAATGACATTTTCTTGAACATTAGGGCTCGACACAACATCTATAATGATAAACATACATCAAACAAATGAATCAAAACACAAATAAATAAAGCAATCAATACATAAGGTATCAACCACAAGGTCCTTAGCGGGGATAAAAGTAGGAAACTCAACAACATTCAATTCAACAAGATTATGGTATTCATTGATGAGGTTTGGCAAATGAGAAGCTACTAGTCACCATGCTCCATTTGGCTTATGTGCTCCTTGGATTGATGGATCACGAGGGTGGCACCATTGGCCTTATCTTTGTGCTCATAGACACCATTGGTAAAGACCCTTAGAAACCCCTTCTTTCCTATGACAAATATTGACATATTCCACTAGCTTGTTTTGACAAGATTTGAGTGTACTATCCGATGTTAACTTCTTTAATGCACTTCTTTGTTTTTGTTATAAAATGTTGCACATTGAGAGATTATAATTGAGGAGGTGGAAGCGAGTCCCATCAACGAGTCATATAATTGCATATTAGCTCCAACACCTCTAGCTATTCAAGTGCCAAGAAAGTGGCATGGAGCTTGTTACATGAATAGAGTGATGAATTCAAACAACATCACTACCCTCTTGATCAAGAAAGGCCAATCTTAAATCAATAGCAAGGCATTTTTGCATGGCCTCAAGCCAAGGAGTGTGAATCAACACTACTTGCTATCACATAGTGGAGAATCTTTACAACCCTGCACCTCCCTTGAGGCAACTGGAGACTCGCATATTTTCTTAAAATTGTTAAACATCTGTGTACAAGCGCAACCAAAGAACCTAAGCACTTATTCATACAAAGACGCACAACATGTATCTTATTGACCATGTGAGGGATTGGTGCTTTTGCAAACCCAAAAATGAAGCTCGCTTGAAGCCCCATAGATAGCACCACAAATCTAGTTAAAATAGATCAAGTAAATTATTCTTTTAGGACTTGCTACTACACTTTCATCCAGGCATACCATACTTTCAATGAATCTTGATTCTATGGCTTTCAAATTAATTCTTGCTTTCAATCACAGGGCCAATGTGTAAACTTTGTTCAAATTTTCAAAACTCCTTGCCTTCTTCCACATTTTGTCAAAATCTTTACAATTTTTCCAAATCGTTTGGCAAGAGCTTGCTTCAAACTTCTAAACACAAATTTAGGGTGATTTAAATTGATTCAATTCAAATCTCCATAGGTACCTTGCTAGGTGCAGCATGTACTACTAGCCAACAAGCGAGAGGCAATAGAGTCTAGACAATGTGGCAGAGACACATGTAGATTCTTTTATTTTGATTTGTAATGTTTGTAGTCTCCAACCTTCATAGAATGTATGTTTGACAAATTATCTCGTACAAGTTTTCTTATTTGTGCAATTTCACTTACAAGCTTGCTTATTTCTCAATTTCACTTACAAGGGGCTAAAAACGGTAGCTAACTCGTCACATGCTCCTAACTTTGCAAGGCAACCCTATAGAATCAAGATCAAGCTCAGCTCAAGCTCAAGTGCCAATAGAGCCCAAGGCAGCCCATCAAGCAGTGAGAGAGGTAGAAGACCAAGATTACAACCCAATTTCCTGTCGTCTCCAAAGAGGGCTGCATATTCAAGCATACAATAGCAAGTCTAAGTAGGAGGCCTAGATTTGAACATAGTGTAGCTAAGATGGTATATGAATCCAACATTTTGTAAAGCCCACCCAAGTCCAATACATCTTGTGACTGAATATTATCTACCTATCATCTATTTCAAGTTCTTGGTTATCATGTTATGGATGCTAATCATATTAATGTCATTTTATTATAGCTACAATTTACTATTCCACGTAGTAGACCATAGCAAACCATTCATTCGAATTTCAATGTCCATTTTGTTTCCATCAAGTATGTTCCAGGTTCCAATCAGCTTACTAATGTTCGATAATACTCGCTAACCAATCTTTGATCAAGTGCTTCTTCTATGGTAGTTTCAATTGGCTGTATGGTTTTCTTCATTTTCAAGTCGTTACCACTTTGAGTGCTTGCAATTGTTTAATAAAGATAATAAGATTTCTATATGTGTTGTACTTGGCTCTTTCTGATAGCCTTCATCACTGTCAGGTGTTTTGAGCTTTCCCTAAGACCATGAACTGCAAGTTGAATGATTACTAGGCTTGCTTATAATGTAATGACACGGATTTGCATTTTACTTCGCAATTGTGACATGTATTCATGTTTAGTGGAATGTATGAGCTTATCTTGATGGATCAAGGGTTTGAAAGTGTATTAGCTGTACTCAATAGGGATAAAAGAATGTTGTGAATGATTATGTTACAAAGAACAACAATGTACAACTACTAAAAGACCATAAATGACTTTTCAATCTGCTCAAAGCAAAGTCTCCAATAGAATAGAACTATTTCTTAGATAATGTACATCAAATTCTGTCTATGACTATCCTTTCACTTGTGCTCCAAAAGTAAATGTAAGACCCCACAACAAAGAAAACTTGATAGATAGTGCATCAGAAGAACTTGCTACAATGCATGGGCAAGCCCTTAACTTGTTATATTAATCCTACATCAACAGAAGAACTTGCTACAATGCACGGGCAAGCCCTTAACTTGTTATATTAATCCTACATCAACAGAACCACATGGTTATATCAAAAAATGTCTCAATGCTGATAGTAATCAGATAGCTATTAGATTGCAAAGTAAACACAAAAGAGAATGACATCTACCCCTGAACAAGGTGCTCGCGAGTCAGTAATGGTCGCTCCATCCGCCGAAGATAAATAAGCAGCCCAACCAGACAATCCCTTTCAATGTCTTTCTTCTCCAAAGTGTCAGAAACCCAGATTGATACCATTCTGGAATGGAACTGTGGTGCCTTTAGGTCATCCACACATTGAGCAGCTTCCTTCAGGTCCCTAGCACTATAAAAGGCCATGGACATAACTCTGATTACTTGATCAGCGAACTGATTAGAAACCATACTAGATTTAAGTTATGTACCTGGGTAATATAGCAACTATCACATTATCAACGAGGCATATGCCAACAAATATGGATGTGAACAAGCAATGCCACAAATCTGCCTCCTGGAAACTTGTAATTCAGAAGATAAGAGAAAAGTATAAGAACTTCACCTGTAGTACTCAAGCATAGTTAATTTACACCTCTTTATCAGGTCCTGCTCGCTTGGCAATTGAGGTGAAGAAGGGACCGAATGTGAATAGACTGCAGAAGGTGGAGTTCCAGGTCGGGAGGGCATACTAATTGATCTATCAGAAAAGCTTCGATCGATACCTCGTAAGTCCCTTCCATAACTCGGTCCATATCGATCTGACGTGTAAGGCCTTTCCAGTAAGGATCTTTCAGCTGTTAAATGCATCCTATCAGCACTTGAAGGCCTCAGTGGAAAGTCTTCATGATGCCTGCCACCATAAACTCCTCTGTCTGTCATCATACCAGCATTTAATCCCGAGTGAATTGGCCCCACACCAGCACGCCTTGAATCACTAAGCATGACCGATGGGACATCAGCTAATGCACTTCGACCTGAAGCTGCAGGAGGTTGGCTACGAATCCCAAAGCCTCTGCCTAATCCTCCTTGTGGAACAAGAGTAAAAGTTCCTTCATCATTTAGCTTCTGCATCAATGGCATAGGCATTGTTCTACTTTCCATCACTGACCTGTCATCCATCCTGAAATCTTGGCCATAAGGACCATGTGGGCCTCCTTGGACTCCACGTACTCCAAAAGGCAGACCGGCACCAATGGGAGCTGAGAGGAAAGGCCCAGGACCACGTGTAGGAAAATCATTCATGGAGACAGGTCTTCTGTTAGACCCTCCCATGCTTGGTACACGCGTCATACGATCACGGTTAGAAACACCTTGCCTCTCCTGAGCCGCGTCTCTATGCACCTCATCGATTTTCTTGGGCCCTTCAACCTTTCGCCTTTCTTGCCATCCATTTCTTCGTAGATCAATGACATCCTTTAACATAAATCGGAGCCTAGAAGAAAGTTTTTTATTGCTAGATAGATCGTTCATTCTGTCAAAATATGCATCTAGATGCGCCTTTGCCTTCGGATGATCTATAATGCGACCTATAGTTGTCATCAGTTTGCAAAGAGCTTCTATGTCCTCTTCCTCAGGATTCTGATACTCTCCTAACAGCTTTTTGATACATTCATGCATAATACGTTCTGTCAGCATGCTCTTTTTGTAAAGCTCCCCAATGAAACGAATATTCCCAAGCATCCGCCTTCTAGCTCTTACCTTTTTCTCTTCTCTTTCTTCTTTTGTAAGTATAATTTGGCCATCCTCTTCCTTTTCAGCTTCTTCTTGCTCTCTTTCTCCTCGTTCAAATTCTTCTTGACATTTGTTCAAGAGTACTCGTCTAAAGGTGACTTTTACACCATTTTCATTGAATTCCGGTAATTCCTGTGCGAGCTGAACACAGAACTTTGCATACATCTCACAAAACGTGGGCTCCATCAGTGCTTTGTCAAAAATTTGAGATATCACTTCCCTCAGAGTAGCTGCTGTCTCAATCTTCACTTCCTTTACTTGTTCGAATAGGCGGTCAAAGTTCTGCGGTGTGAGTTTGTTCAAAATTGCCTTGATTTGTCTTTGTTTTAACTGTTCTTCATCAGACACTTTACCAATTTCATATTTATTCTCCGCCTTGTGAATAGTTGGCAAAGGAGTTTGTGGGGAGGGAATAAGTCCCTTTTGAGAACTTGGGGCACGCTCCCATCTATCTGCATCAACACCACTTGGTCTTGGAACTGGACCTAGTCCCATCACGTGAACAAAGGGAGGTGGCCCAGGCATGTGACCTATCGTCATTGGGGGTGGCACAGGCATACCAAGACGAAGTCCAGGAGGCATTCGTGCTATCAAGCCAATGTTTGCATTCTGCCCTGGTCGAAAAACACTGTAAGGGGCTGCCAAACTAATGTCTCCGCGGAAGTCTAAAGATCCAGCAGTTGGAACAACTCCTGGAAGTTTTGCCCATCTATCTTCATCGCCCAAGCTCCCTCGTCGCTCGAGTTGAGAACCAGTGCTGGATTGATGGTCTAAAGACCTTTCCAAATTTAAGGATGCTTCCCTTGCAGTTAAACTGGCAGTTGCTTCAGGAGTCAAGACGAGACCACCCAAGGAAGGATGAAGTCTAAATTCAAATGGCAATTCAAGGGACTGATCCCTGAAGGTTAATAAAAAGTCCCTTGTATACTTGTTCATGGTATTGACATGATTTCCCATATCAGAACCCTTTTGCAATAAGGCATCTTTTCCTGAAATGAAAGTGGTATTTGGAGTTGGGAGCTCAGCGGCATCTTCCCAATCATCCAGTTCCTTTGACACGTTCTTCTCCAGAGGCTCGAAATCGTCATTGGGCACTTTTATTTCCTTAAAATTTGCACCAGGCTGCATTATTGGCTTTGCATCATCTCTCCTTTTATCTTCTGGTGCTTTATACGCATTATACAGATCTGCTGTTGATCCTGCAGCATCAGCTTTGGCAAGAAGCTCTTTCTTTTTCTTCTTTTTACTTCCTTGCTTTGCTTCCTGAACTGCATGGCTGGAATTTGAACACAAAGGCTGCTGCTCCACCAAGCTACTTCCACCCTGTTCCGCTGAAGCCTGGCGGTCAATCATATGAACCGAATTAGCAACTGGAACAGTACGGACAGAATCCAAGTGTTTGCTTGCAGAACCTACATCAACACTTAGAGGTGGTTGACCAGCTTTCAAACTTGTCAAACTATGCTCTTCAACGTGCTTATGTCCAAGCTTTCCATATGAAACAGGACTTTGTCCCACAGGATTAGAACTTGGTTTTCCAGCAGTTTCACTTATAATCCCTGAGGAAATTTTTGAACTAGGGTAAGCCTCCATAGGATCAATAGCTATCGAAACCTGTGTTGAGTCAGTGTCTATAGCGTCCAATGTCGAAAAAGTCCTAGCTCCAATCTTCTCCAACTTCAACTCTCGTGCCTGAATGGAAACATCCCCACCTTCATTGTCTAGATTGAGATCTGAAGGCTGATCAATGTAACAAACTTTCAACATCAGAACTAATCATAGGTATAATTGTAACAATTTCTGTATGAAAAAATCTGTAAAAGTAACAAGCAGGTAGCCACAGAATCAACACAATTTACTGGTTTAATAGAAAGTGAGGACCCCAATATTCAAAAGTTCAGAAAGTTTACGTCTTGAGAGAAATAATCAGATACTAGATTCCAGGTTTGACTTAATGCAGACAACATGTGAACACAATGAAGACTCTGCTTTCTGCATTCAGCAAGAACATTAAACAGACGAACATGCATATTGGAAAACAACCATAATAGACTTTGCAGCTTCATCCCTAACTTCTTTAGGTATGCACTGGCTGTGCCAGTAAGGAATCACAAAAGTTCATGTACAATTTTGTGCTTTACGCATGTTCAAAACTTGTTTTATTCACCTATCATAACCTTGTGGCCATCAAACCTTAAGTTGCTGTTTTGTAATGTCTTGAGAATATCAATTAGAGATGCTCCTTTCGTCACTTCAAGCTTTTGAGATCAATTTCATTTAGGCACTCATGGATATAGAAGATATAAAAAAGACACTGAAATTCGAGCTTTAGGCAGGACCACCAAAGAATTCTATCAAGTCTGTGTTAACAAGAATAAATAGAGCTAGAAATGTAACCTTTACTATTATTGTCACTTCACAAAGCATAAACATTAAAACAAGAACAACATGAAAAACAAGCTTCAAACTGTACCATACAAGATCGATATGAGGCCTCTTATGCAACTCAACTTACTTGTAAGGCATCAGTACACACACCTCAAACTTCATAAGCAGCACATGTTCCTTAATATTGATGTATTAGAGACCTAAACTTGGTTAGACTTACCATATCAGAAATAACAGATGCACGGCCAAGATCTGGAGCAGTAGACACCAACTTTGTATAATTTTTATCTGAAATTGTCATCCTAATGTGCTCAATGTTGGGCGGATCATCTGCTTGAAGTAGACCAGTATCCTCTGAGTGAGATTTCAAAACAGGCCCTGCTTTGTTCTGTGATTTAAAATCTGTACTGGTGTTGGACAGCCCAGACTCATTAGGCAGCTCGTCAGAGTCATCGAGAACTTCCAAGTGCGACTTCAAGTCTTTATCCAGAGTCATCGAATCGTTTTTTAGAAGGTTACTTTGGTTAAATATAGAGCTATCCTCTATAGAGATATCTACATGAGCACAACTTCTAGTTTCTTCCAATCCATGTTCTGAATTTGACTCAGAGGTGATGGACAAATTTCGAGCACTCTGGATGATGGTGTCAACCAATGCAATGCTTTTAGGAGGTAACCCTTCTCCAATAGGTGAGGGGATTAAGTCATCCTTGGCTTCACTGCCAGAGCCTATACCAGGTTGTGATTTAGACGCCTTTTTACTTGCCACTTTTGATGACAATGATCCAGAAGAGTTTGATGTAAACTTGCCAGCATCAATCCCTTTCTTCTTCTTCTGCTCTTTTGCAACCAAAGGCGGCTTATCATCACTTAGAATAGTTGTCTGCGATAAGCTATCATTGATGGCTGGTGGTACATTTTCTTGTTTTGAAATAGAAATACCACTATCATTACTGGCCTGGAAAGTGGTTTGGGAATCATAACGTGATGACTTCTCAGCAATAGATGTGACAGGCTGGGAAGGATTTGTATGATCAATTTGACTTGAAGTTACTACAGTTGAGTGAAAATTGGAACTTTGATGCAAAGACTCTTCAGGATGAGGAAGTTGCATTGTAGAGACTGTTGGAAGGGCATTTGTGGACTGGGTCGAAACTTGTGTGCGAGCCTGTGATTGTGAGTTGAGAGAGGCCGCTCCATGTGACATAACATGGTTGTGATGCGGATCAACGAGTAAAGGAATTTCTTTCTCGGATGCTGCCTGCACAAGTCATGTGAGTAAGTTCTGTTGCCAAAATAAGCACAGATACGATCTCCAGCCACATGAATAATGTCAGACCAAGATAGCCAAATCTGAATCAATTTCATAAAACAGAAGTTTACGACCAGATCTGATCTTTTGATAAACGTACTTGCTTGCGTCTCTGTTCATCCAGATTTGGAGGAGCTGAATTTGTTCGTGCAGGAATCTGCACGTCATATAAAGTGTGCAGAGGATCACAATAAAAACTGGTATGAATACTACTAAGAGGTCAACTGAACAACATTCACCAATGCACTGATTCGTTTGTTACCTGCATGCCAGTGTGGTGGATGAACCCTGGGCTTATGCTACCAAATTGAAATGTGAATGCAGGTTCTGCAAGAGAAGATTCCGCAGATGGACTGGATTGCTTGACCACCGGTACCGAAGGATGTAAAGTGCCTAGCAACATACACATAGATATACACCAGGCATACAGAAACAACGAACTAGTAAGAACAAATTGTAATAGCTCAGAAAGAAGCAAGGAAAAGATGAATCATCAACAAATAATGCCTGATTATGAGCCTTTGTAACATAGAGCACACCTGATTGCTGCTGTTGTTTTCCATCTTTTTGTGACACCAAAGCTGATCGCATCTGGTTGGGATTTGTGGTAGTGCCAACAGTTGCAGCACCTCTTGGTGATGCAGCAGCTCCATTAGCTTCCTTATCACTGTAAAAGAAATAAGACAAATACAATAATGCTACTCTCAGCCATTTGTAGCACAAGAGCTACATGAAACTTTTCAGCTCGTGGAGTGATACAATGACTGTTACTAATAACAAGCTGCAGGTTTCAGCCAAATTTTTTAATACAACAGGCAGATTCCTTTCGTTAGCATCAGCCCTTTGTCATGCAGCCTGGACCTACTGAACAATGCTTTACTAAAGATCTCTACCACTTGCTTGCTGGTGTCGCAGTAGATCACGCAATTTGCCCACTAACATTTTCTCTCAAAGTTGGTCCGCTCGATATGTTTGGTCCTAGGGCAGTAAACAAGATTTAAGGAGTTGAATACAGCTGGACTGTCACAATGGATGGTTGTTAGCGCACTATCTACTGGAACATCAAATCTTCAAGTAGCCACTGCGACTAAATTGCCTCACATGCTGCCCTTTGTCGCTCAAAACTATGCCTCTGTGAATGAGTTTGACTGTCAGCCATTTCTTGCTGCACTACATTTATTGTACTAACCGCGGAAAAAAACTATGTCCTATGATGGACCTTCCTTCCTCTTTATCTCCATGCCAATATGCATCTGAATACCCATCCAAAATTTCATCCATTTTGATCATTCTACTCAGCCCCATAGTTTGTTCTTCATCTAACATCTACTGAGTACTCACAAATTGATTAACTGCTCCAAAAATTCATTGATTTGTTACTTCAATACCTCTATTCCCACAAAACAGTGTAGATTCCCAATTCTGGCGAATCGCGATTCGCTGCAGCTATGATATATATATATATATATATATATATATATATATATATATATATTTATATATATTTGGGCAACTTTTCCAGTACCAGTATACACTATTTTGTAGGAATTTTTGGATTTGATTAAACTTGATGTTCTTTAAGGGGAGAGAGAAAGGAGAGACCTTGGGATCTTGGCATTCTTTGTTTAAACTTGATGTTCTTTTAAGGATAGAGAGAAAGGAGAGACCGATCAGCGTGTAACTTGACATTCTTTTTGAGCATAGCCATTATAATTAATAGTTTTATCATCAAGTTTCTTTGTAAATCATTGGATAAACATGCAAAAGCATCACAACTGAAGGTAAGAAACAGTTGCCTTGCTTGCCATCATAGTCGACAAAAGAGATCAGACTTGTCACCCTCCCACAAAGTTCTTCCTCCAATTCATTTTTGGCATGAATTTCTTCCTCAGCAACCATCAACCCAATACTAAACAGGGTACCAAAATGTATGTTCTACCTGTTGATACCCCAATTATCGTCTCCCCTTGCCCTACCCTTTATCCCTTGTTACCACCTCAATAGACTTGAACACCACAATAGTCATAGCCCTTCTATCCTTGCCAACCTTTATAACAATGGTCATTATCTTATTTCCAGCCTCCTAGTATACAGGAATAATTCGTCCCATCCAACAAGTTGATGATCCCATGAGGCCAGACAATTGTCGCAATATTATGATTGGGAATATAGCTAAGCTTTATGGGACTACCATATAGACAGCTCACAGTCAAGAGGCTTGGGATTGACAACTACACGCCATGGGACAAGTAGGCTTCAAGATACATTTCTCCACTGCAAACCGTATCTTTAATCTCAAGGGACTGATAAAAGAAGTCGGTCATAGACAATATAGTAATCGTTGCTATGTTGATTTTCAATGTGCTTCCATCTTAGTACCATGACATATGCTTTTTAAGCGTTTAAGAAACCTCAACATCCATCTGGCCAAATACCAATGTCATCACATTACAGAAGTGTGATGGGACATTCCAAGTCACAAAAGGGTATATATGATACCGTTCTTAATACCCATGGGGTGAAGCAACGATGCCACTATCTCTAACATATATATTGATGAGTCAGCGGCAGTGATCAAATAGAGAGGGGAGGTGGTACAAATAGTAGGTTTGTTAACGTACTGATATCCATCCTACTATAAATCGACGATGTGATCATGATCTCATCGAGTGTGGGGTTGAAGGTACATATTGATACACTATCATTTTGGTCATGAGAGGCAATTAGAGTTCAATGTCAACAAGTTCAAGATCATGATCTTCGATACATCTAGACCTTCCACACACAAATAAGCCACCTTATGTAATAAGCATCAAAGATAATTTCCTCATATACATACTTGAATATCACTCTCACTAGGCCAATATTTAGCATCAAGCATGCAACTACTAGTTGACTAGAAAAGAGGCCATCTTTCCTATTTAGTATAGAGAAATTTCGCCCTAGAAATCGCATACAAGATGCTCAAACAATCTTCTTTTTGAAACTCTGTCAACACCTATTTTGAAGAGACACGGTGCATTGAGCTAAAATTGTCCAAGTGGGCTCATTTTTCAGCTTCAAGTTTCCATGCTATCACACATGGTACACGCACGGTAAACTATATAGTTTACATTAGATTATTTTGGTAGAGTTCACTTCCTCTGTAGTTGGGAGGAATATTTCAAACGATCATTTATGTTCAGAACATTGGAGAGCAAGCGCATGTACCCCTAGGTTGCTTTTACGGCATCCAAAGGGCTCCATGATCATGAAACACCTATCTTCCTCATATGCTTGAGTGTCACATCCCTATAGGATATTAAGTACATTAACTATTGCGAACGGCTCATAATACATGCAAATGTATTCGATTTTCTACTTCATGGCAGGCATAGTTACCAAGAATCACGATTCCAAGGCAATCAAATTGAACGATTGTGGTGGTTGTTTAAAAAAGGAACTTTTTTAGGGCAGATTGTTGGAAGGTATAGAATGTTCAGTGGAAAATGTAGCATTTCAAGAATCATATTCCTGTTTTTCATTTTACCTAGTTCCCTTCAATCTTCAAAACAAATTTCAACTATATGAATCTAGATTCAAATCTTCTGGTAATTGAAAATGGAACAAGTCTAAATGAATTTCAATTGGTGAAGAAACCATGATCTTTGATGATGCTGTTGGCTTATATAAATATTTCCTTTGACAAACTTAACCTGGAGTTTTTTATGGCTACACTGTCAGAACTTATTGCCATCTCGATATGTTAAATCCAAAAGCAATAGGGATCAGCCACCAGTCCAGGGTTTATAGGATACGCCTTTTCAAGGGTTCAGGCTTAACAAAATCTCCATGTGCCGCACAATCTCTCATAAATGACCCGCTAAAGTCTGTCAAAATGTTTTATTTGAGCATATTTCCTGCTAAGTATCGCATTGTAAACTTTCCTCATATGCACTTCGGACTGTTTTTGACACAAGACCTGCGATTGCTCCACCTTTGGAAAAGCCAGCTTCACTTGCTACATAGAAACAAAAAAAACAGCGGGGGAAGCACGGCGCCTTACCAAGAAATTCAAATTTCTAAATGCAGCGATGATATATTAGGTCCAAATGAAAAAAAAATGTCTAGAAGAATGCGTCATCAAAAATTGAAGACCATGATCCCAACAAGCAGAATTGAAACAGGAGAGAAAAAATGAGAGATAAAAAACTACTTTTGGTTGGTAGAAGCGACTGATGCCAAGGACGGAGTAGGGGCAGCAACAGATACAATGCTCGAGACAGAGGGCGTGCTGGATGAGGGACCGATCCCTTGCGCAGCACCACCCCTCCCAGTTATGGACGAAGCACCTTTGCGGGGACCAGAACTGCCTGCGGATTTGCCAGCTTTCTTGTGCTGTGCCTCGCGCCGGCCTCCTTTTGATTGATATTGGGACATATATAACGTGCAGAATTCCACCTCGCAACACTGCTCTTATGGAATTGCTCCACTTGATCTTGCTGATCTTGCTGCTCTACCGCAACAACTGCCACCCGATTCAACCAGCAGTGCACTTACAAACCCTGGACTTGATAAGAGGGTTTGAAAGAAAGCGCTCCAAACCGGCGCAACAGATTCCAGTAAGCTTTCACAACAATCGGTGAAAGCTCAAGTGTATGCTCGAATGAAGAACAGCAAACTGCAGATATGAGTATGGTTTGCGACGGCGATTGCAGAGGAAAAAGGGCAAGCTGGAAGCAAAACAGATTGACACAAAGGAAAACCTAATGAAAGGCACTACGGGGAGCGCCGAAAGAGATCCGAGGCAGCCAGAGGAAGCAGAGAGAGGATTGATGGTCTGACAGGCTGATGAAGGAGTGCGAGAACGCACTCATGCAGCGATCGATCGATCGATCAACGAGCGAAGGAGCGAGCGAGCGAGCGATCGAGAGATCGATCGGCAGAAAAAGGAGAAGGAGAAGGAGAGATGATTAGGAAATAGGGCGGGAACGTGACGACAGACGGCGGCAATCGGGTACAACGCGGTGGTTGCACATAGGCTGCCACATGGTCCCCTCCCTGGACGTGCATCCTGGTCCCACCCAAAGTAGGGCTGTTGGGTCAGGATGGGATCCATGGACCAAATTTTGGTTTAACCTAGTTTTATGTTGTTGGTCAAAGATCGCTACAAAAATCTGTGCCCCACTGTAGCCGAGATAAATAGGAGCACATCTATATCGTGATGAGGAATTTATTCCTCACCGTAACTCAGGGTGCAAATAGAGCCCCACCCTCTCCTCATCTAAAAGTGTTATGATTATCTCTTTGCTCTGATGGCGTCATTTGCACCATTAGATGGCGGTGTACACCATCAACCACGGTGAGGAATAAACTAAACTTAACCATTTTGTGTACCTAGGTTTGAATCGCAGCTTTCGGCCCCGATGAACAATAAACTAAACTGTTTCGTGTACCTAGGCTCGAATCCCAATCTACTTCTCATTGGCTTCAATCTTCTTTTGGCTTTCACCTTATGAATATTTCTAGTGTTAAACCGATGCCAAAGAAAACAAAAGGATGGATTGAAGCTTCAATCTCGTTCACCCACTTGCAATGCCCTCCTTGGCATGTCATTATGTGTATGAGTTGAGGTGCAATAGCTCAAAGGGAACAAGTCAAGGAAAGATAAATTTAAGAATATAGTTTGGCACGTCATGTGTGGAGTTGATCCACAAACACGAATGCTTGTTTTGCTTGAATCTCTTTAAAAAAATGCTTTTCTCTTGAGTCCACCATAGTTTAGTGCTCGTTTTTATGAATATATTTGAAAGACTTCAACATTACTGAAATCAAATTATGGAGCTTGGTATGTGACACCCTAACTATGGCAACTAACTATAGTTGTGTTGGATTAGATGATTGAGAAAAATAATGGAATAATAGGCCTACTGGATTTCAGGATCTTGGAGAGACTGGGGAGAGATGGGGAGAGATGCATGATATGCATGGAGAATGTTGTTGATGACATAGGAGTGTTCTAGCAGAGGGAGGAGGTAGTTAAAATAGAGCTGTGTCTCAAGTAAGAGTGAAGTTGAGTTTTGGCTGCTTTTTTAAAGTTTATGATCGTGAATTGTTTTACTCTACGAGTAAAGCAAAGTTTGATAGGACTACTCTACAAGTTTTTGGTTGTTTGTCATTTTTATTTGTATTTGTTTTACGTTTTGGTTTGGCAAAGTTCCTCGAGGCAAAGATTGGTGGTAGAGGCTACTTTATTCAAGGGAAACATTTAGAAGAAAAAAAAGGTGAAATTCATGTTTGGATCCTTGTGACTCACAAGTAGGATGATGATGAAGGTGGATGGGTTGTGAGGAGACTCGGTTCTTGATAGGGAGGTGGAATATGTTGAGGAAGCCTGAAATGCCCACAATGATATGTTTATCGAAGAAGAGGAAGGTCAACTATAGGAAAAGAGAAAAAGCAAAGATTGGTTACACGAAGGTCTCTTGGTGCTTGGCAAAGACAAAGTGTTGTAAGTGCTAGCTTCTAGTCTTTATTTCTTCAAGGGCAAAAACTTTCATGTGATGTCTTATTTAGGTATCATGAATGTGGATTTAGAAATGCAAGTGTGCCAGTTTGCATAAATTTGTTATTTTTCCCTCGAAATGATGGAGTGGGAATTGTTTGAATAGTTTGAGAAATTCCAAGATATGGTTTTGTAGTCGATTGTCTAGATTAATCGAAGTTGTTCTACTTCCAATATAAGCCACGACAAGGAAAATCCTTCACATTTGGGCACAATGGATTCTCGTACGAACTAAGGGAGGTCTAACAAAAAAATGAAAATAGTTTATTTAGCAAGAGGCTTAGGGAGCTTGATGCACCTCAAATTCTCTAGGCCCAGTAAAAAAAATGAACATTGGGAGTGGCGTCTTTATCACCTATTGTCTCATCTTTTCTCACCTCCTTTGACTTTAATCAAGTGGCATGGACAACAGGTGCTCCCATGTTCACATGACAACCCCTATGGATTCCACCTTGCCTTGAGGTCATCCAGTCACTACCCCAAAATTGCCACCTCACCCAAGTAATCCGAGGTCAAGCCTAAATCCAAACTTCATGATGGCTCTTAGAAGGGTGAGAAGTATGAAAAGAAATCTGTTTTATTATATACGATGGTACAGAGAAGGAAAAAATATTGTATTGTATATCCTCCTTTTTTACTTTCAAATTGTTCATTTAAATTTTTTGCAAAATAGTTTTAGGAAGCCTCAAAAAATTTTAGTTTAAAAGTTTTCCATAAAGGAAGAAGAGGGAGATTATCGTCTTCATTTTCTATGTACCACTAGACCTCAAGGAAGGACAGAGTGGTCCGGTCCTCTCCTGTTATTTTTCTTCTCCCCCCTCCTCCCTCACCCTCTCACATTTAGTAATGGATAAGATCATCTCTTCCCTCCACTTGCCATTGTACTAGGTGCAACAACGAGCTATGCAATAGAGTTGTGCACCCCCTAGGGAGACCCTCTGGAAATTTCAAATCCAAAGATAATCCCAAATATTAGATCCGGGCCAAGAATGATTGCACTAATGACAAAATCCTTCAATGTTAGACAATTCAGTCAATGGCTTGCTGGTTTGATCAAAACCACTCACCAAAAGAAAATAGAATCAAAAAGATATTCATACTCTACTCATAAGTGCTTATGTACGATTTTTAGCCTTAATCTCCGATGGTTGGGAGACAGACAAGTCTATTGAGATTGGATGATTGCTATTTTCTTGCATGAGACGCTAGAAACATGAGCATTTAGCTCAAGAGAGTATCTATGGTACTTAGAGTTGAGTTGAAATCATCTTTATTTGATGGATCTCCTAGAGATTTACTTAAGATGAATTGATATGCCTAAGAAAATTTTGGAAGTTTTAAGAGTATTGGTAAAAGAAGCATTTATGAGTTGTCTATGAGAAATTGTGGATAGTTTTTGGACTGTAATTACCTATTTCTTGAACTTTTGAACTTTGATTTCTAGTGAAAGGTGATAATTCACTCAATGGGTCATGTAAATTGAATTTGCATGGAGATGATGTTGTTGGTTTGGAGAGAATCATACCCAATTGAAAAATTTATTGTTCAATGTACTTCTAAACTCTGATATAGTACTTCAGAGCATAGGTAAAAACAGCTAGAAAATTGTTCTATCTGTGAGTACTTGTTTGATATTTGAGGTCAGATTAAGAATAATAATTTTATAGATAAGTGTTGAAAGCTAAATAAATGGTTTTTGGTTTTCTATTATTTTCAAGGGAGAAATAATGTTGATTCAGCATGATCCTAAATTTGGATATTTGGTACTCCAATGTATGAGTTTATTATTTATGCCTCGCCATTCCAGACTAGGCCAAAAATGTAAACAATAATATTGTGAGGGCCCAAATATTTTAAATAGGACATATGGAGCTAGTGCATGGTGATTGACTTGATAATTTGAATTCTTTTGAATTCCTTGTCTTAACCGGAGCATCTGGTAAAAGATCCACATGAAGATGATAAAGCCTAGTAATCAGTAAAAAAAATAGCAACAAACATCACATTGACAATCACAGAGCCTCTACTATTGAAGGAATTTGAAATGATTGATTCGGGCATAGTGCACTACCTACTCGCCATGGAGATCACGAGAGATGGAACAAATAGAAGGATCGCCATAAGTTATCAAAAGTATCTAACCAGTATATTCCACAAGTGTGGCATGGAGGATTGCAAGTCGATAAACTTGCCCATGGATCCAAAATTCAAGCTATCGAATGACATGTGCCCGAAGATTGAGCAAGAAAAGGAGGAAATGTGCAAATATCCCTATCAGTTGATCATTGGATCCATCATGTATGCCATGATTTTCACAAGACCTAATCTAGCATACACAGTCAACACATTGTCGCAGTACATGTCAAATTCAAGCCTACCATGCTGGAAAGCTCTACAAAGAGCATTGAGGTACATACAAGCGACGAAGTACTATGCTTTGTGTGATGATGAAAACTCGGAGGATGTATTAATCTTGAAAGCTTATTCCAACTCAGATTGGCTGGAGACGTGGAACCAAAAATCCACCTCTTGCTACCTATGCTTTATTGCAGGAGGACCCATTTCATGGAACAGTTGAAAGTAGAAATTCATTTCTTTGTACTCTATTGAGTCCGAATGTCTTGCAGCCACCTCTACAGTAAAGGAGATTATCTGGCTCGGAAGATTATTCCATGACCTGAAATTTCAGTAGATTAGACCCGATACTCCATTGTGACAATTGGATTCCATCTCTTTGTTCATGGCTAGGATCCATCTGTCCTTTCCTGGACTGTCAATCACTTTCTCAAATGTCTATGGTTCGCCACTAAATCCGCAGAACTCTTCTGATGTGGAAGCTGAGTTGTCTGGCACATATCTTGCTGGCACACTTCATGGTCTTGTCGACCTTCTGGGAGATCCTCCTAGAATAGCTATGCCTTTGCCTTTGTCTGCTCTGCTCGGTTTGGAACCATTTTGGTTTATAGGAACTACGGCAGCAGGTTGTCTCTCGAATCTTTCTTCATCAAATTTGTCGTTCGAATGGGAGACGACTCAAAAATCTTCGTTTTTGTGTTTGTCTTCTGCTCCCTCTGTCGTTGGCGGCAGCTCATAGTACTGTCTCTCCAAAACTTCGTACTGTTTTCACAGTGTTCGTGTCTGGCATGTAGACTCTATAGTATGACGAATTGTCGTCATAACCAACTAGAAATCCCAGCTCGGCTTTCTCATCAAGCTTTTTCGAAGCTTATCAGGAATATGTGTATATGTTGCACAACCAAAGATTTTGATGTGAGACAGGTTGGGTTTCTACCCCACCATAGCTCATGTGGTGTCGTGTGAGGGACACCAGGCTCGCCTGTCCTATTCTGGATGTATGCGGCTGTAGCTACTGCTTCAGCCCACAGTGCCCTTGGGCTTTCGAGTAGGCCATCATGCAGCTGGCTGCTTCCATCAGGGTCCTGTTCTTTTGTTCAGCAACACCATTGTGTTGCGGTGTGTAGGTTGCAGTTCTTCTGTGAATGATGCCACGATCATTGTATAAGTCAGTGAAGCGATTCGAGATGTATTCGCCACCTCAATTTGTTCTGATCTACTTCACTTTGCTGCCTGTACATCTCTCAGCCCAATTCACATATTCTGTGAATTTATCAAGTGCTTCAGATTTATTCTGAATAAAATACACTCTGGCAAATTTGCTATAATCATCAATGAAGGTTATATAATATTTTGAACCTCCTACTGAGATCACATTGAATGGTCCACAGATGTCAGAATGCATTAGCTCCATAATCTTAGTCGTTCCGTAGGAGTCTTTGACGAATGGTGTGCGTGACATCTTGCCCTTCAAACATGCATCACAGATGGTCGAACTGGTTGCATTCGAGATGCTGACCCCTGAATTGCCGAATTCTCCAAGCGAAGAACGCAGCCAAGCAACCTGAGCAACAAGCAAACATAGTCTCATCATCTCCCCAGGTCGAAGTGGATGAAGGCGCATTCATGGTCAAAGATCAAAGCGCATTTTTTGATGATTCATGGTTTTTGGATTCTGGAGCAACTCAACATATGACCAATCAACGTGAGATCTTCAACTCCTACACTCCTTACAGCACGAAGAAATTTGTTCATCTTGGTGACAATAGTACTCACACTATTGAAGGTGAAGGTACTGTAAGATTGCGATTCCAGCATGATCAATTCAAATTACTATCAAAGGTTTTATATGTTCCTAAACTCTCTACAAATCTGTTATCAGTAAGTAGAATTACAAATTTAGGTCATAAGGTAGCATTTGAATATGATCAATGCAGAATTATTGATAGGAGTGATAAGATTCTTCCACTCGACAAGAGGCAAGGTTACTTATATATATTGGCACACTGTTATTCTAAGTCTATTCAAGCCTTGAAAACCTATGTTCTAGTCAATAAAGCATTACTATGGCATCATCGCTTAGGACACATGAATCACCCATCTATTTTGAACATGGTCAGACAATCCATAGTTCTTGATCTCGACTATCCTTTTGGTAAAGTCGATCTCCCTGTCTGTCATAGCTACATTTTTGGAAGCAGACTAGGTGTCCTTTTAGATAAAACCATATGCATGCAACAAAAGATCTGTTAGATGTTGTTCATACAGATATATGTGGACCTATGCAAACTCCTTCGTTGCTAGATGCAAAGTACTTCATTACCTTTATTGACGAATTCTCCATAAGAACAGTTGTTTATTTCATTAACATAAATCAAAGGCTTTAATCAATTTCAGACAATTTAAAGAGCATGCTAAAAATCAAACTAGCAAACGAATCAAAGCATTGAGATCACATAACGGGGAAGAATACATCTCCAACAAATTCAAGGACTACTGCCTTAACAATGGCATTGAGCAACAATACATCACTTCCTATTTGCCTCAGTCAAATGGTCTTGCTTAGAGAAAGAACATAACCTTAGTTGAATCGGCAAAGTGCATGTTATCATATGTGACACTTCCGAAGTCCTTATGGGCTGAAGCTGTTTCAACAACAACCTATATTCAGAACAGATGTTCTACTAAAGGCTTCTCAGACAAAACACCATTCAAAGTTTGGACATGTATCAAACCTTCTTTATCAAACTTGCGAGTTTTTGGATGTACTGCTTTTGCGCAGATACCTCGTGATCTTAGGAAGAAGCTCGACTTCCAGAGTATCAAGTGTGTTTTCATCAACTACACTACTTCAGATCAAACCTGCAAGTTGTTTGATCCCATCGAGTCAAAGATATTCACTAGACGAGATGTTATCTTCACTGAAGATCAGTTTCAAGACCTCAAAAGAAGGGCAGTTTCCATGTAGCCGACCTATCAGATTCTTCTGACGCTTTGAACTTTCCAGTTTTGCAGACGACTATTCCATTGAAGGTCCAAGCTCTTCTAATTCCGACGAACAACCAATGAACGGTGGATCAGAAAATGATGATGTTGCAGTTCAGCAACTATAGTATGATAGAAACGATCAACTTCCTATATTATCCAGAAGATCTTTAAGGACTAGCAGACCACCTAACCGGTATATTGATGAGTCTGCAGCATATCTTGTTCAGGAGAGGCACTCAATCAGCCTGACTCAGATCTCTGGAAAGAAGCTCTGGTTAAAGAGTATTTATCTTTTATCAAGAACCAGACATGGACAATTGTCAAATTACCTGCTAGCAGAAACATAGTTGATTGCAAATGGATTTTCAAAGTCAAGTACAATGCAGATGGAAGCATCAACAGAAGAAAGGCACGACTAGTAGCCAAAGGTTTTTCTCAGGTATACAACGTCAGTTACATTGAGACCTTTAGTCCAATAGTCAAGCATTCTTCTATTCGTCTTTTTCTATCATTTGCTGCTGCAGCAGATTTGGAAATACATCAAATGGATGTACAAACAATATATCTCAATGGAGTTATCGAAGAAGACATTTACATGGTGCAACCCAAAGGTTATATTATCGAGGGTAAGCACAATCATGTTTGTAAACTCCACAAGGCACTTTATGGCTTGAAGCAATCTGCTCGAGCATGGTTTCAAAGGATCAATACTTTCCTCACTAATCACTGCTATACACCTAGCTCTTCAAATTCAAACGTTTACTTCAAAGCAGTGCAGCAGTCTTTTATCATTATCACATTATACGTGGATGATACATTGCTTTTCAGCAATGGTACCGATCTGATAAAAGAGGAGAAGACAATGCTATCTTTCAAATTCGACATGACCGATCTGGACGAAGCTCATTTCTGCCTTGTTATACAAATCCACAGAGACAAAAAACAAAAGTTGATCTACATTACACAATAGAGGTACATCTACAACATTTTAGTCAGATATAATCTGATCAATTGCAAGTTAGCTCTCTCACCAATGGAACCATGACTCAAATTGTCAAAGGACCAATGTCCCAAAACAATTCATGAGAAGCAGCAAATGCGTGAGTATTTTTACCGTTCTATTATAGGATCTCTTATGTACGCCATGATCTATACTAGGCCAGACATAGCTTTTGCAGTCAGCTCTCTCAGTCAGTTTATGACTAATCCTGGTATAACACATTGGAAGGCTCTTATCAGAGTCATGAGATATCTTCGAGCTACTATGGACTTTTGCATTTGTTATGGTGTAGTCGGCAATGAAAAACTCAATTTCCTTAGTGGTTACAGAAATGCGAGTTGGGCAGAAGATGTAGACACTCGTAAATCTACTTTCGGATTTACATTCTTCCTCAACAATGGCCCAATTTCTTGGAATAGTTGCAAGCAATCTTTGATAGCTCTATCTTCCACTTAATCAGAGTATATCGCAGCCTCTCAAGCTACAAAAGAAGCAATTTGGTTGAGAAACTTACTCTTAGATATCGGTCTGAATCAATATGCTCTGACGACATTATTTTGTGAAAATCAAAGTGTCGTCGCTTTATCAACCAACCCTAGATTTCATTCCAGGAGTAAGCACATTGAACAGAAGTATCATTTCGTCAGAAGCAAAGTTCTCAATGAAGAAGTCAGATTGCAGTACTGTAGAACGCAAGATATGACAACAGATGTTTTTACTAAAGCATTAAGTTTGGAGTCACACAGAAGATTCTGTGTAGAGCTAAGTTTGAAGGTCAAGGCATTCAAGGATTCAGATTAAGGGGGAGTGTTGGATTATTCTCCTTCTTACCAATCGTCTAATCGGTTTTAATCTTCATCCATTGTTATCCAGTTCTGCGTATTTTCCCGTGTGTTTACACAGTCTGCAGAATTACAAGTGTTTTTACATAGTCTGCAAAATTACACGGAGTTTAGGACAGTGTCGTCTTTTTTGCATTTTTCGCCACCACTTTGTCTCTCAACTATGTGTAGGCTTTACAAGATCAAATTTCAAACTGAGGTCAAATTTGGTATATTTTACTCTATTCATACCAAATAGACATTTTTTCTTTAAGAAAGAGGGCATTTTAAGCTTATTGTTTACTTCAAAGAAAATTGCCCTTCAAAACAAATGTAGCCCTTCGAATCCCTTCATTGAATTCTAAAATGAAGAATTCTAATGAAATTCTAGTATTCTTCTTCGAAAATAAAAATTGGGCCCCCATCAAATTTTGGTTGTTAAATCCTAGGCAATCTTTGCTATCTTTCCACAGTCTGTAGAAATACTCGGGAATTGCTCAACAGGTGGCTTCGACGTATCATAGCCATTTCGACGTCACCGATGTATCTGACGACTTTGGAGAAGTCGAAGTCAGGGACAATTATTGTTTCCACTTGTTATGAAGCTTACGACTTTGTAGGGTCGAAGATCTCACGTAGTATAGCCCTCCCGACTGTCAACAAGGGTTAGATCACTGGATAGGTACCTAACTATGCATAGATGCTATTTTTAGTTAGTTTCCTACTTTCTCCCTTAACTCTACTCACCACTAACACTACTCTCCCTTAACTCTACTCCTCTACACTAACATTCATCATGATTGTAGGTGAAAGGAAGGGGATGATTAGGAAAGATGGAGGGAAAAGAAGATAGAAGAGAGAGATAAAGGGAGGGTGGAGGTTAACTCAAATGCACATTATACTTGCTATAGGAAAAACATAAACTATTGAAACCAAAAAGCATGAACTTGAAAGCAATAGAAAACAACAATAGCAATAGCAAGCATTGAATTGCAAATGAGGATGCTTCTCTTCCAAAATTGGTAGAGTTTCCTCCTTCTCATTAAGCATGAAAATAGTGTACAAATGGTGCCTTTTTATAAAATGGGGAAGGCCCTTGCCCCTCAATCCTATTGGCTAATATTCACAATGATCCTATCCATTCATCTTGGACCCATCTTGATCCAAGGGTCCACAAAAAGTACATTGATAATCACAAGATTCATGTGAGTCCCAATTTGGACCCAACTCTAAAAAGTAATCTCTAAGTTTAAAAATGACATTGGGTCTCTAGTTTTATTTTAAGTCCAAGGCCCAAGTCAAGTTTATTTTATTTACAACTTTACTTGCGTGCTCATTGGGTCATGGGCTTACGTGCGTAGGATGCCATGCCCTCGCAACACATTTTATTGAATGACTTTATTTATTTACACTTTGCTGGGAATACCCCCAATAGACTTGCCCTAACCATTTGCAAGTAACTTTTTGGGAAGGCCTTACTGAATGGATGACAGTGCATTATGGCTAGTTGTCAATTGCAACCTACGATCTAATTAAGTTGACCTAATTGGATAAGCTTAAATTGTTTTAGTATAAATAGCTGATCATTATAAAAGAGCAACAATGCAAGAAAAACAAAACAAATCAGAGAAGGACTCATAGAGTTTTATTAGTATTCTATTTTGAGTATTGCTCGCGCTTACTGCTTATTAGCCGGAAGTGCATCAGACAGAGTTATCAGTTGCTTTGAGATAGTTTAGAGTACACAGTTTCATCCGCTATTGTTTTGTGCTCATCATCATCTGACTTTGTACATGCTACTTACTAAATCAATCCATCTTCTTATTGCGTTCAGTATTATGTCAGAATGTATGCATGCTTCTCTGTAGTTATCACTAGCTGATTAAATCTCTGATTGTTTTATTTGATGCTGCAATATTCTTCACTCTATATTTGTTTGGCTATGAAATCACTTTAGTGCTAATGATTTCAAAGTTAGTTGCTAAAATATCAAACGTGATGATTTTCATAATAGCTTTGTTTAGTTTATGATAGGCATAGTCATGCATCGGTAGAAGGATCATTCCGCTACGCTCGATAGTTCATCTTTCTTTTTTTACTTAATCACTATCGATTCCTATTTCCTTCTCCAACAGTTCAAGATAAGCCATGCGCAAGACATGTATTTGAAAATGCATATGCTAAAAAATGAAATGGAGCATTTGAATATTGACAACACAAAAATATTTGATGAGGACATAAAATTACCTCCAACTTTTTAAAATGTTGAAAACACTAGAAATGGATCAAACAATTCCGATACAAACAACAACATTGAGAGAGGGTTCGATTACTATAATGATGTTAAAATTCATCTAAGTGGAGATGCGTTGCAAAATGTATTGATTGATGAATTTGAATCTTGTGATGGTGAATAAACTATATATGTCACAACCATTTTTGTGATAAGATAGTAGTTACATAATCGCATAATATTGTTTTTTGAATCCGTACATCTATCGACATTGTTGCATTTCTTATGTTCATCTTGAGTTCTATCTTGCAATCACTTATCAATCAAATCCAATTATAATCAAATGATTCCAATTATAATCAAATGATTCCAATCCAGTCTAGACCTTCATAGCATCAAAAAAGCTTATCAAAGATTTATTAATAGTTGATTGACCAAAGGAGAACAACTAGAGAGTGTATGTTGATTGTTCATATTTCATTCAAAAATATTTCCCTTGTGGAATATCCTCATTACTGAAATTTTATAAAAGTCGTATTGAGGGCAATATTGTATCATGTTTTTGCTGGTATAGTTTTTGTTCATGGACCTATTACTCAATCTACATTCATTTATAATATCATATTAAGGCAAATTCTTTTGCCACGCATGGCAAACCTCCAAAAATGATTTTATATTAAGTATTGCCATGTGTGGCAAAGCCATGGCCAAAAGTTTCAAGGAAATGACAATTATTAATAACTTTGCGTGGTCGTCCCACTCGTGGTAGAGCCACAACAGCAACCTACCACTCTCTTTTTTCATTTCAATCTAAATGATTGTATCATGTGACTCTGCCACATGATTTTATTCTTTTTGCTAGTTTCTTGTATTTGGACGGTGGGGTTTCAGATGAATCACTCCCGTTAGTAGAACAATCCAACACTCCCCTTTAATCTGAATCCACGAATGCCTTGATCTTCAAATTTACTTCTGCACAAAATCTTTTGTGTGCATTTAAGCTTAGTGCCTTAGTAAAAATATCAACTATCAAGTCTTGCGTTCGAGAGTATTGCAAGTTGACCTCTTTGTCGAGAACTTTGCTTCTAACATAGTGATATCCATGTTGATGAAGAAGATGTTTTGTAAGTATTGCAAACGTACTAATCATGATTCTAAAAGCAAAAAACACCATTAAGCAACCAAATCAATAGGCAAATGCAGTCGCAATATCATCTCAATCTCCTACAATCGACATAAACGAGGAGCGTTTATGGTCAAAGACCAAAAGACGCAAGTTGATAATTCTTGGTTTTTGGATTCTGGAGCTACTCAACAAATGACCAGTCATCGTGAGTATTTTCACTCTGATACGCCTTACAATATAAAGACATTCGTTCATCTTGGTGGCAATAGTACACACACTATCGAAGGTGAAGGCACTATAAGATTGAAGTTCCAACATGATCAATTTAAGCTACTACCAAATGTTTTGTATGTACCTAAACTCTCTACGAATCCATTATCCGTAAGTAGAATTATTGATTTAGGTCATAGGGTAGAGTTTGAGTCTTATCAATAGGACAAGTAAGTCCTCGCACTCGACAAGAGACTTGGATAATTATATAGTATTCTGACACAAGTCAGGCCTTGAAAACCTCTGTTCTTGTCAATAAGGCATTACTTTGGCATTATAGATTAGGACACTTGAATCATACATCTATGTCGAACATGTCTAGAAAATCCCTAGCACTCGATCTCGACTATCCAACCAACAAAGTCGACCTCCCTGTCATCATAGCTGCATCATTGGAAAGAAGACTAGGATTTTTCTTAGATCAAGTCATAGGCATGATGTAGGAGGAATAATGTGAGTTCTTCCTCAGAGAACACGATGAAAAAGTTTGAATAAATCAAACTAATATCAGTGTCTTCAATCGGGTTTGATTATGGTCTATGTACTAATAGAGCAATTTTTACCTTGATTGAATAAAACATGCGAAATTAATAGATATATTGCGTGAGTGTGATAGACAATTTTAGACAATTAGAATAACTGAGAAAAATTATCTGTTGAGAAACTTTAACCAAAAACGAATTTTTATAATTCTAATTCTGATTCTTCGGTATACATCTCTTGCTGCCTTGTTGGTTTCTCTGTTGTGTTACAACGAGTAGTGCACATGTATTTATATTGTTACAGGATAGGTCTTTTGGCCTTTTACTTTCTGTAATAGACAATCTAACCATTAAGACGATTCATATACAAAAAAACGTTTCGTTTCTAGACTTGAATGATTTTTGTTCACAAATTGTTCGTGATAGATCTTCAGGTTCGCGACAGTTTGCTGTTCGTGACAGTTTCGCAAACGTTTCGAGTTCGAGATTGAACAAGAATCAAAATATTTCACGACAATTTATTGTTCGCGAATCTTTCAAGTTCATTTCTTAGTCTTTGTCAATTAAACTGTGCACTTTGTTGGTAGAACCAAGATTTGGTATGTTGAGGTGCTCTACAGCTCCCTCTCAAAGTGGGCAGTTGGATTAACTCCAATATTCTTCGCTGCTTCTCGAACAAAGCTTTACTGAGTGGCTTTGTAAAGATATCAGCTGTCATTTTCTCTGTAGGTATGAAGACTATCTTTAGTATCTTCTTTTTCGACTAAGTCCAGAATAACATGATACTTGATAGCTATATGTTTCATTTTCGAATGAAACACATGATCTTTCGTAAGATGGATTGCTAAAGTGTTATCCATTAGTACGGTATAAGGTTCAGAAATAGTTTCATCAAATCCTTCCAACATTTGTTTGATCCATATCAGCTCGCTTGCCATCTTAGTTGCTGCTACATATTCAGCCTCACACGAAGATTGAGCTACTGTTGTTTGCTTCTTGCTTATCCAAAGTATGGCTGTGCCAAATGCTAGAGTACAACATCCTGAAAACTTTTGCTATCATCATTTGTAGGCTGATATTCTATGAATATTTGAGCCATCTTGAAAAAGATACAAACTTAAGCCTAGAACTGGATCAATCAAGTTTAGGCCTTTGCGCCATGTTGTAACAGCTTAAAGTTGTTTAGTTCTAAGCCTAAGTCTAGAAGATTGGAACTTAAACTAGTCTGAATAAGTTCAACTTAAGTTAGTTCAGTTGTTTATGGTCCATTGGGGGTTTGTCCCATGGTACCAAGTTAAGCCTATGTGGTCTAATTGTCCCATGGTGCCTTTTTGTAAGTGACCACCACTCCAAGTATGTATAGGAGTGGAAGAGTCCATTTTGAAGAAGTACCTCATTTGCAATACATGCTTATCTTTCTTTCTGAGTGTTCTCCCTTGTGTGGTTTCATGTACTGTGTTACTTCACATTGTATTGTATATTATTCATCTGGCAACAAGTTAAGTTAATCTAGGCCCTCCATTCTCTAGTAGGGTAAGCCTTAGAGGAGGAATTTAGTTTAGGGTTTTATCTTTTAGGTTAAGCCGTCATTTGAGTCAGTTCCTAAGTAGAGAAAAGAGAGAAGAGTGGATCTTGCTTGAAATACTCACCCACTCACTATAGATCTTCTCATCCTTCAACTTCTCGGTTAGTTGGATGCCATAGCCATTGGTTGGAAAAGCCACGATGCCTAGTCGGAGCCATAACGTGTTCTAGTTGACCCATAGCATGAGTTGAGGGATGCGAACAACCAACATTGGCACCGTTGCCGCTCTTTCTTTTCACTTTCTCTACTTTTGTAGTTACTCTTCCTTGATTTTTCAAGCCATTTCTCGCTTCCTGCTTTTTACCTGTTGTTTTATTTCTTGCTTACTATTTTTTTTGCTTTTTTTTTTGGAACATCCTTCCTTGCTTGTTTTCTACTCTATGAGAGCTCATTGAGGGTTTTTAAGCAATGACGGCTCCTCGAGGGTTTTGTGAAATAGTACACTCCTTGAGATTTCTTGATTGTTTTCGAAGGGTTTTTGATTGCTTATGCTCATTAGGGTTTAGACAAAGTCCTATCATGTTCATAAGCCCATAAGCCACGTTCTACCTACAGCGGTTGTTTGTTTCCAGCAGCAGGGTTAGCCGCTCTTGCAGGGTCAGTAGTCATTTTCAACCGTGGTCTTGGAGCACGCCATCAGCGAGGAGGTAAGAAGCCCTACGTCATCAGCATATGCAGGAGATATCGTGGTCTTGGAGCACGCCATCAGCGAGGAGGTCCTGGAGCACGCCATCAGCACAGGCAGGAGGTCTTGGAGCACGCCATCCTTCCAGCCCTCAACCGCACCATCAGCACACGCAAGAGTAGTCAGGTGTTTTGCAATGCACTCAGGTATTTTCAGTCACACCATCAGCACACCATCCTTCCAGCCCTGAAACACCCATCAGTAGGCCTGATCTATCTATCTTTTCATCACCTATCCTTCCAGCACGGCCATCAGCAAGAGTGGACAAGAGAGGGTACAGATAACTGCGGTTGCCAAGGAAACTTCGGTCTTCTTGTGCACAAGCCTATCCATCGATTTCTAGGGCATCAGATTGCATCAGATGTAGAGGAGCGTGCATTTCACGTCATCCTGTAGCCACACGTTTTTGCAGGAGGGGAGGACTTCAAGCAATATTCTTCTTATCAGGTGTTTATCTTCTTGTTTTCTTTGGTGTTCATCTGTGGCGCTAGAGAGAGGGCATCATTCTCAGGTGTTTATCATATAAGGGGTGCATTAGTTTTCGTAGGAGCAAGGAGAGCAGCGTTTGGACGTTTTTCATAATATCAACCAGCCCAATGCACCTAATAGAAGCATCTGCTGCCTATTGCTTTCGAAAGAGATAGGGGAGTAGTGTCTGGACATTCTTTTCAAAATATTAACCCACATCTCTTACCTGAAACCACCATTTTCAGTTTTTTTTCAGCTCTTTCATAGCTCGTTTTCAAGCGCTTCTTCTTGAATGTGGTGAAGGAACTGTTTTTTGAGTGAAACCCATCTAGAATCCACCCATTAGACTCATCCCACATATTTCTTACATTGATGGAGGTCTAAGCAACTTCAAAGGTTTTGTAGAATTTTTTCGGCTGTCTTTTTTACAACTTCAAAGGCTTGTTAGAAGTTTTACTATTGTTTTTCACACTTTTTTTTCCGACTTCAACAGTTTTTCAAGGTTTTCCTATTGTTTTCAGATTTTAGAGGTGGTGGTCATCCGTATTTCAGCTGTTTCTAGCCATTTTTTCAGTCATTTTCAGTGGGTTTCCGACTAATTATTACTACATGTTTTTCATTAGTGCTCATAGTTGTTTACAGCTCATTTGTCCCCTTCCGAGTCGTGTGTGAGTCATTTTTTTGCGAGTCATCTTCTATACGAGTCATCTGCGAGTACGAGTCATCTCCCACCCTTGCACGAGTCATATGCGAGTCATCTTCTGTATGAGTCATCTACGAGTCATTTTTTTTTTGCAAGTCATCTGCGAGTACAAGTCGTCTCCCACCCTTGCACGAGTCATCTGCGAGTCATCTGCGAGTACGAGTCATCTCCCACCCTTGCACGAGTCATCTGCGAGTCATTTTTTTGCGAGTCAACTTCTGTACGAGTCATCTATGAGTACGAGTCATCTCCCACCCTTGCACTGAACATGCCTATGTGAGTCGTAAATTTATTTGAACGAGTAAGTTCCTGTGTCTGTGTGCATCATTCCCCTGTCTCTGCGAGTTATTCACTAATTCTCGTAAGCCACAAGAGTACTAGAGGAGGAATACATATATACTCTAAAAAAAAAAAAAATCCAAAATTCCAATTCGCTCCATTGAAGGCAATATCAATCGAAAACCTAGCGTCATACACTCCTATCTTGCAAGCTCCAGATTACACGAAGGAGTTTCACGTGCACACTAATGCATCGAAGTTTGCCATCGATGCAGTGCTAACGCAACCCGGAGAGTATAAGAAGGACTATCCAATTCGTTTCCTTAGTAGGCAATTAACATATGCCGAGATGAACTACACCACAACCGAGAGGGAAGCATTAGCGATGATTCATGCCCTCCAGAAGTTTCGACATTATCTTCCAGGTAAACCCTTTTCACAGATCATCAAGCGTTACTTTACCTCATGAACAAAACTTGCACAACAGGTAGAATCACACGCTGGTTGCTATTACTACAAGAATTTGAATTTTGTATTGTTGTACGTAAAGGATCGCAACATTTTGTCACTGATCATCTATCCAGAATACCGAGTGATGAGAAACCAACGGAGGACATCAATGATGACCTACCCGGTGCAATACTTTTTCAGGTTGCACATGGCCAAAGACATCACAGAGTTTTTAACGATGGGGGTGCTAGATTCGACGTTGTTGAAAACTGCCCAACGCGCACTTATCTACAAGGTGGCACCCTATACACTTATAGCGGGACAACTTTATAGAAAGGGTGCAGACGGTGTGATTAGACGATGTTTGACTGAGGGCGAGATTATTCCCATCATATCCTTGCTACACGAAGGAGTTGGTGGTGGACACTTTGACTCATAAAACACAGCTAGGAAGATCTTACTAGCTGGGTATTGGTGGCCTTCACTATTTAAGGACACTCATAACTTTGTAAAGGCTTGTGATGTGTGCCAAAGAGCCAAAAGGCCACAATTTTCAGATTATATGTCTTGAACCCCCATCTTATCTGAACAAGCATTTTTCAAATGGGGTATTGATTACGTAGGACCAATCAGTCCCACCGCACGATTCACACAGGCAAGATATACTATCGTGGCGACAGATTGTTGCACGAAGTGGGCAGAGGCTCGGGCGGTAAAGCTCGCCGATGCCAAAACCACTGCTCGGTTCCTTTATGAGCAGATCATTGTACAATTTGGTTGCCCATTTGAAATCGTTAGCGATAGGGGTACACACGTTTTGTACACAATAATTGAACACTTGTTGTTGACCTTCCTAGTTGTTCATTGCAAAAGTGCCCCATATTACCCAAGATGTAACGGACAGGCCGAGTCCACGAATAAGGTTCTATGCGAAATTCTCATGAAGACGGTGGAAGCCAGTCGGTCGGATTGGGAGTTCAAGTTACATGTCGCTTTATGGGCGTATCGAACAACACCCAAAAAGGCCACTGGCACGACACCATTCCAACTCACGTATGGACAAGAGGCCATGATGCCTATAGAATTCTACATCCCATCTTTACAGGTAGCCTACGATTTGAAACTAGACGAAAGTCAGATCCTTGCCCATAGGCTATTCCACCTCCATAAGCTCTGCAAAACAAGAGTCATTAGTGTGCACGCACAACAAGTGCACAAAAGACGTCAACAAGATTGGCATGACCGCCATATTAAGTTGAAGGAATTTAAAGAAGGAGATAGAGTCCTTCTCTATCAAACGAAAGTACATAAGGGCAAACTTAAGTTCCCTATATCATTGATCAGATATTTGCTTCGGGCTACGCTAAACTTAAAACCCTTGAAGGCATCCCGCTGGACACGGTAGTGAACGAGAGTAGATTACGACGATATCATAAGCCCTGCTATTTCTTAGACATGTACGGATTAATTGTGTGGTATGTGTGTGTGCATGCATGTCTGTAATTTTTGTCGTTTTGTGATAATGTTCATTTTTTTTAATTCATTTTTTACACCCTTTTCTGTTGAATTGCCTGCATGTCTAACAATCAATACTTAGGATAGTTTAGGTCCGAATTCTAACAAATCTACCTCACTTCTATCACTATTGTACAGGTTTCAGGTAACAGCAGGCATGACCAGTGACAATCATGTCCCATAATAGTAATTATCTTCCGGGTTGGAGCTAGCATCACTTTTCTTGCAATCGATTGCAAGGAACTTATCTCTCTCTCAAAAAAAAAAAGAAAAAAAAGAGAGACCACTCGCCTAAGCTATCAGGCAGCATATTATCTATATTGTGGAGTCCCATAACTAAGCAAAGTGCTTGATCAGACATGAAACCTAGCAGGGACACTCGAGAAATTCACTTGGTCTCATTTATTGATTTTTTTTTTAAAGCTAGCAGCGACTCGTCCTTTCTTGGAGCGGCTAAACTTCGACACACGACTTATCTCCGGTGTGCAACATGAATGCCTGGTGCATGCGGCTTATTCTACATTTGATGACAAGCTCCAGACATTCAGGATTTCTAGACGCAATGACAAGGAACCAATTCCTATATCACCACATATCCTAAGCCACTTGGGGTTCCCGAATGAAGGAGAGCCTATGCACGACAGAGGGCAATCTTTTGATAGGAATTACTTGACGCATCTCTGTACGGAAGACGATGACACCTCCATCTATAACAATGACAGTTACGTTGTCAAACTCATCTCGGATCGAGGACTTAGGGCAACGACGGACCTTCTTGCGTTACTCACCGAGGTACAATTGTCAAGAATTGACAGGATTCCAAGCAACACTTTATTCGCCCTATCCTTTAGCTTGGAGGAGCCTGTTACACGCCACTTCATGTGGGCAGAAAAGATAAGTATCAAATTATGTGCTCAAAGCAAGAAAACCTCTCACAAAGTGCGGATATCTCTTGCATATGCTCGTAAGCAAATATTACTTGGGTGAATTCCCTAGCATTATCGCTCAAGTGCAAGAGAAATATCCAAACGTGCCACATACCACCTCGACACGAGCTTAGCACCCCAAGAGGCTAAAAGGGGGGGAGGCAAAGACAACAAGCAAGCCAACACCCAAACGACACCACATCACTGGCAGAAACACACCAGTGTCACTCACATGCGGCACATAAGCAGAGTTAGAGTCACAGCGGTAAAAAGAGCATGCCCATAGCCAACACACAAAAGAACACTCAGAGGGCCACACACCAAGTAAAGACCCATCCAGTAGCAGCAAACAACACTTGTGCAAATCCACTAGCCAAGGGCATGAAATATCAACGAAATGGGAGACACAGCACAATCACCTTATCCAATGCCTAAAGACACTTCAACAGTGAAAATCATGGAAGCCATTGAAGAAGAATTGACTGCAACATCAAAGGAGACAATGGCGGAACCTGGTGTCTCACCTGTGTCGTTCATGGTAAGTGACCCACCAACCACCATCTCATCAACTCCCATCACATCAACCATCATTGTCACACTACCCATCACACTCACCCTCACCACTACATCCCCTATTGTCTCCACAAACACACTCCCACTCTCCACCACACCAGTCATAACCACCTCTATGCAATATCCAATGCATTTTCCAAATGTCTTAGACGCATCCTTCAACATTGAAGAATTCTCACTTTCACTGTTAAACACGCCACCTCCTACCACCACACCATTTCCTACACCCACCACTATCGCTACCGCCACCACTTCCACAGTACTTTCCACTTCTTTGATCACAAATGTCGACACATCTCCAATCCCTATCACCCTCACTCAAATATCACACCCTCCATCTGCTCAATTGTCCATCATGAACAGTACACCACATTGTATCAAAACGTACAACAAAATCTCCCACCATCCTACGCACCTACCCCTCAGCAGTATCCTCCTATTGGGGAGTAGCAGTACCTTCTGAAAAATGTGCGACGGGCCATCAACGCTCAAAGTGATGCCATGCATTACCTCTACTCTTCCATCAATGAGTATCAGAATTGGTGCAACTTCTCGCAAGGTAAACACGTGCAGCTGACAAACAAGGTACAAGAATGGCAGATTTATTCTGCGGAATTAGAACAAGAGGTCTCTCAATTAAAAAACAAAGAAAGAAAGCTCATGGCTGACCTCAAAGAGCTGCACCAAAATAACAAGGACATTCAAGCACGCTTACAACGTAGGGATGATCTCATCAAAACCCTAGAAACACAGTTAGACGGTGAACGATGAAGCCACAGGAACTTACGGACCGCTATGATGGGCAATATTCAACGGATTGATTTCAACCAGCTCCAAGAACCACCAATCCCAGAAGGCACCATAATACCTCTCGCTTCCTACCAGAAGTTAACTCAGGTACTGATGGCGAATCAGACGCAAGCACAACAATTGCAGTAGGAACACACAGATTGAGGAGCTAGAAGGATAGCTAAAAACATTACGCCAATAGCTACCAACATTACACACAAAGCATGAAGAAACACACGCCAAACACCATAGACAACAGGATGTGGGAACTGATGATCCTGGACCTTCGCGCTACATAGGACAACAACGGGATAATCCATGGTATCACTCAGCAATGGTGGAACCTGAAAGCACACAAGGGGGTACTAACACAAACCACGAACGAGACATCTCAGCTGAAGAGCCTAACCCCACTACCACTCAACCTGACACCACCTATCAAGCCTCATCACTCTCACTCGATGACACACCCCTCTCCCCACCACATGAACAATCACCTCACCACCTCGACACTCAACCTCATTCACCATCCACTACTTATCTACTCCGCAAATACCCAACCCTCCCCCGTGAACTTTTCACAACCAAACCAAACCCTCCACCACCCACACTTACCAGAACTACAGAGGTATGACACATAATCACGCCGATTAATCCGAGCCGATAGATGTTAATGTCAGAGGAGTTTAATAAAGCATATCCAAACTGGGAGGACCGAGGCGGGTACACTCTTCCCGATTTCACGATATGTAAATATCACAAGTAGAAAGTGTTAGCATTGGAGCCGCAACCTCAATGGAAACGTGCTATGATGTTGGACAATGCACATGCTTTCGAGCGCTATATCGCGGCACCAACTTACATGCGTGTCAATCCAACATATTATCCCATAAGGCGCAAAGAAGTATTTGCACCAGAAAGGGTTCCTAATAAAATATATTGGCCAATTGTATTTAAAGAAGCTCAGACTGACGATCCAGTGGCCGATTTTGTAGCCAATTGCAACTATTTCTACCAGAAACATCATACAAATCCGGACCCTCATGTTAGGTACTTTGCAGATCATTGCGACCTAATGTCATTCCTTTCTACCTTAAATTGTTTCTGGGATAGAGATCTGCCGCCAATAGTTTTGGATCTAAATAAGACCCTAAGCATACCCATGGATCACATCAATGTGGCAAGGCTTTACTATCGGACGGCGATCACCAACGAACTTCACGTTGACATGGTTGAATCTTGGTACGTGTATGGATTTCTACTAAACATGCTTGATTACTATCGGCCGCAAACATTTTTGGGCAAAATTCGATTTGAGAGAATGGAATAGATTGGCAGAGAAGTCCATAAAATCCGGGTCGCCATCAATGCAGAGCTGCAGGAAGACCATACAAGACAACATGCAGCGGCAATTGGTGTGGGACCGCCAATCTTTTGACGGAGGGGATAATGTAGGCTGATATTCTATGAATCCTGAAAAAGATACAAACTTAAGCCTAGAACTAGATCAGTCAAGTTTAGGCCTTTGTGCCATGTTGTAACAGCTCAAAGTTGTTTAGTTCTAAGCCTAAGTCTAGAAGATTGGAACTTAAACTAGTCTGAATAAGTTCAACTTAAGTTAGTTTAGTTGTTTATGGTCCATTGGGGGTTTGTCCCATGGTACCAAGTTAAGCCTATGTGGTCTAATTGTCCCATAGTGCCTTTTTGTAAGTGACCACCACTCCAAGTATATATAGGAGTGGAAGAGTCCATTTTGAAAAAGTACCTCATTTGCAATACATGCTTATCTTTCTCTCTGAGTGTTCTCCCTTGTGTGGTTTCATGTACTGTCTTACTTCACAATGTATTGTATATTATTCATCTGGCAACAGGTTAAGTTAATCTAGGCCCTCCATTCTCTAGTAGGGTAAGCCTTAGAGGAGGAGATTTAGTTTAGGGTTTTATCTTTTAGATAAGCCGTCATTTGAGTCAGTTCCTAAGTAGAGAAAAGAGAGAAGAGTGGATCTTGCCCGAAATACTCACCCACTCACTGTAGATCTTCTCATCCTTCAACGTCTCGGTTAGTTGGAAGCCATAGCCATTGGTTGGGAAAGCCACTGCCTAGTCGGAGCCATAACGTGTTCTAGTTGGGAGTTCGACATAGCACGCGTTAGTTGGAGCCATAGCCTGAGTCGAGGGATGCAAACAACCAACATCATTCATGGATGCCCAGTTTGCGTCACTGTAAGATTCGATCCGAAATTCAGCTTCCTTCGAATAACACAGTCCATAGTCTCTCGTTTTTTAGAAATATTGTACTAGTCTTTTTGCTAACTTCCAATGCAACAATCCCGGGTTCTGATTAAATGGGCACAGCCTGTATACTGCAAATGTTATATTAGGTCTGGTGTTGTCTACAAGATACAACAATGATCCAATCAGCCTTCGATAGGGTGTATTGGCCATTCGTTTCTCTTCCTCAAGAGTCTGCGGACAATCTACCTTGCTCAATATTGTTCCACGTAGTTAGAATTAAAGTAGAATCACTGTAATATTGTATTGTGGGTCCTATCAGTAGATAAGGATTAGTTGGCCTCGCCACGAGGCGAGTCGACGGGACACACGTTCCATCAACGACAACCTGGGTCATGCATGGGTTGCCTGAGTGAAGAACTATATGTACAGTGTATTTTCATTTTGAGTGTGAGCTTGTTGTGGAGAGTATTTTCTGTCTGTGTTACTATGTAGTATGATCTGTGTTCTTGTTCGAAGAAAATTCTAAGTTGGTATCAGAACCATATAGGGAGTGTACACACAGTACAATGTCGTCGTTTAAGAGAGCTTTAGGAGAAGAGCAGTCTTCTGAGAGTTCGGGGTTTACGACGGGTTGTAGACAAAAAGTAAAGCACTGGTGCACGGTTTCTAGTTTACGAAGGCTTGCCAAGCTCAGTAGAGGACTTATTAGCCTGTGCATAGCATCAGACAGGGAAAAAGTTGGTGAAAAATTGGCAATTTTGTAGCCAATTGAAAATTCAAATTGGTTTGAGGTTACAATTTTCTACACATAACTGGTGATTTCTTCACTATTTGTGTTCTGTTTTGGATGTCGTAAAGACAAGAAGGAAGCTAATGATATTGTTAACCATCCATGGAGAGATTCTGAGTTTTATGTCAGAGATTTGCCTACATACAGATAGCCTAGCAGATCTGCAGTAAAATGTGAGAAAAAGCCAGTTTTTCAAGTTGAGCAAAAATCACCGTTTCTCCACGGAATTCCATGTTTGAACACTCTGTAGACTTGGAATCAATAGAGCGACGTTGCTCTTGGCCTCAGATCATGCTCAAATCAATCAAAAAAGGAGTTTGTTTAGGCTAGAAATAGGTTGGGAAGGCACGGCCGTGCAGAGAAGGTGGAGACAGATCGCGGGCCAGTTGCACGCCCTCACCCGAGTGGATATTTAGTGCACGAAGGTGCCTAACAGCTGTGTGGAGGATCATCGATGCCAGAAGGACTAAGCGCCATAGGATTGAGTTTCATCGTGATGGACGTTGCTGATTAAAGGGTCTGAGGAGCAATGGGAATTGTTGGATCCAAGATAGCCATTGGATTGCTTTGGAACCATTTTAAACTTCAAATAAAGGGGCTTGAATGGGCAAAGTGAACTTCAACTTCTTTAAAAATCTTCACTTTGAAATTGGAGTTGGGTCTCAATTTTCTTGAATGTTGAAGTTTCTTCAAGCTGAAGAAACAGTTAAAAAACTAGAAAAGCCCTTATTTTCTAGTCCTTAAGCCTATTTGACTCAAACGAAAGGCTATAACCTCCAAACGAAGGGCACCCAAATGGTACCTACAAGTACGGTACCACAAAACATAGTGATTGCAGCGGAGAAAGTGTTCTGAGCACGCCAAAAGTGATTTCACCATTCCATTGGGCACGTAGTTGGGAGTTGGCGACAAAGTGTATTTCGGAAGGCGACGCCGATTTGGCTTTCAATTTGGCGGAAAAGCAATGGGTGGCCTGGTAAGGAAAAAATAGCAGGTCATTATTTTCAACTTCTGACATCACAGTTGGCCTCGACATACATTTTTTAGCCTACGGTTGCATTTTCAAGCAGTTTTGCGATGGCAAACATGGGAGAGTCCATTTTGAATGAAAGTAGCAAATTGGAGGGGATTTCCAACTATGCAGTGTGGAAATTCAAAATGAAAAACATACTGATGGAGAAGGATGTGTGGGATGTTGTCATGGGTGATGAATGAAGACTGCCAAATGAAACGGACATCAAAGTGTTCAATAAAAAGGTGAGGAAAGCTTTGACCTTCATTAACTTGTCAATGAAGGATCACATCATTACCCACATTTGTGATGCTGTTACACCCCAATAGGCATGGGATGTGCTAAAGGAGCAGTCCGAAATGTCAAATCCGTCAAGAATCATGTTTCTGAAGTCAAAACTGAATAGTGCCCGCATGGAACAAGGAGAGCACATTGAGACGTACATGACCAGAATAAAGACAATGAGGGATGAACTGCACGCTATTGGTGAACGCATACGTGATGTTGAGCTAGTGCACAATGGATTGTGCAACATTGAAGAACTCTATCAGATGTTTGTGAGCGGAATATCATCAACAAAAAGATTGCCAACCTTTGACGAGCTCATAGGAATCTTGATGCAGGAAGAGCAACGACGAGAAATGGTAAAAGCTAGACGTCAAAACGCTGATGATCATGCACTTGCGACATGCCAAAAACAAGGCAAGGGCAAGGGCAAGAAGAAGTCTAAGCAGCAATTCGCCAAGACTCAGGAGGATGAGAGATCTTCCAGCAAGACCAAGAAGAAGGACAAATGCTTTCGTTGCGGCAAAAAGAGCCATTGGAAGAGCGAATGTCGAAAATTCTTGGCGGAATCAGGCAAAGGAAAACCAAAGCAAACAGGTAACCTTGTCGACGAAGGTGAGATTGAAGACTCTAGCATCTTCATATCAGCATTGTCATCTAATCAAGATGATCAAGCATGGTACATTGACTCAAGAGCCACAAGACATATGACAGGAAACAAGGATTGGTTCAGCAGCTTGAAAGTGTTGGATAATGGAACGTCCGTTTTACAAGCAAATGGTGATGTGTGCAAGATCAAAGGGATAGGCACCATTTCAATCCAACTACCTGATGGTAAAAGCAGAATGATCAGAGAGGTACTTTACATACCATGTTTGAAAAAAAATCTACTTTTTGTTGGTGTCATTATTGATCAAAAGTTGAAAGTAGAATCTCCCATGTCGTTGCTTTGTGAAGGATGTGAACCAAAAGTTAAAAGTCATTGTAGATGGTATAAGAGAGCCCAGCACTAAATTGTACAGGTTGAATGCTACAATCAAGGGGCAACATGGCCTTGTCTCGTCCATTCCATCGCAAAGTAAACTATGGCATAAGAGGCTTAGTCACTTGAACTTAGGAAGCCTTACTTTGATGAGGAAATTGGAAATGGTGAGAAGATTGCCTACGATAGAAGACCACTTGAAATTGATGTGCGAATCATGTGTGTATGGGAAGCAGCATCGTGAGAAGTTCAATAAAGGTGGTGCTGCAAGGGCAAAGAACATCCTAGATTTGATCCACACAAAATTTATGCGGGCCTATGAGGAGTATGTCCTTAGGTAAAGCCTTCTATTTCACGACCTTTATTGATGATATGTCATGTAAGACGTGGATTTACTTCTTGAAGAAGAAATCGGATGCATTTGACAATTTCAAGAGTTTCAAAGCATTGGTAAAAAATCAGACAGGTAGGAAGATCAAAGTTCTAAGATCAGATAGTGGAGGTGAGTAAAGGTCTAACAACTTCAATGATCTTTGTGATCAATGTGGGATCAAAAGACAATTTATGCAAGCTCATACTCTTGCTCTCAATGGTGTAGCTGAGCGCAAGAATCGTACGATTGTGAAAAGTGCTAGATCTATGCTAGCTGAGATGAAACTACCAAAAGATTTTTGTTCAGAAGCATGCAGTACGGCAGTCTATCTTCAAAATAGAAGTCCCACCATTGCCATACCAAAGATAACACCTGAGGAGGCATTCACGAAGAAGAAGCCAAAGGTGAACCACTTGCAAATCTCTGGATGTAAGGCCTTTGTACACATTTCTAAGAAAGAGAGACGTAAGCTTGATGTGAAAGCTATCAAGTGTATATTCCTAGGATATGATGATCGTGTGAAGGGCTATAGATGTTTTGATCCAGTGGAGAACAAAATACATGTCAGTTGTAATGTCATCTTTGATGAATCTAAGATATATGAAGATGAGGATGATGAGAAGACATACACATCCAGTGGGAAAGATGGTATAGTGAGGATACCTCATGATGATTCCATTTATTGACCTTCCTAGTGATGGACATGAGGATACACCTCAAGATACTACTACTCAACCTCAAGAGACAGATTGGAGAGGTAGAGATAAACCTTTTGGTGCAAGAAGGATAGAAGTTGCAGGTGACAAATGCAAGGAGAAAGATGTATTGTGAGATACATTTTTACCAAGAAGCCGTGCACCTGACATGAAGCTCCCTAAGTGGTTTGAGAGATTGTTGGAGAGCTACGACATGGATGACTTTCCAGGATTATCTAGCCAGGGAGAGCTACGAAGATCAACAAGAGAGAAGACACAACCTGAAAGGTATGAAGCAAATTATGCTCTCTTGTTTACAGATCCTCTGATTCAGAGGATCTGTTGGTTTTTTAAAGTTAATTCTTTCTTACTTCTGCCTATCAGTAGAGACGGTGGGTTCTTCTTGAGATGGTCATTCTTGTTTTGAACCCAAGATCAGGCAAAAAGGAAAAAGACCGCCATTGTAGTATATTTTTTGTCCTGCCTGTCAAACTAGAGGCCCAATGTCATTTTTAAACTTAGAGATTACTTTTTAGAGTTGGGTCCAAATTGGGACTCACATGAATCTTGTGATTTCTAATGTACTTTTTGCGGACCCTTGGATCAAGTTGGGTCCAAGATGAATGGATAGGATCATTGTGAATATTAGCCAATAGGATTGAGGGGCAAGGGCCTTCCCCATTTTATAAAAAGACACCATTTGTACACTATTTTCATGTTTAATGAGAAGGAGGAATCTCTACCAATTTTGGAAGAGAAGCATCCTCATTTGCAATTCAATGCTTGCTATTGCTCTTGTTGTCTTCAATTGCTTTCAAGTTCATGTTTTTTGGTTTCAATAGTTTATGTTTCTCCTTTAGCAAGTATAATGTGCATTTGAGCTAACCTCCACCCTCACTCTCTCTCTCTCTCTCTCTCTCTCTCTCTCTCTCTCTCTCTCTCTCTCTCTCTCTCTCTCTCTCTCTCTCTCTCTCTCTCTCTCTCTCTCTCTCTCTCTCTCTCTCTCTCTCTTCTCAATCTCTTCTTTTCTATCCCTTCCCTTCACCCAAATCATGATGAATGTTAGTGTAGAGGAGTAGAGTTAAAGGAGAATAGTGTTAGTGGTGAGTAGAGTTAGGGGAGAAAATAGGAAACTAACTAAAAGTAGCATCTATGCATAGTTAGGTACCTATCCAGTGAACTAACCCTTGTTGACAGACGGGAGGGCTATACTACGTGAGATCTTTGCCTAGTGATGCCATCAGAGAACTGTAGTTGAATAGACCCTTGGCCTTCAACTTGGTGTGAACTGGAGTCACCAAAGAAAATGTACTTTGATTTTGTAGCTGTGAGTGTAGAGAAGAGGTCTTTGCATGGCGTCATGTGCTGAGAAGCGCCTAAATCGAGATACCAATGATGGGCATCTCTACTGGATTGATCTTGTACCATCAGCGCCTTCTCTTCATCTTGAGATCCTTTGACTGTGTCAGAATTCCCTTCTTGGTATTGTTGCATCTTCTTCTTTGCTTCATTGTGCTTGAGGATGCGACAGTCCTTGATGTTGTGGTTGGTTCTTTTGCAATATCTGCAAAATAGCTTGGTCTTGGATGATCAGTGACTATACTATTGCTGTTGTTGTGATTGTGATGTTGTTGACTATTCTGTCTTTGTCTTCTTATCCTTGAAGCCTTTCTTCTTCTTGGATTGCTGCTTGTTTGAATAGAGTGCCATGGATTTGGTACTCGTAGATGTGGACAAGCTTTTCCTCTTGACTTCTTCCTGCAACAAGCTTGCTGTCAATTTTTGGAGAGACAGATCAGGGGTATTGCTCAGAAGCAACACTAAATTATCGTAGGAGGATGGAAGACTGGCAAGAAGAGACATGGTAGAGTCTTCTTTTGATATAGGAAAACCTATTACAGCCAGTTGGTTCATCAATTGTTTGAACTCGTTCAGATGGTCGCTGACTGAGGTGCTTTCACTCATTCTGAATGTCAGTACCTTCTTCCTCAAGAAGAGACGAGTCAAGACATCTGCTAGTGAGTGTTTCCCATGCTTTTTTGGAAGTAGTGCAGTTGGATACATGAGCAATTTGAGTGTCTTTAAGGTTTAGAGATACAATGGCAAGAGCCTTGCCATCCTTGGCTTCCCAAGCTGGGAGCTGTTCGGGTTCTGCCGGTCTAGCTATAGAACTGTTGACGTATTCCCATAACTACATTTCAATCAGGATCATCCTCATTTTGAACTTCCACATGTGGAAGTCATCTCCGTTTAATTTATTGATCAAGCGGATCTCTGAGGTGTCTTCTATAGTGATCAAAATTATACACAAACAATTTAGAACTTTGAAAAAAGATCCTGGACTCTAGTAATCTATCGAACAATGTTCTCATAACACCCCTTTTTTGTATGATGTGAAATGGTGGTCTGCTTGTCTACGATTGATTGCGACTGTAGCGGAGCCGTGACGGAAGCAAAGCAGAGAGGCGATTATGATGTAAACGATGTCTCTAGCAACAATAAGAAAATAATGAAGACTATGAACACAGTAATAACTGCAATTTCAGGAACGTGGATTGACTAGGAAATAGAATCAAAAGCTTGTTATCCTTTTCGATTATCAGAGTAGGAGTCTAAGACTGCCATAATGGTAGGATTGCGAAGCATTAGGCGTCCTGGACAGCCATGCGATCCTCTCTCTTTGATAACCGTGTTTGTGCGCAAGAGAGTGAGAGAGACAATTGCATTCAATCAAGAACGTAATAATTGAACAGTAGCAAATATGTATAATAGAGTGAATCGGAACACAATACAATAGCGTTGATAAACGCATATTCCTACTTACAGATTTTAAAACAATGGCTACAGTTCTAGCTCTCTCCCACACTCTCTCTCTCTCTCTCTCTCTCTCTCTCTCTCTATAAATCACTAACTCTAAGGAGCTAGCTATTTAAGACCTTTTGGTCATTTGATCACTTTGTGTATCTACAAATTGTTCAACTCAACAACACCTATCTCTGTCATGCCTTCTCTTCGTTCAAATACATATTTATAGCTGTCAGAGTCTTTTGATTTATTGTAATTACAGTTTACAAGATGATTAATAGCCGTTTAAACAAGATCTGTAGATTCGTTATTGGAGCATCGTGAAGGAGGAGAAGTACAGAGTAACGTATCTTCCATATGCGTCGTAGTGCAAGGATGTAGGCCGTGATGGACGTAGTTTGTCCGCAATCGTTTGAACAAGCATTGGTCGTTCGATCAGCTATTGATCATTTGCTTTGTAGGCAATCGTTTGCCTCCTCGTTGATAACTGTAAGTGATAACTTACAGAGCTAAACGATGAGATGGGTCAACCGTTGTTAGTTGACTTCGTAGGAACTCGTAAATCGTTGTCGTTGGTCGACTTCGTTGATAACCGTAAGTAGGTTGCTTACGTTTTCAAATGGTTGAGGAGAGTTGACTCTGGTCATAGCTTCCATCGTAGGAAATCGTAAGAAGGTCACTTGCGGTGGTTGACGGATTCCGCAAGTGCTCGTAGATGGTAACCTATGGGTTTTAACAACTCCCTATGGTTTGCGACTCCTTGCGATTTGCGGTTTCTTGCGGTTTGCGGTTTGAGTCATGCTTCTCCGTAAACATTGATTTAATGGTTCCTTCAGTCGGACCGAAGGCTCAGATCGTAGGCTGGCGATAGCTTTGCGGTTCCAATTGTTTTTTACTTTGCGTGTATTTCTGCAGACTGATTTAGAGAGATGGAATTCTTGAGAGTAGAAGGAGGGCGAAGGGATGAGTAGGAGAAGATTAGAATTCCAACACCATCATACACTTGGCAACTTCCATTAGTGTATGATTTTTTCGTTCAGCAATTCCATTGTGTTGAGGTGCGTATGATGCAGTTTTCATATGCATAATACCTCGATCAGTACAATAAGTTTTGAATTCGTTGGAAATGTACTCACGTCCATAATCTATGTGAATTTGCTTTAACTTGTTGTCTGTCTGCCTCTCAGCCCAATTTGTATACTCAACGAATTTCTCGAAAGCTTCTAATTTTGTACGAATAAAGTATACAACAACGAATTTGCTAAAGTCATCAATAAACGTTATGAAGTATCTTGCATCACCTAAAGACAATACTCCGAATGGTCCACAAATATCTGAATGCACAATTTCCAGTACCTTGGTTGCTTTATAAACATCTTTACTGAAAGGTGTTCGAGTCATTTTGCCTCTAAGACAAGATTTGCAGGTAGTTTGAATATCTCGGCTCTTGATTTCGACTTCTTCAATTCTTTGACTCTTGTTGGCTTGGTACAAGGCTTCCATGTCCACGTGACATAACCTCTTGTGCCACATAATATCTGTCAATTCCTGAGTTTGATTAGATTGTTTGATTCGAGTTCGAATGTTCAAGTGATACACATTTCCTTCTCTATTGACTTTAGCAACTAGGTTATTAGAATCTTCATCGAACAATTTACAAGAGTCCTTTGTGAAGGTTATTGACATTCCTATGTCGACTATCTTTGATACAGATAGAAGATCTTTATTAAGAGTAGGAACATAGAGAACTTCCTCCAGTTTCTTGTCACCCTGATTTGTGTCTAGCCACAGTACACCAGCTCCATCAACTACATGCTTAGAACCGTCTCCAAGTATAATGAATCTCTAATAATTCTTCTTCTTGTACTTAGACAAAATTTGTTTCATGGAAACAAAATGTGAGGTGGCTCCCGAATCAAGTACTACTTCTTGAATTTTTGAATATGATGAACAACATTGATCAGCACAAACGTATGCTATTGAGTTTCTTGTCATCCTGTCTTCTGCTGCTCTAGAGCATTCTGCTTTGTCTTCGACAAAATTTGAATCTGAAAGTTCGCTTCGATTCTGCTCCTTGTTCTTGGGATTTTGATAACAGTCTACTGCTGCATGACCCCGTTTATGACAATGAATACAATCAATCTTTGGATTTAACCAACACTCGTCTTCTGTATGACCCGATCTTTTGCATCTGTTGCAAATCTTCCCATCACCAGAATGTTTCTGTTGTTTTCTTGATAGTCGATCATTTGTCTTGGATTCGTCTGAACGATTTCCATTCTTCTTAGACGATGCCCTCTTAGTCTTAGACTTTTTTGAAGATTTATTCTTGAGTAAATAGAGCATTTTCCAAATCACCATTATCGTCATAGCGTTTGCGAGTTTCTACTTCCTCTTTGACTCCATCTATTGCCTTTTAAAGAGTCATTGTCGAATCTTTTGCCAGTAAAGTTCAAGTTGTGTGGAATGACCTGGGTAGGGCTCGAAGAGAATAGCTAAGTTGTTTTTCCTTTGAAAATGCATTTTTCGTGCCGGAATTCTACAAAGAATATACAGATCCTTTATCTTTTGTACAAAAGTGATCAGTTTTGCCGTCCCATTGTAGGTAAGTTAATTGGTCTTCCAAGAACATGATTTGAATATGAGATCGAGTCTCATTCTTGGTTTGTAATTCTTTCCACAATTCTTCCGCATTCGAAATTGATGAAAGATCTAGCATTATGTTGTCATTCACTGAAGACACAATAATTGCTATAGCTTTGTCATTTTCAAACTCCATTCTCAAAGTTTTTTGCCAGGAGTAATTGGCTTCTCTTTTATTGGTTCTACCCATTGCCAAAGACCTTCACCCTTCAGTATGAGTGAAGTCTTTAACTTCCAGATCAAATAATTCAAATCTTTTGTATCCAAGATCATACTGATCTTAGACTGAATGTTGTTGATCGAAGACACCAATTCTAATCTTCAGAATAAACTCCAGATACGGCTATTGAGGGATGTGTGAAGGATGCCGAGAGGGGTGTGCTCCGATACAATTGTAGAAAAAATACTATGAATTCTTCCTCAGAGAACACGATGAAAAAGATTGAATAAATCAAACTAATATCAGTGTCTTCAATTGGGTTTGATTCTGGTCTATGTACTAATAGAGCAGTTTTTACCTTGATTGAATAAAGCATTCGGAATTAAGAGATATACTGCGTGAGTGTGATAGACAATTTTAGACAATCACAATAACTGAGAAAAATCATCTGTTGAGAAACTTTGATCAAAAACGAATTTTTATATTTCTGATTCTGATTCTTCAGTATACATCTCTTGCTGCCTTGTTGGTTTATCTGTTGTGTCTTTGTTGTGTTACAACGAGTAGTGCACATGTATTTATATTGTTACAGGATAGGTCTTTTGGCCTTTTACTTTATGTAACAGACGATCTAACCGTTAAGACGATTGATATTCAAAAAAACGTTTTGTTTCTTTGCGACAGATCTTCAGGTTCGCGACAGTTTGCTGTTCGCAATAGTTTCGCAAATGTTTCGAGTTCGAGATTGAACAAGAATCAAAATATTTCACGATGATTTATTGTTCGCTAATCTTTCAAGTTTCAACAAGATACTATTCATGAAACTTTCAAGTTTCAAGTTTGTTTCTCAGCCTTTGTCAATTAAACTGTGCACTTTGTTTTTAGAACCGAGATTTGTCTATTGAGGTGTTCTACACATGCAACAAAATATATTCTAGATGTTGTGCACTCAGATATATGTGGTCCAATGCAAACTCTGTCGTTGTTTTATGCAAAGTATTTAATTACCTTCATTGACAAATATTCCAAAAGAACATTTGTTTATTTTATTAAGTAAAATTTGGAGGCTTTCAAAATCTTTTGACAATTCAAGGAGCGTGCAGAAATGGAAACTGGTAAGCAAATTAAAGCAGTGAGGTCCGACAATGAGGGAGAGTACATCTCTGTCGAATTCAATGAGCATTGCCTTAACAACGACGTTGAGCAAAAATTTATTGCCTCCTATTCGGCTTAGTCAAATGGACTTGCTGAGAGAATAAACAAAACCTTAGTCGAATTGGCCAAGTCATGCAAAACTTCCAAAAGTCTTCTGGGCTAAAACTGTTTTCACTACAGCTTATATCCAGAATAGATGTCCAACTAAAGGTCTCTCAGACAAAACACCTTATGAAATTTAGACAGGCTCCAAACATTCATTATTAAACCTACGCGTTTTTGGATGTATCGCTTATGCGCAGATACCGCAAGATATCAGGAAGAAGCTTGACCTCCACAATATCAAATCTATTTTCATTAGCTACACTACTTCCGATAAAGTTTATAAGTTGTATGATCCTGTCTAGTCAAAGACATTCACTAGTTGGGATATCGTCTTCATTGAAGATCAGTTTATTTACCTCAAAGGCAAGGGCAAAGCTCAAATAGACAAACTATCGAATATTTATTGTTTCCAAGTCAACTAATCCTATTGAAGGTCCTAGCTCAACTACTTTAGACGAATAACTTATCAACAACGAATCCAAAGAAGATGATGTTGCAGCTCAGCGATTACAGCATAATGAAAATAATCAACTTCATAGGATTGACAAGAGATCACAAATCACCTATAAGGCATATCGACGAATGTGCAGCCTATCTTGTTCAAGAGCCGACTATTGTTGAAGAGGCACTCAGTCAGCCCAATTTTGATCTTTGGAAGGAAGCTATGGATAGAGAGCATTCATCTCTTATCAAGAGCCAGACTTGCACTATTGTCACGAATTGCCTGTCAACAGGAATGTGTTGATTGCAAATGGATTTTCAAAATCAAATACAATGCGGATGGAAGTATCAATTGAAAAAAAGCGTGACTTGTCGCGAGAGGATTTTCGTAGATACATAATATCGACTACACTGAGATTTTCAGTCCAATAGTTAAACATTTTTCAATCAGACTTCTATTGTCGTTTGCTGCTGCAACCGATCTAGAGATACATCAAATGGATGTACAGACAACTTGCCATGTTGGCATATTACAAACTTGTTTGTGTCGATGAATGATATGGTGTTGTGCTATAGTGTGTGCTATGTCATGTGTTTACTTTGCCTCTCTAATCAACATACCGCTAACTCTATGTGTCCACATGCATATGATAATTTTGGTATAATATTGTAACATTAGTTTTGGTCACCAAGGCTAGTGTCTTACCTATTAAAATTAAGTCCTAATTATAGGTTACTTTTAAAGCAATAAAAAATTTTCTTTGTGTATTGGGAGATCTCTTAGAAAATTAGGAATAAAATAGCTCTAGGAGATTCACATCCTTTAGCCTCTAAGAAGACAATAAATAATGTCATCTTATGATATTAGATTTACTACTACACAATTAAAGTTTAGTTTTATCAATCCAATAATGTGTAAATAATTATCTCTTTGATCAATGATAAGTTGAAGATAAAAATGCAATTTTCTTGCATATTAAGACTTTGGTACACCTTACCATCAAAAATTTGTGATGATTTTTTCTTTAACAATATTAGACTTATTTTTTCTTCTTTTCTCATTTTAGTTAGCATGGTCAATGGTATGTGTTTCACTATAGTAACCATGCCTTTTACAAAAGCAAAGTGCTAGTGCTATGTTTCAAATCTTGTTTTTAGTAATTAGATATTCAAGTGGTGTAAGTACTTGTTAGCTTTATTAAAGTGCTTGTAGGTAACTTAAGGGACATTTCATTGAAGCCGCCAAGTAGTTGACTTATTAAATAGACATCACAGAGTTGAAAGTGCTCCAAAGCTTTGGTTTTTGTAAAGTAGATGATTTCAACATATGTCTTGAGACAAGGAAACCTTCTACAATCATATATATTTTATCTTGCACACGACTTTCAATGTGTGAATAAAAAAGAGATGCATTTTGATGTTTATCCACTTGAAGAATCAAGTCTCAAAGAATTCAAAAAGGATAATTGTTGATGTCACTACTGTCTTTGCAATAGTGTAGTTTCGACTAAAGTTCTCCCGATTCATGGTAGATTAAAAGTCATATTCATGTACATGAGACTAAAATATCTTTAAGTTTGACAAGTTGTTGAAACATCTTCCTTAAGGATTTTGGTGGTTTTATGGCGAGTTTTGCTCTTTTTTAAGTAGTGACAGATGGAAATTGAACTTATTGAGGATGAATCACTACATGCCAAATGAGTTTTCTTTGGTGTTGGCTAGAGAGTGCTTATTTGTCACCATGTGTTAAATCAATTGGCAAATACCCCTCCAATTGTAGCATCTATGGTTGGAGTTCTACTCTCCACTTTTTTTAATTAAACAAAGTCCTCCCAATCTTTGATAACAATGGGTTGTACAAGATATGGTGCATTGGACCATAATGTCGTTGGAGTAGTAGATGCGCTTAGCTTTGAAACTTGTGGATAATCCATATCTTTTGAAGTAGAAATGCCCAAAAGAGAGTCAAAAGCACTTTGTTTTTTTGTCAACAAGTGGCAACTTATTTTGGCTCTAGGGCGGGTGCTACTTGATGAATAGATATCTCAAGGTAATTATTTTCTTTACTGTACTTGGTTTATGTTATACAAAAAATTAAAACATTAATCTTGTAGGTATACATGGCACTTCAAAGCAATGGAAGACAAAGCAAACATGGTTGAAGTAAGATACTTTGAAGAAATGCCAATGACTACGAAATTTGATTGTTCAGGAACATTATGGTTAGAATCGATTAACTATACTTTTTTTTAATGTTAATCCTTATACATGTGAGCCGCCCTACGACATAAGTGGTGGTTTGGCTTTAAGTACTATAAATGTTTCTCTCCTCGTACTTTGTTCACCACTTCCAACTTCAAATTGTTCCATCAAGGAAATGTGGTAGTAGTATTTCCCTCCAGATGATTGTCCATGACTGTGCGTCACTTTGAGCCCTAGATCATAGTCACCACCAATGTTGGTTGTTCCATTGAGATTGTTTTTATTCCTTGAGGTTCCACAATTGTTAATTTGCTGGTTCTACCATGTTCCTAGTTTTGGTGTTCTCTAACATGTACTCTACCATTTTTGGTGTCATTTTGTTGAATTATCCAAGTAAGGTCCTAGCACGCTAGTCAATTTTATGCAACAATTATTCAAAGCGACCATTTGTGGATCAACTATATGGTCACTTCAAAGTCCAAGGAACCCATTAGAGAGATATTGGTAGAATAGACTAGGTCATAATTCTTGGGCCATATGGCTAAAAAATGACTTCTTGGCATGTAGGTAGGTATACGCGGGGCAATCCCAAAATCTTGATATGTATTGAAAAGTGTAATATAATGGATTACAAATGATAGAGAACGAGACGAAACGAAACAATCATCACTCGCAGGAGCTATCAGTTTGGGAGTGTGAAATCAAGAGTGTAGCTATGGAGAAATGTGGTGAGTTGGTTATAACATTTTACCCCTCTTTTTATTTTTTATTTTTGGCTTTTGAATTGTAAACTTTAAGCCTTGACATGTTTCAAAGTGCATAGACTAGTCTTTAAGCTATATTTAGTGCTATGTGTATCAACTCTCTTTTCATGGCACTAAGGCTATTTTATTGCTTAGTCTCTGCATAGCAGATGTCATGTTTGTTTATGCCATGGTTATAACGACACGATCATTTTCTTAAGACATGTTCACATTAATTTACCAAGGCCCAAGTTTTTTAAGGCTTGTTTGCGAAATAATATCTAAAACTTGCAAGGGCTACTTGTAAAGGGTATTCTCATGAACCTTTATTTTGAAAGGCACATTGTCTAAAGGCAACCTTTGCTCTCTAAGGACAACCATTGGATTTCTAAACACGATTTCTAAAAACAAATGTCGGATGTTCAAGGACATATGTGTTGTCTACATGCATATATCACACTTTTTATGAGTGTAATATATGCTAATCCAATCCAGGATAAATGTAGAATTCCTAAGGATTGAATGGCATGAATAATGGGCAAGGCCAATGTGTTTGGGTAATACAAAGATAGATATCCTGCCCTAATTTCAAAGGCAGGGTCCTGCCTTGCCTTAGGCAGGACCCTGCCTTTGAAATTAGGGCCAAATTGGAATCTCAGATCGCACCACATGAATTCGCCTTTGAAATTAGGGCCAAATTGGAATCTCAGATCGCACCACATGAATTCGAATCAGTCGCTCTCTTCGAACCGGATTCAAATCGGTCGGTCTCTTCGAACCGGATTTGAATCCACATTTCTGTGTCATCGAGCAGAATCGATGATCTCGCTCTCTCTTCGACAATTGATTTGGCAGAATCTACAGAAACAGGCAATCAGTTAGGGTATCAGATGCTCTTGTTAACACGTAGCCAAGAAGATCTTCCATGTAGGACAACAGCAATAATTTCTTATGCATTTTCATAGCCAGCACATTATCTGTTAATGGCGAGATTACCTCCAATCAGCGAGCCTTGATAATGCATCCCATTCACTTATGAGCAAATGAACAATCAAACATCAAAAAATTCTCAACCAACGACTGTCAATGATCGTTAGGGTCCAGTTCTTCACCAACCTATTGCAGCAGTGAACCAACCCTAAAACTCGATTTGCTTTATCACCAAATTAGTGTTCAGAGCTAGTAATCTTACCAGAGCCCTTGCAACACATTCGTTCATCAATTATCAGAAGTTAGGGTTGCTCTATCATCTCCAGGAACTCTACATGCAGTTCTTAATGCAGCACTGTGGCAACAACCTATTGGCTCATAAGAAACTTCTACACATGGCAAAGGCATATTGGCATACATTCCATAGCAGTTGCAGGCCTCAGCCTGTGCACGACTCTCTTCCTGCCCTATATCATGCCAAACTTGTTCTTTCCCAATTCATTCAGAACTTCATCATGTATAGGATTGTATAGACTTGAAGAATGCAGTCTATTATCGCTTCTCCTTGTCTTGTTGACCAGAATGACAGATAATTTAAGTGGGTATCTTATGTTTTGCAGAATGCTTTATGCATCTTATGATTATTCTGTCTCACACCATCTTGCTGTAATCTGAATGCTCAGTAATGTCTTCCATGGTGACTCTTTTTTAGATATGGAATACGGATTTCTGATTGATACTGAACAATACTTGGTGAACTTTACAGAGTTTCAGATTCTTGATTGCTATAGGAATATAATGGTAGCAAGCTTATGGTCAGAATAGTTCATAGTCAGATTTGTTAAGCAAATCCTTTGGCCTTGTGAAAGTGTGAAGTACTGTACACAATGTAAGATTTGATTCACCATGCATAGGCATTAGTCCTTAATAAATGTTAGAGCTCTGAGTTTTTACTCTCGAATGAGCCTGGAATCGTTAGTTAAGTATTCAAATCTTTTCCTATCTTTTTGCCGAGAAGGAAGCTGGCAACCATTGGGACTGAAGTGAAGGCGCTGATTAAGCATTTTAAGAAGATGAAGGCTCTATCTAGGAAGGTAAAGCTGGAGGTAGTAGGGGAAAGCGTAGAGAAGACACACATGTCACATGATCTTCATAATCCTTGATAGCTTACCTAGAGATGGAGGTAAAAAATATAGAGAGATAGCTCGCCAGCATGATGGGTTGGTTAGTTGGTTACCTTGGCATCCAAAGTTTCTTTGGTCCTAGGTTTAAGCCTCCCTTGGAAACCAAGATGCACATGATGGAGGGTGCCACATGTGGTTGCCTGTGGTGGCACCCTCCAAAAATGTGGGGGCAGGACACATGTCGGAGGTAGAGTGCTACCTCCGACCTATTTGTCATCATGTGATTGGGCATGGTGCTGCTAGCTGGCAAGAGGTTGCCTCTAGAGGCTGGCCTGCCTCCAAAGGTTGACTTTTTAAACCTCCAAAGGCAGAGCCAACCTGGAGGCAAGAAGGAGGCCGGAGAGAATATTTTCTCCTGCCTTCTCTATGTGGCCCTGCCTAGAGACTACTCCAAGAAGACGAAAGAAGGAAGAGGATATTATGACATGATGAGCACGCACTAGTAGAAAAATTGTCACAATTTGAAACCAAGAAACATTCAACAACAAAATTGTTTCAAACGAAACCAAATCAGGATGGTGGTGCAATATCTTGTGAGCAAAATAAGACCACATACCAGGGGAGAATCAATGGGAGGAGAACTGTGATATGTTACTACTACAACAATCCAGGTCACATAGTAAGATAATAAACAAAAAAGACAAAGGATATAAAAAGGAGGAATTCAAGTAGCTAATGTACTATGGAAGGGGCCGGCGGGCATAGGCCATTATGCCTTGTAAGGTTTTCCAGAATTTTTTAGGTGAGGCCGAGCCTAAATTTTTTTGAAAAGCTTGTGCCCGACGCCATCCATTGTATAATGAATACTTTGACTTTTTTTTACATGTACATTTTGGAACGCAATGAGCAATTTATTTTTTTTGTACGAGTCTGACGCTGCCATGTGCCAGCCTACGCCTGATGCACATGCTGAAAAGCGCAAAAGATATGCCTATTTTGCTTTTTAATCTATTCAAAAAGTGGGCATAATAGGCACAAAGTATCCATTACATTGCAGAAATGGAAGAGAGGCCTGATGCGCATGCTGGAAAGCGCAAAATAGATGCCTATTTTGCTTTTTAATCTATTCAAAAAGTGGGCATAATAGGCACAAAGTATCCATTACATTGCAGAAATGGAAGAGAAAAAAGATGACATAGCACTTATGGCAATTTAGGATTATGGCAAAAGAAGTCATCATGGAGGACCAAGGGCTAAAGTAACACCAAAAAAAGGGCTTGAATGGAAGAAGGGAGAGTAAAACTAGAAAGAGACATCCCAAAATTATATAAGCGAGACATTGACAATAACTGGTATCTCAATTCAAGGGTGACTCTCCACATGACCTTTGACGAGTGATGGTCTTTAATCTCACTCCATCAATTTGATCCTCAAAGGGCCTATCTTATTTTGCCTCTAACAAGTTTGTCAAAGTTAGTCAAAGTTGGAAAGCCTATAGATATAAACTATTATTTGAGATAGCTACAAACCAGAAAGCAACGTCCATCGACTCGACAAGAGAGGAGGGGATCCTGGGTTTTGAAATCAGAAAATACGATGAGGAGATGGGCGAGTTCCACAAGGATATATACTCTCCAAGAACTAGAGAATATTCCTTCTAGGATCCCTCCAACCCTATCAAAAGCAATTGACCTCCTATTCTTGCATAATAGCAGTCAAACACCATGCAAGTGCTCCATAGTCCAATTATAGGTTTGGGTCCTCATAAGATTATTGATTACATTACTGGCCAAGCCCAGAATGATGTGGCATAACCAACAATTAAAAAAACTGGAGTACTGGCTATCCATGTTAGAACACATACTGGACATGGACGTAACAACTCTCTTGTCCAATGGCCCTCCTTATGCCATTAGTAGCATTTGTCTTTCTTTTGCTTTTGCCTTGTGGAAGACTCTCCCTCATCCTCATTGTCCTTGCCCTTCCTAGAAATTTTTTTTCTAGTCTTTTTGCTTGCCTTTGGCCAAGTTATGTCCGATCTTCTTGTGTGGCTTGCCACGATTTCACCATCTCATGCCTCTGTTATTATTGTAATAGAATTTCGTGCAGATCTTCAAAGGTTGGTAGTCTCTCCCTTGAAGCAATTTCACTTACAAACATGTGTAATCCTTCAGTTATGCCACTCATGGCTATATGAACAAGCTCCACATCGCTAATGGGTTCACGGTTAGTTGGTCCCATAGTTCTTGGATTCTACTAAAAAATGATCATGCGCTCTCATTTTCCTCCATTCTTATGGTGTCCAACTTAGTCTTCAAGAACATCATGCATGATGGACTCATAGTTTGATATTGATTTTGAATGCTTTCCAAGCACCTCTTGTTGTAAGATCATGCACGATTACACGATCTTTCACCGACAAGTTTTTATCCATGATAATGTCTTCTGAACCTTTTTGTCATATGCTCTCATATCTGCAAGAGTCATGTTTGGCCTCAACTCCACTCTTTTCACAATATCTTATATCTCCTTCTCCATAATGATACTCTTAATTTTTTGCTTCTAGATATTATAATTGGACACATTGTCCAATTTATTAGCATCTCCAAGTACAGATTTGTGCAAACTTGCCATTAGGTGAAAAATAGCCCCTAATTTACCTTTTGGCAACTTAATGAAAACCTTTTAGCATGATTTTAGCCTATAATGGTCAACTTCAAGGTTTGACCAAAAACATTTAAGCATCGCTTGATTTTTTCTAGAATGCCCAAAACGACTCAAATTTGGTGAAACACTGTAATGCAACTTCACTGACATCCTTGTCTTTGAAATGGTCCAATTTCCCTTTGATCCACTTTTGTCCCACGGGTATATTTCCTAGCCTATCCTCATCCAAATATCCAAACAATCTAGCATCAAGGAGATGAACTTAGTTGTCATGCGTAGGTTCGTTCCCATGAGAGCGATAACATATCTCAGAATTCAGCATGTGTGGAAGATCCACATCTAACTCTAACATCCATTAACACCACTTCCACTACATCTATTAACACTACGATCCACAATGAGATAGATACTTGCTTCTCTCTCTCTCTTTCTTTCTCTCTCACAAAAAGCATAAGAACATACAATCCCAATAACATTCAGATCCAATAATTAGCAAATACAACAAAGCACGAGATATGGAGGAAAAAGGATAGAGAGCAAGGACATTCACAAGTCCATTCCATAAGAGAGCCAATCTGCTTATATTGAATGAAGATTTGAACATGAAGAGCAACTCGAGTTTGCCCCTATTTATAGTGGAGAGGAGGGCGTTGGCCTCAAAATCCTATTGGCCCATTTCTACCTCCCTAACTATTCAAATTTAAAAAAGAGTGAGAACTTATTCAAAATTGGAGGGAACCAATTTGAATTTGAATTTGAACCAATTTTGGTGGAAGACCCAACTTTATTCATTAACTTGACATTTAGGCCTGTGACATTAAAAGTCCCACAAAAAGGCCTAAAGTCCTTTTATTGACTTTCTAATTATCAAATAACTATGTGATCATCGGCTTGGACTTCCACACGCATGTGCCAAATCCCTCTCACTTATTAACTAGGGTTAGGGTTGCATTGGGATCCGCAAACCTTCCAATAGTATCTCCACCAAAACTGGTGGTGGTCCCACGACAACTCACCAAATTTATTCATTTAAGGCTCTGGTTTGTACCTTGATGAGATGGTACTGCACCTTTTCCATGAATTTCAGATGCACCATATTGAAGTCTTTCTTGTGCGGTAGGAAGCACGTATTTGTCCTGACAATCCATGTCGACGTGGTCCATGCAGTAAATCTTGATTCCCATTGTCCGCCCAGCATCGCAGCACGATAGTATAATCTGGTAAGTGGCAATTGATCTGGAACACTGTCGGACGCCATTGGTTTGGATCGAAAGCCAATTGAGGAAGGCAATCATCTCACCTTGTTGCTTCGGATGCCAACATTGTCAAATCATTTGCAAATTGCCTAACGGTTGGGTCTGGCGAATGTCTATACTCGGTCGCATAAAATTGTAAGACCCTGTTGAAATCAACGGATATCTGCCAATTGTAAATTTGATGAATTATGGGCCAATTTGGGGTATGGATATTGATTTGATCCAAAGAAATACCCAAATCTTTCCATTTATTGCATCTTGGCATTAGTAAATACTAAGGATCTACTCGCAGTTGTCGAGGGCTGGCAACATAACTCATGATGGAATCCGAAGTCTTTTCAAAGACGGTTGTTCTCCATGCCGGCTGCTCTCCCAATGCTGGTAGCTTGTCCAACTCTTTCCGTCCTCTATCTCGGAGGTCTTATATTTGATTACCCATCCACCCCTTGTGGAAGCAGACACTGATATCACTCTATGGGCAAAACTAGATATCATCACTAATACCACTTCTATTGGAAGAAAAATAAATTGTTATAACCAGGATCGTGGATTACTTGGAGAATGGAGTTACGAGCAGTTCTTTGTGTGTGAAATCAGATTATCAGTGTAGGAGTCATAGACTGTCGTGAAAGAGCGATTGCAAAAGGAATTAGGCGTCTGAGACAACCATGCAATCCTCTAATACTAATAACCTGATATGAAGAGAATGTAGAATTAATTCAGACGTCAGAGACAGCCATATAATTCTCTTCTTAATAATGTTTGTGTGAGAGGAGCGAGAAGTTGTAAATACAACGATCAGTCCACAATACGATTGCGCTGATAAGCACGTGATTCTACTAGCAGATTCAAGACAATTGCTAAGGTTCTAAAATAGTTCTCTCTTTCTCTCTCTCTATGATCACCAACTCTGAGGAGTCAGCTACTGATAAAAGGCGTTCTCCGCTATTTGACCTTATGTATCATAATCCTCTCATCTTTCTGCCCTCGCTCAATTACATGTATATATACATATCAGTTGAAGAATTTTGTACTAGGTTAAATTTACAATTACAAGACTGATAACAACTGTAAAACAAATCAGTTCGTTGATGGAACGTGAAGGCTTTCTGGTCTGATAGCGAAAATCTGTGTATTTTTTGGTAGACTGGATATGACTCCTTGGCCTTTTCGCCGTTGCCTTTACCTGAGGGCAACCTTCAGGTTTGGAAGACACCTTTTGGAAATTTGTTGTATCTGACATTCCCGTATCACCTCCTTGATCCATTCATGCATCTCCCCCTTGGTCGTGGTGTAGAGGTGAGAACTGCGGCATCACAAGAATTGGAATCTGAGGGTCGGCTTCCAATACTTGAGTGGCTGTCTTTTCATAATCTTTGATAACTGCTTTTGCCTTTTCCAACTCAGTGGTTGCCGTACGTTTAAGTTTATCAAATTTTTCTTGAAACCCTAGCAATGAAGTGCGGTAGGTTTCAACTTTCCTGAACAGATATCTGATCTCTTCCGGTTTGACTGGATGATCAGGCACTTGGGTCTGCAGATAAGAATTGCGTTCAAGGGTGGTCACATCCAATTCACCTTGAAGACATTCGCGTTCAAGCTCGGCCAAATCCAATTGACCAACCAACATCAACACCTATTATTTTGAATCTTGGACAACTTTGTCCACTTGGTCTTGCGTAGTTGTCAATGAGTTTAGAAGGCTCGCCACATATTCTTCAAGGCGCTTAGTAGATTGGGTGGCCTTCTTCAGTTCAACGTCAGACTTTGCCTCATGTTGCTTGGCAATCTTGAGCTCACGATTCAACTGGATAACCTTCTTATCAGTGTATTTTCAGTACCCAGCTCTGATGTGTGCTTATTCATGTCTATTTTTTCATCAATCATGGCCTGGATCACCCACTCAAGGTTTGAAACTAAACCTAGTGCGTCACCAGAATCCACCTTGGTTGTAGCAGCAATGGCAGGAGCAGCACTTGTAGGGATTTGGCTCTGGTGTCTGGCCGGTTCTTCTGCTTCAAAGACATCTTCTCCTTCAAAGCCCTCTGGCACCGTGGCGTCGAACTGCTTAGGAGATGGAACAACATGAGCAACCCTGATGGTTTCTGGTGCTACATCGACTTGATCTTGCTGATTGATCTGAAATGAGTCATCAAAACCAGTGGAACTATCATGGAACTGTTCGAATCCTTTTCCAGGGGATTGGGTATCAAAAGGTCCTGGACTCTTGGGCATCTCAAAAATTTTATTGGGGCCCAACGGGTCGGAATCATCGAACATATCCATGGGTGCTTGGATATTTGGTGAAATGACTCGGATTTGTGGGGGTGAGGCGGCTTGGGCAACTGTGATTGGAATGGTAGATCCAATGGTCACAAACTGACCTTATGAGGAAGAGGAGGTGAGGGTTGCATCAGTGGATTGGGGGATGGGTAATTCAGTGTGAATTGCAGCAGGGGGTGGTAGTGCAATGGTGGTTGGTTGCCTAGTGCGACGACGTGACGCGGGAGGCAAGTCAGGAATTACGATCTTGCTACGTACATGATGATGACTATGTGAATTCGATGCTTGATGAGAGGATTCAACCAGTGCTTCTTCATATATAGAAAGCATGGAATCCATACTGAATCCATGGATTTTATTATCCAGGTAGGAGGCTGCTAGGAGAGATAATAGTTGACCAGCAACAAACTGCTACTTGGTATTGCTCTTGATAGCTCGTTTGACTCTCCAAACACAGTTTTGAATCAATTATATGGTTCAAGAGACGCTTTAGCTAATTTGGCATGAGATTCAACTATCCTATGCAAGATTTGGGAAGAAATGCACCCCTTCCTGAGGTTTCCAGCCATCAGGAAGTTATTCAGGAGCTGGGCAACTACATGGATGGCAGGATCTCTAATGGCCTCTAACAAATAGCCATCATTTGTCCAATATAGGTCAGTGGTGGTATCAATATATGACTTAATGGCTTGTTTGGCATGTTTGTGGTTTGATGAGGCTTGAGTGCCAGATGGAATTCCGATGGTAGCAAGGGTGGCATCAGTTACGCACACCTTGTGTGTGGCTCCTTGAAAGGCAATATAAAATTTGGATTTCTCTTCCTTCCAGGTATTGAACACAAGAGTGATAAAATCCATGTGGATTCATCCAGAAAAGGCCCGCTCATGAATACCCATTGTAGTGAGCAGAGGCTCTGCAAGGGTCATCCATTGAGAGACCATACTTGTGCTAGGAAGTATTATGATGTCTGTTGCAGATGGGACATCACGATGGATGGTGTCTCGAGGCGAAAAAGAAGTATCAGTAGAAGACATGATAGGAAAAGAGCAGAAACTAATAGTAACAATAAGAAGAAAGTATTGAAATTTTTGGTTGCTGAAAAAATCGGCAAGATTGAGAAATGAAATCGAAGTCTGCCCTTTTATAGACGGATCTTTCTAGAAAAGACTCTTGGTTGATTATCATTTCTGTATTTATTAACATGACTTGAGTGGGCTAAAATTAGAGAGAAAAAAGAGAAAAAAAAAATAGAAGAGAACAAAAAGAAAAAATGTGTTAGCTATACAAACTTTCAGTTTCAAGTTAATCTAGAAAAATCGAACTCAATCATGAGTATTACGATGTATATTCTGATAGATATTGTTGTTGTACAAATAATAATAATTGTCGATTATGTTTAGAGCTTTGTCGTTGTAAATATGATTTTGTTAACACTACATAAGCCAACTCTCTTGGAATATAGAGATAAGGTTATTTAAATGACTATACGGGGTGGAATACCCCCTATAGCTTGGAATCAACCCCATATATTTTTCACATAGGGGACTTGATGATACTTGTCGGAATATACAAGTAACATTTTGTCCTTTTTGTTTTTGAGTTTTTCTTATTCAATCACACCCTTGTTGGAAAATACGAGGTGAATTGATTGATCTCATCCTATATATAGACTCCCAAATGATTTTAGGCATTTCACAGAGTGTAACTATGCGAAATTATCAAGAATGTCTCAAAACCTTTTGATTGCATGTTCGTTAACAATCGTTCACCTATTATGATGAAACGAATTCTAAAGGTTGAAAATTTGCTGGAAATGGAAAAAACATTTGACTCAAGATTAAGCTTGCCATAATATCTTTTGAGTAAATGACGTTCGATGAACATAACATGCAATAAAAGGGAAGCAATAGATATCATAACACAAACCAAAGCAGAAATATTGTGTGTGATGAACGGGACCCTTATTCAAGAAGGAGATTGTCTATGAGATGTTTAGACCAAATTTACCACTTGGTCAAAATATTCCCTATGCACAATTACCATACTTGAGTATTACAATACTTATTGGGCGGAAAATTGCTTACATTCAACGGATTGTGTCAATCTTTGGTGTTGAACGTCTAGGGGAGATCCTTAGATCTCGTGAACTGTTTATTCTACCTATCCTTGACTACGAACGAACAAGAGATGCAACCATTTTAGTGCTCTTCTGAATCGTTACTTACCATATCTAAGGCTCAGTTAGTACTTGGTTCCAAGGACGGTTTTATATTCATAGAATGACGGGAAGTCATTCTCTCACTCTACCATATTGAGAAGAACTTTGAAGACTCATAGTCGATCTCCTTGCAATCATACTTCTGAGAGCCTGGAAAACTCTCATTGATTGGGGAGTACAGGGTGATTAGGACGACCCCCAAGGTTGGAAGCGGTAATAGACCCTAGTCACTCGCATAAGGGCAGTGTGGGCCCTTTCACTCGCTAGGGCTTTCTGGTGGGACCAATCCCCTGTCGGAAAAATCCCTAACATAGACTCTTCTTTCTTTTTACTAATAGGTATCTTGAGGCTCCGGATACTATCCTTAGCCACTTGCAACATTTCTTGCATATCATGCAGGAAATTAGCAACCTTCTGGATCTTAATAGATTTTGTCTCCACGCTAACATGAGATCTAGGTTGAAAACCGTACATAAGCATAAAAGGACTATAACATGTAGCAGAATGCTTCCTACTATTGTATGCAAACTCAATTAGAGGAAGGTAGTCTTTCCAATGAGATTGTCCGTGAGATACATATGTTCTCAACATATCTTCCATAGTCTGATTAGTCCTTTATGTCTGGCCATCTGATTTAGGATGATCGAAAGAATTAGAACTAAAGGGAGGTTTCCAGTTCATGGAATACTATTGTCACTTCTTAAGCACATGATCCTTGTGGAAAATTGGTTCTCCCTTGCATTCTAGAACTTACCAAAGACATCATACACTTCATCTTTGCTCTTCAGTAGTTAGACCCAACAAAATCTACTAAAATTATCAATGAAAGTTACATACATCTTAGCTCCACTATTGCTAATTGTAGTAATTCCATGAATATCCGAATGTACAAGTTGAAAAGGCTTTGTTGTAAACCCTACAATTTTTGGGTCTAGATTCAATGTACTCAACATTTAAATTTGAATCTACTCAAACTCGACTACCAACTTTTCCACACTTTCAAAAAGTGTTTATTCAGATGAAATTTAGACTAATTAACTTTGAAAAGTCAAACTCTAAGTCTAATATGAAAATTGGCCTCAATTGCCAAATATACAAAAATAGCATTTTTGACTAAACTAGTTAAAATCTTTCACACAAATGAGTGTATAGGAAGTTGGTATGGAGCTGTGTCTAGAGTAGATCGTGGCGGCTACTATCAGTGTCAAGTAGTTGTACACAGTACAGGATGTGAACGTGAGAAGGCTTTGACTATTCGGAGTCGAGTGTGTCTCTGCCGATAGTCGATAAAGTCAAAACAGTTTGGTCTTTGACGATAGTTGACGATAGTCGAGCAAGTCGATAAGTCGGACCTTCCGATAAGTTGGCCAAGTCAACAAGTCGGACCTCCCGATAAGTTGGCCAAGTCGACAAGTTGGATAAGTCTTTCAAGCTTGTCTCCAATAATATAGTATTTTTGTAGATTGTGCGACAATGCATGTAAAACTGCAACGATATGAATGGAACTATATTAACATGGGATTTAGGAGAGTAGAGGAATAAATCCAATACTGAGGACCAGTGAATTTCTTGTTTTCAAACGCTAGTGGCTTATCATTCTGTAATAGAGCCGCTCCAATTGTAGTACCACTTGCGTCAGTTCTAACAATGTAAGATAAATATGAATCTGCAATCTGTAATACGGGAGCTGAAACAACCAAAGTTTTAAATTTTTTACATGCTTTTCTCTTGATAGAGGCTTAGTCAAGATAACAGCCAACATACTGGCAGTAGGACAATAACTTAATTTGACACCTTTATTCTAAACTTTCTCTCTAAGAAAATGAAATTGAACTTCAATATGTTTAGTTCTAGAGTGAGTTTGTGGGTTCAGAGATAGAATGCAGCTCTGATTGTCGCAATAGAGTATGGTTGGACTGATTTGAAAGATCATAAGATCTTGAAGCAATCTTTTAAGCTAGATAATCTCCTTTACTGCAGAGGTAGCTGCGACATATTCTGATTATGCGGAGGACAAAGAAATGTATTTTTGCTTTTGACTATTCTATGAGATGGGTCCTCTTGCTAGAAAGCAAAGATCTCAAAAGTGCTAAATTGGCTTCTAGACCTTCACAGACTGTCTCTCGCCATAAGAACCTTCGCCTAACTCTCGCCAACCCTCTGATCATCAATCTGTACTTCTCTGCAAGTCGGCGAAGGTTAGTCTCCAATCGGAAGGATAGTGGTGAAGGTTCCCAGTGCTAATCATGCCCAAATTGCATTCAGAACCTTCGTTGTGAACCATTCTTCGCCAACAAGAACCCTCGCCTAGCTCCCTAAAGTGGTCATACACTACTATGATAAATCATATATCAGTCAGACGAAGGTTCCTATTAAGAAAATCTGAAAAAATTGTTGAAACTACTAGTGACTTGACCCGCGAAATACCCGTTTGATCCTATGCAATTCATACCATTTAGTGTTGGGGGCCAGCGCAGTGCCCCAGACCCCTACGCCGGGACTCATCTCTCAATAACCATTTCAATTGTCGTGCAGTAAAATTTGTGCCAAAAGCCTCTACTCTGTATTAAATCTGCACAGTGAATGAGATTGAGATCTGGTAGAATACTACCTACACAAAATTCAGAGCTACATCAAGCAGTAGTGGAAGAGATTCGACCAAATCAGCCAGATCCAATGGATCAAGATATTCCTATGCCAGCGGTACCTCTCTAGGCAATCAGAAGATCTCCCCGATTGAAAATTGCCCAAATTTGATGAATCCACTGATCCCATCAAATTCTTGCATATCTATGGGCAAGCATGCGAGATCTATGGTGAAACCAATTAGCAGAGAAACTGAAGTTGTTTCCAATGTCCCTAACAAGAGCGGCTTTAGACTGGTTTCAATCAGACGACACAAGAACGAACAGATTGGGAAGTGAGAAAAGCAGTCTTGATCACCAGATTTAAGCCGCGGAAGTTCCTTGAAGACCCATTCCTCCTGCTTAGCAAAATCAAGATGGGAAAAAGAGAAAGGGTCAGAGACTACTTCGAATGGATCAAACACCTGAGGTCCAAGTGTAATGTGGAGCTTACTCTTCAAACAACTACTCAATCAGTTAGCTGTAGTAGGTTCGTCAGTATCAGACGAAGATGCTAACATGGCTCTTCTGTCAAGTCTTCCTCTCTCTTATGACAATCTAGTATTGCTACTTAGCAGTACTCTTGATTTTACAAGTAGAAGTGAGGAAGTCCTCCAAATCCAAGGTAGAGCCTCCAAATGTCCTCCAGACAACCTGCAAGCTTCAAGATGCTCCCCAACTCCAAGCTAGGATGCCTCCACCTACAAGTAAGGATCTACAAGCCTCCAAGGATCTCTCCTCCACTTGTGTCCCTACTCTTTAAACACAAAGATAGATAACAAGTTGGCCTCAAGTATTCACCACCCAACCATAGTATTCACCATCCAAGCTCCAAGCAAGACATATCTAGAACCCCCTTGCTAACCATAAACAAATCACAAGCATACCACAACACTCCATAACATAGTCAAGATCCAAACCCTACTTATGTCCCATACCATAAGCAAGATCCAAACCTTAAGCATACTACCACAAGAAAGCACTCTACACACTAGTAGCAACACTAGAGCATAAGCAAAGCAAACAAGAGAGATATCCCCCTCCCAATGGGCGCCCTACTACCCTCATGTAGATGGCCCATGGACCCCTCCAATGTTCTATGGAGTTCCATGCTCATCCTATGAGAGAGAGAGAAGCCTAGGGGAGTTAAAGAATCTCCAAGAGCCTCCATAGGCTTATGGAATGTCAAGAGACTCCTTCCATAACCTATGACTCTTTGAATGCCTTTCTTGTGGGAGTTGGGAGCTCAATGGACCCTTTGGGAGGGTGCCCTCCTACTAGGTCCCAATGCCCAAGTTGTGCAAGTATACTTTGGTCCTATACCAATAAAGTGATATGGTTCAAGGTTGAGGCCCAAGGTTTAGAAAAATAGTCATCCAATGACTTTCTAACACCTCTCTAGGTTTCATACCTCCATCCAAGGCATAGATTACTACCTGCCCTTAACCAGGGACACTAGTACCTTAATCTAAAATATCTACCCTTAATCCTAAGGGTACCCCTTATCCAAGGGTCACGTGACTCCATACCTCGATACCCCCAATACTAAATGGACCAATAGGGGTCTGAAGTACTGCTAGTTACATAGGTATGTAACACCTGACCTGTCTCTACAAAAGGTGACAACAAGCTTATTGCAAGAAGAAGTAAAAAGGAAAAGCTTATCCACGTCGAATACGAAGATAGTCGCTCTCTATTTGAGTAAGCAACCATTCTCGAAGAAGAAATCTTCGAAGGACAAGAAGCCAAAAGTTGAGCAAACCGATTCAGACTAGCAATCACAACAACACAATTGACAACATCGAAAGCCTAAGACCAAACTCTTCTGCAAGTACTACAAGAGAACCAACCACGACATCAAGGATTGTTGAGTTCTCAAGCATAACGAAGCCAAGAAGAAGATGCAGCAGGATGGGAGATCTGATTCTGCCAGAATCTCTCAAGAAGACCCAACTCTACTAATAATACAAGATGTAACCATTAGAGATGCATTGGATTGGTATCTCAATTCTGGTGCTTCTCAATACATGACTTCATGCAAGTCCTTATTCGAAGACCTCACACCAGCAGATTCGAAGTATGTCTACTTCGGTGACTCAAGTACACTGCAGATTGAAGGCAAATGATCTATTCGCCTTTATCCTCCAAATGGTAAAATGATCTTGCTCAAGGATGTACTTTACATACCCAAGCTGACCAAGAATTTATTGTCAGTCAACAAGTTCACTGATCAAGGCTACAGAGCCATGTTCACTTCAAGACAATGTACCATTCTAGACAAGCACGACAAAGAAATCTTCTTTGCAAACAGAGAAGGTAATTTGTACATTCTGGGTCACGAATATGCACTCAAGGACTTAAACTTTAATGCTGCCTCCACTGACATTCGACAAGCCTGTGAGATGTGCCTATTAGGAAAACAGCCTAGATCAAGATTCCCAAAGGGACAAACCACTAGAGCTACGTCCATTCTAGAATTGCTACATGGTGATCTGTGTGGCCCTATGAGTACTCCCTCTCTGGGTTCAGCACTATATTTTATCACTTTTATCGATGATTATTCAAGATTCCTACCATTGTGTTCATTAAGAACAAGTTTGAGACGTTCAACTGTTTCAAAGACTTCAGACAGTTCGCTGAGACACAGACTGGTCAACGACTAAAAACCCTTCATATAGACAGTGGTGGAGAGTTTTTGTCAAACAAAATGTTTGACTATCTGGGATCATTCGGCATTCATCATCAGTTCACCACCAACTACACACCATAACAGAATGGAGTAGCCAAAAGGAAGAATCGAACATTGCTAAATGCAGCATGATCAATGATGTCAAATGCTCAGCTCACCAAGAATTTCTGGGCTGAAGTTGTTTCAATAGCCTGCTATCTGCAGAACTATTTGAGTACCAAAGCAGTCAACTCAAAGACTCCTTTCAAGCTTTCTATGGCTACAAACCGAGTCTATGACACATCCGAGTGTTTGGGTATCTTTGCTATGTACACGTTCCCTCTGATCTGAGAAAGAAGCTTGACCCTGTTAGCTGTAGGAGTATCATTCATTGGATATTCAACATCATAAAGCCTATCGAATCTACGATGTCGAATTGAGCCGAATCTTAGTTTGTCAAAATAGTAAGGCGAATCATCATCTCTGTAGCAGCCTTGGTTCACCTGTCATGCATAGATTCGTTCCCAATGGAATAGTGCTTCCCTTGCGAAGTTAGCTTGCAAAACCTACTCTAACCACACCTAGATCAACCACAACTATCTAACCACCCTACTTTAACCACAAGCAAGAAGAGCAAGAATAGAATACAAGGATGGAGGTGCTTACATCCTACACTCTCTAATCTCTCGAAAATCAACAACAACATGCAAAAAGCAAGAAGAATAAAATAGAAGCAAATGCAAGACACAACAAAGAGAGAGAGAGAGAGAGAGAGAGAGAGAGAGAGAGAGAGAGAGAGAGAGAGAGAGAGAGAGAGAGAGAGAGAGAGAGAGAGAGAGAGAGAGAGAGAGAGAGAGAGAGAGAGAGAGAGAGAGAGAGAGAGAGAGAGAGAGAGAGAGAGAGAGAGAGAGAGAGAGAGAGAGAGAGAGAGAGAGAGCAAGGATGTCCAATTCACATTTGGACATAATCTGCTCCTCCTATTGAACATGGAAATATGGTACAAATGGTGTCTTTTTATGGAGGGGGAAGGCCCTTGCCCCTTTTTTCTATTGGTTAATCAGAATGGCAAGGATCCTAATCCAAGCCATCTAAAAAGAAATCTTCCAATTTAATTCTTATTTGATAGTACCCTGTTCTGAGATCTATCTTAGTGAGATATTTTGCTCCACCCAAGTGAGCTACAAGGTCATCCATCCTGGATAACATATATTTATTCTTAATAGTCACCTTATTCAACCCCTTGTAATCCACGCACACCTAGAAATCTCTATCTTTCTTCACTTTCAGAAGAACAGGAGTGTCCCATTGTGACTTAATAGGTTGGATATGTCTCATCCTCAGATAGTTTTCTATTTGATTTGAAATCTCTACTTCTGCTTCAAGGTAGATATTGACTTTTTCCAACTGCTTGCTCAATCTGGGTGGTCATAACAGCGATTGAGACCATGGGAGGTAGCAATAGACTCTTCATGCATGAATCTACAACATTAGTTTCTGCTTTTTAACTTTATTCTACACTGCTAAATCCCTTATGAACTGATATACTCTTAGTGTCAATGCTCAGTTATTTGTTTATTTAGAAATGTGCTGGTAGCAAGTACTTGCGGCATTGGAAAGATCTTCATAACCCGAGCTGGAAAGACAACTAAGGCTCACTGGTCGTGATGGCCTCTTGATCAATTGATAATTGGTAGCTATAGCCTCGCTCCCTCTCTATTAACACATAGAAGCCAAAAGGCCCACACCTCCAATGGATGCATGACGGCTTCAAGCGCATGCTAACTGCTAGCTCAGACCCAACAAGGCTCCAATTCTTGATTGTAATGGAACATGGACTACTCAGATTGCCTACACACACAAGATGCTTCTTGGACAACTTATTGTCACTCCATCTCCTTGATCCAACAACAACTCTCCTTTACCCGACTCTCATACTCTTGATAGTAGCAACTCACTCCTTCATCAGTTTCAGCAACGAGCTCCCAAACAGTATCACGCCCTCCTTTTACTCACACTAAAAAAGACAACATTTCGAGTTGCAGCTCTCTCTCTCTGTATCTCCTACAGCAGCATCACTAGACTCACAAGATTTTCACTCTTCATTGTCCTCTCACATCTTCTCTTCTATTCTTCAAAACTCACTCTTCTGGCCTCTCTTCCATAGAAGCCCCCCCCCCCCCCCCCCCCCCCCCCCCTTCCTTATATTCTTTTCACATGTGAATGATGTATTTGTCTTTTCTTCAAAACCTCCCTTGAAAGTGGTATTTGGCCTTCCTTTACTTTTTCTTGATAATTCCGGGTTTTGAACTTAATTTTCGAAGTTGCCCAATGCATTTCGAGTATTCAGAAGAATAAAGGTGGGTTTGCCGGCAGCTTTCGTCATGAAAACTTCTCTCAACTTTTCAGGTAGCGCTTTGACACTCAAACTGAAGAATTGCATTGTAAGATTCAGATGAGCGAAGTTTTCTCTTTTGAATTTCATTTGAAAAAATTCTTTTGGTCTGACTTTCCTCTTGAAGTTTTCAATAGCTTCTACCCTTCAAGTTTATTTTTAAGACTTGAACCGTTATTTGTTTGAAGTCAACTCCTCCTTTTTGAAAATGAAGTGCTAACCTTTCTCTTCATTTGTCAGGAACCTTTCCCCACATATGTTCGAAGTTTGTTAGGAGCAATTTATTGTCACAACATCTCCCTAGTGCTTAATGACGTTCTCATCTTCTTGTCTGTTTTATTTTCATGGGTCTTGTTCTTATCCTGTCTGTGGAATTTGTGTGATGTCATCATGATCCCTATGAAGTTCCCTGTGTCTTTTCATTTTCAAAGCACTGCATGGGCTTGTGAAGGGTGGTAGCCGTTTTTGACACACCTAGTAACTCCTCAACATTTTCATAGATTTATTACATAATTCGGTTCCTCTTCAAATTAGACCTTTTTCCCATAACTATCGAGCATATATTTTCAACTTAATAAAACTCAGTATTTTTGGTTTTGAGAATTGGGGTTTGTTTGATGTCTAAGTAGAACCTTGAATGTTAGCGTTATTGATGGAGATGAAATTTTTGACGGTCACTGTCCAAATTTCCTATGTGCGTACTGTGTCGGTGACCGATTTTGGTAGAAAATAACCTGCCTGAAACACCTTGTTGATGTTTCTACTCATATTGCCAATCTTATTCCCATTTGCAATGTATTTGAAATTCTCAATAGTGGTGTTGTTGTTGATGCTATGCCCCGTGACTGAGATTTCCCTAGTCGACAGGTGGGATCAAAACGTACTGTGGTTTTTATTAACTGAATGTCATAAGTACATTGAAAGCGTTGTTTACATGCTTCTAAATTATTGGAAAAAATATTTACAGAAATTTAAAAATTCTACTTTGGCCATTATTGGGCAGGCTAGATGCCCTAAACTATAAATACAGTACATACAATAATGTACAATAATCGGCCATAGTAGCCTGATTTTGTCATGAAAATTTAAAAAATTGTCATAATTCAAGTCCGGTTTTTTATGATGAAAAATCGGCTAACAGTCTATGCATTTACAGAACATTAAATAAAGTCATAATGAAGAATAAAATCCTATGCCTCGGGTAGATGAGTTATTTGATCAACTCAACGAGGCTAGATATTTTAGCAAAATAGATTTACGTTTGGGGAATTATCAAGTCCATATTTAAGGCAGAAGATGTTCTAGAAACAACTTTCAAAACTCTTCACGGTCATTACGAGTTTAAGGTGATGGCGTTTGGGCTCACCAAACCTTGATGAACAGTGTTTTTCGGCCATATTTAGGAAATTTTGTGATTTCGTTAATTCAACTTTTGAACTTCCATAACTTTTCTGCTTGAGCTCAGATTATAATGGAGTAAAAAGCAAAATACACCAACTCAACATGACCAATACATTTGTAACTCAATGTTCATTTTTATTAATATTATCATTATCAATAAGGGACATAAAAGTCAGGCAATACTCAAGAGCTCGAAATGCTACATCTGTGGGCTTTATTGCATCAATAGTTTTCCCCGACAATTTTGAATTAGATCAGACAAAATCAAAAGGCAAAACAACAAAAAATACAAAATGTTATTTTGTGGTAGTAGAAGATGGATGAGGAGTTCCAGTCCACTGCTAAGGGATTGCATGGCCCCCAACTGTCATGCATGTGTTTTCATGGGCATTACTAGCCCTCATACTTATTGCATGGTATGCATGCATGTGATTGACTCACACTTTCTTTTGCCCTCCGATGGTTAGCTACACCTAGAAGTAATGTTGGGTCGGCGTTATGGTCTCCTAACACCTTCTCCCCCTTAAGAGCTGCCTTGGTCCTCTAAGACAAAATTTGGATATAACTATAATGTGTTGCATGTCTATGTCGAAAGGAAGACAATATAATCTAAATAGCCCATCTATAGACAACCTTTCTCACTCTGGAGCTGTGACGATTGTTTTGATCAGAATGAAATGAGCCATTTTGGTCAAACGGTTAACTATGACCCATATAGCATCATGAACCTTCTAGGTTCTAGGCAGGCCTACTATGAGATCCATGGAAATATTTTCCCATTTACCAACTGATATTTCCGATGGCTCTTCGCTATGCTCAACATAGCACTGCATGAATAAAATATATAAGAGCTATGCTGGACATAGCATCTATTGAGATAAATGGAGTATTTCCTATGCTTAGCGAATAGTAGGGAGCAGATACCTTTCCCTATGCTTAACATAGTAATGGTAAGAGCACGTGATTGTTTAAGTCCTTGTATAGTTTCTTGTCCGATTCAAATTGGATGATCAAATCATACCAATTCTACAATTTCAAATTGATTCGAATCCCCAATAATTGATTCGAATCCCCAATAATGAATTTTATGAATTTTTTGAGATTTTTTTGCATGCAGGCATAAATTTTAGGATTTAGATTCTATAAATTAGGTTGTACATTGTACTTCAAGCATTTCAGTGATATTTCATGTTTGATGCATTCGATAATTGGTTCAAAATGATTTGTATTGCCAATTTGGAAACTAAATTACCGAATTGATGTTACCAATCGATGAAGTTGCATTTCTTGAAAGTTGAGGCTTGTTGATAGAGGATTTATCTCTGGTTAAAAGTTCAATGGAAGTTTGATTATTTAGACTCTTGGTCGTGCATTTATTTTGAACGTAGGCTACCATTGCAATAGCTTCTACCCAAAATAGTTTTGGAGATGCATGTGCTAGCATAGCTTCGGCACATTCTAATTTGTTTTTCCTTTCTACTATACCATTCAATTATGGAGAAAAGCTTGTTGTTAATCGATGGATGATGCCATTACTCTGACAATAATTTTTAAATTCAATAAAGATGTATTTTTCTTGACCATCTGATCGAAGGAGTTTCAGCTTCTTCTTGTGTCATTGATTCTACTTTGAACATCTTAAAAACTTTAAAAGCTTCAAACTTTTCCTTTAAGAAGTATACTACACACCTCCTAAAATAATCATTTATGAAAGTTAAAAAAGTACTTTGCTCCCTTCAGAAATTGAGTATGCATTGGACCACAAATGTCACTATGCAAAATATCAAGCAAGCCTTTGGAAGTATGTACATGATCAGACTTGAATGGTTTCCTAGCACGCTTTCCTAAGGTACAACTTTCACATATTGGATGATTTGCATTACTAGAGAAATCTAAATCATGTGCTAGATTTTGCTTATACATGTGCACAATACTATTGTAATTTACATGACCCAATCTATAATGCCACAATAAATCTTTATTGATTGAGGTGAAAATGTTCAAAGAAAGAAAAGATCTGAATCAATTTATACAACCTTGCATCTTTCCAAGTGCAAGAATAGAACTATCATAGATTTTATAGCAATCAAAATTGAACAAAATTCTATGTCCTAGGTATGCTATCATGCTTATGGAGAGTACGTTCTTTGTAGACCAGGGACGTAAAGTACATTTGGAATGGACTTCACTTTTTCAATTTGGAAGTTGAGCTTAATGGTACCTTCATCGAGGATACTGTTGGAGCTTAATATTTCTCCTACTCACCTAATTATATCGTTTGAGTACTCATGTACACTATTAATACTCATTCTTCACAACAATTTGTAGAAATGAACTATTATTCGAGACAGTCTATAATTTTACACGCATATTTGAACAGTTTGTAGAAATACATGGATATTCAAAGTAGAGCAACGAATCGACCCCGACACTCCACATTCGGGTTCAAAGTCAAGTAACCAGCCAATGAGAGCAAATAGACATGATCGGCACTATCATCACTATCGTGACTATCGACAGTTGACTGTCGATTATCGGCACCGTGTTGGACCATTTTCGTGCCTCCCTAATCGTCGCGATCAAGAGGGCAATGACGGGGTTTGGATCTCCAACTGAGTGAGTAGTCGTGTAGTATGGGCTTGATCCAATGGGGAGGGGGTTAAACTACGGATCTAAGACATGATCTAATCCTACCAAGAGTGTCAATCTTAGTGGATGTAAACCGTGGTGTAGGTACCTCCATTTCTGTTTGTAAGTAATGATTGATAAAGTCGAATATTTGATTTGTTGCAGTCTCAAGCTCTTTGGTCACACTGGACGATTAAGAAGAATCTTGAATTCACTTCTAGTATATTTCTCTTAACTTTCTATTGTGCTCAAGTCTAGCTACTCTTTCTCTAGCTCTTTGATCCGCGCCTGATTCTAACATTCATTTTCAAGATATTTCTTCAATATGTATTGTTTCAAGAAGATTTCTTCAACTCTAGTAAATAAACTTCACTACAACAAGAAGCGGGGATTTCGACATGTGCTTCTGACGAATTTCACAAAAATTTAAACTCTTCAAAATCTGATAGATCTTTTCAAACCGCTTGGAAAAACTCCAGCAACATCCAACAATGAGTGCGAAATAAATTTTAAATTAAATTGTGAAGAATTGCCAAAAATTGGCAAATCTAGCTTGATCAAAAACCATGTAGTATAATGTAAATTTTGTACATAAGTGGATTCCACACATGTGAGGCCAAGATGCCACGTGGAAACCCACTCCTAATGTAGGTTAGGTCAAGTCAAGAGAGTTGTTCATGTCTATTTGGTGGTCATCCCTACATTATAGGACCTATACCTAAGTTTAAGGTGAAAATTTGACTAACTAGCTACATACCAAGCATAACTCTAGGATCTAGGCTAGGGTTTCATTTTAGGGCAAAAAGACGGAGTTAACTTTCTTATTACATGCTGTAAATCCACATAACTTCAAGAAAGAAGTCAAATTTGCTATGTATTCTAAGCTCCCATAGTGAGAAGATAGAATATTTTTGGAGCTCATTGGCAATCTCAAGCTAGTTCACTATGTACATTGAGTTTTTGTGATCCAAATGAAAACAAATCAATTTCTACTTGTTTCTCAGCTTGAAGGCCGTACTACAGCCTGTAGTACCAACACATGTGTGGGCTTGATTTCAATGTTGATCAATGCTTTTGATTGTTAATGCTTGTTGTTTGTCAAATTGCCAATCTAGGTCAACTTTTTGATGACTAGTTTTTTGATAGATTGTTAAGCAAGCATCCAATCACTCTTGTGGATCTTTTGTAGATCTATTTATGGTCCTAAAGTATAGTACTTTCACATGGTATCAAAGAAAAGTACAAGAGCATAAGCCATTGATCTAATGCAAATCCATTGTTAGCAAGTTTTGGTGCGAAAAACTAGTATTGAGAGGGCAAGCTAGAATCTTGATTTTAGTAAGGAGATTTGATCCCAAACTTGGTAGGGGTACAAATCCATACTGTCCACATTTGTGGGCACCTCTAAACCTACATTTAATTCATGGAATTCATTTGATTCAAAGAGATTCAATTTGTGAGCTTTTGATGTAATTTTTGGTGGAAATCTTAGGATAAGCTACCAAGATTGAGTGCCATTGATTAGATTTGACATAGGGTCATGAGATCTAATAATCTAGGCTGAAATCAGGTCCTCTAAACTTATTTTGCAGGTCTTGAAAGTACATCAAAAATTTTGAGGGAGATTTAGCCATGTTATTGTCAAAAAATAGCCAAAATTGGCAAGATTTGATTGTAAGTAGATTTCACATCTTATCTTCATTCCAACTTTGTGAGGAGTGCTAGAACTGAAATTATAAGCCCATTTGTTGGATTAGAAATCTAATTTGAGTGAAACACTACAAGAAAGAGACCTTAGTGAGTTTCTCGAGACAATCAAATCCCATTTCTTGGCAAGATTTGTTTGAAAGTAGTTTTCACTTCATCTTATCTTCATTCCAGCTTTGTGAGGGCTAGGCTAGCACTTCATTGTGTGAAAATGAATGTGAGAAATGATCTTTTGAGAGAAGTATCATCATGTAAAATTGCTAAAGAGGCTTGGGAGTCTTTAAAATCAATCTATGAGGCTAGCAACACTTCTAGAGTTCTTATGCTTAGAAATCAAATTTTGCAAAGCATGAGGAGAAGTGAAAAGAGTGCACATGATTATGTACTCAAAATCAAGTCTCTAAATAGGGAGTTGGCTTCCATTGGAGAGAGGATTCATGATGGAGAGCTTGTGGAAATTGTTCTTAATGGTCTAGGAGATGACTTTGCAAATTTGGTCCAAAGTTTTGCCATCCAAGACACTTTGCCAACTATAGAAAAACTTCACAATGTATTAGTGGCTGAAGAGGGTAGGATGCTCCATGCAAAATCTAGGATAAGTTCCTTGTCTTTGTAGGATGGTGATGAGAAATCCAATTTTTCATTCAAGGGCAAAAAGAAGACCAATGGAAAGAAGAAGCATCCAAATGAGGCCAAAGAAGAGGATGATGCATCAAGCTCAAAGGACAAGTCAAAGCAAAAATGCTTCTTTTCTGGAAAGAAGGGGCATTATGCATCTGAATGCTACAAGAGGCTAAGAGCACAAGTGGAGGAGGACAAACAAGGAAACCTTGCAAAGGAGGAGGTGGATGATGAAGTAGATGTATTCTTGATGGCATCTACATCCTCACCAACAAGCAATAGCAATTCAAGAGACAATTGGTGGATCGACAGTGGGGCTAGCTCCCACATGTCTTGTGAAAAGGAACTTTTTCTCAACCTTATACTCTTTCAATGATGCTAAAAAGTTTGTCTTTACTGCAAATGATGAAGAGTGTAGGACAGATGGTGTTGGCACCATCTCTTTGTGTCTAGAATCCTCAAAATGCATGGATCTAGAAAATGTCCTTTATGTACCATCAATCACCAAGAATATGCTTAGTGTTGGTCTACTCTTAGAAAGTGGTCTGGATGTCCACTTTAAGCATGGTTTTGTTTCATCTTGAAGAATGATGTTTTCATTGAAAAGGGATTTAAACATGGAAGATTGTTTAAGTTGGAATGTAGTGCTGCTTTTGAAAGAATGAGCTTGGCAAAGGAGGAGATCTTTGCAAAGTGTGATCTTGCTTGCATTGAGGAGGAGCATCAAAAGGAGGAAGATCTTGAGGATCAGCCTCAAAGCATGAGAGTTCCAAGGGAGTCCTCAATGACAATGGCCGAGTCATCAAATTGCATGCAAACTGTCCATTCAAGTGTGCATCTTGCAAGGGTGGTGAGCATTGGAGAGTCTACTATCTTTGAATACTTTTTGGAAAGTATTAGTAGACATAAGGTGACTTGTTTCTTACCTTTAAGATTCATGGTGTAATAGTTTGAATAGAGTCATAAAAGATGAAACATCATTTGTATTGGAAATATTTGGGTACACATGCTTTGAGCATGATCATTCCAATGTAAGGACCAAAGATTATCCTATTTCAATGATAGGAATAATGGTAGTGTTTTGCTCTTCAAGTAGAGATTGTAGAATCTACTTGTCTTCCATCAAAGAAGTTGTCAATGGTGGAAATGTGACCTTTCAAGAGTGGAAGATTTGTAAACTTGAAGAAGCAACTTGGATCAACACCTTATTCAATTCATTGATGGTTTGGAGTCAAGTCAAGTGGAGGAGCAAGCTCAAGACCCGAAGAACCTTGAGTATCAAGATGGAGCCATCTAGGCTCAATCATATGGATCAAGCAAGGCAAGTTGTCTTTGGCATCATTATGTATGCACTTAATAGTTTATTGATGTATCTTCAAGTGCACAAAATGCCTTGAAATCCATGGCTTGGCATGATGTTTAGTTTTGAAGTGTGCTACATGTATATAGACACATTTATGGAACATCTTGTAAGGGATCCTCTAAGAGGTGGTGAAAGATCCTTCATGGACATCATTCTCTATTGGAGTCTCAAAAGTTTCTTGTTTGTAGCTGGATTTCTTAGACACTTCTAAAAGCATTTATTCATCTAGCAAGAGAGTTGTAAATAGATCAAGTTAAATTTGAGGAGGAGTGTGAAGAATTGCCAAAAATTGGCAAATCTAGCTTGATCAAAAACCATGTAGTATAATGTAAATTTTGTACATAAGTGGATTCCACACATGTGAGGCCAAGATGTCATGTGGAAACCCACTCCTAATGTAGGTTAGGTCAAGTCAAGAGAGTTGTTCATGTCTATTTGGTGATCATCCCTACATTATAGGACCTACACCTAAGTTTAAGGTGAAAATTTGACCAACTAGCTACCTACCAAGCATAACTCTAGGATCTAGGCTAGGGTTTCATTTTAGAGCAATAAGAGTGAGTTAACTTTCTTGTTACATATTGGAAATCCACATAACTTCAAGAAAGAAGTCGAATTTGCTATGTATTCCAAGCTCCCATAGTGAGAAGATAGAATATTTTTGGAGCTCATTGGCAATCTCAAGCTAGTTCACTATGTACATTGAGTTTTTGTGATCCAAATGAAACCAAATCAATTTCTACTTGTTTCTCAGCTTGAAGGCCGTACTATAGCCTGTGGTACACATGTGTGTGGCTCGGATTTTAATGTTGATCAATGCTTTTGATTGCTAATGGTTGTTGTTTATCAAATTGCCAATCTAGATCAACTTTTTGATGACTAGTTTTTTGATAGATTGTTAAGCAAGCATCGAATCACTCTTGTGGATCTTTTGTAGATCCATTTATGGTCCTAAAGTATAGTCCTAAAGTATAGTACTTTCACATAAATGTCGGACTCCGAAAAATAACTTAGGTGTTGGAATTCGACATCACAGGTGGCAATCACATGGCAAATGTTTTTCGAGGTGGCCTTTGATGTGGATGTTGGATTTCGACGTATTATTTTGTGCGTCGAATTCTAACATCCACGACTTCGATGATTTGATGTTTTTTAATATGACAAATATCTCATAATTTGACAGATACTCTATTCATTGGATTCCGACATTGTTTTTGTTTTCCACTCCCGCGAAACCATTTTCGGATTTATTTTTGCAGGTTTTAGGAGTGATTTTGGGATTCTCCTTGCTTGCAGCTCTCCTTGCAGATTGGTTTGTTTTTTGGTTTCTGGTTTGTCTTTGGTTTTTTTTGGTTTTTTGGTTTTAAGAAATTGAGGGGGAAAGAGATAGAGAGAGAATGAGAAGTAATGAGTGTATGTGTAAGTAAAGGAATGAAATGTGATTGAAAGAAATTGTGAAAAGAGATAATTATGGTTTGTTTTGATTTTTTGGTTTTGAGAAAAGAGAAAGAGAGTTAATGTGTGTGTGTGTGTGTGTGTGTGTGTGTGTGCGCATGCATGCATGCATGCGTTCTCTTGCATACCTTAGTACAAAGGTAAGTCTCTATCCAGATGCCCTCTTGAATAAGCTCACAATCTCAAAATGTAAAAGCTCTCAAATGAGGAACAATTTATGAGTGTTTATAAATCTTAAGTTAAGGTTCCCTTTAAGAGCCTCACTATGGATAGGGTTGGGCGCCCACTTACAAGTTCCTTCCAAGAATCTTCATTGGGCCTATTATTGAAATAATGTGGAGTACTCCAAAAGTTTGAAAGGTAAATGAATAAGGCCACAGCTTCAGAAAACCTAATCATACATTCTTAAATGTACCATACATATCAGGGCTAAAATCTTTTGAATCTAATACAATTGGATCTATTGTTTGCACAATATTCTTATGGTTTTTGGTGCAGAGCTTTTTGTGCACATGAACATCATTGCACCGTAGATATAGCTAATTTTCCATCCTTCATATTCAATGGAACATTACAAGAAGAGATGGTAGCTAATCCAGCCTTATTGTGAAGGAATATGCATGTTGGAAATCAAAGAATTAGTTCAAGATCTATATGTCAACAATTCTTTCATAATTTATAGCACTTCCAATTGTTAGATTTCTTATGCTCAGCCTTAAACAAATTGTTCAAGTAATGAGCATCCTGAAAACCGAAGGCCGACTACATGTTTTTGGACCTTCACATTTTTTCGTTTAAAGATTTTTTTGCCTTAACTTTTTTTTAGGCACCTTAGCCTTTTTGGCACCTTAGCGAGAAAAGCGACACAGTGGCCAAGTGGCTAGAATGCCCTAGAAACCATACTTGAGGCACCTTCGCCTTTTTTGCCCCTTCGCAAAAAATGCGACAAAGTAACCAGAATGCCTTATAAACTATTTTAAAGACACCTTCGGCTTTTTCGGCATTTTCGCTGCCTTTAGTCTAAGGCACCTTCGGCATTTTCGCTACCTTTAATCTAAGGCACCTTCTGTATTTTCGTTGTCTTTAGTCTAAGGCACCTTCGTCTTCTTCGTTGCCTTTAGTCCAAGGCACATTTTGGCTTTTTCGCCTTCTTTGCTGCCTTAAATCTAAGGGTGCCTTCAAGATTTACATACCGTAAGTCTAAGTGCACCTTCAAGATTTGCATACCTTCAATCTAAGGGCACCTTCGAGTTTTTCCTACATTGGCAGACCGACGTCGCCAACTTATCATCAATCCTAAAACAACTGGAGAAACAAATATTCTAAGGGCGGTTACCAACTTTGTACAAATGCAAAATTGGAGTAAATGGCAGTTAAGCCTTATAAGATATTTTTCTGGACACTTGTAAATCTATATATTAGCTGAATCAAGCTATGTAAGTGTTAGTTGAAATTCTCTTTCAATCAGAGTTTATTTGTAGCCAGCGTTATCACGCTCAACAAGCTGAAGTTATTACTTCAAGCCATTGTACTCATTGTTGATATCAATTGGAGTGCAATTTTTGTCTCACTACTGCGTCGTTCATTTGCGCATTCTGTATGAATTTTTCTACGTGAATAATTCTGCTGCTAACTGTTGTATTTCCGTTCCTACACGCCTCGCTTAAATCCTTGAGCTTCCGTTGTCGCTCACGCCGGCTGTTTTACGACATGGTATCAGAACATGCATTTCAATAATCTGCATTTCTACTGCAGATTATCAGTCTTGTTTCTATCAAGACGTCTTCTAGCAAACGCACAGCCAACAATATTCCGACAATCGTTGTTTCTACCAACGATCTCGTTCAACCACAATGGATCCATCATCTAGTTCATCTCTCATTGACAAACTCGATGGCAATGCCATGATCACCCTCAACATCAAGGATATTCAGATCAGCCACATACGTGCTGCTCAGACTGCTAAGGATGCATGGGACATCCTAGCAACTCTCTACGACATTAGAGACGATACTTCCAAGTTTCATCTCAAGAAGAAATTCTTCACCCTTAGAATGTTTGACACAGATAGTGTTTCGAGTCACCTCAACACGTTCAAAAATCTTATAGAACAGATGACTGCAATTGGCTCAGTCATAGAAGATTTTGATGCACTCATGACTCTATTATCGAGTCTACCTGAAGACTACGAAAATTGGGTAATGGCAATTTCTACCCAGGAGCACCTCACTCTATCAAGAGTAATTTCGATGCTCCTACAAGAGGAGATCAGAAGATTAGCATCCTCCTCAGGCTCAAGATCGGATCCTCAAGCTCTGCATTCAAAAAATCAGAAGTTTAGATCCCAGAGATCTACAAAGTCAAGCTCTACTAACAAGAAGAGCAACATGCAGTCTAAACCAAATTGCGGTTTAGGATCGAATTCAAGCTCTTTATCATTCCAACCAGCGCAGAAAGTTTTCTACAGATACTAGGCATACAAGCTCTACAATTTGGATACTGAGAAGGCATTCACCAGTAGAGATGTCATTTTCGTGGAAGACCAATTCATCGACCACAAAGGGAAAGTTGCTGATAATTTTGACCCAAGGATCGAGCAACCAGACAATTCTGATCCAGAGATTCAATTGCTGAATAACGATGATGACTCAGACAATAAGTTAGAACCTCAACGAGTCAACCCACATCAGAGGACTGAAGTTCAACCCAGAAAGTCGAACAGGTCCAGACAGCCTCCATCCATATTTATGGATGATCCGACCTGCTACTTTGTGCAGGAACCAACCGTCATTTCTGAGGCAATGTCTACTGCTGATGCTGAGCAATGAAAAGCAGCGATGGACACCGAATTCGATTTTCTGATGGAGAATCAAACATGGACACTCAATGAGCTGCCGAAGGACTGGAAACCAATTCCATGCAAATGGATATTCAAGACAAAGTACGACACTGAAGGAAGACTAAATCTTTACAAGGCCAGGCTAGTCGCCAAAGGCTTTCCTAGATTCCAGATCTGGATTATTCAGAAACCTTCAGTCCAGTCGTCAAACATGCTTCGATCTGCCTACTCCCCTCCTTTGTAACCGCGATAGATCTTGAGGTCCACTAGATGGATGTCCAGACCGCTTTCCTCAATGGAACCATCGAAGAGGAAATCTACATGACGCAACCAGAGGGATACGAACTCAACGGCAAGCAACAACACCTTGTATGCAAAATCCACAAGGTGCTCTACGAGCTGAAACAATCACCCAGAGCTTGGTTCCAGAAGATCAACGCAACTCAGCAGACTCGAATGTCTACTTCAAGTCTGTATCAGATTACTTCATCATCATCACTCTCTACGTAAATGATACACTCCTATTCAATACTAATATGAATCTGATGAATGATACAAAATGCATGTTGGCACAGGAATACAAGATGATGGGTCCAACCCACTATTGTCTCGGAATTTAAATTCAACGAGATCAATCCAACAGACTGATCTTTATCAGTCGGCAACAATATCTCAACAACGTGCTAGAAAAGTATGGAATGGCCAACTGCAAACCAAGTCACTTTTCACTCAACCCTGGACTAAAGTTATCAAAGGAACAGTCTCCTCAAACTGAGGCAGAGAAAGAGGAGATGAAGCACTACTCGTTTCAATCCATCATCGGCTCATTGATGTAGGCAATGATCTGCATGCAACCAGACCTTGCATACTCGATTAGTGTACTCAGCCAGTTCCTGTCAAATCCAGGCTTAACTCATTGGAAGGCACTAACAAAGGTCATGAAGTACATCCAAACAACGAAAACTCTTAGCATCTGCTACGGAGGCAACCACACTACCAACATCCTTGAAGCCTACACAGATGCAGATTGGGTAGGAGATGTCAACACCAGAAAATCAACTTCTAGATTTGTATTTTTATACAACCAAGGCCCAATCTCATGGAACAGCCGGAAGCAGACTTCAGTATCATTATCATCAACAGAATCGGAATACATAGCCGCCACCAATGAAACCAAAGAGACGATCTGGCTAAGGCAACTGCTTGCAGACCTGAACCTTGCACAACCACTTCCTACAACAATCTATTGTGACAATCAAAGCACAATAGCGCTATCTCTCAATCCGAGATTTCACTCTCGAAGCAAACATATAGAAATCAGGTATCATCACCTTAGAGAGAAAGTGCACAACAAGGAAGTAGAACTGATTTTATGCAGAACAAACTACATGACAGCCGATTACTTCACAAAGGCTCTATCAAAGGAACAACATCTCATATTTAACGATATGTTAAATTTGAAGATCAAAGTTTTTCAGAATCCACATTAAGAGGGAGTGTTAGATTTCTTATGCTCAGGTTTAAACAAATCGTTCAAGTAATGAGCATCTTGAAAACCAAAGGCCGACTACATGTTTTCGGACCTTCACATTTTTTTGTTTAAAGATTTTTTTGCCTTAACCATTTTTTAGGCACCTTAGCCTTTTTCGCACCTTACCGAGAAAAGTGACACAATGACCAAGTGGCCAGAATGCCTTAGAAACCATTCTTAAGGCACCTTCGCCTTTTTCGTCCCTTTGCGAAAAATACGACAAAGTAACCAGAATGCCTTAGAAACCATTTTAAAGACACCTTCGGCTTTTTTGGCATTTTCGTTGCCTTTAGTCTAAGGCACCTTCGGCATTTACACTGTCTTTAATCTAAGACACCTTTTTTTTTGCTGCCTTTAGTCCAAGGCACATTTCGGCTTTTTCGCCTTCTTCGCTGCCTTAAATCTAAGGGCGCCTTCAGGATTTACATACCTTAAGTCTAAGGACACCTTCAGGATTTGCATACCTTCAGTCTAAGGGCACCTTCGGATTTTTCCTACTTCACCCTCAGAATGTTTGACGCAGATAGTGTTTCAAGTCACCTCAACACGTTCAAAAATCTTATGGAACAGATGACTGCAACTGGCTCAATCATAGAAGATTTTGATGCACTCATGACTCTATTATCGAGTCTACCTGAAGCCTACGAAAATTGGGTAATGACAATTTTTACCCAGGAGCACCTCACTCTATTAAGAGTAATTTTGAAGCTCCTACAAGAGGAGATCAGAAGATCAGCATTCTCCTCAAGCTCAAGATCGGATCCTCAAGCTCTGTATTAAAAAAAATCAGAAGTTTAGATCCCAGAGATCTACAAAGTCAAGCTCTACTGACAAGAAGAGCAACATGCAGTCTGGACCAAATTCCGGTTTAGGATCGAATTCAAGCTCTTTATCATTCCAACCAGCGCAGAAACTTTTCTACAGATACTGTAAGAGGACTAGCCACGACATCAAGGACTGCCTAACTTTGAAATACAACAACGAAAAGAAGAAGCAGTTCCAACAACAAGCACATAGTGCTACAACCAGTGACTCAAATTAGAAACAAGAAGAAAAAGATGAAGCAACTTTCATGACCAAAGTCGAAGAACAACATAATATCGATTCCTGGTATCTAGATTCCGGACATTTTTCTGGACACTTGTAAATCTATATATTAGCTTAATCAAGTTATGTAAGTGTTAATTGAAATTCTCTTTCAATCAGAGTTTATTTGTAGCCAGAGTTATCATGCTTAGCAAGCTGAAGTTATTACTTCAAGCCATTGTACTCATTGTTGATATTAATCGGAGTGCAATTTTTGTCTCACTACTGCGTCGTTCATTTGCGCATTCTGTATGAATTCTTCTACTTGAATATTTCTGCTGCTAACTGTTGTGTTTCCGTTCCTACACGCCTCGCTCAAATCCTCGAGCTTCCGCTGCCGTTCATGCCCGCTGTTTTACGACACCAACTTCCTTGAAACTTGGAAGAAGCAACATAGATATAATAGATTTCATAACATTCACTCAAGTTCTCCTATGAAGATCTGTAAGGCATTATTTTTTCCATTGCAGCACTAATTATATGCCTAATAACATCATATGCCATCTTGTTTAATATGAGGGGAGACCAGTGGTGAAGACTTCAAAGCATTGATGTATTTCTCCTCGATGATCAAATTCATGCAATGGCATCTACCATCCATCATAACATTGTTTTGGTCGTCACGAGTGCAGATGCTGCTATAGGGGGAGGAAATGATAAATGCTCAAACTTGTGAATGATGCCAATTATTTTAAGGCATATATGTAACAATAACCAATACTGAAATGCATGAGAAACATGAATTACAAAAAAGAAAGCTCCCAAGTCAAGATGACACACAAGCACGCTTCCGACATTCTTTACAAAAAAGATCTTATCTTTTTGACTCAATGCAATACAACTTATTCTGCTTGAACTTGAATGCTTTTGCAATTTCAAGGACATTTGAGGCCTGGTTAATAAATCGATACCACAGGTCAATTTGTCTAATGACTCTCATGTTTTAGTAACAAATCATAGTTACTCATGGTTTGTTTCTTTAAATAACTCAAAAAATTCTCAGGATGTTAGGATGCATATGTATTTTTCTAATGATTGAGGCATCATCAAAGAAAAGCTTCAGTTTTGAAAAGAGAAGTTCTAAAGGCATGATCACTAGCCCTACAAATAGCACATCAGCTTATCAATTTTGAGTTCTTTAGGGTTCATATGTCCCCCGAGTTTTACCCAGGTATATTCATATTTTTCATAAATACAATGCCCCTTGGTTCATGCCAATGGAGGGAATGGGATATCAAACCCATGGCCTCATTTTTGAAAGTCGAGGGCCCCACTGCTTGCCCTAGTACCCATTGGCAGTGTCATTATAAGGAGGTGGCTTTCCTTGAAAGGCTGTGAGAGTTCTTCTGGAATCACCAAAAGTTCTTCATAAAATACATGTAGGTCCTTACAGGAGTTTGTCCTTGAGAGGCATAAATTGAACAGCTGTTATGAAGTCATCAAGGAGGTTTGCATGAAGAAAAACTGTGATCATTTTAATGGACAAGTAGCCCTTTTAGGTAGCATATCATTAAAAATGTGCATCTCCAGAGAGTCATTAGCAGAACATCGCCTACTCAACCACTCCACAAAAATAACGGTCCACCATCAAAGGTGAGGTGTGGCACAAAAGCTCTCTGGAGCAAACTGTATCCAGAATAATTCAAGAGATGACAAATGAGAATGCAGTGGATCAGCCTGCTGTCATGGAGCTTACAGTAGTGCTGTGATGCAGCAATGTAGTCCAGCATCCATTATACAGCTCAGAATATCCGGATCGAATGTTGTTGCTCATTACCTGTATATCCATTCATTAGCTCGGCCTCCTGTGTCATCCAGGTCGATGAAAATGCTCACAGCCTGAACATCAGGATCAGGTTTAGCTAACTTGAATTCGCAAAATCCTACTCACTAGAAATCAAACTTCATAATCTACCATATCATCAACTAGCTTCAAAAGTGGAAATTCTATCTAGCTATTTCAAAGCTTTAACAATCAAACGTTGAAATTGCTGATGTAGAGACCTTCATGATGTACAGTGTTCCTAACAAAAGATTCCCTAGATTGTGCAACATAAAATTAATACTGCAGCTTGTTGACTGGAGTAATACTGTAATTAGATCTTTGATGGATCCATTCAAGTCCAGAACTTGCAACTACTTGAATATACGACTGGGAATAGGTAAATGAATCTGCAATAGATACATCATTCTAGAGAATAAAATAGCTTTCTGGTTTCTTTATGTAATTACATAGCATAAGGACAGCTGAGTTTGGCAGCTAAATTTTGCCATATACAATGATCAGGAGGTTAAGCCCTTGTAGTCCATACGATCTGACCAGAGTTTGAGCCTTCACTCCAATCCTTGGCAAATAAGAATAATAAATAAATTCGGGACTTGATTAACTGCTAATTGCAAAAATTCAGAAGCTGGTGATGCTTTGTAATACTACTGGAGTTGCACTTTCCATTCCGGAATTAGGGTTTCCCGTAACACATTTTTTTTTTTGGGTGCCAGTATGGATATCAGATTAAAGGTGTTTTCAAGAGCAATTCACTTATCTAGTTTGCTCGGAGTTCCAAGAGAAGTGCGGTCCAATTTTGGGCCATTAAGTGATTCTTTATCGAACATCTCTATTTCTGTATTATGTGAAATGAAATCACATGGAACCGTATTGAATGACAGCAAACTGACAACAAATATGAAGCATAAGCACCCATCTCAGAAGCATAAGCATAAGTATTCCTTCAAACAGTCGTGTGCGTGTGAGTTCTGTGTCGGGAGTCTCTAATCTTCTTTCACATGCCATCTATAACAGTCTATTGTTGTTTCAACTCCAATAATCCAAGATTGTAATGATTCCATCATGTCCACCATCCAATTAGGGTTTAGTTAGTATTAAACTATCAAAAAAACAAAAAAAATTGGCCATTAGTCTTTTCTCCACCAAAAAAAAAAATTAATTTGCGATCCGGGTCGCGGATCGCCGACATTCTGGAACGCACGTTCCAGAACGTTTTTGCAGCGGATCGTGATCCGCTGCAACTTTGTAGCAGACGTTTAAGACTGGGAAGTAGAGCACTAGCATTCACCATTGCATCTTAGGCCCATCTGAATTTACCCTCAAAAATTTGTCATTGAACTAAAAATAGTTTTCAGCAAAGAGATGGACCATATGCAAACTTCCTGGCTATATATTAAGTTTTCTCTCTATTCATTCCTACCTTAACATTATCTACTGAATAAACTTCTAGAGATGAAAGGTAGCTAAGCCGCCTAGAAACGTCTAAGCAGCTTGACACCACAATGACTAAATAAACTAGACATTGGCCTTGTTAACTAAAAACAAGAAAAAATAATATTGTTGATAAACAGCAGTGACCAATGCTTAGTAGTACCCAACCCTGCATCTATTATGCCTGCAGCCTTTTTAAAAACAGAATTATGATAGTATTTGCTAAACACAGTGGATACTATTAATGTTTTATCTCCCCAAATTCTTGAGTGGTTTTAAGGGCAAGATACTTCATACATAGAGTGACCACAAGTAAGGTCATTACTACTGTTAGGAATTCAGAGGTAGGCTACCAAATTAGAAATTGGAACTTCGTATAGACTCTTGCCAGAGAGAGAGAGAGAGAGAGAGAGAGAGAGAGAGAGAGAGACACACACACACACCTTCCCAATCCGTGGCCTTTCTTTTGTCTTTGAAAGGCTATTTCGAACATATGAGACTGCTCCCCAGCATCTTAAATTGTTTGCAACATCATCTAATCTTAGAAGATACTGTTCTTCTGTCAAAGGAAATGATCGCTGCACAAACAATCAAGCCGAAACTCATCTTAGTAGCACAAGTTACATTGACAATTATGCCAAGGACAAAACTGAAGTATCAAAAAGGACAAAAAAAATACACAAGTTGCCATAGTTCCATTCTTTTGGCCTCACAAGGATGTTAGGCCACATTTGAATCTTAAGCATGTTACCTCAATCAGGACAACAATGAAAAAAAAACTAGAAAGTCTACTCCCTTTTATGTTCTGTTCCATCCCACTGTATCACAGCATTTCTAGGAAATCCTACATCAATTAGAAAATGGATGACTATTTTTGCCCTATGAGGTTTTGTGCTTGCATGCATCAGTTAAGAAAAGCACGAGAACTAAGACTGTGTACACATCGTGAGAGCCATAGTAGAAGGCTAGAAGCTCCTCAAAAAAAAGAAAAATTGGGCTGGGTGTATCATTCCATACTTGCAAAACGAGCTTAAATTTTTTTTTTGTCCTGGTAGCAGATTTTTTCAAAGGGCGAGCTTTAGGAAACACTTTCATGGGCCCCAACAAGAGTAGATAATTGTGGAGAGCAAAGACATTCCTCTATTGCAAATCTCACTGAAAAAAAAATCATTCAGCATGTTTACATTAGAGGGAGAAAATTGTTTCATACTGCTAGGTGATTTTACCGGGATTACGGATCTACATCGAACTCCATATTTGTGTTCCACTATGATGAATTTTTCATGATTATGAGTTTGTAAGTATCTATCTATCTATCTATCTATCTATATATAATGATGACCTATAGAAGATATGGAGGAGAGAATGATTTCCGTTCGTGGGGAATGAAGTATCCCATTATCTATTAATGTTTATTTGCACCTCTAATGTTGGTTTGGCCATGCATGTGAACTATTTTATGGGCCATTTCTAGTATATCAAAGTCAAAGTCCTAAAGTCAAATTAATTACTCTTGCATGTAGGAGGTTGCACTCGTTCTAGAGTAGAACATGATTTTTCAATTAGAAATTTAATAACTTTACCCAAAATAGAGAGCAACTATAGTAATCAGCTTTTTGCTTTTTGCTAAGGACTAGAAAAATTATAAAAAGAGGGCTGGCGCCCCAGCTCCATTCATTCCATTGTAGAGAGTATGCTCATTCTTCAATGAATTTGAGTTCTCTTTAATCTCTTATGTTGATCTTGATTGGTGGGTCATCATGCAGGTATTGCAGATATTTGTTTAGTGACTAAGTTATGGCATGAAAGGTTTGGACATTTGAATTTCAAAAGTCTACAAGTCTTCAGGAAATACCATATGGTTACTAGTTTACCTCAAGTTGTTTATGATCACAACTTTTGTGAGGGCTGTGTCTTAGGGAAACATCATATGAAGAAATTCGAGTCTAGTACTTATAGGGTGAGAAATGTTCTAGAACTTGTTCATAGAAATATGTGTGGTCCTATGAAAATTCAGTCTTATGGGGGAGCAAGTTACTTTATGGTGTTTGCTGATAATTATTCTAGGACATAGTCGCAGCGAATTGCGGTTCGAACCGCCGAACCGTTCAGATTCGGTTCCTGTTTCGAACCTTTTTTGCCAAAAGAAAAAAAAAAACAATAACAAACGGTTCGAATTGGCCCCCAATTCGAACCATACAGGCCGGTTCAAATCAGATTGAATTGGATCGAATCGGCCAATTAGAATCGACGTGCAACTATGTTCTACGAAGAATGTGGGTATAACTTCTCAAGTATAAGGGTGAGGCATTCAAGTTCACATGGTTTAAGACACAGGTGGAGAAAGAAACAAATAGACAGATAAAGATACTTCGTTTGGATAAAGGGGGACAATATCTTTCTACCATAGTTGCCCGTTCCGGAACTGAATGGGACCCCCAAAAAATTTTAAAAATATGTATTTTTTTATTAAAAAAAAAAACTGCTTTTTGAAGTTCCTTCTTCTTTTTCATAGTTGCTTTGATGCACATGTATTTCAGTTGTTGGTCCAGTTTCTTGCCCCTATCTAAGTCTCTAAGTATGAGAGCAGTAGGAAGCTCCATTTTTTAGGTCTAACACACAACCTTTTCAACATGTGGCCTTAGGTGCTCTTCAAGACACATTTTAAGCCTCAAATGTAGAGACACTAATAGAACTTTGATATTATTATACAAATACCCTATCAACCACAACATTTACTTGTGAACAAGGTTTTACTGAATCAAGATTCTTTCCTAAAAGAATAGAAATTCCCTTTTGAAAAGTTTTGATCTATCTCAAACATTAAAGAATCAAAACCATTTGCTTATGGACCCGGTTAATCACATGTTGTTCTACCCTATTTAACTCTATGGTGGAAAATGGATCAAGGTCATATTTAAGTTTGAATCTCAGTTATAATTTTAACGGGACCATGGTTGTATGGAGTTCAAATCATGTCTACATTTAACTTTGGATTATAGTAATATTTGAGTTTGAATTTGCCAAATGTAGTCAATTATTGTGTGCACTTGAAAGTCATCACTTGCAAGTGAACATTCTATATTAACACTTGTAAATCTGCAGACTATAAAAGAACACAAAAAAATCCGCAGAACTGGATAAACAATGGATGAAAATTAAAACCGATAAGTCGATTAGTAAGAAGGAGACTAATCCCGCAGATAGAGCGGGGGTGGGGTGAAGGCCGGATAGGGCCGACTTGGCAAGCGTAGCTACTCCTACTGGCTGCGGTCTAATTCTCTTCCAAGCCCCAAATCATCTCTAACGATCTGTTGTAAAAATTAAACTTATAAAACAGCAGATAATGTTGAGTAGAGCAATAGTGAAAATATATCTACTGCTAGCATGCATTCAAACATTACAAATCATACACATTACAGAACAAAGTATTGTGGAAATCGCTTTAATTATCAGAACTGAATTTACAATATTTTCTTGAGCGTTGTCTGTTTTCTAGATCAACACATTGGCGCAATAGAGGTGTTCTCTCTCATGTGTAATGCGACTGTAAAGCTCACCATCGAGCTATATCAAACTCTTACAGTTTTGTCTATATCTGTATCCGTGACTGTATCAATCTGTATGTATATTCTCTGATCTATCGTTGATCCTTTTTATGTGATCAATCCAAAGAACTGATTAAGTTAAAAGATCTAATCAAAAGAAATGCATTAGGCTTAATCGAAACTAATTTTGGTTTCTTGTCGCTGTCCTCCATGCATCAGCCACTCTATGCCCGTTACACTCCGCCTTCACGCTGCAGACCTTCACATTTTGCTAAAAGACACCTTCAGGATTTTAAAGGCACCTTCGCATTTTTCGGAAGGCTTTTATAAGGCAGTTTCGCATTTTGCCGAAGGGCGAAAAACCCAAAGGTATGCCAAAAAATATTTCTAAGGCATTTACGAGGCAGTGTCGCTTCTTCTCAAAATGCAAAAAATGCGACAGTGTCGGGCCAATTGGCCAAAATTATTTTCGAAGTGTTTTTGATTTAGTGATGCATTTTTCTCATGACCCAAAAATGCGAACTGTGCGACGAAACAGTTCAAAAATGCAGATTGTGCGAAACATAGTTCAAAATGCAACAGTATATAGCTTCTCTTCGTCAAGATCTTTGTCAATCTGCAATCCTAGGTAGCATCTTGCTTCCCCTAGGTCTGATATTTCAAAATGCTGAGAAGTATCATGCTTCACCTGAGCAATGAGATTGTCGCTTCTGGACAGAATCAAAGTGTCATCAACGTAGACAACAATTATTATGATTTCTCCATCTGTGACCTTTGTATAGACATTGTAGTCGGGCATCAATGGTTGAAATCCTAAGGATCTGAGGGTGTGATCCTTCTTCTTATACCACTGTCTGGCAGACTGCTTCAGTCCATATATGCTTCTTTGCATTCGGCAGGCGTAGTTGGCAAAGCGTGAGTAGATGAATCCTGGTGGTTGGTCCATGTAGACTTCTTTATTCAACTCGCCATGTAAGAAGGCGGTCTTCTCATCCACTGTGGATCTTGAGACTGTATGTTGCTGCATATGCAAATAGTAGGCATAAGGACGAATGCTTTATGACTGGAGAAAAGGTTTCAGTATAGTCAACACCATACTTCTGAGAGAAACCTTTTGTTACCAATCTGGCCTTGTACTTTGATAAGTTGCCATCAGGTCCATACTTATATTTGAAAACTCACTTGTATTTTACAGTCTTCCTGTCTGCTGGTAAGTAAATCATGTTAAATACAAGATAAATCACTATTTTCTAGTTACATTTATCATTTTTTTGTGGAACAATTGGCATTTGAAAATTAGGCTTATTCTTTCCTAGGAACCCTGATTTTGAACTCTGCCTGATTCTCAAGCTACAATTGGATCTTATGCCTTCCTAATACTCCAAACCCATACAACACCATATAGATGAAAAAAAGAAAAAAAGAAAACCTTTCCGACCTAGTACGTTCTGGAACAAACGGTATTGTATGTACATTACGTTTTGACCCAAAAGCGTTGGAACGAGTTTCCAAGCTTTCTACAGAGTTTTAGGTGCTTTGCAAGGATCGTGGCAAGTACGGAAACGCCTCAACAAAATGGAGTTGCAAAAAGAAAGAATCAGTCTATTGTAGAAACTGCAAGGAGCATGCTTAAAAGTAAGAAATTTCCGAATATGTTTTGGGTGAAGCAGTTCAAATAGCGGTTTATCTTTTGAATCAAAATCCTACAAAAGTTGTAGAGAATCGGACTCCAGAGGAAGCTTACAAGGGTTGAAAACCTGACGTAAGTCATTTGAGGGTTTTTGGAAGTATTGCATATGTTCACATACCAAAGGATTTAAGGAGCAAATTGGATTCAACGGCTACTAAGTGTTTATTTCTTGGATATGATAGTCAAGAGAAGGGATAAAGGTTGTATGACTTGAAGAGTAAGAAAATTATCATAAGTAGGGATGTGATCTTTGATGAGAATGGATCTCATAAAGATAAAGAAATATCTTATGATAGGAAGCAAGATGGAGGAATTCCTATCTTGTGTGACGAGTCATTACAGGAGCCTAAGTCGACACATATGACACATATGACGCCTACACCAATTCAAGTACCTAGAGTGACCATGGTTGAGAAAGGAAAAAGGAAGGAGAGATCAAGTACATGGAATACTTATCACCTCTGACTTCACCAGGTAGGAAGCATGGAATATTCAACAAATGGACGTTAAGAGTGCATTCTTTAATAGATTTAAAGATTTCTAGAGGAGGAAGTCTACATGGTGCAGCCAGAGGGATACATTGTAGCAGGACAAAAAGACAAGGTTTGCAAGTTGGACAAGGCATTATATGGACTTAAGCAACACCCAGGGCATGGTACACGAGGATTGACACATACTTTGAGGAGCTTGGTTTTTGAAGGAGTAGTTCAAAGCCTGGACTTAATGTTTTGATCAGGGATGGTCATCTTGTTATTGTAGTGATGTTCATAGGTTTGGATCGTGATTTGATTCATAATATTAAAAAAGATCTCTCATTAGAGTTTGATATGAAAGATTTTGGCTCGCTACAATACTTTCTTGACATTGAGGTATGGAGAGTACCACATGGACTATTTATTTCTCAATCTAAGTATGCTCATGAACTTCTTGAAAAGTTCAATATGTTAGAGTGCAAGCCTATTTCTACACCATATGGTAGTGGATGTGAGCTTACTCAAGTTGAGGATGATCAAGATGTAGATGGGAAGTTATATAGAAAGCTTGTTGGAAGCTTAATTTATCTAACTACTCTGAGACCAGATATTGCATATGCTGTTAGATGGTTAGTCAGTTTATGGCTAAGCAGATTCACTAGAAAGCTGTTAAGCGAGTAATCGAATATATCAAGGGTACTTTGAGGTTTGGTATTTTCTATGGAAGACGGGATTTTTTGAGGGATATGTGGATGTTGATTGGGTTGGAGATGCAGAAGATCGAAGATCTACTACAAGTTATGTCTTTAGTCTCGGTTCGAGTTCTATATCTTGAAGTTCAAAGAAGTAGCATACTATTGCATCATCATCTATAGAGGCAAGAGTACCAAGCTACTACGAGTGCAGCAAGTGAAGCAATATGGTTACGAAGGATTCTACAAGATCCTCATATGGTACATGGTACACCTACATTACTTCAATGTGATAATCAAAGTTGTATTAAATTGGAGAAGAATCCAATTGTTCACAGCAAGACCAAGCACATCGAAATACAACAACACTTCATCAGAGAGAAGATTCAAAGTGGTAAAGTAGAGATTATTTATTGCCCTACAAAAGAGCAAGTTGCATATAACTTTACCAAAGTACTGGGCAAAGAAAAGTTTCAGAAGTTTAGAGAACTAGGAGTAATAGATAACAAGGTAAACATTAAGGGGGTGTTAGAAATTAATGTTTATTTCACCTCTAATGTTGGTTTGGCCATGCCTACGAGCTATTGTAGGGGCCATTTCTATTTTTAGTATACCAAAGTCAAAGTCCTAAAGTCAAATTAATTAGTCTTGCATGTAGGAGGGCACACTAGTTCTAGAATCTACATGATTTTTCACTTAGAAATCTAGTAAGGGTCTTTACCCAAAATAGAGAGCAACTATAGTAATCAACTTTTTGCTTTATTCTTAATGCTTTTAGCTTTTGCCAAGGACTAGAGAAATTATATAAGGATGGCTGGCACCCCACCTCCATTCATTCCATTGTAGGTAGCTATGCTCATTCTTCAATTAATCTAAGTTCTATTTAATCTCTTTTGTTGATCTTAATTGGTGTGTGTGAGGGCTAATATGATTAGTTCACTCCTACCTTGAATTTGAGCATCAAATTCCAAGACTATTTATACGGTATATCATTGATTGACATGACCATTTATTAATATGGGACCAAGGGTCGTTCTTATTGATTAGGTTACTAACCATGTAAGAGAATGTAAACCCACTCTAGGACCCAAGAAACCCTAACTAGGTGTCTCCATACACTATAAATAGAGCTAGCTCCACTTACTCCATAGTTTAGTACTTGGTGCTTTCACTCCTTTGTAGGAAGTTCTACAAAAGCTCTTTGTGGGAGATATGGTACTCGTTGTAGCCATTGATGTTCTTTCACTGTTCTTAGTTGGTGATTGCTTCACAGCAAGCGACAATAGGCCCTGACAACAAGAACATCCCTTCCACATAAGCTGAGGATTGGAGTTTGAAACTGTAATGGGATTCATTCATCCACATAAGTTGAGGATTGGAGTTTGGAACCGTAATGGGATTCATTCATCCACAATTGAGGATCTTTTGGATTTCATTAACAGGGGGATATACTATTGTTAGATGCATGAGAGTCATGAGAGAGGTTTACCAAAGTTCCCTAGGTTTTGCTGGTGTTCATATAGAGCAAAGACACAATCGACGGATGCTCTTTCTATATATAGCAAGACTTAATTTACAGATCTTCGGCCCTAGCAGAAACCTTCCATTTGCTTGTGATATCATAGTTTTCAAAGCACACTATGCATATTTCTATTGACGGTGGGAAGTAGCATGCTTAGTCCATGTTTCGCACATCAAGAGTTCATATTTGGCAATGATGTGTTGCCATTCTCATGACATTCCATATAAATGATAGCACATCTCCTGGCAGAGACCTTTCATTTGCATGTGGTATCATAGTTTTTATAGAACACTTATGCATATTTCTATTGATGGTAAGAAGTAATGTTGCTAGTGCATGTTTCATACATCAACAACTTCAATTTGACAATGATGAGTTCGCCACTCTCACAACACTCCATACAAGTGATAGCAAGTCCCTCTATACTCAGTGATTGTGTTATGATATACCTCGGCCATGATGCTCATACAACATGTTCAAGAGGAGCTTGTGTTTGTTGGTCCCATCTACAATTCCAACAATAAATCATCCAAAAGCCTTCACAATTCATTCACAAGAGAAAGTTTGACTAAGATTACCTTTACTAACACCCATGGAGACCAACATGGTCTATAAGACCAAATTCCAATACAAATACCAAAGTCTTAGAGAATTTTGAAACAACACGAAGTAATACTATTCTTAAGATCAACTACTAATTAGAAGAGTGGCAAAATTTTATGTCTAGCAAAAGCTTTAAAAAGCAAACTACCAACCATGCTAAGATTATCACGACTGAAGACTCATTGGAAAGTCCCTTAAAAATCTTTTTGAAGTAGTTGTAAGCAGCCACATTACAAAATATGGTGAAATTTCGTTTCCACTTCCTCATTGTTGTAAAGAAAGCATGTCCATGCCTCCCAAGGGGGGCACTTCGAACTGCACTATCATATCGTTTCCGATTGAAGTTCATCTGGACCCAAGAAATGCCCTGGTTTTTCTTCATGGAAATTCTATTTCAATTTGAGGAAGCATGAGACTTTAGACAACCACCATTGATAGTCTATCAACTTGTGCAAAGTCAACTCTGATTATTCATGAATTGAGTTACAGTGCCTAGAGCTTAAGAGATAATTGCTTTGCTGATAGTAATATAGTTGAGGCAGCTAAGCAAACATCTAGAAACAGTCTCGTTAAGTTTATTTTCAGCATAAAAAATCTTCAAATATTTATTTGTTACACTTCCAAATTTCAAACTTACCTGCTACAACTTAATGCAGTCAAGACTCAAGACTATTAAATACATATTATAGGTCAAGACTCCAGTTTACTGTTTTACAGCCTACAGCTTTATGTAGTCTAAATTCCAGACTAAATACAGCAAGAACTCCAAAAGCATTTCCTAAAAACTTGCTGATATGCTCTTCCTCTTCAAGGCAATTGATTAAGCACAGAAACAATAAAGTAAAAAGTGTTACTCTCAACTGATATATTAATAAATCTTTTACTAGACTCAAAGCCAGCAAAAGAACTACCATACCTGAGAACTTAATGAAGGAAAAGGCAAACCTGTTCACGATACTTCCACATGACATTCATAGCCAATAACTGACGTCCCATAAACTCCTGAAATAGCCATGAAGGCAAAAATATATCAACCACATATGACAAAAAACTGAATGTGTGGCATGCATAAGTGGTAGTTGGCTATCAATCCAAATGGAAACTTTACTCAACAAATGTGGCAAATAACTCTTTTTTTTTTTTTTGGGGGGGGGGGGGAATTGCAAAGAGAGAGAGAGAGAGAGAGAGAGAGAGAGAGAGAGAGAGAGAGAGAGAGAGAGAGAGAGAGAGAGAGAGAGAGCTTTATTAATGTCCTTCCCATGCCAAAAGGCATATAATACTAGTAAATGTACATGTCAAGCAAGTGGTAACAGTGTGAGCGTATGAAACGTCTCTAAAACAGTAACAGAAAGGAACAACATATCTAATACTATGAACTGAAATAAATGAGATGAGATAGATATATAGGAGCATAAATGAGGTATATCATTATCATCATGTCTTGTTGCTGCTATAGAAGGATGTGATATGAGCTGCAGCATGAGATAACTCAGGTAATTGCTGATGTCGTCTAGGAGGATGAGATGAGTATCTCCTCATGATAGGTCGGATAACTCAAGCTGCAACATGACTATAAGTGGTGCGCAGCCTCTGCTCTCAATGGATAGGTACGTCGTCATCATCCTCATCATCACTAGACTTGGAATCCCATTGCGGTCTTCTCCTAGAGAAGAAAGAGGTAATCTGAAGCTGAACGCTAAGATGCCTCTGCTGAGCTATTTGACATAGATCTCGTTGTAGTAGGAACATCTCTCATATCATTAAGTGCAACACAGCCGGAGTCCTCATATGCTATGAGTGATCGAAGTATGGTCGTTCTCCTAGAGAGAGAGAGAGAGAGAGAGAGAGAGAGAGAGAGAGCGCTTGAGCTTTATTGATGTCTATTAAGTACCAAAGGTGCATAAAACTGAGATGTACATGTTGTGGGAGCGTAAAATGTGTCCAATAAGAAATATAATTTTAAGTAAAAGCTGAAACTGAATACGAGACTAAACTTGGAACATAAACTGAATCTAAGACTGACTCTTAGCTCAAAAAGTTAAAACAAAGGCATAAAGCCATAAAAACATCATACCAATCTCTTCTACTTCAATGAACTGAATAAAGTCTTGATAGATGCTAATGGTTGAGCTCTATGGTGTGAGGAACATGGTGTCTGTTGGAGGGTTTGCAGATCCCAAGGCAACCCTAACCCTAGTTAATAAGTGAGAGGGATTTGGCACCTTGCGTGTGTAAGTCCAACCCGATGATCACATAGTTATTTGATTGATTAGTTAAAAGTCAATAAAAGGACTTTATGCCTTTTTGCGGGACTTTTAATGTCGCAGGGCCTAAATGTCAAGTTAGTGAATAAAGTTGGGTTTCCCTCCAAATTTGATGGTTCCCACACTTTTTTAAATTTGAATAAAAAGAGAGGCAAGACTGGACCAATAGGATTCAGAGGCCAGGGTCCTCCTCTCTACTATAAGAAGGGACCAACTTGAGTTGCTCCTCATGTTCATTTCCACATTTCAATAAAGCAGATTGGTTCTCTTCAGAAATGGATTGATGAATGTCCTTGCTCTTCTTCTTTCCTTCTCCATCTCTCATGCTTTCTTTGTATTTTGCTAATTATTGGATCTGAATGTTATTGGGATTGAGTGTTATTATACTTTTTATGGGAGAGAAAGAGAGAGAGAAAGAGTAAGCTATCTTTGTTGTGGATCGTAGTGTTAATGGATCTTAGTGTTAACGAGTAGGGTTAATGGATGTAGAGTTAGATTTAGATCTTCCATTCATGCTGAAATTTGAACTAAACTATCGCTCTCATGGGAACGAACCTACGCGTGATAACTAACTCCGTCTCTATGATGCTAGATTGACTAGATCTTGGATTCAGGTTAGGCAAGGAAAGAAACCCACTACAATTTTGGCACCGTTGCCAAGGAGCTACGCCAATTTTTCAGTTTGCAGCATGATTGTTGGATGGTTAGCTTGCATTAGGCATCTTGTCGTGACATGAATAGTGTTAGATCTGCATTTTAGGGTTAGTTTGGGATTGATTTTGCTTGATTTGAGTGGATTTGCTTGTTTGAAATCTAATTTGATTGTTTAAACAGGGAAAGCTATTCAGATCACCAATCTTAAGATCCATTTGGATCTGAGATATAAGAGAAAATAACAAAAATCGGTCAAATCTGCCAGATTTGGTCAAAAAGAGGCAAAAAGCGTCATCAGAGCTTAGAACTTTTTACCCTCTTTCAGAAAACCTTCGCCAAGTTGCAGACACCTTCGGTTTTGTTCACAGAACCTTCAGTTTGAAGGGCGAAGATTAATTCCCAGCAGATTTCCAGAAACATCAAAAAAACCGTCAAAAAACACCAAAAAATCATCAAAACCCTAAAAATACAGAAAAAGAACCTTCGCCCGATTCACTGTGCACAGGTGTGATTCAGATCTATCTACTGCCAGGTCAGCGAAGAATAATACCAAAAATAGAAAGGGTTTCAGAGGATCAGTTGTCATATTGCCATATTTTTACCAAAAAAGTCACTTTTTTGCAAAATTACTGATCAGATCATAGAAAATCTTGAATTTTACCCTCGAGAACCATCAGAAACTATATTTTCTTGTGTCATAAACCTTCGCCAGTTTTTCCAATTGTATCTGTGTCAGATCTTTCACCTGAGAGGTCGGCAAAGGTTATTTTTCAAGAAATCATCAAAAAAAATGTTCAGAGAGTTTTTTGCCCAAAATAGCACTATTGAACCTTTGCCGAGCCAATCTTTGCCTAGTGAACCTTCGCCAGACCTATTTTAAGTTTCTGATTTTCCAGATCAAGTCTCTGTCAAAATTTGGATCAAATCTGATATATTTTGAATTGGATTCTGAGAGATTTATCAGTTTTGAGAAGTATCGATTGATCGAATCTCGAAAACTTTTTCATGATATAGAATCAGATTCTTGAAAAACGGAATAGATCTAGCAGATCTGATCTGAGATAGTTGTGATTAAAAAATCTAGATCCAATCTCATTGTCTGCTTAATCTAAATTTGTAAAGATGGCTGCCCCTGGAGCTGCTCCTGGAGGTGCTCCACAGGAAGTCAATCCAATTATTGTTAGAAGAGCACCCCGTTTAGATCTACCCAAATATAATGGATTAACAGATCCAGTTAGATTTCTTCAGATCTATGCTGAATCATGTGAAGTCTATGGTGAGAATTATCCTCAAGATAAACTTCAGCTGTTTCCTATGGCCTTAACAGGCGCAGCACAAGATTGGTACTATAACCAAGACGAAACTGAGCGTACAGATTGGGAGGTTGTTAAGCGAGCCCTTATCGCACGGTTCAAACCGCGAAAGTTTATGGAAGACCCTTTCCTACTTTTAAGTAAAATTAAAATGGGAAAGCGGGAAATGGTTCGAGATGACATTGAACGGGTGAAACGTCTTAGATCTGAATGCGAACCTGAGCTGATTAACGAAAATGCCATGATTATGTGGTTTTTGTCAGGTCTACCTAAACGGATCAGACGTGAGTTGAAACGCCATAATGAGTATGCACTCTTGCAAAATGCCATGGACGATGCAATTCGGGAGGAGGATGAAGATTCAGATGAGGAGCCAAATATCAGTATGTTGCCTTATATAGCAGGGCAGACTACTACGACATCCACCACTATTGCATCAACGAATGCCAATGCTACTGCAGAAATGATGCGCCTTGGAAAATTTCCACGAGGAAACAAACAAGGAACTTGAAAAGCTTGCAAAGACTTTTCCTACCAGGGAAAATGTCTGGTGTTCTATTTGTGCAGGAAATCACACAGTGAACGAGTGTCCTCAATTGAAAAAACGAATGGAACTCAGCGTTTGCCATCTGTGTAATTCACCTGATCATGAGACTGCTTTTTGCAACTTCAACCCTCGGATAATTCAACAACGGTATGCCCATATGGGATATCGAGAACCACAGTATGGAGGTAATCCAGCAGTAAGACCGCGACAATCTGCTCTTGGATACCCGGAACGTTTAGCTTTACTTGCCCCACCAAAGCACTCCGCTCCTCCTGCCAATTTGATGGAACCAGAACCTTACGGAAGTGCTGAGCAATGGAACTATGGTAATGATCAGGAAGGTGGATCTTCAGAACAATATGCCATTTATGCTGCCACTCAACAACAAGCTTCTAGAAATTGGACCAGAGCACCACTTGGATGCTTTGCATGTGGAGAAAATCACAGAGTTGCAGAATGTCCACATAAAGGGAAATTTTGTACCATTCTGTCGTGATTGTGGTTATGGGCATTGCTATAAAGACTGTCCAGCAAGACCGAAGCCACCACCAGCTACAGCACCTGTAAATTTGATAACAATCAAGCAAAGACCAGTAGCTCAGAATAAACCAAGTGCACCCTTGATGGTGGTCACCAGAGCACAGAAGCAAAAAGAACCAGTAGTGATCCAGTACCTGCTGATTCTATACCATTGAACGATACACCAACAGCATCGGGAGTCTATCCAAATCTTAATGCAGAAAAACGAAGATATCAGAATATGAGGCAGTGGATTAAACATCTGCAAGAAGAAGAGGAGCTTGAAGCTGCTAAATCAACAGCTGAAGTTCGGTCTTCACCATTGCAGCCTTCAAGAAATTTACGTACGGATATGAATGATCAGTTACATCATCTTGAAGAACCCTTCAAGATGACTGAACCAGAAGCACCGCAAACAGAACTACTCATATACATTTTGTCTAGTAAGATCAATATTTCATTGGGAGAGTTCCTGAAGTTGGTGCCAAAAGCAAAAGAAGTCTTAGCGCAAAAGTTAGCTCAAGAAGAACCAGAAGTCCATCAGGAGCCACTTTTTTGTGCTGGATTTGAAAAATCTAACGAAGCACTCCATGTTGGAGCCGCTTGGGAAAGTGAACAAAAGAATATCACTCTGCCGATACAGCATAGACAATTTCCTAAAGAAGCAGCCGTGATAGATGGCGGTTCAGGAGTTAACCTGATCTCTACAAAGCTATGTGCAAAATGGGGCCTTACAAAGACCAAACCTGCTACTTTTGCTATTAAGCTAGCTGATCAAACGACAGTTCGTCCACGAGGAATGGTGGAAGATATACCTGTCAGGATTGCAGGAGTACAGTTCGTCATTACTTTCGTAGTGATGGACTTACCAGAAGCGCCTAATGTTTACCGAGTTCTATTGGGACGTCCATGGTTACGAGTTGCGCAAGTAATTCATAACTAGGGTACCGGAAAAATCACTTTTGAAAATCATGAACGTGCAGTTAAAATTGATCCTACAACTTGGACTATCAAACCAATGGTTCAAAAAGAGGATGACAATTCGTCAACAACGGATCACACTTGTGACTAACCACAGAAAAATTTGGGAGTTCACTACGATTCTCAAACAGATACGGTCAATTGGAATGAAGCTCTTGCAACGATTGACTGTCCAGCAGGATATATGTGTCAACAAGATAATCAATCAGATTTGAGCGAGATTTCCTTATGAATCTTTTAGAATTATAAAATATACCCAGTCATACTTTAAAATCTTTGGGTGATCTCTTAATATTAGCATAATGGTTAGCTCTATCTTGAGCACTATGAATACTCTCACGAGCTAAATGCAACATTTCTTGCATTTCATGCAGCAAATCTCCAACCTTGTGTTCTCTACTATTACAAGCAAATTCTATCAAAGGGATGTAATCTTCCCAATGAGATTTCCTATGAAAAACATGTCCTCAACATATTTTCCATAGTCTGAATAGTGCTTTCATTCTATCCATCTGATTCAAGACGATCAGTAAAACTAAAACTAAGAGAAGTCTCAAGTTTATGGAAAACTACAAACCTGACATGACCTGTGACTTTTAGATCTCTATAACTAATGATATCACTAGACAGTCCATATAACGTAAATAATCTTTCAACAAAAATCTGCTTAGTTCACTTAAGTGGAATGAATGTAGCTAACTTATCAAAGAGAATCACTTTTTGGGAAGTGCAACTAGAAAATCCATAAATATGTGCTCGCATCACTTATCAAGGATGTCTAAGGGATGTAATAAACCATTAATTAGCCTTGAAGCATTTAGCTTTAGCTAGTTGATAAAATTTACATATTAACACATAAGACTCAACAAATGGTTTGGGTCTTGGCCAATAGAACTCTCTTCTGACCAAGTCCAAAGTCCTATGTATACCTAGATGACTCGCACAAGGTAACCTTGTGTGGGGGGTGTGTCATGACATTCAAACAGAACTTTTCTCTTCAAAGCACCATCCCTTGATATACAAATATCTCCCTTTCAAGAATAACAATCCATTTTGAATGTTGTATTGTTCCACAATCTTCTTATCTTTCATATCCAATTGAGAACCCTATAAACCAATTTCAAGCTCATTCTCAGTTTAGTTTAAACAATCTTTCATATCCGACCATAATGAGAATCATTTTCACACAATCCTCTGAACAACAGATATAGATTTGTAAAATTCTGAGTGAATGTAAGTTCATTTAACCCACCAATCCAACTTGATTAGAGTTGCCTTTTATATATTGAATCTCATGATCAAACTCTTGCATCACCTCAGCTCATCAGGCTTTCGAATCTCTCAGATCACGTTGATTATAAAAATAATTAAAAGGCTAGTGATCTGTATACACTATATACTTACTACCATACAAGTAGTGTCTCCAGGTTTTACGTGCATGAGTCATAGCAAATAATACTTGGACCTCAGTTGTATAACACAACTGAGGTCCAGTGAAAATTCTTGCTCCTATCAATCTATAATAGATCTGCTCCAATTGTAATATCACTTGCGTCGATTCTCAAGATGTAAGGCTGGTTTGGATTTGCAATCTATAACACGGAAGCAAAAACAATCAAGCTTTTGAGTTTCCCAAAACACTAATTCATTTCCCCGTTCCATACAATAAGTGGACTAGGCCATTTTTCTTCTTCTTTGTATTAATTCTACCCATGATTGCGCTCGCTTGGATGGTTTTTTTAATCAAATTTTGTTTATATGTGATGTTCAAGATAACTAAACTTCATATTGTCTGTAAAATCTTCTAGACTACGAAAAAGATGTGCAAGTTTGTAGTGAAAGAACTTCTGACATGTGAATCTTGTAAAAAAAATTACAGCTTTTTTCAACACAACTTTCCAGAACGTGAGGGTCCGGAATGACGTTCCAGTGCAATTTAGCATAGGTTAACATAAATGGAGCAAGATAATGATGATGAAGACGGTGCGGCAGAAGTTATTATGAGCACATGATATATGCGCTGCGTTCCAGAACATAGAGTTTCAATCACGTTCCGGAACTGCTTGTTCCGAAAATTTCAGAAAGTCCCGTTCCATAACGTGTTTTTTTTTTTGTTTTTTTTTTTGGGGGGGGGTGTCGGTCATTTTTTTACATGTCTTAGAGATGGAAAAAAGCCATAAAAAGGCATCTAAAAGCACATTTAAATACATTGTACCAAGTACCATATTCTAAGCACTTATCTTCTGAATGTTTAAAAAATTCACCTGATAAAAGGTATTTAAATTCCAGAACAGACTTATGAAGACACTAGGCCTTTTTTTTTTGAAGTCATGAATCCCCAATTTAAAAAAGAAAACCATTTCTAGATGGAAACAATTTTCACCAAGATGAGATCAAACCTTAAGTTTAGAATCTAGTACCCAATCCGCCTTAAAAAACAAAAAGCTCCCATCATGCCACCTTCCTTTCTTTAACATATAATCGACAATTTTGCATGAATAATTTTAGCTCCAAGGAAGATTGAAGAATAGAAACTAACGACAATGAGAAATAATAGTTTAGGCTGACTGCTGATTAACAAAAGAAGAAAGAAGAATCTCATTTGATAAGTTTTTTATGAGATTCCTCCATAATCAAGACAAACTTGTCTCAAGAACTAGTCTAAGACTAGATGGTAACACTTCAAAGTTCGTATTATGATAGCATGCAATACCCAAAAACATTAATATGCTACACGTGAATTAGTGTACCACCATAAGAAAACCACCAGGCATAGATTTTGTTTTTTTGGGGTTTCAACATTCCGGAACGCTCATTCCGGAATGCCGTTCTGATGCAACTTAGCTGCACATCAAAGAGAAAGAGGGTGTGGGATTGAAGACTATGATGGAATTTGGGAAATGATCTCATGTTTTGTGAAAAGAAAGGAGGCATGTGACGAAGCAAGAGGTTTACAAAGAGACTTTGCAACTGATCTCGACATGCATTTTTGAAATATCAACGTTGTAATTGGAGGTGGAAAATGATAGATAAGTGATCATGAAAAAAGCGAACAGTATGAAGATACACAAGACTTTGAAATGAGCAGTTATAAACCACAGGAATTAAAAAAGTGGATGAAAGGGATTGCAGGCATTATGCATTTGGGCTTTTATAACACAGGCATAGTACTTATTCAGTGTGAAGAAATAAGATGTCGGCATTCCTATCATTAAAAGAAATGGCCTTGCTCAGCTTCCAGCCTGGATGATTGAATTGAAGTCAAATAGGTGTGACTGCAACAGTATTTTTTATTGAAGACCTTCTCTTTGCATACATGCTGTAACTATTGTCTTGAAAGAGAGAACTGTAAAGAAAAATACATCTTTGACCTCCGAAATTCTGTCATTGTAAGAGGTATCCATTGTTTCAATTTTGTACAGGGTTGCATTGATTTGAGGAAAAAATTTGTGGAAGAGGTTTTTCAGAAGTTAAATGAAAAAACAAAAACCCAAGATTACCATCCTAAACCATGTGGATTGTTCCAGCACGCTCACTTGCTAATGTTCACAGTAGCCACAAAAAAAGTTTTCTTTCAAGATCACTGCAAAAGTCTAACCATATGTAACAGTAACATGCAATTTGGTAAATACCTATCCCATTTACTTTAATTGTCTTTCCATCTATCTAGAAGTAGTTCCAGATAGATGGTGCAACGAACATATCAAGTTTTGACATTAATATATCTACTCGTCACATTCAGATTTCAAACTACCAGAAAAACTGTAAATGCTCTTAGGAGTTTACCAAGCATCAACTTGTAGAAACTGCTTTGAATAGCTATTCTACTTTCAGAAGGCATTCTAAGCTGCTCCTCAAAGATATTCAACTTTCAGAGAAGATTCCAAACTTGCCCTTTTTATTAGCTGGACATCGTAGGACCTTCCATACTTCTGTCTGATGAGTGTAGCCAGCTCTTTGCCACCAAAAAAATCATCATTGCCATCTATGATGTTCTCCAAACGACTCCTAAATGAGTCAGCAGGTGTCTACAAAACATCAATTACCAAAATCATTTTCAAAGTGTCATGTCAAAGATAAGAATGACGCAGTTGCATAATCTTCAAAGTACATAACCACCTGATCAGCTCAGAAATTGAATGATTACTGTATTCTAATTTCTTGCAATACAATTCAGATACGCAATGCAAGAGTATTTCTAGAATGCAATTAAGGTGCATTGTTAGTGTTAAGCCTCACTTCATCAGTACTGCCACTTTGTGAACTGTCCTCCTCTTCATCACCTTTTTCATTTTCATCTGGTTCCTCTGTCCCAGAAAGTGCATACATTGGTGTTATAAGAGGTTTTCGCTTCCAAAAAAACCTTTCTCTAGCTTGAGGCATTCTTAACTTCGATAACTGTGTCCTGGGGCGAAATATGCTCTTCGAATGAGAAATGTGGTGACTGTACAGCCCAGATTCTTCCTGGAGCACTTTCATGTGAATGGTACTCTGGAACCCCACACTTGAAGATGCCATCCGATAGGTCATCTCCTCCTTATACTGAGATACCCAATTGCAATAAGTTTAGACAAGGACATCAAGAAGGTTTATTTCTAGCTAGCCATTTTCGAATCATCATGATTAGAATCGCAAGATTTTGAAGATCAACAAAACTGGACGAGCAACTCCAAATAGGAATGTAGGAGACTAAAAAACTTGGATGCAGGTAGTAGCCCTGCACTCTTTATTTATGCCTATAGATGCTGCAAGTATCCTTTTTCAAAGCAAACAGTCAAAAAAGGTGTTGCAGAAGGTCCTAATATTCGGTGTGACAACTCTATACCGATTCCAAGCATAGCACTCTAAAGAGCTTCTCTACGTGCCCTGTCTGCAACCCTCTGGCAATAATAGCAAAAATTGACCTTTGTTCACAAGAAATGCTTGTAGAAAAAAGTGTAGCAAAACCAATAATGGTACTGATGAACAGCTTGGCGACTAAAATTAAAGGCAGACCTAGAATTAGCAAAACTCTAAGCGACTGCTAGAACTTCTTATGTAGGCAACTAAATATAAATACAAAGACGAAGAACCAAAAGTAGGAATTAGTGCTCAACACAGTGAATAGATGCATGTACTTGAAAAAGCATGCCTCAGAATAATACCGCAAAAAGACTGGCCAGTGCTAGAAAACAGCAGACTGGTTAGGGACTAAACAAGCTTGTGATAAATTACTCAGGAGTCAGAATAAAGGTTCACAGTCTTGAATTGGTTCACACTATCACTTGCAAAAAGAAAATCAAACAAGAATTTCAAAGAGTGTTTAAAAACTAGTTCCAAGCTAAGGCCAAATTTGTAAGATTTACGCTGTGCACAAATTAATATATAAATTTCAGTTTAAGAGTCATTTTACAGACAGTATGAGCCAGCAGAAAAGCTTCACGACAAGACGAGGTAATTCGAGGTAAAGATTATTAAGGTTTCTTTAAACTAAACATAAGACATTCAGTCAGGCTTCACAGGCCTGTGTACAGCATGTACTTGGCATCTCAAATTTCGATTTCATTGGGATATTGGGAGCCTGTCAAAGTAGTCTGTGTTCTAGTGTGGGTGTGGTTTGATGTGCGCATGAGGGAGGGGCACTTTCACACTAGTAAAGCTATTCTTCGCCAATAGTCAGCTTGTGGTAGAATTCGAATTTGAATTTAATTATGGCACTCCATAGAGCATATAAATAGTTCATAAACGTGACGAAACGCAATAGTAAACACGTCTGAGCGCGACATTTCTATGCATTCATCTTTCCCAAATTCAAATTATTACGTTAACAACTACAATTTCTGCACAGCCAAGGATCAGTCGTAGAAATAAGCGGAACCACAGCATTCAAAAACCAAATAGACTGCGTGACAAACTTTCCTCAAAGCAGCAAGCTGACCTTAAATAAACAGCCAAACAGATTTTCTTCAATTTTTCAGCACATCTATTCTTTTACAATAAGCGTTGCAACTAGCCTCCGCAGTTCGTTCACTACTACTCAAGCAGAGCAACAGCCTCTAAGTAACAGCTCCTCAGCCATCACGCAGGCGTTCCATCGCCTCTTTACGCAGGAGAAGAAGAAGAAGGAGAAAGGGAGATGGAAAGAAGGCAAGAAAGAAAGAGGTCCTTTTCACGAAAGATGAACGCTCAGACGCAAAGAAGCAGCCACTCTAGGAAGGGAGTTGAGACGAGGGTGATGTAGAATAGAAGTTGTGAAGTTTTAGAGTGGGAAAGCTTTGAACCATTGGTTAGAAGGGTGTCATGGCCCCATGGCACTCCAGCTTGGCACACACATCCTCCATGCTTCCCCTACTCACTCATCCCACACTCACACACACACTAGGCACGCCAAGAGCCTAAGAGCCCCTCCCCATTAACAAACTCTAAGGCACTACATGCACCTCATAGGTTTTGGACCTATCCCAATGGCTAAAATTCATCGTCATTAAGCAATTGTGTTAGTATGATCACATTTTATTTGTATGTCTCGAGGCTCTTTGTATAGAAGCGACTAACACTCCAATGTGTGAGCAGATGCCAACAACTTGTATTATTGAGACATGAAAATGTTTTTTTATATATGTACACACACACACACACACACACACATACACACAAAAGGAGTAGTTCAAATTCGATTTTCTAGGCGGGAGAACATCCATGTGGTTCATATAGGACGGATAGCAAAGGTATAAGGAACGCCAAGTGAAGATCCGACTAGATCTTGTTGCATGAAGGACACTTGTGGAGCCAAACCACCCAACCAACATGAAATGGCTAGTCAATACCCTAACCACTTCACCCCCAAGCCATGATGAATGAATGCAAGAGAGGAGGGGATCCTGGCTTCATGGATCAAAAAATCCAATATGGAGATGGGCGAGTTTCCAGTAGTATATATAATCTCCTTTGGGGAGAGAATATTCTTCTTAGGATCCCACACACCCAAGTATAAGCAATTGGCCTCCTACTCTTGCATTATAGCAGTCAAACACCTGCAAGTGCTCCTATGTCCAATTATAGGTCTGGGCCCTCATAAGATTATTAATTACATTATCGGCCAACTCTAGAATGACGAGGCATAACTAATAACCTTGTACATTGGAGTAACCGGCTATCCATGTTAGGAATTATTTCGAATCCCACATACTGGACATGGACGTAACAAAAGGTCTGACAAATAGGTTTGTGTGTGGGGGGTGATGGAGGGGCATAACTGTGACTCAACATCACTATTGCCACCACCCCCTTTCCATGTGAACACCCTAATTTTTGACGCTTTGAGATGGCCTTTCCACCCATGTTCTCTACTCTCATAATCCACAATGCTATCATCTGCAATGTTCTCTTGTTTGGCAATGATCTTCATGGGTCTCTGTCATGCCCACAATTGATCTCGGATTACTTATCCCGTTAGAAGTCAGTAGGCCTACCTCGACCATAAGTTAATTATGATTATGAGGGGTTTGGAGCCCTCAAGGATATATAGTAGTAATTAATGGTTGGAGGCCTAAACTCATGATGGTGGATTATTATGGATCTATCAGTATTATCAATCTTGAAGACAATCAAGACATGTTGGGGTCGAGGCTTGAGGAGGAGCATCTTCAAGCAATCACACCAAGAAGATCTATGAGAGAGAGATCCGAGCCCAAGAGGCCCTTTTATGTGGAGAAAGGCAAGCAAGTGGAGGATGGCACCACCTATTATGCAATTTTTATCTCTCATGAAGAGCCAAGAAGTGTCCAAGAAGCACTCCAATCCAAGAGGTGATATGAAGCCATCTCTATGGAGTATGATGTCTTGATTTCCAACAACACTTGGGAGCTCGCGGTGGATCTGTGCAAAAAGTACAAAAAAGACCAAGAGTGGATTCTAATCTGATCCTCAAGAGGGATTGGTTGTCAGATTACTTGATCTATCAATCTACTTCAGATTAAGATCAATTCTAGACACAAAATCCTAACAAGAACAATCATTAATTGAAGGTAAGTGTACTTTATGGTTTCACACATGTGAAACACTGTCTGAGTAGGGACTCCAACCTGAAAATCAAGTACACATTGATAGAACCTCAAAACAATCAAAACAAATGTAGACAAATGGAGAGAATCACTCAAAATTGCTTCCAAAACCAAGATTGGTGTCTCACAATGATTATGGCCAAATGTGGCTCTATATATACAATAAGTGAGAGCTCGTGGTACTGATCATCCCTCTGATCCCACATGTGTGAAGGTGCTTTGTCATATGATGATTCATCATGCAAAACTGACACTTGGACAAAACCTTCTATTTTGAACACTTTTGGTCCATTTTCCTTCTATATGGAGATCTACTTGGAAATATTCTAGAAGTCAAAATTCGCCTACTTTAGCTTATTCCACACATGTGAGCTGTCCTCTACACATGTGATATGAAACCTAACCAAAGGATGTGGCTCATGCAATCAATAGATTGATGCCATGTGTCATATGTCTAAAAAACTAGTTTTTGGACTTTTAGCCACTAGAACCTAAATTAAATCATATGTACAACCTATATGATTATGGTACATGACAAGTACATTATTTTCACACGTGGGAACAGGCTCCACACATGTGTGTTTATCTATATACAAGATTTTTGGCCTCTACCAAGCTTATTTTTGCATTTTTCACACTCCTCAAAAATCTAGCTTGGTAAATTTAGCTTGATGGAAAACATGATGATCTTGAACTTGACTCCATGGGCTGAATTGGTCTTTGCTAGTCCAAAAGGTGTGAAGATCAGCCAATGAGCTTGATGTTGATCTGAAATCACCATATCCATGATAGTGCTTCTTTGATGTGGACATCTTTGATGAACTTGAGAGCTTTGCACCATCCTAGCATCTTCGAAATTGATTCCTTCCAAATTTCATGTAGATGCTTGACTTTGAGGCTTGCTCCTTCTTCTTGTGCATGCTCCTCCATGAGAAAATAAAGATTTCTTCTTGAATTATTAGGATCACAAAGATCTAAATCATGTTACCATGATCTAGAGAATTAGACTTATCCAAATTGGCAAGACTATGCATGCTATAATAACAAAGTGTTTGCATCATATCTTCATGCTTGTTTACCATGCTAATCTCAGATCCAATGAGGCTAAATACTTCATTATGGAGATAAGTGTCTTTAGAAGATGATTCACTTACTTTCATAAAGAGTTTACAGTTTGCCTCAATACAAATTTTCAAACTATGAGTGAACAAATCACTTTCGCTCTTATATGACTCAAGAGCATACATTTGATGAAATAACCATTTGCTTTCTAATTGATTTAAAATCAATTTCAACCTTTTAAGAACATCATCTGTGTTCTCAAGAGAGACTTCATACTCAACTAGTATGGCTTTACTCCAATTTTGAGATGCAATGATCTCACTAAAGCAAATTGATAAGAGAAGTAGTTATGAGATGTATACCACATGAGATATGCTCCTCTTTCCCTTGAAATGTGAGCCACATGGAATCAACCATATTTCTTGAGTTTCTTTTTGGAATCACAACTTGAGAAGGTCTCTCCTCCTCAATCCTTGGCACACTTGAACCTTGAGAAGATTCTTTAAGATCCTCTTCATGGTGCTCCTTTTTTATGGAAATCCGAGACCTCCATGTCTCATAATGATCACAACAAGTATGACCATTCAATATGCACTTCCTATGATTATCAAGATTACTTATGCTAGAAACATAAGTCCAAAAATCACCACAACTTGGCATGATTTTTCCAATATTGAAATCAAAAGGTATTTCCATATCAATAAAGCTAACTACTTGCTTATGGATATAAGTGTCCACTTTGGATGCTTCACTTATTCTCATTAGAAGTTTACAACTTGCCTTTAGGACTGAAAACATACAATTTTCATCTTTATGAATAAATACACCATTCATGATCTTATTGAAACCAAAAGATCCTACATTATGAAGATATTTCCATTTCCTTGACTTCATAACAAATGTAAGCTTACAAGTAAAACATATTTTGCTATCTTTTAAGGCATCACACTCAACTAGTATTGCCTTAATCCACCTTTGAGATACAAAATCTCTTCAAAGCAAAATGGTTCTTCATAAGTTGACATGATAGCATAAATGAAGCTATTTTCATTTTGTGATTGCTGCTCCTTATTCTTGATTTCTCTTGGATCATAGCAATAAGTTTGAACTTATCTAAATTTCCAAGCAAAATACTTTCCAAGGACATAAAATAAATCCAAGTTACTTTCATAAAAATGACATCTATCTTTGCATCTTGAACCAAACAATGCACTTCCAAATGAAAAATTTCAAAAGTTTTGACATGTGTTGTGATGGACTCTTGAAGACAAATCTTGCAAGTCCTTGTGAGACTCCAAGCCTCATTCACCTTTCCACAAAGGAAACACCTTTCCTTGGACTTATCCTTCTTGTATTTGCATTTTGAACTTGAAGCTCCATCCTTCACCTTGACCCCCTTGCTTTGGTTCTCCTTGGATGGATTGGTCTTCTTTTTGTAGCATCTTGAGAAAAAATATTCTCCCTTGCCACAAAGGTTGCACTCTGGATCCTTTCTTTCCTTCAATAGGATGCCACCTATTGATGCCATGTGAATAAAAACCTGTGATATGATTCTACAAATGTAATTTGTGACTTTCAAGAGACTAGATTTGAACATCTTCAATAATCTAGAATGATCTACAAAAGATCTAGCTCACAAACCTAAGAATCATTCTTCACAGTAATGACTAGTCACTTGGAAACTTTACTTTGATCACTAAGAAAAAAGCACACAATCTTTGAATCAAATCACTAAAGAAATCACATCCAATCTCCTATTGGACTCATCAAATACCAATGACTCTTTCTTTTAAAAGTTGAAATGGATATGAAAAAGATTTGACACCTAGATTTTTCTTTTCACTTGACTAATTCTCTCAACACTTGAGATTCTTGAACAAAAGATGGGTTTTGTTTTAAACACATGAAAATCAAACTTAATCACTTATTTTGGACTCACTCTTGACCCAAATAATCTCACTCTTGAGATTTAGAATGAATTTGATTTGATTTGAAAACAAACTATACCACCAATTTTTCACAAAGCTTAAAATTAGACAACTAGAGATTCACAAAGATCTCAACCATGCATGAATACTCAAATATGGACTCCTCCTCATTCTAGACATCAAATGGGATCACAAATTGACCCTCACACTCTCACAAAGAAAGTTAAATAGAACTAATTTGAGTTTCATACGTTCTATGTCAATTTTTGCTCAACAAATTGAATTCAATCACTCCTATTGGATTCCACCAATTACTCTAGTTTTTAAGACTTGGAATGAATTCAAAATCAAAAGTTGTGATTTTTCTTACTAAGATATTGTGCTTCAAAGAGCTAATACCACTTAGAAATATTTGATCACCTAGGAGAAGACAAATTCTTCACCAATAACAACACATAATGAGCTTCTAGATCTTGCCCTCTACAAAGGAAGAAACTCTTAGAAAATTGGATCTCTCTCTACACATTTGTCATAGACACCTTAATGACTCTTTTCAAACCTTACAATCACTCAAACAAATTGAGTAGGGTTGAACAATGTGACTTGGATCTTAATCTCTTTTCTAGAACTCTCAATTTAAGCCAATCTATGTCAAATTCTACAAAAGATTTGCATAGATGCTCTATATGCACTAGAAACTCTCAAAGGTTTCACTTGGAGGACAGATCCAAGGATGTTTTCTAGCAAATTGATGCTTCTAAACTTGACCCTATCACTCTTGAACAAATCTAGAGTGATGGTACAATGGATTTCAACCTCTCACCTTGCATATCACTCCTTAATCTATGATTTTAAGCAAAATCTCTCTTAACTTCAACATGCACTCAAAAAATCAGAGATAATCAATTAATGCACCTAATTCAAGCTTCAAATTTAATTTCTTGGCTGATCTAATCCAAAAACTAATAAAGGGATTAGATTCTCTATAAAAAAAATGCTTGATTTTGCACCAAAAATCACTCAAATTGGGTATGTGAGTCAAATTCTACAAATTTTTGAAATTTATCAGTCAAAACCGGAGCTGTATGGCCTCACACGTGTGAAAAGAGTTCCTACAGTCCACAACAAGATCTGGACCAAAATTTTTGAGGATAGCTATCAGATCCAACTCACCACACAAAATTTGACTAGTTTTCAAAAAACTGCTAATTTTGGCTTTGATTTGGATTAACCCTATCAATCTCAACAAAACCTCTTGTACTAGGCTCTGATACCATGTGCAAAAAGTACAAAAAGGACCAAGAGTGGATCCTAATCTGATCCTCAAGAGGGATTGGTTGTCAGATTACTTGATCTATCAATCTACTTCAGATTAAGGTCAATCTAGATCAATTCTAGACACAAAATCCTAACAAGAACAATCATTAATTGAAGGTAAGTGTACTTTATGGTTTCACACGTGTGAAACACTGTCTGAGTAGGGACTCCAACCTGAAATTCAAGTACACATTGATAGAACCTCAAAACAATCAAAACAAATGTAGACAAATGGAGAGAATCACTCAAAATTGCTTCCAAACCAAGATTGGTGTCTCACAATGATTATGGCCAAATGTGGCTCTATATATACAATAAGTGGGATCTCGTGGTACTGATCATCCCTCTGATCCCACATGTGCGAAGGTGCTTTGTCATATGATGATTCATCATGCAAAACTGACACTTGGACAAAACCTTCTATTTTGAGCACTTTTGGTCCATTTTCCTTCTATATGGAGATCTACTTGGAAATCTTCTAGAAGTCAAAATTCACCTACTTCAGCTTATTCCACACATGTGAACTGTCCTCTACACATGTGATATGACAACTAACCAAAGGATGTGGCTCATGCAATCAATAGATTGATGCCATGTGTCATATGTCTAGAAAACTAGTTTTTGGCCTTTTTAGCCACTAGAACTTGAATTAAATCATATGTACAACCTATATGATTATGGTACATGACAAGTACATTATTTTAACACGTGGGAACAGGCTCCACACATGTGTATTTATCTATATACAAGATTTTTGGCCTTTACCAAGCTTATTTTTTCATTTTTCACAGGATTCACCTATTAACAAGCATGTTATTGGATGCAAGTGGGTGTTTCAAATCAAGTACAATAATGATGAATCTTTTAACAAGTTCAAAACAAGACTATGTGCCAAAAAATATGCTCAAATTCATGATCTTGACTATGAAGACACCTTTGCACCCATGGCCAAGATGGTCACTATAAGAATTATCATTTCTATCGCATGCTATTTCAAGTGGAGGCTGTTCCAACTTTATGTTTCTAATGTCTTCCTCAATGGCTCCCTTGAGGAGGAGATATATATGGAGCAACCCGAAGGCTTTATCAAGGAAGGTGAAGTATCCAAAGTTTGTCTCTTATTCAAAAGTTTTTATGGGCTCAAACAAGCCCCAAGATATTGGTATGCAAGGCTCAACTCATTTCTCATCTCACTTGGATTCAATCTAAGTGCAGATAATCTCTCTTTGTACATAAAGTTTGTAAGTAGCAATATTGTCATTCTCATCATCTATGTAGATGATATAATCTTGAGTGGAAGTTGCATGAAGCTAGTTGATGAGACAAAAAGTGCACTAGGTAGTGAATTTAATATGCAAAACTTGTTGTTGACTTTCTATCAGTAAGAATTTCCAAAGTCCAACTAGGAGTTCTACCATCTTGAGGTATGAGGTCTTCATTAGTTCTAGCAAGGGTTATGTGGTATCACTGTGTGATGCTAACCACTTCGACTTGTAGTAATACGATACTGATTTTTAGATTGCACAAACATGCTAGCTTGGGGCCGATGGTCTAAACTAGAATCGTTCTCAAGACATGCAATCTGAGATACATCAAATTTGTAGACTGTTAATAGTATGACTACCCTTCAAGCACTATTCCCTTATCAAGTAGCTCCCAGCAAACGCACCAATGTTAAGCGTCTGGCAGGTCAAATAACATAAGCAACCCGCAAATGGCTAATCTGTAGAGTCCACAGTCGTACATATAGATAATCGCCCTTCAAACAATAGCCCATTATCAAATTCCTCCCGACAGACGCACCAATGTTAAGCATCTTGCGTGTCAAATAACATAAGCAACCCGCAAATGGCTAATCTGTATAGTCCACAGCCCTACATATAGATAATCGCCCTTCAAACAATAGCCCATTATCAAATTCCTCCCAGCAGATGCACCAATGTTAGGGCCATTTTTGACGGGGGGTTGGTCCAGCCAAAACATCCTAAAAGAGTCAAGGGGTCTCACCTCTAATGCCGGTTCGGCCCTACGTGAGCAACAGAGGATTTGCCACTTCCAACCCTGATGGCCCTCTCTATTGCCTCGTGCTCCCCCACCGATGAGAGTTTTCCAGGCTCTCAGAGATACGGTTGCTAATACTTTTGGTGCAATGATTCACTAGCTTTCTAGAATTATGGTTCCATAAAAACTTTTGATCGCTAATTCACTAATGTCTCTTTCCCCATTGAATTCGGCTTACAGTTAGTAAATATCTTACATGGGCTGGAAACCGATTTACTGTCTATGATGTGCTCGTGGGGTGCAAGTTATACGCACCGCTTTGTTTGCTAAGCGGTGGTATTTTCGCCGACCGTCGGGTCTAGGTATTTCGCTAGACAGTACCGACGGCGGGTGGGACTAGTGTGACGCTTAACCAAGACGATGTATTTCAACCGCGGATGGTGGACGGCCCGCTCTAGTGTTTCACAGAGGTATGGTCCAATTAATACGCTTCATAATGGAAAACAAACGATTCCAACTTGACGATTTTCACAATTTATAGATCATGCCGTATGTCAACTAGTTTATAGACCGGCCAACAACCACATGCAGTTACTATGAAGGAAAACCAGGCTCCACTACTAGCAATGTATGATCTACTAGAAGAACATTGTTTTAACTTTAAAATGAAGAAGCGATTCCATGGTAAGTACAATTCAACTCATGAACCGGTTGTCCCCTCTTTCCTAACGGAAAACAATTCTATTGTCAGTCTAGTTCAAATCATTTAAAAATAGCAATTACGGCGTAAATACTGATAACCCTAGATGACGCATGAAGCCTCAATAGCTATTTACCCTATCCGGCCAAAATCACAAACAATTTCATTATGTCAAAACAATAGCAAGTACGGAATCTTCGGAGTGCATGATTCCTGAAACACTACACACCGGCATACTACCATTCTGGTTCTAAAATTTTTAGTACGATTCACTACAGTACACATTCGACCCATTACTTCATGCCAATTTCTTCCAAGATTTGTCTCAACCATATAGCTTCATGTGCTGCACTACACATTGCCTTTTACTCTGCTTCTATGGTGGATAGAGCAATTGTACTTTGCTTCTTACTAGACCAAGAAAAACAACTACCACAAAACTGGAATACATACCCTGTGGTGGATCTACGATCATCATAGTCACCTCCCCAATCTGCATCCACATAGCCACACAACTCAAGTAAACCATCATTCTTCCTATAAAGAATGAAAATCCTATAATAGTTGGCATGACCCATGAAAATGTAGACCTCACGGATCGTCCCTGGTGGTGGTAGATCAACAATGATCCTGATCTTTGATAGGTCTGTGGCGATCCCGTGTCTTGATACTATATGGCCGAGTATCAAGCCATGCGTCACCCAGAATTGACATTTTTCTGGATTCAGGGAGAGCTGATATTCGCGGCATTTTTGTAGCACCTTCTCCAAATTGGATAAGTGTTCTGAATCTGGTCCATGCATGCACAGATCGTCCAAGAAAATTTCTAGAAATCTTTGCAAATAATCTTTGAATGCTGCCTGCATGACTCGCTGGAAAGTGCTTGGGGCATTGCAAAGTCCGAATGGCATCACTTTATAGGCATAAGTTTCCCATTCCGTGGCGAATGTTGTCTTGTGCTGGTCCTGGGGGGCTATTTTCACCTGGTTCTAGCCGTTGAAGCCGTCCACAAAACTGTAGACTTCGTCGCCAGCTACTCTATCGAGGACACTTTTCGTAAATGGTAAAGGAAAATGGTCCTTTTTGGTGACTACAATAAGCGCCTTCAGATTCACATAGATACGCATTTTGCCATTCTTCTTGGGTACTATAACTATCGGCAATACCCATTTTGTGTGCTCGATATTGTAAATGAAATCTGCATCCATAAGTTTTTACAACTCTTGCTTGATCAGTTCTGTATAATTCGGGTTGCAGCGGTAGTAACGACTTACCTTGGGGACTGCTCTGTCCACCAAAGGTATGGTGTGTTGGACTACTGTTGGCAGAATGCCCTTTAGACCACTATAGCTCCAGGCAAAACAGTCTTTATATTCCACCAACAAGGATCGTAGTCTCTTGAACTGCGTGGGTGTTAACTGCTCTCCCACATGCACTATCCTTTCTTCTTCTCCTGGTTCCGCAAGATTCATCGGTTGTGTTTGCGCAGGTCCCTCGAAGACTTGTTCCGCTGGTGCCTGACTTTGATCAGGTTCTCGTTGGGCTTGCGACATCATGATTACCACGTCGTCCAATGCATAATTCTTGAAAGTATCAGGCATCTCATGAACTAGAGCTCGTCGAGATTCATCTTTCGGCATATTGATCTTGGCCCAACTGGTCATTTTTTTTATTTTCTATCACCTGTGTAGAAGATGACGCTGTAATTGAGTCCAACTTGATTGACTTCAAAGAATCCAACACCTTCTTCTTGCTCTTTTTTATCATTTTGGTGGGTTTATTCTTGTTGTCTTTCTTTGGGACTGCTGTGACATTCATCTCATGGTTGCGAATATCAACGTCTATTGTAGCTATTGCCTCTTCGGGTAGGTCACTCCATCGGATCACCTGGTTGTAGCGTTCCTTCAACTGATTCTTCTTATTCGCAGGTGCCTTGGGTGGTTCGATCCTTGAGACTTTCGTCATAACAGACCTTTGTGGTGGTTGAGTTGGTACCTTCTTGGTTCCGTAACGATCTGGGTCCATGTGGTGTAGGACTTATTCATCAGTCAGCTCAATCTCTTTATTATAGGTTAGAGCATATTGCCAAGGGACTAGATCATCGTCCATTGGGTTCTCAATCGGCTCCGCTGACAGCCATGCTACGTTTATCATATTCACCCCAAATGTGATTGGTGTGTCCATAGTGTAACATTTGGGTGAAGATGTACTCGGTTCTAGATCTGATTCATATTGACATACTTGGCAGTCAATAGTTGCTAATGCATCCGTCCATCTCATGACATCCGTCTCTGAATGATAGTGACCTCCCTTGGCTGGCCTTGGGCGGTCAATCGTATGATCTATTGTGGATGATCCATCATCAGCTTTGGGTGCAATAGGTTTTACCGCCCATGTGGTTGGATCTACCTTTATAGCCTATTCTCTACGGTATGCAGATGGAGATTCAGGTATATCCATGACCACAAAAGTAATTATATACTACATGTCTGCTATCCTTACGGGAATATCAGCAACTACACCTTTTGGTTTCACACAGGATTGATTTGCTAGCTTGATGGCAAATCTGGCTGGCTTCAATCCTTGTAATCCCCATTTTTCGTACAAAGTAGTGGAGATCAGATTGACACCTGATCCTCCATCTACCACTGCCGCCTCGTCCTCGTATCTCTTGTGTTTGATTGGCAAAGTGATGTTGTGTTCCTCACTTTCCCATGCTGCTTCGATGTGGAGGACATTACTTGTTTCATCATAGCCCGCACAATATATGGGCTCAGGCGCTACTGGCTCCTCATCCGCTTTGGCCCATTCAGCTAAAAGGCTTTTTGCTTGTGGTGCCATCCGCAGTAGTTCTCCGAGGGGTAAACTAACGTGGCTTGACAACAAGAGTGTGAGCCTTTCAGTGAGTGGTTCCTCAGGCTCCACCATGTGAAAAGATGGTTCATGTTGGTGCAACCGATCATTCTGATCAGTGCGCAGTGGTGAGTCAGTTTGCGGTTCCCGTTCGACGCCGATTGGAGGTTCTGTGGGATTGTTTCGTTCTTGCTCTTTTTTCTCCTCTTGTGCTTTTTGTACCCAGTGTCTTATTTCTGGTACTGTCTTCTCTCTTCCCTCACATTTGGATATGGTGTTGAAGTTGAGGGTTGGTCGTCAGTGACCGATGGTGGTGGTGAGGGAGCCATTTCCTTCATCTTCTGTGCTCGCGTAACAACTAACACATGAGCGTGGTCGTGTTGACCTTTTGATGGCATCCCCGCTGGAATTGCTGATTGCTATATGGCAATGAGGTTAAGAGGTGCACTGGTTCCAGGTTTAAATGGACAATTCTTGAAACAGTGTCCATAACTGCAAACCCGGAAGGAGGTTGTATATTGTCCTTTGTAGGGACATTATGCAATTCTGTGTCCCTCGCCGCACCCGTAGCAGTCGTAATTTCTTCCACCTTGACGTTGAGTTTGAGCTGCATAGGCCGAAACATATTCATTTATGACAGGATTCATAAATGGTTCATCTGGTCCGTACCACTACTGCTGCTCAGGTTGAGGTGACATTTGCATTTCTTGTTCTGCTGCTATCAGGTTCACATGGGCCACTTGTTGATTAGCTGGCCCTGGTGGAGCAAGTAAGGCCATGCATTGTGGTTGATTGGGTGCACCGTACCTTGGGGCCACGTTAGGTGCCCCTTGATGATAAGGATAAGAAGTTTGATAAGGACTTCCCTTCTGTTGAACAACCCTTGGGTTAAACGGGCAAAATGCAGTATCGTGCGATGTTGCATTGCACAGATGGCAGAATCTATGTGTCAATCTCAGATTTTGCTTTAGGACTGGACACTCGTTTGTTGTATGGTTTTGCGTGCATACTGAACCCCATACATTTTCTCGTCGAGGATATTGCAGCTGGGTTGGTTCCGGTTGATGTGGAGTTACTGCTACAGTTCCTTGTAAAGCCTTCAGTTTCTGGTCAAACTGCACCGTAAGTTGCTCCATCTACTGTTCTATTCAACGGCGATGTTGTACTGTGTACACTCCCTGTACGACTCTGATACCAACTTAGAATTTGCTTTGCACAGGAACACAGATCATGCTAAACAGTAACACAGACATAAAACACTCTACACAGCAAGCTCACATAGCAATTGTATTTCTCAAAATGAAATTACACTATACATATAGTTGTTCACTCAGGCAATCCATGCATGACCCAGGTTGCCGTTGGCGGGATGTGTGTCCCGTCGACTTGCCTTGTGGTGAGGCCAACTGATCCTTATCCACTGATAGGACCCATAGTACAGTAACACAGTGATTCTACTTTAATTCTAACTTTGATATCCTATTTTTGAATGCTATATTTATTCTATGTTTGTAATTTTGTCATTTGCTCCAACAACAGTTCTGTGGATAGAGCGGATGCGTTTGATGATGATGATGTGATCAAGGGAGTAGGAGTGTGGGTGGAAGGATATTCGTTGTCAGATCCCTCATCCTCTTCCCTGATGACATCTTCCATAGCTTCTTGCAGAGTAGCGTATTGCTCCCGTCGTTTCAGTTCTTTTCTGGTGCTTCGTGGTAATTCGGCTAGGAACCACATAATCACCGCATGATCAGGAGTCAGGGCTGCACTGCACTCGGATCGTAGATGTTTGAACTATTCAATATAGTTCTAGACCCTTTCTCGTTTTCCCATCTTGACTTTGCTTAGCAGGAGAAACGGGTCTTCTAGGAACTTTCTTGGTTTAAAGCACGTAATGAGATCCGCTTTAACCGCTTCCCAGGTGGATTTCTCTTCCTCTGACAGGTTGAAAAACCAAACTTGAGCCACTGCAAGTAAGGACATAGGGAATAGCATCAGCTTCTCTGCAGGTGTCCGTTCGCCATAGATTTCACAAGCTTGCTCGTAGATCTGGAGGAATCGGATGGGATCTGATGATTCATCGTATTTTGGTATCTCCATCCGTGGTGCTCTCTGAACTGCATGCAAGGGTGCGACAGGTATAGATTGGCCCAATGGATCCATTGGTGTTGGTTCCGGTTCTGCCTCTTGTTGCACAGTTGCTAATCTGGGAAAATGTGGTGCCTGATTTGCTATCCTTTGTGCTATTGATCGTCCCAATCTTAGATTCATCCGATGGTGGGTTCCAAAGTGATTGGATCTTGCTTATACAATAGGATGCAGTCTGGATCTTCAAGGATCTGATCGATCTGATCAGCCGGAATGAATTTTAGGCCTTTTACGGTGGTTTTTCCTTGATAACTTTTTACTCCTTGCACTGATTGATTTGAGATTTTGACAGTAGCTGGATTTGGGTTATCTTGTGCGAGAGTTGGCTGTGTGAGGGTTCTTTAGCTGTTTTTGCAGGAAAAAGAAAAACATTCACTATTGACAAACAATAAACATGGAAATAGAAAGCAAGAGAAATCACAACCAAAAGCAATAGCAAGTAGTGAATAGCAAATGAGGATGCTTCTCTTCCAAAAATGGTAGAGTTTTCTCCTTAAGCAATATCATTCATTCACCATAAGCAATCACGAGAAGGAGGAAGAAGAACACACACCATCACACATACTCACTAAATGTAAAGTGTACAATAAACCCTGATAGAGAGAGAGAAACCTAGGAGTTGACTAATTGACTAGCCTACAACTAATTATAGTTCGTAACAGTAAAGTACATTACCCATCAACTGCCTATACAAATAAGCATCCACTTTATCAGATTCATCATATGCAGTAAGCTTCGTGTTGACATCCATAGGTGTGCTCAAAGGCTTACAATCTTGCATATCTAACTTCCATTTGCTGGATCTTCCAACCATAGAAAGCAAAAATAGCAATGATATAACGTATAGTTACATCTTAGCTACGGGTGCGAAGGTTTCCTCAGAATCAATACCTTCCTATTGCTCGCAACCAACCGTGCTTTGTATTAAGTTGCCCATCCGTTCCATATTTGATCTTATAAATCCATTAGGCGTCTTACCATTTGGTGGTAGCTCAACCAAGTTCCACGTTCTATTTTTTGATATGGCTTTCATAAAAGTTTTTGGTTCTTGAGCCTTGAGCTCAGAACCCATTAGGGCTAGATTCATCTCTAATCTTGTAGGAGATTTTCGATTTCTACTTGACCCTCTAAGCTCTCTCTTCTCGCTAGATTCGGGAGTATCTCCCTTCTTTGCCTCACTTGTGACTTTCTTGGGAACTTCAGCATCAGGCTTGCCTTTGTCTATTTGATCTTCCACATCAAAATCCACTTCCTTCTTGACCTGTACTTTGCTTTCTCATCAAAAGGTTTAGTGATTGCTTCAGTTTGTTCACCTTGACCCATCTCGTCAAATGTTGCATCCCTAGAAATCACAAGCTTATGTTCATTTGTGTCATACATTTTGTATGCCTTGGCCTTCTCATCATATTTTAGAAAAATACATCTAATAGCTTTTGCATCCAATTTCCGTCATCTCTCATCAAGAATATGAGCCTAAGCATCACAACCAAATACTCTCAAATGAGAAATATTAGGTTTCTTTCTAGTAAAAGCTTCATGAGGTGTCTTACCTTCCACAAATTTTGTAGGATGTGCGTAGTTGTGCTACAAGCTTCTGCCCAAAAGGCGTTTGGAAAACCCTTGCTTTTGAGCATCACCCTTGCCATCTCAACAATGGATCCGTTCTTTCATTCTACAAATCCGCCACCACGTCCTCTGACTGCAAGAGCTTGATCAAATCCCCTGTTGCAAACTCAAGTTCTCTTGACGTTATTCTTCCTGCAAATGCAATCCACCTAACTCTTCCTCGGTTGGAAGATTCTCTTGTGTAACTATACTCCTCACAAACATCTGATGTGACTCACTCAAACTGTTCAATGTCAATTGCACAATCTCATGATCCTAAACTCGCTCTCCAACGACGACTAATTGATCACGAATGTCCTTTACCTTTAATAGGTGATCGGGTTGCACCATCATCCATTCGTAGTGTGTGTAGCTTCGTCTTCAGAAATAACACTCGAGATGTGTTTGTGGTTTCAAACAATGCCTTCAATGTATCCCAAGTTTCTTTTGGTCCTTCCGAATCCAAAATGTAGGGAATAATCATCATCTCTAATTGATAAGTTGATGACATTCTGTGCTTTCCGGTTTCTCCTATCAAATGCCCGTTGATCTTCTTCAATTAACGACCTTGTCTCTTCACCTGTCACGATCTCCCATAGCTTCTTTTCCATCAAAATGTTCTTCAATTTGAAATTCCAAACTACGTAGTTGCCGACTCCTTCCAATTTGCTTGACTCGGACGCTCTCGCTTAGAGTTGCCATCATGGCATAAATGAGTCCGGATCGCAAAAATGACTCAATATGAGCACACGATTTGTCTCCAAATTTATCACACCACAGAACCGTATATCCTTGGTTGTACACCTGATATCGATTCAACGCGCACATGTACGACTCCTAGTCCTTGACTTGGCTATTCGCGCGTTGATTCGATATGTACGGACACATGCAATATTGATTCAATGCGCAGATGTACGACCTCTCGGGATCTTTTTGGGCTTTCGCATGTTGAATCGATATTAGTACGGATGAAGATGAAAACTAGGGAGAATATTTGAATTTTCAAAGGGAATATTCTAGATTCCCCACTTCGGCGCAACTAAGTCAAAGTGTGTGATCGTTAAAAAAAAAAAAATCAGTAATGTGAAAAGTATGAGGCCTTAGATTCGATCCAAAGACTTGACACAAAACTAGGAAGTATAGTAAAAAGAAAATCTCCCAACAGATTTTCAATCTGTCTAATGCTACCCTAACCTTTCTGATGTCCGGGACTGTGTCTCCATTCCCCACTGATGATTCTGATGCTTCAGTACCTGCAAAATAGCAAAAGTATATTTTTCCAGGCTTTTGCCGCTCCAAACTTTCACCTCCTGTGAAGGACTTTGTCATTTCATTGAGGAGCCTGTGACAAGCTGTATCCACTGATCAGACACGCAAGACTATCGGGATTTGATACCATGTCAATAATCAGATAAGCAATATCAATCATTTACCATAAGCAATCACCACAAGGAAGAAGAAGAACACACACATCACACATACTCACTGAATGTAAAGTGTACATTAAATCTTGATAGAGAGAGAGAAACCTAGGAGTAAACTAATTGACTAGCCTACAACTAATTGCAGCTGGCAACAGTTGTCAATAGTAAAATACATCGTAAACAATAACAATGAAGTTTATCATTGATTTCTAACACACCTATCATGAATGTTGCAACAAGGAGAATGAGAAGAGAAGAGAGACTAGAGATGAAGGAGCATGGAAGCCACTCTTCCTATGCGCAAATCCGCCTGGCATATTTAGCTCCTTCGTAGCTCGTCGATGGTGGCAAAAACTTGCCCCTACACCATAGCTTCCTACGACAAAGTGACATGCCATGCTGAAGATGCAACCTACGATGAATCTAAACAAAAAAAAGGAGATACTACACATGACTAGCAGTCTAGGCATCATACATGACTAATAGAGAAGCAAGCATTAAGCATAAAACAAACACACTCACCTCACAACTCTCTCTATCTCTTACAAACATTCACAAAACACAAAAGGAGGGAACTCAACTCTTTGATTGAACAAATGAAGTTGGAGAACATGAAATACAAAGGATTTGACTCTTATATAGTTGGGTCCAAAAAAGTTGAAGTGGCATTTTCTTATTGGCTCATTTCTAAAACTTGAGAGTCTAAGTTAACTTGCTTTTGTTTATTTTGCAAGTACCTGACTTTACAATGGTTTTGCAATTCCTACTCGAGCCATGCCACATAAATTCTCCTAATGTGCTTTGAGGCACTTAAGCAAAATTAGCTGCTTATTCTTTCTAATGCTTTGAGGCATATTTGTAGCTAATGGAACTTAGTGCATGACAAGTGCGCCGTTATGCGATGTCTGACTTTTATTCGATTACATAACTTTACAAAATTGAGGATGCGCGACCCCTCAATATTTATTTACATGCTTTGTGCGTTGGGCATTGCATGGTACTATAAATGGCCAACAACATGTTTGTAGTAAAAGTGTGGAAAAAGCCACTTCTCTAAGTTGGGGCTTATATCACCAATCCTCCATGATTGAACACTCCATAGACTCACCATCAGCAGGGCGACCCTATTGTAGGCATTTGCAAATTCAATAAAAAACATAGCAAGATCGGTGCAAAATGTGTGAAGGAGGGCGCAACCGCCATAGCTAGTAGAGGAGAGAGAGAGCCTAATGCAAACAAGTCGCTCGCAGCGAATCGCGCTGGAACCGTAGTGCACCGAGGGGTCTAGAGGGCGGAAGAACAACTACGGGCACACGGAATTCATGTGGGCCATCAGATAAGGTCCCAAATAAGTGAATGTTAAGCAAATTGATGGCTGAGATGGAGTGTTCCTGAATGAATGGATGAGATGCATTTGAAGGGACCCAATGTCATATGAAGAACAAAGTGAGCTTCAACTTCATTAAAAATTTTCACCTTGAAAGGGACCCAAGATTGTGAAATTCACGTAGGGTGAAGTTTCTTCACCAAGAAAAAACAATTCAAAAACTCAACAGGGCCTATTTTACTTGTTTTAAGTTCGTTTCAAACCAAATGAAAATGAAGGGCACTTGGACCGTATCTACAAGTAATGTACCACAAAAACAGAGTGTTAACTACGGATAAAGTGCTAAGTGGATGCCAAAAGCGATTTTACCCCCTTTTGGGAGAATCGAGGTAGGAGCGTGTGCCTAAAGGCATTTTGGAAACGAAAACCGTCTTGGTTTCTGATTTGGTAATAAAACGGCGGGTGGCCTGGTAAGCTAAAAAGTGCAAGTCTTTATTTGAAATTTTGACATTGCTATTGGCTTCGACATACTTCTTTTACCTTACATGTGTAGTTTTAGGCATTTTGGAAATGGCCAACATGGGAGAGTCCATTTTGAGTGAAAATAGCAAATTGGACGAGATTTTTAACTTTGCAATGTGGAAGTTCATAATGAAGCTCAACGGGTGAGAGGATTTGAAAGTTTTTTCGAAACCCGTTCTCTTAGAAAAAACGGGTCACCTATTCTCTTAGTTGGAAAGACAACGTAGGGTGATGCAGAGCCCGAGTGAGAGAGTGAGCATGGAAAGAGCCCCTTAACCCTCTCTCATCGTAAAGCCTAAAGCCACCAAACTAGCCGGTTCTCATTAGGTAGTACACCACATATGCACTTGCAGTGCATCTGCTGGCACTGGTCCCACACCATCCAAGGGGAGACAAATTTTTTTCTCCCTTAGCCCCCCAACCCTAAACCATTGGATGGAGTGGGGCCAGCACTGCAAGTGCCCGCGGGTGCAAACTAGCCCATGAGGATTCTTTCAAAATGTAAGAAGATGAGAGAGAGAGAGAGAGAGAGAGAGAGAGAGAGAGAGAGAGGGTAACTAAAGAGAGATTAGTTGATAGTAATGGATACCTGCTGAATATTATGCCCATTTTCAGACAAATTAAAAAGTAGAAAATGTATGCGTTTTTTTCAAAGGCAGATTTTGCTTTTTCTTTTTCTGCCTGTCTGTGCCCGTCCATACAGCTGCCACATGGTGCATTTTCAATGGTCAGTCAAAGTCAAACTGCCCATTATGCTTCATAATGGGCATGTGAAAAAATCCCAAGTATCCATTACGCAATGGAAGGCGCTCGGGCACAGGCCATTCTCGGTTGGCTTTCCAAAAAAGTCTAAGTTTGGCCCCTCTGGGCGTCGCCCAAATTTTTTTGAAAATCCTTACCGGGCAAAATAGCCTGTCCGACTCCTTCCATAATAGGAAAGTGATGCCACCTTGGCCATGAGGGTTTCTTTCAAAACCCTAAAATATGTGATTAAAGAATATTTAAAAAGATAATGTTTTAAGAATGACCTATAGAGAGAAGAGAGAGAGAAAGAGAAGCGCGAGAGAGGAGAGAGCGAGAGCGAGCGAGCGTTCAAGTCTTTGAAGAAAGAATGCTGGAGAGGGTTTTCGTGCATGAGCCAGTCAAATTCTGGATTTCTTCTACATACTGTGATTTGTGACGTGAATCTATCGCTTGCTTGCTTCAACCCACCATCTCACCTGCATCTGTATTTGTATGTGTGTAGTTGTATTTGCAAGGATTGTGTCACTTATATGTCCTTGATGCAATCCCTGGCTCAGCATTCAGGCTTCTTCTGCCTTCCCTCCCCCTCCTCCTCGTCCTCCTCGCTCTCACATACAACATCTCAGTTCAGTGATCTTTGTGTAGTTAGGTTCAACAATCAGCAGCTCTTCCTCTCACCTCCATTATGCCTGCAGCTGCAAAGTAGTAGAATTAGATCTCTTAGCCTTTTGAAAGAGCCGCAAACGAATGGGCTAGAGGTGGTGGTAAAGAAGGATCAGCAAGCACTGATCAAGCGCATCGCTGCGGAAGAAGGGGGCAAGGTAGATGGCGCAAGGAGCACAGAGGCTGCAGTGCGAGCCCTGACATGGGCGCTCAGAGATGCTGAAGATGGGGCAGAGTTGGAATCTCTACTGGCGGATATGGAGTTTCCACTCCCCGTTTACAGCTCGGTTATTCAGAAGCTAGGGAAGGAGGGCAGATACAAGGCTGCAAATTATCTCTTTAGATGGCTGCAGACCAAGATAGATGCAAAAGAAAGAGCAAATGTTTACATTTATACCAGTCTCTTGGGTGCTTTTAAAGCAAGTGGGTGTGTGGAGATGGCCAACCTTTTGGTGAAAGAGATGACTGAGATGGGAGTAGCACTGAATCTGGTTACTTACAATACAATTATTAGCCTTTACAAACAGCAGGGTCGTTTTGAGGAGGCTCTAGGTATTTTCGACGAGGTGCAGAAATTAGGTTTGCAACCAAGCTTTGTCACCTATTCTTACGTGTTTCAGATTTTCAAGAAAACAGCAAATTTCGATGATGCACTTGATCTATACCAGAAAATCAAAGTGCTGTCCAATGTGAAGATTGGTTTGCTGCAGAGTAGTATGAAAGTGGATGACTTTTATATTACCCTCAACAATCTAGAAAATCTCGAAAGATGGGTAGTGCAAGCTGGGCTTCAGAGGATAATGAATGGCCTTGCTTCACAAAGCAATAGAAGAAAGCTAGTAGTGGTTTTCCAGAAAATGAAAGGTGCCCAGCTGAAAATTAGTCGTTTGGACTGTAGAATGCTGATTCTTCACTGTGGACGTAGTGAGGAAGATTACTTTTTATTAAAAGCTCTTTTCCACTTCATGCAGGAAAGGGACCTCTTCTTAGAGGTTTATCTGTGCAATCATATCATCCGAGCATTTGGAGAAGGGTATAAGTTTTGGGCTGCTCTGGAGGTGTTTGAGCACATGTTGATGAAAGGCCCAATTCCCTCTACTGTCACTTACAAAATCTTGCGCTCTCAATTTCATGTTCTTCTTAGTGCAGCAAGCAGGAGAAAGATTTGGAAATGGGCCCTGCAGTTGATAGATAAAATGATCGACAAAGGAATAGAGCCTGATACGTATGCCTGGAATATAACACTAGCAGCATGTGCTAAAGCTGGCAAGGCTACTGCTGCTGTCGAAGCTTTTCAGAAGATGATAGAGCGTGGTGCAATGCCTGATGTGTACTCCTATGGGGCACTTCTGAGTGCACTTGAAAAGGAGAGTTTGGAGGAAAAAGCAGAGCAGGTTTGGAATAGCATGCATAAGGTCATGGTAATGCCAAACGACGCTGCCTATACAACTATGATTTCGTTGTATGGGAAAATTGGCAAGTATGGGAAGGTGATGGACATGTTTCACGAAATGCAAAAGTCTGGAATCCAGCCATCATTGATCACCTATAATGCTTTGATCACTGCTTGTGCTTTGGCAGGAGATGGTGAGGGAGCCCTTGGCTGGTTAGAAACAATGAATGCCAACAAGATTGAGCCAGATAGTACAACCTATCAACAACTTATTGAAGCCTTAGCCAATGCCAATGACTGGAAGAGAGCAGCAGCAATGTATGTTGAGATGCAGAAACTACAGCTTCAGCCATCACATTCCACTTATGATTTAGTTTTGAAAACATGCAAGGCTAATGATGCACACATTGAAATTGGGCTCCTTGGGCCAAGGCCTCATGAGGAGAAGAGGAGAAACACTGTTGATGCGTCATTCGTTTCTATGGAGCAACTTAGCAGTGACATCAGGCCTCCAGCTTGTACCTCAGTAGTGTGAAAGTTTGATCTGGATCTTGACATTATTGTTACACACTAAGGGGCATGATTTTTTTAATCTTGTCAACTTGTAGAGCATATAAATGTGAATGGCTTCCTCGATGGACCTTGTCAAGGGCTATGAGCTACAGGGTGCAAGTTATTCAACTTACAAACAATGTGAAAGATTTTGGCATACTGCACTGGTATATTATTTTAAATATTTTCGTGCCCATCAAAATTTCATGAGAGAATGTAGGAATGTAGGCTGTTATGGAGAAAAGGAGGTTTAGAGCTTTTCATTGGTACAAGTGTCCTTAAGGTTTTGACTAACGAGGTGTGTTGGAAGGACACATGTTTTTCAATTTATCCCACAAAACTAGTGTCATTTTGATTGAAACGCTATATATACCATGAGTGGTTTGGAATTCTGCAAAGTGTGACCTTCAAGATGAAAAGCGTGACAAGTTAGGGTTTCTCTGAGATTAGGGTTCGGAGGGCAAGAATAGCAATAATATAGTAGAAATACAGTAATACATAGAGAGAGAGGGGGAGAGAGAGATGGTCACATGAACCCTTCGAAATGATGTACCTCCAGAAGTCTACAACAACAAGGGGGCTGCAAGCAACTCCCCGGTCCCCCTTTTTTATGCCGCAACAAGCTCAATTGTTCCTGTGGCCACAAGAAATTTAACGAGCAGACTAGCGATGTGAGCCCGCAAGTCTACGGGTGGGTAGGCGTTTTGGGCAAGCAGGGCAGGGTTTTGGGCGGGTGGGCAAAGGGGAGGGTTAAAAATTTGAAAAATGGGGAGTTTTTTTCTGGGCAGGGTCAGGTTGCCCGTGGGGCAGCGCAACCGCTGCCCAAAAAAAAACATGAAAAAAAATGTGGTTTTTGGGAAGCCCACGCTGCCCATCACAGCGTGACGGGCAGTGTGAGCGGCCCGGGAACACTAAAGTTTTAATTATAATAGATACTAGTAAATAGCTGAAACATCCCTCGAAAATGCATGGGGAGAAGAGTGGCCATGAGATAGCTAGCAGGTAGATACTAGTAGATAGGTGCAACATCCTTAGAAAGTGCATGTGAGTGAGAAGTTTGCACCAAAAAAGGCAACTACTCAGCCCCCTTTTTTGATGCTGGGTGCTGGTAGCAAGCAAGCTCATGTTTCCATGAGAGGGAAAGAGTGTCATAACTCATAAGTCATCTAGTAGGTAGATACAAATGCTCTTGTTTCCATGAGAGGGAGGGAGAGTGTCATAACTCATAAGTCATCTAGTAGGTAGATACATAAGTCATCTAATAGGTAGATACAAATGCAAAAGCTTCACAATACAAGTGGTTGCAGACTTTTAAGGTATACTAGTATATATATTACCAGCTCAGTAGGCTTTACATAGATCATACGAAGTGTTTATATTACCGGTTCAGTTTGGATTATATGAAGTGCTTAATCTTAGACGGTTTGTCCAATTTATCTTGAAAATAAAGCCTTAGGCTGTTTTCAGGAGCATTGCCATCCATTGCCATCCATATGTAGTTCTTCTCTCTCGGTTCAGTGACAAACCAAACTTACCACCCCCACATGCTTTGAAAAGGTGGGATTAGTTTTTGTCCATGAGCACTTACCAAGATAAGCAATGGCCTGCAGAGCGCAGTATGAAACCACCTTCACTTCGAAGTAGAAATTTGAAAGACTTTCAAGATTTAGAAATCCGTTTTGGATTAAATTGCAAAATAAGCATCAATAGGTTGTTGGGTTGAGTACTTAAGTACATTTGTGAATGATCTCTATCCAAAAAGGCCTTGCTCACATAATAATGGTCTTAATCTGCAAAATTACCTTGACAAAGTTGAATAATTTTCATCACAAATCAGATACATCACATGACTATTGAAAGTTCTTGGAGAAGCAATGCCACATGTAGTGTATAATACTTTGGAAATTGCAAATATGAATAAGGCTCAAGCTTCTAAGCTATGTAGTGCATCTAGTCATCATTGTAATTTTTTGGCCAAATTTGCTAAGTTTCACTAACCACTAAAGTAGAGTCTAAGCAAAAAAGGCACACTACATGGCTCGAAGACTGCAACCATTTGATTGATCACCGAACTCGTAAAAAGTAAACACACTTCACTCATTGATATACGATGGTAGGGCACCTTCATTGTTTTAAAATATAAAAAAAGTTGCGAAAAAAATGTATAGAAAGGAGAATCTCTGCTTGAAAAAAAAATCTCTTATAGCTACATGAGGAGAATGTGACCACATTAGAACCTAGTTGCAAAGATGATCTTGACTAAGTGCATAATTAGCCCATGCTCATGTTAGTCATTTTAGCAAGTAAATTGCACACATTGTTTTGATGCTCCAATCTGATATTACAATAGTTGGAGCCCATTTATGTAAGAACATCCTTGGTTGTGATGTGCCATTCCAACGAATGAAGATATTTTTTGCAACAAACAGCTTGTAGCTACTTGATATTTATAGAAACTTAGGAGCAAGAGAGAGAGAGAGAGAGGGAGAGAGAGAGAGATGAAATTTTAGAAATCATTTGTAAATAAAACTCACAAAACTCGCAAAGAATTTACTTGCAAATTGTCAAGACCCGTCGTGCTAGATCCGCAAAGAATAGATGAATATTCTCTAGTAGTTTGCATGACTCATAAAAATATATATACTCCTCAGATTGTTCTTCGACAGTAACCTTAATTTTGGAATAATTTGTAGCAATTCCATGTTTCGAAATTACATGTCCAAGAACAACTCCACGAGTAACCAATATTTGACACTTTTCTGGAATTAAGAAAATCTGGTATTTATGACTTCGATCAATCACTTTCTCCAAATGTTCCAAATGGCTTGTTTTAGGACTATGGACTTCAAGATCATCCAAATAAATTTCAATAGTTTTTTGCAAATACTCCTTCCAAACGACATAACTTTATAAGCATAGGTTCCCCATTCTCAAAAGCTATTTTATGTTGATCCGCAGGTGCGATTTTAACTTGGTTGTATCCACTGAATCCATCCAGAAATTTATAAGCTTCCGCTCCAGCAAGGCGATCCAGTATGCTTTCTGTGAAAGGCAATGTAAAGTGACATTTTCGCGTTACTTTATCCATGATCTTGCATTCACAAGGTACTTGGATTCACCTAACCTGAACCAAAAGAAATCAAATGCACATAAATGCCTCTTCAAATCATCAGGTTGAATCATTATGCGATAATCAATCCAAACTATATCACCAAAACAAGCAAAAATGAATACAATCCTAGCTAGAATTGCATTCTATGATGAGTACTTGCCGAAATCCTTGGGCTGACCCTAAAAAGCCTAAGACAGCTCCAAGAATGATGATATACCTTCCTACTGAATGATTGAAAACTATTCCTTGTAAATGACTCCACAAATCGAGTAGCATCAAAAAGAAGAAAGCACAAAAAAAAACTTGTTATTTTGATCCAATTGATAAGAGGTTGACAAAATTTCTAGAATTCACACGCGTGGGGAAGATTCACAAGTATGATAGATCTAATTAAGCTTTATGATTAGCACAATAACCTGATTCTAGATTGAATAGCAAGATCTAGTACAGAAGTTATGGCTTAACCACAATCTAGCATGCTAAGCATCAAAGAATGATAGCAATTTAGCAAAAGTACAAGAAATTAGTGTATTAGCATTAGCCTCAGCACGAGTTAAAGAGAGAAAGATAGAGAGATATCAAGCAAAAATTTTATAGATCCAAAATGGCAAGAGATAGCTACAAAGCTTTGGTTCTTCATAAAAATTAATGAGAATGGCTACACATATTTATGGAGTTTGAGGTAACTCGAGGTAGAACCACATCCATCCACCTTTTGATGACATCTAAAGTGCAAACTAGAGTCTATGTGACATTTGTCACATCTCATGCATGAATCTCTACCTACTTTTTGTGGAAAAAGTACAAAAAGGACCAAGAGTGGATCTTAATTTGATCCTCAAGAGGGATTGGTTGTCAGATTACTTGATCTATCAATCTACTTGAGATTAAGATCAATCTAGATCAATTCTAGACACAAAATCCTAACAAGAACAATCATTAATTGAAGGTAGGTGTACTTTCTGGTTTCCCACGTGTGAAACCCTGTCTGAGTACGGACTCCAACCTGAAAATCAAGTACACATTGATAGCACCTCAAAACAATCAAAACAAATGTAGACAAATGGAGAGAATCACTCAAAATTGCTTCCAAAACCAAGATTGGTGTCTCACAATGATTATGGCCAAATGTGGCTTTATATATACAATAAGTGAGAGCTCGTGGTACTGATCATCCCTTTGATCCCACATGTGTGAAGGTGCTTTGTCATATGATGATTCATCATGCAAAACTGACACTTGGACAAAACTTTCTATTTTGAGCACTTTTGGTCCATTTTCCTTCTATATGGAGATCTACTTGAAAATCTTCTAGAAGTCAAAATTCACCTACTTCAGCTTATTCCACACATGTGAGCTGTCCTCTACACATGGGATGTGACACCTAACCAAAGGATGTGGCTCATGCGATCAATAGATTGATGCCATGTGTCATATGTCTAGAAAACTAGTTTTTGGCCTTTTTAGCCACTAGAACTTGAATTAAATCATATGTACAGCCTATATGATTATGGTACATGACAAGTACACTATTTTCACACATGGGAACAGACTCCACACATGTGTAATCATCCTATATACAAGATTTTTGGCCTCTACCAAGCTTATTTTTGCATTTTTCACACTCCTCCTAAAAAATCTAGCTTGGTAAATCTAGCATAGATCTATCTATAACTCCAAGAGCCAATCTTAATTTTATAAATGGATCTTTAGGCAATGCCTTGGTGAGTATATCAGCAATGCAATCTGATGATGAAACATGAATAAGCTTGATCTCTTTTGCTTGCACTTTCTCCCTCACGAAATGATGTGCAATCTCGATGTGTTTTGTTCGAGCATGGAAGACTGGATTGTTTGCAAGTTGTTGAGCTGCTTGATTATCACAATATATGCATGGAATGTCTTCATCCTTGATCACATGTAGCTCCTCCAAAAGCCTTTTAAGCCAAAGAACCTCCTTCGTTGTTGTTGTCATAGCTTTATATTCGGATTCTGTTGATGAAAGAGAGATGGTATCTTGCTTTTTGGAAAGCCAAGATATAACTCCTCCACATAAGAATGTAGCAAATGCACTTATGGATCTTCTATCCATCTTGTCACCTGCAAAACTTGAGTCCAAATATGCTCTCAAACAGATATTAGTCCTTTCATAAACTATGCCAAAGTCTCTTGTAGCCGAGATGTACCTTAACACCCTTTTTGCTCCTTTCCAATGACACATTAATGGACTTTGCATGTATTGACTCAACTTGCCAACACAAAAACTAAGATCTGGTCTAGTGATAGTTAAGTATATCAAGGAACCAATAAGCATTATATAGGTAGTGATGTCCTCAAAGGATGCTTCATCACTTTCCTTAGAACCTTTTACACTTAGTTCCATAGGAGTTTCAACTCCTTTACAATCAATCATGCCAAATCTTGCTAAGATTGATCTAGCATACTTAGATTGACATATGAAGGTAAAATCATTACTTCTAGTGACTTCTATTCCAAGTATAACTTTAAGAAGTCCTAGATCTACCATCTTAAATTCACTAGACAAGGAAACTTTTACATTCTTAATGCCATCTAGATCATTTCCTGTGAGCATAATGTCATCAACATATAAAACTAAGATAATGATCTTTCCATCATTACATTTGTAGTACAATGATGGTTCATAAGAACTTACAACAAATCCAATGGAAATAAGATAGGAATGCAACCTAGAGTACCATGCTCTTGGTGCTTGCTTGAGTCCATAAAGACTCTTCTTCAAGAGACACACCTTGTCTTCTTCTCCATCTTTGATGAAGCCCTCGGGTTGGCACATGTAGATTTCCTCTTCCAAGAATCCATTTAAGAAAGCATTTGTCAAATCAAGTTGGAAGAGCTCCCATTTGAAAGAAGTTGCAAGACATATGATTAATCTAATGGTCACAAGCTTTGCAACAGGTGCAAAGGTTTCATCATAATCTATGCCTTTGACTTGCAAAAAACCTTTCGCTACAAATCTAGCTTTGTACTTATGAATGGAACCATCTTGACTATATTTCAATCTATATATCCATTTACAAGTAAGAGGCTTCTTTCCATAAGGTAAATCAACAAGTTTCCAAGTTTGATTTTCCATTAATGCATCAAACTCTACTTGCATAGCTTTCCTCCAATATTGAGACTTATTTGCTTCCTCAAAACTAGTTGGTTCTTCAAGCATAGTAGTCAAGAAAGTATAAGAGTTGAGTAGTTGAGAATATTCCCTTTGCTCCCCTTTGTCACTATAAGTGAGCCTTGATGGCGCAGTCCTTGTCCTTGTTGATCTTCTTGGCACCCTTGGACTTGGAGTAGGTTTCACTTGGTCTTCATCTTCATGAAGCTCCTCCTCGGCCATAACATGATCATTGACAAGTTGAGTGTTGTTGGAAGTCACCTTTCCTTTGGCTTGGAGAGATTCATCAAAAAGTACATCTCTACTAGCAACAACTTTTTGTGTAATAGGATCATATATCCTATAGGCTTTCTTACTTTCACTATAACCAACAAAGATGCCTTTGAAAGAAGTGGCATCTTCCTTTTTTCATTGTTTCTAAAGGAATATGTACATAACAAGTACATCCAAAAACTTTCAAATCACTAAGATTTGGCTTTTTGCCAAACAATACTTCATAAGGTGTAAGTCCTTTAATGGCACTATTAGTCATTCTATTACAAAGAAAATTTGCACATAAAATAGCCTCTCCCCAAAATGAAATAGAAAGAGCTGCATCTAATCTCATAGCTTTAGCACACTCACATAGTGTCCTATTCTTTCTCTCAGCTATTCCATTTTGTTGTGGAGTATATGTACAAGTAAACTTTCTCTTTATGCCATTAGTTTCACAAAACTCTTTCATCCTATTGGAGATGTACTCCCCTCCATTATCACTTCTTAATACTTTCAAGCTAGTATTAAGTTGCTTTTCTACAAGAGTTTTGAACTTTACAAAGGACTCAAAAACTTCACTTTTCTTAGACAAGAGATAAACCCAAGAGTATCTTGATTTATCATCAATAAAAGTGACATACATTAGAGCTCCACCATTTGATTCATGTGAAAATGAATGAACATCCGAGTGTATAAGGATAAGAGGAGAGTTAGATTTTATCAAAGATCTCTTGAAAGGAAGCTTATGAGATTTGGAGAGTCCACAAGCTTCATAAAGCTTGCCACACTTGGATATGGTTTTGGGAAGTCTTCTTGCTAGCTCCTTTGTCACCATGGTCTCCATAGCTTTGTAGTTAGGATGGCCTAACCTTTTGTGCCATAATTCCCCTTGAGTAAGCTCCTTCCTTGCCATGTTCACACTTCCAACCATCACATTAGCATCCAGTTTGAATAACCTCCCTTGCTTGAAACCACTAGCAATACATTTTTCATCTTTCAAGATAGAACATGCTCCATGCTTGAAATGTACATCTAATTCACTATCCATAAGTTGTCCTACACTCAACAAGTTCTTTGTAATTGAAGGTACATAAAGAACATTGTCTAGATCTACTTTTTTAGATGATCCTAGACATAAAGGAATGGATCCAACACCTACAATCTCACATTCTTGATCAATTGCAGTGAAGATAAATCTCTTAGAACTATTGTAAGAAAGTAGATTAGAAAAGTAGTCTTTTTGGTGAGTCATGTGAGAGCTTGCCCCACTATCAATCCACCAAGTGTCTTGATTAGATGTTTGTGGTGAGGATACCATCAAAGATAGATTGCCTTCTTCCTCCTCCTCAAGCACAAGATTGCCTTGATTGTCCTTCTCTTGGGCATTCTTCTTCTTGTAGCACTCGGATGCAAAATGTCTCTTTTTTCCACAAAAGAAACACTTTAGCTTCTTCTTGTCCTTCTTGATCTTGCCTTTGGAACTTGAAGCTCCATCTTTGTTCTCCATCTCCATGTCTTGAGTCTTCTTGGATGGAAACGTCTTCTTCTTGCATTTCAAAGAAAAGTTAGCTTTTTCATCACCATCATTCAAAGATAAGGAACTCATCCTACTTTTGATATGAAGCATTCTACTCTCCTCACTAACAAGCACACTTTGAAGTTTTTCAATACTAGGAAGTGAATCTTGTAAAGCAAAGGTTTGAACAAGATTGGAATAATCATCTCCTAATCCATTCAAAATGATTTGAACTAATTCATCATCTTTGATTTTATCATCTATAGAAGACAACTCTTTATTCAAAGATTTGATCCTAAAGACATAATTTTGGACACTTTCACTACTTCCTTTCATGCTTTGAAGGATTTGATTCCTAAGCATGAGTATCCTTGAAGTCTTCTTGGATCCATAAATAGCTTTTAATGAATCCCATGCCTCTTTGGATGTGGTACAAGATGAGATTTCTTTCAAAAGTTCATTACTTACATTCCTTTTTATGCAGTGTAATGCAACTCTACATCTCTTTTTGTACTTAGCCAATTCAACTCCTCCTTGAGGTTCTGCTTCCACCTCAAGTACTATGTCATAAAGATCATGAAGTACAAGCAAAGATACCATTCGAACTATCCAAGTAGCATAATTATTGGATGTAAGTCTTTCACTAGCTTCAAGCAAAAAACCACCCATTGATGCCATTTTTGAATGTGAAAAAACACTAGAAACTCTTATGGTTTCTCTAAGAGATCTGAACCTAAAGTCTTCTAGCAATTTAGAAAGCTTATAGACTCAATCCTATCACTCATGAACCAATCTAGAATGATGGAAATTTAGATTCTGGTCTCAACCTTGCAAAATCACTCCTTAATCTATGATTTTTAGCAATTTCTCTCTTCAACTTCAACATACAATCAAAAAATCAGAGTAGATCAATTAATGCACCTCATTCAAGCTTCAATTTTAATTTTCTGGCTGATCTAATCCAAGAACTAATCAAGGGATTAGACTCTCTATAGAAAATGCTTGATTTTGCACCAAAAATCACTCAAATTGGGTATGTGAGTCAAATTCTACAAATTTTTGAAATTTCTCAGTCAAAACCGGAGCTGTACGGCCTCACACGTGTGAAAAGGGTTCCTACAGCCCACAACAAGATCTGGACCAAAAATTTTGAGAATAGCTATCAAATCCAACTCGCTACACAAAATTTGACTAGTTTCCAAAAAACTGCTAATTTTGGCTTTGATTTGGATTAACCCTATCAATTTCAACAAAACCTCTTGTACTAGGCTCTGATACCATGTGGAAAAAGTACAAAAAGGACCAAGAGTGGATCTTAATATGATCCTCAAGAGGGATTGGTTGTCAGATTACTTGATCTATCAATCTACTTGAGATTAAGATCAATCTAGATCAATTCTAGACACAAAATCCTAACAAGAACAATCATTAATTGAAGGTAGGTGTACTTTCTGGTTTTCCACGTGTGAAACCCTGTTTGAGTACGGACTCCAACCTGAAAATCAAGTACACATTGATAGCACCTCAAAACAATCAAAACAAATGTAGACAAATGGAGAGAATCACTCAAAATTGCTTCCAAAACCAAGATTGGTGTCTCACAATGATTATGGCCAAATGTGGCTCTATATATACAATAAGTGGGATCTCGTGGTACTGATCATCCCTCTGATCCCACATGTGCGAAGGTGCTTTGTCATATGATGATTCATCATGCAAAACTGACACTTGGACAAAACCTTCTATTTTGAGCACTTTTGGTCCATTTTCCTTCTATATGGAGATCTACTTGGAAATCTTCTAGAAGTCAAAATTCGTCTACTTCAGCTTATTCCACACATGTGAGCTGTCCTCTACACATGGGATGTGACACCTAACCAAAGGATGTGGCTCATGCAATCAATAGATTGGTGCCATGGCTCATATGTCTAGAAAACTAGTTTTTGGCCTTTTTAGCCACTAGAACTTGAATTAAATCATATGTACAACCTATATGATTATGGTACATGACAAGTACACTATCTTCACACGTGGGAACAGACTCCACACATGTGTAATCATCCTATATACAAGATTTTTGGCCTCTACAAGCTTATTTTTGCATTTTTCACACTTTTACCAAATGTCCTAGTTCTAACTAGAAATGTACAAATCATCATGCATGTGCCCATTTCACTTTGTGCACGCCTTGCATGTCACTGTGGATCACTTACAATTAATGCATGTGAAATGCCACAAGTTTCTACTAGCATATTTTTGCTAATTCTAAGTTTACAATCTATATGCAAGTTGTAATCATCAAACTAGATATGACAAATTCATAAAGCTCGAGTTCTATCTAGGCCAAACTTGGCATATGCATTTATGAAATAACATACTTGAATGGTACAATGTTTGTAGCAAGCCTAAAGTCAAGATGGATTATTTTTCCATTTCAACAAAGATGACCTCAAATCGGATTTTGAAGTTAAAATACCTATAAACCAAATTCCATTACATCCCTCTTCACTACATTACATAAAAAATTGGAGGTGCTAATCATAGATTATGTCTAGATAGCAATCAACGCTTGAATTGCATCAAAATCTATGATCTTAGCATGATTTATAGCTCATTTCTTAGAATGGCTCTGATGCCATGTTCAAAATGCAATAAAATAAGTCCAATTGATCCTAGAAATGATGGAGAAAGCACCTCATTAAGATCCAATAGCTAGAGCACAAATCAAACAAGTCATTGCAAAGGAGGTGAAGCTTCAACATGTGTCTTCAAGGGAATGTGTAGTTAATATCTTCACCAAAGCATTGGGAAAGGACTTGTTCATGAAGCATAGGACTCACTTGGAGTGTTATCAAAGTCTATGTGTTATGGCCATATTCGGTTAAGGACCTGGAATAGTCCTGATATGGTAGATTGGCCCTCCGGTATTTGAGATTGTTGGTCACGCTGTGATTTAATTCCATGTCAAGGCCTGTTTGTGACTAATTACCTTGAGAGGACCCAGACACTCTAATTGAGACATATGGAGTATTGCATGTTTGTGTGACAAATATAGGCAGGAGGACTGCATGAAGAGATGAGACCTATTTATAGTTGATCTGCATGATTTCATGCACATGACTCTACTCTCCGATATAATGAGGTAGGGATTCTCCCATCGACATATTGGGTTTAGGTTACCAGTTCCTCTCTTCTCCTCTTGCTTCACATGGCATGGCTTGGGGGCTAGATCCAGTTTGATCTAGGATTGGTTGGGCGGTTTGGCTCCATAGTTTCTCCAATTGTATTCTCCTATCCTCATCTTAGGACTTATCCCTTGGGGTCTTTACATTGGTATCAGAGCCCGTCTAAGATGCGGTCTTGGATAGGAGTTGGAGGCAAGCTCTACATGGGATTAGAAGATTGAAGCAATAGGATTAGCGTCCCGGTTTGGAGTGCGGGTTTCTCAAGGAAAGTTTTGAATTGAATTTGCTAATTCATGGAGCTTTTCAAAGTTTGTGGTAGAGTGTCCTTCTATGCATATAATTTTGACAAAGATATATAGAGTTTGAGGTAGCTCGAGGTAGAACCACATCCATCCATCATTTGATGACATCTAAAGTGAAAACTAGAGTCTATGTGACATTTGTCATATCTCATGCATGAATTTTTACCTACTTTTTTCAAGTGTCCTAGTTCTAACTAGAAATGTACAAATCATCATGCATATGTCCATTTCACTTTGTGCATGCCTTGCATGTCACTATGGATCACTTACAATTAATGCATGTGAATTGCCACGAGTTTCTACTAGCATATTTTTGCTAATTTTAAGTCTACAATCTATATGCAAGCTGTAATCATCAAACTAGATATGTCAAATCCATATATCTCGAGTTTTATCTAGGCCAATTTTGGCATTTGCATTTATGAACAACATACTTGCATGGTACAATGTTTGTAGCAAGCCTAAAGTCAAGATGGATTATTTTTCCATTTCAACAACAAAATCAAGCTAATCCACCAATCTTGCAAATGTAGAAAAATCAGCATTCACACACAAAATAGAATGCAAACTCTAATAGAACTTGATCAAACATGAATCAAAACATAAATAGAAGCTATTGTCCGTATAGAAACAATACCCTACTGTATATCACACGTGTGAACATGTAAATAGCAAAATATTGATCTCTACACATAGAATTGCAAGATATCACAAGTATAGTGCACCAATGGATAGTAGAACCCAAGAGAACCATGTATATGCATGAAATGAGATAGAGAAGAGAGATCTACTTCTCCATGCGTTACATCCTTTTATAATAGGTTGAAACCCTATTTGGCCACTTGGCTTTCTCTCCAAAATGTAAACCCTACTATTTTTGGGATTAGATTCAATGTACACGATCACTTTGGTGAATGCCAAAGTTTAAAATCTGTGTACAACTGTAGAGGCCTACAATGAAAACCCTTAACCAATTAGAGCCTATCCTAACTTGAAGGTTCTACATTCTCCTAGGTGGAAGTTGTAGCATAGCCCGTGTCACACAACGAACAAACGCAGTTTGGGAGCGGTCTACAAGGAAGTTATGCTGGGATCTATATTTGTACCTTATTTGATGACAAAGTCCGAACATTGAATCCAGTCAACAAGCATGTCAGTTTCTTATGTTGGTAATGTTGGTTGTTTGTTATCTTGACCAAATACATTGCATAGTTTAGGGTTTGTGAATGTAGAGTGATACAATGTTTAGGTCATGTATGAATCATTTTTGACAATGTTCAATGTTGCTATTACGATTGTATTAGTTTTTATCCCATGATGTTGTTTATGTTCTTGCATATGCTAAAGTTTTGCTAAACTGTTAAATACAAGTGTTTTTGACAATGTTCAATCTTGCATAGTTTGGTTGACATAGTTTATGTTCTTGCAGATAGTGAAGATTGTCATCAATCACAAAACGTTTGTGGGAGATTTGATGGAACTGTTCCGTTTTGGTGATGAGGTGTACTGTAGCACTATTGTGTGGCTGATTATGATTTTCACGGAGTTCTATCACATCCAACAAAGGGGTGGTCATTTTTATCCCCGAAAAAAATCGATTGTTGTTAGATGTACATATGTTAGTTAATAATGTCAGAGATGTTTATGAGAATGTCTATGTTGTAAATGTTAGTGCCTTAGAGGCAATGTTAGATAGCTTGGTGTACTCCCAAGTTTTATTATGTGATCTGTCAGATGGTTTGTTGTCCATGTACTAAAAAAAATTATGAATTTGCTGTTGCATTATGTTTTTTTCAGTTCAATTGGCATACATACGAGAGGCTTTTCTGATATACGCACTCTCACGAATACACACACATACATAAACACATGCACTCATGCACATACACACACATATACGACCATCGACTTTCCTCCTAAACCATCGGTCGTCACCCAGATCGTCGGCCAATGATGGGCATACCCACTAGTATATATATCTATATAGTATAAAACTATTTTTGCGAGAGAATATGTGAGGTGCCGTAAAAAATGTCACGCTTTTGCAAAAGGAAAAGCTAAATAGGTTTTAAACAAAGCTTTTGCCGGCACAAATGTCCCGCTTTGTCGGCAAAAAAAGTCATGCATTAGCAAAAGGAAACGCTAAATAGGTTTAAAAAAATGGTAAAAAAACATAGCTTCCAAAAATATAAACACTTTTTGTGGGTAAGTGCCCATTGTTCGTCATCGACGGACACAACCAACTAGTGTGTATATATATATATATATATATATATATATATATATATATATATATAGACACACACACACATGTATATAAATACACACACACATAGACACATATATATATATATATCTGTGCGTGTGCATGTGCATGTGCGTGTGCGTGTGTATATATTTGTGTGTGTGTGTGTGTGTGTGTGTGTGTATGTATATGTATATATATATATGTGTGTGGGTGTGTGTGTGTGTTGGCTCTTGCTACATCCAAACTATTTTAAAAAGGTGCACAAGTGAAATTTTACTAAACAGTACTAGTTTGATCTTTTGAATATAATTCACCATAGAATTTTATTGGAAATGAAATCAGTTATGTAATTTCTATTGTTACGATTTTTCCAATAGAACTGGACTGTTTTTCTTGTTTTATTGACTGGTCTGGCATTACTCCATCAATATTGACAAAAACTATCAAAACTCAGAATATAAAATTACATGAATGGACTACCAATAGGATTTCAGAAACTCTTAAACTGTATCTAAACAATATTCCATCTGATCGGATAAAGAGTTTTGTGATCATTCATTCTATCTGTCCATTTTTGTTTAATGGTTTTACTCTCAATCTTGACGAGTATCTTGCTCAAACGTTCACTTGACTCATTTCCAATGATTAGTATCATTTAGAAATAAACCAGACAAGTAATCGATTTCAAATTTTAACCAAACCTGAAATCCAACAAAAAAGAAAAAATTAAGCTTAACTTAGTACCTGGGAAGAACTTAGCTTCCATAATTTAGTCATCAACAACCACAGTACCAAAAAAATAAAATTTTCTAGAACCGGGTACCGTCTTGGAAAAAACAACTCATGAGGAACGAATATCTTGCTGTCAATCCTAAATCTGCGAACCCTGATTCATTGACTCACTATTAGAATAGCAAAATATCTCACCACACCATTTTCTCGACAATGCACCGAAGAATTGATAATTCTATTCTTCATTGTTGGTTTAGGCAGATTATCTCATAAATCTCCTATTCAAAACCATTACCGCATGCCAATTAACCAAAATGGAGCTGAGGTTCACCAAGAGACTCTGGGCCATATATTTGTTAAACAATTAACAGCACCTATGGCTGGCTATGCATTCATAAAAGAAAATGACATTACATTTTTTTTTTAAAGAACCATGCCAAGGTCAAAACATGCAGCTAGGGCTACTAGGGTTCAAAAGCCCTAAACATAGAATTGGCCGCCCCTCTACTTGGTTCAGGAAGAACCCAGCCTCGCGACTCCTGAGAGGAGAGAGAGAGAGATATCAAGCAGGGATTTCGCCATCAACCAAACTATCCATTGCTGGAATAATGGTAATCCACCTGCTATCTCGCCTCTGTACCTAACATCCGATGTCAAGCTAAAAAAATGCAATCATCACTCGGCCAACTGAGATAGCAATTATCAATCAACGACCTAAATCCGTGATTCACAGTTCTGCTGCCACTCAGGATCGCGCCTCCTAGAATGAGATCAATCTACTTCCAGTTGCGCTACAGCCCCAGATTCCAACATGCTTCACTCACACAACATATGTATGTACTAATCACAAACTCTCATGGGAAAAGAAGTGAAGGTTGCACAATTAAATCTGCTACCACATGCACCTTTCAACTCAAATCCATAACAATAGAGTGCGCTCAACAGCTCATGAAGCACCAGAAGGAAAATTGAGAAGCTAGATTGCCTTAGTCGTTTTCTATCTGCAGAACCTTCATGCAAAATCCATTTCTGAGAACCCGACTCCAAATAGCAACTGGCAGTCAAACAACCCTTTGGCAGCACTTCAGAAGTTTTCTTAATCCTTTTACAGCTCTCAGAATCATCCCTCATGCTACCATCACTTTGGCAGCACTTCAGAAGTTTTCTTAATCCTTTTACAGCTCTCAGAATCATCCCTCATGCTACCATCACTTTGCAGGAAAAAAGTAGCATTTCCAAGGAAGTGATTGCTCACTGCAACTGTCTTAGCTATCTATTCAGCACAAAAATAGCTTGACTGCCTTCCATCAAGGTCTTTCAACATGCAGTCATAATCATGTACGTTTAAAAAAAGTTAGCTGTTCATATTATCTAAATGAATTGACTTATATCAATCTATCTATGAACCCAACCAAAGAAACACGATTCAGCACATTATGGACTAAAGCATGAAATCAAACTTTAACCAAACAGAATCTAGCAAAGAGACAAGCATCCAAATCTGGAATAGTAGTTCATTCTACTCGAATTGAAAGCTATCACAAAAGAACAAAATATTATGAAATAAGTCACAAAAATTCTCAGCATCAATAATCCAAAATCAACCTTGTAGAAGGGCACTCTACCACAATTTTGGAAAACAAGCTCCAACCAAAATTTTGTGAGTTTTCCAAATTTTATTTTGAGAAAACAGCACTCCAATCCAATGTAGAACACATCACCTTTTCCATCCAAGGCCGCATCTTAGCCGGGCTCTGATACCAATGTAAAGACCCTAAAGGACAACCCTTAAGATGAGGATAGGAGAACACAATAGAAATGACTATGGAGCCAAACCACCCAACCAATCCTAGATCAAACCTGGATCTAGCCCCCAAGCCATGCCATGTGAAGCAAGAGGAGAAGAGATAACTTGGTAACCTAAACCCAATATGTCGATGGGAGTATATAGATAGTAGAGTCCTGTGCATGAAACCATGCAATCCCCATGCAAGTCAACTATAAATAGGTCTCATCTCTTCATGCAGTCCTCTTGCCTATATCTGTCACACAGACATGCAATGCTCCAAATGTCTCAATTAGAGTGTCTGGGTCCTCTCAAGGTTATTAGTCACAAACTGGCCTTGACATGGAATTAAATCACAGCGTAACCAACAATCTTGAATACTGGAGGGCCGGTCTACCATATTAGGACTATTCCAGGTCCTTAACCAAATATGGCCATGACAATTGTGGCTGTGTATGTGGACGACACTCTGATACTCTACAAGAGTGAAAAGCTGATTGCTGAAGTGAAGAATGATATCTCAAAACATTTTGAGATTGTAGATCTGGGAGAAGCCAGGTGTTACCTTGGCTTGCAGATTCACAAGGACTATGAGGGAGGTAAGTTGTACCTTCATCAGTCCAGATACACCCAAAAAATCCTAGAAGATTTCGGGATGCTGAATTGCAAAGGAGCGAATACTCCAATGCTTGCAGAAACAATACTGACAAACGAAAATTGTTTGAAGACTGAAGAAGAGAGAGAATTGATGCAGCTCACACCATACAGGAAACTGATAGGATTGTTGATGTACCTTGCAGATAACACACGCCCTGACATTGCTTATGCAGTGTTCAGGATGAGCCAATTCTGCACGAATCCAGGCTGCTCGACACATTGAAAGATTGTAAAATGAATTTTGCAATATTTTTCAATCAACAAAAGATTTTGGTTTGCGTTATTGTCGCGATGCAGACTTTCAGATGCTTTCCTACAATGATGCTAAGTGGGCATCCCTCAAGGACGACTGCAAAAGTGTCTCAGGAGGATGTACCATCACGTTAGGTGCAGCAATTCTCTGGGTCAACAAGAAGCAGGCCATTGTAGCTCAGTCGTCCTACGAAGCAAAGTACGTTGCAGCAACAAAGATGGCCAATGAGATAATTTGGCTCAAACAGTTCCTTGACAAACTGGGTGAAATGAGGAACACATCTGCAATACATCTAAAAAAAGACCTTGTTTTTCACTCAAGGACGAAACACATTGCGATCAGGTACCACTTGATAAGGGATCTGATTGACAAGAAGATGTTGCAGACTACCTTCATTGGAACAAAGGAGATGGTAGCTGACATTTTCACAAAGGCCTTAAACAAAGGTCTATTCGAGAGACAGAGGAGCAGTCTTGGAGTCATCAAGCTATCATGCTTTGAGAGGGAGCTGAAGAAACAAAATGTTTCTAGTGCCAAAGACTTGCTGGCTCTTCACTCAGATTTTGACAGAAAAGACACAAGAAACGAAATTGTTCGTGAACAATTTTGCAACATATGACATGAAATTGTTTCGTGAGACAAAATCACTCTTGCTCCATAAAAGCCCAAGAAGATCAGCCAAGTACCATGGGGTACAAATATTTGATCAGATATCATGACATTAGCAGAAGTACTCTAGATCATGGCTAATCTGCCACTCTTGTAATTCACGATTAGTTGTAGATGTTTAATCTTTTTAATTTGTAAGTTACACGACGCGACACGAAAACGTTCGCGAACTATATACTTTTTGTTTAATGCATAATAAAGTAAGCAAAAAAAAAAGTCAGAATTAGACGAAAAATATAGAATACATGTCCGTCTGCATGCGAGACAATTTTGTGGAGGATCTGTAGATCTAGAAGTCCGCTAGTAAGCGAGACACGATTCGTGAAAAAATTGTATTTCTCTCACGCCAATGCACTGTGTGGATCTGTCGCACAATGCTTGCAGAATCAAGAAGATCAATAGATAATATTGTAGTTGTTATGCACATATTATTTTGTATGATTGTATGACCTCAAATGTATTTTTGTCTGTTATAATTCGTACATCTGATTCACTTGTTTATTCAATTTTGCACATTGGTTTGATATTGTTGAATGCTATATTAATCTATTAACGTAGATCAACAGTGTTTGTCTACACTCTAAAGGATTGTAGGAATGATATAGCTGGCAGTGACCATCAATCATATATGAATTTTGACAAACTAATCTTATTCGCGAATCCTTTCGCTTCCGCGATCACTTGGCTATAAGTGTAAATCAATTTCAGAACTCACTTAAGTTTCGTTTCGTTTCGTTTCGTTACAGAGCCTGATTGATCTTTCGCGAATGCTTGTGTTTCATTTTGTTTTGTGTTGTTTCACGATCTCTATGCTTCCAACATGAATCAATGTCGGAGCTCGTTTAAGTTTTGCTTCACTTCGTTTCGTTTCGTTTTCGTCTAGATTTTGTCTCGTTTCGTTTCGTTGTGTTACAGAGCCTGATTGATTCAACACGAATTATTCTCGAACAGAAATAATTTGAATTTTGCAAAATTGTTCACGAATTGTTCGAGATTTTTATCAGTTTGTCACCAGAGTTCTAGCTGAAATTTGTATTTTTTGCATTATCTGATTGGCTATTGAAGTTCCATTAGGATCACTATCTTGACCGTCAAGATAATTTTGGGTCAAGTTGTGTTTCCCAACTTAGGAACTCTACAAAAGCTAAGTTTAAAATATTTTATTTAAATTATTGTGCTCACCAATCAAAACAGATTCCAAGAAAAAAAATCCACACAAACCAGCCAATTTTTTTTTCAAAATTAATCCTAAAATGTAGTTTTAACACTAACATGCCAATACAATATGCTTAAATGCAAGCTAGCATCCATCCCGGATCAAAAACATGCTGAAAATGAAAAAAAAATGGCGTAGCTCCCCAACAATGGCGCCAAAATTGTAGCGGGTATTTCTTATCCACCTTCAACTCTAGATCCAAGCTCATTTAAGCATCAAAAGACTAAGAGGATTAACTTGTTGTCACGCGGAGATTCGTTTCCACGGGAGCGATAGCATAGTTCAGATTGAAGCACATACTTATGATTTCACAATTAACATTACAATCCATTAACACTAAATCCAACTAAAGATCAAGCTTATTTTTCTCTCTCCCTTTTCTCTCACAAAAAGTATAATAAAGATCAATCCCAACAATTAGCAAATCCAACAAATATAAAATCCAATTAAAACATGAGAGATGAGAAAGGAAAGAAAAGCAAGGACATCTGATTTCAATTCGAAAGAGGTTCCACCTGTCGGAATTCGATGCTCAGCCTCAAATCCATTCATTAATGAGCATCGTGAAAGCTGTACAAAACCCAGAAAAAAAAGGCTTGAATTTCTGAACAAAAGATCAAAAAATTCAAGATCAAATTTTTTGATATTGGATCGACTCGAAAAATTTTATATTTTTTGAGTCAGTGTATATTTTTGAGTCATTGTATAAATTTTTGATACTTGTAAATTTTGATACTGTCCGACCCAACGACTTCGCGTTAACAATCTGTCTGCTTTGTACATTCAAGGACGGTTGTAATAAATAAGACAGATATCATTTAATGCTAATTAGATATTTAGAAAGAAGAAGATATTTTGTAATAGACATATAAGCTGTGGATAGGAAGTTAGTAAAGACATAATTTTCATAAAAAAACTTCTTCTGATTATTTGAGTTTTCTGTAGCCAGTGTTATCACGTTCAATGACTGTAAGCTGAAGTTATCACTTCAAGCATTGAACTCACTGTTTCGATATTAATCAGAGTGCAAATTCTTAGTCTCACTACTGTATTGTTTCATTAAGCATTCGTCTGAATCATTCAATCTGAATATTCTATTGTTGTCTGTTGTGCTTACGATCCTACACCAAGCTTACTCATCAGCTTTCGCACATACCCACTGATTTTTGACATGATATCAGAGCCTCTGTTTTGATTAGAGGTCCTCTAATCCGATATCAATCAATCATCTCTGATAAACCATCAATTTACGACATGGTATCAGAGCGTACAATTCAGTAATCTATATTTCTACTACGGATTATCAAGTCTTGTTTCTATCAAGACATTGTTCTAGCAAGCGCGCAGTCAACAGTATTCTGAAATCATTGTCTCTACGAACGATCTCACTCAACCAACACCTCACTCTTTCAAGAGTAATTTTGATGCTTCTAGAAGAGGAATTTAAAAAATCTGCAACCTCCTCAGGCTCAGGGTCATATACTCAAGCTCTGTATTCGAAAAGAAATCAGAAGTTTAGATCAAACAGATTTACATAGTCAGAATATCCTGACAACAGGAGCAATATGCAGTCTGGGTCAAATTTTGACTAGAGATCGAATTTTGGCTCTGGATCGAATTCTGGTCCAAGGTCGAATTCGGAGGATTTGTCATCATTCCAATCAAAGAAGAACCTATTCTTCAAATACTATAAGAGAGCTGGCTATCTTATCAAGGACTGTAGAACTTTAAAACTGAACAATGAGAAGAAAATACAGTTCCAACAACAAGCAAATTCTGCTTCAGCCAGTTTTTCGATCCAACAACAAGATGAAGATGAAGCAGCCTTCTTGACCAAGGTCGGAGAACATCATGATATCTATTCTTGGTACCTAGACTCAAGAGCAACTCAACGCATGACTCACCACAAGGACTAGTTCAGAGATTACAAATCATACACCCACTCTCAAATTGTGCAGCCTTGGAGACAACTCAACTCATTCTATTGAGGGTGAAGGAACAGTCATGATCAAATTTCAGAGAGGTGAAGTCAAGTTGCTGACCAACGTTCTCCACATTCCAAAATGACCAAAAATTTGTTCTAAGTTAGCAGAATCACATATTAGATTTTTGACAAATCTCAAAAAGCTCTAGCTTTTGGAAAAAGGATTGGCAATCTTTACAAAATCAGCCACTACAATTCTTCTATTTGTCAGGCTCTTTATACATCCACTTCTGAATCACCTGATATGCTTTGGCATTTCAGATTAGACCACCTCAATTCCAATCACTACCTCTAATAACTTATATTCCAAGTATGAACTTAAGAAGTCCTAAATCTACCATCTTGAATTTACTAGACAAAGAAGCTTTAACATTTCTTATTCCTTCACCATCATTTCCTGTCAATATGATATCATCAACATAAAGTTCTAAAATGATGATCTTTCCATCATTACATTCGTGTATTGGGTTTCTTTCCTTTCCGCTAGTCAATCTAGCATCAAGAGACGAAGTTAGTTGTCACGCGTAGGTTCGTTCCCATGAGAGCGATAGTATAGTTCAGATTTCAACATGAATGGAGGATCCAAATCTAACACTAACATCCATTAACCCTAAACATTAACACTACATCCATTAACACTACGATCCATTAACACTACGATCCATTAACACTACACATCCACGACAAAGATAGCCTACTCTTTCTCTCTCTCTCCCTTTTTCTCTCATAAAAAGTATAATAACACACAATCCCAATAACAATCAGATCCAACAATTAGCAAAAACCAAAGAAAGCATGAGAGATGGAGGAAAAGTTATAGAGAGCAAGGACATTCATCAATCCATTTTTGAAGAGAACCAATATGCTTTATTGAATGAGGAAATGAACATGAGAATCAACTCAAGTTGGTCCCTTTCTATAGTAGAGAGGAGGACCCTGGCCTCTGAATCCTATTGGTCCATTTATGCCTCCCTAACTATTCAAATTTAAAAAAGTGTGAGAACCATCCAAATTGGAGGGAAACCCAACTTTATTCACTAACTTGACATTTAGGCCCTGCGACATTAAAAGTCCCAATAAAAGGCCTATTGACTTTCAACTATTCAAATAACTATGTGATCATCGGGTTGGACTTACACACGCAGGGCGCCAAATACCTCTCACTTATTAGCTAAGGTTAGGGTTGCCTTGGGATCTGCAAACCCTCCAACAGTATCCCCCACCAAAATTGGTGGCAATCCCACGACACCTGCTAGATGCAGTTATTGAGGACTTTTATTGGCTTCGCGTCGAATCTTGATTGAATGGTACTACACCTTCTCCGTAAAGTCGAGGTGTGCAATATTAAAATCTAAATTGTGTGGCAGAAAACAACGATGGGCTCTGGCAATTCACTTTGAGGTTGTCCATGATGTGAAGCATGATTCCCAGGAGCCTCCCATCATTGTTGCATGCAAGTATAAATGAGCAACCAGCAGCTGATCTTTGATATACTTTGAGGCTATCGCCTTATTTGGATCGAATGCTAGAGGAGAAAGGCAATCGTTCCATCTGGTTGCCACTGACTCCAACAGAGTTAGATGTTTTGCAAATAGTGCCAATTGTCACACCGTTGGATCTGGAGAGTGGACATACTCTCTCTGGTATGCTTGTAAAGCCCGGTGGAACTCCACTGATATTGTCCAACTGTAGGGCTGATGGATGATTGGCCAATTGGGCATATGGATGGTGATTTTGTCCATAGCCAATCCCAAATCTTTCCATTTATTCTTCTCGGCATTGGCACATAATAAGGATCGACCCGAAATTGGCGAGGGCTGGTTACGTAACTCCAGATTGATTCCAGAGTTTTCTCAAAAACGATAATTCTCTATGCCAACTGCTCTCCCAATGCAGGTATTTTGTGCAACTCTTTGCCGGCCTCTATCTCGGAGGCCTTGAACTTAAGAATCCATCCACCACGTGAGGACTCATGTGAATGTTGCTTTAAGAAATTCTGGATCTGGTCCTTGACGTTGATGGGCCTTCTGAATAGAGGTGTGGTCCTTGATGAGGATGGACCCGCTTGCACTGCCGGTAAAATTGGCAGTTGTTCTGGTATTTCTGGAGCTCCCCCCTGGTCCATGCACGAATCTAACCTTGTATCCATTGGTACATCTTCTTGGTGTGTAGGAGAGAATTGTGGCATGACCGATACGGGGATTTGGGGTCCGGCTTCCAATACCTGAGCAGCTGCTTTTTCATAGGCGGTGATGGTTTCTTTAGCCTTTGCCAACTCGGTTGAAGCTACTCCTTTGAAGCTGTCAAAGTGGCCTTGGAATCTCTGAAGGGCCACTTTGTATGTTTCCACTTTCTTAAACAAATACGCGATCTTTGTCGGTGTGAGAGGATGATCTGGTATTTGCGTCTGAAGATAAGCATCATGCTCAAGGGTGGTCACATCCAATTCACCTTGGAGACGCGTGCGATCTTGCTCTGCCATCTGCAATTGACCCTTCAGTAGTTGCACCTATTGTTTTGCATCCTGCACGACCTTATCCACCTGATCTTGTGCGATTGTCAGGGCGTTTTGCAGGGAGCTAACGTATTCTTCCAAGCGATCAGCCTGTTGCTGGGCCAGTTTCTTTTCAGCTTCAGACTTGTCTTCATGCTGCTTGGCAATCTTCAACTCTCGATCCAGCTAGACAATCTTTTGGCTGATCAGAGTGTTTTCAAATCCCATATCTGAAATTCTCTGCTCCATTTTTTTCTTCTTATCCAGCATAGATTGGATCACTTGCACAAGGCTTGAGACCAAACGGAGAGCATCACCAGAATCTACTGTCGTGGAGGCGACAGCAGCATGAGAACCTGATGGTACTGTCCTTGGTTGGCGTGGAATAGGTGCCAATACTTTTTCTTCTTCAAAAATATCTTCTTCCTCGAAACCCTCAAGCATGGTGGCATTGAATTGCTTCGGTGATTTTACAGCTTGGTCGACCCAAAGTGCAGCCAGGCTATCTTTAGTGTGAGGTTGTTGGCTTACATCTTCAACACCGACAGTAGTGTCATGGATCTGTTCGAATTCTCTTCTAGGGGATTGGAGTTCAAAGGGCGCAGGGCTCTGGGACATCTCAAAAATTTTGGTGGCCCCAAGGGGGTCGAACAGGCTCAGTGATGGCATCAAGGAGGTATCCGTCGTTGGTCTAGTGCAAATCATTGGTGAGGTCGATGTATGGCTTGATGGCCTGTTTGGCCTGCTTGTGATTGGGTGAGGCCTGTGTACTGGACGCTATACCTATGGCTACAAGGGCGGCCTCAGTGACACGCACCTTGTGTGTTTCTCCCTGAAAAGTGATATAAAATTTGGATTTTTCTTCCTTCCACGCTTTAAAGGCAAGAGTGATGAAATCCATGTTGATTCTGCCAGAAAAGGCTCTCTCATGAATACTCATTGCAGTGAGCAGAGGCTCCGCAAGGGTCATTCACTGAGTGACTATGCTTGTGCTAGGAAGGATCATGATGTCCGTTGCGGATGGGACATCATGATGGATAGTATAATGCGGAGACTGGGAAGTATCAGTAGAAGATATGGTGATCAGAAATGAAATGTAAGTATCATGTTGTTTGGAAGGCTTTGGTTGCGGGAAAAATTTGCAACAGCTTCGCTAGCACAAGTGAGGAATGAATCGAATGCAGCCAACTTATAGGTGAATTTGGTGGGTCCATTACACTGAATACTAGTTTGGCGGATCAGTTTAGAACAAAATGGTATTCAATATATACATAATGTTACAGGTGTCCAGATGAAGAAAGTACAGGGTGGATGTGCTGTCTGTAGGAGATTGTGTGTGGCTGTAGTTGTTGTCCAGTCTGTTAGCGCAGCTTCATGGGCATGAAGAGGGTGTGACGTCAGCCTTTGCTTTTCGTCTAATCATTGCCTGTGAGAATTTGCATGTTAATATGCAGACTGCGCGACAACGCGAGTAAATATGCAGCATGAATGGAGGCAGATTAGAATGGAATTTAGGTGACTAGAGGAAATAAATCCAACACCCCCTCTTAATATGGATCCGCGAATGCCTTGATCTTCAGACTAAGCAATGCACAAAATTTTTTATGTGCATTAACACTAAATGCTTTCGTGAATATGTCTGCAACCATCTCCTACGTTCTACAGTACGTTAAGCTTACTTCCTTGTTAAGAACCTTGCCCCTGATGTAGTGATATCTGATTTCAATGTGCTTACTCCTAGAGTGAGATCTAGGGTTGGCCGATAAGACAATAACACTTTGATTATCACAAAACAAAATTGTAGGGCTATACTGATTCAGATTAACATCCGACAGTAAATTTCTCAACCAAAACGCTTCCTTGATAGATTGAGAAGCAACAATGTATTTTGCTTCTGTAAAAGAAGTGTGACAGAAGTTTGCTTACAACTGTTCCATGAGATAGGACCGCCGGTGAAGAAGAATGTAAATCCAGATGTGGATTTACGATTGTCTACATTTCCTCCCCAGCTTGCATCAGAATAACCACTGAGTTGATGAAGATTGTCGTTGCTGACATCTCCATAGCAGATGCATTGGTCCATGGTAGCTCAAATATATCCCATGACTCGTATGAGAGCCTTCCAATGGGTAATGCCAAGATTAGCCATGTATTGGTTGAGTGAGCTTACAACAAAAGAGATATTAGGTCTTGTACAGACCATTGCGTATATGAGAGATCCCAGTATCGATCGATAAGGGTATTCTCTCATTTGTTCCATTCCTACTTGGTCTGGAGACATTGGTTCTTTGACAGATGCAGGCCTGGATCCATTGGTGAGTGAGCTAATTTACAATTCATCAAATTGTATATGTTAAGAACATTGTGAAGATACCTTTGTTGAGTGATGTAAATCCGTCGATTTGCTCTGTCTATGTGGATTTGAATTTCTAGATAGAAGTGAGTTTCACTCAGATCAATCATGTTGAACCCTAAAAATAGCATCTGCTTCGAATCCTTGACCATATTGGTATTGTTGCTGAAGAGCAATGTATCATCCACGTACAAGGTGATGATAATGAAGGATTGTTGTACTGACTTGGAATAGACGTTGCAATCAACAATGCTTGGTTTGAATCCTTGTTCAATGAGGAATGTGTTGATCCTCTGAAACCAAGCTCTGACAGACTGTTTCAAGCCGTACAGTGCTTTGTGGAGTTTACAAACATGATTTTTCACACCTTCTAGAACGTATCCTTCGGGTTGGATCATGTAGATATCTTTTTGTGTCACTCCATTCAGATAGGCTGTTTGTATATCGAGTTGATGCACTTTAAGGTCAGCAACTGCAGCATAAGACAGGAGCATTCGGATTGACGAATGTTTGACGACTAGACTAAAAGTCTCACTATAGTTGACATTCGGGATCTGGGTAAATCCTTGTGCTACTAGTCTTGCCTTCCTTTGGTCAATTGCTCCGTTGGCATTGTATTTGACCTTAAAGATCCATTTGTAATCAATGATATTGCAGCCAATAGGAGCTTTGACTAATGACCATGTCTGGTTCCTGATCAAAGAGGAATACTCTCTGTCCATAGCTTCTCTCCAGAGATCAGAGTCTGGTTGGCTGAGTGCCTCTTCGACTGTAGTCGGTTCTTGTATCAAGAGACAAGCAGACTCAGAAGTATACTTTGTGGGCTGTGTGTGCACTCGGCTTGATCTTCTGGGAGGATTCGATTGAAGAACCGCTCCTGGGATTTGTTGCTGGGTAGCAAAAACATCTTCGTCTGATTCGCTGTCTAAAAGTGGTTCAACAATAGACACATCTGAGCTCAAAGCTCAAACTGTCATGTCAACGGCAGGTGATGAGGGTTCTTCTTGAGCAACATCCTTGCCTTTGAGGTCGACGAACTGATCCTTGATGAAGAATGTATCCTGGCTATACAAGATTTGCTGGGTATCAGGATCATACAGCTTATAAGTATTATCAGATGAAGTATATCCGATCAGGATGGTCTTGAAACCTTGGAAGTCCAATTTTTTCCTCGTGTCTTTTGGGATCTGCGCGTAGGCAATGAACTCAAACGCTCTTAGGTTTTTCAAAGAAGGCTTAGAGCCTGTCCACATCTCATGGGGTGTCTTGTCTGAGAGGGCCTTGGTCGAACATCTATTCTGGACATAAGCTGTAGTAGACAGCTTCAACCCAGAATCTCTTAGGCAACGATGCATGCGATAGCATACATTTGGCAGATTCAACCAGAGTACGGTTCTTCCTCTTGGCTAAGCCATTAGACTGAGGACTGTAAGGAGTGATGAATTGCTACTCAATCCCTTGGGTTTGGCAGTACTCCTTAAACTCGATAGAGATATATTCTCCACCGTTGTTTGACCTGAGGGCCTTAATTGTCCTTCCAGTCTCCTTCTCTACATGATCCTTGAAGATTCTGAAGCAGTTGAGGGCTTTTGATTTTCTCTTTATAAAATACACCATGGTCCTTCTGAAAAATTCATCAATAAAGGTTATAAAATACTTGGCATCCTTCAACAAAGGATTTTTCATCGGGCCACAAATATCTGAATGTACAACATCTAGCAATCCTGATTTAAAAGGTTTCCTAGTCTGTTTACCAACTAGACAGCCTTGACAGATAGGTAACTTGACTCTTTCGCGAGGATAGTCGAGATCAAGAACAATAGATTGTCTAGACATTCGTTGTACAATAACATGATTTAAATGACCAAGTCTATAATGCCAAAGTAAATCTTTATTTGAATGAATTGCAGTACTAAGAGCCTGACTAGAGGCAGAAAAACAATGACTCAATTTGTACAAGTATCCATGTCTCTTTTTGAGTGCTAGGATCTTGCCTGTCCTATCAACTACTTTACACTGATCACATTCGAATTCTACTCTGTGTCCTAGATTTGTGATTTAGCTTATAGAGAGCAGATTCGTAGATAAATTTGGTACATAAAGGACTTTAGAGAGTAGCTTAGACTGATCATTAGCAAAGTTTAATCTTATAGTGCCTTCACCTTTAATAGCCTGTGTGCTATTGTCACCAAGGTGGACATATTTCTGGGTACTGTAAGATGTATAGGACTCGAAACAGCCAATGAGACTAGTCATATGCTGAGTGGCTCAGGAATCCAGGAACCAAGAACTGTCGCCAAATGCTCCTTGATGGCTGGTCATGAATGCATCATGATCCGTTTCTTGAATAGGCTGTGGAGCTTCTACAGCTGCATTTGCCACTGGATTTGATTGTCCCTTATTGTTGTTCTTCGCTTGAAGTATTCGGCAGTCTTGTATTTCGTGGTTGTTTCATTTTCAATATCTGCAGAACGGTTTCTTCTTTGTCTGCAGATTCGACTGTTTCTTGTGCTGAGCTGGTTTCTAGTCTGGCTTTGATTGCTTCGGGCCTTTCTTCTTCTTTTGCTTTGTCGTACTCTTGTTGGTGTACAAGGCGTGAGAATCAGCTGAGGAACTTGAGGCTTCATTCCTCGGCGTGTCTTCCTGCAACAACATAGTAATGACTCTCAAAAGAGTCAATTCTAGATGAGTCGTGATGATCATCACCCAGCTGTCGTAAGAGCTTGGCAAACTTGTAAGCAATTGCATCACTGCATCTTGATCGTCAATGACAGATCCGACAGCGGCCATTTGTCTTAGCAAGTTCTTGAATTGATTAATGTGATTCTGCAAAAAATCACCATTCATCATCTTGAGGGAGTAGAATTTCTTCTTGAGATGTAGCTTGGAAGCTATATCTCGCACTTCATATAGTGTTCTCTGATATGATGACTTTTTAAATTTTGTTCATCATTCTTTTTCTTTTTCATTTCATTCATTTTTTTGTCTTTTCCAAAAAACAAAATCAAGAAGTGGTGAAAAACAACAAAATTTGTAAGACAACAAAAGTAAAATTGAGGAGATTTTTTATCATGCTGGTTGAACTAGCTGCCTATTCTTCCATCTATGTGTTCCAAAATAACTGCTCCGTAGGACATTATTTCTTTCACTTTGTAAGGTCCTTCATCTATAAATTTCAGTTTCCCTTTGATCAATTCGGTTTTATACATCAATGCTAGATTCCCTTCCTTTAGATCTTTTTTGTGTAAACGATGATCGTGCCATGCCTTGCGATGGGCTTTCTCTACTACTAATGCATGGATTGCCATCAATCTGGTTTCACAAAGTTTTTGCAAAGTCTCATGATGCATTTGTAAAGATTTTGCATCATCCAGCCGTTCTGTTGCTGCTATGTGTAAGGATGGTACCAGAAATTTGATCGGCATAACTCCGGTTGGTATAAAATACAAAATGTGTCACCATTAGATAATGTCTAAATTTCTTCACGAAAAATACTATGGCAACGCTTCTCGTTTTGTTGTAAAGTAATTCTTCTCAAGATCCATAAGCTGTCAACTAGCAAATTTGATAGGATAGTCTTTCTTGTTCAGCGAATTGTTTGCGAATTTCGATAGTGGATATCTGATGAAAAAAACTAACTTTTTCTATTTTTAGATTTTTTTTGTCTCTGAGACAAAATTTGTGGATGTCAAAAATGAATTGTACACTGTAAAAAAGTGGTCAGGCGAATTCTATCTAAGATGGTGTAAGACAATTCTTTTGAAACTAATGGCTTTTGTGGCTTTCTCAGAGAAGACTATTGGTATACTTGATTAGATAGTATCTTGACAGTTTGAACAAGAAAGCACAACAAAAATTTTGTCGAAATGGTAGGCAGTCAATAAGAAAAATAAAGAAGAACAGTATGAAAGAAAACAACTAATACATATCAAGATAAAAACAAGGTTCATTGTACTTTCTCAGTCGGCTCCCATTGACCACAGTGTGAGGATATTGCCTTGAAGAATTTGGAGTTGTACATATCCAGAGGCAAAGATTGTTTTAATGACGTAAGGTCCTTGGCCAGAAAATTTTAGTTTGCCTTTGAAGGCTTTGGCATGGTATAGTAGGACCTTATCTCCAAACTGGAAGTCTCTAAGTTTCAATGATTGATCATGCCATGTTTTTTGTCATTGTTTGTGGACTTGTTGAGCATGGATGCTGATCCGTCGTGTTTCACAAAGTTGCTCCAGATGGAATAACCTGTTTGCGAGATTCTGTTGAGTATCAAGCTCAAGGTTATAGGCCACTCGAAGGGAGGGGATATGAAATTCCCCAGGCATAACCGCTTCTTGGCCATATATTAGCTAGAAAGGAGTTAAGCTTGTAGCTCTCTTCGGGGTGGTGCGATAAGCCCAAAGAGCAGCATGGAGTTCGAGTTCCTAATCAGATCGGCTGGATTCGACGGTCGTGGTGAGAATTCCACATAGGATTTTATTGGTGGATTCTGCCTGGCCATTGCATCATGGATAGTATGGGAAACTTTTGCGATGTACCACAAAATTTTTTGAAAGGAGATTTGCTATGATAGAGTTAAGGAAATGTGTACCCCTATCACTAATAAGATCTAGAGGACATTCGAAACAAACTATAACCTATTCATATAGAAAATTTGAGGTAGAACGAGCGTCAGCATTGCGAACACCTCTTGCTTCAGCCCATTTGGTGCAATAGTCCGTAGCTACTATGATGTAACGAGATTGTGTGTGTCGAGCAGTAGGACTAATAGGTCTGACATAATCAATCCCCCATTTCTGGAAAGCTTGATCAGTTGGTACAGGGTGTAAAGGCATGTGCATTGGCAGACATCACAGGCCTTAGTGTAATTGTGCATATCCTGGAAGAGTGTTGGCCACCAAAAACTGGCCAAGCAGATTTTCTTAGCAGTTGTTTCAGAAGAGAAATAACCTGCACCAATACCTTCATGAGTGAGAGAAATTATAGAGGGTATTTCACCTTCCATAAGACATTTTCGGATGATTCCATCTAACCTTTGTCTTAGAGTTGTCCTGCAACTTATGTATATGGTTTAGTTTTGAGGACCAACACACGTTGTTCAGGTTTAGAGAAGTAAGGATCCATCTGGCCTGAAATTAAATATTTTGTAATTTTCTTAGCCCATACAGGTGTAGAGTCAACTTGGAAAAGGATTGCATCTAGTAAATCAGCGTTGATGTCTTGACCAGGGGTAGGAAGGTTAGGGATTCAGGATAGATGGTCTGCTAGAAAATGCTGAACTCCCTCACGAACCACGATTCTAAACTCAAATTCTCATAGTAATAGGATCCATCTAGTAATACGGCATGTGGTGCAGGTCTTGTTGATGAGATACAATAGTGCTTGATGATCAGTGAAGTACACAAAAACTTTTCCTAGAAGATAATGGCAAAACTTCTGAATCGCATATACCATTGCCAAGGCTTCACGTTTAGTAGTGGTATAATTGACTTCAGCAGGTATGAATTGTCGACTAAGAAAACAGATTGGGTAGTCCCTTTTGAATTCTCCCGGTTGGGTGAGCACTGCTCCAATGGCATACTTGGATGCATCGGCATGCACATGGAATTCTTTAGAATAATCAGGAGCCCGAAAGATGGGTGCATTGGTAAGGGCTTCTTTGAGTTGATTAAATGCGACACGTTGTTCATCCGTCCATTTGGGAACTAAACTACTTTGTAGATTAGGCGTGCTTTGTTAGCGAAATCGAAAATAAAGCACCGATAGTAGTTGGCGTGGCCAAGGACAGAGTAAACTTCACGTATTGTATGCGGTTCCGGTAGATTTTGAATGATAAGGATCTTTTCAGGGTCAGTGGCAATGCCATTTCAGAAAATAATATGTCCTAACACAATACCATGTGATACCCAGATCTGGCATTTTTCAGGATTAAGAGAGATGCCGAAGTGTTGACATTGGATAAATTTTTTTTTGAGCACAGACAGATGGCGTGTTTCTTCTGAATTTGCTCCTAAATCGTCCAAGTAAACCTCTAAGGTATCACCCATCTACTGAGAAAAGGCCGCTTGCATAACACGTTGGAAGGTGCTAGAAGCATTGTAGAGACCAAAGAGCATGACTTTCCAGCAAAAGGTTTCCCATTCTGTGGCAAAAGCGGTTTTATGTTGATATTCTTCAGCGATTTGGATCAAATTTATCCGCTAAAGCCATCTAAGAAGGAGTAAGCCTCATCGTAAATCAAGAGGACAGGCAGCAGAAGCTTGACGTTGGCATGTAGGAACGGAAACATAACAATTAGCAGCAGAAATATTCAAGATGAATTATTCATACAAATTGCGCAAACGAACAATACAGTAGTGAGACAAAAAATGCACTCTGATAAATATCAAACAATGAGTACAATGTTTGAAATGATAACTTCAGCTTGATTGTTGAGCATGATTATGCTGGCTACAGATAACTCTGATTATAATGAAAAACCTTACATAGCTTGATTTAGCTAGTAGATTAATATTTACAAGTGTCTTAAAAATATCTAACAAGCATTGAATGCTATTTATGCCAATCTTTGTATATGTACAAAGTAGGTAACCGCCCTTGGGATATTTAGTTGTCCAATTGTTTTAGGGTTGATGACAATTTGGCGAATTCGGTCTGCCACTGTTGCAAAAAACCCGAAAAACCCTAAGGTGCCTTTGAACAGAGAAAGCATGTAAATCCCGAAGGTGCGAAAATCCCGAAGGTAGGCCTAAAATGGATTTCAAGGCATTTTGGTCACTGTGTCGCATTTTTCCTGAAGGTGCAAAAAATGCGAAGATGCCTTTTAAAAAATGTTTTAAGGGAAAAACGAAGATTGTGAAAAATGTGAAGGTCCGAAATATGTAATCGGCCTTTGACTATTTTCAGGATGCTAATTACTTGAACGATTGTTAAGGTTGAGCATTAAAATTTAACACTCCCCCTTAATGTGGATCCTGAAAATCTTTGATTTTCAGATTTAACATATTATTAAATCTGAGATGATGCTCATTTGATAGAGCCTTTGTGAAGTAATTTGCTGCCATGTATTTTGTCCTGCAGAAAACTAATGCTACTTTCTTGCTATGTACTTTCTCTCTAAGGTAATGATACTTGATTTCAATATGTTTGCTTCGAGAGTGAAATATTGGATTGAGAGATAGCGCTATTGTGTTTTGATTGTCACAATAGACTGTTGTAGAAAGTGTTTGTGGAAGTTTGATGTCTGCAAGCAGTTGCCTTAGCTAGATCGCCTCTTTGGTTGCATTTGTGGTAGCTATGTATTCAGATTCCATTGATGATAATGCAACTGAGGTATGCTTTTGGTTGTTCCATGAGATTGGGCCTTGATTGTATACAAATATAAATCTAGAAGTTGATTTTCTGGTATCAACATCTCCTGCCCAATCCGCAGTTGTGTAGGCTTCAAGGATGTTGGTAGTTTGGCTATCTCCATAGCAAATGCTAAGAGTTTTCGTTGTTTGGATGTACTTCATGACCTTTGTTAGTGCTTTCCAATGAGTTAAGTCTGGATTTGATAGGAACTGGCTGAGTGAACTAATCGGGTATGCAAGATCTGATTATGTGTAGATCATTGCGTACATTAGTGAGCCGATGATGGATTCAAACAGATAGCACTTCATTTCCCCTTTTTTTGCCTCAGCTTGAGGAGATTGTTCCTTTGATAACTTTAGTCCAGGGTCGAGTGAAAAGTGACTTGTTTTGCAGTTGGCCATTCCATACTTTTCTAGCACGTTGTTGAAATATCGTTGTTGACTAATGAAAATTAGTCTGTTGGATCAATCTTGTCGGATTTGGATCTTGAGATAATAGTGGGCAGTCATCTTGTATTCTTGGGCCAGTATGTATTTTGTTTCCTTCTTTAGATTCAGATCGTTACTAAATAGTAATGTATCATCTACATATAAAGTGATGATGATGAAGTAATCTGATACAGACTTGAAGTAAACATTCGAGTCTGTTGAGTTTGGAATAAAACCATTCTTGATCAGAAATGTGTTGATTTTTTTAAACTACGCTCTGGGTGACTATTTCAACCTATAGAGAGCCTTGTGGAGTTTGCATACAAGGTGTTGTTGATTGCCCTTGAGTTTGTATCCCCCTGGCTGCATCATATAGATTTCCTCTTCGATGATTCCGTTGAGGAAAGTGGTCTAGACATCCATCTGGTGGACTTCAAGATCTGCTGCGACTACAAAGGAGAGAAGTAGGCGGATTGAAGCATGTTCGACAACTGGGCTGAAGGTTTCTGAGTAGTCCAGATCTGGAATCTGGTTGTAGTCTTTGGTGACTAGGGTTGACACATTGAGGTTCTAATCATTGTTTGAGAAAGTGTCGCTTTTCTGTAGTTGAACCCCTGGATCAGAATTTGGGTGCTCGATGCTTGGGTCGGATTTGTCAACAGCTTTTCCCTTGTGGTTGATGAACTGGTCTTCCACAAAATGACATCTCTATTGGTGAATGTCTTCTCAATATCCAGATTGTAGAGCTTGTATGCCTTGTGATCTGGGGAATAAACACAATTTCCTATTGAGTGGGTAATTGAAAAGGTTTATTCTAAGAAGAGTCCCTCCAAAACTTTTAAAAATCAAGGTATCAAAAATATAATCACATTTTTTGCATAAAATTATTTTTTTAAGTGCAGGCTTTTTGACTTTTTAAAATCCTAAGAATGCACATACCATATTTTTAAAAATACATTAGTAAGAAACTATACAATTATGTGCATTGCAAATTTGATGTTGTTTTAAAAAATATCACAAACAAAAAATTCATATAACTAATGTACTCTTCGATGAGATTTTGTTATATGTACGACATAAATCATTAAAACATATCATATTTTAATTGTCATCTAAATATTATTGATACATTATAATGATGTATTAGATTGCATACAAAGTATCCAATAAAAACTTTTCATAAAAAATTAATTTATCTAAATGTGGAAAAATAGTGCATAAGAACTTTTATAAATCTAAGAATAAGCTCATGAAGCATAATATCTCAAATATATCTTTTGAATCTCACAAAAATAAAATCTTGATTTCCACATTTGGCACTTGCCATTCAAATATAAGTATCCCATAACATAAGGTTCCTGCCAATAACATTTATGTCTGCCAAACAATACGCAGCTACATATTTTTTCTAAAGTATCAAGCAATATATAGCAACATATCCGGTAATGCCTTCTCGGCTGATTGAGAGGGGGCTCGTTAATATCATCTCTCAACCCAACTAGCTCCCCTTCTTCATTTAGAAGTGGGGGAACCGATTCGGATGAGGCACTTTGAAATCTGTCACTATTGTTGACTGCTCAACTTTCTGATCTTCATCTAGAAGTTCTTGAATAACAGCCACTCTCATCTCATTGTAGGTTGCCTGGACTTCATCCACTTCAACAACTATGCAATTCTTGTTTTTCTTGAGGGCACAACATGTCGAAGTACCTACATTTAAAAGTATATAAAACAATAAGTTATTCACAAAAAACAACATTAAATTCAAAAGTTAGAAATCGATTATGAAAACTAATTGTAAGCAAAGAAACACATCCTCATACCTGTTCCTGCAAACAGGTCCAGAACCCAATCATCCTCATTAAAAGACATATCAATTAATTTGTTGATTAATCTTTGAGGCTTTTGGTAAGGGTTAACCAAAGACCTATCAGCCTTTAAGTGTCTCAATTTCTGAGTCACAGTTGGACAAGAAATGACATTACTACACTGCTCATTGCAATGGATCCATAATCTTTTTTTCTCATGCGCATCATAGCAGCCCACTGTCATCATTTCAAAAGAACTGATAAGTCGGCAGCCCAGCGCACGCTCAAGATTTATTTTATTCCTACATATGCAATACCATATTAGCATTCAGACATACATTTTAAAACATTAACTACATCAGAAAAAATATCACAATTTATAAGTAAAATGACATACCATACTACATGCTCAATAGCATGACATGTGGTTTTCAAAGATACAATCACTGATGAAGATTGGGCCACCCTATGAAAAATCACACATCTCCATAAAGAAGATGTTGTCAACACAACAAAATCAATCACTAGCTTAGTAATTTGAGAATACAGAAATGGTTTCAAGTCATTAACGGAGCCAAGCATTCTGAAACCATACTGAATATTTGCAATAGCAAGAGTGTAATCATGCCTTGGGACAACAACTACCAATTTTGAAATATCAAAACAAATCATCCTGTAAGTAAATGTCCTCATTGGGTCCAAAAGACATGTGAAAGTCTTCTAATCCTTAGACAACGGCGGGGGAGAATCTCTCAATTGAATCCTCATTCGTTCTTCTTTGGCCCTCTGTATATACGATAGAAAATTTGGAGGGCAATCCAAGTCCTCGCCAACCTTAGCTTTCTTTGGCTGTAAAACCACACAAGCAAATATATAAGTCTCATAATATATCCAAAAGATTTATAACAAAATATCAATAGTGATAATAACATTCTTACCTTATACTTTTGAAAAGCCAAAAAAAATTCCGACAGAGCTTTGGTTGAGCTGGTAGTCAGGTAGTTTTGTTGAACCCACAACTGGAACAATTTAGCCGGTTCATCATCACCTCTTGAATTCAGATAAATACTTTATGACTGAAAATACATACGTGATTATAAAGCAAACAACTGTTAAGAAATGAGGACTTTCATGATGTAGAACTTCTTGTTTATGTGGAAACTCGATGCACTACATCGAGTTGGTGTGACCAACTTGATGCAGTGCATCGAGTATGAACACCAACTCGATGCACTACATCGAGTTGGAAACTCGAACTTGATGTAGTGCATCGAGTTGGAGTACAAAGTCAATGCAGTGCATCGAGATGGTCACACCAACTCGATGCACTGCATCGAGTTTGGACAACAAATCAATGCAATGAGTAGAGATGGTAAGCCAATATTGTACCAATCAAAACATAAATTGACTTATCATATTAAAATACTCACTTCTTAAACTCAAGGTGCATTTTGTCCATGTTGAGCTCCCTTGCAACTACACGTGATAGCACCGACATAATGGTGTTCTCGTCCTTGATTTCTTGAAGAGATATCCACCAATGGCCCCTCATATCATCAACGAGCTCCTCAATCTGAAAATCAGGCTTCTTAGTAGCCTCTTTAGATAAAGCAGTGAGAACAGATTTTCCCTTCGAGACTTTTTGGCCTTTTAGCTTTTATTCTCCCACATTCCAAAAATAAAATCCTGAATATCCCAGACCCGACCTTGACGAAAAGCCAACTGAAACCATAAATCATATTTTTGGAGGCCATGGGACTTTTCAGTCTCATCCACGACAACTCCAACCTCCAGCAAACATTGGCGCCTCAGGGCACCATTAGCTTTTTCATGAGATTTCATATAATCAACATATTCATGGTGAAAGAATTGTACTTTTTCAATAATTGACATCCTGGCCTATAGTCGTTATCATTTTTGTGGTCCCAGGCCAAGAGCTTTGCTTCTTCAAGTGTCAAATCACAAAATATTTTACATTCAACAAATCAAAAAATGCTGGTAGTGGGATAGGCGGCCACTAGATGTCTTCGCGCCGCTGCAGAGTGGGAGCTACCAATAATATAGTAATCATAAAGCTCTGCTTTCTTCTCATTAAAAACATCCTTAGAAGGACGCTGGTAAGGATCAACTAAAACAATAAAAGGCACAACAGTTGCATGTGGATTTAGCTTCATCTTCTTCATTGAATTTGTGACATGCACTTTGTGAGGTGCCCTCACTTCCATTGTTCTCCTACCTGTATTCGGGTCGATAGGTGGCCTATGAACTTTTTCAATAGGTAACATGAAGATCTTGCATGATGCAAGCTTCTCATTCTGAATTGCCTCCCTAATTTTATTTAGTATTCAAGTCCATTCAAGATCAAATTTTGATTTTTAATCAACAATAAAGAGCATCAAGATGCTTGCTAAGATTTATATATAAAATCAAAGTCAGTTGATTTACATGTCATTTAAACATTAATTTAGTTAAATCTCATTAAAATAAATAAATTCTGGCATTTTTAGAAACATTTACAATCAAACAATCTCAATTAGGAAGAGTAATTTATTGTACCTCACTTTAAGACCCCACACATGAAGAGTATACATGCCAAATGTAGTTCCGGTTGTATTTTTTATCAAAATAAAACAAATTATCATGTTGAGCAACACAAAACCATTATTATCGCATAAAAAGTCAAAATTACTAGATCAAGAATGCACTTAATAAAAAAAGTGATCCAACTCGAGTTGGTGCTCCTACACGATGCAGTGCATCGAGTTGTTGCTCCAACTCGATGCACTGCATCGAGTTGGTGCACATTTTCAATGCACTGCATCGGAACTCAGGATAATAAATTCTTAACCCTAAAATAATAGTGGCAATTTTTTCAACCCTAAGTTTTTGCAGATAAAATATACATACATAACACCAATGACATACTTGCTAGGCTTCATTTCATAGAGGCAAAGGGTAGAGAATGTTGAGCAGGATCTTCCGCCTTCAGTCATGCCTTCGCAGCCGCTCAACGAGGATTTTTGCAAGAGCGCTCTTCTCTTCAGGAACTGTCGTGAGAATGGGTGGGCCCTTTTATACTTTTACTCTTTCCAAATATGGAAAGTTGTCTTGTCAAGTTTAAAATGATTAGAATAATTTTTATTTTTGTCGTGACATACACAATATAGTTTTTTTTATTTTTGACCTCGATTTACAAAGACCCTACCAACAATTCATCATCTGAGGTGAGCCTCTCGTTTTCTTCATATGAAGGAGCCCTAGTGGTTGGTGTAAACAACATATCAAAAAACATGTCAGAGAATGTGTCAAAGAACATGTCAGAGAATTTGTCAGATCCTGTCCGTAGTGAGGACAATGGGATTCTATCATTTTCATATGTTGATGTGCCGTCATATTTACGACCATGTTTTGGCGATAAACCAATATTATCGAACGATATATTATCGCTTGGGTCTGTTGGTTCCCACAATCATTGTGCCAATGTTAATACTCCATTTGAGAGCGTGGAAGTTGACATGCTTACTGAGTCAAGCAGCAATCAGTCAGATAGTGAGACTATCGGCCTAATTAATGAGGAGAATGCTGACCAAGAATGTTCTCCAATTGTATTTTATCGGAGAAGGCGTTCCTTTGGTAAGGATAGGAAAGATTGATTCAAGCACATTCGGTCGGTTGTTTGATATGCAATGAAATTGTTCATCCTCGAGTTCCTAGAATCTGAGTTATGATTTATCAATCCCAACTCTCCATATTCCCAAGACCATACCAATCATAAGAGTGTATTACAAATCTTAAAAGACACATGAGTTGTTCCTGAAAGTCCTTTCCATTTGAAAAGTTTCAGACTTTTACAACTCACACACGGTGCCAATATAGAAATTGTAATCTAATGAACAACCTTACTTTAGACATGGCACAAATTGTCATTCCAAAGTTAGGGTCCAATCTACAATACATGTAGTTTTTCCTCTTAAGTTCTAATCTAGAATAACTTAAGATTTACCGGAACCTCATTACGTGAAGTTCTAACTTTTGGCAAACTATGGCTATCCAACTCTCCTGAGTTTTCCGAGATAACATTCCATCAATTACAAACGGGAAAAGATACGGCGGCCCAAAAGTTCTCGTGTATTCTATGCACATCCATCTGTAAATGAATCCAAAATGACTCATAAATGTTGTGACTTATGAGCAATACATTTCAACAATAATATCCATAAGTAAGATTTCTATTGTTGATTTACAACAACTAACTTAGAAGTAACGCTCCTGACTCGGTTAGTTGTATCGGATAGAAAATATCTAAATGTCTAGGTGTGGTACCAAAATACCACATTTAATCTGATTCTAAATCAATCCTAGGTTAACAAGCAATTCTCAATGAGAAATTACTATAACCCAGTGAGAAATTGTCTCAAACACAATTCTCATCAATATGTCTATTTACCAACAACTAGTTTATGCATGCAAATAAACTTGGCTCACAAAATACTTTGTAGATCCACAGGATTAGAAGTTTGTACAAAAGGTTTTAATGATCCCACAAAGATTCACCACATAGCATATCTCTACAGATAACTCCTGATCTGTACTTAACACTCTCATAACCAAAAATCCTGTAACTTGTTTATCCTCTAAGAGAGAATATTTCTCAAAGAGTGCTATTTCAAATCCAAAAAATCTCAACCATAGATTCACTCAAAAGAATATATTGTTAGCATAAATTTTTTTCCTTGCATCAACCCACGGATCTCAGTCCAAACTAAAATCAAGTTGACTATATCCAGCAAGGAACAGGCCTCAACAAACCCCCATCTTGCAATAGTATTACCAAGTTCTGACACAAATCAATCAAACTTGTTATCAGCCACTTTTCTACCGCAAGAGTACTTTCTAATTTCTCCCCCCGTTAAATCTTCAAACCTGATATCAACTATAATTCGTAAAGGGTTTCTGTAATATCAAAATATCCTATCATTTCTGATTCATAAAATAGGTCTGTCGTTTATAACAGATTCCTCCTGGAATCTCTGACAGATGCTTCTCCTTGATAACTCTCTTTTCTTCCTACCTCTCCCCCTTTTTAACATGCTCAGGAGAAGTTTCAAAGAAAAGATACGAGAAAATCTTGAAAGCCAAAGAGATGTTAAATCATTGTTAGCAAATGCCAATGATGTCCCAACACAATGACTAAACCAAAGATCTTCTTCGTTACCAAGCTTGAGAATTAACCCGTAAATCGAAAAGGATTTCTTGAAGATTCAAGTAGAGAAACAATTTTAGAAAACAGTTTCATTAACCATTTCTGTGACATCGTCCATGGTCAACGAGTAATCAGAATTACCTTTCAAGGAATCACAAAAAAGCGGGTTAATTAATGTGTTAAGAAATTCACCAATATATCTTTTATAAAGAAATAGCTTGCCGGGTTTCTGATTTTGTAAATTTGAGATATCCAAAAAAGGGGTCATGACCAATATTTCAAATTTCCGACAAAACACCCGTTTTATGACCGATAGTATTTGGCATCACTAAGACTTATTTTAATGTTCATTAAAATATGTAAGAATTTTTAGCCTTTTTATAGAACAAACTTAAAATATCAACCTCACACAAGATTTCACCTTTGGAATGTAACTTTCTCATATTTTTTGACTTTTTTGGAAAGACAAACATCCCTTCTACATGCATTGCATCTTGCAAATATAGAGGCAAATAGGTCTTTGGGATGCATTAGAGCCTACATCCATGCTTAGAATACCTTGTGGCATATTATGCCCATTTTCAAATAAATTAAAAAGCAGAAAATGCATGCATTTTTTTCAAAGGCAGATTCTGCTTTTTTTTTTTTGCATGTCTGTGCCCGTCCGTACGGATTCCGTACAACTGCCACGTGGCACATTTTGTGTTAATCAGTCAAAGTCAAACCTACCTATTATGCTTCGTAATGTGCTTCTGAAAAAATTTCAGGTATCCATTACGCAATGGAAGGAGCCGGGCAAAGGTCATTCTGCCTTCGCCCAAATTTTTTTGAAAATCCTTACCGGGCAGAAGCCATTCTGCCCGGCTCCTTCCATAATACATAACTCTCATGACTCACCATGTGGTGGCTAGGCTTAGAATATATAAGGCTCATGACTCACTTTGATAATACGTAAGGGGATTCCTCTGGTTGATAAAATAGCTACTAGCAATAGTAATGCGGTGTACCTTATTTCTACTCAATTGCTTGAGATCTTTTTAAGATGGAATTGTTTTCACAACTAAATATGTGGGTTGTATTTGGCTTGCTTAGCTATCTTACTCTTGCTCTTACTGTTGATAGTAATGCTACAGCAATGCCAAAAACAACAACCAAAGCTCCAACTTGTGTGACCCAGGATCGCGATGCTCTTCTAAGTTTCAAGTCGAAGTTGAACCAGGAGTCCAAGTGCTTGCAGTCACGGAAGGGCCAAGAATGCTGCAGTTGGAAAAGAGTAACGTGTGACACGATCAGCAATCGTGTCATAGAGCTCTTTCTAGTTACCTGTGACTTGCATGGCAACATTCCACCATCGTTGGCTAATTTGTCACATCTCCAGTCACTTCAACTCCAGAATAACAACTTCACGGGCTTCCTTCCAAAGGAGATTGGCAATTTGCAACAGCTTCAAAAACTCATTCTGTATTTTAAATAATTTGCATGGAAGCATACCTTCTACGTTAGGCAATCTCTCTAACCTCCAGAATTTAAACCTTGGAGCTAACCAATTCAGTGGACAAATTCCTGCAGATCTTGGCAAACTAAGCAACCTGATCAGATTGGATATCTTCTCCAACCCAATAACACGAACGATTCTGCCAGAGCTAGGAAATCTCTCGCGAGTTCGTCGTTTTGCTCTGTCAAATAATAATTTGCATGGAATCATACCTTCATCACTAGGAAATCCTAGCCATCTCAAAGAATAAGATCTTGGACTTAATTCATTGAGTGGCCAAATTCCTGTAGAGCTTGGAAAGTTAAGCAAGCTCGAAAAAATCTATCTCTACGTGGTCTCCCTTATTCCTTGGGTGCACTTATGAATATTAAAGTAATGTATCTGCAGGTAAATGAACTGACTGGCAATCTACCGTCCACTCTTGGAAATTTGAAGACAATGGCGTGGTTCTCAATCAGTTCCAACAAATTCAGGGGGCGTATTCCTGAATTTTTTGGCTCACTCTCCAACTTGACAGTGCTCGATCTCAGCAACAACTTGCTAAGTGGGACTATTTTGAAATCGCTTGGCCACCTTTCAAAGCTCAATATATTGGATTTACAAGGCAACGCTCTCATCGGATCCATTCCCGATTCCTTCTTCACATCACTTACACAATTGGCGGGGCTCTATCTTTCTAACAACCAATTGACGGGTATGATCCCTATGTATAAGGGATACCAACATCAACCATATCTTCGAACCTTGAAGCTCAACAACAACAGCCTCACAGGACCTATTCCAACAGCCATGGCAAGTAACATGCCTGCCCTCTAACTTCTGGGTCTTTCACAAAATCAATTGTCTGGCAACATTCCACAACAAATACTACAGTTGCCAAAGTTAAAGAAGTTCAATGTTTCCTACAACGCGCTTCTTGGAGCCATTCCTCGGGGCCCCAACGTGAAGAATATCAATGCATCCTCATATGTGGGAAACATAGGCCTTTGTGGCCCTCCTCTCCCAAATCCATGCCCACCAGGTTTACGCATGAGTTAACCACTTCTTATTTAATCGATGTTGGCTTTAATTTCATATTAGCTTTCTATTCTAAGAAATGGTGGGTCTTTGCAAGCTAGAACATTTGAGTTATTAAGATGCAAAAGTGCTCCTTACCTTTAGTTATGGATAACTATTTTAAATTATTGTTTTCCATATAAATACGTCAATCTCTCATTAGTTCTCCATAAGAGGGTTTTGGTAGAAGATTAAATTTAGTCTTTGGCAAGCACATGTAGATTTTGCTATTCCAACTTCCTACACAATGCAAAGAAAAGACAACCCCTTGGCATTACATCAAATACAAACTAGTGAATGGAAGCACAATACAAGCATTTTGGTAGGCTCCATTGCATGTACAATGATGCTCATAGCCATCTCAACTTTTGTAAAGATCATTCAAGGTAACAACATGTCACATTATTGTTGTTGGCAGCAAATTATTGCAACCAATCAATAGAAGATGTGGCTTCCCCATGTAATTTCTATAGGGGACATTTATGATTACCATAAAACACACACACACACACATGTTGCCAATAACATATATATAGATTTCTCAATTTTATGGACACGTTTCTTTTGCTTCTAAAGTCAACATAATGTGAGAATGAAACTTGCATTATTTCTCCAAAACTCTTTCCATGAATAGAATTTAAGGATGTCTATCTCCACAAATTCTAATTCCATTGTCTTTTGTGAAAATTTTCATATTTAATATGATATCTACATAATTCTAAGCTTGAAGGTTATAGTACACATTATTTGTTACGATCATTTAAATATTTTACAAAACTACAAAAGAGTTTGATGTTGTCAACACAATTAGTTCTCTTTAGTGTGAGGGCAATTTTTTTCACAATAGTGGGAAGGAAAGCCTTATATTTGCATCTAAAAAAGGCAAGTCTAATTAGAACACGCTTCACATTTAAATTTCGGTCAGCAATCTATTTTTGATACTTGTGACAACGCTCCAAAAATAATCGGCAAGCTATTTATCGAGACAAAAATAAATAAAAAATGAGATTAATTTTCATAGCAAAATTGCATTCTAGGAATCGAACTTGTCTAAATAGGCTATTCAGATTCTTGGCTATAGTTACTCGACAAAACTAGCTCACCTAGCCAATTCCATTTTTATGTTGATTTTAATTTCTACCAATTCTAGTATTTGGAGGCTTGAGAAAAGAAAATTAGTGTAGAAAAGGCTTGAGAAAACACAACCATTACAAGTTTCAAAAAGTGAAGAATCAATGGCATATATAAAAGATAATCGAAATTGCTTGCAAATTTGAAAATATTGTTGGGAGAATGGCCAATATCGGGATTGGCCGATAATCCTCGGTGCATGAATCTACGTCTATCGGATGTAAGCCACCTTCAATAATTCGAAGATCGTTGCAGTTTATCTACAAGACTACAACTCAAATGACACAACAGAAATAATGCAAATGACACAACATGACAATACTCAAGTTTTTGGAATGATTTAGTTGAAGAATGTGTACAAGTTTGAATGCAATTGCATGTGCGATCTTTTGATACAATACTTTGTGATAACATAGAGAAAGATCAAATAAGACGCAATTAAAAATAACGTATCGTCTGAGTAATAACTACTTTTTTGTAACTTGAGCAATTTCGGTTGTTATATGTATATATACACATGGCTATGCGATTAAAAGAATGCTTAAATAATACTTTTACACATGGGATTAAGTCACTACATGCTATTAGTAGTCACTGTCGGACAAAATCTAATTTCATTAGAGATTATGTCTCAACGTGATAGTGTTGAGTAGCCGAACAATCGAGTCAATGGTGACTGTTTGCTAGTTCGATGATGGCCGAATAGTCGACGATGACTGTTGTATAGACAATGATACTCATACCGATAGTTTGGTCGTGTCAACAGAACTCTGTCTTCAAATCCTTTGTATTTACAGATAACAAGTGTATTTTTGTAGAGTATGCGAGTGTACAAGCATTTGCATACAACAAATGAATGGATCTACATTTGCAAAGAGATAAGGGATGGAGAGGATAGAAATCCAACAACCCCCCCCCCCAATCTAGATCCTTGAATTTCAAATTCAAGATAGCACAAAAATTCTTTTGTGCTTCTTGAGTTAATTCTTTTGTAAAGATATCAACTGCCATGTACTGGGTTTTGCAAAATTTCAGACTTACCTCCTTTTCGAGTATCATGCTCATGATATCGTGGTACTTAGTCTCGATGTGCTGGGTCTTAGAGTGAGATCTAGGATTAATCAATAATGCTATAGCACTCTGATTGTCGCACTGAATGATTGTTGGAACAATTTGTCTAAGACCAATGTCAGACAATAGATTTCTCAACGAAATTGCCTCTTTAGTAGCTTGAGAGGCTGCAATGTACTCTTTTTGGGACTCTCCCCAGAGCAGCCAAGAAATCTCTTACAGTTTCAAATGAGTCAATTTCCTTCTAGCATGAAAGGATACCTTCTATGTCTATTACCTCAAGGATCTAAATTTGCAACTAACCAGTTTAGTGGTCTATTTTCTACAATTTCTGGCAAATTAAACAGGTTCATCAATTTGAGTGTTTTCATAAAGTTGATAATATGCATGGTCTCGATGGAGCTTGACAATCTCCGCAACGTTATACTTTAAATCTATCATATAGTTTCTTGAATGAGATCTTACATGCACATGTCACTATCTTGCAAAGAGATTTGTAGAGTGCCTTGGGCTTCAATTTTGTGAGAGCTTGAGTCTCCCAAATAGGTAGACTTGTCATGATGTAAAACAGTGAAGTTTCTGAACTAGCTCTTCTTCAAAGTCATGTTTTGGGTAGCTCTTGAATCGAAATAGCAATAATCTTCATCAGAGAGTCATGAAGCTTCAACAATAAATAGCTTCTGATTTTCAAATGTAGTAGAGGGGCTTGTTGGAGGATGTGGAAATAGTTAGACGTCTGAAGGATCGTTCCAAGTCGTCGGCTATCGGATCAGAATGATCCTAGTCCTGCATGGAGGCAGTGGTCCAATAATTCCCTCAGTGCATGCACTACAACAATATTAGGCGAACACAAAAATAGTAGAGCCTAATTGCGCGGTTGTTTGTGGAAGTGGAAGAGTAGACAATCAAACAAAGCAATAAGAAAGTCAGACATGAAGACATAGTAGCTTAGGCATACAATATTATTGATAAAAAAACTGAACGCAATAGAATAGTGACTGATTCATATTAATATATAGAAATACAAGTTAGTTTGATGCTATGAGCACAAGACAATAGTAGGCAAAACTGCGTGCTCAAGAAGCTAACTCCGCTCTGTAAAAGCTATGAGCTTATTATTGACAATCTGTCTAAAAGGAATAATTAATGCATGAAAGCATCTACAATGTCTTCTTCATTAACTACATGCTTATTAGATTACAGTAGTCATTTATATACAATTTACATTTGTGCGGATGAGTGTACAAAGAAGATGGTGTGGAGCCATTGCACCGTCTGGAGGAGATTGTTGCTACTGTCATTGTCCAAGTCATGCAAAGTACAAGAAGTGGGCATGAGAAGGCTTCAACTATTCGGAGTCAAGCAAGTCACTAACGTGGCCAATTAAGTTGAAGTAGTTGATAAGTCGACATGTCGAACAAGTCAGGTTTTCCCGATATTTCGGTTGAGTTGACAAGCCGGAATATGTCAGCCAAGTCGGGCTTCCCCGATAAATTGGCCAAGTCGAGTGTCATTCTCTTGCTTGTCTTCAGTAATAGAGCATTTCTGAAGACTATGCGGCAATGCATGTAAAATTGCAGCGATATAAATGGAACTAGATTAACATGGGATTTAGGAGAGTAGAGGAGATAAACCCAACACCCCCCCTTAATCTGGATCCATGAATGTCTTGATCTTCAGACTAAGCGATGCACAAAATCTGTTGTGTGCATTAACACATCTGCAATCACATCTTGCACTCAACAGAACGTTAAGCTCACCTCTATGTCAATAATCTTCCTCTTGACACAATGATATCAAATGTCAATGTGCTTACTCCTAGAGTGAAATCTAGGGTTGGCCGATAAGTTTCATTTTAGTCACCAATTTTGACAGCTTTTTGGGAAAAGTGCAATAACTTTTGCATCTTTTATCCAAATGCCTTGCAAATTGGTGCAAATGAAAGTTGAGACAAATATTTACAAACTATAGAATCAAATTAGTAATATAAAATGAAATTGAATGTCAAAAATTGGTCTGAGCAGACCTGAAAAATTTAAAGCTAGAAATTAACAAAAGGAAAGCTACAAAAACAATAAACTTATCAAATCTAATGAAATTCACATAGAATCATCATGAATTCAGGATCTATGCTCTGATACCAAGAAATGTCATATGCCAAATTTAAGCTAATAGCAAGAAAAGTACAAAGCATTCAAGATAGCATATCCATAGAAAGCTAGAAACACAAAGATATCCATAGAATCACATTAGCAATGAAATAAAGAGTAAAATCAATGGAAATGGAGCGTTGATTCATGTGGATAGGGCAAATGAGACCTAGCAATGGAGATCCCCATAGCTCATATTCACAAGGAGGAAGCAAGAAGCTCTCACTTGCAAATGAGCCAAAAGATCCAAAAATTGTTGTCTCTTGCCTAGTTATAGACAATGCTCTTACTTAACTAAACATAACTATCTTGAAGGATAGTTAGCCATTGTTAAATATTATTTAGCCTACTTTGGGTCCTTAATGGCCTATTATCCTTATTAATTACTCTGAAGGGCCTAAAGAGAGAACCACCTTGTTCTTAAGGCTAATAGCTCCTTTTGGGCCTACAAAGCTTACATTGGATATTATCTTGCATGTATAAGCATGGATGTACTAAAAGTATATGACAAGACTGCTGCACTGTCTTGAAGTAAACATTTGAATCTGAAAAGCTCAGTGTGTAGTGTTGATCAATAAGGAAAATATTGATCCTTTGAAACCATGCTCAAGCAGATTGCTTCAAGCCATAAAGTGCCTTATGGAGTTTACACACATGATTGTGTTTACCTTCGATAATATAACCTTGGGTTGCACCATGTAAATGTCTTCTTCGATAACTCCATCTGTACATCCATTTGATGTATTTCCAAATCTGCTGCAACAACAAACAATAATGAAAGTCAAATAGAAGAATGCTTGACTACTGGACTGAAGGTCTCAGTGTAATCGACATTGTATACCTGAGAAAATCCTCTGGCAACAAGTTGGGCTTTTCTTCTGTCGATGCTTCCGTCTGCTTTGTACTTGACTTTGAAAATCCATTTGCAATCAACTACGTTTCTGCTAGTAGGTAATTCGACAATCGTCCATGTTTGGTTCTTGATAAGAGATGAGTACTCTTTATCCATAGCTTCTTTCCAAAGATTGGAATGGGGCTGACTAAGTGCCTCTTTGATAGTCGTCGGCTCCTGAACAAGGTAGGCTGCAGAGTCATCGATATATCTATTAGGTGGTCTGCTAGTTCTTGATGATATTCTGGGTAATAGAGGAAGTTGATCATTTTCATCATGCTGTAGTTGCTGAACTGCGACATCATCATCTTTAGATTCGTTGTTGATATGTTGTTCGTCGAGAGTAGATGAGCTTGGACCTTCAATAGGAATAGTCGACTGAGGAACCTCGAAGTTCAATATGTCGAAGGAGTCAGACAAGTCGGCTACATGGGCTTTGCCTTTTCCCTTGAGGTCGATAAACTGATCTTTGATGAAGATGACATCTCGACTAGTGAATATCTTTGACTAGATATGATCGAACAACTTGTAAGCTTGATCTGAAGTAGTGTAGCTGATGAAAATACACTTGATACTCTAGAAGTTGAGCTTCTTCCTGAGATCATGAGGAATCTGCGCATAAGTTGTACATCCAAAAACTTTTAAATTTGAAAAAAAAGGTTTGGTACCTATCCAAATTTTGAATGATGTTTTGTTTGAGAGACCTTTAGTAAGACATCTGTTTTGAATATTGGTGGCTGTTGAAACAGCTTCACCCCAGAAGGACTTCGGAAGTGACGAATGTGATAACATGCACTTTGCCAATTCGAGTAAGGTTCTGTTCTTTCTCTCAGCGAGACCATTTGATTGAGGCGAATAAGAGGTAATGTATTGTTGCTCAATGCCATTGTTAAGGCAGTACTCCTTAAATTCGGTGGAGATGTATTCTCCTCCATTGTCGGACCTCAGTGCTTTGATTCTTTTGCCAGTTTGATTTTCTGCATGCTCTTTGAATTGTCTGAACTTGATGAAAGTTTTTGATTTTTGCTTAATGAAGTAAACAGTTGTTCTAGAAAATTCATCAATAAAAGTAATGAAATACTTTGCATCTAGCAATGATGGAGTTTGCATAGGTCCACATATATCTGAATGAAGAACATCTAACAAACCTTTTGTTGCATGTCTATGACTTGATCTAAAGGAAATCCTAGTCTGCTTTCCAAGGATGCAGCTATGGCAGATAGGGAGATCGACTTTGTCAAAAGGATAGTCAAGATCAAGTGCCAGGGATTGTCTGGACATGTTTGAAACAGATGCATAATTCAAGTGTCTTAAGCGATGATGCCATAGTACTGCTTTATTGACAAGAACAAAGATTTTCAAGACTAGACTAGAATCAAAATAACAATGTGCCAATCTATATAAGTATCCATGTCTCTTACCGAGTGCAAGGATCTTAATACTCCTATTGATAATTCTACATTGATCAGACTCAAACTCCACCTTCTGACCTAAATTTGTATTCTACGTACTGATAATAGATTTGTAAAGAGTTTAGGAACATACAAGACTTTTGACAATAGTTTGAATTGATCATGTTGGAACCTTAATCTTATAGTGCCTTCACCTTCGATAGTGTGAGTGCTATCATCACCAAGATGAACATACTTCTTTGTGCTATAAGGCGTATAGGAATGGAAAATCTCATGGTGATTGGTTATATGCTGAGTAGCTCCAGAATCCAAAAACTACAAGTCATCCAAAATTGTGTTTTTGTCTTTGACCATAAAATCTGCCTTCGTCCATTTCGACTTCCGAGATGCTGTAACTATATTTGCTTGTTGATCAAGTTGCTTGGCTACATTCTTCACTTTGAGAATTCGGCAATCTTGAATCTCATGGTTATTGCGCTTGCAATACCTCCAAACGTCTTCTTCTTTGACGAATGTGGATTTGATGATTGTTCTTGACTTTGAGTCGGTTTCTGATTCGATGCAGACTGCTTGGAGCTTTTCTACTTCTATCATTTCAAGCCCTTGTTGACATATAGAGCATGAGACGAATAGGTAGACAGAGTGTCATGACTTCTTCGATTATCTTCTTGCAGCAATATATTGATAACTCTGGTAAGAGTTAAATCTGAGTGTGTCATGATGATCATCACTCAGTTCTCATATGTAGAGGGCAGGCTTGAAAGCAATGTCATGATTGCATCTTGATCGTTTGTGACTGATCCAACAGCGACCATTTGTTGTAAGAGATTCTTAAACTGCTTAATATGATTATGAAGAGAATCATTATTTGACATCTTGAGTGTGAAGAATTTTCTTTGAAGATGTAACTTGGTAGTTACGTCTCTCATATTTTATAGTGAGATCAGGATGTCATAGACTTCTTTTGAAGTTTTAGCTTCAGCTATATGGCCAATTTGAGTATCTGAAATATTGAGGATAATAAGCGTGAAAGCTTTATCATCCTTCGATTTCCACTTTGAGTCGTCTGTGTCGTCTTCAAGCTTTACTTCGATTCATGTAACAACATCCCACAACTCGTTGATGACTAGCAAGGTCTTCATCTTAAATTTCCATAAATGATAATTGGATCCATTCAGTTTGTCTACGGTAAGACCGACTTTACTTTGAAAATCCATCTGGAACTTTTATCTGTTGATGAAGCGTCGCTAATAAGCAGTAAGCGCAATAGCAAACTCTAAATCAACTCTAAAGAACTGAGCTAGAATGCTCAAGAGTGTCCAAGCTTGAAAGCTTGAGAGAGATGCTAACTATGTTTCTTGATCGCTTGCTTGCTAGTTAAAATGTAGAAATATGAGCAGCTATTTATACTAAGCAAATTGGGTCTTCCCAAAATTTTACTTGCTAAACGGTTAGGGCAAGTCTGTAGTTTTTAAGACGAACAATAAACTATCTTTCAACTGACACGAAGTTTGTCGCCCGTGCGTGGGAAGGGTTTGGCCCCGATGCCCCCCCGCGGGCTTTCTCTCAACAAGTCCATTTGACTGAGGCGAACAGGAGGTAATAAATTGTTGCTCATTGTTTAGGCAATATTCCTTGAATTTGGTTGAGATGTACTAAGGAAAGAGAATACAATAGTAATAAATGGAAATATAACAACGAACTATCGGGCTCTATAGAATAATGCTTCTTCTAATGCATCTATGCCTATTAGAAATGAACAATGTTGTCGCGACTACTATCACGTTCATTCTTTTAGTAACTAACTTTGAAATTATTAGTACTAAGATTTCATAAACAAACATTTTTAGAGTGTGATTGACAGAGATATTGTAGTATTGAATCATTCGACAATTCTAATTTAAAATAAGAGATAATCATATCTAAGATAACTATAGAAAAGCATGCAACATTCTGACATAATACTGAATGCAATAAAAAGGTAGATTGATTTAGTAAGTAGCATGTACAAATCAGATAATGAAAGTACAAAACAATTGTAGATGAAGTTGTGTCCTCCAAACTATCTCTAAGTAACTAATAACTCTATCTGATGCACTTCCGCTGATAAGCCAAAAGTGTTGCTAGCAATATTCAAAGTAAAAAACTTTGCTATTAGACTCTGATCTTTGTCATAAGCCTCTCACTAATGATCAGCTATTTATACTAATGAGGAATGTCGTTTAGGCTTATCCAATTAAGGCAACTAATTAGGTTGTAGATCGTAATTAAAGCTTAGCCACAATGCGTTGTCATCCATTTAGTTAGGACTTCTTGGAAATTTACTTGCTAATCAATTAGGGCAAGTCATTATTTTCATAATAAACGGAAACAAAAACTGTCAGTTTTTTACTCCTTCGATAGTTCATCGTTGCCAAAGTCACATGTTGAGCAATTCTTGTGTATTTCTACAGATTGTGTAGAAACACAAATAAAACTGCAAAATAGGATAAATGAATGGATGTATATTAAAGATTGATCATTCGGATGAATCACTCTGCAATAGTAGAATAATGCAATGTTAAGTTGAGTGTACAAATAAGCGGGCATGAAAGTACATTATTCTTTTCAAGCAAAATTATTTGAATATGTAAATAAAATAAGGGCTATCTTTAAAATATTTAGATTGGACAGAGAATGAGCTTCATATTGATTGGTATCATGAAAATGTTAAAAAAATATCAATCGACATCTTTTGGTTTGGTATTCTTATTAATTCGGCATCACCACTAAGTCAACATTTTAGGTTGATTGTCAAAGTCAAGATTTTCACCAACCAAAACTTTTGGTATTTTTTGAAGTATTTCGTTCAGCATTTTTCATCTATGCTGAACTTCATGTATTTATGTAGAAAATTTCTAATTGTGTCAAACTCCATGTATTTTAGTACAACAAATCCTAATTGTCCCAAACTCTTTGTATTTTTGTAGGTCCCTTGTTTGTAGTAGTTTCCGAAAAAAATATCAAGTCAAGGATGCTATCGCAAATACTTGAAGTAAAGTAACTGGTAATAGACAAAGGGCAATTAGATCAATTGGAGTTTGAAGCAGAATTAAAATTTCAACACACATGACATGTGTCAATGTACACATGATTTTAAAAATTTGTTAATTATTCCACAACAAATATACAAAAACACAGTTGATTGGCTCTTATCTTGATGTGCAATCCTATGAGAGAACTCAAATGACAATTGTTTGCAATTTGAAAATATCATTCCCATGCTTAATCCACCATGTGATGAGTTAGAAATGTCTTTGTCATCATCATGCAATGAGAATTGGTTGATGGGAGTTATGCCTTCTATAGCCTTGATCTAAATTTTGAAGCATGCGAGTTTTAAACAAATAAATATATATGTTGTAGCTTATAAGCATTGAGAATGCAATTAGTAGAACCCTAGGGCTACATATGGATATTTGTATTGGTTTCTAGGTCTTGTGTCTCAAGATTATGATAGAAATCCTATATATAGGCAATAAACCTCATCTCTAAGCTGAACATGAAGGAACTTATGAGTAATCTTCCATAGAGGGTGTAAAAAGCAAGCCATGGTAAAAACAATTTACAACTTGGCATAAAATTGTAGTGATGATGAAAAGCAGCAAGTTTCCAAGTTGAAAGTTGAAAGCTCAACATACTTCTATGCATTGGTGGTATTCTAGTGATCAATACCCTCTCTAATCTTGTTCATGAAGTACTACTAGAAGCCCATATTAGTGGAGCCCTCCATATTAAATAAGGCTTAGGACAAGGTACATAGGCCGCAACCTTATGACAATGGATCATACATCATCTGAAAATTGGGCCCCTGATATTGTTTGCTCAAATTTCTTGAATTTGGGCTCTCGTGATGGCTCCCAATATGTCCAAAGGTAAAAAATTAACATCTACCTCAAGGTGCCCTAGGACAATACATAGTGCATCATCCCAAAATTGCATCTACTCAAATTTCTTGGATTTGGGCTCTATTAATGGTCCCCACGATATCCAATGCTTAGAACCTGATTCATTGTTAGTAATTATTTGTACATTGTATATTGCACATTGCACAATATTGTCACAAGTTGCTCAAAAATCAATGATAAATCTGAAACTTGGAAGGTCTTTAGACATGAAATGAACTAAATCTTGCATTCCAATTATGTATTATTAGGAATATAATCTAGTCTATAAATAAAAGTTTGTAATTCGTCATTTGTGAATATTGTGAAAATATGCAAATAGCAACTTAGGCCACTACTAGAAGCCAAACTTGTCCATACGTAGAAAATGTCCCTAGCTAGTAGTTGTGTGATAGATGTGGCTCCCTACTAATAAACGATACTCAATGGCACCAAAGGAATCACATTTTGAAAGTTTTGCACCAACTTCAATAGGTGTAGATGATACCTTACTATCTTTCGTGTGGAATCTCTTGAGTAGTTCAACAACATACTTCATTTTGGTAAGTGCAATTACTTTGCCAAACATCCACACCCAAGCATTAATGCATTATGTCCAAATCTATCATGTCAAATTCCCTGCAAAGATTTGAGTTGACTTTCTTCACCAAATTGTCATCACTAGCCATCTCTAACAAGTGTGTATAGGTTGCAATCTGATGAAGTATGCACAAAATCCTAGCTTATGAAGTACTCATCAATGCATCCATCCCATGCACGAGGAGTCTACTTCAAGCCATACAAAGTTTTATGCAACTTACATACCTTGGCCTCCTCTTACTAGATCACAAAGCCATCAGGTTGTGTTATCTATATTTTCCCATCTAGAGTGCCATTGAGAAATGTAGATTTATTATCCACCTGATGGAATTTCCACCCAAATTTAGCTGCTAGGGCAAACAAGAGTCTCAAAGTAGTCCACTTTGCAACTGGTGTATGTCTCCTCATAATCTATCATTTTACTTTGAGCATAACCTTTGACAGCTATTTTTGTTTTTGTTAGATTCATCTGCATGATATTTGATCATATACACCCACTTATTACCAATGGGCTTCTTACCTACAAGAAGATCTACAATAGCATAACTTTTTAACCATAGCTTCGATTGAGACAAAAAATGTACCGTTGGAAAGCGCTCGACAAGAGTTTCCAATGACACCCTGGATGACCTACTTTCGAGTTATCATTCAAAAGTTATGGCCGGTCAAATTTCAGACCCAAAAAAAAAAAATGAGAGGATACTCTATCCGCGCACAAGAGAGATATGTGGACTTCTTTTTTTTTTTTTGGGTTTGAAATTTTGACAAGCCATAACTTTTGAACGGAAGCTCAAAAGTAGGTCATCTAGGACACCGTTGGAAAGCTCTTGTTGATCGCTTTCCAACAATAAAATTTTCGTCTCAATCGAAGCTACAGTTAAAAAGTTATGATATTTTAAATGATAATTGCATATTATACTATGAATAACATGTCATGCTTGCGGCCTACCCCCGACGCCGAATTATAGCATTATTAAGAAAACTTTTTTGTTTTTCAATTCTAATGAGCTATGTTACGTAGATTTCAAATTTGAGTGTTTTGATTGGTCCATGTGTAAGCAAAATTTGAGAAAAAAAATATAAAAAGTATCTTTACAAAGGGTCTTTCTTGGATTTAGAACTCCTCTAATGACCCCACTACATAGGGCAAATGAGTGGTCATATCTTGCGTGACCTACCTCATAGCCCGGTAGAAAGCTGCTTTCGGGATCAGAAGCTTACTGCTCCTTTGTAGAGATCTAATGTCTCTCAACCATGGCTCGGTCTTTCGCGTCTTTGCGGACGAATGGGCTCATACGGGCTGGCGCGACGAAGCTAGTCAACCTAGCAGTTTGCTTCGTCCGAGCCATTGAGCCATGGCAAGTAACATGCCTGCCCTTTACCTTCTGGATATTTCACACAATCAATTGTCTGGCAACATTCCACAACAAATACTACAACTGTTAAAGTTAGAGAAATTCAATGTTTTCTACAACACGCTATCTGGAGCCATTCCTCGGGGGCCCAACGTGAAGAATTTCAATGCATCCTTGTATGTGGGAAACATAGGACTTTGTTGCCCTCCTCTTACAAATCCATGCCCACCAGGCTGTGCAAAAAGTACAAAATGACCAAGAGTGGATCCTAATCTGATCCTCAAGAGGGATTGGTTGTCAGATTACTTGATCTATCAATCTACTTGAGATTAAGATCAATCTAGATCAATTCTAGAACAATCATTAATTGAAGGTAGGTGTACTTTCTGGTTTCACATGTGTGAAACATTGTCTGAGTACGGACTCCAACCTGAAAATCAAGTACACATTGATAGAATCTCAAAACAATCAAAACAAATGTAGACAAATGGAGAGAATCACTCAAAATGGCTTCCAAAACCAAGATTGGTGTCTCACATTGATTATGGCCAAATAAGCCTCTATATATACACTTTTGGAGCTTGAGGTATTGATCATGCATCAGATCTCACATGTGTGAGGATGCCTTGTCACCATCATGCAATTTGGCACTTGGATCAAAACTTTCCATTTTGGGCATTTTTGGTCTATTTTCCTACTATATGGAGATCTTCATGGAAATCTTCTAGAAGCAAAAACTCGCCTACTTCAGCTATTTCCACACGTGTGAGATGTCCTCTACACATGGGATGTGACACCTACTCAAAATATTTGGCTCATGCAATCATTAGATTGGTGTCATGTGTCATATCTCTAGAAAACTAGTTTTTGGCCATTTTAGCCACTAGAACTTGAATTAAATCATATGTACAACATATATGATTATGGTACATGAAAAGTACACTAGTTTCACATGTGGGAACAGGCTCCACACATGTATGTCTATCCTATATAAGGATTTTTGGCCTCTACCAAGCCTATTTTTGCATTTTTCACACTCCTCAAAAATCTAGCTTGGTAAATCTAGCATAGATCTATCTATAACTCCAAGAGCCAATCTTAATTTTATAAATGGATTTTTAGGCAATGCCTTGTTGAGTATATCAGCAATGCAATCTGATGATGAAACATGAATAAGCTTGCTCTCCTTTGCTTGCATTTTCTCTCTCACAAAATGATGTGCAATCTCAATGTGCTTTGTTCGAGCATGGAAGGAAGACTGGACTGTTTGCAAGTTGTTGAGCTGCTTGATTATCACAATATATGCATGGAATGTCTTCATCCTTGATCACATGTAGCTCCTCCAAAAGCCTTTTATGCCAAAGAACCTCCTTTGTTGTTGTTGTCATAGCTTTATATTCGGACTCTGTTGATGAAAGAGAGATGGTATCTTGCTTTTTGGAAAGCCAAGATATAGTTCCTCCACATAAGAATGTAGCAAATGCACTTATGGATCTTCTATCCATCTTGTCACCTATAAAACTTGAGTCTAAATATGCTCTCAAACAAATATTAGTCTTTTCATAAACTATGCCAAAGTCTTTTGTAGCCGAGATGTACCTTAACACCCTTTTTGCTCCTTTCCAATGACATATTAATGAACTTTGCATGTATTGACTCAACTTGCCAACACAAAAACTAAGATTTGGTCTAGTGATGGTTAAGTATATCAAGGAACCAATAAGCATTCTATAGGTAGTGATGTCCTCAAAGGATGCTTCATCGCTTTCCTTAGAAACTTTTACACTTAGTTCCATAGGAGTTTCAACTCCTTTACAATCAATCATGCCAAATCTTGCTAAGATTGATCTAGCATACTTAGATTGACATATGAAGGTAAAATCATTACTTCTAGTGACTTCTATTCCAAGTATAACTTTAAGAAGTCCTAGATCTACCATCTTAAACTCACTAGACAAGGAAACTTTTACATTGATGCCATCTAGATCATTTCCTATGAGTATAATGTCATCAACATATAAAACTAAGATATTGATCTTTCCATCATTACATTTGTAGTACAATGATGGTTTATAAGAACTTACAACAAATCCAATGGAAATGAGATAGGAATGCAACCTAGAGTACCATGCTCTTGGTGCTTGCTTGAGTCCATAAAGACTCTTCTTCAAGAGACACACCTTGTCTTCTTCTCCATCTTTGATGAAGCCCTCGGGTTGGCACATGTAGATTTCCTCTTCCAAGAATCCATTCAAGAAAGCATTTGTCACATTAAACTGGAAGAGCTCCCATTTGAAAGAAGTTGCAAGACATATGATTAATCTAATGGTCACATGCTTTGCAACAGGTGCAAAGGTTTCATCATAATCTATGCCTTTGACTTGCAGAAAACCTTTTGCTACAAGTCTAGCTTTGTACTTATGAATGGAACCATCTTGATTATATTTCAATCTATATATCCATTTACAAGTAAGAGCCTTCTTTTCATAAGATAAATCAACAAGTTTCCAAGTTTGATTTTCCATTAATGCATCAAACTCTACTTGCATAGCTTTACTCCAATATTGAGACTTAGTTGCTTCCTCAAAACTAGTTTGTTCTTCAAGCATAGTAGTCAAGAAAGTATAAGAGTTGAGTAGTTGAGAATCTTCCCTTTGCTCCCCTTTGTCACTATAAGTGAGCCTTGATGGCTCAATCTTTGTCCTTGTTGATCTTCTTGGCACCTTTGGACTTGGAGTAGGTTTCACTTGGTCTTCATCTTCATGAAGCTCCTCCTCAGCCATAGCATGATCTTTGACAAGTTGAGTGTTGTTGGAAGTCACCTTTCCTTTGGCTTGGAGAGATTCATCAAAAAGTACATCTCTACTAGCAACAAATTTTTTTTGTGAAAGTACTGTACTTTAGGACCATAAATGGATCTACAAAAGATCCACAAGAGTGATTGGATGCTTGCTTAACAATCTATCAAAAAACTAGACACAAAAAAGTTGATCTAGATTCGCAGTTTGACAAACAACAAGCATTAGCAATCAAAAGCATTGATCAACATTGAAATCCAAGCCCAAACGTGTGTAATACAGGCTTTAGTACGGCCTTCAACCTGAGAAACAAGTAGAAATTGATTTGGTTTCATTTGGATCACAAAAACTCAATGTACATAGTGAACTAGCTTGAGATTGCCAATGAGCTCCAAAAATTTTCTATCTTCTCACTATGGAGAGAGGGAATACATAGCCAATTCGACTTCCTTCTTGAAGTTAGGTGAATTCCAGCATGTAATAAGGAAGTTAACTCACTCTCCTTGACCTAAAATGAAGCCCTAGTCTATTTCCTAGAGTTATGCTTGGTAGGTAGCTAGTTGGTCAAATTTTCACCTTAAACTTAGGTGTAGGTCCTATAAAGTAGGGATGACCACCAAATAGACATGACCAACTCTCTTGACTTGACCTAACCTACATTAGGATGGGTTTCCCATGTGGCATCATGGCCTCACATGTGTGGGACCCACTTGTGTACACAATTTACACTATTCTACATGGTTTTTGATCAAGCTAGATTTGCCAATTTTTGGCAATTCTTCACACTCCTCCTCAAATTTAACTTGATCTATTTACAACTCTCTTGATAGATCAATGAAAGCTTTTAGAAGTGTCTAAAAAATCCAGCTACAAAGAAGGAAATTTTGAGACTCCAATAGATAATGATGTCCATGAAGGATCTTTCACCACCACTTAGAGGATCCCTTACAAGATGTTCCATAAATGTGTCTATATACATGTAGCACACTTCAAAACTAAACATCATGCAAAGCCATGGATTCCAAGGCATTTTGTGCACTTGAAGATACATCAATTAAAATATTAAGTGCATAAATAATGTTGCCAAAGACAACTTGTCTTGCTTGATCCATATGATTGAGCCTAGATGGCTCCATCTTGATACTCAAGGTTCTTCTTGGAGTCCTCGGGTCTTGAGCTTGCTCCTCCACTTGACTTGACTCCAAACCATCAATGAATTGAATAAGGTGTTGATCCAAAGGTGCTTCTTCAAGTTTACAAATCTTCCACTCTTGAAAGATCACATTTCCACCATTGACAAATTCTTTGGTTGAAAACAAGTAGATTCTACAATCTCTACTTGAAGAGCAAAACACTACCATTATTCTTATCATTGAAATAGGATCATCTTTGGTCCTTACATTGGAATGATCATGCACAGAGCATGTGGATCTAAAGTGGTTATGTTTTATGGTACTTTATAGTAATGTATTTTACTTTTTAGTTATATTTTATCTTGTTGCATTATGAATAAAGGCTTTTAAAGGTTTTAGTCTTGCTTTTTCAAGAGGAACTAAATGCAATTTTGTATCTCTCTCTCTATGCATCCTCTTGGTGGTGTAAATCTTGCTTTGTCAAGAAGAACTAAATACAATCTTGTATCTCTCTCTATGCATCCTGGTGGTGTAATTCTGACTATTCCTTGGTTGGGATAGTGTTGAAATCTTTATCTTTTATCTGACTCATAAGCTAACAAAGGTCTGTTTTTATGGTTTAATCCACAGGATGGTTTCAAGAAGCTGCCTCTTTGGGTTATGGGGTGCCCCTTCCTCCACCTAACCATTTTGTTTAGGCTATTATTTGTTGTATGAAAAAGGTCGTTGAGATGCATAAATTTATCATTAACACTAATAGGGCTACGTGTTCTTCTACTGGTGGACCTGAGGATAAGATCCTTTTCCTGATTGATTTGCTTGAGACTATTGACTGGGTAAAGATTTATCTTGAGTTTATTAAGAAGAAAGAATCGTTGAACCTATTGGAAAATCTTTATAGTCATCTTAATGATTTTGTTGAAAAGTTCGAAGAAGAGGAAAAGTTCTGTAACTCGCACATGAGAAAAGTGTTCATGTGCCTGAAAAATGAAAATGGTATTTCTCCTGTTGTTACTACCCCTTCATCTTCTAATGCTCCTTTATCTCCACACCCTCTAGTCTTTACTGATGACCTTGATGAGGATAGTGCCGAGTCAACTCCAGATCTTCTCTCAAGACATTTGCGATATTCACGACCTTTTTTCTTATGATTGCCGCCAATCTAACAGTTGCCAAGTTCTCTTTTTTCCTGCTAGAGTCATCGAGTTCAAATCCATTCTCACATCTTACAAACCCTGAAGTCTTTCTTCTATTAATTTCCTTGCACCTATCCCTATCGACCTTCGGATCCTGATGACTCATTTGATAGAAAAAGAAATACAAGTCTTCAAATTGGCCACACTGCATAAGAATCCTTCACTTGAGACCCCCATTTCTTTTGACACCATTATTCGCATAAACAAATTCGAACCCTCTTGCTGCCCCTCTGAGCAAATCTGGGCCAGAACCAATGGACACTTTGAGACTGACTTCAATAGAATGAACCTACACCAAGCCAGAATCTAGAACTGGAAAAGACCTTTCTTCAAGTGTAGATGCAGTGAAAAATGCAAAAATAGCTCTTCCATTATTTGTTTTGACCTTTCCTGGTGCTTCCCTCCAAAACCAGATGAATGCATTCTTCATGTGGCTAAATAAACCCACTAGGGATGTAGTAAAATCACATATTACTTTTCTCTTTATCTACCAATATATGATTAATGCTTCCATCGAACTTGCTAGAGACTCTTTTGCCAAACTTCTTGCACCCTTGAGAGATGCCAAAAATATCCGAAAAATAGAACACCTTCTTAAATGACCTAGTTTCTCTACCCTCCAAGATAGGTACTTCCAAAACGTGAACAAAAGAACTAGCTCTTTCAATCTTAACAATCCAAACTCAGTCATTTCTATATCAGGAACGGAAAAAAAAAAAAAAAAAAAAAAAAAGCAATTCTTAGATTTCAGAGAAAAGGAATGACAAAGTAGTGGCAACAAGGGTGACTTACCAGTCAAGAAATTGAATTTTTACAGATCCTAATCAATGTGAAAGGACAAAGAAGAGATAGTTAGAAGGCAAATCAGTATTTCAGTGACCAAACGTCTCCAATTTTCCACCAATAGTGATACATGGAGACTCCATCTCTTCGACCTTTTACTAAGAAAATCATGGAGTGGTCAATAGGATCCGTAGGTAGGTTTTCTTTCATTGTTCACCTCCCTTGAGAAGACCACCCTCTTGTGGAGAAGATTTAGAGCCAAGGATGCCTAGATAAGAACGAATAAATGAAACCGAGAAAAAAGAGAGATATAGCATCAGACATGAACACTACACCAATCTAGGCTATTCCATGAGTAGACCTAAAGCTAAGACTGACAACCTTAGCAAGCTTAGATCCCCACTCCTATTTCATTGCTTAGCCCTCTCCCTATTGGATCGAAGCCCGATACTACATAACAAAATCCCTTCTTTGCCCTCTAGATTCGACCGATTGGGGAGGCAGGGAAAGGGTCCAACAGTATCAGAAATTTCTTCCCATTTCGTAAAGGGTAAGGGTCCTCATTCAAATTGAGGTATCTCAAGGTATCCATTTAATACTGTGCATTATTAGCTAGCTTTAGGACAATGAGAGTGGATGGGACAAGTGTAAAGCCTAAACGATTGGCTAATTTCAAATTGAGGATATTATTGACAGATACTACATCTACTGTAGCTCCAGAGACTACTAATCCATCAATTGTAACACCCACTTTGTGACAATGTTGATTCACCACACTAGTGTCTAAGGCTCCTATCATGGGTGGCTCTATATACGAGGTCACAGGGGAACAATCGGTTGTTTAACTTCCTCTAGGTGATATATGCACTAATTGTCACAGTTTGACTTCCATGCTCAAGCTAGCTAGATTTTCTTGTAGGTCTTGCAGTCCTATAGTCCTTTTCAGATTGATTTGTTGCCTAGGTCGTCGTCTCTTAGGATTGAATTTCACAACCTTCGAGGCTAACCAACTATTGGAAGCTCTAGTCTCAAGTAATTTTTGGCTTGACTTCTCCAACTCAAGTACTTGTGTCATGTCTTGTCCCTCTAGGCCATGTCCTTCCTCTTGAGGAGCAACAAGTGCAATTGATGCTGGTTTTGATATGGTAGCCATCTTACTGGTATCTAACCGTTCTTCAATTGTCCTAGGGTTTTCCATTGATATCGTGTCAGGTCTTTGAGTATGTATTTCACTATTTGTTACTACCATTACTCATCCCTTTGATTCCTCAGGTGGGAGAGTTTGTAGTTCAATAAAATTAATTTGAGGCTGACTATCCTCAATTTTTGTCTTGCCTTTCTCTAATGGTGTGTATTTACGATCTCTCCATAAGAACTGCTCTACTCCATAATGTCCAACCTGATCATAAGTCGATGATTGATTGGCCCAGAGATTCTACTCCCTTGATTTAGTGCTTCGTGTCTACTCCAACATTTATCTTCCAAGTGTCCACTACGCTTGCAGTTGCCATAAACAATATTGGGACAATTTTTATTAAGGTGATTCCCTTGGCAATGTTGGTAGATCAAGGGTGGTGGCATGTTGTTGTTATGCAGTTGTCTTTTGAGGTTCTGTTGGCACTTCAAAAGTTCACATCTGATGCTAAGGTAGAAATAACATGCATGTAGCTTTTCACCATAGGTTTTATGTTGTCTATCCCTGAGTTAGAGTCTGTACTATCATATCCCCTTTCTACTGGTGGGGCTCTTATGTTATGGTCAGGTATGGTTGGTGGTTGATCATTGTGTTCTAACTGGCATTAGGGAGGCTCTTGCTTGCTCTGGGTTACCCGATGAGGATCCACTAGTGGTGGGGGCATTTGTGTTTATGGGTTATAGCCATTAAGCCTTGCAAGTGGATTTGTTTCTCACACATCAGTCCTAAGATTCATGTTGCTCACGGTCTGAAATATGTTTGAAGCTTGGGTTATCACTAGTTGTGCATCTTCCATTGCAATGGCTTTTGCTACAACCTCTTCTAGCGACTGGGTATTACTTTGACGCATAGCCAATTGCAATTCTCATTTTAATCCTCTCACAAAAAGAATGACAATAATAATTGTTGGGGTAGTTGTATCGCCTCAAGTACTTGTTAAGACAAAGTTGTTATTCATCTAAGATATTGTCACACACTTTCTCCCTCTCCCTGTTGAAGAGAGGTTAAAGTAACTATAATCCCATCAATGGTTCTGTGTGGGGCAAACTTAGTTAGAAATAACATGTGGAACATAGTAATGTTGTTGATAGATTCGGACCTATGGTACTGCTGTAGGAATGACTCTCATTCACTAAAACTCCATCAAGGTATTCATGACAATCACATCATGTTTATAATAAAATCACAATCATAACTAGGTTGAACATGATTATAACGCAATACCATAACAACATCCAATTGTTCTTTTAGTGTAATGTCCTTTCAAAATGTAGAATCAGCGCCTACACCATGCTAACCACTTGTCATGTCATATTGTCTATAGCCAGAGGACAAAGGCAACTTTTACGCACCCAACCAAAGGAATAACAAAATATGAATGATCAATGACTAAGTCTCTTACAACCATATCTTGTAAATCACTTGGATGACACACTAGGATTGACATACAGATAACACTGATAGCTATTAAAACTGATCGGATTCTCATAGATCCAGATTGCTTTCCCTACATCCATCAAGATCCAGTAACCCTAGACCTCCCTGATGAATGAATCCGAGATCAGAATGATCAGTAGCAAGAAGAGTTGGAAATCAAGCACCAAACCTCCCCAAAGTTGTAGCCGAAAAGATTGAAGTAGGAGTAGGATCAGCAACAATGGACCGAATGGATCAATTCGTACCTATTGTACACTTCCATGTCTCAAAATACCAAAATACGATGGATCGATAGATTCTACCAGGTTTCTCTTGACCATACGAACAAGCGTGTGAAATCTACGATGAAATCACACAATCTGTTGATGGATTGAATTACAAAACTCCACAAATAGCAAATGGAACAATTGACAATCCAATTCGATCAAAAACTGAAGACTTTCCAAAGTATTGTAGCATCATCTTCCAATGCGCCTGATCAAAATCAGTTATAGTACCCATGCTTGATCGAAATCAGCTCTAGTATCCACGACGAGAAAATGTATGGTGTCCAGTATGTACACCAGACATAATGCCAACGGTTAATCTTCACCTTGTACGTGGTACCTTGGTACACAAAGTGGAAACGAGCCTTGTCCTCGTCCCAGGTGGTGTAAGCGTGAAGGGCAAGGCCCATGTTAATCTTAGAATTGAAAAGCGCCGGGTAAAAACCCATTGCTTCTAGAAGTGGGCCGGCTGTCTGCAGCCATGGTTGGATCAGAACGTCAGAGGATAAAGGCCAGATCTATGTGGCCTCAGGAATTTCACGTATGATCACCTGTTTGCTGCCAGAGTCTTCAAAGGATGAGGAGGCCATGTTAGCAATGAAGATTAGAGGTCAAAAAAATAAGAAAAACGGTGAAGAATGGAAAAAGATGTGAAAACGGTAGAAAACTGAGAATAACGAGTGTTGGATGACAAGGAGTGTAGTTCAGAACGCAGATCGGTGTTCAATATAATTAGATGACAGCTGGTAGGAAGTTTGGTTGCAAACGGAGAACTTGGTAATTTCAAAGTAAATTTCGGCAGAGCTTCGCTAGCAAAGGTGACAAATGACTCGAATTCAGCCCTTATATAGCGGAATTTAGAGTGCGTATTAGGTGAAATCCACTTTCCCTTGCTCAGTTCCACGCAAATTTTGGCAGGCACCTTCTTCACAAAATTCTAAGACCTCAGGAAAGTCTGTGAGAGTTTAGAAGGTGATTTGACTGTGAAGGTTCTGCGAGGGTTCAGGCTGTCTGCGAGGGTTCAACTCTCGCAGGAAGTGATCTCTCGCACAACTTGTTCCTATGATTGTATTTTCAAGATCAAACCATGTAGGCAGGCTAATTTCACTATTCTAATTTCATTTAGGCACCTTGCGAGGGTTGGTAAGATGATCTTGATGCTCTGCGAGGGTTCTAAAAATTCAGCTTCTAGGAACTCTTGCATACACTAAAAAATGATGATTCCTCCATCAGGAACTCTCGTGAAGATTTTCATGGATGCATCTAGGTCAGATTTGGTGGCTGTTTAATTTTCAAGAGCTATCTCCTAGGTAATCTCAAAAAATCATGAAAAAAGTGCTCTTTCAGAGTGTTTTTTGACGAGATCTCGAGATTTTCTGATTTTTAAGTTTTGTAAACTGGTAATCAGCTTCATCCAGGCTTGATATGACTGTTGGTGGTTCTCTAAAAGTTCTGATGGATTTTTGGTAGTAGATTCATCAGTCAATCTGATGATCTACTTTCTTTTTTATCCTATCTGGATCTGGATCCTCCTTGGATTCTGATGGATTTTTCAGATCTTGCCAGATCTGGCTGAATCTTAATGGATCTAGCTTGATTTGGCTTGATCTCCTTAGATCTAGCGATGATGGCTTAGCAGATTAGCTTTTTGTAACATGCCACCCCCAATCTGGATTTGTCTTATTGTGGTGCCCAATACTTGTGTTACCGGCTACCGTTGATGGGTGTGTCGAATGGCGTCCCATCTAGCTTTTCTAAGTTCATGGCTCCATGATTAAGAATTTCCTTGATCCTATAAGGACCTTCGCCAGTGAGTTTTAACTTTCCCTTGGTCGTCTTGGTTTTATACATCAGGACCAGATCTCATGAACGAAGATCCTTCTTTTGTAATCTGCTATCATGCCAAGCTTTGCATCTTTCCTTTTCAGATGCCAGTGCATGCACAGCTAATAAGCGTGTTTCACAGAGTTTATGCAAAGCTTCATGGCATAGCTGTAGAGATTTGGACTCATTAAGCCGTTGTGCGGTGACAATCCTTAATGAAGGAACTAAAAACTCTACTGGTATCACAGCCTCCTGACCATATACCAATTGGAAGGGTGTTTGATCAGTGCTTCCTTTATATGTTGTCCTGAATGCCCACAATACAGCATGCAACTTGTGTTCCCAATCTGATATGCTAGTTTCAACTATTTTCGTGAGCACGCTACACAGGATCTTATTAGATGATTCTGCTTGCCCATTACCACGAGGATAATAAGGCGTACTGGTTCTGTGGATCACGGAGAATTCCTCCAACAGGACCTTGATGGTCTCGTTATAAAATGGTTTCCACGATTATTGACTAGCTCCATCAGGCATCCGAAGCGCACAATGATATTTTCATAAAGGAACTTGGCAGTGGTCCTAGCATCAACTACTCTTACTGCCTTGGCTTCGACCCATTTGGTGAGGTAGTCTGTGGCTACGATTATGTATCGAGCCTGGGAACTCCTTGTTGCAGGGTGAATTGGACCAATATAATCCAATCTCCATTTTTTGAACGGTGCTTGGGCTAAGACTGGGTGCAGTAGATCATAGTTCAATCTCGTTGGTCTCCTTGCCCTTTGGCACACATCGAGTATTCCTCCATATCTTTATGAATCGTTGGCCACCAACATCCTGATTGCAGGATCTTGCGAACTGTAATGTCAGATGCAAAATGGCACCCACCCATGCCTTCATGTGAAAGCGAAATGATTTGGGTGGTCTCATGAGGAAGAATACACGGCCGAAGAATTCCATCAAGACCTCTTCGGTACAATTGGCCGGAAATCAGCTGATAAGGTCTAGCCTTCAAGATCAATTTTCGTTGTTTCGCCTTTGGTAGTGATTTGTCTGGTTGGCCCCACATTAGATATTCAACAATGTCGGCAGCCCATTCTGGTACTGTGTCCACGTAAAATAAGGTAGCATCTGCCAACTCATCGTCAGGTTGGGTTGCAATCTCCTTTCTCTTGATTCGTGACACATGATTAAAAAATGAATTGTAAACAAGTAATCAACCTTAAATATATACAGAATTAATAATTATAATGACAAGAAAAAAACACATAACATACAAAAAAGTCAAGGGCTACGGGCCAAGAGCTAAGGGCCAAGGACTTAGGCTAAGGGTTAAGTGGTAAGAACCACGGACCAAGGGCTAAGGCTTAAGGACCAAGTGCCAAGGCTTAAGGGCCAAGTGCTAAGACTAAGGGCCTAGGGGCAAGTGCCAAGGGCAAGGGCCAAGGGCTAAAAGTTAAGGGCGAAGTGCTAAGGCTAAGGGCCGAGGGTTAAGGGCCTAGGGTTAAGGGCAAAACAAACAAAAGCTGTCATATTGTATTGGCAATTGATTGTCGTTGTTGGTAATAAGTTTATGTATGTTTTGAATGATGTGATTTGCTCATATTGGATTTTAAAAATTGGATTGTTTTTGTAGTGTTCTTTCCAAATTGTAGCATCACAATATTTCTCTTAAACTTAGCAAAAAGCATTGCACAACATTTGTTCAATGTTGTTTGATGGAATATGATGATTCAATAGAAATGAAAAGACATTGAAAATTCATATTAATCACTTTTTAACATTCATAATTTGTATTTACAAAAGTCCACTGTATTAATCACGATTACGTTGTAGAGTATACTAGTATTTAAGAATATTCACGATCAATATTCACAACACGTATTCAAAATATTCCTGTATCTCATAATATACGTTTCTCAATATTCACAATTTCACATTAGTATTCACAATTTGTATTCTCACACAATCAGTATTCATAATATTCACGATCACTATTCACAGCATTTATGATGAAAATCTCAGAATCTCAGTTTCTCAAAATCTCAATTTCTCAAAATCTCAGTTTCTCAGAATCTCAGAATCTTAGAATCTCAGTTTCTCAGTTTCTCAAAATCTCAGTTTCTCAGTTTCTCAATTTCACAATTTCAACGGTCACAAACCATCAATAAAATAGTCTTCAGGACGCATCTCTGAAAATTCAACCATTTCTTCATCCAATATGAAAGACATTGTCTATATGTCCTGCAAAACAAAACACAATTGCAAAATTATAATTTGATAGAGATCAGTTCTTATTTGTGAAAGCCTATTGATGAATTATATCTGTCACAAAAGGCGTAATAACTACAATTTCATAGCTCAAAAAAAAAAAAAAACGCAATATATGAGCTTTGACCATATTTGATACTATTTGCTAATGGCACAATGAAGCTACTAGGATAATATAAAAGATAAAGTTCAACTTACTGAAACCTTTTCAATGTGAATTTTAAATTGCAAAGTTGGCCTTTTTTTTGTTATTCAATCTTTTTGTCTATCTCGAACGCAAAATTTGTGGAATGCAAAATCTGCATACAAACAATTTCTAAAATCATAGGTCCTTCTAGGTTTTCGAGTTTCAGACTTTACCTTATACCCTTATACAAAATCTTAATACAAGAAATAAACTCTCTTACGTATATATATATATATTAAATTTACTATAAGTAATAACCATTTTAAAGTTCTTTGAAAGGAGAAAATTCCACTTTATCATCTAGAAAATAAAAATAAATAAAATCCATGTCATCAATTTTTAATGATGATGTGGAACTTTCCATGGATGTATATTCGGGTCTTTTGATGGATGTCGCACCACACCATTACATGTCGTCTAACGTCTCTCTCACGCGTCTCTCTCTCTCTCGCGCGCTAGCTCCCCCTCGCCACTCTCTCTCTCTCTCTCTCTCTCTCTCTCTCTCTCTCTCTCTCTCTCTCTCTCTCTCTCTCTCTCTCTCATGCTTCTCTCGCTAGCTCTCCCTCACCCACTCTATATCTCTCTCGAGTGTCTCTTGCTAGCTCTCCCTCGCCCCGCTCTCTCTCTTGCGCGCTTTCTCACTCTCTCTCCCTCTCCCACACTCTCTCTGTAGCACTCTCTCTCTCTCTCTCTCTCTCTCTCTCTCTCTCTCTCTCTCTCTCTCTCTCTCTCTCTCTCTCTCTCTCTCTCTCTTGTAGAGCACGAAGAACATTCACATCTACGAGTTAGAATGCATCAAAAACAAAAAGTTTACATTGGACAAACAACATCGTTGACAAAAAAATATCACCAACACTATGAAAACCTTCCTTAAAAAATGTTGGTTGATGAATCTGTATATGTTTTTTTTAAAAAACAATTATTATATCTACAATTTGTACTACTTATGACAAAAGATTGCAAATAATTTAGAATCATTGTATATAAATCTATTTGCTTCATGTGCCTCAAAAAGGTTACAACATATCAAAAAGCAACCCAAGCAGTTCCAAAAGAAATTGCCACTTGAAAAGACGTCAATACATATAAATATAATAAAGTTGATTGCCAACTATAGACTGTTAAAATATATTTTCATATAACATTACATAATTTCCAAATAAAATTAATAGATTCACCAACACACGAAACATTGTAATGATGTCAATCACACATTTGACCAAATTTTCTTGCTCTTAAAAAATGGTAAATTTTTTGGTCTTTTAATTATAGTCTTCTCAAGTTTCAAATCATATATATATGTGATTTATAAATATATAAAGTATATACTTTCCTCTGAAGAGAGAGGAAGCAAGAGCCCACCCGTCGCAGCGGGTAGACTCCCTCCTCCCCCTCCCTCTTTCAAAATTATATATATATATATATATATATATATATATATTTTTGAAAGAGGGAGGGAGAGTAAGGAGCCCACCCGCCGCGGCAGGTGGGCTCCCTCCTGCCCCTCACTCTTTTTAAAAAAACGGTACATGAATCCAATTTTTGGAAGACTCAGAGTTTCCATTTTGTCAATATTGTTTGTTGGTTACTTGAATGGCTAAAGTGCCACTTGTACATACACACCTAAGGTAGGTTACCACGAGTCAAGATGAGTGGTTGTGTCCATTTAGTAGTGATTCTTACTTTTAGGATCTAGACCATGATTTATGATGAGATTTGTACCTACCATGCACCTACCAAGCATGACTCTTGGATCTAGGCTAGGGTTTTCACATTAGGGCAAGAAAGTGGAGTCTACTTCCTTATTACATGCTGGATTTTCACCTAACTTAGCAAAGGAAGTGTGTTTTATTATGTATTCCCATTCTCCATAGTGAGAAGATAGAAACTTTTTGGAGCCTCAAGGAGAAACTTGTGTTTCCTCTCATTGTATGGTGATTACTCTTGATTTCCAATGAAACCCAGCTTTGGCACTTTGTAAACATAGGCTACAGGCCGTACTACAGCCTTATTTCCACACGTGTGGAGTTGAATTACACTTATTGATCAATGCTTTGATTGTCTCTACTTGTTTTCTATCAAGCTGCTAAACTAGATCTTGTTTTCTGATGACTAGTTTCTGATAGATTGTTTAACAAGAATACAATCAACCTTGTGGATCATTCAAAGATCCATTTATGGTCCTTAGTACTGTACTTTTCACATGGTATCAGAGCCAAGTACAAGGCTATTGATCAGTGTCTGACTCTAATCCAGTTTTAGCAGGTTTTGGTGCAAAAAGCTAGTATTGGAAGGGCGAGCTGGTATCTAGGTTTTGGTGAGGGAATTTGATCCCAAACTTTTTCAGGATCAAAATCCGTACTGTTCACACATGTGGGCATCTCTTAACCAGCATCCAATAACCCATATTCATTGGATCACAGAAAATTTGTCTGGTGTCAATTTGATGTAATTCTTGGTGCAAATCCTAGGATAAGCTACCAAGATCACTTGCCATTGATTAGTTTTGAATTTGTTTAATAAAAACTAACTAATCTAGGCTGTTTTCAGACCTTCTTAAAGTGGAAACCAGGTCTTGAAAGTACATCAAAGTGAATGAGAGAGATAGAGTCAGTTTTTGTCCAAGAATAGCCAAGATTGGCAAGATTTGCTTGAGAGTAGTTTTCATCTCATCTTATCTTCATTCCAGCTTTGTGAGGGAGTGATAGAACTGTGATTACAAGTCCATCTGTTGGATTAGAAGTCAACATTTGAGTGAAACACTGCAAGTTAGAAACCTTTGTGAGTTTCAGGTTCAAACAAATCTATATCTTGTGTGTAGAATCTTGCTAGTAGGATGAGATCAGTGGGAGCCTACCTTCTAGAAGCTAGTGAGAGGTTAAATTCTACCAATTATGCTATTTGGAAAGTGAGGATGGAGTCACTAATGGTGCTCCAGAATCTTTATGAGTTTCTAATAGATGATGAAGATGAACCTCTAGGTGCACAGGAATTAGTGAGATACAAGAAGAGGTCTAGGCTTGCACTTCACTGTATTAAGCTGAATGTAATGGTGGTGCCAACTAATGAGTCTAATGGTGGTGCCAAGTACTATGTAATCTTCATTGATGACTATTCTAGATTTTGTTGGATGTACCTCTTGTCTAGCAAATCAATGGTGTTTGATTCTTTTGTAAAGTTCAAGACTTTGGTAGAAAATCAACTTAGTACCAAGATTAAGGTATTAAGGCGTGATAATGGAGGTGAATATATCTCCAATAAGTTGATTGACTTTTGTAGTTCTAATGGCATAAAGAGGGAGTTGTCATGTCCATACACCCCTCAACAAAATGGAGTGAGTGAGAGAAGAAATAGATCTCTTTGTGAGTGTTCTAAGGCCTTAAGGCTAGATGCTTCTCTATCCAAACCATTTTGGGGGTGAAGCAATAACTTGTGCTAACTATTTGTGCAATAGATTTCCAAACCAAGCCATTGGAGGAATCACACCATTTGAAGCTCTATTTGGAGAGAAGCCCAATCTCAAGGATCTCAAAGTTTTTGGATCCACTTGCTATGTACACCAGTCCTTGGATAAGAGAAGGAAGATGCAACATCCATCAAAGGCATCTTTGTGGGATATGGTGAGAATAGCAAAGTTATAGAGTCTTCAATCCCATCACTAGCAAGGTGATAGTGAGTAGGGATGTTATTTTTTATGAAGGACATGCTTGTGATTTGGATGATAATGCTACTAATCATCTTGATGCCAAGGATCATGCTAGGATGGAGGAGGAGCTTCCAAGTGAAGAAGAACTTGAGGATCTACCTCATGATGCAAGAACTCCAAGAACTCCAAGAAGATCTACAAGGGCAAGATCCGAGCCATTGAGGCTCACCTATGATGGTCAAGGTGATCAAAGGGAAGGCTCATCATCTTTCACATCTTACACCTTTCTTACTTCAATGTTAGATGAGCCAACATGCTATGAAGATGCTTGTAAGTCTAAAAGTTGGATGGATGTTATGCAAGTAGAGTATGATGCTCTTATTGAGAATCATACTTGGGATCTTGTGGATCTTCCTCAAGGGAAGAAACCTCTTGATTGCAAGTGGGTATTTAGATTGAAGTATAATCAAGATGGATCAATAATCAAGCATAAAGCTAGGCTTGTTGCCAAAGGTTTTTTACAAACCAAAGGCATTGATTATGATGAGACTTTTGCTCCTGTGGCTAAGCTTGTTACTATCAGGTTGATCATTAGTCTTGCTACAACCTTCAAGTGGGAGCTATTCCAACTTGACTTCACAAATGCATTTCTCAATGGTTATTTGGAGGAAGAGATCTACATGAGGCAACCCGAGGGCTTCATCAAGGCAAAGCATGAAGAAAAGGTGTGTTTTTTGAAGACGAGCCTTCATGGGAACAAGCAAGCACCTAGAGCATGGTACTCTAGGCTAAACTCTTTTCTCATTGTTGAAAAACTTAGTCAGTCTTTCTTATATTGAGACATCAAGGGTATCATACATCAAAGTGACATACAAGAAGCTAATATAAATGAAGCTCTTCTATTGTTCTGTGTAATTGACAACGTTGCCAAGAACTTTGAGATTTTAAATTTGCAAATGTAACATACAAACTTTCAATTTTCAAGTCATTTGATGTTGGATGAAGACTACAATGGTGCAAAGAACTTAGTATTGTTAGATTGCCAAGAGGTGTTATGAATAATTATAGTCTTTTAGTTTAACTTAGTTGGAGACATGCGCCCACTATGCTCTCATGTGCTGAAAAAAACAAGGGCTCTTGGACACATCTACATGTACACATGCAAATATTGCCCTATGGGCCCCCACTTTTTAGTAGCATGGCTTGAGGCCCATTCTACAAGTCCAAGTTTAGTACTTTGTTCAAATGTGAAGGTGGCCATTGAGATCCCTCTTAGTCTTTTAGCATTGTAGTGAAATTTAAACTTCAAACATTAAAACCAATGTTACAATTCCAGGTTTAACAATTTGTTTTAGTTTGAACATTTAACATTGTGTAGTAAAGTGTGAAATTCTCTATGGGTCTATTGTGTAGTGAAGACTGAAATCAACACTTGCTCTTGTAGAATCTAGAATCATCTCTTGCTCCTGTAAAATCTAGAGTCCTCGGACTACATAAAATAAACAAACTAGAGAAACAGGCATGTTGTGCCACACAAACTTTCAAAGAAATTGACTTTGAAGAGGCTTGGCTTGACCTTTGACTCTTGTGCCACGAAATCCATAGTACTTGTTGCCAAAAACCCCAACTACATTTTGGTAGCAAAAAGTAGATTTACGAAAAAAAACTTGAACCGCTTTGGAAGTAGTTTTGCTTGGGGTAACGGGCTATGGCCTATTTTTTGAATGACATGCATGGAGTCCCTTTTTTGAGAAACATTCAACTCCACATGGCTTTTATTTTTCTTGAACCACTTACAATGCATTAGACATAGTTGACACACAATTGCACAATGTTAGGCCGAACCCCGAAGTGTACAATGTTAGGCCGAACCCAAGTGTACAATGTTAGGCCGAGCCCAACCTATGGCTTAGCTCCAAACATGTAAACATGATAGCAAGTAGAAGGTGGGTTTCAAGCCTCCATTGGCATGGATTTCCCTCTCACCTAATTTGTCTCATTGACCTTGGCATATATTGTCACAAGGAAGGTCATTCACTGTGGTGATGGCTTTCAAATTTAGATTGAAGTTCTGTTGTTCTATATCAAGTGCCAATTGGAGTTGGAATTTTTATATTGGCACATACATGAAGGAGGCTAGCACAAGAATTTATTTTGCACCAACAATTGGTCACCATTTTGCAAATATCCAAAGGTGGTGAATGATGGGTGGGAGGAACATCTCTCCACAATGCTTTACTCTATTGCCATTGTAGTCATCATACAAAATACATTGCTCCCAAATAACACCCGAGTTGTGCATGAGCCTTTAGCCTCCATTTTTTGAATCGAATAATGAGGTTGTAGGCTAACATTGCCTTCTATTTCACCACACTTGATATAATAGCTCGTTTATGTTAGCCAAGCTCATGCTCTTCTAGAATGAGTTGAATTCCTAATAATTCTACTTTTTTTGACCTAAAATTTGATTTTCTTGTCTAACCACATTGACTTTCTTATTAAATTCCTACCAATAGTGGATTCATATTAGCATGAAGTGTGGTTCATTGCATGGCCCTTTTTCTTTTACCACCATTTTTTGTTACTTGACAATCGATATGATGGACAAACTATCACCCCTCATTTAGACTCAACTTGGTAATTGAGAATGGACTGGTACAACCTAAATGGCCCATTTGAATTCGTATTACGCCATTGATCCATTTTTCTTAAGTTGCCCCCATCAACTTAACTTTTGGAGCAATGTCTCAAGGTACAAAAAAACTGCCCTGAGTTGCCCTTATGAAGTGAAGAGCCCTCTCACACCCCACCTTGTGGCAACTCAAGCTCAGTTTAAAGTGGGGTACCTTTGGACCAATGCCAACAAGCCTCTTAAGTAATTTTCATAGATGAAGCATGAACTTTCATTTACTTGAGGGGGGAGGCAAGCCATTGCAGGCCTTCTTTCATGTGAGGCCTTTGCCCAAGAGTGGGAGGTTTAATCCCAAGGCATGCACAAAGGCTTGAGACCTTGGGCCTTCCCAATGTAGTCTCAACTCGTGTTTTTTCCCAACTAGAAAAGCTTCTAACAAATGTACGGTGAATTTTTGTCACGATCATAACTTGGTACATGTACTAAGGTGCATGTACCAAGTGTCATGTGGTGAGTGGCTATTTGGGAAAGGTATACATGCATGGTTGTTAGTAGCAAAATTCCAAGGGGAGATGCTATAGAAAAGACATGTACTTAGTGCCATGTGGTGAGTCGCTATTCGAGAAAGGCATGCATGTGTGTTAGTTGCAAAATTCCAAGGGGAGGTGCTCTAGAAAATACAAGCAAAACAAGTAGCATGGTCAAAAAATAGATGTCCGTGACATGGACACTGCACTGAGAGCGAAAGGTTCGGAGTCTAGCTTTAACTCAAGATGCTACCCATTTTTGGCTCAGCGCCAAAGTTCCAAGTTCCAAAGTCAAGCGGACGGACTCCAACCAACAACCCAACCAAATCCCAACCAACACACAACAAACAAGGAAGTGTGTCTCTTTTCTAACCAAACAAAGAAACAAGAAACAAAAGGCAAAAACTAACCTAGAAACTAGTTGGCTAGAGGCTAGTAACAATAGCAATAAATTATAATGGGAAGCAAAAGGAGTCCGGTTCAAGCAAATTCCTTCATGAGTCTAGTCGCTTACTACGTACGCGCTTGGCCTCAACTTTGAATTTTGAACGCTGCTTGACTCTGACTCACCGACACCCACACACACACCCTCACTCAGTCTATCCAGCTCTTTCCCTTGGAATATGTCTCAATTCTTGACTTTCTCTACGCGAGCTTCTCTCTTATATAACCTCCCAGCTTCTCCCTTGCAACACAAGTAGTCTCACACAACCTTCTCATTCACTCGCTGCAAGTAAAATAGCTCTTTTTGCCTCACAATAATATGCATTCATAACAAATCGCGATTCACAAACACAATCTGTGTGTGTAGATCAACTGCAGGAAGGTCGGAGCAGCACACTATACCTGCTGCAAGGTGAAGTGGTAAGATATATTGGGTTTAGATTTCTGTTGTTTTGAGTACTGGGCGGATTTGGAAGAAAGAAAAGAGTGTTTGTTGGATAGACGCTGGTGCCAGAGGAACATGGCATGGAAGGAGCTTCAAGTTACGGTCCCTTCTTACTTCAGGTGCCCAATTTCCCTTGATTTGATGCGCGATCCTGTGAGTGTTTGCACGGGGATGACATACGATCGATCTAACATTGAGAAATGGTTGGACGAAGGCCATAACACTTGCCCCGCCACCATGCAGGTTCTGCAGAATCAGGACCTCATCCCTAACCACACCCTCAGAAGGCTTATCCAGGCGTGGGGCGTGGCCAACAAATCTATGGGTGTGGAGCGGATCCCCACTCCCAGGCAGCCGCTGGACCGTCATCAGGTGCAGCTGCTGCTCAAGGACGCCGTGAGAAATGATCTTTTGAGAACTGACGCCCTAAGAAAGCTCAGAGAAAAAGCTAAAGAAAGTATGAGAAACCGTAACTGCATGGTAGAAGCAGGAGCCATTCCAGTGCTAACCTCAATTCTATCATCAAGCTCAATGGAAGCACGAGATATGGAAGTCTGCGAGGAAGCTCTGGGCACTCTATCAATCCTTCCATTGGATGACAGTGCAAAAAGGACGATAGCAGGATCAAAGCAGCTGTCTTGTCTGTCATGGGTTTTGAATAAGGGGAGCCTAGATGCAAGGATCAATGCAGCCATACTCCTGGAGAATTTGACATCCACCTATGATCTGAATCGCGCTGTGGGAGGCACAGCGGGCGTCATCGATGCTCTAGTAGAGCTATTGCGGGAGGATCTCAACCACATGGCTGTGAAGGCAGCACTGAGAGCACTTTGCGCCATAGCCACGTCTCGCAGGCATTGCAGGCAGGTGGTGGAGGCGGGGGCGGTGGGCACCCTCGTGGAGATGCTTCCCTCAGCTGATAAGTCGGCTGCAGAGCTCGTCCTGGTCATACTAGAGACCCTTTGCAAGTGCGCTGAGGGACGCGCAGCGGTGGCGGAGCACGCCCTGGCCATCCCTGCCATCGCCAAGAAGATGTGCCGTGGGACAGACGCGGCAGCAGAAGCTGCAATTGGCATATTGTGGGCTATATGCAGCTTCTGCGCTGATGAAGAAACAGTACAGGAGAGGGCTGTGGAGGCAGGGTTGTTTGCAAAGCTTCTCTTGCTATTGCAAATGGACTTCTCTGCTACAGCCAAGCACAAAATGGCTGACATTCTGAGACTCCTTAGAAATGTGTGCAAAAATCACCCCAACAAAAACAACCTTGATGATGCAAGATCTGTGGCCATGTAATCAATCAGGCTGACCCATTACCTCTTCATATAGCTGATGATCATAGATCAATGAGATCTCATCTCACAAATGATGCATCAGACCTCAAAAACACTTGATACCTTATGATCTTGTTTATTATACCCAGAAACCTAAGTTTTTGTAAGATAGATAAGGGGTTACATTCTGCAGCCCCAGCATTTTTGAGACAGTTCAAAATCAGGGTCTCAATTATTGGGGTTTCCATCATAATTGCATATGCAGATATGATGCTAAATCTACACTGGATAAGACATTTTTGATATGATATTACACTTGACGATTCTTTGTATCATAACACTCAAACATTCAATTTGACAGGCCAAGGGGCAGGCTTGAAAAACATTTGCCCCAATTTATGAAAAACCTCATTTTTTATGTCTATTGGTGCTTTGCATATATCAATGTCCTCCAATAAGTGGCATGTTGGTGAAGGCCTCCTTTCCACTCCTTGAGGTCTAGAGGTCAACCTTACTCATATATGAGTTTGACATAAAAGAGAAAAAGATATATTTGAATGCAACTGATTTCTTCTATCTACTTGACTTCAACTTATTAATGTGGTTTTTGCCATTTGATGATACAATGAATCCATGCTTCCCATTGCTTTAAATGCCATTTATAAATACTTTGGACATCGACCAAGTTTTAAGCCATCTATGGTGGATCATTTTTTTGGGAGCAAAAAACAACTAATCTTTCACAAAGTATGAAACTAGACACATTATTATGGTAGAACAACAAAATCACAATTCGTGACCTGTAATTGGCAGCAAAGCTCCACCGTCAACTCTTCAAATCATCACAATGAAACTAGAATGGCTCATCATGCAAGGTCATTGCAAGATATTAATCTAACCTAAACATAGGGACAAATACAGTGATTTTTTGCACTTGCATGTAGAACTTTAATCTGGCAAAAGAAAAGACACAAGGAACGAAAATTGAGTTCTCCAAGCTCATGATTTATCAATAAGCTCCAGTATCATTTCGTAAGAGAGAGAGAGAGAGAGAGAGAGAGAGAGAGAGAGAGAGAGAGAGAGAGAGAGAGAGAGAGTCAATTTGCTGTTGAAATTAAATTAGATAAATTATAAATTTACATTCATTCATGATAAATTTTTTATAATTGTATGTGTATTGATCTGCCTTTTGATTGCATGCTTTGTAAAAAGAGTTGGATTCAAAAGAGATGTTTGAAAGAGATGGATTCATAAGAAGAAGGGAGTTTCAAAACAAATAAAAGAGGCATGTCATTTTTTACTAAATGATGTTTAAGTGAGATTCGGTTTGATGTTAAAATTAGAATAGGTAAATTGTAGATTTACATCATTCATGATAGACTTTTCTTGATTGTATGTGTATTAACTTGCTTTTGATTGAATGCTTTGTACAAAAAAAAAAAAGACACGATTCATAAAACATGATTGAAAGAGATAAAATCATAAGAAGAAAGGAGTTTCAAAGCAAATAAAAGAAGTATGTGCTCAATGCTTAGATTGTGTTTGTGATTCATATTAACTTGCTTTTGATTGAATGCTTTGTAGAAAAAAAGACACGATTCATAAGACATGATTGAAAGAGATAAAATCATAATAAAAAAGGAGTTTTAAAGCCAATAAAAGAGGTTGTGCTCAATGCTTGGATTATGTTTGTGGTTCAATATTAAATTTAAGTATGTGTTTTGTTTTAATGCTTTGATTGCAATGTATAATCTATATCAAGGAATTGGTGGAATATTGGCATAAAGAAATTCATTAAACCCACAACCATAACAAATACTACACATTAGAACAATTTAGTAACAACAAGAATGTAGTAAACATTGAAAATAACATGTTCTATTATTTGAAACAAATCATTTTTTTAAATAAAAATATTACAAAGTGTTGAAGACTCCTTAATGCCCATAATTAGAATCTCAGTTAATATTTGCACCTCCAAAAATGTGACCCTCACCCTCATGGATGGACTTGCCAACATCTCCCATTCATCTTCTTATGGATTTGCACTTGCCTCAATCCCTCCTATACATATAAAGTGGAGGACCTCTTCAACACTAACATACATTGAAGCATATTAGCACTTGATGTTTTAATACAAAATTGGCAAACACAAACAACACATCATTACACAAAAAAATAACCTTACCATCAAATATATGCCCTAATGAGTGAGATAATCAACCAAAGCATTGCAGCCTTGTCTGTACCTAATATTGCATTCAACGCTGGTGCACATTTGCCTAAAATCTTCACACTACATCAACATGAATAACATGATTAGTAAAGAAGAAATGAGAAAATGAATTATTTGACCTCAGTGTCGTGGTTCTTTTAGCAGTTTCAAATTCTACACGCTCAAGACGTCCACAGCTGATATCTGCCACCATTCCACAAAACAAAACCGCTCAAGTTAGTTTAGTGAGGAAGACAGGTGTCATGGTTGAACATCAGTTGTTATTCATGTCCAAAAGGAGTTTTACTACTTGACAGCTTTAATTAGCAGTTCATAGTCCAGCCTTCCCAAACAAGTAATATTTTAGCGATAGGCCAAGCCGTTATATTAACGTATCAGAGCGAGTGCCATGTTGATCAGTTTACGGGCAGTTCCAAGTCCATATCAGTTCTTTTAGTGTCATAAAAGAGTATGCAAAGTTTTAATCGTTTACGTTTTTCTTAGCCAAAAGACTTGGTGTGGACACGTATGCTGGTATTAGAGCAAATCCATGTTATGCTAACCCAAGTGATCCTTACAGAGCAAGGTATGTCACGCACTACTGTCAATACTACTGAGCATATCCATGCTTTCCAGTTGTATCTCACCAAAGGTCTAAAGTAACACTTATTAGGGTAGGGTTAAGTATTACCATAATTGTTATACATGAATCATATAGCAACCATGGTATAAGGACACTGCTTCGAAAAGATATGATTAATTCTTAGTAAAAAAATTCCAATGTTTATACTAGGTATTAGGGCATATCCGTTCCATTCTAATCCTTTTGTAAAAACTACGAATCTTACGCATATCCATGTTGTCTAAGGTCGTATTATTGGAGTCTTTACTATTCAGTTTTTGACAAGGATTTATTTCAGGGCAAGTATATTCGATTCGCATGAAAAATTAGATGTGGTCTTATGTCGTTTCTTTTTTCAAAAGGGGAATTGTGTTGAAGAGTGATATATATTAATGATATAAGAAACTGAACATACCATGCTTGCTTAGGCTGCGTAGGGTCTGCGCATACTAAGAAATCGTACCTGAATGGTTGTAGACGTGGATTCTTGAGATGCTGCCATTGTTGTTTACACGAAATGATTCTTTCTCTTTGGATCATAAAAAACCAGAAAATAAACCTTTTAGCTCACAATTGCCTTTTTAAAGAGTTACGAAAAAACGTCTATAGGAAGTATTTGGATTGTGCTAGATAACTTGCTTTATAAAGATTCAGTTGATACCATACCTTTTTTTTTTATAAAATAGATAGTGTTTGGTTCGAAAGTGAACCAAATTGTAGATAGAAGAGGCCAGAGCAATAAGACGATGCTACATTATAAGACGATGACAATTTAGTATCGTGAGACAAAAAGTATGCTAAGACGATTGAGAGTTAACATTACATTTTAAGATCAAAATTTACTATTCTTGAGCCATAATGTATCCTTCCATCCATCGATGGATAGAAGAGGATACTTACATAGAAAGTATAAAAAAGGATAGCTTATGTTTGTTGTCCATCATTGGAAACTAAGCCACTGACTCTTACAAGCTATCAGAGCAAAGAAAGTAGATGCTCCTACTGTCCATCGCTGGGACAGTAGGATGTTATATGTAAAGTAAGAGGAGCATAAGCATGTTAATAAAGTTTGTTGTCCATCGTTGGACAGTACACCAACCTTATCAATCATCCTTTCTAGTTATATTAAAAGAGAACCATCTGTATCAGCGACCATCTTGTACGTTAAAAAGAAGCCAACAAATAGTGTATGAAGGGGCCACTTCATCATTGTCTAACAAACCTTGAAAAAGCTATCTTGAAAAGGTAGCAAACATGTCATCGCTACCACCTAACTCTGTGGAACCATATGAAGGGGTGTGCAAAGTGGATGATTGTCCATCTTAGCTTAGTGAGGCAGGATGGACGTGTTTCCACAATCTGAAATGCGCTAGAACTGTCCATTGTTGGACTTCCATACTTCAAAACTTAAAAGACTCATTCATAACTTTGTGTGGTGAGCAAGCTTTAGCAATAGCTATGGGTTATCAAAGAAGTATCATACATCATACTTGAAATCATGAGAGTAGAGCGTTGGGATAGCAATGAAAAAGTTAGAAAGATGCTTACAGAATGATGGTATCCTATTGATTGGCAAATTGGTAGGGTGCACTTTCAGCATGTAAGAGAAAAACAAACTCTTCACGGTGTTGTAAAGAAAAAACCTCAAAACTGCATGCTTTTATAGTGTTATGCAGTGTGGTTTCCTGGAAGGTATGAGTGGGAGATGGGAAAATTAATTTCCATCCAGTTAGGATTTAAATTTGAAAGTCTTATAAAGTGTTTTCGAATTTAAAGTGGGTAAAACCACGTAGGTAAGAAAAAACTTTTCTTATGCAAGTGTAGAATGTAAATTGGACCTTGTATTTTTGGAGAAGCGGTACGTTTGTTGTTGTCCATTTGTTTGGTAGCAAAGTAGGGTAAAACTGAATGAAGGAGCATCCATGAGAGAGAGAGAGAGAGAGAGAGAGAGAGAGAGAGAGAGAGAGAGAGAGAGAGAGAGAGAGAGAGAGAGAGAGAGAGAGAGAGAGAGAGAGAGAGAGAGAGAGAGAGAGAGAGAGAGAGAGAGAGAGAGAGAGAGAGAGAGAGAGAGAGAGAGAGAGAGAGAGAGAGAGAGAGAGAGAGAGAGAGAGAGAGAGAGAGACGAACATAGTTTTATTAAGAAGAGTAGAAAGAGAGCAAATACAAGGTAAATGGCTCCCTCTTATAGATTTGAGAGGCGAGCCCCCTTGACTCTGATTGGCTATTGAAGTTCCATCAGGATCACTATCTTGACTGTCAAGATCGCTTTGTGTTTCTTGAGGTCAAATTGTGTTTTCCAACTTAAGAACTTACAAAAGCTAAGTTTAAAACACTTTATTGAATAATTGTGCTCTATGGCACTTATTAGCCTAAGGCCCAATCTTAGACTCACACACGCAGGATGCCAATTGGTCACCTATTTCTACTACTTCCGACTCTTTACTTTATTTATGTATTGTTTGGGCTTATAATAAAAGCCTCTTGCCATATTTTAGAATATTCCATGTCATTCCTAGAATTGGACAACATGCTCCTGCTACCAAACGAGTGCCAGTCCCATGGCACTCTTCCTCTGACTGGTCCTTGGAATGAAGACGAGTCGCATTGTCAAAGTCTGTAGAGAGCATATGTATATGTGTGTGTGTGTGTGTGTGTGTGTGTGTGTGTGTGTGTGTGCTCTAGGAAAAGCGTAGATATGAGTTCGCTTAGGTAAAATCTTAGGCTTAATTTGATGATGATCAACAAGAACATGGACTTGCTAGATTTTCAATAATAACCATATGAGTCTGGTGGCCATTCCTGATAACCTTGTTCATCGACAAATGGGTAGTCAACACAATCCATCAAAGGATCTCATTATAAGACTGGCTGATATTGATCTTGATAGAGTGGCGCTACTTCCCCTAGTGGTATTGTCGTGGTCTCTCCCAATTCGTAATGTGGATATCATGTGCTCTCTTGACTACTTAGTCTATCTAGGTATTCGTGGTTTGCTTTAATCTGAAGACTTTCTTTGGTAGTCAATCTTACCAATTGAGGACTGTGCAAAAAGTACAAAAAGGACCAAGAGTGGATCCTAATCTGATCCTCAAGAGGGATTGGTTGTCAGATTACTTGAGATTAAGATCAATATAGATCAATTCTAGATACAAAATTCTAACAAGAACAATCATTCATTGAAGGTAGGTGTACTTTCTGGTTTGACACGTGTGAAACACTGTCTGAGTACGGACTCCAACCTGAAAATCAAGTACACATTGATAGCACCTCAAAACAATCAAAACAAATGTAGACAAATGGAGAGAATCACTCAAAATTGCTTCCAAAACCAAGATTGGTGTCTCACATTGATTATGGCCAGATAAGCCTCTATATATACACTTTTGGATCTTGAGGTACTGATCATGCATCAGATCTCACACGTGTGAGGATGCCTTGTCACCATCATGCAATTTGACACTTGGATCAAAACTTTCGATTTTGGGCATTTTTGGTCTATTTTCCTACTATTTGTCTCTAAAGGAATATTTAATAACAAGTACATCCAAAAACTTTCAAATCACTAAGATTTGGCTTTACTCCAAACAATACTTCATAAGGTGTAAGTCCTTTAATGGCATTATTAGTCATTCTATTACAAAAAAAGTTTGCACATAAAATAGCTTCTCCCCAAAATGAAATAGAAAGAGATGCATCTAATCTCATAGCTTTAGCACACTCACATAGTGTCCTATTCTTTCTCTCAGCTACTCCATTTTGTTGTGGAGTATATGTACAAGTAAACTCTTTCTTTATGCCATTAGTTTCACAAAACTCTTTCATCCTCTAGTATTAAGTTGCTTTTCCACAAGAGTTTTGAACTTTACAAAGGACTCAAAAACTTCACTTTTCTTAGACAAGAGATAAACCCAAGAGTATCTTGATTTATCATCAATAAAAGTGACATACATAAGAGCTCCACCATTTGATTCATGTGAAAATGAATTAACATCCGAGTGTATAAGGTCAAGAGGAGAGTTAGATCTTATCAAAGATCTCTTGAAAGGAAGCTTATGGGATTTGGAGAGTCCACAAGCTTCACAAACCTTGCCACACTTAGATATGATTTTGGGAAGTCCTCTTGCTAGCTCCTTTGTCACCATGGTCTCCGTAGCTTTGTAGTTAGGATGGCCTAACCTTTTGTGCCATAATTCCACTTGAGTGAACTCCTCCCTTGCCATGTTCACACTTCCAACCATCACATTAGCATCCAATTTGAATAACCTCCCTTGCTTGAAACCACTAGCAATACACTTTTCATCTTTCAAGATAGAACATGCTCCATGCTTGAAATGTACATCTAATCCACTATCCATAAGTTGTCCTACACTCAACAAGTTCTTTGTAAATGAAGGTACATAAAGAACATTGTCTAGATCTACTTTTTTAGATGATCCTAGACATAAAAGAATGGATCCAACATCTAAAATCTCACATTCTTGATCACTTGCAATGAAGATAAATCTCTTAGAACTATTGTAAGAAAGTAGATTAGAAAAGTAGTCTTTTTGGTGAGTCATGTGAGAGCTTGCCCCACTATCAATCCACCAAGTGTCTTGATTAGATGTTTGTGGTGAGGAGACCATCAAAGATAGATTGTCTTCTTCCTCCTCCTCAAGCACAAGATTGCCTTGATTGTCCTTCTCTTGGGCATTCTTCTTCTTGTAGCACTCGGATGCAAAATGTCTCTTTTTTCTACAAAAGAAACACTTTAGCTTCTTCTTGTCCTTCTTGCTCTTGCCTTTGGAACTTGATGTTCCATCTTTGTTCTCCATCTCCATGTCTTGAGTCTTCTTGGATGGAAACTTCTTCTTCTTGCCTTTCAAAGAAAAGTTAGCTTTTTCATCACCATCATTCAAAGATAAGGAACTCATCCTACTTTTGATATGAAGCATTCTACTCTCCTCACTAACAAGCACACTTTGAAGTTTTTCAATACTAGGAAGTGAATTTTGAATAGCAAAGGTTTGAACAAGATTGGAATAATCATCTCCTAATCCATTCAAAATGATTAGAATTGATTCATCATCTTTGATTTTATCATCTATAGAAGACAACTCCTTATTCAAAGATTTGATCCTAAAGACATAATTTTGGGCACTTTCACTACTTCCTTTCATGCTTTGAAGGATTTGATTCCTAAGCATGAGTATCCTTGAAGTGTTCTTGGATCCACAAATGGATTTTAATGAATCCCATGCCTCTTTGGATGTGGTACAAGATGAGATTTCTTTCAAAAGTTCATTACTTACATTCATTTTTATGCAATGTAATGCAACTCTACATCTCTTTTTGTACTTAACCAACTCAACTCCTCCTTCAGGTTCTACTTCCACCTCAAGTACTATGTTATAAAGATCATGAAGTACAAGCAAAGACTCCATTCGAATTGTCCAAGTAGCATAATTAGTGGATGTAAGTCTTTCACTAGTTTCAAGCAAAAAACCACCCATTGATGCCATTTTTAAATGTGAAAAAGCACTATAAACTCTTATGGTTTCTCTAAGAGATCTGAACCTAAAGTCTTCTAGCAATTTAGAAAGCTTATAGACTCAATCTTGTCACTCATGAACCAATCTAGAATGATGGAAATTTAGATTCTAGTCTCAAACTTGCAAAATCACTCCTTAATCTATGATTTTTAGCAATTTCTCTCTTCAACCTCAACATACACTCAAAAAGTCAGAGAAGATCAATTAGTGCACCTAATTCAAGCTTCAATTTTAATTTTTTGGCTGATTTAATCCAAGAACTAATCAAGGGATTAGATTCACTATAGAAAATGCTTGATTTTGCGCCAAAAATCACTAAACCGACATAGTGCCGAGGGACCGGCACTACTTCAGGCCGTGGGTCCTGTTGGGGGTATTCCCAACACAACGTGAGTAAAGGGATAAATTTGATAATAAATGTGTTGCGAGGGCATGGCTTCCTACGTGTATAAGTCCATGGCCCAATGAGCACGCGAGCTAATTGTAAATAGAAATAATGGACTTGGGCCTTATTTAATTAAAATAAAACTTGAGGCCCAAAGTCATTTTAAACTTAGAAGTTTAGTTTTTTGGAGTTGGGTCCAACTTTGGACGCACATGAATCTTGTGAATACTAATGTACTTTTTATGGACACTTGGATCAAGCTGGGTCCAAGGTGAATGAATAGGATCATTGTGAATATTAGCCAATAGGATTTTGGGGCAAGGGCCTTCTCCATTTATAAAAAGACACCATTTGTACTCTATTTGGATGCATTTGCTTTCAAGTTCATGCTTTTTGGTTTCAATAATTTAAGTTTCTCACTTAGCAAGTACAATGAGCATTTGAACTAATCTCCACCCTCACCCTCTCTCTCTCTTTCTTCCTATTTCTCTATTTCTCTATCTTCTATGCTCCTTTTATCCATCTAAATGTCTCCCTCTCCCTCTCTTTCACTACAAATAATGTGGAATGCTAGTTTAGGGGAGTAGAGTTAGTGGGAGTAGTGTTAAATGTGGTAGCGTTAGTGTAAGAAGTAGAGAACTATCTAGAAGTAGCATCTTTACATAGTTAGGTACCTATCTAGTGTTCTAACCCTTGTTGACAGGCGGGAGGGCTACTACTATGTGAGATCATCGACCCTACATGGACCTCCTATCCACTTTATCACCTGCAAAATCAGCATTTGAATATGCCCTCAAAGCAAGATTAGATCCATCATACAAAATGCCAAAGCTCTTGGTGGGCGAGATGTACCTCAACACCCTTTTTGCATTTTTCCAATGACAAACCAATGGATTTTGCATAGATTGGCTTATTTTATCTACACTATAACTTAGATCAGGTCTAGTTATAGTAAGATAGATTAGGGAGCCTAAAAGTCTTCTATATAGTGTGATGTGCTCAAAGGATGCTTCATCATCACTATTGGCCTTCCTTCTTGTAGACCTTCTTTGAGTTCTTGGGTCTTGAGGTGGATCCTCAAGATCTTGATCACATGTAGGCTCCTCCTCAAATCTTGCAAGATCCTTGACATAAGATGGACTAGAAGCACTTTCATTCAACTTGTAGTAGTTACCTTCATCAAATGTAACATCTCTACTCACTAAAATCATTTTAGTGATAGGATTATAGACTCTATATCCTTTGCTATTTTCAGCATAACCAGCAAATATTCCTTTTATGGATATAGGATCATACTTCTTTCTTGTATCTAATGCTTGAAAAACATAGCAAGTAGATCCAAAGATTCTAAGATCTTTGAGATTTGTCTTCTTACCAAATAGAGCCTCATAAGATGTTATGCCTCCAATGGGCTTACATGGCAATCTATTACATAAATAATTTGCACAAATAATAGCCTCTCCCCAAAAAGATTAGGTAGAGATGAATCTAGCCTTAAAGCCTTTGCACATTCACAAAGAGTTCTATTCATTCTCTCGGCTATACCATTTTGTTGAGGACTATAAGTACATGTAAGATCTCTTTTAATACCATTGGATTTACAAAACTCTATCATCCTAGTGGAGATATACTCTCCACCATTATCACTCCTTAACACTTTTACTTTAGCATTAAGTTGATTCTCAACTAGAGTTTTGAACTTTACAAAAGACTCAAACACTTTACATTTGGAATTCAAAAGTTCAATCCAAGTGTATCTAGAGTAATCATCAATAAAAGATACATACATTAATGCACCTCCATTAGATTCTTGAGAAAAAGAGTACACGTCACTATGAATGAGATCTAATGCTTTAGTAGATCTAGTGGAAGAGTTAACAAAAGATAGCTTGTGTGCCTTTGAAAGACTACAAGCTTCACAACTTTTTCCACACTTTGAGAGTGTCTTTGGAAGGCCAAGAGCAAGATCCTTGGTGCATAGCAATTCCATTATTTGAAGTTGGGATGGCCCAACCTCTTATACCCAAGCTCCAGTTGATTGAGCTCCTCCTTCACCATGTTCACAATTCCAAGAAAAACATTAGCATCTAGCTTGAAAAGCCTTCCTTGCTTGAATCCTTTAACAACGCGAGTATCATTCATCATTATGGAACAAACACCTTGCTTAAAATGGACATCTAAATTATCATCCATTAATTGTCCTACACTTAGCAAATTCTTAGTGAGTGTAGGAACATAGAGTACATTTTGTAGATCTACTCTTTTTGAGGATCCAAGACTTAAGGGAATAGTTCCCACTCCATCTATTCTACATTACTGATCACTTGTGTTAGAATAGACTTTTTACAACCTACAAAAGGTACAAGAGTTGAGAAAAAATCGTTTTGGAATGACATGTGGGAGCTAGCCCCACTATCAATCCACCATGTGTCATTGGAGTAGTTCTTGGATGTTGATGTAGATGCCATCAAGGATGAATCCCTTCATCCTCATCTTCCTCAAGGGTGAGGTTGCCTTGCTTGCTCTCTCCTTGTGCACTCTTCTCAACAATGACAACCATTGCTATAGAAGGTATATCTAGCTCCTTACACATTTCAACCGACTTTAGTTGCAACAATAGGCTCAAAAGTTGCTACAACAATATCCTTTGCCATGATTGATGCCCCCTCAATCTTCTGAATGGTTACATTTTGGTCCACTCATTGGCTCCACTATGAGCTACCAATTCATAAGCCTTTACAAGATTTAACGACACAACAACGTTGGACTTAATTTCTTCTTTGACTTTCACCTTAAAATCTTGCAACGTCTTCTTACTTTTTCTTTCAGTTTGCCACAAATGTAGCTATCAAAATTTTCTCCATGAATCAAGGCCTACGATGATAGTACAAAGAACCCAAGGGAACAAATGGTGGACAAAAGCGATTAAACCAAATCTAGTTCATTTTGGATATAGCCCCCGAGCTATGGACCACTAGTTATTGTTTAATACGAGGGAGAGGTATCGATCCAACAACATGTAACTACAATCTCACAATCAAATATGCTATACTTATACCCTCCAAGGCTCCTCCTCAACTGGGACTAAAATTGTGACACCTCAACAACCTAACCGGGCCACATCAGCTACTCCTCATGTGAGTCATTACTAGCACCATGCAAATCCACTATCATGACTTATAGGCCTCTAAACCATTAAGTATGACTTTAATAACATGAGGGCCCCAGCCCCTCACAACCATAATTAGGGGTCCAGATAGGCCCTCTAACCCCCTTATGAGATATAAATCTAGAGTCAGAGCTTCATGTGGATGACAATAGCTCTCTTTCTTGAAGGAGATAAGTTGGCATCAACACCAACGAGTATGTAGGCATTGCCCACATAAGAACTGGGCGTCACTTGATTGAAATCTCAACTACCACTACATTTTTTTTTTCAATAGTCACCATGAATGCACAAATAAATTGCCACTGCACTCTTGCCCTAACATCTACACTTCTCCATTTTTATGCTCCCTTGACTTTTTCTCTATCATTTCTTTGCATAATATGTTTTTTTCACATGGACCTATGATTTCTACCACCTATTTTTCACCCTAAGAAACACGTGAATTGTACTCATACGCATCTTGGTTTTGAAGGGGGGAGAGGCTTAACCAAAGAAACTTTGGATGCTAAGCTAACCAACTAGGCTAATCTAGTTGAATGAATTATACTCACATGAAATGAGTCGGCTCCCCATTTATTTTGGTTGATAGGCTTGGGGTGAATTGGAGACAAATTAATGTGCCAATTTTTCACAAGTTGCACTACCAAAGTGGGCTCCAACCCAGCCTTTTCCATGAATTTAATAGTAGGGAGTATTTCATGGCTTTGCAGGTGAAAAAAATGGACTGCATCGTTCTAATGGGATTTCATGTGGGGACTCTACAAGTAAGCCACGTGGCTTTCAAACAAAATTAGCAAGCCTTACCATTGATCATGACATGGTTTATTCTCATAGGAAAAGGCATACTAAGTTTCATTTCATCGTATATTGATTCCTTATACTTCCTCTTAACCTATATTGAATGATAATAGGACGATATAACAACACTTTGTAATGTAGCTCCCTTTTATAGCCTCACCTTTGCAAAAGCAAGTCTATTTGGGATGAGCGTATTTCGCACCATGACTAACAAGTAAAATATGGTGCAACAACCATTTAATAGTGAGGATGGGTAATACCACCATCTCTCCAAGATAGTATTATATTTCTCCACCCTTAGATCTTTGGGAGCCAACCATTGTCATTATAGTGGTGGCTTTCTCTCATCTATTTGTTTGTGTTGGTCAAGTCTTCAGCTTAGTCAAGTCTTCGTCTTCAACTTGGTCAAGTCTATAAGAAAGTTAATGTTAAATAAAGTGCTTAAAGTTTTGAAGACTTAACTTGAAATCATTATAGATGCTAAAGTCAACCATGTGCAATTTTTTGTGGAAGCTTCAAACATTACATTTATTTGGTCTTGAACTCACACACTACTTTTATGAAACATGTTACCTTATAAAAAACAAGAGGAAAAAAATGTATTTTATAAATAAATAAATATACATTTATATACACTTTTTAAGTGCATGTATTGTGCACATTACTTGCATTGATGGTGGTGGTTGCGCGCGCGCGCGCGCGCGTGCGAGAGAGAGAGAGAGAGAGAGAGAGAGAGAGAGAGAGAGAGAGAGAGAGAGAGAGAGAGAGAGAGAGAGAGAGAGAGAGAGAGAGAGAGAGAGAGAGAGAGAGCAAAACCAACAAAGAAATAAAAACCTCCTTGGACAAAATAAAAGCCAATAGAGAAAGAAAACCCTCGTTGGACAAAACAAAGGAGATCTATATGACTATGTAAGAGAGAATAGAATACTCACATCGATTTGCTTTGTTTTGTTCCTCTCTTTCCTTTAATGAAGGGATATTATTTCTTCGTTGGCTACTCTCTCTATCTTCTCTTACAGAGTCACATTTGTTCCCCCCTCTGCCCTTTCAATGAAGAAGGGTTTTGTTTCTTTGTTAGCTCTCTCTCTCTCTCTCTCTCTCTCTCTCTCTCTCTCTCTCTCTCTCTCTCTCTCTCTCTCTCTCTCTCTCTCTCTCTCTCTCTCTCTCTCTCTCTCTCGCCACCACCACCACCATTGTGCAAGTAATGCACAACCTTATTCAAGGAATCCTTATTGTGCGTCCAAAAGCTGTAATGCCTGATTTGCTGGAAATTAAGCTCACCAAGATTTTTCTTGCACATTTTGATCATTGAACCTCTTTAGGTTCTATGTCTACTCATCTAATACCAACAGGAATCACAGAACTGATTATACCGAACTATTTGAAGGACCACATCGACCTTCCGGCTAATCTTCGTCCAAGGACTAATGGGTATCCATTCCTATTCTTTTCTACATTCGAATGTCATGCATGCAGTTAAAAAGCGCATACATTTACAACAATATATATATATATATATATATATATATATATATATATATATATAACTATAAAACATTTTTCTCTCTCTTGTTGTATATATTACAATTTTAAGGTCTCACAAAAAAGTAGTGTATGGGTAGGTTTAGGACCACGGAAATGTATGATGGAAGGAGCCGGGCATAAGCCATGCCCCGTAAGGATTTCCAAAAAAATTTGGGTGAAGCCCGGAGGGGCCGAGCCTAAATTTTTTTGGAAAGCCGAATTGGGCAGAATGGCCTTTGCCCGGCTCCTTCCATTGCGTAATGCATACTTGAAATTTTTTCAGAAGCACATTACGAAGCATAATAGGCAGTTTTGACTTTTACTGACCAACACAAATGTGCCACCTGTACGGAATCCATACGGACGGGCACAGACAGGCAGAAAAAAAAAGCAAAATCTGCCTTTGAAAAAAACCCACGCATTTTTTGCTTTTTAATTTATTTGAAAATGGGCATAATATGCAACAGGTATCCATTACGTATTGTTTAAAGCTTTTTCACCCTTAACATCTATCTTGAATTCAATAAGTCTTCAATGCTTTCAACACTTTATTCCACATTAATATTTTCATAGACTTGGCCAAGTTGAAACACTTTATTCCACATTAATATTTTCATAGACTTGACCAAGTTGAAGTCTTGACCACGTCGAAGACTTGACTGAGCAAATTTTGAGCCGCCAATGTAGCGACAATTGTTGCCTCCCAAATATATGAGAGTGGAGAGATATGATACCATCTACGAGAGATGGTGGTATTACCTACCCTCATTGTTAGATGGTTGTTGCACCATAATTTATTTGTTAGTCATGGTATGAAATAATCTCATCTTAAATAGACTTGCTTTTGCAAATGCAAGGTTGTTAAAGGAGCTACCACACAAGGTGTTGTTAATCTTCCTCTATCATTAACCTGTAAAATCACCGCTCTAAGATTCCATTAGAAAGATGTAGTCCATTTTATTCACTTGCAAAACCATGAATCATGCCCTACAATTAAAGTCATAGAAAAGACTAGGTTGGGCCCATTTTGATGGTGCAAATTGGCACATCAATTCCCAACTTATCCCAAGTCTACGGACCAAAATAACTGAGGAGCTAACTCATTTCATATGGGTAAAAATTTTCCAACCGAATTAGCTTAGTTGGTTATCTTAGCATCCGAAGTTGCCTTGGTTCTAAGGTTAAGCGCTCCCCTTTAAAACCGAGATGCATATGTACTCGAGGGGTGCCATAGCCCCTTGGAGGTCATTCCACCGGGGAAAGGTCTTCGAGGGTAACCCAAGGTGGAAGAAAGACTTGATCAAAATAATTAGAATTTTGGGAAATAGGAAAAGCAAAAGCATCCGTGTGAAAGGAGGCCAAATTGAGCCATTTTGGGAGTCGGTGTCATTGAGACAGGCTTTTCCTCGTTCTCGTTCTTTCCTTTTCCTCTGGCTTTCTTCCAGGCACGATCCATCGTCGTCTCGACGAAGCTGTGCTGCTGATGAGCGGGCAGCCACAGCTGCGGAAGGCTGCTTCTACACTTCTTCCAGGATTCACCCTTTGCTGGCTGCAGGTACTTGTGGAGCTACCTTGAATCTTCTCAGCAATCGTTATGCTAGTCCTTTTCTCTCAGTATTTCTCCTATTTTTCTTTTCATGTTGTTTTTGAGCAGATCTGACCTCTGGTAGGTGTCTTTGGCTAGAAAAAGAATCTGAAGTAGCAGCTAAAAGAGCACTTGTTTGAGCTTTGAAAGTACTACTGTTGCTGTGATAAAGGGATGCAGTTACAGGCTGCTCAGAATGCATCGGGTATTGTGCAACAGTTTTTAAGAAAGTATTAGGTTTTAGGCCAGATGTTGACGGAAATTTTTCTTGTACATGGATGTTGTCGCAGTTGCACTATACAAATATTTGCTAGCTTGCTATTGACGCAGAGGAGTGGCGTCTAGGGATTCTTGTGGGAAGTGAAGACAATGGCTGACCCCCTTTCGTTCATGAAAAACTCCCAGGAAATATGGGGTGAGAGGTCTGCTGTAGGGAACTGGAAATGGCCAGCCACATCCCCGATACGGCCTTTCAACGAACAATTTGTGAAAATGACGGAGGGGATCGCCAAATTGGACATAAAAAGGTACAATGGAGAAGTAAAGAAAGCGGGGGGAGACGCCAAACAGAACAAGAGTCTTAATAATAACCCGTCCAATGTGGAAGTGAAAAAGGCGACCTCGGATCAGAAGCAAAATGTGGCGAATGTAAGTTACAACGGGAGCAATGCTCTGCAGATGCAAGGCGGCTTAGAAAAACGATTCAAATCACTACCTCCCGCAGAAACACTCCCTAGAAACGAAATTTTGGGCGGATACATCTTTGTCTGTAACAATGATACCATGCAGGAGGATTTGAAGCGGCAACTCTTTGGTAAGCTTTTGACTGGTAATCTTCCTATAAAAAGCAAATTAAGGTTTCATTTTCCTTGCTGCATTTGCATATGATTTTTTTTCTGTCCGTCCCTCTTTTTTTTGAGATGCGCGACGCATTTCCATGATTTTTATTGATGACATGGCATATTACACAGCCTTCCACATGTAAACTACGCAACCTTCCATTGGGAAGGTTGGGTGAAAGAGCATAATTTCGTTTTGGTGACATTGCGCTTTGAGAGGTGCTACCACTCTCTTCCTAAAAAGCGAAGGATTGAGGCGGGGGGGAAGGCTGCCCTCCGAGGCCGTTCCGCCGAGAAAGACTTGAGTCTTGTATCAAGCAAGCTGCAACAATATGAAACAGAATACAAATTGGAAAGTTGCAATAGATAGTTGTGATTCGTGATTCAGAAGTTTAAGTTGCAGCCTGTAGGTTATAGTTTGTAAGTTTTAACAAGATTTTGCAGCTTTCAAGAATCAAGAATCAAGTTTGAATCAAGTTTGTATACTTGCACAACATTCTCTGGTCCCACCTTCACATTGGCCTCCTGGATATGGCGAAACATATACTCACCAGTGGCCGATGTGCCTGCCTCGGAGGTGTCGATAGCTCTCAAAAACATAGTGCCCCTGCAGGAAGACACCAAGATATTAAGAATGTGCTGCTTCTTTACATCAGTCTAGCTATCGGATATGATGGCACACCCATACCTTGTTTCCAAGCAGCCAATGGCCATTTAAGTTCAATATTGACAGTCAGATGATTGTGGCAAATTGCATTTAAACTCGTCAAACTTCAAAAATCAAGTAATAAAGTTGAAACTTAAAACTTGAAAGGGCTTACTCTTCCCACAACTGCTTGATCGGCTGTAGCTCCTGATCAATAGAGGCCTGCTCATCAAGAAGTCCTTTCCTCCGCAAATGATCCCTGCTGGGACCCTCCCACTTTGAAATAATCCTAGAAATAGCTCTCATCATCTATCTATCTCCATGTAGGGGCGCAACAAGGTGAAATGGGAGGTCACATGTGTAAAAGCACCCCCTAACAACAATCTCAACCTATTTCTTGTTCGATTGCGTCCAAGATGCCATATAATAGTCCTTGCCTCTCGGCCAAGGGCTCTACCTACCCCTCGATGGTGCACGATCTGTAAATGGTGCTCTAGAAGAACCAATGCCACTAGTACTGCTAGGTCCTGCTCCTCTGTCACCTTGAATCCCAACAAAAAAATCGGTTCAAAGTTGGAAATAAAATTCAGGGGGAATGTTTTTTTATTCCATATTTTTGCTCATGTTTGTTTTCTTGTGATAGTTTGATTTGTTTCAAACATAATATTTATTAAATCAATGTAAAAGCCTCTCTTATTGTGAGTTGTGACAGTTTCAATTTTTAAGAATATTTGAATTCATAAAATACACAACAATGGCCATTGGGCCACTGGCTTAGACTTCAGTGGAGCCGAGGGTTTACTATTTACCTTCGGTCATCGAAGGACCAGCCTCATGCTCCTCTGCTCGGTCACCTATTAGTGCCACCGGTACTTGCTGGCGAGGAGCAAAAAGCCGTGCTAATGATATAGGTGTGCCTTGATCTGAGAGGGGCCACTTGTGTAAGAGATGTTGTAATATTTGCAAGTTCCCCTCAGTGTGCTAGAGGTGTTGTAAGATGCTTTGGCCCAAACCATAAATTATGGTCCCTTACATAGTCACACAATCATTCACCCACTCACCCTAAACCCGTGACCCCACTTGCAGCTTGATGCCCATGTTGGAGTTAATCTTTCTCCTACTCATCCTAACTGCCCTCCTTTTCACTTAAGTAAATCACTCTCTCAAAACAGTCTACAGAAATGAATTGTTTTTTTGCAACAGTTTGCATATTTACGCGCAAACTTCAACAACCGAAAAAATGCGACAAAGTCTTCTACTTACTTTTTCAAGCATTCTGAGCACAAAAGGTGTGTGAAAAAGACATTTTTCCCAAAGAATGCAAAAAAAATGGGACATCTGCAGATTTACAAGGGATTTTTTGTACAGACTGTCTACGTCTTCACGCTCCAATTAATAACCGATCTATTGATCAATTAAACAGTTGTTAATGATCTTGTAATTGTAAAATTAGAATAATACAAGATCATCTGACAACTATGGTACAAGATCAACCAAGCAAAGATGCCTGTGAATGGTATCTTGATTCAAGTGCTTCATAGCGCATGACACCATGTAAGAACCTATTCTCCACTCTCACAACAATTGGATCAAAGTACATTTTCTTCGGAGACTCAAGCTCACACAAGGTCGAAGGCCAAGGCTCCATTCGGCTACAATTCCCTGATGGCATCACTAGACAGTTAGACGGTGTACTCTATGTACCCAAATTAACAAAGAATTTATTGTCTATAAGCAAGATTACTGATCAAGGCTATAGAGCTTTGTTTACTGCTAGTCAATATACCATTCTTGATGAGGGTTCAAATGAAATCCTCTCTGCAGCAAGCTACACTCCACAACAGAATGGCGTAGCTGAATGAAAGAATTGAACATTGTTGGAAGCTGCACGATCCATGATGTCCAGTGCTCGATTACCCAAGAAATTTTGGGTTGAAGCAATTTCTACAGCCTGTTATCTGCAAAATTATTCCAGCACGAAGGCAATCGACTCCAAAACACCGTTTGAAGCCTACTACGACTACAAACCAAGTTTGAAACATCTACGAGTGTTTGGATGTCTCTGCTATGCACAAATACCTTCTGATCTGAGAAAGAAGCTGGACCCAGTCAGCTGTAAGTATATCTTTATCGGCTATTCAACTTCACATAAAGCATACCACATCTATGATGTTGAAACAGGGCAGTCAGCCGCTTCAAGCAGAAACAGGGAATGCAGGAGTTTGTTCCAACAACTCCATTTACCATCGATAGGCCTAGACCTACGACTGTTCAACCACAAGCCGAAGACATCCCAGTCATTCACCCAGGAGAAACATCTGCTCAAGTACCTCCAATTCGAAGATCTACACGACAACGACAACAACTAAAGCTTAAGCCAGATGGATCAATATCCAAATGGAAAGCTCAATTGGTGGTTAAAGGATATGAGCAAGTATATGGAATAGATTACACTGACACTTTCAGTCCAATGGTAAAGCATCAATCTGGTTGTAGCTACTGCAGAGGATCTGGACACTCACCAGATGGACGTCCAGACAGCATTCCTTCACGGATACATACAAGAAGAAATATTCATTTATCAACCAGAAGGTTATATTTCAAGGCCAAGAGCATTTGGTATGTAAATTGCATAAGGTGCTGTATGGCCTCAAGCAAGCTCCTAGGGCTTGGTATGAAAGCATTAGTCACTTCTTGTTGCAACATAATTTTACTTCTTGCTCCGCAGACTCAAATGTATCTCTCAAGTGTAAAGGGTCAAGCTATGTCATTATAGGATTATATGTTGATGATTCTTTAATTATCAGCAATTCAAATCAGTTACTGCATGAAACAAAATCTTACTAGAATTTGAGATGACTGATTTAGGTCCAGTTCATTACCTACTCGGTAGGGAGATCACCAGAGATCGCGCAAGCAGAAGGATCGCTATAAGCCAAGAGTCCTATTTGATCAATGTACTTCGCAGATATGGCATGGAGGCCGATAGACACACCCATGGATCCAGGTCCAAATTGTCTAAAGACGTGTCCCAGATCTCATGCAAAACGACAAGAAATGTGCAGATATCCTTATAGTCCGTCATAGGATCCATAATGTATTCTATGATCTGCACACGACCTGATCTAGCATATGCGGTAAGCACACTGTCTCAATACATGTCAAATTCAGGCTTACAACATTGGAAAGCTTTGCAAAGAGTATTGAAGTACATTCAAGCTACGAAGCACTATGCTTTGTGCTATAATGGAAATACAGAAGCTGCACTTTCATTAGTCACTTATTCAGATTCAGATTGGGCAGGAGACGTGGATACCATAAAGTCCACATCAGGCTATATTTGTTTCCTTGTAAGTTACTGTCATATAGACAATATGTTGGTTGACATTTTGACAAAGCCTTTGTCAAGAGAGAACCATTCTACTTTGGTAGGTACGTTAAATCTCAATTTTAATTCAGATTCGTAGTAGTAAGCTTAAGGGGGAGTGTTGGAGTTAATCTTTCTCCTACTCATCCTAACTGCTCTCCTTTTCACTTAAGTAAATCACTCTCTCAAAGCAGTCTGCAGAAATGACTGTTTTTTCGCAACAGTCTGCAGATTTACACTCAAACTTAAACAGCCGAAAAATGCGTTGCATGAATCAGACGAGTTGAATTGCTCAAGAAACATTGTCTTGTTCTCCTGCTCAATGAAGGACCTGTAGGAAAGCAAGAGTCAAGTCACCAAGATCTAGTTATCAATCAGTCTCCACAGAAAACAAGAGAAGAGGCTAGGCGCCCAACTCTAAGAGAGAGAGAGAGAGAAAACAACAACAAGAGCAATGGAGAGCAATGCTTAGCCAAACTGTTTAAAATGGAATACACAATGAGCATCTAAGTACTCTACCTGGATGTGGCCAAATGCCACCAAACCCTAAGGTTAACCACTTATTAAATGTAGGGCACCCCCAAGATAGGGCCCCTAAACAAAATTAGACCCCTAAGGACCCACGAGTCAGTACATGACCAAAATTGGGTCCAACTGAACTTAAGACAAACTTAAGATGGCCTAAATAACTAAATACCCATGGTTACACAAATCTCGACCTTTTGGGTCAAAGTAACCTATGGATTAACTTCAGCATAGTCATTTATTTCTAACACCCTCCTTAAATGACAATGCAAAAACTGAAATATGAAACTATGTAACAAAACCAACACGTGGTATCAAATTTAAAGCTTTGCATAAAGCTCCAAATCTGACTCTAGGCAACGCCTTAGTGAAGAGGTCCGCAATATTATCCTCCGTAGGACAATATTCAAGTAAAATGTCGCCATCATGAAGTCTCTCCCGAACAAAGTGATAATGGATTTCGATGTGCTTCGTCCTCGCATGAAAAACAGGATTTCGTGCAATGGCAATAGCACTTTGACTATCACTCAAGATAAGAGTGGTTGAGGGCTCGCCAAACTTCATGTCAACAAGTAGTCTTCTCAGCCATAAACACTCCGTTGTGACTGAAAATATCGCTCTATATTTTGCCTCACTAGAAGAAGTAGCAATAGTGGGCTGCTTTTTACTTGACTACGAAATTGCAGAATTTCCACAAAAAAAGCAATGTCCACTTGTAGAGCGTCTAGTGTCTTGATCTCCACCCCAATCCGAGTCACTAAGTCCATGACCTCTTGTTCCTTGAAGAAATCGAAAGATCCTCTTCAAATGCTTTCCAATGTGATGTCATCGGGGCATGCATGAATTGACTCATGAGTGAGACACTATAAGAAATGTCCGATCTTGAATTACATAGGTAAATGAGACAGCCAATAGCTTGACAATATGAAGTAGTATCAAATGGTTCATTATCACCTTGACTACTTAATTTCAGGCCTGTCTCAATAGGTGTAGCAACCGGCTTGCAATCTTTCATCTTGAACCGCTTCAAAATCTGCCCAATGTAGCGTTCTTTAGAGATGAAAATTTTAGCCCCTTCTTGTACAAATTCAAGACCAAGATAAAAATGCAATAGGCCTAAATCTGAGGTTTCAAAAACCAAACCAAGATCAAGTATTACGACATCAATCTGCTGCTCATTACTTCCCGTAATAATAATATCATCAACATAAAGCAAAATAATGATGATATAATCTGAACTATGCTTGACATAAAGAGTAGATTCGCTAGGACTTTAGTAAATCCTCGATCACAAAAGTAGGCATGTATCTTTTGATACCACATCCTCGGAGCTTGCTTCAGTCCATAAGTGCCTTCTTGAGAAAACAAACTTTATCTTCTTGGCCTTCAACCAAAAAACCAACAGGTTGTTGAAGTTACACTTCCTCATTGAGATCACCATTGAGGAATGCTGTCTTTATGTCAAGTTGCCGCAAACGCCAACCAAAATGGGCAGCCAAAGAGGTTACTACCCTCACGGTAGTCATCCGAGCAGTAGGATAAAAAGTCTCCTCATAATCAATCCCCTTTTGCTGAGCATAGCCTTTGGCAACGAGCCTTGCCTTGTACCTTTCAATGGTACCATCTGCCTTATACTTGATTTTGTATACTTTAGAACCAATTGCCTTCTTCTCATGAGGAAGATCAACAAGAACCCAAATCTGGTTCTTCATTAGTGAGTCATACTCATCTTGCATCGCATCCTCCCAACATTTTAGTCCTTGGCCTGCTCATAATGATCAGGTTCTTCCGCAATATCTCCATGAGATGTAAGAACAAAATCTGAAAAATCAGCATAGTCCACTGATTTTGTAGAGGCACGTGTCTTTCCATCATAAAATGAACCTATTTTGCTATCCCACAAAGTCGACAACAGCCGCCGTGGGACCGTTTTGGGCTGTCCAACAGCCATGTCTCTTCTTACAATTTGCTGTCCAAGATCCTCCGACACCGCACTTGGCTGTCCAAGATCTTCCAAAACTGGTCCTTGCTGTCCAACAGTTCCTGCAAGCTGATTTTGAGCAACAACGGGCGGTTCTTGATTAAGATTAGGCTCTAAACTTGATGAGGTGTTGGGCAGGTCGAAACTGGTTGATTGCTGCCCCTTATCTCCAGCAATAGAAGATGGTATCAAATCTGGAAAAACTTCAACATTCACACTATGTGGGCTGTCCCCCTTCAAGATATGAGTTGGGGCCACATCTAATTAATTCTTTTCATCAAAATTCATATCGAGTATGAACGTCCTCTTCGATTGGTAATATTGAGAAGACTTCATGGCCAGTTGATTCTTTCACTCCTAGAAACGCCGATTCGTCGAACTTATTATCTCTGCTCATCACCACCATCTTTGAGGTTGGATTATAGAGTCGATAGATCTATGAGCCATTCAAATATTCAATCATGACAGTCTGTACCGACTTTTCATCTGGTTTGTTTCTTTTCTCCTTTGGTATGAGCGTGTATGCTGTACATCCGAATACTCTTACATGTGATAGTTCGGGCTTCTCACCTGTCCACATTTCGTACGATGTCTTGCTCTCCATCGTTGTCTTTATCGATTGCTTTTGTAAATGAACTGCAACAGCGATTGCCTCAGCCCAAAACCGACTTGGCAATTGTGCTTGAGCCATCATGCACTTGGCTCCTTCGACAAGGGTTCTGTTTCGTCTTTCTGCTACACCACTATATTGTGGTGTATATGCAGGCGTGAATTGATGTTCGATACCTCTTTCTTGACAGAAGCTTGAAAATTTTTTGCTCGAATATTCGCCTCCGTTGCCGAACTTTAGGATTTGCAATTTTTTGGAGGTGTGTCGTTCTGCAAAGCTACAAATTTTTTGAATGCACTGACTTCATCTTCTGATAGTATATAGTAGTCATTCTACTGAAATCATCTATGAATGTGAGAAAGTATCTTGATCCGGAAAGAAAGTTGATTTCATGGGTCCACAGACATCTGAATGAACCAATTCTAGGATGTCCTTGGCTCTCCTTCGTTCATGTACGAATGGACTTCGATGTTGCTTACCTTTCTGACAGGCTTCGTAGAAGTCTGAATCTGGATTTGTAACTTTAAGACCATTCACAAGTTCTTTCTTGTTCATGTCTCCTCATATTCAGATGATACATGCGTTTATGCCAGACATGATTCACACTTTTGGATGCATTTAGTACACTATCGTAGCTATTGGTAATATTTGCTTGCTACAAGTTACCTTGCCTCGATGCGACTGTCAGCAGCTTATTTGATCTATGTTCGACCATTTTGCTTGCGTTTCCATCGAACATGACTCGTATTTCAAGATCTGCTATCCTCGATTCAGAGAGTAGATCTCTCCTCAATGTGGGTACATAGAGCACTCCTTGTAGCTCTACATGTCCCGACAATGTACCGAGCTGAAGAGTTTTGATGCCTTCGACATCGTGTCTGCTCCCATCCCCCAGTATCACTGTTCTTGTGTTGTCCAGTGCCTTGTAGTTCATTTAACATTAGAACATTCTTGTTGCAGGTGATATGAGATGTAGCTCCTTAATCAATCACTATGTCATAATCATGCTGCGTGTAAGTCGTGGACTCTTCATCAATAGCTGTGAATGCGTTGTCATTCTTGTCACCATCTTTAGATGATTCTGCGACATTCGCCTTTTCTCCTTTGTGATTTCCTTTGGGATTAAACCAGCAATCGTATGCTGAATGCCCCTTTTTCTTGCAACGAGTGCAAGGTATAGTTAGATTAATCTAGCATTTGTCTGCTGTATGACCTGCTCGCGACAATGATCATAGGTAGAAGTATCTTTGTTGTTGTTACCCTTCATTGAAGACTTCATTTGAGTCTTATCAATCTTGGGCTTGTTTTTGTTCTTCTTCTTTCCCCTTGCAAAATGGACCTTCTCTTGCTCTCCATTTGTTTCTCTTTCATCTCTCATCAGTCTTTCGTCTGCTACGAGATCGACTGCTCTTTCGAATGTCATCTCAGGTATACTCAAGATGAGCATTCTCAGTGGCTGATAAGATGAGGGTAATGATTTCATGAAGTACATCAGTTGCTGGGGTGCTAAGACTTGATGCTCTTGTCCAGATGCAGAGAGCTGCGCGAAGATCGTCTTGATCTTCTCTACATGTTGATCCAGCTCGTTTCCATCCCATCGCAGGCTCTGTAGCTGATTGTGGAGGTACATAACTGATGCAACTGTTCTCACTTCGTACTTTTGCTTCAGCTTTTCCCACACTTCATGGCTGCTTTGGCAGTTTTCAATCTGCATGAGGATGTCTTCGTTAATGGAGGATACGATGATCGCCATTGCGCGCTCATCCATCCTTACTCATATTCTGCCCTCCTTGGATCTCCCTCTGGAGGCTTTGGCTCTGTGAGATCAGTCACTGACCATATCCCTTCGCCCTTTAGAAGTGTCTTTATCTTGAACTTCCATATGCGGTAGTTTGCGCCATCAAGATTGATTGTGATCTTTGCCTGAATTGTAGTAGCCATATTGTATCTAATGAACCTGCTCTTATATCATGCTGGGGTGCTAGCGAAAGTGTGCTGTGTGGTGTGCGGAATCGCAGGAACTAGGTAAGCTAATACAAATCACAGCCAATGAAGCAATCATTCAAATACAACAACGCAAAATAACCCTGCTGGAAGAACATAACATCCTTTGTATTTTCTTTTATCAGAGTGAGTCGGCGCCAAATAGCGGCCTGACGCTCTTACAATTCTATCTATTTCTATATCTTTTTCGTCTCTCTTTTTCCTTTTGATTTCTGTTCTATATTTATATTCCACTAATGGGAATTCAAAGATAACTTAGCTAGTCATTACAAGAGAGGTTTACGCTAAACTATCAGCTAACTACGTATTAACTCTTGTAACGTTGCCTACGGCTGAGCGTGACATTTTATGTCTCACGACTGCCAAGCTTCGAATTCGATAGTTCAAATCGCTCGATAGTTTGTTGCTCGATGGTTTGTTTCAGTGCTTGTACACATTTGACAATTCGTTGGCTATTCAACCGTTCGATGGTCATGTGAATGTATCGTTGTGTTCAGTTGTTGGTGTCGATGGTGTGTCTCGAACTATTGGCTGTTCAGGGAACGTGCGGAAAAGGTTGGTTGAGTTCACCATTTCCAACAAGAGGTTCTTGAGAGAACAATTTATTTTCGAGTATACAAGATTTATAGTCATATTTTACTTATAGCTGGAATTGGGAACTTGTTTAGATGGTTTTGCTGTGATCGTGGAAGCTAGAGAATGTTTGAGAGGTTCATTTAGGTCTCTTATGGCATATCTATGTTAAAAACACATGATCCTTGCTATGTTTTACATGTGTTTTTATATATTTTGATGCCTTGGCCGACTTAAATTGAATCTGTAAATCTTGATTCAGATGTAATCATTTCAAATCTAGTTTTTAAGTTGATTTCACCTTCATTACATCAGACTTTGTGATTTTCGTTCGTGAGGAAATTTTCATTCTCTTGCCTTTTTCCGTTTCTGATCCCTGGTCACTGTGCTTCCAGATAGATGATAACCTCGTTTCAGCTGCATATGCTGTTATAGGTTGAAAAGATTAGAAACAAGTTACGCTTAGAGAAAAAAGATAGCAAAGGCTTCCATTTTCCCATTCCAAGTCTTTCTCTACAGCCTTTTCAATACTGGATATTTTAGCCTTTGAAAAATCTCTCTTAAAACACTTAATGAACATTGCATGGTAATGGGCTTTTGTAGTTGTGGTCCTTTGCTTGGCTATGGAGCATCTGTATTATGAATTGCTCTCCGTGCTTGCTGACAATCATAGACATCAAAATATATTTTGTCCGCAGGCTTACCTCAGAGATATCGAGATTCTGTTCGTGCCATTCAGCCTGGATTGCCTTTGTTTTTGTACAACTATACAACACACCAACTTCATGGAATTTTTGAGGTATACACTATTCTAATTTATTTATTTATTTATTTTTTGGCGGACATACACCATTGAATCGGCGAATAAACACTTTTTCTTATTTGACAGGCTGCAAGCTTTGGGGGATCTAACATTGATCCAACTGCATGGGAAGACAAAAAGTGTCGTGGAGAATCTCGATTTCCTGCTCAAGTTAGTTATCTGAAAGCTTCTCCTTCTCAGTGCACTAGTTGTCTGAATTTTACCTCAGACTGGAATGCTTGATGTGGCCTTTGACTTCACGATGTTTTGCCTCACAGGTTCGTATACGTGTACGACAGCTTTGCAAGCATCTTGAAGAGGATGCTTTCAGGCCTGTGCTCTATCACTATGATGGACCTAAGTTCCGTCTCCAGCTCTCTGTTCCAGAGGTCGTTCATTGTGCTCTGCAGCCGTTCTTTGATGTTTGTTTTTAAGTTAGCAAAGTTTATGCTCTTCCCTTCGTTTTTGAAATTTTTTCCTGTGATGAGTCTTTTTCCTAATCTGCTTAAAATCTGAAATGCGGATGGTCTCAATTAACATTTTGATTTCTGATATTTTACAGACTATAGAACTATTGGATCTGTTTGCTGATAAGGGCCAACCTTAAGCTGGTAATCTTCCAACTATATGTTTTATTTGTTCGTGCCCCTGTTCTTGAAAAGGGTGGCATTCAGTTCTAAGGCTTGTATGCAGAACTCTGAACCGAATTCCATCTGCAAGCTGATCAAGACTAATCTACTAGTGAGGGCTATGGACGACTTGCTGTATCTAATATCATCATATATAAGACTGGTTGGATTCCATAGGGTTGAAGATTGCATGTCTCCTTTGTTATGTTGGGTATTATCCTGGACATAACATTGATATATATGAGCAGCTGAACCGTCTTGCAGAATAGTTTGTTTGCTTATCCTGCCTTTGAGGTTGTTTTTATGTGAAAAGTTTCAACGCAGGCTCTCACAGCCAGTTTCCAATATTAGTGGTATTCCCCTTATGGGCATATCGTAGAAGTGTGATATATGTCGGTTGTAAGATGTACTTTTAGTGATCAATAGTTTTTATTGTGGCAGTGTTTGTCTATCTTTCTTGATGATGTTTCCTGGGTCTCTAAACTGAGGCTGCTCATGGGCATTGTTCGGTTAAGTTCCAAGCAAAGGTTCATCTAAGAAGGGCTAGTTAGAGTGTCACCTGTGTAGCAAAGACAAGTGTAATTTTTGATATTTCAAGTTTGAAAAAGGAAAACTCAAGATTTTGAAGTACCAATTTTACTTTAATGTTAGTTTTGAGCATAGTTGCACTTTGTTTCTGAAACGTGTTCAGAAACGCGTTTCGGAAATATGGAATTTTTTTCCAGAAACGTTTTTTAAATTCTTTTTTTTTTTGGTTTTTTTTTGTGCAATATGGGTATCAGGAGCTCTAATTAAGAGCATTATTACTGTGTATTTTGCCGAACGTTTCGGGCGCAGGATGGTCTAGTTTAGGTGCATTAACTCCTAGGTTTATGCTTTAACTCCCAGGTGCATTAATAAAAAAACATGATGCCCCAAAATTTAACTCCCTCTGTCTCTCTCTCTCTCTCTCTCTCTCTCTCTGTCTCTCTCGCTCTCTCTCGTTATCTCTCTCAGATCCAACAAACTAAACAAAAATGCTGAAACAAAAACCATGCTAAGTGTTCTAAACCAATCACCATACTGCATCGTCCTGAACTGTACTGAAGCATTTTTCAACCATATGGAATCGTTTTTCAACCATACTCTCTCTCTCTCTCTCTCTCTCTCTCTCTCTCTCTCTCTCTCTCTCTCTCTCTCAGTACTGAATCGTTACACTGCTGTGAATAGGATCATCGTAATATATAATATCGGGCCACATGGCACCAAAATGGAGTACAATGATGTTCCATGAACATAATGAAAACTACGCAACTAAGGCTCGTCAGAGTCATGGTAGGAACCATCATCTGAATCTGTGCCTGACTACAGATCCCAAGGGTCTGTTCTGCGTGCTCTGGCTCTGGATCCTCCCCCTGCCTCTACCTATGCCTTTGCCTCTCTCCCCTCCTCTGCCCCCCCTCTGCCTGCCCCCACCCCTGTGTCTACCCCTGCGTGTCTGTTTGTCAGGTGGCTGTGATCCAACGCCCTGGGATGGCCCTACCCACTGTGATGATGCCTGGCCGACGGCTGCCTGTGATGCTCCACTCCTGTCCACAAAAAGCGAACTCAGCCCCCCCCTCCCAGAACCTCTAGGTCTCCCCCTAGGCCTACGTGTAGGAATGGCTGGCTCCTCCTTTGTCTCCACATCAGGGTCCACCAGCAAGTCAGCAAGGTCATCCCCCTGTGCCTCCGCCCCCATCTCCTCATCCTCCTCCGTATCCCCCTCAACCCACTCCTCCTCCTCCTGATAGTCAGCCCCGAGCTCTTCTCCACCCTCCAAGCCCTCATCATCCCACTCTTCATCCCTAGCCCTCTGCCTGTCTGCCCTCCTCGAATGCCGTAGAGCCCGTGCGTCAGCCTGCGCCTGTCTATATAGATCTCATCATCCATCTCCTCCTGCGTGGGTGGTGCCCGAGGAGTAGCAGCTGCCGAATCCACCAAGCAAGTGTCAGGGTTCACCTGCAACAAAAAACAATACATTGTTGTCAGCAATTCATTGCATAATTCAAAAGCAATTCAGTTCGTCAAAGCACAGCAAGAAACAGGGGGTGATGATGTGACTCACCTCGAGCATCTGTCCCCCTCCTTGTGTGCGCCTTAACATACGGCCGTTGGTGTTCACAAACACCAACCGCCTACACTGCTCGATGGACAACCTGTTCCTCTTCTGCGTGTGATACAAGGCTTAGGTGCTCCAATTTCGCTCGCGTAATGGTCTCTTCCTCCTGACGAAGCATCCCGCCTCGCAATGCCTCTCGTTTGGGAGGCGTCCATGTAGCATCCACGGCTGCCATCTGTGCGCAAAACTCTCTGAACACCCAAGTGTCAGCAACAGCAAAGGAAATGCCGCACTCGTAAAAGAACTGGCCAGCAAGTCGAGTGCACCGGGCATGCTGCTCTCTCTGCCACCCGCATCGATCAAGGGTCTGCTGTTTGGGCCTAACCTCTCTGTGCTGTGCACATGGCGCTCGTGGTCTAACACGCGAACCAGATGGCTGATCTGTGGGTGTATCACTCTCTTTGGGAGGACCTGTCGAACCATGTGCTACATCTACCGCCAAAGAAGAGGAGGGACGAGAAGGACCCACTGCTGCTGATCCAACCTGCTCATGTGACGCTCTCCCCTCTGAAGTAAGCCCTGCTGCTGCGGGTGGAACTGGAGTGGCACTGCCTGGACCATGCACTGCACCTGTAGTAGGCCGTGCCAAGAACATGTTGTACTAGGCTCTGCACCTGTAGTAGGCCGTGCTTGCATACCTGTGACCCCTGCCTGTGAACCTGCAGCTGCTCCTGCCCCCTGTCCCTGTCCCTGTCCAGAAACCTGTGATGCAGCACCCTGTCTCTGTCCCTGTCCCTGTCCCTGTCCCTGTCCCTGTCCAGAAACTTGTGATGCAGCACCGTGCCCGTACGTAATAGACAACCTCTGTCTCTCCTCATTGGAAATCCTGGGGCAATCAGATATGCCCAATGCCCGCCCACCCGGCCCTCTGACCCTCAGTAAGTGAGCCCTAACCCTGGTAAGCGATCCTGTGAAGAGACCACCACAATGCAAGCATCTCCATCTACGGACCTCCACGAAGCTCAGATCCCCCTGGCACCGTGCCTCCGTATCGCTGAGTAGATGCATGTCGACTATCCACACGCCAAGATCCGATGCCTACAGCTCAAAACAAAAAAAGTTAACACCTCCACGGCTGGCGCGATTCTGGCCGTGAAGAGGTGTTCAAAATTTTTTATTTACTATTTTTTTAAAAAAACGTTTCTGGAACGATTTTGGGCTGAGAATCGCGTTTTTTAGAAACGCGATTTCCGAAACGCTCAGCCCTAGAATCGCGTTTCGGTGCAACTATGGTTTTGAGCAAAAAGGCAATTGCCATTGAAGGTCCAAGAAAGTATGCTATTTTTTCATCAAGAACCGTCCATTGCTGCTCAAAATCAGCCTGCAGGATCTGTTGGACAGCAAGGACCAGTTTTGGAAGATCTTGGACAGCCAAGTGCGGTGTCGGAGGATCTTGGACAACAAATTGTAAGAAGAGACATGGCTATTGGACAGCCCAAAACAGTCCCACGGTGGCTGTTGTCGACTTTGCGAGACAACAAATTAAGTTCATTTTATGATGAAAAGACACGTGCCTCTACAAAATCAGTGGACTATGCTGATTTTTCCGATTTTGCTCTTACATCTCATGGAGATGTTGCAAATGAACCTGTTTTCTATGAGCAGGCCAAGGGAGTAAAATGTTGGGAGGATGCGATGCAAGATGAGTATGACTCACTTATGAAGAACCAGATTTGGGTTCTTGTTGATCTTCCTCTTGGGAAGAAGGCAATTGGTTCTAAATGGGTATACAAAATCAAGTATAAGGTAGATGGTACCATTGAAAGGTACAAGGCAAGGCTCGTTGCCAAAGGCTATGCTCAGCAAAGGGGATTGATTATGAGGAGACTTTTTCTCCTACTGCTCGGATGACTACCGTGAGGGTAGTAACCTCTTTGGCTGCCCATTTTGGTTGGCGTTTGCGGCAACTTGACATAAAGACAACATTCCTCAATGGTGATCCCAATGAGGAAGTGTACCTTCAACAACCTGCTGGTTTTTTGGTTGAAGGCCAAGAAGATAAAGTTTGTCTTCTCAAGAAGGCACTTTATGGACTGAAGCAAGCTCCAAGGATGTGGTATCAAAAGAAACATGCCTACTTTTGTGATCGGGGGTTTACTAATAGTCCTAGCGAATCTACTCTTTATGTCAAGCATAGTTCAGATTATATCATCATTATTTTGCTTTATGTTGATGATATTATTATTACGGGAAGTAATGAGCAGCAGATTGATGCCGTAATACTTGATCTTGGTATGGTTTTTGAAACCTCCTATTCAGGCCTATTGCACTTTTATCTTAGTCTTGAATTTGTACAAAAAGGGGCTTGAATTTTCATCTCTCAAAAACACTACATTGGGCAGATTTTGAAGCGGTTCCAGATGGAAGATTGCAAGCCGGTTGCTACACCATGGAGACAGGTCTGAAATTAAGTAGTCAAGGTGATGGTGAATCATTTGACACTACTTTATATTGTCAAGCTATTGGCTGTCTCATTTACCTATGTAATTCAAGACCGGACATTTCTTATAGTGTCTCACTCATGAATCAATTCATGCATGTCCTGATGACATCACATTGGAAAGCATTGAAGAGGATCTTTCGATATCTTCAAGGAACAAGAAGTCATGGATTGGTTTTTCCTGCTTGTGATGATGCATGTTTGGTTGGTTTTAGTGACTCGGATTGGGGTGGAGATCAAGACACTAGACGCTCTACAAGTGCTTTTTCTATGGAAATTCTGCAATTTCTTGGTCAAGTAAAAAGCAGCCCACTGTTGTTACTTCTTCGCAGAATATAGAGCGATATTTTCAGCCATAACAGAGTGTTTATGGCTGAGAAGACTACTTGTTGACATGAAGTTTGGCGAGCCCTCAACCACTCTTATCTTGAGTGATAGTCAAAGTGCTATTGCCATTGCACGGAATCTTGTTTTTCATATTAGAAAAAGCTTTATGCAAAGCTTTAAATTTGATACCACGGTTGGTTTTGTTATATAGTGAAGATTTTAGTTTTTGCATTGTCATTTAAGGAGGGTGTTAGAAATAAATGACTATGCTAAAGTTAATCCATAGGTTACTTTGACCCAAAAGGTCAAGATCTGTGTAACCATGGGTATTTAGTTATTTAGGCTATCTTAAGTTTGTCTTAAGTTCAGTTGGACCCAATTTTGATCATGTATTGACTCATGGGTCCTTATGTGTCTAATTTTGTTTAGGGGCCCTATCTTGACTTTTGGGGGTGCCCTACATTTAGTAAGTGGTTAACCTTAGGGTTTGGTGACATTTGGCCACATCCAGGTAAAGTACTTAAATGCTCATTGTGTATTCCATTTTTACAGTTTGGCTAAGCGTTGCTTTCCATTCCTCTTGTTGCTGTTTTTTCTCTCTCTCTCTTAGAGTTGGGCGCCAAGCCTCTTCTCTCTTGTTTCTTGTGGAGATTGATTGATAACTAGATCTTGGTGACTTGACTCTTGCTTTCCTACAGAAACTACAATATGATTTGATTGAAATAACATTGATGAGCTTTTGCTAATCGGCCTTTGACAATAATGATGACCACGATTCCTCATCAGCTAAACCTTAACTATACCAAGGCTCAATAAAGGGCCAAGGTAAGCTTGTATGGTCAACTACATAGAGTATCTTCAAGTTCCTTACAAAGACTGCCAATAGAGTTATTGCCATGCATTCAAAATAGGCTATCCTTGCAGTTTAAGCCTTAAAATTCCTGAAGGGCTACTGTGACTTCTCTGTCATCTTTGCACATGAAGCTGTCTTCATTTGATCGCCTAGAACTGCTAATGATACCCTTTGCATGTGATAAGTTGGCCATATTTAAAGATCGCTTGGAAATAAGCGCAGAATCAATTTAGTCTATCATGTAGCAAATAGGTCTAGGCATAAATAGAGGATAAAGCAGCAGGACTCATTTGAAATCTCGGAATCAAAAGGAAGTATTACGGTCTTTTGTATTCAAGAAAACTATCCATTTATGTCTATGCTTTATGTGTATGCCTCACTTGTAGGCATCTTGAGATCTGCTTAGAAATTGTGAAGACTGACCACATTCTGTCCCCAACCGATTAACTATGACGATTCAAAATTGTTGATGATTCAATTTTTTTGAATAATTTTGCTTTTTAGTTTTCTACTAAGCAATTGCTTTATTATCTTATGATGTCTAATCCTCCAAAGAGTCTCATGTTGGTGAAGACCCTCCCTTCCCTCCCTCCCTCCCTCCCTCCCTCAAGGTTAGGAGTTGATGCTAATCAGCTGCTCAAAAGAGGACATGCAAGAACTATATGGTGTCTTGAGGAGTTCCTTAGTCAAAGCAAGGCACAATTCACCCTTGCCCCCTAGTCTGAGCAGAATCTGTAGAATGGCCCATGCGCTCAAGGGAGTACATACCTAGCTGCCCATTTTGCGTAGACATCATTTTGTGAGGAAATATATGTTTACACCGAATCTACCATACAAAAGGTTGTTGTGCCTGCTGTCCACAGATCAGATAAAATCAGTATGCAGTGCAGACAATGTAATTGCCAGTATAAAATATGAAAGTTTCGATCAAGAAGGATATTGCTCTTCTATCTAATCTAGTTTGAGAGTTTATAATTTCCCGCTCCTTACTATTTGGCATATTACCTTTGGAGTCTGTTATGATGCACTTACAAGAACGTAAATACCTGCTGGAATATTTCATGTATTTCTGCGGGCTTTAGCAGCCATAATTTCCCCATGTTTGCACTCCTGCATCAAATTCAGGCTGTAAGGGGCTTCATGCCCACAACGCCCATGGGCTTTTGGTCATAAAGTTACAGTGACTGGGTATTTAGGTGACAGACAAAAGTATAATCAAAGAAATAAATTCAATAAATTCTGAATACTTGAAGAACAATACGATCACTAAGCTGAAATATAGACTAAAAGAGAAACCAGTAAGTGATTAAAAATAGCAACAATAGTGAACAAATCTTTTAGCATAAAACATCTCTGTCATTAAAATTAGGAACACATTCACAAAGCGTAGTGCACAAAAAGAAACAGATAAATGTTTTTGATATATAGCAAAATACCAAGTCATTTATTATAGTTATTAAAGTTTGTGAAACATTTAGGATTTATTCTTATTTTTAACATTCATAAATAAAGAAAATAATAATCTAGTCGAGTATTATAATTAAATAGAACTCTGAAAGAAAGACTACTCTGTCTATAACATATGATAATTATCACATCAACAAAGTCCAAAAACATTATGGATAATAGAGTAATTTTTAAAGCTGATTCCCAAACTTTATCCAAATTTTATTAGTAATTGTACAGGTATGAAGACTTTCAAAGAAGTGCCAATGTATGTTATTGATGATGAAACATTCAAATTATTCTTGAAAAGGATGATATGACAATCATGATAGAAGATATGATGATGGGACTAGATTTCTTATTTAGTCATGCTCTTATCTGTTATATGAATCTTGTCGCGAAATTTTTCTATTTCTTGTTCAAGCCTCAGATGTTGCGAAATTGTCGCGAACAATTGACAAAATCTTCTGGGCATTCTTCAAGCTCACCTGTCGTGAAACTATCTCGAACAGTTCGAGAAATATTTTAGATTTCTTCTTCAAGCTTAAGAATTGTCATCTGTCGCATCCTTTCAAAATTCTCACATCAAATGCATAGTTGTTTATTATGATGGGGATCAGCTTCAGCCTTGAGCCATGGTAATTGAATACATGCGAAGAGAGGCTTTTGGCAACTGAAAAGCGAAATCTGGATGTGGAGGAAGGTGAGAGAAACAATTTAACTTTTCTAACCCGTTTTCGGTATCATCTACTCAAGCATTGTCTTCGCATTTAGACATTTTAGCAAAAAAAATTTCTCTTCGAAGAATTAACAAAATAGTTTTGATATGATTTATATGCTCCTCAAGAGTTCTATTGTATATGAGAAAATCATTTAAAAACTCAACTACAAATTGACCCATGTATGGACGAAATATATCATTTATCATTTGTTGGAATGTCGCAGGTGCATTCATTAACCCAAAAGGAAGCACTAGGAACTCATAATGACCAAATCTCGTTCGAAAACCAGTCTTTTGCTCATCACTTGGATGCATTCCGGTTTTGAGATTTATTTTTGTGAAGTATTTAGTGTGAAAAAAATAGATCCAGAACATACTTGTTGGATTTCTAAGATCTTGACCAAAATTGGATGCACATCTAGATTTAGCTACAGGATAGAAATCATTTATTTACACTAAGATCTGATCATAAGCACTTACATATAGTAAGGTACAGTCCTTGTCCATACAACAACAATAGCCTACTGTCCTTTACCTGTATGGATGCAAGATCAACAACAAAAATGACATTATACACACGAAATCAAGATACCTTGAGAAATACACATGAGATGGACATAGAATCAAAAGAGATGAATTCTTCACATAAAATGAGAATATAAAAATACTTTCTCCACCCTGGTATTGCTATTTATAGTTGCTAAAATGTCATTTGGCCAATTGCCCTAAACTTGTCCTAAATGGTTCTTGGTACTTATTCAACAAACCTAGAAATTCTAGTTTAGATGCAATGTATGAAATCTAGCTTAGAATGGGTCCAAATTTGACCTCATCCATTTATCTACTTGTCAAAAATAGGACAAACACTATTTAAGCCTTGATTGACAAATATAAATCTATCTATAAGTTGAAATTTCATGTTGGTCTCAAAATTGCCAAAATAGATAAACTAAACTATTTGAATTTTTCACACTCCCTCTTCAACTAGTTTTAACATAGATTTAAATAGAACTCCAAAAGATGTTTTATGCTTCATAAACCAGTCTTTTCTTAATGCTGTGGTGAAGATATCAGCCACACACTCCCTTGACGAGACATGTTGAAGATCCCACTCCTTTTGCCATGACGTGTTCTCTCACAAAATGATAAGCCACTTCAATATGCTTGCTCTTTGCATGAAAAATAGGATTGCTTGCCAATCTTTGGGATGAAAAGTATCTCCTTTGTGAATGAAGTGAAGGCTTTGTACTCGGCCTCACTAGAAGATAATGATATTGCTGCTTGTTTTTTCGACATCCATGAGATAGCTCCATCACCTATGAGAATAGCATGACCATTTATGGATTTTCTATCCATTTGATCTCCAGCAAAGTCCGAATATGGAAATCCATGCAAGTTAGGTGATGATCCTCCATAAACAATGCCAATATCTCTAGAACCCGAGATGTACCTCAATACTCTCTTGTCTAGCTTCCAATGCTCCACACTAGGATCATGCATAAATCGACTTAATCTACCATCACAATAGCTAAGATCAGGTCTTTTGATGGTTAGAGATATGAGTGAGCCAACTAGCTTCCTATAGAGAGTAATGTCTTCGAAGAATCTTTCATTATCTCTTATAGTGAGTTTTACATTTGACTCCATAGGTGTGTCACAAGATTTAGCATCTACCATATGAAATCTTTTTATAATAGAATTAGCGTACTTCTCTTGACAAATGAAAGTAGATTGAGAAGTTCTAAATACTTCTATTCCCAAGATATAATACAAAAGACCAAGATCATGCACATCAAAGTCTTTTTTTAGTGCAATCTTGATATCATCAATATCTTGATTGTTGCCTCTACTCGTGTTTGTCGCATTAATCTCAAGTCTGGAGGATGTCTAGTCTTGGCGTAATCGTGTTAGATGCGTGGACAAGGGCATTCAGAAGGGTTATCTGTGAAAGTAAATGCAAATTTGGAACCAATGTGATCACCTATGCAAATATTCTCATGCTGTGTATCGAACGTAACGAAGTGTATCGACATCCATCCTTCAATATGTAGAACTGGACAATATTTGAGGGGTGCAACTACCTAAGGCGCTATCGGATCATGATATCAGAGATAGACTGTGGTAAGCCGAGTTGTGAATTCTAGATCTTAGTTAGGAGGATGTAAGTGAATCTTTGGGGACTCTGAAGCAGAAATCGTTTAGTCCTACTAGGATCCTTAGCTTCGGGGACTCAAAAGGATTTTTGATCGAGGGGAATAAGAGATTCTTTGACTTAGATCCAACTTGAATGTCTAGATGGTTCTTACTTCTATGCTAGGACTATTGGCAAAATCCTCGGTAAGGTGATCGCTTGAGATTTTCACAGTCAAGTTGGGATGTTGAAATAATACTCGTCTGGATCTCCTAGGTTCAATTTTTGGATTTATACTGATGCTATTGGCTATTCCGGGTGATTGCTCTGACGAGTCAAAGTTGGGGATCCTAGGTAATGATTGTGTTACTTCAGCGTATCGAGTAGACGTAGCATCAGTCAGACGCCAAGACCCATCAGTCCTAAATTCATATACTTCAAGGTAGTTATAATCTTCACAATGTTTGATCAATGCTTTTGATTGCTCTTGATTATGGGATCCAATATTGCTTTTCTAGATCAAGATTTTGTGATCAATTAATCAATCACTCTTGGAGCTTTAAGTAGGCTCATTTATGGTCCTTTGTCCAAGTACAAGAGGATCGTTCATGATCATTGGACAATCCATCTTTAGCAAGATTTGGCTTGAAAGCTCTTGTAAGGGCGAGTTGTAATCAAGTCCAAAAGTGAAGATTTTTGAACCAAACTTGGTGAGGGTCAAAATTCGTATTGTCCACATGTGTGGGCACCTCCGAACCTATTTTTCATTTTCATTATACACAAGATCCAAACAATTCCATTTTGTAGCATCTTGATGAGTTTTTTGGTGCTAAACCTAGGAAAAGCACCAAAGTTTGCATGCCTTTGATTGGATTGGACTTAGTGTCATCAAATCTAATTAATCTAGGCTGGGTTCAAGCCCTATAAAAGTGATTTACAGGTCTTGAAAAACCGTCAAGAGGAAGGAGTAAGATTTAGCCATGTTTTTGTCCAAAAAATGGTGAAAATTGATAGGATTTGATAGGTCTCTAATAAAATCTCATCTAATCTTCATTTCATCTTTGTGAGGCAGTGTAAGAACTGTAATACCCTATTATATGCATTTTATTTTGTGAAATAATGTCATTATGATGCAAAACACAATCAATCCATTCAAATGATGAAGACAATCATTTAAATAAGAAGAAATATATAATGCATGCAGCAAAGTCAATATTATTGTTCAAGATATATCAAATGACCAACTCCAAATTGAATGAATTTAAAGGAAGGAATTTTAAACAAAAGATATGTATGAAACGACATATAACTTAAGGAGAAGGCCAACTCCAAGGAGAATATTCTTGATGATGTAGACTATTTGCACCTTATTTAAATATTGTAACCTTCCACGCGCTTGTTTCTTATTGATCAAGACCGTGTGATTAGGACGCCACTTCAAAAATCATACATATGTAATTTTATTATTGGATATAATTAGTTAAGTAATTCTAATAAGATCCGACATATCAGTTGACAAGAGATGCATACATTCGCACTCAAACATCTATTAGTACTCCATACACATTCCATTGTAAACTACCGAGTTTTCAGAAGAACAGAGAAGTGTCTCGTGTAAAGAGTTTTCATTGCTCTTCGCTTACATATGTTGTCTGTATGTTAAGTGCTTTTGTGTATACAATCGATAGTCTTGCTTTGTCGGATGTGTCATGTGTTCGATAATTCTAGTCAGACAATACATTTAGTCTCGATACTGTTGTGGATTGTATGTTCGTAAAATTCGATGTTGAAATTGTCTTTAAATTAATTGGCTGTTAAACTGCTTGAGTAATTGAACTAACCGATTGTTCTGCACTTCATTGTGATCATGGCATTAGAGATAATGTGCAGACCTATGTGGGCTCGTCCTCCGACCCCTCCTCCTGCCTTTGATGCTCTTCCCTAGGACTCTCGTGTGCCTCCTACAGAAGAGAGTAAGAAGATTCATAATGTACATGTCATAATACTAAAAGATTGCTTGACAGTTCTTCGTGTATATGTGAATTGGTAAGAATGTCATGACATGTGGTTTGCTTCTGTCTCTTAAATCTCATACTTTTTGCCAACAACACAGGACTCCAACTACAAAGAATCGAAGAAGAAATATATTTCAAAGGGAAAATCTGAAAATGACATGTCCGTAAATTCTCTTGATATGCAGTTACAAAAGATGATACAAAATATATTTGAAAATATTAATGGTTGTACTGGCAAGTTGGATGATTCACTAGATCAAGAAGTACCTAGGCACACAACATTTAGTGTGAACACTGTCTCAGTTAATTTTGGACTTTCCCAAACTCCATTTTCAGAAATGAACTCAAGAATTTATAGCACACCAAATTAAATATATTTTTGATATACTTTGATTAATCCATCTAAATTGGTATCATCTAACAATAAAAACATCGTTCATATTGACAATACTTTCAGTATAACTGCAACAACATGATGACTAGTGTCTGGATATATTCAAATATCTTATGCGATATTTTGGAACTAATTATGAATCTCACATTCAAATGAAAATATTTAAATACAACTAATTTTGAATACCACATTCAAATGAAAATATTCAGACATCTTATAAGACATTGAACAAACATCCATAACAACTGCTTTTGAAAATGATTTTGTCTATTATATTGTGGAAAATGGCGGTAACAACCCCTACCGCCTGGGGCATTTACAATCTATTACAAAAGATATGCATCTATGTATTGATCTAAGTATTATCTGAACCTGAATCTAATTCCACATCGTCAAGACCCAGATCCCTCGACTGCGGTTCTTCGGAAGACTGGCTTTCAGAACCCGACTGCAAAGATCTTACAATATGAGATGAGACTTAGTCACCTCGATGTTTTTCGGAGTGTCGACGCATATAAGTTTGCGACCCATGACATTTAATAACGACGTCACATAGTAAGATAACCTGAAACACCTTTCCTTGGTCGCCAAAACACAAATTCAAAAATTTGAGTTTACTATGCACACAGGCACTTAGATCACTTGGTGCATCAGCATTATACAAGACATATAGAACATGTTGCAAATTTCGCATTTGCACTCCACCTTGTTTTAGAGGGGTAGCAAGCTCATAATAACCCTCAAATATCGAGAGTTTTATGTCGTGCATCGATTTTAAGCTTCCCTTGACTCCCTCGTTAATACTTTGTTTCAAAAATAGTACAATAACACACAATTTGTGTTCTGCCATGAGGGTGGCCAGGCAATGTCACACCAATGTAGTGATGTAACTTGAACTAGTCGACTCAATATTATAAAAAATGTATAGTGTGTGGGACTCTCCCAAGCAGATGAAGGAACAGCCATGAAGTTCAATTCATTCAACGCTATCTCGTTACGGGCACAACAAAAATGCTGACCATCAATAGGTTCAAAAGTACAATGAGATAAGAACCTAACCATAGTTAAAATATAATTTTCAAAATGCTGAAATGTTCCCTCCCAATAGTTGGAAACACTAAAAAATTTGAATTAGGAGTGACATCTCTGAAACAAAGCCTACGCCATCTCTATCTCCAAGTTCAAGAACAAGTGTTTAGCGCCATCTCTATCTCCAACAAAGTCTTTAGCACCATCTCCAGCTTTGTTATTGTCATTGTGTTGTTTGTTACTATACTACTATACTGATGACAAAGCTTTATCATCTTCATGTGGATCTGTCAGGTCAAGAAATTTACAACAACCCAAATTGTCAACTTCTGATATGGTCCAATACAAGGAGGAAAAGCTAAAGCATGTAGATTTATGGTCATCAAGAACATTGTATCCTATTGATCCATGTTCATTGCAACATCCGGATTTTCATTCGGTGAGTCAGTTAATAATCTATATGTGTCATGGTAAAAATGGCCTTTTGGGTTACTGTGAGAATTTGATGCTCTATGGGAATGCACATTCAATGCAAAGAATACATTATTTGGAAGAGGAATCAAGGAAAATATCAAAGGAGTGGAAAGAAAAATTTACAAAGTTGAAAACTTGTCTGGATGAAAATGAGATGCTCAAGAAGGAGATCCAAAAGTTGAAATTTTTTTTGCATCATTATACAACTAGTAATGATGAGATAAAAACTGCATTTCAATCCATGCATATCTCATATTTGTCTCTTTCATCCAGAGGAGGTCATAGAAAAAGACGAATCCGTGCATTCAAGTAAGTTATAGCTTATTTGGTATTGAATATTGCTTGAACTTTTTGATTAATTCATAATCACTAGTTTTGCTATTTATTAATTTCAACTTTCTGTTGATTTACTTATTATACTGTTGTGAATACTATGAGTGTCCTAATTTCTACTGACATTTTCATGAACATTATGTTTGCAATGCAAATCAACATTGGTTGTCGAAGACCATTTGGCCAATAAGATTTCGATTGAAAACTTACTAGGCTCTATCTTGACTTCTAAATCTATGAAATCAATGTTAAATAATAACAAAATGAAAAAGATTAAGGTTTCAGTTACTAATATCATTATGAATGAAGCTGGAAAAATATTTGACACTACATTGATTCAGGGGGCATGTGACTTTTCTAGCATCAGTAGAGAAGCATATGCAACAATGTTTAAAATGATAAATGAGGCTATTGCACTAGTAAATATTAAAAAGTTTCCAATCCCACGACCATTTCATCTTTTTGAAAAAAGAGACATGTTAAACCAAGGTATGCAGACAATAGTTGGTAATTCATCACATATCAATGAAGTGTATTGTTCGAAAGGAGAAAGTATAGCATATAACAATTCCAACAACTTATTTATTGACATTAATTAGTTACTAACATTTATTATAAATCTTTACGGTATTACAAATGAGAATGTCAATAACAAATTGATAGTTATTCTCAAGTTAGATGAGTCTGAAATTATAAAAGGACAAAAAAAGAAAAGAGTCAGTCTCACAATCATGAATGGAGCACTTCAAATTCAAAAGACTCAGAAAGCCTTGATTCCAGTGTTCAATCAGAAAATGATATTTGGTGGTTTGCAGCATTTTAGGTATAGCAGTTTCTTCGCATAATCAATAGGGATAATCATTTTAATATGGATTTCATTTGGAAAATTTTCTATGTGTTAATGTTATGAGGCTAATCACATTTTTGTATTCTCTTATAGGTGATGAAAGAAGATCATGACATTCTCTCATGGATATTTAATAGAACGTCATATTCTGCCACCATAAAAAATCACATCGGGAGTTCCACTCAATATTTCTGGAATTGGCACTTTCAACATTGCATGGCATTTAGCAACAGATTTGAAGACATTAAAATGTATGTTCAATGTATCCCATGGCACTAACTCTAAACACCCTTGTTTGTACTGCATGAAGACAACAAAAGACATGACAAGGAGTACAGAAATATCAAGAGATCGAGAAGATCCTAATTGGAAACCTGTACTACCGATTTTTCTTCAGAATGTTCATATCTATACATTGCATGCGGAGGGGCGTATTATAGAAAAAATAATATATTTTCACATCTTGTTTGCATGGAATTTCGAGATGCGAAGGAAGCTATTTCCAGATTAGAGGATGTGTTGTCTAAAGCAGGTTTACATAAAGGCCACGTTAAAATAAAAAAAGACGACAAGCTATAAGGTAAAACATGAAGTCGAGCACTAGAGGATCCAAAGCTCGAAGATTTTTATTAAATTATTCTGGCAAACAATCCAAGATTCAATACTCGGTTTGGAAAGATATTATTGCAGCAATTCAAGATTTCGAACTCGTATGCACAAGGTAGAAGTTTGAAAAAAATTAGACAACATGGTGAAATACTTGAGAAAAGATAAATTTTCAAATACTGATGTACAAATGATACAGAAAACAACCAGTGAATTTGTAGATGCGGTTCGAAGTGCATGGGGTGTTGATCATAGAACACATTATATGGTAAGATTTCGATGTTACACTACTATAGACAAATATGTGCAATTAAATTAATACTTTTGGTATCGATTTAGATTATGTTTTTATGACATGCATCACATATTACAGCATCATTCGACATTCTTTGCAAGAAATAGTGGAAGTCTTAGCATATGGTCATCGCAAGGAATGAAAAAATCTCATTGACAAGCAAGAGCAGCATTTCATAAAAGTACACAACATGGCGGGACTAGCACAAAGAGCAGCTATATATTGCAGTTTCTCCAATGGTTTTACAGAAGAATCCAAATTCGTCATAATACAAAATCGACGGATTATAAAAAATTTCAAAAAGTATGCAAATTTATACAAGCCAATAGGCAATAGACACACAATAAAATTTTGTATATTAAATGAAATTTTTTACAAAGTACAATTCAGTAGTATCTACTCTGCTTCCGATACTTTCTCTAATGGAAGTTGCAACTTAGAATCATCCAGCAATTTTTTTCTTTCGTATGGATCCAACAGTTCATAGTTTTCATGCTTACTCAGATCAACATAAGCAGCATACAATGCAAAATGAGATGATCTGAACATGGAATTCACTGGTCCATATCCTAAAATTTTAAGTGCAATAGTTTTCTATACAAAAGTTATTCTATGCACCTTATTAAAATTATGTCCTCCAAGAAAATGAGACAGAGCCTTGATTGCCCTAATCATTGTCTCACCATGTTGATGAGACTTTGAATGGGCAACACTAATCTCATTATTTTTTAAGAACTTTAGATAATGCCCCAGTGAATGATCTCTTAAAAATTCTCCTGCAAAAGATCTCTGCCCTCCTCGACGAATTGCAAAATCATCAAGAAAAACTGTTTTTTGAAATGAAAAAATCCACAGTAAGCTCCAATATATAATCTGCTGAAATTAAATCATCGACATCAAAATCAATTATATTTGAAAATTCATCAAGCTCTTTGCTCAAAATGCAAAGAGTCTCAACTTCATTGAAATAAAAAAAATCCGATATATCCGATAATGTCAAAAAAAAATTATTATCTATATTATAAATAGACAATGTGATAAGGCATTTATCAGAAGAAGAAAGGGTGCTGGGAGTTCTAGAGCCAGTAAACGATGCTTTTTTTTCGTGCAGGATCAAAATCTGTACAGTCTCTAAACTAATGCTCGTATCAATAATTTTTTTTTCTATATCTACAATCTTCGACTTTTCAGACTTTGTACCACTGAAAGAAGCAGCTTTAGAAGTGAAAAGACCAGCTTCCGAATCGTCAAAAATATTTAACAAAAAAAATAAAATAAATGCAGACTGAAAATCAACAAATCTAAATTTTTTATTGTGAATTGGACACTCATCTACAGACTTGAAATCATTATGTAACTTGGTGAACATTCTGTCAAGCTTAGCTTTATAGCTATGCTTGTCGAGTGCCACCAAGTCTTGATAATGAATCATGTCCTTATTCTGAGATCTGAATAAGGGAGTACTGAGCAGAGACTTAAATCTGAGATAAATCTCAGAAAATACTTCCACACCAGGGCCCTCAGGAAGAGAAGAAAGAATAACAAAAAAAGAAAAAACAAGATTTGAAATACTCTAAATTACCACTAATATCAAATTCACGAAAAAAAGAAAGCAAACTAGAATCAAAATTAGACATTTTGAGCAAAAAATACAGATGTGAAATTCCCAATATCGCTCTCAAGCGCAAAATGCAGGTAAGACAAGAACCCAAGGCAATGTGCGCTCGAAAGAGATATCAGAAAATAGGGTATCGGATCCGAGCGCGTGTACAAAGATCAGAAAAAATATGAGATGTAAGACACGCTTGAATGCGATACCGGACCAGGCAGTATTGGTTCTAGGCGCAAGTAAGTCAACGAATTGTAAACAGTGGAAAGGGCGCGTTTGAAATCGATATTCGAATAAGAAATCAAAAATTTGCATGAAAATCTGTGTAAGAAATGGCCTATTTATAAAAAAAAAATTTGCACGTTGGGAGGAGTTCCAAAGTGACACGTGTCGACGCATGATTCATCAAGAATATTCTGCAGTAGAGACAATGATTCTATCACGTGTGGAATGACACGTGTCCAAATCTGATTCGTGCATGTGTCCAGGCCCATGTGGCCTCATAATTGAGTCATATGACAAGTATCAAACTGCGCTACTAAAGTTTGGATATGCTTATAGGAGAAGCGCAGATACTATAGTCCAAGAAAGTGCAAACTATTGCTTATCTATAGCCTTTCTCGCATCGATGGAGTGCTACTGGGATAAAGGGTTGTCACCCATCAGGTTGGATGTTAATCAACCTTTGCAAACAGAAGACGTGCATCTAATGATGGCAAGGCCTTATTTTCGAGCCGCAATTACTTCCAGTCAGTACGTGTAGATGATCGAGAAGTGGTATGGAAATAAGTTCATACTCGGAATGAAGCCATACCTGGATCCTATTCCGTTGGGCGCAAAGACAAGGTTCATCACATTTGAAGCCATCGAAAGGAAGGTCAGCTACAAGAAATCTCTTGATAAAAGAAAAGCTGAAAATGACAAGCAAGAGACTCTTAGTTATGCAGGGCTATCCTGAAAAGCTGTTGCAACTTGAAGTTTTGCCGAGACACCCAATAACAAAGCCAATAAGTTATTGGTTTTACATAGGCAAGAGCGAATCCATGCCTTTCGAAGAACCACACGTCAAAGCTGAAGCAATGCAGTGGGACCTGCAACACTATAGGGGAGGATAATATTAGCTGATGCCATGCCCCGAGGTATCAATGCAGAATCTCTCCACTCAAAAGGGCTTCCAGTAGAGATGAAGTTGAGAGCTGAGTTTGAGAGCACGAGAATTATTAGTGCTAGACTGAGATGTACAAATTGTGAGCCCCATGGTAATTCTCTAAAGATGGAAAACCATGTGGGAGCTAGTAACTTAGACTTTCTCAACTTAAGTTATGTCTTTAATCCTATTATCATGTAAGAGATGGAACCCAAATCTTTATAGAATGGGATATACTCAATTGTAAGAGGTGGAATCCAAATTATGCTAGAATTGGATTCACCAACTTGTGAGTATACATAGAGGCCTCCTCCACAAGTTTTCAAGCATGTGATATTGTATTGAAATGTTGTTGAAATGAAATTTGAATATCTCTCCATTGCGTTTTCATCTATGTTCCATTTTCATGCATTAAGTTCGAGTACTGATGTATGGATGTGTTTTGTTGTTGATTCTTCCACTTTAAAATTTGGTTTTGTGATTAAGGTTAGGTAGATGTGTAGGGCCTTGTGGTAGATCATAATCATTCTGGTCTGATGTTGCTTGTGGTACAATCCGCAGTAGTTCTCCGAGTGGTAAACTAACATGGCTTCACAGCAAAAGTGTGAGCCTTTCAGTGCGTGGTTCCTCGGGCTCCACCATGTGAAAAGGTGGTTCATGTTGGTGCAACCGATCATTCTGATCAGTGCGCAGTGGTGAGCCCGGTTGCGGATCCCGTTCGACGCCGACTGGAGGTTCTATGGGATTGTTTCGTTCTTGCTCTTTTTCCTCTTCTTGTGCTTTTTGTACCCAGTGTCTTATTCTCTGGTACTGCCTTCTCTCTTCTCTCACATTTGGATATGGCGCTGAAGTTGAGGGTTGGTCGTCAGTGACCGATGGTGGTGGTGAGGGAGCCACTTCCTTCCTCTCATGTGTTCGCATAACAACTAACACAAGAGCGTGGAATTGTTGACCTTCCGATGGCATCCCTGTTGGAACTGCTGGTTGCTGTATGGCAATGAGGTTAAGAGGTACACTAGTTTCAGGTTTAAATGGACAATTCTTGTAATAGTGTCCATAACCGCATTCTCGATAGGAGGTTGTATATTGTCCTTTGTAGGGACATTCTACTATTTTGTGTCATTCGTCCCATCCGTAGCAACCGCAATTTCTTCCGCCTTGGCACTGAGTACAAGAAAATAAGACACTGGGTACAAAAAGCACAAGAGGAGAAAAAAGAGCAAGAACGAAACAATCCCACAGAACCTCCAGTCGGCGTCGAACGGGATCCGCAACTGGGCTCACCACTGCGCACTAATCAGAATGATCGGTTGCACCAACTGAACCACCTTTTCACATGGTGGAGCCCGAGGAACCACGAACATCAATGAATTTTTATCCAAATATCCCCACGAGTCATCAAGAGACGACTGACATATATCATTCTCATTCAGACCATCAAGGGAAAAGAATTGCAAGCCTTACCCGCCCTCCAACCACAACCGGAGTGGCGACAATAGTTATTTGAGAGAGACTATGCGGCCATCAGGGCTTACGTAACGAGTCCACAACAGTTACGGGTGAACGCGCATTTCTTGCCATGTCCAAGAAGATCCAAATGGGTAGAATGCGGCACTCCTCTAGACCAGATCACACTGCACAATTTCAACTGGCCAATCATCAAATCCGAATATGGGTGGACAACGGATGTAGACCCCAGAAGGGCTCTCTCTGCATTCTCCAATCACTACATCAATTGCCTTGATCCCATAGTCCGCGCGGCAACCACTTACGTCCGGGGCTTAGAATATTTAATGGGCATTGAAACAAAATGGGATGATTTCCTTCCCTCCATATTTTTTGATCCAAAAAAGACGCTCGCTTTCGACAAAGTCGAAGACCAGCTGCCAGTCGCTCGCGTATATTATCGAGCTGCATTCCTTGGAGATCCCTGGATGAAACGATTCCAAGCATGGGTGGATCGGGAACGGCTGACAAGAGTCCACAAGTCCTTCCACACGCCAAAGGACTCAAAGAAACTGGACCGTCTCAACTTCATGGAAGACGTTACGGGCTATCTCATCCACCAGAGGTGGTCCAAGAGAACGCTATACTAAACCGGCAGAGTGTCGAGGGACCGACACTACTTCAGGCCGTGGGTCCTGTTAGGGGTATTCCCAACAAAGTGTAAATAAATAATATACCAACACCACCAAGATAGTCTATTAGATCATCCATCCACGACAATTGATATTTTTCTTAATAGTTACCTTGTTCAATATCTTATAGTCAACACAAAACCTTATAGTCCCATCCTTCTTGGCAGTCAGAACCACTGCTGATGCCCAAAGAGCTAGGTTGTACCCACTCCTTTTTCAGGTAATCATGTAAATGCCTACTTACGTCAGTCTCTTCTGATGCACTCATCCTATAAGGACATTGTGCGATTGGAATTTCTCCTTGTATTAGGTCAATTTTATGATCAATTGTCCTTTCTAGTGGTAAACCTATAGGAAGGTCTTAAAAAACATCATTGAATTCCTGTCTAAGTTCATTATAGGTTTCAAATTCTGTAGTGTTCTCACTGGGTATATTCATGGCATTTATGTTAAGTTCTTCATCATTGCAACAAATGATATCATTATGAAGACATACATAAACTTTAAAATCAAAATTCTTCGTAATTGAATTAAATTCATGTTTAGAATAAGGGTTAACATTTTTAGTGTCAACACTTAAACTAGCCTTGATCTTAATTGAAGAATTCTCATGCATAAAAGATAAAGATTTTTCAACAAAATCATTTCTCAATGACTTGTTCGTATCAAAATGCCATTGTTGCCCGAGAACAATATCTGAAACTAAGACTTAGAGTCTAGGTTAGCCAATCAGAAGAAACATGTAGTTCCACCTCCCGTAAAAGTGTTTAAGGGGGAGAAGAACAAGTGGTAAGTTTTTGGCTAAATGTTTGGAACAAATACTTTGCCATGAACCAATTCCCTGAATTGGGAAAGTTATCCACTGTCACCATTTCCTTGAAGGAAGACCCTTGGTTTGGTGGGATGACTTAGTTGCAAAGGGCAATCAACCTTGTACATGGGACAATTTTTGCAAGCTTTTTAGGGATTATTTTCTACCACTTTTAGATGACTATGAACACTTCCAAAAGTTGAGTCATCTAACCATGAATAAAGTTTTGGAACAATATATTCAAGATTTTCATGAGTACCTAAATCCACTTTATAGTAACATTCCGCCTAAGGTACAAATGTTAATGCTCATTGATGGGTTACCAAAAGATTATCAAGTGGATGTCCGTAGGAACCATCCAAAAATCCTAGAAGATGCTATTAGGGCTGCAAAATACTTTGATGACACACCTAAGCCACCTAGGGGTCAACAGCCTAATGAGTAGAAAAAAGGTTTTTAATTTGAGAGGAAGGATAGGGAAGTTGTTAGTGAAACACATCCCAATTTCAACAATCCTAAGAAAACCAAGAAAAACTTTAAAAATCATCAAGGTGGCATTGATAAAGTTGAAGCTCGTAAAAGGAACCTGTGTTTCAAGTGCAATGGTGAGGGTCACCTTGCACTGATTGCATCAAAAAACAAGCCTCAACCTCAGGTAATCTATCTTGAAGTAATGAGATGGATGTTTGTTTCCTTAGTTCTTTAGTTTTTGGACCTAATGACCTCATTTGTATTAAAGGTAAAGTTAATGATCAAGTTGTTAATGTTCTTTTTGACACGGGATCCACTCATAATTTTATTAATGTAAATTTGGTATAGACTCTAAACCTTCCTACCAGAAAAAGTGAGAAAAAATACCATGTGACAATGGCATCAGGAAGCGATTCCGATTTGATGGATTTTGTTGTTTCTGATGTAGAATTGCACATTCAGAATTATTTTGAAAAACTAGAATTCCATGCTGTTGCATTAGCTAATGAGAAGCTGCTTATTAGTGGCTTGAATTTGTTGGTATAAAAGTTCAAGAGCTTGTGCCACATTGGATGGGTTTGAAAAATCAAATGTTGGGTTTTCATAGGTTTGATCCATTGGGGTTGCTTTTGTGTTTTCCTATTATGCAAATACAACAACAAGTGCTCAAATTAGAATGATAGAAATGGTTCAATTCTTACATCCAATGCAAATAAAAAACATTTACTTCTACTCATTCAATCTTATTGTTTGTAAGCTCAATCCAAACCACTATTTACAAGCTCAATCCAAAAGAGAAAAACAAAAACAAGCTACATTTGCCTTAATCGAAAGCAAAAATGAAAACCAAATCTTTATGTAGACTTCAATTAACTAATCCAAGCTAATGTTTACATAAATTTCCCATTCCAGTTCCATTTTCATTTGTCATTTCAAAGGAAACCAAAATTCTCACATTTCTCACTATTCTAGGTCTCCAAATCTATGAAACTAGTGTTTAGAAATGGAAAACTAATGAAGCTCTATGAAAACTTCAATTTCCAGATCTGATTTTCAGATTTACAGATCTGAAAATGAGAACCTCAAAATGACAAAAAATAGAACCTCAAAACTTGTTTTATGCACAAAGTAAAATTACCATTCCCTTCCTACATTGTCATTTTCATGAAACTAGGAGATAGAAAGCTGTACTAATGAAGTTTGGATGAAAACTTCACTTTTCATATTTACAGGTCTGAAAAATAGAAATTCAAAATGAAATCAGAACTTCAAATCTTCATTTATACAAAAAGAAACTAGTTTTGATCAAAACACATAGCTAGAATCAATCTTTTTGCAAAAAAAAAGTTTGTGTATGTAGAGGAAGACTTCCTCTAACCATCCCACAAATCTTTTTTCAGAACTTTTAAAAACTCAAAACCTACTTTAAAACTTCTCTAACATGATAAAAAATTAGCCCCTAAACAATTCTATAAGCATCACTACTCTCTTCCAAAGAGAACTAGATTCATTGGGTACTTCAACTACAAGCTTCCTACATCTAGAAAAGCCAATAATCTTCCCCCAAATAAATTTAGTTGGTGATCTTAATAGAACTTGAAAAGGTTAGAAAGGTTACCATCCTTTGTCTAGCTTTGACACCACTTTTACAAGTAGAGGTGAGGAAGTCCTCCAAATCCAACGTAGAGCCTCCAAATGTCCTCCAAGCAACCTGCAAGCTCCAAGATGCTCCCCAACTCCAAGCTAGGATGCCTCCACCTGCAAGTAAGGATCTACAAGCCTCCAAGGATCTCTCCTCCACATGTGTCCCCAATCTTAAACACAAAGATGGATAACAAGCTAGCCTCAAGTATTCACCACCCAACCATAGCTAGATCCAAGCTCCAAGCAAGACCTATCTAGCACCCCCTTGCTAACCATAAACAAATCACAAGCATACCACAATAGACTATAGCATACTCAAGATCCAAACCCTACTTATGTCATACCATAAACAAGATCCAGACCCTAAGCATACTACACACAAGAAAGAGTTAGAATTAAAGTAGAATCACTGTGCTACTGTACTGTGGGTCCTATCAGTTGATAAGGATCAGTTGGCCTCGCCATGAGGCAAGTCGACGGGACACACATCCCGCCAATGGCAATCTGGGTCATGCATGGGTTGCCTGAGTAAACAACTATATGTACAATGTAATTTCATTTTGAGAAATATAGTTGCCATGTGAGCTTGTTGTGGAGAGTGTTTTTTGTCTGTGTTACTATGTAGCATGATCTGTGTTCCTGTTCGAAGCAAATTCTAAGTGAAAGTACTCTATACACTAGTAGCAACACTAGAGCATAAGCAAAGCAAGCAAGAAAGGTCTCTCCCCCTCCCAATGGTTGCCCTACTATCCTCATATAGATGGCCCATGGACCCCTCCAGTGCACTATGGAGTTCCATGCCCATCCAATGAGAGAGAGAGAAGCCTAGGGGAGTTAAAGAACCTCCATAGGCTTATGGAAGGTCAAGAGACTCCTTCCATAACCTATGACTCTTCGAATGTCTTTCTTGTGGGAGTTGGGAACTCATTGGACTCGTTGGAAGTGCGTCCTCCTACTATGTCCCAATGTCCAAGTTGTGCATGTATACTTTGGTCCTAGACCATTAAAATGATATGGTTCAAGGTTGAGGCCCAAGGTTTAGAAAAATAGTCATCTAATGACTTTCTAACCCTTCTCTAGGTTCCATACCTCCATCCAAGGCATAGACACCTACCTGCCCTTAACCAAGGACACTAGGACCTTAATCTAAGGCACCTACCCTTAATCCTAAGAATACCCTTAACCAAGGGCACATACCTTTAATCCTATAGGTAACCCTTATCCAAGGGTAACTTGCCATTTAGCCCCCAACACTAAATGGACCAATAGGGGTCTGAAGTACTACTAGTTACATAGGTATGTAACACTGTTAGTGTGATGAGTCAGTTAAAGAGCGGCGAAGCGTGTGCGAAGGTGCCTTAACACTAGAGTTGTTTTTGTACACTTTTGTGCGTGTGCACACAAAAGTGCACATAAAACCCTTGGTCACTTGACGAGACATAACATGCCATCAAATGATTGAAATTTCAATATTTCAATTGTATATGGAACTAGACTTGACTCTTCATTGTGTAATTAGAAGACTTCATTTTTTTTCTCAACACTTTTCAGCACTTCACATGGGTAACTTTAGGTGCACTTATATATCTCTATAGGACTCCAAATTCAATCTATTTTGTGTAGAGATGTTTATATGGTCATAAAAGATTTTTAAAAGTAGATAGCCAAAGAAAGGAGTGTAAAAGGCACCTCCAAAAGAGCTGCAATGTTTTAGCACCTTTCAATACTTTTCAGCAATTGACATGGTTAACTTTAGATGCACATTTCTATATGTACATAACTCCAAATTGAAAAAAAATTGAGAGACATGTTTCTATGTTCATATAATACTTTATAAAGTAGACAACCCAAAAAATATTGTTAAAATAATGGTGTTATACACTCAAATATGATGCTTCCAGTTTCGATGATTTTTATCAGCACTTAAATAAATAATTTTGGATACACGTATCTATATCTATAGAAATCAAAATTCAAAAAATCAATTTAAAGACTTGTTTCTATAATCATATAGGAATTTTAAGAGTAGACAGGCAAACAATTGAATGTAAAATTCACAATAATGTAGTCCCGAAAATATTGAAGTTTCAACAGTACCCCCACATGTTTGAGAGATCATATCTTACAATAAGTTGCTCAAAATGAATGTCTCAAAATTTTTAATTGGTAAATGTTTATATGAAGAACACACATGGGAAAGGATTTGATGTGATTCATCCTAGTTTATGAAATATGATTTTTTGAATAAGTGCTTGAAATGCACACTTTTGTGCACATTTTGTGATGACTCTAGTGTAAAAGGATCCTTTATCTATTGACTTGAATATTTAGCTTCAAGTGATATTATTCTCTATGGCTATTGTGATGCAAATTGGGCAAACAATATTGGAGTTATGTGATCTATCTCAAGTTATGTTCTTACTTGGATCGTTAACTATATCTTGGAAAAGTAAGAAACAACCTACAATTGCATTATCCTTTTTTGAAGCTGAGTCTAATTCGGCCAAATATGTTGTATGTGGAAGTGTTTGGCTGAAAAGATCATTTGAGGAACTAGATATTTTTCAAACGTAGCAACAACCATTTATTGTCGTAACAAAAGCCACATTCAAATTTCTAAGAATAAGGTATTTTTTGTTCATACTAAGGAAACAGGTGTCATGATAGATTCAATGATGCACACTAAAGAACACGCTAAAGAAGCAACTAAGATTGGACATGCCTGCACTAAAGCTAGTGCTGATTGTTGTTTTCTAAGAAGTGACTGCAAAATTGTTGGGTCTGGCTAGGTGAACTGGAAAAGTAGGCCCTAATGTTTGTGTCCACATATTATCATAGATTTGCAATGATGTTGAAATGTATTGATGTAATATGGAGCATGGCTTGAAGCTAGCAACGTGAGGAATTAGTCTTGATGTTATATAACGATGTAACTCAATATTGAATATTCTAAAGCAATGCTTTATTATGTTTTATATGTTGACAATCAAACATGGTTGGCTAACTATAGAATGTTTCATATTACTACCTATTATATACTTTATTTATAATTTATCTTTTATTGAAAATTTTTATTTTTCACTTTGAGTTAGATCTCATAGTTTTCCAAAAATCTATGTGCATGTTTTGAGCATAATGCACACAAAGACAATAAACAAATATAATATGTGTTTTTTAAATCTTACAAAACTAGGTGGTGAGATTGAGCTTGGGGACTCCAAATATACACTTAAAGTTTTGCTCTGATATTTTTCTTGCAATTTTACTTGTACTGATTTCACTACCCTACAAGCACTTGATACTTAGCCCTCATGAATGGAACCAATTATCTCTTTCTTAAGGAAGGTCATCACTAGATTTAGAATTTCCTATGAGGACATCTAGCAACTGGTCTGTGAAGAATTGCCAAAAATTGGCAAATCTAGCTTGATAAAAAAACCATGTAGAATAGTGTAAATTGTGTACACAAGTGGGTCCCACACATGTGAGGCCATGATGCCACGTGGGAAACCCATCCTAATGTAGGTTAGGTCAAGTCAAGAGAGTTGGTCGTGTCTATTTGGTGGTCATCCCTACTTTATAGGACCTACACCTAAGTTTAAGGTGAAAATTTGACCAACTAGCTACCTACCAAGCATAACTCTAGGAAATAGACTAGGGTTTTATTTTAGGTCAAGGAGAGTGAGTTAACTTCCTTATTACATGCTGGAAATTCACCTAACTTCAAGAAGGAAGTCGAATTTGCTATGTATTCCCTCTCTCCATAGTGAGAAGATAGAAAATTATTGGAGCTCATTGGCAGTCTCAAGCTAGTTCACTATGTACATTGAGTTTTTGTGATCCAAATGAAACCAAATCAATTTCTACTTGTTTCTCAGGTTGAAGGCCGTACTACAGCCTGTAGTACACATGTGTGGGCTCGGATTTCAATGTTTATCAATGCTTTTGATTGTTAATGCTTGTTGTTTGTCAAATTGCCAATCTAGATCAACTTTTTTGTGTCTAGTTTTTTGATAGATTGTTAAGCAAGCATCCAATTACTCTTGTGGATCTTTTGTAGATCCATTTATGGTCCTAAAGTACAGTACTTTCACATGGTATCAGAGCCAAGTACAAGAGCATAAGCCATTGATCTAATGCAAATCCATTTTTAGCAAGTTTTGGTGCTAAAAACTAGTATTGAGAGGGCAAGCTAGAATCTTGATTTTGGTGAGGAGATTTGATCCCAAACTTGGTAGGGGTCCAAATCCGTACTGTCCACATGTGTGGGCACCTCTGAACCTACATTTAATGCATAATATTCATTTGATCCAAAAAAATTCAATTTGTGAGCTGTTGGTGTAATTTTTGGTGGAGATCCTAGGATAATCTACCAAGATCATTTGCCATTGATTAGATTTGAATTTGTTTCATGGAATCTAATTAATCTAGGCTGAGTTCAAGTCCTATTAAGGTTAAAAACAGGTCTTGAAAGTACACCAAGAAGGAAGAAAGAGATTAAGCCATTTTTTTGTCCAAAAATAGCCAAAATTGGCAAGATTTGATTGTAAGTAGATTTCACATCATCTTATCTTCATTCCAACTTTGTGAGGGAGTGCTAGAACTGAGATTATAAGTCCATTTGTTGGATTAGAAATCTAATTTGAGTGAAAAACTACAAGAGAGAGACCTTAGTGAGTTTCTAGAGACAATCAAATCCATTTCTTGGCAAGATTTGTTTGAAAGTAGTTTTCACTTCATCTTATCTTCATTCCAGCTTTGTGAGGGAGTGATAGAACTGTGATTATAAGTCCATTTGTTGGATTAGAAATCAAATTTGAGTGAAACACTGCAAGTGTGAGACCTTTGTGAGTTTCAAGTCAATCAAATCTACTTCTTGTTTGTAGAAGTCACTAGTAAGATGGGATCTGCTGGAGCATACCTTCTAGAAGCTAGTGAGAGGTTGAATTCTACAAATTATGCTATTTGGAAGGTTAGAATGGAGTCCCTCTTAGTGATCCAAGACCTTTATGAGTTCTTGGTTGAAGATGAAGATGAACTTCTAGGTGCACAGGAGTTAGCTAGATACAAGAAGAGATCTAGGCTTGCACTTCATTGTGTGAAGATGAATGTGAGCAATGATTTGTTGAGAGAAGTATCAGCATGTACTAGTGCTAAAGAGGCTTGGGAGTCTTTAAAATCAATCTATGAGTCTAGCAACACTTCTAGAGTTCTTATTTAGAAATCAAATTTTGCAAAGCATGAGAAGAAGTGAGGAGAGTGCACAGGATTATGTACTCAGAATCAAGTCTCTAAATAGGGAGTTGGCTTCCATTGGAGAGAAGATTCATGATGGATAGCTTGTACAAATTGTCCTTAATGGTCTAGGAGATGACTTTGCAAATTTGGTCCAAAGTTTTGCCATCCAAGACACTTTGCCAACTATAGAAAAACTTCATAGTGTATTAGTGGCTGAAGAGTGTAGGATGCTCCATGCAAAATCTAGGATGACTTCCTTGTCGTTGCAGGATGGTGATGAGAAAGCCAATTTCTCATTCAAGGGCAAAAAGAAGACCAATGGAAAGAAGAAGCATCCAAAGGAGGCCAAAGAAGAGGATGATGCATCAAGCTCAAAGGACAAGTCAAAGCAGAAATGCTTCTTTTGTGGAAGGAAGGGGCATTATGCATCTGAATGCTACAAGAGGTTAAGAGCACAAGTGGAGGAGGACAAACAAGGAAACCTTGCAAAGGAGGAGGAGGAGGAGGATGAAGTAGATGTATTCTTGATGGCATCTACATCCTCACCAACAAGCAATAGCAATTCAAGAGACAATTGGTGGATCGACAGTGGGGCTAGCTCTCACATGTCTTGTGAAAAGGACTTTTTCTCAACCTTACACTCTTTCAATGCTGCTAAAAAGTTTGTCTTTATTGCAAATGATGAAGAGTGTAGGATAGATGGTGTTGGCACCATCTCTTTGTGTCTAGAATCCTCAAAATGCATGGATCTAGAAATGTCCTTTATGTACCATCAATCACCAAGAATATGCTTAGTGTTGGTTTACTCTTAGAAAGTGGTTTGGATGTCCACTTTAAGCATGGTGTTTGTTTCATCTTGAAGAATGATGTTTGCATTGCAAAGGGATTTAAGCATGGAAGATTGTTTAAGTTGGACGCTAGTGTTGCTTTTGAAAGAATGAGCTTGGCAAATGAGGAGATCACTCAAAAGGAGATCTTGGCAAAGTGTGATCTTGCTTGCATTGAGGAGGACCATCAAAAGGAGGAAGATATTGAGGATCAGCCTCAAAGCATGAGAGTTCCAAGGGAGTCCTCAATGACAATGGCCGAGTCATCAAATTGCATGCAAATTGTCCATTCAAGTGTGCATCTTGCAAGGGTGGTGAGCATTGGAGAGTCTACTATCTTTGAATACTTTTTGGAAAGTATTTGTAGACATGAGGTGACTTGTTTCTTACCTTTAAGATCCATGGTGTTTATTACTTTGTATGACAAGACAATGAAATGGGATGCTTTGAAATCTACATTTGTTGTTGATAAAGCAATTTCATTGGATAACTATTTTTGTAATAGTTTGAATAGAGTCATAAAAGATGAAACATCATTTGCTTTGAAAATCTTTGTGTCCACATGCTTTGTGCATGATCATTCCAATGTAAGGACCAAAGATTATCCTATTTCAATGATAGGAATAATGGTAGTGTTTTGCTCTTCAAGTAGAGATTGTAGAATCTACTTGTTTTCAACCAAAGAATTTGTCAATGGTGGAAATGTGATCTTTCAAGAGTGGAAGATTTGTAAACTTGAAGAAGCACCTTTGGATCAACACATTATTCAATTCATTGATGTTTTGGAGTCAAGTCAAGTGGAGGATCAAGCTCAAGACCCGAGGACTCCAAGAAGAATCTTGAGTATCAAGATGGAGCCATCTAGGCTCAATCATATGGATCAAGCAAGACAAGTTGTCTTTGGCAGCATTATTTATGCACTTAATATTCTCATTGATGTATCTTCAAGTGCACAAAATGCCTTGGAATCCATGGCTTGGCATGATATTTAGTTTTGAAGTGTGCTACATGTATATAGACACATTTATGGAACATCTTGTAAGGGATCCTCTAAGAGGTGGTGAAAGATCCTTCATGGACATCATTCTCTATTGGAGTCTCAAAAGTTCCTTGTTTGTAGCTGGATTTTTTAGACACTTCTAAAAGCTTTCATTCATCTATCAAGAGAGTTGTAAATAGATCAAGCTAAATTTGAGGAGGAGTGTGAAGAATTGCCAAAAATTGGCAAATCTAGCTTGATAAAAAAAACCATGTAGAATAGTGTAAATTGTGTACACAAGTGGGTCCCACACATGTGAGGCCATGATGCCACGTGGGAAACCCATCCTAATGTAGGTTAGGTCAAGTCAAGAGAGTTGGTCATGTCTATTTGGTGGTCATCCCTACTTTATAGGACCTACACCTAAGTTTAAGGTGAAAATTTGACCAACTAGCTACCTACCAAGCATAACTCTAGGAAATAGACTAGGGTTTCATTTTAGGTCAAGGAGAGTAAGTTAACTTCCTTATTACATGCTGGAATTCACCTAACTTCAAGAAGGAAGTCGAATTTGCTATGTATTCCCTCTCTCCATAGTGAGAAGATAGAAAATTTTTGGAGCTCATTGGCAATCTCAAGCTAGTTCACTATGTACATTGAGTTTTTGTGATCCAAATGAAACCAAATCAATTTCTACTTGTTTCTCAGGTTGAAGGCCGTACTACAGCCTGTAGTACACACGTGTGGGCTCGGATTTCAATGTTTATCAATGCTTTTGATTGTTAATGCTTGTTGTTTGTCAAATTGCCAATCTAGATCAACTTTTTTGTGTCTAGTTTTTTGATAGATTGTTAAGCAAGCATCCAATCACTCTTGTGGATCTTTTGTAGATCCATTTATGGTCCTAAAGTACAGTACTTTCACATGGTCTACCATCACTAGATCAAAATGAGTAAATAAGAACCAATAATCTCTTTCTTAAGGAAGGTCATCACTAGATCTAGAATTTCCTATGAGGACATCTAGCAACTGGTCTACCATCATGATAAAGGACTGCTCCTATAGCAAAGTCGCTAGCATTTGTATCCACCACAAAGGGACAATTAGAGTTGACAATGTGTAAAATTGGAGTCATAAAAACACAATGCTTGAGAGTCCCAAAATTCTCATTCATTTCATCATTCCATGTTATCAATGGGCTCTTTTTGTGACTACATTTTTTCTTCACTCCCTTAAGAACGTGGAACAATGCTATTAAAGCATAGTCCATAATGAACCTATGAAAGAATCCTGTGAAGCCCAAAAAGGATTTCACATCACGAATTGTATGAAGCTGCGGCCATTCTTGTACCTTACAAACCTTATCATAATCGATCTCAATACCCTTATCAGATATGATATGGCCCAGGTTTTGAGTCTAGTTTGAAAGAATTCACAATTCGACTCCTTAGCATAGAGCTTTTCTTGCCTTAGAAGATCCAAGACAATACGAAGACTCTCTTTGTGCTCCTCAAGGGTCCCGACTATAAATTAATATCGTTCATCATCTGCTGGAAAGTGGCAGATGCGTTTGTGAGCCCAAAAGGTAAAACTAAAAACTCATGATGGTCGTACCTAGTTCGAAAACTAGTCTTAGGAACATCCTCGTTCCTAATCTTTATTTGATGGTATTCTAATTTAAGGTAAATTTTGGAGAAATACATATCTCCATTTAGACGATCCATTATGTCATTCATCCTAGGTAATGGATATCTATTCTTGATGGTTAAATCATTAAACTTTTTAAAATCGCCACACAAACATGTGCCTCCATTTGTTTTACTAACCAAATGGATAGGTGCTCCCCAAGGGGACTTACTAGGCCAAATGTGGCCCATCCTAAGAAACTCATGTCCTTTCTTAAGGACTCATTTTCGCGGTTGATTCACCCGCACTTCAAGTTGGAGTCTATTTTGGAAGCCCCAAAATAAAATATAATTTCATTAACACAGGGTTGATTCGCAAAGCAAATCGGTAAGGATTCTTGGAACTCCTATATGTAGGCGTCTAACGGCCTACTATCCATTTGCACGGTGGTGAAACGTCGCCAATACTCAAAGTCATCCAAGACCAGCGGGAAAGCTGTATGAAAGGCTTCCTAAAAAGCATCCCAATTGGTAGGGGTACCAGGCCTATCCTCCATATCCTGCCACGATGTATACGCCTTCTCATGTAAAAACATAGGAGAAGTAGCGATCTTTGTGCTAATCATGCATGAAAAAAATGACTATTCCACTAATCCAGCCATGAAAGCACAACATCAAGATGCCAATACTTCATTTCTCCCAAAAAAAATTCTAGATTGAGCATGGTGTACAGGACGACGGACCACAAGTGGGCTGAAGAATGCATAGACTGCATTGCCAAGATTTGATTTTGAAGGAAATTTAAGGCCTATTCAAGTCGTGCGGTATCTAACTCAGGAGGAGGAGGTGGTAAAGATGGTCCTTCACCCGAGGGCATAGCAATGGCGCACTAAGGTAAGTTGGAAGGAAAAAATGGCAAGAGTTTCATTACAAATTGGCCTAGTAAGCTTGAGAGCTCTACTCAAGGAGACTAAGCCAAACCAAGCTCCTCAATGATGAGAGTGGAGGCTTTACCCATGCACACCATTTTCCTTCCCTTTTGGCATTGTTGGGTGGCGAGCGTTATGGGCGCCACGTAGCAAGCACATGGGCCCAAAAACAAGTGGCAACCCCTTATGGGGACCACCTACCCTCAAATCACATGGCCACCACCCTCTCTATTCCACCTCACCCAAGCATCACTTGGCTCACACCCCCAACAACACCTTTCGTCACCTCCCTTAACTCCTGGCCTTATGGTCCCAAGTAACTCCTAGAACTCTACTAAGGCCCATCCTTAGACTTGGGAGGAGGAAACGCTACAATCGTACGTTCTTTTGACTCATTTGCAAATGAGAGAACTAAGCTTTCTATCATTAGAAATTGAGCTTGTTAAGTCTCATGTGGCCAATCCTTATGAAATCCATCCTTCCGTTGTATTGTTTTCCTTCCAATTTTAATTCAATTGGTCATTTCATGTAGCTCTATGTGTGGTCTGTGTTTTTATGGCTATATCAACATGAATGCAATGTCCTTCTCTTGATTGTAGCTTTAATACTTTTGCATTTGCTATTTTCTTGGGTTTTGCAAGTGAAAAATAAGACATAGGCTTTCCATTGAGTTTGATTTGAAAGATCTGTGTGAACTTTGCTATTGTCTTGGTATTCTAGTTTGGCATCAACAAGACAATTTGTTCTTTACTCAAGAAAAATATAAAATAGAACTTTTGGAGAAATTCTATATGCATGTTTGTAAGTTTGTCTTCACAACTATGATTGCTAATCTAAAGCGTACTATCTTTGAAGATAAAGATAGGTAAATGAAATACTATTCATAAAATTGGACAAATCTATTATCCATAGGACTATCACTCATCTTTAAATTTCATATGATGATAGTGTCATGAGTCAATTTATGTCAAGTCCAAAGGAATCTCACTAGAGAGCAAGGAATCATGTGCTAAGGTGTCTTAAAGGAACCATTACCTAATGACTTGAATATTTATCTTCAGGTGGTGTTATTCTGTATGGCTATTGTGATGCAAATTGGGCAAGCAATATAGGAGTTATGTGAGCTATCTCAAGTTATGTGTTCTTACTTGGATCTTTTCCTATTAAGAAACAACCTGCATTTTCATTATCCTTTCCTGAAGCCGAGTCTAATTCGGCCAAATATGTTGTATATGGAATTGTTTGGCTAAAGACCATTTGAGGAACTAAATATTTTTCAAGATATAGCAACAACCATCTATTATGGTAATGAAAGCCATATTCAAATTTCTAAGAATAAGGTATTTTTTGTTCATACTAAGCATACTGAAACACATTACCACTATGGAGACCACTTGGTGTCCAATCTATGTGTGACACCATATTGCAAATTAGTGTCCGTAGGTCCACAAAAGCCTAGACAAACAAGAAAAATTTTGCAGTCTAGACATCATGTCCATTCTTGATACCTCCAAGTTTAGATATGACCCTCAAGTACATGTCACTAAAAGACAAGACTATTTCCAGAGCCAACCAATAGGATAGGTGGTTCAAATACCTCCCACACCAAAATTAGCCACCTTGAAATAGCCAAGTACCAATGAATGAAATATCATTTGCAGGCCTTGATTCCATAACAACTTCTAATTTGTGTCCCACAAGAGACCAGATCAACTCAGTGCCAGAGAATGCCATACCAAATATTCCTAGGAAACACCGAAATAGACCCCACATAAGTAAGGCCATAGCACTAACAATAGAAAGAAAAATAGGACTGGAAGATCTTCTAGTGTCCAAAGTGAGGGGCCACGGTGGGTAACACCTTATCCTATATAAAGCCAATTTTGAGAGTGTCTTTTTATTTGTTTGCTATTTTTAAGTAGTATAGATCTCAAAGACTATTCTTTTTCTATTTGTTTTTATCAATGTAACAAAAGAGGACTAAATGTGTTATGCTTTAACATGAACTTGCCAGATATTCAATAATATGCATAGGGGTTTGATGGCCATTCATGATAAGCTTGTTCATCAACAAATGCATAGTCGACATTATCTAACAGGGGACCACATGATAATTCTCGTTGAAAATTGATCCTCGTAGATTGGCACAACTGCTCCCAGAGGCATTGTCGAACATTCATTCAATTGGTACTGCAGATATGGCATGGTTGATTAACTGTTTAGTCTATCCAATTGCTCAGATAAGCGTGCACTTGTCTTTAACAATCAATAGTAGCATGTTAGCTGATGCCATGCCCCTGACGTGTCAATGCAGTGTCTCATCACTCAAAAAGGGTTTTCAATAGAGATGAAGTTGAGAGCCGAGTCTAAGAGCACGAGAATTATTAGTGCTAGGCTAAAATGTACAGTTGTGAGCCCCATGGTAATTCCCGAAAGATGGATAGCCATGTGGGAGCTAGCAATTTAGACTATCTCAACTTGAGTTATGTTTTTATTAAAGAAGCCTCCTATTATCAAGTAAGAGGTGGAACTCAAATTCTTATAGATTGGGGTTCACTCTGTTGTAAGAGGTGGAATCCAAATTATGTTACAATTGGATTCACCAACTCATGGGTATAGATAGAGGCCTCCTCCACGAGTTCCATAGCATGTGTTATGTACTGAAATGTTGTTGCTCTTTGAATTGAAGATTATACTACTTGCATTTCCTTCCATGCTCCATCTTCATGCATATAGTTTGGGTACTGATGTACGAATGTGTCTGTTGTTGTTCATTTCTCTTTTAAGCATTGGTTTGGGATTAGTATAAGGTATTCTACTCAGTTCATATGCTTCCTAGTTATTGGCTCCCTGAGGAATTCTTCTTACAACTGTTGAGTGACAGTTGTAACAAGCACTTTGTAGGATTCCCATTTGTGTTAGCATCAAGTAAATGTGCAGGACTTGGAGATTGATCCACCATTCCACTGATTTTTAATGTTTCTCGGTTTCTGGCTCCCTGAGGAGTTCTTCTTACAACTATTGAGTGATAGTTGTAAGAAGCACTTTGTAGGTTCTAAGATTTCAACTTAAGGTTGTTGTGTTGATTCTGTGATTTTAGTATTAGTAGATTAAGTTTAATTCCTCGTTCCTTGCTTAGATTAGTTTAGTAATAATATGCATTCTATAAGAACAAAAAAAGAACTGAAATAGTCTGTAGAAAGTAGAAGAACGAGTTTCTGACAGATCCTAAGATGAGCTACCATTGTCAATAAAGGACCAAAATCAGATTGTCGTTCTGCCTTTGACAAACGGGTACAACACCATTATACTACAGACAGATCGGATAGGAAGCCATCTATGACTGAGCCATTGTAAATCTGATTTTGTTTCGAATAGCTTCTTGAACACCCATAGAATATCCGAGTCCCAGCTAATTGTCTTAGCTATTTGAGTCTCAGCTAGTAGCATCACTGCCAAGTAGCATCGTTGATACACAGAATCTGTAGCAGACATAACCGCTGCTATCTGAGTAGTAGAATCGATGCAAACATAGAAAAATTCTTCTGCTAACATTGACAGGAGATTCTTCAGCAAACATTGGCACCCATTGTCATTGTCAATCTTCTTGGCTTTTGATCCATAGAACTCGCTTTTATCAGCCCATCATTCAGTTCTTATTTACTTTTGCTTGCGTTGCTTGTTCTGCTTAATTTCTATTTCTCACAAGCACACATTCCCTATTGTTTGTCAGATCGTAATTGATTCAAAACATCCCTGTTGATCCTTCATATCTATGCGAACTGACACCACACATTCCGGTAACCCACCGCCGCATCGTTATTTTGTGTTTCTAGAAATCGCTAGTCAAAAATCCGATTTTTTTGAAACTTTCAAGGTTCTTGATTTTTGCATTCGCCGCTTTTAAATTTTTCGAGCTTCGCAATTTTTGAAAATTTTCAAATTTTTTTAATTTTTTTAATTTTTGCATATGTTGCTCATTGCGTTTGCCGTTTTTCCATTTTTTTTTTCAAAAATTTCCTTTCGCCAACCTGTAAAAATTTTCATCCGCCATTTTTTAAGATTTTTGTATTTTTGACATTTTTTCACAAAATTCCATCTGACAATTTGGACATTTTTTTGAGTTTTCAAAATTTTTTGCGAGTTTAGATTTTTTCGAATTTTCAGTTTTTCGATTTTCTAGAGTTTTTCGAATTTTACTAGTTTTTCATCTGCCGTGCATCCACCAACTGTGAAAAAATCACAATTTTTTATTTTTTCCGAAAACTACTAGGAGATTTTCTAGATTCATGCATTTTGAAGATTCTAGACACAAAGAGATGGTGCCAACACTATCTATCCTACACTCTTCATCATTTGCAGTAAAGACAAACTTTTTAACATCATTAAATGAGTGCAAAATTGAGAAAATGTCATTTTTACAAGACATTTTTGAGTCTCTCGGAAAGTTTCAAGTTGCTCCGAAATTTTTTTCGAGTCTCTCAAAATTTTTTTCTTGTTCAAAAATTTTTTGAGTTTTTTTTTTTTCAAAAAATTACGTCCGACGAACTACACAATAAGACTTTTTCTAACAATTGCATCCGACGACTAGCAAAAAAAAAACCTCTTTCTAAAGATTGCATCCGACGATCCTATCCGACGGTTTTTTTTCGAAATTTTAGACATTCTCGGATTTTCTAATTTTTCAAGTTTTTTTTTTGAGTTTTGCATGATTTCGAATTTTTGTCGAACTCTGAAAATTTCATCCAACGAGCTATTGTCTCTGGAGCCGACAAATACATCTGCCAGTGCTTTTCAAATTGCATCCATCATAAAATTTTCAAATTCCATCCGACAGAGAACTCTCAGCTGCATCTGCCACCGACGCTCATCTGCATTTACATCTGACGTCTTTTATCTACATTTGCATCCGCTACCCTGATTCTCGATTGCATCAGACGTTTTTTAAATTTTTTTGAGTTCTCGAGTTTGTTTCCATTTTTGCAAGTTTTTTTTAGCATTTTCAGATTTCCGAGTTTTTTAGATTTTTGAGATTTCGTAATTTACTGGTTTTTAAAGTTTTTCTATATTTCGGGTTTTTTGAAATTCTCTAATTTTTTATTTTCCTATTTTTCAAAATCTTTTAAATCTTACATCCAACATTTTTCAAAATTTTCGGAATCTTACATCCAAGCTTCATTGCATTCAATACTCCTCATTTCATCTGACGACACCCTCATTGCATCCGCCACCCTTCATCTGATCTTTAGTTTTTCGATCTCTTAATTCTTTCGATTCAGTGTCCTCTTCTCAGTTTCATCCTACAGTTTTTTTTTATACAATGACATTTCTACTTTAGTAAAAAAATTTGATCTTGTGATTATTTTTTGACCCTCCATTCACAATGTCTTCCCAGTTGCATTAACCTCCATCTCACTTGTACCCAATGACTTTTCGTTTGCATCCACTGTTTTTTATCATTTTTGAGTTTTAGCATTTTTCAATTTTTTTTTGAGTTTTTGAATTTTTTCAAATCCTGCATTCCACATCTTTTACATCTGACGCCCTTCAGTTGCAATTGCATCCGACATCCATGTCATTTGTATCAACCGCCCTTCCTCCTCAGTTGCATTCGACAGCCTTTATCTACATTTACATAAGCCACCCTCATCTATAGTTGGATCCGACATTTTTTCTAATTTTTTTCGAGTTTTTTCAAATTCTGGAATTTTTTCATACATTATAATTTTTTCTATATTTTTCATTTTTCGATCCCTTGTAATTTTTTTTATACTTTTCAATTTTTTGATACTCAACTCTAATTTTTCAAAAAAATTTGAGTTTGGAGTTTTCTAGATTCTTTTTTTTGACTTTTTTAGATTTTTAAGTTTTCCGAGGGTTTTTTTTTTGTGCTTTTAAGATTTTCAAAATTTTTAAGTTTTTTTTTCGCTGTTTTCAAATTTTTTCAATTTGCGAGTAATTTTCAAGTTTTTCAGTTTTTCAATTTTTCGAGTTTTTTCCAAGTCTTTTCGATTTTTCGATTTTTTCAATACCTTTATAGTTTTTTTCGATACTTGTCATTTTCTAGTCCCATGTGATTTTTTCCATGAGATTTTTTGAGACACGACTTGATGTTTCCTAAAAATTTTCGATACTGTATCGACTCGAACAATCTAAGATTTTTTGATATCTACAATCAAATTTTTTCGATACTACATCAACTCGATTTTTTCGAATTTTTTCCAAGTCGCTACAAAATTTTTCGATACTTCTTATGTTTTGATCTTTTGAATATTTCTTTCAATATTTTTAATTTTTTGATCCTTTGTACATTTTTTCGATACTTTTGAAATTTTTGATCCTAGATTATTTCAAACCCTTATTTTTTTGAGCTCATATTTTCTTGATCTCTTATCTTTTCGAGTTTTTATTTTTTCGAGACATTATTTTTTTATCCATTAATTTTTAATAATAGATTTTTTTGAGTCGTTATTTTTTTGAGTCCATATTTTTTTGAGTTCTTATTTTTCGATCCCTGATAGATTTTTTCGAGACCTAACTTTTCAAATTTATTTTTTGAGTTTATTTTTTTTTTTTGAGCTTTACTTTTTTCAAGTTTTATTTTTCGATCCTAGATTTTTTTTATTCTTATTTTTCGATTTCTTATCTTTCGACCCTTTATAATTTTTCGATCCCTTGTAAATTTTTTCAATATCTTGTAATTTTTTCATCCATTGTCTTTTTCAATCCAGTCAATTTTATCTTTTCCGATCCATTTTTCCATCCGATGCCCATTGCATCTGCTAACCTCCATCCGACGCTCTACACCATTCTTTGCATCCGACACATTTGCATCCGCTAGTGCATTCTGTTACATCCGACCCTGCATTCCCTTTGCATTCCACAGTTGGCACCCGACGAGCTTCAGAGTACATCTGATGAGATATCAGAGTTTCTCATCATTATTCATATTTTCATGATTGATTTGACATATCAATCATATTCTATCAATTGAATAATATATGAGAAACAATCAATAGAGAATCTCATATTGCTAATTTGATTCTGCTATACGATTTAGTCAAAGACAAACCAGTCTGAGGCATTTTCATTCGTAAATAAGTACATCTAAGACTGCAACCAACAGAAGATCCACCGAGTCTCTAAATTGTAACTAAAATTACACCCGACAAGCACATCCGCGAGTCACCGTATTTTATATCTAACTCCCCAATCTCTTGTCACATCCGATTTTATGTATGATGCTTGACTATTTTAAATTAATTTAAATACATCTGATGACCATTTTTCTATCTTACATCCGATGTTATATCTGATAGTTCATATACTACCAAAACCCACTGAATGTTAAAACGAACTCTCTTCCAACGAACTCTTCAACTGGATCTTCACTAAGGAACTCAAACCGAGTCTCCTTGACCGAGAGATTCAACCGAAGTTTTCCACCATAGGCACTATCTGGCATCCACTATCTGATGCATGAAATTTTTGTTTGACAAACACTCTGTATTTATCGACTCTCTGTAAACGGCAAGTCATACTTGTAGAATAGCTCAAAAATGAATATTTTATTTATTTATCCATCTCCAAATCACCTTATAGAGAGTTTAATATATATGTGCATATCCAAGTTTCTGAGAAATGCGGAGACCAACTACCACTTACATTGGTTGGTCAGCTAAAAACAATATTTAAGAAAGGAGGTGAAGCTGCAAAAAAAGATAGTACAAAATAAAGAAAAAGAATCAAAGAGATCCAGCTAAAAAGGCCAATACAAAAGAAAAGATCAAGAAGCAAGACAAGATCTTGGCTGAGTCTCAACAAATAACAGATCAAAGAAAAAAAATGAAGACAACAGTGGACCTACAGGATAAAGTGAACTCCATAACAAGTAATTGGTGATCAAAGCTAGACACTACAAAGATCTAAAACTGCAACTGTAATATTGTCAATTCCTTCACCTTCCACCAAACCTCACCCCTCATCATGTTTCCCTACCTTCATCAACCTATCAGTTCCAATCTATTTCTATCACCAATTTCATAACCTCCTTGAAGATTAATAACCCAAGGTTTGTGCGACCTACCAACTGAAGTTTCTACTCTTCTCGTCGAGACAAGAGTATCGATGAGGCTGGGACTTCGACTGGAAGAAGAACTGAGGAAACACTCTGAAGCAGAAGGAGGATAAAAGAGTGCCAAGGCAATTCATGATTGTTTGGCAAGACTTACAAAAGAATTGTCTGAGAAATCCAAAGAAAAGTTCCAAAGGCAATTTTCAGAGGACAATAAGTTCAGATCATCGAGAGTTGGTATACATACAAGCTTATACCAGTGGTTAGGCCTTATCTGAGACCTATTCCATTGGGCATAAAAATGAGATTCATCACATTCAAAGCCATCGAAAAAGGAGATAGACTGCGAGAAGTCTCTTGACAAAAAGAGAACTGAAAAGAATAAGCAAGAGACTCTTGGTTACACAAGGCTATCCTGATAATCTGCTATGACTTTGAAGTATTGCCGAGAAGCGCGACGATATCAACCAATAAGTTCTTGGTTTTACGTAGGCAATTGCTGATCCATGCCTTTCAAAGAATCAATCGTCAAATGTCATGGCCATATTTGGTTAAGGATTTGGAATAGTCCTAATATGGTAGATGACCCTCCGATATTCGAGATTGTTGGTCACTCCATGATTTAATTCCATGTCAAGGCCAGTTTGTGACTAATAACCTTGAGAGGACCCAGACACTCTAATTGAGACATATGGAGTATTGCATGTCTGTGTGATGGATATAGTCAGGAGGACTGCATGAAGAGATGTGATCTATTTATAGTTGACCTGCATGGGGTTGCATGGTTTCATGCACAAGACTCTACTCTCTATATAATGAGGTAGGGATTTTCTCGTCGACATATTGGATTTAAGTTACTAGTTTCTCTCTTCTCCTCTTGCTTCACATAGCATGGCTAGGGGGCTAGATCCAGGTTTGATCTAGGATTGGTTGGGTGGTTTGGCTCCATAGTCTCTCTTATTGTGTTCTCCTATCCTCATCTTAGGGGTAATCCTTTAGGGTTTTTACATTGGTATTAGAGCCTGGCTAAGATGTGATCTTGGATAGGAGTTGGAGGCAAGCTATACATCTGATTGGAGGATCTAGGCACTTGGATTCACATCCCGGTTTGGAGTGCCGATTTATCAAGGGAAGTTAGAATTGGATTTGCTAATTCATTGAGCTTTTCAAAGTTGTGGTAGAGTGCCCTTTCTACGCATATACTTTTGATAAAGATGTGTGGAATTAGTTTTGTAATTCATTCTTAATTTTTTGGTTTCTTGAGTTAGTTATCCAATTCATGTAGAGTAGATCAAAGCTAACAGTTTGATGTGCAGGTTCTACAAGATGATGAACCATTTAAATGGTATGTTATGACACCTGATCTTTTCTTTAAGGGTATGTGCAATTACTATGAAAAGTGCCTGAAGAATGAACCAAAGAAGGGTGAATCGTGAGGCTTATTGCTTGAACTCACTTTCTATGGAGCTTTGGATAGATGTAGTGATCCGTGATGTTATCTGTGATTGATTGATGGAAATCAATTTTTTTTCGTAAAATTAAACTATTAGTGGTGCTGCTATATGAATCTAATTACAACAGAATAATAACATAGATGTGAACTGCAATTCTATCATTTCTCTAGATAATTGTTGAGAATAAGCTATTTTTTTGAGTTGAATCCTGCAAACTTGGATCCATGGAGATTCGAAACTTATCATTAATCTGGAAGGATCATATTGTGATATTGAACCATGTTAATTCTTCTGTTTAGATCATAGGATCAGACGTGGATTTGTGGTATCCTTCTGATTGGCATGACTAGTCATCCAAATAAATGGATTCTCCAGTGTTTAGGAACAAGAGATAATATCACATCTTTTACTTCTTAGTAATTTCTCGAATATAAGACATCAAACTGGTTTATATGATTCTTTCCAGCATGAAGTTATTCTTCTGAAAGACTGTTATGTCATATAAACTACTACTTGTGTGACTTGACTTGGAATTTAGATAAATTCTAAGGTTAAAGTGTTTCAATTTCTTAAACCTAGAATATCTCTTTGTGCTAAATGGATTTCAATGGAATGGTAGTTTTTGTCACTCGGGTTGAAAATATTTGAAGGGAAAGTCCTGTGTGTTATTAATAGAGTGAATCCTTTAGTGGAATGCACTTATTACTGACTTTTCTTGGATTTGGATATTTTCATATATCATCTTTCTAGTTAACTTTTATTGAAATTGATAATTTCTTTAAAAGGAGGGGTGAAGTGATGATATAAAATTCTATTCAGAAATCTGTGGGTTGCATAGTTTTTGGAAGAGAACCAGCTATGGTATAGAAAAGTAATTTCGGATAGACTCAAAGTAAGATACCTAATTGGAGCTTTTCGAATAAGAGAAATTTTCTAGGGATTGTGTGGACAATTTGGATCTAGAACAGGTTTGAAATTTGAATCATTATCTATAAGTAGTACAATAAAAGGTCAAAGGTTACTAATTCCATTCTGAATTGGAATAGGAGTAAGTTGATCAGAATTCAAGTCTGAGAGTTCTATATTGGATCAACCTAATCTTAGTTTGAACACTAGGATCAGAGAGGGGTCTATTGAGTGAAGAAATTATATAATTAGAGGTAAGTTGGAGATAAAAAATCTTTTGTATCTGAGTTATTGAGATTGAATGGAATTCTAGAATCCCGCATGTGTGAAAATAAAAGATTTTTAGTCCCCTTTAACTCCTTGTTATGTGGTCAAAAGAAAGTGGTTTTATAGCTTAATGGAAAGCTTATGAAGAGTACTTTCCACATAAATTGATCCCAAATCAATTTGATGTGTCTATCAAGAGTTTTAAGCTCTTAAAGAGGGTAGGAAGAGGTCCAAAATCCGAGTGACCACTTTTTGATTTGATTCAATCTTGCTTGATTCTTAATCCATTGTTTTGAGGATCCTACACAAGAAACTGAAGATCAAGACAAAGTTTGATGTTATTAAACACCTTTGAGCCTTCTTTGAATCATTAGTATTTTTTTTTTGAAGCATCTAACACGTGCCAAAAGTAGAATTTAAACTTATCTAAGTGCCTCAATCCATTTTGAGAGACTGGTCTAGAAAATATTGTTTTGAGGAATATTTGAGATCTATCTCAAATATAGTTGCAAGTTTTTCACATAGGAAGGTAGCACATTCTTGAAAATACCTATAGTGAAAGAGAGTAGCAACATTAAGTCTGATTGGAACAAGCTCGAACATATAATTGTTCAATAACTAATAAGTCTTTACAATATTCATCTATGGGAGGATATCTCCTAGAAGCAAGTGAAAGACTAAGTACCTCTAATTACTCAATATGGAAGGTAAGTATGGAGTCTATTTTGATACTCAAGGATGTTATGGACATAGTACTTGGTATTGAGGAGGAGCCTCAAGCACAACTTGAAATACCAAAGTATAAGAAGAGAGCTAGAATGGCTCTATATTTCATTAAGATGAATGTCTCTAATGAGATTCTGAGAGAAATAGGATCTTGCACCACTGCTAAAGATGACTGGGATGCACTTAAGTCCATCTATGAAGCTAAGAACACTTCTAGAATACTCACTGTTAGAAATCAGATTTTCCAAAGTTTTCAAAAGAAGTGAGGAGAGTGTATCAAATTATGTTCTGAGAGTAAAATATCTTCATAGGGAGCTTGCTTGTGTTGCACAATCAATCAAGATGAGCTAGTACAAGTCATTCTAAATGGCTTAAAAGATGACTATGATATATTGTTCAATCCTTTGCCATTAAGGAGGAGTTGCCCAATTTGAGAACTCTTCAAGAAATTCTCATCTATGAAGAAGCTAGGCAAAGTAAACAAACTGTCTAGGATGAACAAACTCGAGCATATTGGAAGTGACAAAGCTCTCTTTGTCAAGGACAAGCATAAAGGAAGGAGCAAGAACAAGATTTCTCAAGCTTTCAACAAAGACAAAGCCAAGGAAAGAGACAAAGATGGTGAAGAGGATGACTCATCTCAAAGACCAAGAAGAAGAAAGTCAAGTGTTTCTTTTGTGGCAAGAAGGGGCACTATGCCTCTAATTGCTTCAAAAAGAAAAATCAACTCAAACAAGCAAATCTCTCTAATGAGAAAGAAGAAGATTTTATTGCAAGTGATGGAGCAGAATCACTCATGGTGTCAAGCTTTTCTTTATCACCCTTCAAGAAAGATGGAGCTTGGTACATAGATAGTGGAGCCTCTTCACATATGTGTTGTTCAAAGGAGTCTTTTGACTCTATTGTATCTTATAAAGGACTTAAAAGATTTGTTTATACTGTAAATGATCATGAGTGCTCTATTGAAGAAATTGGCAACATTCCATTGAAACTTGCTTCTTCTAAAGTTCTATCACTTTCCAATGTTCTTTTTGTTCCAAAGCTTACAAAGAACTTGATTAGTGTTGGAAAGTTGCTTGATAGTGGTTGTGATGTAAAATTCAATTCCAATACTTGCTTTATCAAGAAAAATGATGAGATCCTAGCTAATGGATCTAGATATGGTGGAATCTTCAAATTGAATTCTTATGAGAATGCAAACTTTTGTGAAGTTGCTCTTTTGTCTAAGGAGGAGTTATGGCATAGAAGGTTGGGGCATCCTAACTTTAAGTCTATGTTTTCTATGATCAAGAATGATAAGGCTATTGGCCTTCCAGGATCACTTTCCAAGGATATCAAGCCTTGTGGGGCTTGTGTTATTGCAAAATCACATAGAAAGCCATATCAAAACTCTTTCATTAAGACTACTCATCCTTTGGAGCTAATTCACTCGGATGTTCATTTTTCTTCTTCTAAAAGTATTGGTGGTGCAACTTGTTTTGTCACCTTCATTGATGATTTTACAAGATATACTTGGTTGTATCTACTTTCTTCAAAAGCTATGGTATTTGATCACTTCGTAGTCTTCAAAGCTTATGTTGAGAAACGTTTTTCTTTCAAAGTTAAAGCTTTAAGATGTGATGGAGGAGGTGAATACATCTCCAACAAGTACACCTTATGATAGTCCTGATTCTGCCATATGCCTTCATATTCTTGATGATGACCCACATGTTGATCAGTTTGCCACACCCACTGAGCCTGTTCCTGATCCCCCTAATCTAGTTGTATGCCATGCTCAACTTGCTTATGCTACTTGGGACGGTAAGCCGCGTCCACACCATATCCGTCTTCGCGTACGTATCACTAGCCATGAGTTTATTGCTCTTGTTGACATGGGTAGCACTCACTCATTTCTCAGCAGTCATATTACTACACGCATTCGTGCTATGCCAGTCACTACGCCTCAACCCCTGCATGTTGAGGTTGCTAGTGCACACTCTTTTCCTAGCATGCAGATGTATCAGCAGCTTTCATGTGAGAGTGAAGGGATAAAGAAAGAGTTTTCTTGGGCTTATTCTCCATCTCAAAATGGAGGTGCTGAAAGAAAAAATTGATTTCTATGTGAATGTGCTAAAGCAATCCAAGTTGAAGCTTCTTTGACTATTGGAGAAGCAATTAATTGTGCAAACTATTTGTGCAATAGATTACCTCACAATGCACTTGCAGGAAGATCACCATATGAAGTCTTCTTTAAGAAGAAACCTAAGGTTGATCACCTTAGAGTTTTCGGATGTGCTTGCTTTGTTCATGTACCCTTGGAAACAAGGAAAAAGAGATGATTCTAATTCTGTCAAAGGGATCATGGTTGGTTATTCATCCAACAAGAAGGCTTACAGAATTTATGTTCCCTCTACCTCAATTACAATTGAGAGTAGGGATGTTATATTCCATGAAAATAAAAAATACATCTTTGAGGAGGCCGAAATCAAAGATTCTCAAAAGGATTCTCCTATCATCACCCTTGAAGACTATCATGGCCAAGAATTGAGGAAAAGTCACCTCGAATCTTTTCACCAAGGAGATCTCAAAGAGAAAGATTTGAACCTAGGAGGCTTATGTATGGAGATAAAGGCAAGCAAGTGGAACTCAACTCCACTAATTGTGCTTATCTTGTTTCACATGAGGAGCCAAAGGATGTATATGATGCACTCAATTGAAAGGAATGGTTTCTAGCCATGAAGGAGGAATATGATGCATTGATTGCTAACAAGACATGGGAGATTGTGGACCTTCCATCCAACAAGCACACCATTGGTTGCAAATGGGTTTTTTGAGTCAAATATAGTCAAAATGGCACAATCAACAAGTACAAGGCAAGACTTTGTGCAAAGGGGTTTTCTCAAGTTTATGGACTTGATTATGAGGAGACTTTTGCTCCAGTTGCAAAGATGGTATCAATTAGAATCATAATTTCTATTGCATGTTTTTTTCAAATGGCAAGTGTTTCAACTAGATGTCTCTAATGCATTTTAAAATGGAAATCTAGAAGAAGAGATTTATATGGATCAACCTATTGGGTTCATCCAAGACAAGAACACGCAACCAAAGTTTGCTTGCTCTTCAAAAGTCTATATGGACTAAAGCAAGCTCCAAGGTCATGGTATTCTCGACTTAACACCTTTCTTGATTCGCTAGGATTTAATCCTAGTAATTATGATCCTTCCTTGTATGTCAAGTTTTATGATAGAGATATTGTCATCCTTCTCATTTATGTTGATGATATCATACTAACAGGAAGTTGTATCAAGTTAGTTGAGGAAACCAAAGTTGCACTTGGAAAAGAATTCAAGATGCAAGATCTTGTTAAAATTCATTACATATTAGGATTAGAGATTGACTTCCATAATGAAAAAGCTTTTGTATATCAATCCAAGTATGCTCTTTCAATGCTAAAAAAGTTCAATATGCTAGATTGTAAGAGTATAGAAACTCCTATGGAGAAAATTGTGATCTCTCACACAACTTCTTCTTGTGATTGGAATTTCAAGATCAGACCATGTAGGTAGGCTAATCTCACTGCTCTGATTCCATATAGGCACCTTGCGAGAGTTGGTAAGTTGATTTTGATGCTCTGCGAGAGTTCTGAAAATCCTGCTTCTGGGAACTCTCGCATACACTAAAAAATGATGATTCCTCCATCAGGAACTCTCGTAGAGATTCTCATGAATGCATCTAGGTTAGATTTGGTGGTTGTCCAATTTTCAAGAGCTATCTCCCAGGGGAACTCATAAAATCATGAAAAAAGTGCTCTTTTAGAGTGTTTTTTGACGAGATCTTGAGATTTTCTGATTTTTTAACTTTTGTAAACTGGTAATCAGCTTCATCCAGGCTTGACCTGACTGTTGGTAGTGCTCTGGAAGTTCTGATGGATTCTTGGTAGTAGATCCCTCAATCAATCTGATGATCTGCTTCCATTTTGACCCTATCAAGATCTGGATCCTCCTCAGATTCTGATAGATTTTTCCGATCCTGCCAGATCTGGCTGAATCTTGATGGATTTAGCTTGATTTGGCTTGATCTCCTTAGATCTAGCGGTAATGGCTGAGTAGATAAGCTTTTTGTAATGTCTCACACCCGATCTGGATCTGTTTTACTATGGTGGCCAGTACTTGTACAACCGGCTACCATTGATGGGTGTGTTGAAGGGTGTCCCATCAAGCTGTTCTAAGTTCACGGCCCCATGATTAAGAATTTCCTTGATCCTATAAGGACCTTCGCCCGTGAATTTTAACTTCCCCTTGATCGCCTTGGTTATATACATCAGGACCAGATCTCCTGAACGAAGATCCTTCTGCGATCATGCCAAGCCTTGCGTTTTTTCTTTTTCGCTGCCAGTGCATGCACAACTAGTAAGCTTGTTTCACAGAGTTTATGCAGAGCTTTGTGGCGTAGCTGTAGAGATTTTGACTCATTAAGACGTTGCGCGATGGCAATCCTTAATGATGGAACTAAAAACTCTACTGGCACCACACCATCCTGACCATATACCAATTGGAAGGGTGTTTGATCGGTGCTCCCTTTATATGTTGTCCAGAATGCCCACAGTGCAGCATGCAACTTGTGTTCCCAATCTGATCTACTAGCTTCAACTGTTTTCATGAGCACGCTACACAAGATCTTATTGGATGATTCTGCTTGCTCATTACCACGAGGATAATAAGGCATACTAGTTCTGTGGATCACGAAGAATTCCTCCAACAGAACCTTGATGGTCTCGTTGATGAAATGGCTTCCGTAATCACTGACTAGTTCCACCGAGCATCTGAAGCGCACGATGATATTTTTGTAAAGGAACTTGGCAGTGGTCCTAGCATCTGCTACTTGTACTGCCTTGGCTTCGACCCATTTGGTGAGTCTGTGGCTATGATTATGTATCGAGCCTGGGAACTCCTTGCTGTAGGGTGAATTGGACCTATGTAATCCAATCCCCATTTTTTGAACGGTGCTTGGGCTAAGACTGGGTGCAATAGATCATAGTTCAATCTCGTTGGTCTTCTTGCCCTTTGGCACACATCGCACTTTTTCAAGTATTCCTCTGTGTCTTTATGAATCGTTGGCCACCAACATCTTGATTGCAGGATCTTGCGAACTGTAATGTCAGATGCAAAATGACCTCCACCCATGCCTTCATGGGAAAGCGAAATGATCTGGGTGATCTCATGAGGAAGAATACACCATCGAAGAATTTCGTCTGGACCTCTTCGGTACAACTGGCCGACAATCAGCTGATAAGGTCTAGCTTTCAAGATCAATTTCCACTGTTTTGCCTTTGGTAATGATTTGTCTGGTTGGCCTCGCATTAGATATTCAACAATGTCGGCAGCCCATTCTGGTATCGTATCTACGTAGAATAAGGCAGCATCTGCCAGCTCATCATCGGGTTGGGTTGCAATCTCCTTTTCCTTGATTCGTGACACATGATCTGCCATTAAGTGTTGTTTTCTCTTGCAAACTACTATCCGAAAATCAAATTCCAACAACAAAAGGAGCCATCTGGTGATCCTCTTGGTGTTGCAAGTTTTATTAACGAGATATAGCAAGGGTTGATGGTCCGTATAAAAAGCAAAATGTGTGGCCATCAAAGAGTGTCAAAATTTCTTAACCGCATAGATCATTGCCAGTGCTTCTCGTTCTGTGGTTGAATAATTCATTTCGGTATCACCGAGCTGTCGGCTTGCAAATCAGATTGGAAAATCCTTTTTGTGTTCACCTGGCTGGGTTAAAACTGCTCCAACTGCATACTTCGATGCGTCCGTATGCACGTGGAACTCAATGGACCAATTGGGTGGTCGTAGGATTGGTGCTGAGACCAATGCATCCTTAATCTTCTGGAAAGCCTTTAGAACTTTCTCATTCCAATGTGGATCTATTGTGAGCTTGTAAATTGGTCTGGCTAACTCTGCAAAATAAAAAATGAAGATCTTATAATAGTTAGCATGACCCACAAAAATGTAGATCTCGCGGATTGTCCCCGGTGGTGGTAGATCAACAATGATCCTGTTCTTTGATAGATCTGCGGCGATCCCGTGTCTTGACACTATATGGCCGAGTATCAAGCCATGTGTCACCCAAAATTGACATTTTTCTAGATTCAGAGAGATCTAGTATTCCCGACATTTTTGTAGCACCTTCTCCAAATTGGATAAGTGTTCTGAATCTTGTCCATACACACACAAATCGTCCAAGAAAATTTCCAAATTTTTTTGCAAATAATCTTTGAATGTTGTCTGCATGACTTGCTGGAAAGTGCTTGGGGCATTGCAAAGTCCGAATGGCATTACTTTATAGGCATAAGTTCCCCATTCCGTGGTGAATGCTATCTTGTGCTGGTCCTGGGGGGCTATTTTCACCTGATTGTAGCCACTGAAGCCGTCCAAAAAACTGTAGGCTTCGTCACCAGCTACTCTATCGAGGACACTTTCCGTAAATGGTAAAGAAAAATGGTCCTTCTTGGTGACTGCATTAAGCGCCTTCAGATTCACACAAATATGCATTTTGCCATTCTTCTTGGGTACTATTACTATTGGCGATACCCATTCCGTGTGCTCGATTTTGTAAATGAAATCTGCATCCATAAGTTTCTACAACTCTTGCTTGATCAGTTCTATATAATTCGGGTTGCAGCGGTAGTAACAACTTACCTTGGGAACTGCTTTGTCCACCAAAGGTATGGTGTGCTGGACTACTGTTGGCGGAATGTCCTTTAGATCACTATAGCTCTAGGCAAAAAAGTCTTTATATTCCACCAACAAGGATCGTAGTCTCTTGAACTACGTGGGTGTTAACTGCTCTCCCACATGCACTATCCTTTCTTCTTCTCCTGGTTCTGCAAGATTCATCGGCTGTGTTCGCGCAGGTCCCTCAAAGACTTGTTCCGCTGGTGCCTGACTTTGATCAGGTTCTCGTTGGGCTTGCGACATCATGATTACCACGTCGTCCAATGTATAATTCTTGAAAGTATCAGGCATCTCATGAACTGGAGCTCGTCGAGATTCTTCTTTCAACATATTGATCTTGGCCCGACTGGTCATTTTTTTATTTTCTGTCACTTGTGTAGAAGATGACGTTGTATCTGAGTCCAACTTGATTGACTTCAAGGAATCCAACACCTTCTTATTGCCCTTTTTTGTCATTTTGATGGGCTCATCCTTGTTGTCTTTCTTTGGGACTATTGTGACATTCGCCTCATGGTTGCGAATATCAACATCTACTGTAGCTATTGCCTCTTCGGGTAGGTCACTCCATCGGATCACCTAGTTGTAGCGTTGCTTCAATCGATTCTTCTTATTCGCAAGTGCCTTGGGTGGTTCGATCCTTGAGACTTTCGCCATAGTAGACCTTTGTGGTGGTTGAGCTGGTACCTTTTTGGTTCCGTAACGATCTGGGTCCATGTGGTGTAGGACTTGTTCATAAGTCAGCTCAATCTCCTTATTATAAGTTAGAGCATGTTGCCAAGGGACTAAATCATCGTCCACTGGGTTCTCAATCGGCTCCGCTGACAGCCATGCTACGTTTATCATATTCACTCCAAATGTGATTGGTGTGTCCATAGTGTAACATTTGGGTGAAGATGTACTTGGTTCTGGATTTGATTCATACTGACATGCTTGGCAGTCAATAGTTGCTAATGCATCCGCCCATCTCATGACATCCATCTTTGAATGATAGTGACCTCCCTTGGCTGGCCTTGGGTGGTCAATCGTATGATCTGTTGTGGATGATCCATCATCAGCTTTCAGTGCAATAGGTTTCATCGCCCATGTGGTTGGATCTACCTTTACAACCTGTTCTCTGTTCTCGAAGGTGAGTTTCCCTGTACCCCAGTTGTGTACTACTTGTGCAGCCCTCAACCATGGTCTTCCTAGTAAAATACGATATGCAGATGGAGATTCATGTATATCCATGACCACAAAAGTAATCACATACTGCATGCCTGCTATCCTTATGGGAATATCAGCAGCTACACCTTTTGGTTTCACACAAGATTGATCTGCTAGCTTGATGGCGAATTGGATTCCAGAAAATTATGATTGATGAATCATATGAATCTAAATATTTATGATTGATGGATCATAAATAGATATTTAATTATTGCTAGAGGATTTAAAGGAATGGTGATGATTCTTAAGTGTGATGATTAATTCTTGATCTATTATTTGAATAAGAATTTAGATCAGTGTTTTGAATCTCTCTACTCCAGTATCTTATTAAGAGCCTATGGACCTCACAGACATTCTCACAAGATACGTATTTTATTTGTGGAGAATTTAATTTATCTAGTGGATGCTATTCTGCTACAGTTTATGGTCTATAGATGCTTGAGTACAGTTCTTCATTTGATTGGATCTCTAGTTATCGTAGGAGACATACAAGTCTATTAAGATGAATGAATGTTATTTTCTTGTATTTGGTGCTAGAAATAGGAGGATTTATCTCAAAAGAGTATCTGAGATACTCAGAGTTGAGTTTTAGTCATTCTACATAGCTTAATAATTGGGTTTAGGTTACCAGTTTCTCTCTTCTCCTCTTGCTTCACATAGCATGGCTTGGGGGCTAGATCCAGGTTTGATCTAGGATTGGTTGGGCGGTTTGCCTCCATAGTCTCTCTTATTGTGTTCTCCTATCCTCATCTTAGGGACAATCCTTTAGGGTCTTTACATGTCAAAGCTGAGGCATTGTAGTGGGACCTGCAACACTATAGGGGGAGGATAATGTTAGTTGATGCCATGCCCCTGACCTGTCAATGCAGTGTCTCATCACTCAAAAAGGGTTTTCAATAGAGATGAAGTTGAGAGCCGAGTCTAAGAGCACGAGAATTATTAGTGCTAGGCTAAAATGTACAGTTGTGAGCCCCATGGTAATTCCCGAAAGATGGATAGCCATGTGGGAGCTAGCAATTTAGACTATCTCAACTTGAGTATGTTTTTATTAAAGAAGCCTCCTATTATCAAGTAAGAGGTGGAACTCAAATTCTTATAGATTGGGGTTCACTCTGTTGTAAGAGGTGGAATCCAAATTATGTTACAATTGGCTTCACCAACTCGTGGGTATAGATAGAGGCCTCCTTCATGAGTTCCATAGCATGTGTTATGTACTGAAATGTTGTTGCTATTTGTATTGAAGATTATACTACTTGCATTTCCTTCCATGCTCCATCTTCATGCATATAGTTTGGGTACTAATGTATAAATGTGTTTGCTGTTGTTCATTTCTCTTTTAAGGATTGGTTTGGGATTAGTATCAGGTATTCTACTCAGTTCAGATGCTTCCTAGTTATCGGCTTCCCATTTGTGTTAGCATTAGATAGATGTGCAAGACTTGGAGATTGATCCACCATTCCACTAATTTGTGATGTTTCCCAATTTTTGGCTCCCTGAGGAGTTCTTCTTACAACTGTTGAGTGATAGTTGTAAGAAGCACTTTGTAGGTTCTAAGATTTCATCTAAATGTTTTTGTGTTGATTTTGTGATTTCAATAGGAGTAGATTAAGTTTAATTTCTTGTTCCTTGCTCAGATTAGTTTAGTAATAATCTGCAGTCTGTAAGAACAAAGAAAGAACTGAACCAGTCTGTAGAAAGTAGAAGAACAAGTTTTTGACAGATACCTATATCCAAAATGAGCTACGATTGTCAATAAAGAACCAAAATCAGGTTGTCGTTGTGCCTTTGACAGGTGGGTACAACACCGTTATTCTACCATTATATTGTAGACAGATCGGATAAAAAGACATCTATGGCTGAGCCATTGTAAATCCAATTCTGTATCGAACAGTAGTTGCTTGAACACTCATAGAATATCCAAGTCTCAGCTAACTGTCTCAACTATCCGAGTCGCAGCTAGTACAATCGCTGCCAAGTAGGATCGTTGATACATAGAATCTATAGCAGACATAAACACTGCTATTTGAGTAGTAGAATCGATGCAAACATAGGAAGATTCTTCTGCTAACAGAGTCTAGGAGATTCATCAACAAATAGACCACTTGGTCTTGACTCTTGAATTGCTAGCTCTTGATGGAATGGAGGCCTATTTGGGCTTCAATGCCCCGGATTTGGCCTTTTAAGAATTGTTATACCCGGATTTGGCATTGTTTGGGGGTCTGTTGCATTGTGGGACCATCAAACTTTGGTTGAATTTTTCTCATTGAAGGGCAATGATCAACCTTAGTCTTTCTCTTATCATTGCACTTCCCATTTGAAGGCTACATGATTGTGCTATTTTGTGGATCTTGTGCTGGAACTGCCTTCAAGTCGTTTCGTTGGCACATGTTCCCTTAGAGATTCATCACTAATAAATCTTTGGAGTGGTTGAGCCAAGATACTTGGTAAAATCTGCTGGACTTCATCGACTGCCAATTTCTTGACTTCCTCGATTACCATTGGCTTGATAGATTTTACCAGCTCTGTCTTCTATGATGTTGTTGTCTTTTGTCCATGGGTGTGTCTGTGAACTTTGGGGCTTTTGTCAAACTGTCTTCCTCTTTAGTTGTTTCATAACCTGGTGGCACTAGGATTTTCCATTTGTAGTGCATTCTGTCTATAGGTGGATTGCTCAACACATGTGCGTATCAATCTACATAAGCCAAATGCCTCCTAGATATTTGTGATTTCCACATCGAAAAATCTCGGCATGGATGATTAACTCTACATTGTATACAACATGGTTCGAATGTTGATGGATCGCCTCGATGTGGACATTCAGCTCGACAATGTTTCCCTTTGCATCAATAACACCTTACCGAGTGTAGTATACCATCACCTCTAAGTTGATAGGCCTACAATGGTGTCAGATGCCCCTTAGGATCTTCCACAAAATAAACCGGTAGGCTATTGTGGTCTTCCTTAGAGTTCGGAGACATGCAAGATGATATGATCAATACTTCCTTTGAGAAATGCAAAAAGGTTATCTATGTTAGTTATAGGGGTCTTATACTTTTTTGTATTAAGCATCTTGGTGTAGGATGTTGATAGGGTCAAATTTGGCATAGATGGCAAATTGTCCAATTCCTGTAATGCCACTATAGAGCCAAAGTAGTGTAGGAGGCAAAACTTGAGCTAAACGGATAGTAGGCAAGTGTTTTACTTTTGTTCGATGAAGTTCAAGAGGTCCAATAGGATTTAGAGATGGAACCATGAATGATCCAATAGAATCAAGAAGTGAATGGATCAATGGTCCAATAGGATTAAGAGGTGGCAAAAGTGTGATCCAATCATGTTTGGGCATTGTGTTAGCTCGTGGATCTATAGTGTCATTGTACTTCTCACTTTGACTAATGCAATTTGGAGATCTAGTGGATTTTGAGTCTAAGTGCTTTTCTAGTTTTCTCTCTCTACCTGAGAGCCATTGGTAGCATTCTCTCTCTACCTGAGGAGAGGAGAGGAGCTTAATTTTACTTAGTTTGAAGTACTTCTCACATGTGTGTATGTACTTTGAAAGTGAGTCATGAATGTAGTAGTGTGTTTTTGCCATTGAGAGTAAGGTAGATCTTGAATCTCAATCTAATCTTGATCTTTCTGCATCCACACACCTTAGGAGATCACAATCACATGTGGTGGACACTCCACACATGTGAAATTCAACACTTTCACCTTGCCACTGGTTGTTAAATAAACTCGTGATTTAGATGGATCAAGTTGACATCCATCCCTTTGGTGAGCTCCTTGCCGGCTTGATTATGCTTCAGACCCTTGAACCCTTGTATCTAATTGTCGGACCTTCTACTCCACATGTTGTCTTTGTAAAAAGTGTGGATCCTTGATTGGAATTTTGGATGATTCTCATAACAGAAAGATGCCATCAAGGAAGAAGATGAAGACTCAGATGATGATTCAAGCCATAATCATATGACTCCAGGTGTCTTAACACTAGAGTTGTTTTTAACACACTTTTGTGCGCGTGTGCACAAAAGTGCACATAAAACCCCTGGTCACTTGACGAGACATAACATGCCATCAAATAATTGAAATTTCAATATTTCAATTGTATATGGAACTAGACTTGACTCTTCATTGTGTTATTTAAAGACTTAATTTTTTTTCTCAAGTGATGGCAATTTACTTTCAAAAAACTTCAATTTTTAGCACTTCACATGGGTAACTTTAGGTGCACTTATATATCTCTATAGGACTCCAAATTCAATTTTTTTTGTGTAGACATGTTTCTATGGTCGTAAGGGGTTCTTGAAAGTAGATAGCCAAACAAAGGATTGTAAAAAGCACCTATAAAAGAGCTGCAATGTTTTAGCACCTTTCAATACTTTTCAGCACTTGACATGGTTAACTTTACATGCACATTTCTATCTCTACATAACTCCAAATTGAAAAAAAAGTGAGAGACATGTTTCGACGTTCATATAATACTTTTTACGGTAGAAACCCAAAAAATATTTTTAAAATAATGGTGTTATCCACTCAAATATGATACTTCCAGTTTCGATGATTTTATCAACACTTAAGTGGATAACTTTGGATACACGTATCTATCTCTATAGACCTCAAAATTCAATTTTTTTTTAAAGACTTGTTTTTATAATCATATAGGAATTTTAAGAGTAGACAGATAAAAAATTGAATGTATAATTCTGGCATTATCCTTTTTTGAAGCTAAGTCTAATTCGGCCAAATATGTTGTATGCGGAAGTGTTTGGCTAACTTAAGGTCATTTGAGGAACTAAATATTTTTCAAATGTAGTAACAACCATCTATTATCGTAATGAAAGCCACATTCAAATTTCTAAGAATAAGGTATTTTTTGTTCATACTAAGCATATTGAAACACATTACCACTATGGTGACCACTTGGTGTTGAATCAATCTATATGTGATATCATATTGCAAATGGGTTTTTGTAGGTCCACCAAAGCCTAGACAAACAAGAAAAAAATTGCAGTCTAGTCATCATGTCCATTCATGATACCTCCAAATGTAGATATGAACCTCAAGTACAAGTCACTAAAAGACAGGACTATTTCCAGAGCCAACCAATAGGATAGGTAGTTCAAATACCTCCCACACCAAAATCAGCCACCTTGAAATAGGCCAAGTACCAATGAATGAAAGATCATTTGTAGGCCTTGATTCCATAACAACTTCTAATTTGCGTCCCACTAGAGACCAAATCACTGCCAGAGAATGCCATACCAAATATTCTTAGGCAACACCCAAACAGACCCCACATAAGTAAGGCCATAGCACTGACAATAGCAAGAAAAATAGGACTAGAAGATCTTGTAGATTCCAAAGTTGGGCAACATCTTATCCTATATAAAGCCATTTTTTAGAGTATCTTTTTATTTGTTTGCTATTTTTAAATTTAGTACAGATCTCAGAGACTATTCTTTGTATGTTTGTTTTCATCATTGCAACGAAAAAAGAGGACTAATGTGTTATGCTTTTCTCATTGGTCGGTAAAAGAAGGTGGACTTTCCAGCTCTCCTTTTTAAAAAGACAAAAGAAGTCCTCCTTAGATACAACAAAAGGATAGTTTCTAGGCTTTGTGAATATGTACACTAATTCTCCCAAATCTAAACATGACATTTAGAAATGTATAGACAATAGTCTATTTGTCCATAGAAATATATAGAGACTAACAATAACTATGTAGGAGAAAATATGTGTGGGAATCATGCATTTGAAATTAAAAAGTCATCATTTCATATTTAAATTGTTGTTTTTATTCTATGGACAACAAGACAAGGGATAGAATGGGTCCACCCAACCTTTTGTTTGATTACATCAAAAGGTTGAGTTTCTATTTTTTCTTTGTACCTCATGTTTGTATTCTGAAACTAAGAAAGACATTGGAAAATGTGTAGACCAAAGTGGACTCCCCTTAAAGATTTCTAGTTTTTAACAAAAGCTATCATTAGAAAAATTTGTTAGAGTCATGCACTTCAAGTTGAAAAAGCACCTTATATGATACTTCAGCGTCGATTGATTTTGGTGTTGATCTATGGCATTTTGCATGTTTTTGACAAAAGAATAAAATGGCTTGAGTTTTTAAGCTTTAGAGTATGTTAAAAATGCTTATTGGTCATATCAACCCATAGAAAAACAAGAATGAAACATAGAGTGGGAAGATTTAGTACGTTAAAAATGAATCACTCTCGTTTGTCATAAGACAAAGGTATGATGCAATTGAGAGGCAAGTGGTGATTTCCTAGAATATGTTTGAACCAAGTTTTAGCCTTTCAAATGTTTCATTTCTATCTACTACTCAATTTAAGGGACTCTAAATGCATTTCTCTCTCTCTCTCTCTCTCTCTCTCTCTCTCTCTCTCTCTCTCTCTCTCTCTCTCTCTCTCTCTCTCTCTCTCTCTCTCTCTCTCTCTCTCTCTCTCTCTCTCTCTCTCTCTCTCTCTCTCTCTCTCTCTCTCTCTCTCTCTCTCTCTCTCTCTCTCTCTCTCTCTCTCTCTCTCTCTCTCTCTCTCCATCACGTTGTAGAGATGGCTAAGCTTATTTTTCGTATCTTGTATTTTATGTTCCTCTTCTCCACCATTGTAGCCAATCTACGACATCCACGGAGCATCTTGCCCACCGCCACTCCAGATGATCTACGACATCCACATACCATCTTGCCCACCACCACTCTAGATGATCTACAACATCCATAGGGCATCTTGCTCACCACCAGTGTAGATGATCTACGACATCCACAGAGCATCTTGCCCACCACCACTCTAGATGATCTACAACATCCACAGAGCATCTTGCCCATCACCAGTGTAGATGATCTACAACATCCACAGAGCGTCTTTCCCACCACTATACATGATCTACGACATCCGCAGAGCATCATGCCCACCACCACTATAGATGATCTACGACATCCACAAAGCATCTTTCCCACCACTATACATGATCTACGACATCCACAAAGCATCATGCCCACCACCACTGTAGATGATCTAAGACATCCACAAAGCATGTTGTCCACCATGACCATCTTGCCCACCACCACTCTAGATTATCTACAACATCCACAGAGCATGTTGCTCACCACCAGTGTAGATGATCTACGACATCCACAGAGCATCTTGCCCACCACCACTCTAGATGATCTACAACATCCACAGAGCATCTTGCCCACCACCAGTGTAGATGATCTACGACATCCACAAAGCGTCTTTCCCACCACTATACATGATCTATGACATCCACAGAGCATTATGCCCACCACTACTGTAGATGATCTACAACATCCACAAAGTGTCTTTCCCACCACTATACATGATCTACGACATCCACAAAGCATCATGCCCAGCACCACTGTAGATGATCTAAGACATCCAAAAAGCATGTTGTCCACCACCACTCTAGATGATCTACGACATCCACAGAACATCTTGCCCACCACCACTCTAGATGATCTACGACATCCACAGAGCATCTTGCCCACATCCACTATAGATGATCTACGACATCCACAAAGCATCTTTTCCACCACCACCATACATGAGCTACGACATCCACAAAGCATCTTGCCCACCACTAGTGTAGATGATCTACGACATCCACAGACTGTATTTCCCACCACCATTATATATGAGCTACGACATCCACCGAGCATCTTGCCCACCACAAGTGTAGATGATCTACGACATCCACAAAGCATCTTTCCCACCATTATACATGATCTCCGACATCCACAAAGCATATTGCCAACCACCATTGTAGATGATCTATGACATTCACAGAGCATCTTGCCCACCACCACTGTAGACGATCTACGACATCCACAGAGCATCTTGCCCACCACCACTGTAGACGATCTACGACATCCACAGAGCATCTTGCCCACCACCATCATACATGATCTACGACATCCACAAAGCATCTATCCCACCACCACTATACATGAGCTACGACAACCACAGAGCATCTTGCCCACCACCAATGTAGATATATTTCTCTTGCAATTTTACTTGTACTGATTTCACTACCCTGCAAGAACTTGACACTTAGCCCTTGTGAATGGAATCCAAACATTTTGAGCATCTTGGATGGAATATGAAAATATGAACACCTCTTGGATGTACATTGCTCTATTGAAACCTCACTAATGGATGATTTTCTACAAGATCTTTGCAACTCCTTGCTCCTCTATGAAACATCTTTTGCTCAAACTTTACTTTGTATTTTGTAAAAGTTCTTATTCTACAGCTCAAAAGGCATTTGAAAGCTTAAAAAGTGTTTTCCTCTTGAAATATTATTGATTTCATATGATTCATTAACTCAAGAATCTTGTTGACGTGGGACATGGCCATGGTTTAGATAGGCGAGAATAACGGTTAAAACTTATATAGTACATCGAATGTTAAGATAAAGGTTGATGAAACAATGCATTCATTGAGTTTAGTTTCAATCTCCATATCAGACATGCCCATCCTCCCTCTCATTTATTTTTTTCCACAAAAGAAATAAAATCTATTTGGAAAATATGTTATTTGTATATTTCAACATGCCATTCCTCATTGGGACACATTAGCAACCTAAGTGAGCCACATTTGCCATTGACCGATGACTCAAGGGAATTCAAGGCCTATACAAGTCGTGTGGTATCTAACTCAAGAGGAGGAGGTGGTAAAGACGATCCTTCACCTGAGGGCATAGCGGTGTCCATGGCACACTAAGATAAGTTGGAAGGAAAAAATGGCAAGAGTTTCATTACAAATTGGCCTAGTAAGCTTGAGAGCTCTATTCATGGAGACTAAGCCAACCCAAGCTCCTCAATGGTGAGAGTGAAGGCTTTACCCATGCACACCATTTTTCTTCCCTTTCGGCATTGTTGGGTGGCAGGCGTTATGGGCGCCACCTAGCCCCAAAAACAAGTGGCAACCCCTTGGGTCACACCCCCAAGAACACCTATCCTCACCTCCCTTAACTCTTGGCCTTATGGTCCCAAGAAACTCCTAGAGCTCTACTAAGGCTCATCCTTAGACTTGGGAGGAGGAAAAGCTACAATTGTATGCTCTTTTGACTCATTTGCAAATGAGCTAAGTCTCATTTGGCCAATCCTTATGAAATCCATCCTTTTGTTGTATTGTTTCCCTTCCAATCTTTAATTGGATTGGTCATTTCATGTAGCTCTATGTGTGGCCTGTGTTTTTATGGGTATATCAACATGAATGCAATGTCCTTCTCTTGATTGTAGCTTTAATTCTTTTGTGTTTTCTATTTTCTTGGGTATGGCACGTGAAAAATAAGACATAGGCTTTCCATTGAGTTTGATTTGAAAAATCTGTGTGAACTTTGCTATTGTCTTGGTATTGAAGTTTGGCATCAACAACACAATTTGTTCTTTACTCAAGAAAAATATATAATAGAACTTTTGGAGAAATTCTATATGCATGTTTGTAAGTCTGTCTTCACAACTATGATTGCTAATCTAAAGCGTACTATCTTTGAAGATGAAGATAGTGTTAATGAAATACTATTCAGAAAATTGGACAAATCTCTTATCCATATGACTATCACTCATCTTGAAATTTCATATGATGTTACTGTCATGAGTCAGCTTATGTCAAGTCCAAAAAAATCTCACTAGAGAGCGGCGAAGCATGTGCTAAGGTGTCTTAAAGGAACCATTGCCTAATGACTTGAATATTTATCTTCAAGTGGTGTTATTCTATATGGATATTGTGATGCAAATTGGGCAAGCAATATAGGAGTTATGTGAGCTATCTCAAGTTATGTGTTCTTACTTGGATCCTTAACTTTCTCTTGGAAAAGTAAGAAACAACTTACATTTTCATTATCCTTTCCTAAAGTTGAGTCTAATTCGGCCAAATATGTTGTATATGGAATTGTTTGGTTAAAAAGACCATTTGAGAAACTAAATATTTTTCAAGATAAAGCAATATTGTGGTAACGAAAGCCGTACTCAGATTTCTAAGAATAAGGTATTTTTTGTTCATACTCAGCATATTGAAACACATTACCACTATGGAGACCACTTGGTGTCCAATCTATGTGTGACACCATATTGCAAATTAGTGTCCGTAGGTCCACCAAAGCCTAGACAAACAAGAAAAATTTTGCAGTCTAGACATCATGTCCATTCTTGATACTCCAAGTTTAGATATGACCCTCAAGTACATGTCACTAAAAGACGTGACTATTTCCAAAGCCAACCAATAGGATAGGTTGTTCAAATACCTCCCACACAAAAATCAGCCACCTTGAAATAAGCCAAGTACCAATGAATGAATTATTATTTGCAGGCCTTGATTCCATAGCAGCTTCTAATTTGTGTCCCACAAGAGACCAAATCAACTCAGTGCTAGAGAATGCCATACCAAATATTCCTAGGCAACACCGAAATAGACCCCCCACATAAGTAAGGCCATAGCACTTGGCAATAGAAAGAAAAATAGGACTAGAAGATCTTCTAGTGTCCAAAGTGGGGGGCCATGGTGGGTAACACATTATCCTATATAAAGCCATTTTTTAGAGTGTCTTTTATTTGTTTGCTATTTTTAAATTTAGTATAGATCTCAAATACTATTCTTTTTTTATTTGTTTTTATCAATGTAACAAAAGAGGACTAAATGTGTTATGCTTTAACATGGACTTGCCAGATTTTCAATAATACGCATAGGGGTCTGGTGGCCATTCATGATAACCTTGTTCTATGCAAAAAGTACAAAAAGGACCAAGAGTGGATCCTAATCTGATCCTCAAGAGGGATTGGTTGTCAGATTACTTGATCTATCAATCTACTTGAGATTAAGATCAATCTAGATCAATTCTAGACACAAAATCCTAACAAGAACAATCATTAATATAAGGTAGGTGTACTTTCTGGTTTCCCACGTGTGAAACCCTGTCTAAGTACGGACTCCAACCTGAAAATCAGGTACACATTGATAGCACCTCAAAACAATCAAAACAAATGTAGACAAATGGAGAGAATCACTCAAAATTGCTTCCAAAACCAAGATTGGTGTCTCACAATAATTATGGCCAAATGTGGCTCTATATATACAATAAGTGGGAGCTCGTGGTACTAATCATACCTTTGATCCCACATGTGTGAAGGTGCTTTGTCATATGATGATTCATCATGCAAAACTGACACTTGGACAAAACCTTCTATTTTGAGCACTTTTGGTCCATTCTCCTTCTATATGGAGATCTACTTGAAAATCTTCTACAAGTCAAAATTTGTCTACTTAAACTTATTCCACACATGTGAGCTGTCCTCTACACATGGGATGTGACACCTAACCAAAGGATGTGGCTCATGCAATCAATAGATTGATGCCATGTGTCATATGTCTAGAAAACTATTTTTTGGCCTTTTTAGCCACTAGAACTTGAATTAAATCATATGTACAACCTATATGATTATGGTACATGACAAGTACACTATTTTCACACGTGGGAACAGGCTCCACACATGTGTAATCATCCTATATACAAGATTTTTGGCCTCTACCAAGCTTATTTTTGCATTTTTCACACTCCTCAAAAATCTAGCTTGGTAAATCTAGCATAGATCTATCTATAACTCCAAGAGCCAACATTAATTTTATAAATGGATCTTTAGGCAATGCCTTGGTGAGTATATCAGCAATGCAATCTGATGATGAAACATGAATAAGCTTGATCTCCTTTGCTTGCACTTTCTCCCTCACGAAATGATGTGCAATCTCGATGTGCTTTGTTTGAGCATGGAAGACTGGATTGTTTGCAAGTTGTTGAGTTGCTTGATTATCACAATATATGCATGGAATGTCTTCATCCTTGATCACATGTAGCTCCTCCAAAAGAATTTTAAGCCAAAGAACCTCCTTTGTTGTTGTTGTCATAGCTTTATATTCAGATTTTGTTGATGAAAGAGAGATGGTATCTTGCTTTTTGGAAAGCCAAGATATAACTCCTCCACATAAGAATGTAGAAAATGCACTTATGGATCTTCTATCCATCTTGTCACCTGCAAAACTTGAGTCCGAATATGCTCTCAAACAAATATTAGTCCTTTCATAAACTATGCCAAAGTTTTTTGTAGCCGAGATGTACCTTAACACCCTTTTTGCTCCTTTCCAATGACATATTAATGGACTTTGCATGTATTGACTCAACTTGCCAACACAAAAACTAAGATCTGGTCTAGTGATAGTTAAGTATATCAAGGAACCAATAAGCATTCTATAGGTAGTGATGTCCTCAAAGGATGCTTCATCACTTTCCTTAGAAACTTTTACACTTAATTCCATAGGAGTTTCAACTCCTTTACAATCAATCATGCCAAATCTTGCTAAGATTGATCTAGCATACTTAGATTGACATATGAAGGTAAAGTCATTACTTCTAGTGACTTCTATTCCAAGTATAACTTTAAAAAGTCCTATATCTACCATCTTAAATTCACTACACAAGGAAACTTTTACATTCTTAATGCCATCTAGATCATTTCCTGTGAGTATAATGTCATCAACATATAAAACTAAGATAATGATCTTTCCATCATTACATTTGTAGTACAATGATGGTTCATAAGAACTTATAACAAATCCAATGGAAATAAGATAGGAATGCAACCTAGAGTACCATGCTCTTGGTGCTTGCTTGAGTCCATAAAGACTCTTCTTCAAGAGACACACCTTGTCTTCTTCTCCATCTTTGATGAAGCCCTCAGGTTGGCACATGTAGATTTCCTCTTCCAAGAATCCATTCAAGAAAGCATTTGTCACATCAAGTTGGAAGAGCTCCCATTTGAAAGAAGTTGCAAGACATATGATTAATCTAATGGTCACAAGCTTTGCAACAGGTGCAAAGGTTTCATCATAATCTATGCCTTTGACTTGCAAAAAACCTTTTGCTACAAGTCTAGCTTTGTACTTATGAATGGAACCATCTTGATTATATTTCAATCTATATATCCATTTACGAGTAAGAGGCTTCTTTCCATAAGGTAAATCAACAAGTTTCCAAGTTTGATTTTCCATTAATGCATCAAACTCTACTTGCATAGCTTTCCTCCAATATTGAGACTTATTTGCTTCCTCAAAACTAGTTGGTTCTTCAAGCATAGTAGTCAAGAAAGTATAAGAGTTGAGTAGTTGAGAATCTTCCCTTTGCTCCCCTTTGTCACTATAAATGAGCCTTGATGGCTCAATTCTTGTCCTCCTTGTTAATCTTCTTGGCACCCTTGGACTTGGAGTAGGTTCCACTTGGTCTTCATCTTCACAAAGCTCCTCCTCGGCCATAGCATGATCTTTGACAAGTTGAGTGTTGCTAGAAGTCACCTTTCCTTTCGCTTGGAGAGATTCATCAAAAAGTACATCTCTACTAGCAACAACTTTTTTCGTAATAGGATCATATATCGTATAGGCTTTCTTACTTTTACTATAACCAACAAAGATGCCTTTGAAAGAAGTGGCATCTTCCTTTTTCCTTGTTTCTAAAGGAATATGTACATAACAAGTACATCCAAAAACTTTCAAATCACTAAGATTTGGCTTTTTGCCAAACAATACTTCATAAGGTGTAAGTCCTTTAATGGCACTATTAGTCATTCTATTACAAAGAAAGTTTGCACATACAATAGCTTCTCCCCAAAATGAAATAGAAAGAGATGCATCTAATCTCATAGCTTTAGCACACTCACATAGTGTCCTATTCCTTCTCTCAGCTACTCCATTTTGTTGTGGAGTATATGTACAAGTAAACTCTCTCTTTATGCCATTAGTTTCACAAAACTCTTTCATCCTATTGGAGATGTACTCCCCTCCATTATCACTTCTTAATACTTTCAAGCTAGTATTAAGTTGCTTTTCCACAAGAGTTTTGAACTTTACAAAGGACTCAAAAACTTCACTTTTCTTAGACAAGAGATAAACCCAAGAGTATCTTGATTTATCATCAATAAAAGTGACATACATTAGAGCTCCACCATTTAATTCATGTGAAAATGAATGAACATCTGAGTGTATAAGGTTAAGAGGAGAGTTAGATCTTATCAAAGATCTCTTGAAAGGAAGGTTATGAGATTTGGAGAGTCCACAAGCTTCACAAAGCTTGCCACACTTGGATATGGTTTTGGGAAGTCCTCTTGCTAGCTCCTTTGTCACCATGGTCTCCATAGCTTTGTAGTTAGGATGGCCTAACCTTTTGTGCCATAATTCCACTTGAGTGAGCTCCTCCCTTGCCATGTTCACACTTCCAACCATCACATTAGCATCCAATTTGAATAAACTCCCTTGCTTGAAACCACTAGCAAGACATTTTTCATCTTTCTAGATAGAACACGCTCCATGCTTGAAATGTACATCTAATCCACTATCCATAAGTTGTCCTACACTCAACAAGTTCTTTGTAATTGAAGGTACATAAAGAACATTGTCTAGATCTACTTTTTTAGATGATCCTAGACATCAAGGAATGGATCCAACACCTACAATCTCACATTCTTGATCACTTGCAGTGAAGATAAATCTCTTAAAACTATTGTAAGAAAGTTGATTAGAAAAGTAGTCTGTTTGGTGAGTCATGTGAGAGCTTGCCCCACTATCAATCCACCAAGTGTCTTGATTAGATGTTTGTGGTGAGGATACCATCAAAGATAGATTTCCTTCTTCCTCCTCCTCAAGCACAAGATTGCCTTGATTGTCCTTCTCTTGGGCATTCTTCTTCTTGTAGCACTCGGATGCAAAATGTCCTTTTTTTCCACAAAAGAAACACTTTAGCTTCTTCTTGTCCTTCTTGCTCTTGCCTTTGGAACTTGATGTTCCATCTTTGTTCTCCATCTCCATGTCTTGAGTCTTCTTGGATGGAAACTTCTTCTTGCCTTTCAAAGAAAAGTTAGCTTTTTCATCACCATCATTCAAAGATAAGGAACTCATCCTACTTTTGATATGAAGCATTCTACTCTCCTCACTAACAAGCACACTTTGAAGTTTTTCAATACTAGGAAGTGAATCTTGAATAGAAAAGGTTTGAACAAGATTGGAATAATCATCTCCTAATCCATTCAAAATGATTTGGACTAATTCATCATCTTTGATTTTATCATCTATAGAAGACAACTCTTTATTCAAAGATTTGATCCTAAAGACATAATTTTGGGCACTTTCACTACTTCATTTCATGCTTTGAAGGATTTTATTCCTAAGCATGAGTATCCTTGAAGTGTTCTTGGATCCATAAATGGCTTTTAATGAATTCCATGCCTCTTTGGATGTGGTACAAGATGAGATTTCTTTCAAAAGTTCATTACTTACATTCATTTTTATGCAATGTAATGCAACTCTACATCTCTTTTTGTACTTAACCAACTCAACTCCTCCTTCAGGTTCTACTTCCACCTCAAGTACTATGTCATAAAGATCATGAAGTACAATCAAAGACTCCATTCGAACTATCCAAGTAGCATAATTAGTGGATGTAAGTCTTTCACTAGCTTCAAGCAAAAAACCACCCATTGATGCCATTTTTGAATGTGAAAAAGCACTAGAAACTCTTATGGTTTCTCTAAGAGATCTGAACCTAAAGTCTTCTAGCAATTTAGAGAGCTTATAGACTCAATCCTATCACTCATGAACCAATCTAGAATGATGGAAATTTAGATTCTAGTCTCAACCTTGCAAAATCACTCAATCTATGATTTTTAGCAATTTCTCTCTTCAACCTCAACATACACTCAAAAAATCAGAGAAGATCAATTAGTGCACCTAATTCAAGCTTAAATTTTAATGGCTAATCTAATCCAAGAACTAATCAAGAGATTAGATTTATATAGAAAATGCTTGATTTTGCAGCAAAAATCACTCAAATTGGGTATGTGAGTCAGATTCTATAAATTTTTAAAATTTCTCAGTCAAAACCAGAGCTGTACGGCCTCACACGTGTGAAAAGAGTTCCTACAGCCCACAACAAGATCTGGACCAAAAATTTTGAGGATAGCTATCAAATCCAACTCGCTACACAAAATTTGACTAGTTTCCAAAAAACTGCTAATTTTGGCTTTGATTTGGATTAATCCTATCAATTTCAACAAAACCTCTTGTACTAGGCTCTGATACCATGCGCAAAAAGTACAAAAAGGACCAAGAGTGGATCCTAATCTGATCCTCAAGAGGGATTGGTTGTCAGATTACTTGATCTATCAATCTACTTGAGATTAAGATCAATCTAGATCAATTCTAGACACAAGATCCTAACAAGAACAATCATTGATTGAAGGTAAGTGTACTTTCTGGTTTCCCACGTGTGAAACCCTGTCTGAGTATGGACTCCAACCTGAAAATCAAGTACACATTGATAGCACCTCAAAACAATCAAAACAAATGTAGACAAATGGAGAGAATCGCTCAAAATTGCTTCCAAAACCAAGATTGGTGTCTCACAATAATTATGGCCAAATGTGGTGCTATATATACAATAAGTGGGAGCTCGTGGTACTGATAATACCTTTGATCCCACATGTGTGAAGGTGCTTTGTCATATGATGATTCATCATGCAAAACTGACACTTGGACAAAACCTTCTATTTTGAGCACTTTTGGTCCATTTTCCTTCTATATGGAGATCTACTTGAAAATCTTCTAGAAGTAAAAATTCGTCTACTTCAACTTATTCCACACATGTGAGCTGTCCTCTACACATGGGATGTGACACCTAACCAAAGGATGTGGCTCATGCAATCAATAGATTGATGCCATGTGTCATATGTCTCGAAAACTAGTTTCTGGCCTTTTTAGCCACAAGAACTTGAATTAAATCATATGTACAGCCTATATGATTATGGTACATGACAAGTACACTATTTTCACACGTGGAAACAGGCTCCACACATGTGTAATCATCCTATATACAAGATTTTTGGCTTCTACCAAGCTTATTTTTGCATTTTTCACATGTCCATCAACAAATGCATAGTCGACATCATCTAATAGGGGACTATGAAGGATTTCAGATCATTCAAGATCCAATCCATATCCTTGATCTTTGGTTACAAAAAAGAACAAACTATTACAAGTAGAGGTAGGGAAGTCCTCCAAATCCAAGGTAGAGCCTCCAAATGTCCTCCAAGCAACCTGCAAGCTCCAAGATGCTCCCCAACTCCAAGCTAGGATGCCCCCATCTGCAAGGATCTGCAAGCCTCCAAGGATCTCTCCTCCACCTGTGTCCCTACTCTTTAAACAAAAAGATAGATAACAAGCTAGCCTCAAGTATTCACCGTCCAACCATAGCTATATCCAAGCTCCAAGCAAGACCTATCTAGCACCCCCTTGCTAACCATAAACAAATCACAAGCATACCACAACACTCCATAGCATACTCAAGATCCAAACCCTACTTATGTCCCATACCATAAGCAAGATCCAAACCTCAAGCATACTACCACAAGAAAATACTCTACACACTAGTAGCAACACTAGAGCATAAGCCAATCAAACAAGAGAGATCTTCCCCTCCCAATGGGTGCCCTACTACCCTCATATAGATGGTCCATGGACCCCTCCAATGCACTATGGAGTTCCATGCTCATCCAATGAGAGAGAGAGAAGCCTAGGGGAGTTAAAGAATCTCCAAGAGCCTCCATAGGCTTATGGAATGTCAAGAGACTCCTTCCATAACCTATGACTCTTTGAATGCCTTTCTTGTGGGAGTTGGAAACTCAATGGACACTTTAGAAGGGCGCCCTCCTACTAGGTCCCATTGCCCAAGTTGTGCAAGTATACTTTGGTCCTAGACCAATAAAGTGATATGGTTCAAGGTTGAGGCCCAAGGTTTAGAAAAATAGTCATCCAATGATTTTCTAACGCCTCTCTAGGTTCCATACCTCCATCCAAGGCATAGACACCTACCTGCCCTTAACCAAGGACACTAGTACCTTAATCTAAGGCACCTAGCCTTAATACTAAGGGTACCCCTATCCAAGAGTCACGTGACTTCATACCTCCAACTAAGGTATAGTCACTTGCCTATCCTTATCCAAGGGCACATACCCTTAATCCTAAGGGTACCTTGCCATCTAGCCCCCAATACTAAATGGACTATTAGGGGTCTGAAGTACTGCTAGTAACATATGTATGTAACATTCCTTCCCCCTAAACTTAAATTTATCCTTGTAGGAAAAAATTTGAAAAATTCTTCTGGAGATCAGGCTCCTTTTCCCAGGTATCCTCCTCTTTTGAATTGCCCCTCCACCTGACTAAAAATTCCCGAAGCACTCTACTCCATAGAGTTCTCTGCCGGCTATTAACAATTGCCTCGGTTTCAGGTGGTCCACTCACGGACTCATCACGAAGAAGTTCCACTAGATCTTCCACAGGGACCAGGGTCTCCCCAACCCCCAACGAGGGTTCCAACTTACTAACGTGGAAAACAGGATGAATTCCAACGTTAGTTGGAAGGTCTAGTTTGTATGCGACCTTTTTTATCACTTGGATAACTTTAAAAGGACTGCAATACCTAGGCGCCAACTTTGCACACTTAATAGTTTTCAAGCCCCTAGAGTGACTAGGGACTCTCAAAAACACCCAGTCGTTGACCATGAATACCTTGTGCTTTCGAGATAGATCAACATAGTGCCTTGCCCTGTCTTGGGCACTTCTTATGCTATCTTTAGCCAGCTGTAACATTTCTCGCATATCCGCAAGGAAATCAGCTGCAACTTGCACCCGTAGGTTTTTCATGCCAACACTAATTGGTAATCGAGGTTGAAAACCATACATAAGCATGAAAGGGCTGAATCCGGTCGCTGAATGTTTTGCACTGTTATATGCAAATTCCACCAGTGGAAGGTATTGTTCCCAATCAGACTGCTGATGGCCCACATATGCTCAAAGCATATCCTCCATTGTCTAATTGGTCCTTTCCGTTTGACCGTCTGATTCCGGATTATCTGTAGAACTCAAACTTAAATTTTTTTCCAACTTTTCAAATACTGCTTGCCGAAAATTCCCAGTGAATTTTGGGTCACGGTCACTGACAATATCGCAAGGCAGCCCGTATAGTCGAAAAAGCTTCTCAACAAACAGTTGAGCTAGTTTTGAAGCTTTAACAATAGTTTTCATTGGGATAAATTGAGAAAACTTCGTAAGTATGTCAACAATGACCCAAACCGAATCGTGGCCCTTCCCTGTACGTGGAAGCCCGACCACAAAATCCATAGATATACTTTCTCACTTTTCGGTAGGAATATCTAAAGGATGTAATAGGCCACTAGCTTCTAGCCTCTCTGCTTTATTTAACTGGAACTTAGTACATTTAAGTACATAGGCCTCTACTTGACTTTTCATCTTAGGCCACCAAAATTGCCTTCGAACTAAGTCAAGGGTTCTTTGTATACCCGGATGTCCTGCGCATGGACTATCATGACACTCATGCAAGATTTGGGGCCTTATAGTGTCATTCTCTGGTACACACACCTTTCCTTTATGAGACAAAATCTTGTTTTGAATTAGAAAATCCATTTCAGTCTTTCCCTTATTCGAGGAATCTTGCAAACCTGAATCGACCTTCAAAAGTACTTGTTGTTCCAAAAAAAGGATCGGACTCATATAGTCCTTGAAGAGACTGAAACAACTCCGGTTTCATAACAGTAAAGCACAACTGATTAATAACCGATAACCGACTCAAAGCATCCGCTAGAGTGTTTTGACTTTCTTTACAATAACGTATAGAAAAGTCAAAGATTTGCATCAGCTCAGCCCATCTAGCTTGCCTCACCTTTAAATCTGTAACATCACAGAAATATCGAAGACTTTGATGATCCGTCAAAACTTCAAATCTGGCTCCATACAAATAATGTCGTCAAATTTTCAAGGAATGAACAATTGCAAACAGTTCCTTCTCATAGGTACAATACCTAGATTGAGCATGATTGAGTTTCTTGCTTTCATAAGCCACAGGATGTCCATCCTGCATCAAAACAGCTCCAATAGCATAAGCATCGGTCCTAACCACAAAAGTCTTATTAGGATCGCCAATAATTAGTATTGGTGCCGAAGTGACATTTTTTTAAGCAACTCAAAACAATTTTTCATATCCTCCGTCCACACCACTAGTGGACTCTTAGCCCTTCGACTTAGCTTCTTATAGCCTTTCAAGGCCTGGGTAAGGGAAAATGCCAATCGAGCAAATTGGGGAATATGCCGATGGAAAAATCCCACAAACTCCAAGAAAGACTTGATTTTTCGAACTGTGGTGAGAATAGGCCAATCAATAACCCTCTAAATACGATCAGCCTCAATCTCCACCCCCTGTTCGAAAATCTTATGCCCCAAGTAGGACAATTCCTTAGGAAAAAAGTCACACTTAGACTCCTTGGCAAAGAGCTTTTCCCTTCTTAGAAGGTCCAAGACAATCCTAAGATGCTCTTTATGTTCCGCCAAAGTCTTACTGAACACTAGGATATCATTGTGAAAAAAGTACAAAAAGGACCAAGAGTGGATCCTAATCTGATCCTCAAGAGGGATTGGTTGTCAGATTACTTGATATATCAATCTACTTCAGATTAAGATCAATCTAGATCAATTCTAGACACAAAATCCTAACAAGAACAATCATTAATTGAAGGTAAGTGTACTTTCTAGTTTCACACGTGTGAAACACTATCTGAGTATGGACTCCAACCTGAAAATCAAGTACACATTGATAGCACCTCAAAACAATCAAAACAAATGTAGACAAATGGAGAGAATCACTCAAAATTGCTTCCAAAACCAAGATTGGTGTCTCACATTGATTATGGCCAAATGTGGCTCTATATAAACAATAAGTGGGAGCCTGTGGTACTAATCATCCATCTGATCCCACATGTGTGAAGGTGCTTTGTCATATGATGATTCATCATGTGACACTTGGACAAAACCTTCTATTTTGAGCACTTTTGGTCCATTTTTCTTCTATATGGAGATCTACTTGAAATCTTCTAGAATTCAAAATTTGCCTACTTCAGCTTATTCCACACATGTGAGCTGTCCTCTACACATGGGATGTGACACCTAACCAAAGGATGTGGCTCATGCAATCAATAGATTGATGCCATGTGTCATATGTCTCAAAAACTAGTTTCTGGCCTTTTTAGCCACTAGAACTTGAATTAAATCATATGTACAACCTATATGATTATGGTACATGACAAGTACGCTATTTTCACACGTGGGAACAGGCTCCACACATGTGTGTTTATCTATATACAAGATTTTTGGCTTCTACCAAGCTTATTTTTGCATTTTTCACACTCCTCAAAAATCTAGCTTGGTAAATTTAGCTTGATGGAAAACATGATGATCTTGAACTTGACTCCATGAGCTGAATTGGTCTTTGCTGGTTCAAAAGGTGTGAAGATCAGCCAATGAGCTTGATGTTGATCTGAAATCACCATATCCATGATAGTGCTTCTTTGATGTTGACATCTTTGATGAGCTTGAGAGCCCACAAAAGGTGTGCAACCATTTGTGGAAGAAGGATTTTCCAGAACTGATCTAGCATGTATCCACAATCTTTATCTACTTTTTTTCTTACAATATCCCTTGAATGTTTGTTTTAGATCGCATAAAATACAAGAGCAATAGTCTAAAAAAACCATAAATCCTCACATGCAATCCATAAACTCAAGATTTCCAGCAACAGTCAGTTTATTCCTTCAAGATAAATTGATTCCTCACCAATCTATCATAAACATTTTGCTACTAGTCTGAATCTAAATTGTCCAAAGATTCTAGATTCATGCAATTTATTCGACGGAACAATCACTACGTCAATATATAGAGAGTAAGATCTTGTGCATGAGCACATGCAATTCACATGCAGGTCAACTATAAATAGGTCCTAGCTCTTCGTGCATACCTCCTACCTATATCAGTCACACGCACATGCACTACTCCATATGTATCAATTAGAGTGTCTGGGTCCTTCCAAGGTCATTAGTCACCAACAGGCCTTGACTTGGAATAGAATCTAGGCGTGACCAATAATCTCAAACACTGGAGGGCCGGTCTACCATATTAGGACTATTCCAGGTCCTTAACCAAATATGGCCGCAACAAATATCTCTGGATTCCAAAAATATTTTTTAAAACCAATTCTTAACCAAATTATGAGTTCCAAATTCAACAATCAGCCAAGTAATTAAAGACAATTATAACATTCATCTTTAACAATATAAACTTTATACAATCTCCTAGAACAACATCTAGAGATTACAAAGTTCTACTGAATTCCCAAAATTCAGTTTACCATTCTTGGCACCATTAGGATCCGGTATCCAATTGAGCTCACTGGAATACTATCACTAATTAATCAAGTCTATTTCTCAACTGAGAAATACTCATCCAGGAAATCAGAATCCTCTGCACACAATTCCTTAATAAATTTGAATGACTCATAAATTATGTGTCTTACAAGCAATACACACAAAACAAACAGTTTTCGGTGAATTCTCTTCACACTGTCCGTTTTACCAATTAACTTCCACAGGAGTAAATCAACTACTCAAGTTAATTGCTCATGATTTAGAAATCTTAAATGCCTAGGTGCAAATCTTATTTATACTAGTATAACACCACATTTAGATCCATATCCAAATCACTTTTAAGCTAACCAATAGATCTATTAGAACAGATCTGTTAACTCTGCAAGTAATTGTCAAACACAATACTTGATTATATGTCTATGTTCATCAACTAGGTTAAGTGCACCAGATAACCTTAGTAACCAGGAATACATAGTAGATCCACACAATATTAATCGTGCACATATGAGAAAAATCTCACTATGACCCAGTACATAAACACATATGTCCTTATCTGGCGGATTCCTCCAAAATCCGCATATGTTACTCACATACCTCACTGAGAATCTTGTGACTCAGCTACAGAAGTTTCTATTTCTCTTGAGTAAATAACATATCTGGGAAATCTCTGAAGTGAATAATTTCACATCACAAGTTTTCCAACGATCATACTCTTATCAACAAAATTCCTTCAATCATTCAACCTACTTCAGATCTTAGTGCACAAACTAAGATTAGGCTGACTATACCAACATCTTTGGATATAAGGTTAAGATTAAAGCGTTATTCCACTGATCCAATCCATAACTGAATTGTATTTGGGAGCCAATCAGTGAATCTTAATTCAATCTTTACCACTACTTTCCATATTCATGAATATCTCACAGCTCAAAACCCCCAAATCTTCTCTAGTTCTAGATTATAGACAATAATCACTAGAGATTTTCTCTATTCTACTAGACAGTTCCACCATTGCACACAAACTGGATTCCACAATAGAAATCTATGCAACTGGTTAATCCCATGAAAGTCTTATTCCTATCATTTTCTTCTCCCCCTTTTAAAAGAATTTCCATAATTTTGATTAAAAAGTTTTCAGGAGACAACGTATAAGATATCAAAGATTTGAAAAAATCAGTAATGAGTATTCAATACTATTACAAACCGGACTTTTTCCTTAAAATCATAAAATATCTTATCTCAAGTGATAGAAACACTACTCTCAATAATCAACTATCAAATAGAGATAATCATTTGGGCTCAGGAAGTCTAAATTCCACTTAATCAATTGAAAACATCAATTGGTTTTGAGTTATATTCACAAACTGAAATGGAAACATGAATTCATATAACTTAAACAGTCCTTCAGAACCTAGTTCTACACTGGAAATAATTATTTGAATCTCAATCCAATTGTCTCGTATATAAGAAATTTCTAAAAAGTAGAGGTTTAAAATTAAAAGAGAAATAGCTTTTAAGGGTTTTCAATTTGAAATTTATGAGATAACATTGAGGAATCTGGATCTATATCTCATAACCTCTCCAAATATCCTAAATAGGCTTTACCAATGGTTTTAAACTATTATATTTACAAATAATGTTAATACTAACCATTGGTCTATAGATCATTCTCACACAAGAATTTTCACTCTGAATCATTGATGTCCCATACCATCAGTTTTCTCTCCAAAAAAGTCCTTTGCTTTTAGATCTGATCAACAAAAAATCCAAAAGATTATCTGTCCATCCTATACCTAATATAGGATCCGATCTTCAAAAAAGATCTTTAACCGCATTTTCTAATAATCCAAAGATCTCATAACTTCATCTGGATTTCCAATACCAGATATGCACATATCTATTCCACCAAGTACTAGAGTACCCCCAAATTTGTTCCAAATGAATTGTAATAATCCATTAACAAAATTGTGATTTAATAAGAATCTGCACATGGTTTTACCATCACATGAACCAACCCCTATGGTTAGTACTATCACCCCGAATTCCTAGCGTCTAAGAGTTACAACTCTTAGGAATAAGTTACTTTACAATACAAATGTGAACCAAGTGTCATTCTCATTCCATGTCACAATTTTCCATAACAAAATAGGGTCAACTCATAGTCCTATAGATTTTCAAAATAAATTCATCTTAATGAATTCAAAATACCGGTGTTATGCAATTTCCTTACAGGGATCCACAACACTATCACATATACCTACTCAGGTGTCTCATTTTCTTCCTCCCTTAGATTTTCTGGTTACCCAAAAATTCTTTTAGCGAAGGCTCCCGAAAACTACTTAGACACAAGTAAATGCTAGGCTACTTCCTTTCTAACTACACTCGTTCTGTTTTCATTACTTCGTTAAAGTCGCCTGAATCAATGAAAAATCAATAACATTTGGATTCGAGTACTCTTTACGATATTCAATACATGAATATAGAGCTACCTCTCAAAAATTATGACCTTATTCCGTTGTTCACTTTAACAAGTATATGAAAAGCTGAAATTGCCCAATCCTAAAGATCAAAATCATTTAGGATAAATCTATTGGTGCATCACCAAGTCCAAAAGAAAGAACAACAAAAATTACCATTTAACTGAGAATACTCTTATTCCAAAGTCAAACGGATAAAAAGCACAGTACCAGAAAATCAAATTTCCATTTACCGGGCACTAGCCTGGAGAAAAATTACCATGAAGAATATGAAAGAAGGTTTTTTCTTGCCAATCCTAAATCCATGGATCCAATCACAGAGACATAGCAGTTATGATAATAAGATTATTCTCCAAAGATTCTCCCGATTAAAGTCAAAAGAATAGGTAAATCAATTCTCAACTGTCGATTTAGTAGATTTACAAAAAAATCCCTTCCAAAATCAACCAAAAAACTTCGATTACTCAAAATTTTTGCAAAGGTCTTAAAAAATCCGGACTACGTAACCAATAAAAATGGCTAAGAATAGCCATGCATTCACACAAATGCACTAACCCCATTTGTCTCAATTAGAGTGTCTGGGTCCTCTCAAGGTTATTAGTCACCAACAAGCCTTGACTTGGGCGTGACCAATAATCTTGAACACTGGAGGGCCAGTCTACCATATTAGGACTATTTCAGGTGATAACTTTGGGCATTTTCCCGTTTGAAGCATCTTAGAGTCCCTTGGAAGGACATCAATACAAGAAATTGAAGAATTATGTGGTGCCTTGAAGGAGCAGCCACCCTTCTTCCATTCTTTTAGGCAATCCTTAGAGAGGTGCCCCCTTCTTCATGCAAGAGAAACATAGCCCATCTCTCTTGGCCTTGTCAAAGTCTTTGCTCTCTTAACCGAGGGGAAGCTATGGTGGCAACTTTCTCTTTGCCTTTTTGAAGGAAGGGCCCAAAGAGGGTTTGTCCTTGGATTCAGGCTTCTGTTGTTCTTTGCGGATTATCGTGTGCATATCATCAAAATTCTAGCGAAATGCACTGCATCCTCAAGGGATTGTGGTTGATTACGATGTACCTCTAACTCATACTCTTTGGGCAACTCCAAAATGAAATGGAGATTGAGTATAACACCGTCAATGTGGTTAACAAACCGCCTCTTGGAAGCCTTGTAAGTACACATCCAAGGGTTTCGTCCCCATTTGCAACGTAGCAAATCGACAATAATATTTAAAATCGTCAAGGATTGGCATAAAGGTGGCCTTAAAGGCTATCTGGAAATCATCCCAAGTATTTGGGACTGTAGCATGCTCCTTGAGATTCTGCCACCATGAGTATGCTTTATTGTGTAAAAACATAATGCCAATAGCAATCTGGGAGCTATATGACAAATCATGCATGGAAAAATGCGACGTCCATCGATTAAGCCAAGCCAAGACCACATCTTGGTGTCTGTCCTATTTCTCCCTAGTAAAAAATTCCGGGGTGAACATCGGGTTGAGGAGTGCCTACCAAGATTGGGACATAGCCCTCATCTCGACCTCCACTCATTCATGCTTAGACTGCATGTTGACAATTTGTTGTTGTAACAAATTTATCGGACGTGCCATTTCCTCCATATTAGCCCATGTTGGGCTTGGAGCTTTTGTCACATCCATAGGAGACTCCATGGGAAAGTGAGGTGTAGGAAAAAACTGCGGGAGAAAGGAAGAGCAATGGTGTCAAAATTATCAAAAACTCACAACTAAAGATCAAAAAATCAACAAAACGGGCTAACTTGACCTTAGGGAGCACTAACAAGCAACTTCGAAAAGTGGGTGAAGGAATCATTTACCCCTTTACCCCTCCTCTAAGCTCATCCCCTTGCCAATGCAAAAAGGATAAGTGGGGCCCAAAAAAGGTCCCATTTGTCCCTTCTAGAGTTTCTCTTCCATGTAGGGACACAAAAAGGTGCCACATGGCCCATGGACTCCAGATTATTATCAACTTTGTACGTACCACAACTCCACTCCAAGAAATCAGAGATTTGCAGGTACAGAGAGGAGAGGAAGAACAGTACGACCAATAGGGACAGAGAAATTCAAATGCCTGATTTCTGTTTCTTTTTCTAGTATTTTAAATATTAATAGATTTTTGTCATGCCGATTCATTTGGATCCTTTTGCCGATGACTATCCAAGTGATGTGATTTCAATTTTTCAAGTTCTCGATAACATACTAGAGCAATTCTGGGCCGAAACTAACCATCCTTGAAAAACAAAGAGGTTTTTCTATTAGTCGAAACATTTTTGAGTACATCAAAATTGTATTTGGCATTGCCAACATTTTTACTTCCAGGCCAATTCTTAGGCCATAAAACTTCCGACTAGCCACATTCAGGTGGGCTAGGACCTAATTTTAGATAAACCGGCATTTTTTGCTCGGTGTACAAAAACTGGCATTTGTCTGGAAACATTCATTCAACACTCACATTCAGCGATATAAATTCAATTTATGAATTATCAATCTGTAAAACAGACGTAACAGAAATGCGCAATGACACGATTCATTTTCTCTTGGAATAGCTTGTATTTGAACACAAGAGAGTGTACACAGGATTCCTATTTGTTGACCTATATGCATTTTGACATCTATTTGCCTTATTTATATCTTTACAATTTAATTACAAGCCTTTTTTAAAGAATGGATTAGTCCATAATGTAAGTCATGAGCTTCATGGTGGTTGCATCTCACTATTTGTCGAAACTGCTCATAAAGTATTTGTTAGAGATGTCGTCTTACATCATTGTTCATAAGACTTTTTTCTCTCTTTTGTAATGACTTGTAACAACCTTTCTTACCTGTCTATTACAAGTTTCCTCGTAATAGCCTGATGGTTTACAGATTACGAGTTCCGATGCAAACTCTTTACAAGTTTTTTTTTCAGTTTGTAGCGACCGCAATGACTTGTAAAAAAGAAGCCTTACGGGTTTCTTACGAGTTGTCAGCGACTTGCAAAATTTGATGAAATTAAAAGGCTTCAAATCATAAGGATTGCATGAATGGAACTAGATTAGCTTAAGAATTCAGAGAGAGAAAATAAATCCAACACCCTCCCTTAATTTGGATCCATGAATACCTTGATTGACAAATTCAAGGTTGCCCAAAATTTTTGTGTGCCTCATGACTAAATGCCTTTGTAAAGATATGTGTTTCCATATACTACGTTCTGCAAAACTTTAAACATACCTCCTTGTTGAAAATGATACTTGATTTCAATGTGCTTATTCCTAGAATGGAATCTAGGATTGATGGACGATGCAATCACACTTTGATTATCACACCAAATAGTTGTAGGAGCGTATTCTCTCAGACCAATATCAGACTAAATTTCTCCACCATATGGCTTCTTTTGTATCCTGCATAGCTACAATGTACTCTGATTCTATTGAGGACAACGTGATGGAGGTTTTTTTGTGACTATTCCAGGAAATCGAACCGTTGTTGAGGAGAAATCCAGATGTGGATTTCTTTGAATCAATATCACTTGCCCAACTACATATGCATATCCATGAAGTGTATGGATTTCGTTTGGTTTGACCTGCCTGTAACAGATGCATAGGTCCATAGTGGCTCATAAATATTTGATGACTCTGAGTAGAGCTCTCTAATATTCTAGGATTTGCCATGAATTGGCTTAAAGAGCTCATGGCATATACAAGGTCTGGTCTTGTGGAAATTATAGTATACATTAGAGATTTGATGATTGATTGAAATGGATATCTCATCTTATCCTCTTTTGTTTGAGGGCATTGCTCTTTGGATAATTTGAGACCTAGATCCATGGGAGAATACATGAGCTTGCAATTTCCAAAGTCAAAATTTGAAAGCATATTGAAAATATTTCTCTGCTGGATAATGCGGAGGAGCTTTCATTTTCTGTCTCTAACGATCTGGATTCCCATACAATAAACAACATCTCCAAGATTTGTCATTTCAAATTTTTAAGATAGCATTCTCTTGGCATCCTTTATTAGATCAATACTATTGTTGTGAACAATAGTGTATCATCCACATAGAGCGAGATGATAATAAAGGATTTTTGAATGGACTTGAAATACACATTGCAAATCTACAAAGCTTGGTGTGAATCCTTGTTGGATAATAAATGAGTTGATTCTTTGAAATAATGCCTTATGGAGTTTGCATACTTGATCCTCCTTGCCATTGATGATGTAACGTTCTCTAGTTATATCATATAAAAATCCCCTTCAATAACTCCATTGAGAAATGTTGTTTGTACATCTAATTGATGTATCTCAAAGTCAGCTGCAACAACAAATGAGAGTAACAATCTAATCAAAGGATGTTTTACAACTAGGATGAAAGTCTCAAAATAATCAATGTTAGGGATTTGCAAAGATCCCCTTGCAACCAGTCGAGCTTTACCCCTATCGATACTCCCATCCACCTTGTATTTGATCTTAAAAATCCATTCACAATCAATTATCTTTCTATCTACAAAAAATATAGTGACAATCCAAGTGTTGTTCTTCACAAGAGAGTTATATTCTTTATCCATGGCTTCCTTCCAAAGGTTAGAATCAATCTATGTGAGTGCCTCATCAACTAATGTTGGTTCTTGTGAAAGATAATGAGCATACTAATCAACGAATCTGATAGGTTGATTTCAAACTCTTGTAGGTCTTCCTGGAGGTGCCTGTGGCTGCAAAATTTGTTGTTGGATTGGCTACTCATGAGTTGTAGCTTCTTGTTCTTCTTCTGAATCAAACAATATAGGCTGGCTGCTTGAAGGAATCGAAATTGTATTTCCTCTATCAATCCTTAGATCTTTGATCTTTCTTCCTATCTACAACTCAACATGCTCTTTGTAGATCTTGAAGAAGTGGAAGGCTTCATATTTGTGCTTCATGAAATATACAACAATCCTTCTTGAACAATAATCAACAAATGTAATAAAGAATTTAGCATCAAATAATGATGGTGTTTGCATTGGGCTGCATATATCTGAATGAACTATGTCTAAAAGATGTCTGATTACATGTTCTTGATTTGATTTAAAAGGTCTTCTAGTTTGCTTTTCTATAATACAACCTTGGTAGGCTGGACAGTCGAAGTCGCTACTTAGATAATCAAAATCAAGAACGAAAAAATGTTTAGACGATTAGCAATCATTATGAGAGTTCTTGAGTACAGAAGGGCCTTCTAAAAAGATGCTATTTTTTTTTTTATCCAAATTTTTTTTACACACTTAAATTTGAAATCTATGTAATGTAGCTCCTCAAAATTGAGAAAAAAAATGTTTCTTTGAAGAAAATTGTAATTTGTCGTCTAGTAGCCCATAAACACGCCATTTTGTGTATGGTATATAATCTGTGATTCATTGAAAAGAGCATTACTTTTTAATTGTAGCTCTGATTGAGACATTTTTGGTGCTCAACATCCTACATGATCTAGTTTGGAAAGGTCTCAATGATTGCTTTCTAATGGCACCAAAAACATATCAATTGGAGCTACGATATGCTATTTTTAATGAATCGTAAACTATACTATACATGAAATGGTTAGTCATAAAAAATGGTGCCGGCAACATCAATGATGCAGGCAGAAAAAGAATATTTATTTGTGTAATTTACATTAATGAATTTTTTCATCCTGCATGGCATTCCTTATAGGGCCCTTTTGGAATTCAAGAGCTCTTGTAATGAGATGTATGATTCAAATGCCCAAATCTATAATGCCAAATCAATTTTTTATTTATCAAGACTGAGCTGTTTAAAGCACGGTCAATCACAAAGTAAGAATGAGTAAGCCCATATAGATATCCTTGCCTTTTTCAAAGTGCAAGGACTCTATTTGTCTTGTTAAGAATTTTACATGAGTCCAAACCAAACTTTAACACCCTATGTCCCAAATCAATAATTTTGGTGACAAACAATAGGTTTATAGCAAGATTGGGAAATATAAAATATTTGGAGTGAGTTTGGATCCACCATTCAAAAAATTAAGCTTAATAGTACTTTCACCTTCAATCATGTGTGAGTTGTTGTTCAAGGTGAACAAATTTCTTTTACTACAGGCTGAATAGTCATGGAACCATTCTTGATGGCTTGTCATATGTTGCGTGGCTCCAAAATTGAGGAACCATTCTTCATGTTGATGGACGAGTCTGATGGTTCATCATATATGCATTTTGCTCATTTTCATCAGTAGGGCTCTCTAATGTTTGTGCTACTACATTGGCTTGCTGGTCCAATTGCTTCTTCTTCTCGTTGTTGAATTTTAGGATTTTGCAGTCCTGGATCTCGTGATTTGTTCTCTTGCAATATTTGCATAATATCTTCTTTTTATTCTGAGCTTGCTGATTTCAATTTTGTGTGGGCTTTTATGACTGCTTATGATTTTATTTTTTTTTGTCTGCTTGCTTGACTACCTTCTTCTACTGCTTCTTCAAACCTCTCTTGGAGTATAGAGCATGTGAGTCTTCATTGGAGGATGAGGATGCACCATTCCTTCGAATATCCTCCTGCAACAACATAATAATGACTATAGATAGTGACAAGTCTGAGTGGGTCAAACTGACAATCACCCAATTTTCATATGATGACGGTAGGCTAGATAATAAGTTCATTACGACATTCAACACTTGTGACTATCTCCCAAAGTTCCTTGGCCATCAGCACGACCTTCATCTTAAATTTTCACATATGGTAGTTTCGTCCTTTCAACTTAGACTAGCTTCAATTGAGGATCCATGTGGAGATTCGAGAGATGTTTATGCAGATAATAGATTGAATCAATTGACTGGAAGATGATTAGTGAATGCTTATGCTATGTCAGGACAAGAAACGTTCTTATGTTGTAGCTTCTTGATAGCAAAACTTAAGAAGGCTCTGATACCATGCTGGAAAAATTGAGTCGATGTGATCCGTTTTCTATGTGCAATGTATTGTGCTTATTGGATTCAAACTCGGAATATCTTTTGAGTTCTACTTGATCCTAACTTTGAAATTGTCAATATCTATATAATTGATTTCATAGACACACACGAATACTTTAATGCACGGAGGCAAGGATCAATAAGAGCATATTAGAATATTCATTCAGCATTTACATTCAGACATATAAATTCAATTTATGAATCATCAGACGTAATAGAAATGTGCAATGACACAAATCATTGTCTCTTGGAATAGATTGTATTCGAACACAAGAGAGTGTACAAAGCATTCCAATGTTAATGTATTTGCATACCTATATGCATTTTGACATCCATGTGCCTTATTCACATCTTTACAAATTAATCACAAAACATAACTAAAAGAATGGATTATTCCATAATGTCGTGAGCCTCATGGTGGTTGTACTGTCTACCGAAACTGCTCGTAGATTTGTTAGAGATGCAGTCTTACGTCATTGCTCGTAAGTCTTTGTTTCCCTTTCGTAATGCCTCGTAACAGCCTTTCTTACGAGTGTGTTAAGGGCGACCTCGTAATAGCCTTATGGTTTATGAGTTACGAAGCAGACTCTTTATGAGTTCTTTTTAGGAGCTTGTAGCGACCGTAATGACTCGTAAAAAGAAAGCCTTACGGGTTCCTTACGAGTTATTTGTGGGCAATGACTTGAAAAATTTGATGAAGTTAAAAGGCTTCAAATCATAAGGACTACATGGAACTAGATTACCTTACGGATTTAGAGAGAGCGGATAAATCCAACACCATTTAGTTTCAAGTTCATAAGTCTCTAAAAGGCTTCACGATCCTTACAACAGTTGCACATTAGAGAATATTGTTGCTATCTTCGAACAAAAGGCCTAGCTAAACCGATCGCTTGTTTGGTTTTCGAGATACTTACACCGTTCCCACACCCAAAGGAGAAAATTTTGAAGGTCTTTACTGAGCTCTTGGCATACCTTGACTCCAGTCATCATTGCCCTGGCTTTTGTTAGGGCATGGATCAACAAGCCATGGGCTTGCTAATCCATGCCATGGCAGTGGCCAGAGTAAGAAAACTATTCTCTGGCGGCTGCCAAAGCAAATTTATTTTGCCCTGAGTAGCAGCTTAGGCTATCAATCATCAACCAAAAAAAATTTAAGCCAATTAAAGAACAGTCAACCACCTCTAGGTCAGCCTCCAATATCTTGAAGTCTTGGAAGGATGATAACAATGGCTTATCTCTTGGTTGCAATTCTAAAAAATCATGGTGCAAGATGACCACTAAGCTCGACTAATAGAGGATGAGATTTAATCATTGCATGAGTGTTTCTGTCAATGCCACGATTTGGGCCTTCCATCTTCCATTATGAGACATGTAATATACTTTCAAAACCACCTATTGTTGATGAAACACAATGAGGTCCCCGAGCAAGCGAGGTTTGGTTGTGCTTTCTGAGTATTCCTCTCAAAGATTAGGAAGATTTATGTTGTGGCTTTTTTTTGGAAAGAAAAGCTAGCATCATTGTGCCCAAGAATTGAAATTAAGGCCTCAAGAAATACTCTAGTTCAAGGTAAATGATGTTTTTGAAGCATCCAAGTGGTGTAATTTATGGTAGAATAGAACACAAGGTCCAATGTTAGAATAGACCAAACAACCATTTTCATGCCTGGAATATTGATTGTTGACAAATATAGTTCACCATTTCTCAGGTGTTGAGTGCTGAAAGTAGAGCATGCAACAAAGATTCAAGACGTAGTAGACGAGAGATGGAGAGAGATCAATATGTTGTATTAAAAAAACTTGCACCATACAAAGAGAGGAAGAATGAATTCGAAATGAGAGAGAGGAGGATCTTATGGCTCCTCACATATAGCCTCAGCCCTATTTACAGGGCCTTTAATTAAATTAGAACCATTAAAGCACATTGGCTTATTTTCCTAACATAGTAACTTCAAGACACAAATGTTTATTACTATCATTAGCCAATAAAGTTGGCGTTACACTACATTATTTCTACCACTCTCCCTTAATGACAACTTTAGTGCAACATTAATATCATGCCTTTAAGTGAAACACGGTTAGAGCACGATATCTCTACACACTACGAAAGTCAATTGCCCTACCGTGTGAATCTATCCTGCTTTTTATATAACCAAGATGCTATAAAGCTAACATATAGATGAACGTTATTTAATAATGTTTCCACTTTCTCTTGAAGGAAAAATACACTGCATCAGCTTACTGGAGTACTGCTCACTATGTCACAGTTCTTGAGTGTTTAATGCCCTAAAAAGGAGTCATAGAGGTGTGTGAAGCACATGTGGAGAGTGTGATCCAAAAATTCCAAGAGTTCCTTCCTTTGGAGAGGGCAAGATCTAGCAACTTAGGGTGATTGGCATTGTTGGAGAGTTCTAGAAGTGATTTTTTGAGATCTAAGTCACATTGTTCCACTCCTACTCAGGGATTTGAGTTTTTTTGGCTTGAAAGAGAGTCATATAGGTGTGTGAGTCACATGTGTAGTGGTTGATCCATAAATCTTATGACTGCCTTCCTTTGGATAGGGCAAGATATAGAAACTCATTTCTTTACTTCAGTGGAAAAATTGTCTTCTTCATGGTGATCAAATCTTGCTAAGTGGCATTAGCTCTTTGTAAGCACATATCTTAGTGAGAAAGAAGCATCAAACTGCCACCAAACTTTGGATGCATACCTCCATTCCTTTTGAAAATGGGCTTAATCATCCATATAATGGTCCAAAAACTCCTCTTACTGAAGTTAGATAGGTTTTAAAGAAGTGCAATAGCTTCACAGGCATGTGACAGTTTGTAAATGTTCACAATGCAACAGTGAATTTCAAGGATACACTTGAGAATACTTCACTTTAGCTCAAAGAAAGTAATATCACATTTCTTTGATAGCTTGAAGCATCAACCTTCACATTAAAACAGGAGGTTGTCAATGGTCAAGGTTATACAAACTTTAGAACTGCATTTTCCATGGATACTTTTGAAGAAATGCATATTGATTTTTGAAAATTTTCCATTATATTGCACATCTCTCCACCTGGGAAACTTCAAAACTTCCCTTACAGCTTCTACTAACACAGAATGTCATCTTCAATTTACAAACCTTCAAACTATCATATGAATCTGCATGGTGCACACTCTCCTTTACGGCTGCCAAAACGGCTTCTGCTCCAGCATATCATGGCTACCTTTCCAAATTTCAGGCCTTCAGGATCTATAAACCAAGGTTGTTTTCTTTTATGCATCAGCCTTCTTCTTGCTTCGCATGCCTTTGTACAAGGCCAGATCAAATCGCTGTCGGAACAGAAATCACACGTTTTTTTAATCTGTTGGCTAATAGTTGTTTGGAAGAATTCCATGGTTGAGCAAAATGCATTGCCGGTGAACAGAATACAACGACTAATTGCACCAAAGGATTTGCAGACAATCATCTTCGTGTAGGCATGAAGAGAGTAGTACGGCTTCTTTAATACAACAAGTGCTTAAGACCATCAATGATTCAATGGGCAATGACCAAACTTCACGCTCAACAATCAGGCTTCTCCACATACTCTGTGGTTGATCAGACTCTTCGGATTTGCACCAGACACTATGTGGAGCGTTGAGGACATATCCACATAAGCGACCTTCAGGCTCTATGAATCTGCACTTCGGAGACCAAAATGTTTCCACATAATCTCTTCACGATAGAAGCAGCAAACGGGACCTAGATCAGGGGCCTCTCTTTGTATGCAAACCAATTTAAAGGGCAAATTCAGGGTGCACTTTTCATGGCTGCAAAGAGGCTGATTTTGGCTGTTTATGACTACAGCAGCCTCGCCTACAATCGGTCCGGGCTAGTTCTTCACTCAAGAAATTTTCAAGAAATGGGCCTGATTTACAACACTACTTCAAGCACACCTTCCACTATTGACAGCGGCTGAGTTCATCATTAATCCCACACTGACGCGCTTTCAATGATCTACATTCTTGATCACAGAGATTCTCAACACGGCCTTCACAATGGCATCAATTGCAAATGATATGATTCAAGAAGTTTGTGTGTCATGGGAGAGTCCTCCAACGGACTGGTTGTGCCCCTATACTGCCTTCATTTTCATTCAATCGCCCAAAGGGGTTGGCCTAGTTGGTTAACTTGGCATCCAAAGTTTCTTTGGTCCCAAGTTCGAGCCTCCCTTGAAAACCAAGAAGCATTTTCATTCAATCACCGAAGAAGAAATCCATTCTTCCACAGATTGTGCATCACACATAGAAATGACAAGCAATTTCTTTCTCTCTCTCTCTTTATTTCAGTGAAAACATAAACAATGACATTTGAAAGGCCCTTTAGTTGACTTCCGAACATAGTACCTTCAAGGCACACAAGCCCAGTAATATCATTAGCCAGTATATTATTTCTAACATCGAGATTCACAACAACTAATTTTTTAACAAATCTTGGGACAACTCCAAAACCTCCTAATCATGAAAACTAACTTTTACTAGCCAATTTCTTGATTTGAATCTTGGAGATTGTGAGAGGTCTATGGAAGAGAGGCTTCTAGAAGCATAAATTATGAGTCAAATATTGACTTTGGTTTCTTGGTGCTCAAAGGCCTTGGAGTCTCGGAGGTAGTATACCATACTGGAGATATCATCAAAAACTCTTTCTTAGTTAGTCCTCATTATCAAAGTGACTATTCTCAAGATTGTCAAGGTTGGAATTTTGCGATAGGTCTTGTTTTGATTATGCCCTATGCAAAATCCAAGAAACTTTCATTCATGGAAATGTGACAAGCAAACATGCAAGAAGCAACCAAATCAAGATTAAGAGCACTACCAAATAAGAACTAGATATATAATAGCAAACTCCAAGAAAGCTACACAAGCAAGAAGATGATGATCCTCCAAGAACAAACTTGCTTATAAATTCTTAATGAAGTGACAAATGCTCTATTGATTAATGGCCTCTCTTACACACTAGCTTATTGTAATGTAATGTACTTTTGTCCACTGGTTTAGTCATTACTTACTTATCAGTTGCGCTAATAGATTGGACAATGATTGCAGCCACCCACGATCTCTTACAGACGCACATCCACTCTGTACTTTCACATCTGCACACCTGTAATATTATGTATATATTGGATACCATCTGTGCATTCACAGACGGGAGATGAACAATGTATGAAGAGATAAGGAGAGACTAGGAGAAGAGGTTTGCTTCCTCATTACAGATAGAAATAAGCTTTGTAGGGCAAGTGAAAAATCAAAGGATGGTAAAGCTTTCACGCTTATTATCCTCAATATATTAGATACACAGATTGGACATAGTTGAAGCTAATACTTCAAAAGAAGTTTGGGACATCCTGAACACACTATATGACATGAGGGACGTAACAACTAAGTTACATCTATGAAGGAAGTTCTTCACATTCAAGATGTCTAATGGTGATTCTCTTCAGGGTCACATTAACCAGTTTAAGAATTTCTTGCAACAGATGGCCGCTGTCGTATCAGTCATAGACGATCAAGACGCAATTATGACATTGCTTTCAAACTTGCCCTCTACATATGAGAACTGGGTGATGATCATATCGACACGCTAAGATTTAACTCTTACTAGAGTTATTACTATGTTGCTGCAAGAAGACAATAGAAGAAGTCAAAACATTTTGTCTACTTCCTCCTCTCTGGCTCTATATGTCAACAAACGCTCTAAGCGACAGAAGCAAAAAAGCTCCAAGAAGACTGCAACAAATCAAAAGTCGACTCAAAGTCAAGGACAATCATCAAATCCATAGTCGAAGAAGATGTTTTGCAGGTATTGCAAGCACAATAACCATGAGATCAAGGATTGTTGAATCTCCAAGCGAACAATGCATCCAAGAAAACACAGTTTCATCATTTCCCCAGGTCAAAGTGGACGAAGCCGCATTTATGGTCAAAGACCAAAGCGCATTTTTTGATGATTCATGGTTTCTTGATTCTTTAGCAACTCAACACATGACCAATCAACGTGAGATTTTCAACTCCTACACGCCTTACAGCACGAAGAAATTTGTTCATCTTGGTGACAATAGTACTCACACTATTGAAGGTGATGGTACTGTAAGAATGTTGTAGTGGGTTTCTTTCCTTGCCTAACCTCAAATCAAGATCTAGCATCAAAGAGACGAATTTAGTTGTCACGCGTAGATTCGTTCCCATGAGAGTGATAGTATAGTTCAGATTTCAGCATGAATGAAGATCCACATCTAACTCTAACATCCATTAACCCTAAACATTAACACTACATCCATTAACACTAGATCCACAACAAAGATAGCTTACTCTTTCTCTCTCTCCCTTTCTCTCTCATAAAAAGTATAATAACATGCAATCCCAATAACAATCAAATCCAACAATTAGCAAAATCCAAACAAAACATGAGAGACAGAGGAAAAGTGATAGAGAGCAAGGACTTTCATCAATCCATTTCACAAGAGAACCAATCTGCTTTATTGAAATGAGGAAATGAACATCTGTAGAAACTCGAGTTGGTCCTTTTTTATAGTAGAGAGGAGGACCCTGGCCTCTGAATCCTATTGGTCCATTTCTGCCTCCCTGATTATTCAAATTTAAAAAAGAGTGGGAACCATCCTAATTGGAGGGAAACCCAACTTTATTCAATAGCTTGACATTTAGGCCCTGTGACATTAAAAGTCCCGCAAAAAGGTCTAAAGTTCTTTTATTGACTTTCTAATCAAATAACTATGTGATCATCGGGTTGGACTTATACACGTAGGGTACCAAATCCCTCTCACTTATTAATTAGGGTTAGGGTTGCCTTGGGATCCGCAAACCCTCCAGTAGTATCCCCCACCAAAACTGGTGGCGGTCCTACGACACCTGCGAGATGCAGTTATTGGGGATTGATCATCAATAGAGAAGAGGAAAGCATTCTACTAAGCCTTGGCTATTGCTTTTCTTTGCATGTTGCTGTGAAAAACTCAGATCCAAAAGATGCTAAAGTTTCATAAAGATCTTGGCCATGGAAGTTATGCACATCTAGATTGAAAAAATGATAGAAATTGTGATGTTAAGCATACTAAACATCAACTAAACATCAAGATCTGATCATAAGCTTCCACAAACAGAAACTTGCTGTCCCTGTCCGTACTTCAGAGCCTACAACCTGCATTTCACACGTGTGAAGCCATAGCAACAAAGAAATCACAATTCTAGTGGCTAGAATGCAAGATATGAACAAAAAAGTGAGAGAGAAGAAGATGGATCTTCAAAGAGCATAACATTCATTCAATAGAATGAAAATGAGATGTGTACATACTCGTGGAGATGGCTATTTATAGCAGCCATAGTGCCTCTTGGCCACTTGTCTTATGATAGGCTAAAATTGGGGTCCAATAGGATTCACCCATCTACCTAGAAATTTGGTCAAATAGGAATGCACCAAATTATGAGCCAATAGAAGAGCTCCACACTCGACCTCCTCTAATTAATGTGACCTCAAAAGTAGTGTACACATACTTTGGGCCTCTACATACATGTATGAACCTATCTCTAACTTTTATTTGGCCATAGGCCTACAAAATCTCAAGTTAGGAAAATACTACTAGTTGACAATTTTTCACACTCCCTCTTCAACTAGTTTTAGCATAGATTTAGAAAGTACACCAAGACTTGTTCTATGCTTGAAAAATAAGTCCTTTCCCAATGCTTTGGTAAAGATATCAGCCACACATTCCTTTGATGGGACATGTTCAAGCTTGATCTCTTTTGCCAACACTTGTTCTCTCACAAAATGGTAAGCCACCTCGATATGTTTGCTCCTTGCATGGAAAACCGGATTGCTTGCTAGACTTTGGGCTGAAAGGTTGTCACAAAAGATGATTGGACTCTCTGAAAAATCCAGCAAATGAAGCTCCATAATCATCCTCTTGATCCACACCATCTCCTTTGTGCATGATGTCAAAGCTTTGTACTCGGCCTCACTAGAAGAAAGTGATATAGTTGCTTGTTTCTTCGACATCCATGAGATAGCTCCATCACCTATGAAAATAGCATGTGCATTTATGGATTTTCTATCCATAAGGTCTCCTGCAAAATCTGAATCTGAAAAACCAAATAAGTTAGGTGATGAGCCTCTATAAACAATGCCAAAATCTTTTGTTCCCGAGATGTATCTCAAGATCCTCTTTCCTAGTTTCCAATGTTCTATGCTAGGATCTTGCATGAATTGGCTTAATCTACCAACACAATAAGATAAATCAGGTCTTGTGATGGTTAGATATATAAGAGAACCTATTAGCTTCCTATAGAGAGTAATGTCCTCGAAGGATCTTTCATTACCTCTTATAGTTAGCTTTACATGTGATTCCATAGGTGTATCAATAGGATTTGCATCTACCATATGAAATCTATTGAGAATAGAAATAGCATACTTCTCTTGTGAAATAAAAGTGATTTGAGAAGTTCTAATTACTTCTATTCCTAAGATATAGCTCAAAAGACCAAGATCATGCACTTCAAATTCCTTTTTTAGTGCTTTCTTGATATCTTCTATATCTTCCTTGTTCCCTCCACTTAAAATAATGTCATCCACATAAATTAGAAGGATTGTAACATCATTAGCACTAATTCT